>OU744807.1:19054474-21554474 GCA_916614155.1 Mesoligia furuncula
TTTTCTTTTTATCGACTCACTGAGTTATTATGTTACCTTATAGGTAACTGCATGATTTATTTGCATGTCTAATATTTTAAGTGAACTATTTGTGTTCTTTATGATTAACTGATTAACAAACAAGATTTTTAACTATAGTAGGTACTGGTGATTAGGAGTCATCATTTGGAACTGCTGCTACTCCAAAAAACTTGCGCAGTATGTAGGTACTGTAGAAATTGTAGCCTATTTGATGCTTATATGCAACCTTTATGAATACTTTGAAAAGTAGATGGCAGAAATAAGAGACAAACATTGATTTATATAAAAGAATAAGAATAAAAACAACTATAGGAATGATATTTGGCTGGCAAGCCAAGTGACAACGATAAAAATGTAAAAACGTAGCACCATCTTCTAGAAATAATTATTGAAGTAATATGATAAACTGTAGTTTTATTTACTCGTCCCGGTATTGAGAGCTCGTAAAGCTCTCACAGTACCTAGATGACGACAGAAAACTTCAAGTTAGTAAGCGATAGACATTGATTTAGATGACCAAGTTACACTATTGACGTCATTATGGATTGTAATAATATAAAAATTCAAAACAAGAATAAAATCAATCACACCAATTTGTAGGTTGTAAACGCTTCTCGAAATTGTTGCCTACAGCACTTCCTTTGAATTCGCACAGACTTTTTATTACAAAACCCCAAAATTCAAACCCTACAATACCCAATTACAACAAGCAATCACATTCGACGTCCAACTTAAACACAAAGAACGAACTCACTCTCATTGTTGCGCCAAATGCAAATCCAGACGCTACACCCTTTGCCCCACGTATATTTAATTCAACAGTACCAAATGCAGGTAACAATCACGAAACACCGGTAACTGTTGTAAGTGTAAACGAAGAGCGAAGCACGAAAAATTTCCGGGAAGGAAACAAGAAAAAAAAAAGGCAACAAAGTGAAACTCAGCCTTCCTTATTTCCCCTGACGATGGCCCGCCGACGCTCCCAGTTTTTCCAGGAAATGGAAAATATTGCGATAAGGCGCATTATAGATTAAACGCGTCCCGAGTCCTTAATGTGTTTGTAGTGATCAAGTGTTGCAGATAGGTGTGTGAGCGCCTTTATAAAGTTGTAATGACGTTTTGTGTGTAAGTAATGGGTCGGATAAGGATATTCATATGCAAACTGCTCTTTATTGTGTTTCGATGTTAAATATAGGATTATGTAAAACAGAAGCAATTACGGATTTTTTGAGCACATTGTTGTTGTTGTTGTTTTTTTTTTTAACCAACACCCAAAGAAGTAGGTATAGGCTGTTTTTAATGCCAGTTATTGATAAGACATGTTAGACTAACAAACTCTTATTATAGTTTAGATAACAATATAGGAAAAGTGGATCTGCAACAGGTCTAGAAAAAATAACAGTGCATGCGCTGTTATTTTTTCTAGACCTGTCTGCATAATAAAATTTTTTTCGTTAACGCAAACAGCTGTGCACAGGTACTCGATATTCGGCTGTTTATGAGCAAAGCTTTTTCTTTTGACACTCGATCCATCCCCAAAAACCACAAGGTAACTACAAAACATACTCTTAATTACCCTCACCACAAGCACTCCAGCTAATCCGTACCAATTTTTCTCATGTAATACCCAAACGAGTGGTGCGTGGCTGTAATCGGTATTAGATCAAAATTTAAAGCCCCGCGCACATGTTACTGGCTCGGATTACGCTAGTTGTAGTGCACCCTTATTTTGTGTGCGATGTTATGGAAGGACTATAGTTAGGGATGAGTCTAATATTATTTTCGATATAGTAGTAGTTTTGTTAGTATGACCATAAGCAATGTCCAGTGATAACTAATCTTATGTTGGATTTTTAGAGCACTAATTTGTGAGTCTAGTTACTACGTACCTACGGTTGGTAAATATTACACAGGGTGGCAGGGAAATTAACCTGTTACAGTGGATTCAGTACATGATACTGAATGAGAAAAATAATCAATAAATAAAAATGTATAATAATATTTTTTTCATATTTCCTTTTTCAGCTTGCGTTAAATGTTTCGTCGGTTATTAAAAAAAGATCTGCGTTTCCTACAAAAGTTCAATACATATGCGGTCAAAATGTTTGAAACAACATCATTTTTAATACATTTTCTTTAAAAGAAAAAAACAATAAAACCAATACCAAAAACTTGATCCTTTTTTAAACAAATAGCAGTTTACAAAACAAAACCCCGCTCGGATAACACACACCAACCAAATGAACAGTCGAGGGCCAAGTGTAACACAAGTAGGAGCGCATATGGTAACGCTAATTCCACACACTGCCCTTAGGGGTTGAAATAAAATAAAAACCATATTAGGGGAAGATGACGCAACGGCACACCCCTTCGATTTTTGATAAATTCCATTATACGCTTATATCTCGATGCATTACCTACTTAGTCTGTTGATGTATCTGTGGCTGTTTAGATATTCATGATATAAGCATGATGTAATAGCTAAAAATAATGACAATGTAGGATGTAATATACAAAATGTTAACTCGGCATCAATTTCAGCAAGCATCTGTCGATATAATAGTGGAGCTGGCGATGATCAAATTATTAGAGATCCCAGTGTACTTGAATCGTACCTAAGTAGGTATGTAGTCCTCGTATTACACCTATAATTTATTTTTTATTGCTGAATGGGCCCGCTCATGGCCTTGATCACGCATGACGGAAAGCCATGGATGAGGTCTGTGATGGAACGAGCGTGCCCAGAAGATGCCTAAGGCACTGGAACTCCCACGCATCGACGAAAGACAGCAGGCTTCTTGACGCCGGACTCCGGTGTGAGGGTGGTCGCAAACCAGGCGGGCGTTAGCCCTACCACCGCAAGGAAAGAACTGGACAGTCAAATAAGGTGTTGGGTGTGACTGTCCAGGATTCGCCAAATCAAACTGGCGCGCTTAGCGTTTTTATCATCCAGCAATTCAGGCTTCGGGATTTGATGGGGTGATTTAAAAAATGCACCCCACCTATGCATGGGCAAAAACATTCATCATTAGTATCATACCATTTAATCCATTCAAGCACTCTACTGAGATTATCCAATTACCTACATACTTAGATTAGTCAGGATGACCCGAAAAATGCAATTTTAAACTTGCACCTTAGTAGGTGGATAATCCTGGAGTAGTCTCCAGGATTATCCTATAACTTAGTTAATATTGGTGTCAGGTTGACCCTAGCAACTTTCCATTAACAGGTTGCACTTTCAAATCTCGCTGTGATTATTCTTACTGGATTTTAAAACAGCATCATTACATTATTTGCATTGCCAACAAATAAAGTCAAGCTCTCTACTCAGATTATCCAATTACCCACTTAGATTAGTCAGGATGAAACCACTTTTCAATAAAGAGTTAAAGAGTGTTACATTCAATAAAGAGTTAAAGTAACACTCTTCTAGGATTATCCTATAACTTAGTTAAGTATGGTGTCAGGTTGACCCTAGCAACCATTAACATGGTGCACTTTGCGTTGTTGATCTTCGCTGTGATTAGTTACTGGTTTTTAACACGGGAACGCGAACTAATAAAGTCAAACATACTACTCAGACTATCCAATTACCCATTTAGATTTGTCGGTTGATTTGATTTTTATTACGACGACGTTTGAAAAAGCACTCATCCAGGACTATTCCATAACATATCACGTTGAACTTTGTATTTGTTGTTATTACTATTCTTAATGGATTTTAAAACAGAATCAGTGCATAGCAGTGCAGTGCCTGCGAACAAAATGAAATGGGGTTTTATATCTTGAGTCTTGCAGAACCCTATCTTCCTCCTTTTGACCGACACAGTCATGTATAGATGACAAACCAAAATATGCCCAGCACGCCACGGTTCGACTACATGGCAGACTTTGACGCCGAGGGCCGTAGACTACCATTCTCTGTTTACGCCGAGGGCACGTTTTTGATTTTTTGACGTGTGGCGGTCAACAGGTTAACCAAATGTTGTACAAATGTTCTTAACATGACCATAACCTGAGACTAGAGATGCCGATGCATTCCACCAGTTTCTATGACAAATCTTTTACTGTTCAAGCAGTACGGTTATGGAATGACTTGCCCGTGTCAGTAAGGCGTGCTCAATCCTTGTACACTTTTAAAATTATGATAAAAAAGCACTTTCTATCTCCTTAATACATCATCATTATATTTTCTTCGCTCCTGTTTCATTTTTATTGTTATATGTTTATTGTATATATTTATTTAGATTTATTGTATTATGTAAATGGTACACCACTGACTACCTACAGTATTTGTCTGTCCTTCCCCTTTTCAATCCATCCAAAGGTTGTCTTTAAAAGATCGCTTTTAGCGATAAGACCACCCATTGTGTCACCCTTTGTACAGTTTCTATAATTATGTCTGTAATTAATATGGTGTACATAATAAAGAGTATTCTATTCTATTCTAACATTTTCGTTTTTAAGGACAAACAAAATACTCAAGAATTATCAAATAATTCTTGCAAATCTAACATTAAAAGTCCAACACCACATCAAAAAAGCTATCGATTACTCCGGCCCACATGTTACCCAATTTGCACAGAACTAGAATCACCCGCTGTGCTGAATAAATTATATCACACGCCCCTGCTATCAAAATCATTATCCTTTACAAAAGATGCTTGATTAAATAAGTTATTATAAGCGACTCCTACACTATTTTTGTTTATGATTGCAACATTTTGATATTTTATGGTAATTGGTCGCACAAGTGTCGCTTTATGCTTCGTGTTAGTAAATCAAGTGGGTTTTATGTTTGGGCTATTTCGAAACTTGATTGCGTGTGTGTGTCTTGATAAATTTAGATTTATTTACTACTGAAAAGAAATTGGTAGAGCAACCAAAAATAAATTCAAGGATTATAAATAAAGTGAATGATGATGAAGTAATGTGAAATGCTGTTGCTGCTGTTATTTTAAGACCTTGCACAAATATTTTGATGTATTTATTTATTATTTTTACTCATGTTTTACAATAAAAATATATTCTATTCTATTCTATACCCTTGTTAGAGATGATAAAATAAATCTTCTCAATAATGCAGGTTAGAAAAATGTATGTAATGATGAAGATGTAGTTTAAGTAGGTAAAACGGTTGTAAAAAGACACTTAACGAAGCCAAGAGTACTCCCCGTCATTTTTTTTTTGTATTGAAACTTTCCTTTTAACCTTCTGGTTAAGGAGATATTGAAAGCAGAAATTCCAACTTTTACTGACGGTTTTTTACGAAATAAATTGTTTTATGTTATTACAAAACTTTAAATACCCCCGCTCCCCTGTACCATTGCATACACCCATAATCACAATGTTTTACGTGCGTTACTTAGTTTGATGCACAGAATGCGTAGTTGACGGCTGTGTGAGGTGTTTTTTTACAGTCTGTATAAGTTGCAGTTTCAGTAAATCTTAAAGCAATGTCAATAACATATTTAAAGACATTAGGGAGCGTTGTGAAATGAATTAAAAGATATCAGAGGGGCAATTTTTGTAATTTTAAGAACGTTCACAGTCTGATCTGTCTCAATCTGTCAAAAATACTTCTAATTTCCCTGTATTTTTGACAAGTTTTTGACATTTTGTTTGTCGTCGAGATGAGACTGCCACTAGATTTTGAACGTTTTAAATTAAGAGAATTGGCCTTCAGCTCGTAGTTGCTGAACAAAAAATCATGTGACGACATTGGGAAATAAGCTAGAATCAGTCTTTTACAAGAATTGAAAGACAGAGGATAACAAACAATCATCATCATCATCATAATTTCAACCGAAAGACGTCCACAGCTGGACATAGGCCTCCCCCAATTTTGGTGTGGGTTTGCCATAATCGCCACGCTTGGCAGGCGGGTTGGCGATCGCAGTATGGTATGATGGTGTAATGCATAGAGAACGCTGCTGCCCACTCTCCGGTCTCCCTTAGTCGCCTTTTACGACACCCACGGGAAGTATGGGGTGGTGCTATTCTTTAAGTCCGGCACCACACAGACTAACAAACAATAGAAAGAGGGTATTCTTGTAACATTATAGCAAAATATTTTCCATTTCACCGCTTAGCCTACATCAAACCGGTAATCTATGGATATTCTTGTTTCCCGATTCAATTCATACATCCATCTGTAGATACAACCGGCAATCAGTCGCGGCGTTCCCATATAATGAATCCCTGAGGAATGATCCGTCCGTGCAACAATCGTGACTTAACTCTTGATCAATTCCCAATACGTTCTGTAACGGACGGACAGTGTGATTTATTGTGTTAGACCTATGTTATGTACTGAAGATGAAGGTATTGCCTTGTTGTGTATCCTTAACATGTTCCTAGATCGGAGATAGAGATAGATATCCAGAGAGAATTGATAGATTTTTCCAGCTTCATTTCTACCCCAGTCCATTTTTTAAACAGCTGAATCAATAAACCAGCTTAATCATAATTTACTGGATTTTTCAAACATTTTGTCGTCTTGTTTTTTTCATTATAATTATTAATTATGATATATGTTAATATACCTACTTATAACTTTTAATATCAAAAGTTTCAGTTAAACCTGCTTTAATTTTTTTGTACGGTCTATTTCTGATAAACATTTGTAAGAGAAGAAAAAATTTATTGAATATAAATAACAAAGACTACTGGAATTTGTTAACATCTTTTTTTGGTTTTACACACAGGATCTTTCTCTTAAGTCAGTTTATCATGCCTGACTTGAGTAGACCTTAGTTTAACATACATAATTCAAACGCTAACTTCACAAAAAAAGCAACCTGACATAAAACAAAAAACCCAGAAAGCTTTTACCGGCAAAATTTCCTTGTAATTAATAAAAAAGTCTGGTCCATTAACGGGTATATCGATCTACATCTTGTTGTAACAAGTTGATCCTAACAACCCTCTGGTGGATTAGCCAATATCGCAAAAAACAGGGGCTGGATACTAAATGAGCCGTCTACTGTTACTTCTGAATATTTATGAGAGGAATAATAGTGGGATATTCTTGTTTTTGTTGGAGGATTTAATGTGTTAGATTATTATTACAGAGTTTGTTGCCTTTTTTCATTAAAATTTCAGCTTTGCAGCTTTGGTGTCAATATTTCGCCGGAATTAAAACACTTGCATGTGGTAGGTAGACTTGGGACCTGGGGGGATGTGGAAGATGTGGTTAGTCTCAGTATTTTTTTTTATTTTTTTCGATAACAGGCGTGTTATCGAACCATATTGATTGCAAAGCATCAATAGCTGCTATAGCAGTGGTAATGATTGATTAGCCTTTTATATGTGCTACTTTAACCCTTTAGTTTTTAGGGTTCCTTACCCAAAGGGTAAAAACGGGACCCTATTACTAAGACTCCACTGTCCGTCTGTCACCAGGCTGTATCTCATGAACCGTGATAGCTAGACAGTTGTAATTTTTACAGATGCTGTATTTCTGTTGCCGCTATGACAACAAATACTAAAAACAGAATAAAATAAATATTTAAGGCTCCCTTAGAACAAACGTGTTTTTTTCGGCGTTTTTGTCTTGTGCTACGGAACCCTTCGTGTGCGTTGGCCAGTTTTTTATTATCATTTTCTTCGGCCCTTGTTAGTTGCTTTACAACTCAACATAATATAATATCATAGCCATTCGCTGCTTATAGATCAGCCAATCTAGTCTGTTAAAATCTCACCGTGAAAGCTCAGGTAAAGTCCGCTTGAAATCAGCTGTCAATTATGTCATCAGGTGGAATAACAGCTTACTTCACCTAAGTAATATATTTTGATTTTGAAAATTAATTTGAGCTACTTGAACTAAAACTCTAAGCCACACCTCAACGGCACTAAGTGGTGACATGTCCCACAACCACAATAGGGACTCACACATCAACAAAGTTATAATATATGCAGAGTTACTCCAAAACTTACACAGAATTAGCATATGGCCACAGAGTCGAGTTCTCAGTGCAATAAAGCAATTTTAACTGTCATATTTCACCCGCACACTGTATTAACATTTATATTGGGAGCCCGATCTGTGTTCATACGATTCTGTAGGATTGGGTTCGTTATTTTGAGCCGCTCGGAAACTTTCCCTGGCGGTGCGTACGTTGGAAATGTGGACTCTGAAAGTTGCAGTGTAGTTAATTAATGTGGTTTTAGTTTTGGGCGAAATGTTTGAACCACATGGTGGAAGGGACATAGAAGCTCAAGCTCTAACCTCATGGTTAGAGCTTGAGCACATGATTTTAGTCCATGATTTCAGCACATGATTTTAGACCTATCTGGCGTAGAAATGTTTCGTCGGTAATAAAAACAATCAGCTGCTTCATTCAAAAGAGCAATACCTACGCTGTCAAAATGTATGGAACAGCAAATTTTTTTTATAGCCTAATGACTAAATATTATAAAGGAATTATTCTAGGCTGTAGGCTCTCCCATACAACAAAACGTGTTTTTTTCGGTGTTTTTGCCTTGTGGTACAGAACCCTTCGTGTGCGAGTCCGACTCGCACTTGGTCAGTTTTTTTTTTATAATCGACGAAAATTTTCGACGCTTGGGGGTCTAGCATTATAAGCTGAAGTCATGGTTACAGTTTGCGCACTGGTTATTTTTTTTCCTCTTTACCTTTTTAATAATTGTAATTAAAAGCAAAACACAGAATCCATGTCTGTGGTAACAAGTTGCGCGTCGATGTTCCTGCCTGCCTATATATAAACAATCTTGACCTATCAACATTGTTATATACTCACCCACTAACCCCGAGTAATAATTTCATGTAAATTAAATAATACATTACAATGCTTTTAAAAAAAAACAAATCATCATACACTTGAAACTTTCGTAGACATCGTAGACCTCGGCGTAGCGGCGTAGCAGCGTAGCAATTTTTATTTTTTATGGAACGTCTTCTTCTATTTATATTTAAGTTAATAGTGACAAATACGTATTAACCACTTATTAACTTAAAGATACTATTGATAAAACCATTATTACTATCTATACCTTCACATATTTTATGTTAAAGTCGCTTTTCGTGTCTGCCTGTGTGGCCGCGTTGCTAAGCTGCGGATTTTTGTACGGTTGTCACAATCATTTAGTTAGAGAATTTATTTTTAAAAGTTTATGTTATTTTTATTTTTTTTTTATTTACTCAAAAACAAAGGATTGTAGAACACGTTAAAAATACAATTTTACAAAATATGTACTATTTCTACAAAAGTGTGGGTGAGCACTGCTCTCCTAGCTAGGTTATGGAGAAGGGGTCCAAACGCATGTATGTGCATCCTAAACTTACAAATAATAATAAAATGTTTTGTCGAGTGGTAAAAACCGTGCGAAGCAGCACCGTAATTGCGTAATACATTTTTAATCTGAATAATTTTGGAGTATAATGCCAATCCATTGCTTCTTATGTACGAAAATTTGTCTGCTCAACGATATAAATAACGCAATGAATATTGTTGAACTGTCAAAATCACAGCCATTGCTACTGACATTGCATAACGCAATTACCGCGGGTCACTCGTTAATTATAGTTAAATAAATAGTGAATATTTTTATCATCTTAATCCCGTAGCATCGAAGACGCTATCCTAAAGCAATACTTAAATCGACGTCTAAAAGAAATGCTCTCAAAGAATTTCCCATCAGCCACATCCACATACATCTGTAATATTTATCTCTCAATACACGAACTACTCGAAAGGATAAAATAAAGTCAGCGACATATGCGTATTTGCAATTCGGTCCACGGTTGAGGCTGCACTCTTCCTGATTCCATTTGGGAATTACTCTGTCGCCACAAACTCACAAATCAGGACTTTCATTATAATGTTACGTAGTGTACGTGTTACAGTATGTAAGTTTGTATAGCTGTACTTGTTGACAGGAGTGTTAGGGAATGTATTTTTAATTAATAAATTGAGAGCATAATACAACTCGGATAAATATTTTTGGAAGAAGAAATTTAATGCTGTCTGGTTTCCGGGCAAAAATTTTGCAAAACAAGAAACGTCTCCTTTTCTTAAATACCTAAGTAAAATAAAATTTTGACGATTTTGTTAAAGCACAGTCAAACATTTAATAAGGTTTAGTTTTTAATAAAACTAAACCTTAAAGTTAATACTTTGGTAAAATTGGTGACGAATGATGTCGATAATGAATCAAAAATTATTCGACTTCTTCGAAATGTCAGCTTGCCAAAATTAATCATAAATTGGAAAAATACGGATTTTTTTATAAATCCCTAATCTCTAGGATTTTATTTTATAAGTAAAACTAATACAAAATGTCCTAGAATATGTGGTCCAAAAATGCATAGTTTCGAAGATCGTATCTAAGTTTCATTGGTAAATACGAGTAATTCATTTTCATTCAAACAAATCATTCATATTTAAAGCTAAAAAAATGCGACGTTGTCATATTTCACGTCAGGGTGTTTTACATTAATAATCGTGACTTTGTCGAAAAATTAAAACAAAATAAAATGATAATTGATAAATAATTCATATGCCAGTTAATTCTTTGATATAGTCTCATTCATAGGTACCCTAGAATTATGGGATATCAAAAAACACACCTTGTATTATGTAGAAGAAAGAAGTTATATACATAGCCAAAATTTTACACATTTCCAAAAATAACAAAACAAAACTTACATCTTCGGAGCAGGTGCGTTCAATTCAACTTCCAGGACCGCCAATAAAACTTGAAATCCCATGATAAAATAAAAATTCACGACATGTCGCGTCCAAATAAATAACATTGACAGTGTCCAAAATGGCTTTTTCACTGTCCAAGCGGGGCCACGTTTTTATCCCATTATTGTTTCTGAGAAATTGTTACAGTTTTGACGAGTGACCTGGCCGTTTTTCTTTGGTCGCTGGTCGGCCGGAATGAAAAATTTTCAAGTTGGTCCCCCTTGTGTCCCCAGGGTGCCGTAAAACTCTGTCGGACGCGGGATAGTCCGGCTGACCGCCGGCGGACAATTTGTCATATTCATATGTTAACGTGTCCGTCTTTTCTTGCAAAAAGTGGATAACTTAATTCCGGGAGGCGGCAGTACGGTTATTCGATTTGCGGACATTCAAATTTCATGTCTTGTTATGGTAATACAGGTGTTGTTTCGCTGGAGGCGGATTTTTACTTCGTTTGGCAGTGGATTTTTGCGGCTGTCTTGATTCAGTCTGTGTTTATTGTACAGTCAACACCAAAAGTAGTTGATTAAAATCAGAAATTCAATACTAATGAACGGAGTTCGCGTCAGAACTGTGTGACGTCGAAGTGATTCAAACCACTCAACGCCACATCAACGCCACACAGAAATCACTTGACGCCACAAAGTTCTGACGCGAACTCCGTTAATTAGTATTGAATTTCTGATTTTGATCATCTACTTTTGCTGTTGACTGTACATGGTGTTTCGTACGAAAGTACGGCTTAGGTCGTGGCACGTCTGGGATTATAAATAATTTGTTTGGTATATTTTGAAATGTATTTAGAATAAAGTGAAAATACTTACACATTTTAATTAATGAAAGTCATAGGGAGAACTACTTTTCGCCTGAAAAATGTTCCCTTTATAATAATTTTATTTAAATCATTGCATAGTCTGGCATACAAAAATAAAAAAAAAGCGACAATAAAAAAAACATAGAATTAAGCTTCTATAAAATTATCTTATCAATATTATTTGGGATTTGTTTCATTTATTCACAACTCAGTATTCACTATACACATACCCATATTCTTCCTCATATTTTCTCTCCAAACGTACACACTGGGCACTAGGGTGACCACACAGCACGCCGCTCACGCCAATATCAATAACATGATGCAATTGATGACTTGTCCGATTTGTTTCGACCAATCGTTTATCACCAGCTTTACGACATACGTGTCCCGGTTTGACGTTGCTCCTGTAACGTTTGGACACCCTAGTCATGTAAGTGTGTTTAAGAAAATGATTATTAATTATTTAATAACAGTAGTAACATGATAGTAGATTATTTACTAACTTACCCTTTCCTAGCTTTAATAAAAATGCACCTTACATTCCCAAATGCTTTTCATGATTCAAAAAGACTATTCCTAATTTATTTTCTTTTTATGTCTTCTTGGCCAAAGAAAAGTAATTTCCCTTTCATTTCTCTATATAGAAAACTTTGTTTTTAAGAGAATTAATAATTATTTACCTACTATCATCAGTTCCTTGCACAAAAATCAAAACAACTACACAAAAACGCAGCAGGATCCACTCTAAAACCCATTACACACGAATCACTTAATTAAACTCATTACCATACTTATCATCGCCACTCATTACTTTGCAGCGTCATTTTAGAGGCAAAGCAAACAGAATTTTTGTCACCATGTCCAATGAAATTAACAACGACGGCCGATCGAGGGCTAGATGACGCCTAACTTATGACAGGCAGTCACGCAATCTTGTCACGGTAATGACAGAATAATAAATTATGTTGTAATAAGTTATTATAATGTGCTCTAGGGCTTATGATACAGGGTGTGTGATCCTTAGTTAGCGAATTTTGTAATTAAATGTTCGTGTTTTCGGTAAGTAATGAAGGGTTAAGTTTTTTGGTGGTGTGTAGGTTGTTAGTTTAATAACTTGATTGGTGTTCGGTTTAATGGTGGAATGGATGACGTCATGGTGTCAGTTTGGAATAGGTCAATAGGGTGAATGCTGCTCTTTTGCACGAATTTGCAAACGTAAACTGAATGCATCCTATTATTGTAAAAATAAATTGTCAATTTTGCCACATTGGCTGATTTCTAGACTTTAACTAATTTGCCGTCCCATTTCATCGTCTCCATATTATATAATCAAAATCAAAGGGCTTAGAAACTATAATAAAGATGAAGGTATGATGAATCCTTTATTACCATGGCGGGCAAGCAAAACAGTTATTTATTTATTATTTATTTATTTATAGATTTTTTATTGTACACCACAAAATCTCATAACATGAGAAAAATACATCAAACACTACAAAATATACAAAGGTATAGTAAGGTATAGTTAAAAAAATACATTTGCATCTTATTATCAATTTTGTCAATACAAATAGGTATGTGCAATCAATAGTAAAAAAAGGGCGCCACCTAAACGTAATTTCATTATGAGCCCAATAAAATGCGATGTAACACCAGAATAAATTCAAATAGTTTATAGTAATTTAGTAAACAAACGTGCCTACTATCTACCTACTTAGTATGCACCCTCAGGGAGGCTCAACTAGTATAAAATAGTTAATTTTTAATTACAATTTTATTACTCACTCGCATCCCATCCAATTACCGAAAGAAATATTGCGCGACGCCCAAAGCAAATTGAAATTAACTTTTTTTTAGTCTTGCTTTTGTACCTACATTGTTCTTCAGAGAACAGGCTTCAATGTCTATGAAAGTATGCGATAATTAAGGGGTAGGTATGTGCTAGGTATCCTGCGAAATTCAAATTTTCTTGTCTTTTGCAATTTGCATGTCAGTGTCATGTTGAAAGACGATTAAAATATGATTCGCAAGCCTTGAAATAATTCTAAGTTCATATAGGTAATCCTATTGAATGACTATTTCATGAAATATAAATCCACTAGATTATATGAACTTTAGAGGCCTTTTTTTTTTGTGGATGGGAAATCATCAAATGACTCCTCCCGCTCTGGGTGGAGCGGAAGGGAGTGTCAGACTCTTACTGACTAAATCCCACCCGTGTTCCTTCCTTAGCCCTTTATGTTCCGGGCCAGCGGTAAGCCTTTCGGACAATCCCGCTGGAACTTTAGAGGGCTGTATTGATGATTTTTAATTATTATCAATACAAAATAAAACCCTCTTAGTTAAGAAAATTTGCTCTTACTGCACGTAACCTAGCGCACAACAAATTGTGCAGTAGCTGTTAATCATGAAACTTTTATTTTCTCTTGACTGTACTTACCTGTCAAAAAGAGTAAACCTAGATAAAGTGGATAAGACAGCGATTAAAAAAAGACGATTGAAGAGATTGGAAGGAAGGGATTGAGGACGGTGGAGGGTCGGTTCAGGGGATCAGACCGGAATAAATCGTTATTCGTATATCTTTAACAGTTGTTACGCGTAGTCAGAAATCCAAAAGCCTTTTTTTTTGCGGATGGGAAATCATCAAATGACTCCTCCCGCTCTGGGTGGAGCGGAAGGGAGTGTCAGACTCTTAATGACTAAAACCCACCCGTGTTCCTACATTAGCCCTTTATGTTCCGGGCCAGCGGTAACCCTTTCGGACAATCCCGCTGACCCGGAACCTAAAAGCCTGACCGCCATTTTTACCAACGGGTATCGTGTTACCCAGTAACTGCATTATGTGGGTCAGATAGGCTGTCGCTCCATATAAGTACTGGTATTCAGCAGCATCCGATTCGACTGGAAGCCGACCCCAACATAGTTGAGAAAATGCATCTCATGATTTTCTTACCATAATTCGCGAAAAAGGTCGTGTCGAAACTAAAAAAAAAACCCTTTGAAATTCGAGTCGCGAACCACCACAGGATGGAAATCTGTATTCCCCATGCTTTTACCCGATACGCATACGATATGTGTTATCTGCTAATGCCACTTGGGATCATGCCGAGTAGTGCTTTGTACTCAAAGGCACCTGTTTTTTGTGTCAACAGAATATTTTTTTTTTCTGTATGGTTCGGTTACCCCGATGTTATGTAAGATGGAATCGTATGGTTAAGTTTAAGTTAAGTTTTTTTGTTTTTATAAAAATTTCTTTTGGTACCCTTTGCTACATGAAACTGCACCCTAATTGCGTAACACACCATCAATCTCAATCTGATTTTTTTTAACAATATTACTAATCCATTGCTTCATATGTTCGAAAAATGTGACTGTTGAACAGCGTAAATAACGCAATGAATGTTGATGAACTGTCAAAATGAAACCCTTTGGTACTGTGTGTTAAGCAATTATTCCGCTGTTTTTACAATTTTTTACCTACTTTTCGCCAGATCATGAATAAAGAAGTTCAATGAAAAAAAAACATTGAATCTTGAAACTTATTTTAAAGCAAAGTAAAAAAATTACGCTTTTTGCAATTTGAGGCTTACTATCTATATTTTTTTTTTTGTTATCTTTCAGATCATCCTGCTACGACTTTGTATCATACACGACGAAATAACGGAGCTCCGACGGCCGGCGGAACAACTATTTTTTTTATCATCTGTAGTTAAAAAATGTCTGCATTATATCCTAGATAATTGATAACAAAACTCGTAAAAGCAATATTTTTCACGTCCAATTAATTAAGGATTTTAGCTAGAAAATCCGGCCAGAACTTTCCATTCAACTTAAACAAGCCGTAAACATAAAAATAATTCCCAAAAAAATACACCGTAACAGAGTAAAAAACATACAAATGCACTTGAAACAGCGTTACCATTTATCAGTCAATAAATATGATAAAAAGTATTATTGGGGTGTATATGTGTCCGTCGGGATACCCGAGCCGTTATTGTTTTTATTTTGCACCCTTTATACGAATGTCAGCGCGAATGTTTTTTATTGAAATGATGTTTGATATAAAGATTTATTGTGAATGTTTTTCGTGGTGAATTGTTTGTAAGGGTATTTTTTTTTCCTGGTCGAATAAAAGTGAACGGACCGTGTTTTATAAAACAACTGTTTGGTTCTAGAAAAATGCACGGCCTCCCATTTTGACCGTGTTTTTTGCTAATTGCATAATGCAGCGGATTTAAACACCAGGACTAGAAACAAAAAATCTGAAGAACCTGAAACAACATTCCTGGGAAAATGATCAAAGTTAAAATTTGTTCGTTACATACTACATAGAATAATTATAACAAAAATACTGCAAATACCGTAATTATGCTGTGAAGTAGAAATGGAATACTGGGTTATACTAAATCTTAATCACACTAATATTATAAAGGCGAAAGTTTGTGAGTGTGTGTGTGTTTTATGTTTGTTACTTCGTTACGCTCAAACGGCTGGACTAATTTTGATTTAAAAAAAATATGGAGGTAGCTGACACTCTGTATTGACATATAGGCTACTTTTTATCCCGATATTTTTACGGGATCGAAACTTATGCGGGTGAAACAGCGGGGCATAGCTAGTAAATCATAAGCCTAACGTAACTACTTCACTAGCGAATCTGAAAATAATAAGTACCTATTAAGTATGAATCGCAAAGAAAAAAACACAGAGTGTATGAATCACATACAACGTACTTGACTTCTATACAAATAGTGCTATTTCACTAATACCTGACCAAAATCAACCCCATAGCAATTCTCCAATCATCGACAGATTCACCCTACCAATAACGAAGCTACTAATTTTTTCAGCAAACAAAACGGCCAATATTGTCACTAATAGTGACGCAATATTAGGGTAAACGTCCCCGTTGCCGGCACGTCCTTATTTACTTATTGTAAACTCACATGACAGGTGCCTTAATGGGCGAAATAACATGGCGGGTGCGCCGCCGGTAGCTGGGCGTAGAGCTAGAAAATGGGGACAGAACGGACACTAGCAGTGCCTATAGTTAAAGGAGATCAACAAAAGCCCGTACAATATTGCCTAAACAATTACCTCGAGACACATGTGCACCAAATCGTAGAGAAAAAATAGAGGAAATTGAAAATGATTGTACTTTTAACCTTTAATCTTTGAAAACTAATTGATAAATTATTGTTTATTATTCTATTATCCTGTAACACAATTAAAACATGTGGAAACTTTGCATGTTACATTTGGTTGACACTCGGAATGACATTATTTCGTAAATATCATTCACATGACGTTCTGTTCGTTTCTGCGTTTCGGGGTTAACAGTCTTTTTTAAATAAGTAAGGTACATTTGCTTGTTCCGATGATAGAATGCCAAAATGACGTGCACTTTATAATGTTAAAAGTTATTTTTTTCTCGTCCCCGGGAAACCATACGAATAATAATTATACATATGATTTCAATATTATTCAGTGTAATCCAGTGTATCTTATGCCGCTAAGTAAAACTTGGTACTTTGTTGGGGGAGATTTTGGTGACATCTTTTCTATAAAAACTGAAGAAAATAAAGATGTTGAGTCTTTATTTACTTCAGTTTTTCTAGCAATTTTATTACATCTTTATTTGCATCATCTTCTTATTTGTATAACCAAAAGACGTATAAAGTAAATGTAAGATTTCCAAGCAAGACAAATTAACATTGTGCATAAAGTAATTATGAGTAATGAATGTAATGAAAATGATACTGTACGTCCAGTTAACAAGAAGGTTTTTGTTTTAATTTTTTTAATCATTATAAATATTATTTAGTTGTAAAATCGAACATTGAAAGGTCGCTACAAAACACATGATTGTCAGCACATCAAGCTACCCGAAACTGTCAAACATTCCCAAACCAACTTTGAACCTTATGCTTTAGCGATAAAGTTGATAATGTATTAAAGAAATTTGACAGATTGTAGTAATTTGATGTTCTGGCGTCTGTACTTGTTAAAACAAGGAAAGGCATTGATTAAGATCACCTATCAAACGATTTAAGGTCTATCACATCACCTCTTAAAACAAATGACTCAGCCTGGGTTGCATCATCTTACTTTAACTTTAACAAACGTCAAAAGTCTGTCAAACTGCATACAAAAATCACCGGTTATGGTTAAAGTCAGATGATGCAACTCAGCCTCAATGTCTCTTCTACACATTAAAACCCGCCTGATCTTTTCCCAACGTTGAACGCGGACCTCATGGGAAATCGGCTGTTGCTCGCTAGTTACGGTAGGTGCTACGGGCGCGCCAACTACCTGTAAACGTAATTAATTAATTATCGATTTTCGCTTACCTTTATTATGTACTGTTTATTGGTTACCTTTATAGCCGGTTGTTAAATTTTCTGGAGTTATTTATGTTGTAATTAATGATTAAACTAAATAATTAAATTGTCTGTGTGGTGCCGGACTTAAAGGATAGCACCACCCCATACTTCCCGTGGGTGTCGTAAAAGGCGACTAAGGGTCTAACCGGAGAATGGGCAGCAGCGTTCTCTATGCATTCCACCACCATACCATACTGCGATCGCCAACTCGCCTGCCAAGCGTGGCGATTATGGCAAACCCTCCTCCTTTTGGGAGAGGCCTATGTCCAGCAGTGGACCTCTTTCGCCTGAAATGATGATGATGATGAATGATTAAACAATTTATCAAGGTAAGTATATACTTACTTGTTTTTTTTAGGAAGTCAAAGCTGTTTTAAATTTTACGATCGTACAAAAGTAATTCTGAATCATCTAATATTTACATAATTAGACAGATAACTTATTTTTTCAACATGCAATTTAGAGAAAATATCTTTTTCATACTTTAAAATAACCCCTCGCTCTTACTAACCTTGAATGAAAATTAAGTTTGTTTATTTTATTAAAAAATATTACCTGCTAAAAACATGCATTATTAGTTATAATGCATGTTTTTAGCAGGTATTTTTTTGGCGAAAACTCAACGAAGTTTGACGAAAACTCATCTGTCTTTATGTCTAACCAATTCCCTTAACAAAAAACAAAACTCTCCCAATAAAAATAACAATCGCCTAAAACATTTACATTTCAATTCTAGACTAGAAAATCTAGAATTCTATTCACACAGCTCTTAGTTGGAACCTAAAACCTGCAGCGTCTGTCGTAAGTGCCAACAATGGGGACAGTTACCCTATCTCTACGAACCGATAATAGAGCGTGAACTCTCTAGGCGATATCCGTCTGTCTCGAAATGTCTTCCAATGCTGCATAATGTGGATATGGGTATTGTCGCGTACTTGTTAACGTAAACTTTTGGTACGAGTTGTTTGGTAATCTTTTGGTACGAGTGGATTATCAAATTGTAGTGTTGATTTATAAATGCAAAGATCGTTTTATTGATAATGGTTACTTTTGTTTTTTAAAATAAATACAAATTAAACTTTACAGAAAAATTATGACATGAAATTTTTACGCGTAGCTAATAATTTTTGTTTATAAATTATAGAACACAATTATTTCATTTTATTTTAAACTTACACAACTAATTGCATAACACACCATCAATTAGAATTTAAATAATTTTATAGGAAAATCCATTGCTTCAAATGATCGAAAAATTTGTCTGCTCAACAACGTACCTAAATAACGCAATGAATGCTGTTGAACTGTCAAAATAAAAGCTATTGCTACTGTTATTACAATTACCCACCGATAATAATTTTTGAATGTGTATAACTTTTTACTAAACCTTTTACAAAAGTCATCTAAGGCAACCTTTTAGAAAACAAGCATGATTTCAAAATGGTGTGCAATAATACAGAATAACCCAAAACCCAATTTAAAATTCATAGAAAAACACCATTACTAAAATCGAATTTGAATCCTCCAGCACCAACATAAAAATCTGACCGGTCAGCTGCACAGAAATTCGGTACATTAACCGACCATAAGGCGTTTCGCTATCCAATAAAAGAAGGTAGGCTGAGCAATATAAACATGGACAACATAACGACGGGTGGAATGTGCCCTGACAGACATAACCAGGGGAGAAGCGGCCAAATTGTAAATAGTGCTGGCTCCCGTTTAGTTTGCAATATTTGTGCGGTTTCGTGTAAATGGAAAAAGGAATACACAGCGTAGTGTTAGGATAGATGCTTCAAATATATTTTTGCATGGGCTAAGTTGTCTGTGTGGTGCCGGACTTAAAGAATTGCACCACCCCTTACTTCCCGTGGGTGTCGTAAAAGGCGACTAAGGGTCTTACCGGAGAATGGGCAGCAGCGTTCTCTATTTATTCCACCATCATACCATAGTGCGATCGCCAACCCGCCTGCCAAGCGTGGCGATTATGGCAAACCCCCCCCCCCCCCCCGTCTATCGGCTGAAACGATGACGAAGAAGTATAAGATACCATTAAGCAATTTTCTTCCGTTTTTAACCGACGAAGAAAAAGGTGGAATTGAAAATTGGAGTTATTCCGGACTGATCCCCTGAACCCCCCTCCTCGATCCCCTGCTCGTTCGTCTTCTGTTTTAATCTCTGTCTTATCCAGTTATTCTGGTTTGATCCCCTAAATGGCCCCTAAACCCTCCTCGAAGCCCTATGGATAGAAAAAAGCGGTTCATTTATTTTTCACCAACCATTTTTTTCTCAACTATTCGTCGTTTTTTATTAAATCTTGCGTGTCTATTACTTCTAAATTTTCAAGGGAATTAAGGCACTTGACTTCTTTCTGTCAATACGCTAAATGCAGCTTAGCGGAAAATGCCACGATTTCACGTACCATTATTTTTGAAAGAGTAACTGTGGAGTTTCTTGCCGGCTCTTCTCCGTAGGAAAAGACCAATTGGAACCGTGCACTTAGCTTCTGACGTTTCACAAGTGCCCATGTAGAAATAAAGCATTTTAATTTTGATTTCGTGTTTGGTACAGATTCATTCGTAAATTTGTATATTTACCAATTATGTAAAAACCATACTCGCACCCAAAATCAAGTCAAACGTAGCTCCAAGTGTTTCCCTGTATGATATCCCCATTTTCTCTTGATATCTTTATTTGCATTAACCGATTCTTACCCTACTCTGTGCATAAAGGGGGTACAACACGATATCGGAAACGCTGATGTGTGTAAGTCGACGGGAATTAGACGTTACGACGGCAGGGAATTGAGCAGGCGCGCCGCACATTGTCGACCGTGCGATGAGGCGATACGCCGCGATTATGTGTATTACACTTAATATTGTACGAAGTTTCTATTCGAAGGTACCTTTCTAATATTTGAATAGTTTCAACTTTGGTAATTTCGAGGGATCAGAATCAAAATTGTAGCGATTTCGATGCGTAACTTTATTGGGCTGAAATTGATGAAATTGTTTTCTTATGTGCTTGAATAGAATTGCAGTTCTAATTGGTAACTGGAAGCGGTGGCCCAGTGGCTTCGGCCGCGACTTACGAGTTGTAGGCCGTAGGTTCGAACCCAGACAGGCGCTTTACTTTGTGTAAATTGTTTCATCACCACTGCTCTCAAAACGGTGAAGGAAAATGTCGTGAGGAAACCGGCATGTCCTAGAGCCAAAAATTCGAAGACATGTGACTTCTACCAACCCGCACTGGGCCCGCGTGGTGGATTACGGCCCACTCCCTCTCACAGAGAGGAGGCCTGTATCCCAGCGGTGGGAACATTAAAAGGCTGATGATGATGATGATGACGATCAATCGCAATTTAAATTATTTTGAAGTATATTGCTCATCCATTGCTGCATATGTTCGAAAAATTCGTCTGCACAACAACGTTTGAATGTTGAACTGTCGAAATGAAAAGCCTTTGCTACTGTTAGTGTGTTACGTAATTACCCCACTGTATTTAATTTTATCTTATACTAGCTTCTGCTCGCGACTTCCGCGTGAAATTTCACCCTCCCCCCATTCACCCTCTTAGGGGTGGAATTTCGAAAAACCCTTTCTTAGTGGATACCTACTCTTCACAAAGAACACACACTGCAAATTTCATGTCTCTAGGACCAGTGGTTTAGGCTGTGCGTTGATATATCAGTCAGTCAGTCGGGACTTTGAATTTTATATGTACTTATAGATAATTAACATTATTTGCCATGTTGTTTTAAATAAAAGTATCTACCACATTTGTTGTTATCATTAAAAAACACAAATTAAGATACTCCATAGACAAGTTTAGACGATATAAAAAAAATGACCACTAAAAATACGTCTATTTACGTCAGGCGCTGACCAATTTGACAGGACTAAACTAATATTTATCTTCTATCCTTTTCCTAATGAAATAGAAAGAAATTTTTTTTTCTTCACTAAATATAAATAAATAAATAATAACTAAATTATTATTTATTTATTTATTTTTATTTGTGTTTATTTAGTTTAGTTTGCGAACAAAGGAATCAGCGCCAATGTCCAAAAACTAAATTTAATCAATCCTAAAAATGTCAAAGACTTCATAAAAAAATACGTTTATAATACTTATAACCAAATCTATACTCACACAGCACATAAACGGTAACACGCGTCGACAATGATCGAGTTAGCGCTAACGTCGGTGAAACATTGTCCAATTAACTGCGTCAAACGTGCTTCATTGACGCGTGACGATTAGGAAGCGTGGTGTGGTAGGGACAAGTAGTTGTTTAAAGGACTTGGATGGTTTTTAATAGTTGTTTATGTTTTTACCGTTTTTAGCTAACTTGTAGCAAAGGTAAAATCGTTGCCGGCAGAATTTGTATCTATGTTAATACTTCGTCCGCCTGTTTTAACATAAAACATGTAGGTACCTTGTATGATAGAACACGCGTATACAGCCTATAGTACTCGCAATAGTGTAACTTTTTATCAGTAAATAACTTTTATAATTGGATCGGTACCTACTCCTAGTTCAAACTATTCCAATTTGAAGACTTTTTGGCTCAAATTGCCTCAAAATTCAAAAGCACTATTGCTTCGATCCTGTAATACCATAATCAGCCTATAATGTTCCCACTGCTGGGACACAGGCCTCCTCTCGGTGAGAGGGAGTGGGCCGTAATCCACCACGCGGGCCCAGTGCGGATTGGCAGATGTCACATGTCTTCGAATTTTTGGTTCTAACGATGTTTTCCTTCACCGTTTTGAGAGCAGTGGTGATGAAATAATTTACACAAAGTAAAGTGCCTGTCTGGGTTCGAACCTACGACCTACAACTTGTAAGTCGCGGCCGTTACCACTTGGCCACCACTGCTCTTTCGCTTCTTTGTATATTTTTTCTATTAATTTAAATTTCCATTTTAAGATCCTGTAATGCTATTCTGTAAAAATCTCACCGTGAAAACTTAGGTGAAGTGAGCTTAAAGTGAGTTGTCAATAGTGTCAATTGCTAGTATCAGGTGGAATGACTCTCACTTGACGCTCACTTGACGCTCACTTCACCTAAGTTATCACAGTGATCTTTTTACAGAATAGCACCGCTGAAACATTGATGACAGCTACGGCTACGCAGCTACGCCGCTACGCCGGCTACAACTTTCGTAGCAGGTTGCCGATTCTCTGCGCGCCTAGATATTTGCAACGCGAAGTATATTTTCTCTGCCTTTTCGACTAAAAATTACCCAAAAATGTTCTCAGCTCATCGACAAGGGTCTCTAGTCCACGTAACCGCAGTCCATTACGTAGGGCTGTCACGTCCCGCTAATCACTGCGCCGTGACGTCACGCACTGCTAATTCGCACATTCACACCTCCATACCTAGTGCTAAGTGTGTTTAATGTGTGCTGTGAGGGTAATTAATGAGTCTAGTAGGGAACATTTTAATGAGAATATTAAAAAGTTCATGTGAATCATTGTCTATTGCAATTAATCTAAACTAGTCTGGGTTAAACCTATGCTATCATTTTCATTCAATATTAACGAATTCACCCAAAATCACTTTCAAAACTCACTCAAATATACATAGACATACCTACCTACAGCATATATGATTCTAATCAGCCAATAAATACATAACGCTAAAAGATTGTCTAGACCCTATTCAACATTATACATAGGTGACGTCAATCTGTCCGTTTGTCCACTAATAATGGGCAGTGGGCACACAAAATATGTAGATACAGAAGGCCAACATCACAAGATGAAGAGCGAAAACAGGCGCACGTACACATATACTGCGTTCACGACTTAGTTTCCAAACATGTAAACAAATATTTGTAACAGAAAAACAACTTTAGTACCAAAACATAAAGTTCAGTTTTAGCTTCAAACATTTTTATGATCTTCTAAGTAGCACCAGCCATTCCAAAATCAACTTAATTTATAATAATGTAAAGTTGATATTCGTTTATGTGAAAAAAGCATCTATTGGAGGCATGGATTTGAATAGTAGACTTTAGACGCGTAAGTACGACAATCTCAAGCGAATGTCGCTGGTGTGCCTTGCATTTATATCTATCCTTATCAGTCTCTTTCCCTTATCCTAATTTATTTGGGGTCGGCGCAACATGTCTTTTTCTTCCATACTTCTCTATTAGCTTTTGAACCATGTCATCTTTCACACAGTCCATCTATCGTTTCTTTGGTCTTCCCCTACTCTTATAGCTATCCACATTCATACTCAAAACCCTCTTTATGATATTTTCCTCATGCCTTCGCATTCCATGGCCGTACCATGACATCTCCTTTCCACACAACGTTTCAGTCACCGGTGCCACTTTCAGACTTTCTCTTACATACTCATTTCTTAGTCTATCAATTTGTGTAACATCACACATTCTCATCTCATGCACATCTCTCTTTCATACTCAAAACGCTGACGCGTAACATTCGTACTTACATTGTCCCTACAGCTGCATTGCCTTTCATTAATACCTCCTGTTGCCCTACATAAATTATTCCTATCTATATCTACGTATTATAAATTGAAGTCGCCTTTCGTGTCTGTCTGTGTGACCACGGTGTTATTTTAAACCACGCAATGGATTTTGTCACGATTTTCACGATCCTTTAGAGAATTGATTCGGGAAGGTTTATGTGTATGACACAATTATAAAAAACTTTCATATACATGATAAAGAAATCTCGATGTTTTGTCAAGTTGTTAAAACTGTGCGAAGCATGAGCGGGGCTAATATTCTTGTAATTTAAAACGTTAAAAATCTAGTCACAGTCTCATCACGGCGAGAAACAAATGTCAAAAACTTGTCAAAATGTAGGGAAATTAGGGGTATTTTTGACAGATTAAGACAGATCAGACTGTGAACGTTCTTAAAATTTCGAGAATTGCCCTCGGGTCGTTTGTAAATAAATAAACAAATGAAAATCGTGAGTGTGCTTGCACTCGTTGTACGTGAGCCGTGTCTATGTGTCTGTGCGTTTTCGTCTTATTTTGAGGAGCTGACCTTCTGTACGTAACTATCTATTTCGTGGTGGGCACAATCGTCTGGCCGGCCTGACCGATTCGATTACACCGCAGTCATTAGATGGCATTGTTTATTTAGATAATCGATAGAATTGCGTACGAGCTTAGTTTATTAGTAATAAAAATATTGAATTGCGAGAATTTTAAGATTAACAATTTGCGATTTTGAGAAGATTATGGACTTTTGATACTATGTACTAGGATTTGGATAAGAGGACCGTAAAGTCGGAAATAATGGACAGATTGTGGTATTTTAGACTTTGTTAATCTTATTCGCTTCGGATCCAAAAAAAACATAGCTTTTTAAATTATTTATTGCGTCCTGTTCCGTCCCAAAATATCAGGACCAAGTTTACTAAAGTTAATGAATAATCTCGTAATGTTAAAGTACTGAAACAGGAATAGCATTTTATTTAGGCTTGCACGAAAATGACTAATACGAAAGTTGCCCTTTCGTATTAGTCATTTTCGTTAAAGTCCAGCAAAATCTGCTTGTTTTTAGATCCATTGTATACGAAATAAAATAACTATCGTGTTAAAGTTAAGAAACTTATTTTTGGCTTTGTTGGCTTCGTGTTATTTGTATCAAAAAGCTGATAAACATTCAAACTCTCGCAAGATTAACCATGTTTTTTTACCAAACCCACAATATCACGTCAACCCCAATACTACGCGGGATCTGCCATCTAACCCTGAGGGTGCAGTAACCCACCGTAGTAATAAACACGACGAGAAATAATTCACGACCGGACAAAACGAGAATTTTAATACGCAAATGAAATAATTCCTCAGATTGATGACGCGGATTCCGCGCCCGATTTTTTTCCGGAATTGAATTTTTAATTACGCTTTACTCGCTCGCGAATAGCAATTTGTCGGATTAACTGCTTTTTGTCTTGTTTATCGGTTCCGTGAAGTTTTTTATTGTTTTGCTTTTTGATGGATTGTGTTAACGTTAAGATGCGTCTGGAGATTTTTCGTCTCGTTTATAGAGGGGCTTGAAAATGTAATGAGTAAGTACTTGTGCTTTTGTGTAGGTACAGAATAATGATCCACGTAAAAATTATTCAAGTGAAGTCGTGAAGTAGAGCTGTGAATGTTGACGATGATTTGAGAAATCATTCAATACAACGCGTTACCACAGTTGCGCCGACAAGAGAATGCGTTCTTGACACCTGTCAGTTTCAAATAAATGAGTACGTGTTTTGCAAATTTGGTCTTCACTACACTCTGCTCACTAGGTTATCCATTTTTTGACAGATAAAAATAGTGATTTCATCATCATTTAACATTTCGATTATTTGCACTTTAATTTGAATGTAGTATCGATTATCGATTTTTTGCTGTCGAATAAAAAATGTTGCGGTTTCTATGCCTGTATTATATTATATATATAATTATTAAATACAATATTGGTTGCTTGATTTTCGATGTACAAAAATCGCAATATAAATCATTGGATTCTTTTCAAAATATATAGGTTTAAGGATTGTTTAATTTATACATTTTATTGACATTTTTCTATACTATAAACCTATGATATAAAATGCTTATTTTCGATTTACTCTTTTGAAGCGAATATATTCGATCCCATGACTTAGTACGATGGAATGTAACTTTATACTCATAACATTTTTTCTTTTGTAAAAACTGATACCCGTACGGTATTACAATGCCTGTAAAAAGCCATAAATATCGTCATTCAATAAGATAAAGCAGTTTATATATGTATTTATTTTATGACGCATTTAAAGTTAACTTTTACGTAATCTGGAATAGTGACGTTCTACGGTAGCTGTCAAAAAACTAATAACCTAGTGGACAGAGTGTACTAGAATTGTAATAGTGACAGGTGTCACGAGCGCATTCTCTCTATGGCCGGACTGTAACCATCAAACTGATTTGAAAACTTTCACAGTGTGCATCTCTTCATCATCTGCCTAGCCTTTTCCCAACTATGTTGGTGTCGGCTTCCAGTCTAACCGGATTCAGCTGAATACCAGTATTTTAGATGGAGCGACTGCCTATCTGACCTCCTCCTTTACAGTGTGCATCTCTTCTCATTTATAATACCAATAAGTACGATTACCTCTTTATCGCACCTACGGTGAAGAGAGGAGAAAGAAAAGAAGGTAAGAAGCGATTGAAAATTCGATTGAAAATTCGACATCCTATTATAATGAATATCCTGTTGTTCTTGACTAAACAATAACGACACAACTGCCCTCTCGCGGAAAGTATACGCACTACACAAATGATAATTACTCACCAGGTAAACATTACACCAGGTACATTAGCTACTTTTTCTCATATTCAGATCAATTTTGACAAAAATTGCATAAGTGAGGTTTTTGCACCGTAGGTACGATATTTTTACCGTTCTAGAAGTTAACACCTAGACCAATTTATTCCACTATAAAGCTGTAACTAGCTCTGCTTAGTAACTAATAGTTTGCTTCACCGAAACAGCTCCCTCGACACATACTTTATTCTAAAACATAGACTGAACTGTTAAGAATTTCTTACAAGTGCGCTATTTTACATTTAGTACCAAAACTTTCCCTACAGCAGTCCGATGACCTCCTACTAATGTGTTCCCGTCTCTAATTAAGGGAACACACAGGACCAAAGTTGTCCAAACCCCGGACACAGCCGAGCATTATTATAATGTCCCCAACTTTGCTGTCCCAAAATGACATTACATGTACAGAAACGCGTACAGTGTACACCAACTTCGCACTCGCGACCCATCATAGAGTAAAATATTTGAATTAGCAAAGCTGTCCGAAAATCTAGTAAGCCAAGCTGATAGGGGATGTGTGTGTGGACTGTGGCAAGGGTTCCGTTAAGAGGTAACATACACTGAATGTTGTTTTAAAATGATATGCGTTTCATTTATAAACAGAGAGACGCGCGACCCGGCAAACAGCCTCCCCCAGGAACCAAACTTTTCGTCCACCTAGCGACAATATTTGAAAGTTATTTCAGCTTTCACAACCCTCATAGGCGCCGTTAAAATTTTCCCTGCCACCTTATTCATAATACACGCGTCATCCATCTCTTTCGCTCTTCAATTTACAAAAACAAGAGGGAGTGAGAACGAATTATTTACAAACTGACATCTCGAAATTAACGGTGGTCGGCTCATGATAATTTACATATTTAGGTGAAATTAACCTCGGTACGTTAAATTATATTATGAATATTAATAGGTGTGCGTATGCGAAGTAATGTATTATATTAAATGGGTAAGTGTAACCCCATCTTTATGGCTCAGATTTGTGTAGGAGTTACGATGGTTCAATAAAATAATACATCATCGTCCTGACACTTAACTTACCTCTAAATTTTAAGGCCAATAATTCCCGTAGGTAATTAAAAGGTTCAAAATCAAGTCGCAATCTCATCTCATTGACAATCAACCTCAAAAACTTGTCAAAAGTAGGGAAATTAGAGGCATTTTTGTCAGATTGAGCCTGAGATCCATCCATCCACACATCCCGTTGGATGCGAGAAGCACAGAACCGGTCGAAGTGGAGGTGCTTGTGGGCCTATGTCCAGCAGTGGACGTCTTTCGGCTGAAATGATGATGATGAGCCTGAGATCAGACTGTGAACGTTCTTAAAATTACGAGAACTACCCCTCCGATTCTAGCTCCTGAGTTAATCAAGATACTCTGACTTGTATATATTTTATGCGTAAACAAAATACACTTTCGTCATTCATTTTATGTTCAAAAAGATGTTGTACGACAGATTAATATAGAAAAAAAAAAACTTTTTGTCATTCAAATCAATACACACACAAACAGGACAGACATACATATAATACTAATATGTTTGTCTTGATTTCGTTACTATTGCCTTGAATGACGAAATTGTATTTTTATTTTCTATAAAAATATGTAACACAACATCTTTTTGAACAAAAAATCCAAATTTTCCTTACCATAATGCAAATATCCAAGACATCTTGGGGACAAAAATTGCAAACTCCAAACTGGAGGTTTATTTGGTTATCTAATAAAATATTACGAGCTTTGACAAGTGCCTCGGAGCTGCCCCCTTGTGGCCTTTGCTCCTTACCTTTCTCAGTTATGGCTCCGTAAGCAGCGACTTCGGCTTTTATGTAGCAAAAACAAAATAATGTTAAGATACTGAAAGAAAGTTGACATAATTTCTACATATTTTTCTGGAATATTTTCTCCTGTAACTTTTGATATAATTTGAGGAAGAAAAATAGAAGCATTTATGTTATTGTGGAAGTGATTCTGTTTGAAATCGGTGCGCAGTACATTATGTAATAATAAAAACTAACAAATAAATCACCACGTAACGTAATAAAAAAAAACCTGGAATGTAGGATGAATTATAAATATTTACAAAAGGTCGGTACCCAGTAGATGAACCCACTTTATCATAATAAAGGTCATGTTGACCCCTACAAAATTAAACAATACACAGGAAAAGTCCACGGTTAGCAATCATTCGGAGGGCGGGAAAAAACGTTAGGGGATTTAAATTTAATTTTCGAAACGGAATGACGTCAAACATCCCCAGCGGCTGTTCCAAGTTCAAGCGTGGAACAACATCTTTTAAAAGTCACCGTTATAAAAAGAAATAAAAAAAATTATGATTGGGGCACATTCGCGAGTAACTTAATTATTTTCAGCCAGTTACTTAGTTGTCGTAAAGTAATAGGGAAAATTGGTTTTTCTTCTGAATTCTTTCATTTATTCACAAATCTAGGCTGTATAATTATGTTAACAGATGAAGCCAAAATTAGCCACGAGGACGTTAAAACAACGTAAGTACCGATGCAAAATCCTTAAATAAGTAAATCCCTTATCAAAGAAAACTTGCTTTTTAAATGCCAACCGAATTACGGATATACTTTGGGCTGATTTTTCAATAGTCAGATAACTTCTAAAGAATAAATCTGACAGTTTGACATATTCTCCAAACAAAATCTGTCAAACCGCAATATTTATTTCTCAGATAAAAGTTATCTGACTATTGAGAAATCAGCCCTTAATCAAATTATACGCTCGACGAGCTTACGGTAAATTCAGGTCGAAACTAAATACAGCGAATATTTTAATATAAAGACAAAACATTCAAAGGTATCCGGGGTATATGCGAATGCGACTTGTACTTGGTAATTAACAGTCCATCCTTAGGGAAGGCCCGGTCCAGCGCAATATATTATATTTCAGATGACATCCGCATTGGGGACTTTGAAGGATCGTATCTGGACTCCTCGAATTGGATTAGGTAAGGTCCAACTTCTATTGTTATGGGGAGCTGTCTCAAAATTTGAATTTTGTATTTCTGGTCTATTGGGATATAAATGTTGCGAACAAAATAAATGTTTTTGACAAAAATCTATTGCCATAATAAGTTTGAATGGGACCTAATAAAACGAAAGTAGACTATATAATATTATAGATACAAACGAGCTCCGCTGACAGTTTAAAAAAAATTGAACAGGTATGTGCCTAGTACCTACCTACCAATGCAGCAACCACATCGATTTTATGATATTCTTCTCACTTTTATACAGTCTAAAATGTAATAAGCCACCTGGCTTATTACATTTTGGACTTGAAAAATGCTCGCGAGTTAGGCCCATATATACCTGAAAACCTATGAGGTTACCCTACCCTGAGGCTACCCTGAGGTTAACCAATAGGTTTTTAGGTATTTAAGAGCCTAACTCGCGAGCATTTTTCGCGGGCGCCTGATGGAAGCTCACCAAATTCAAATTTACTTACGTTTTTTGCAATTTGCAGGTCAGTGTCAGGTTGTATGTTGATTAAAATATGATTCGCGTTCGTAACAAATATGGATTTACAGAATTATAATAGGTAATTAGAATCAGCAATACAACTCCTTCAGTCAGAATTGGCCTCAAATGTCGTGATTTCTTTCAATATGAACTTAGAAAATTGTATTGATGATTTTTATGGTAATAATTCTATAAATAAATATTTGTAAGATCAACATACAACATGATACTGACAATACTGAAAAAAAACGTAAGAAAAAAATGATGGGCATTTTTGTATGGAGCCTGGCCTGATGACCAAAAGAATTCTAATGCATGTCAACTTATTGCTTTTATAACCGGCAATTAGCAACAAAAGTAAATTAACACTTCAGTTTTTTTAATCTCAGTTATTGAGCAAAATATTTGTTCAAAATTGCATTGTACTTCTGCTGTAATTTTGAACAAATATTTTGCTCAATAACTGAGATTAAAAAAAAACTGAAGTGTTAATCGACTTTTGTTGCTGACCGTACAAGTCTTGGTGCGTAAAAATGGTCACCCATCCAGGGACAAACCGCGGCAAGCGCAGCTTAACCTGATCGATCGACCCGTTCGGCTGTTATTACTTAGCCATAAGTCCCCTCAATGTAATAAATGACATGCAGTAAACATTAGCGTTATAAACTAATACATACGTTTACAATAGTTTACATGGTAACAGGTCTGATATCTGTTTAACCCGGTATTTCACAGCCTTCTGCTCATAATGAAAATTGATGCTTATGATATAAACTTTGTTTTGATGTAAATGTGGTTTTTATTGGACATATCGGCCAAAACGCCCATCATTCTTTAAGTTTCGCGGCCTACCCTGACGCTTCTCCCTTAAATCAATAATACACCGAGACAATACCCAGCTTAATATAATTTTCATAGTGTACAACGGCAGTTTTTACGGTGAACGATAAAGCTTTACTTCGCCATTACGACCAAGTAGAATGGTTCTACGATTAATTCGTAAATGTTTCATGAAGTATAAAGTATCTTGTTTCGGGGAAATAATGGAGTTTATGGCTGGTGATTGGGGAACTTTTTCGTCGGGTTTTTCAAACTTGATGAAGAAGACTTCCAAATAAGTTCGGAAATGGGTAGGAGGTAGATAACGATGATGACAGTTTAAAAGTCGAAACTCTATGCTAAGTAACTAATTAACTATTTTTTTTTTGTTATGTAGTGTGGTAATTTCTGACTAAAGTTTTGACCACAGATGAAAAATGCGAAAATGTTTTATATGTTTTTATTGTCTTTTACTTCTTAACGTCAGATGCGCCATAGAAAACTGTCGTACACGTTTAGAAAACTAAGTCATCATCATCATCATTTCAGCCGAAAGACGTCCACTGCTGGACATAGGCCTCCCCCAAGCACCTCCACTTCGACCGGTCCTGTGCTTCCCGCATCCAACGGTCATCGGTCCACCTTGAAAACTAAGTATCCCATCTTTTTTTTGACAGACTTCATGTAGTTACTACCTTCTACATAATATCAAATCCTATTGTCCACCATAACCAGGTATAAACCCTATAAACTATATTATTATTTTCGCCGTAAAAACAGAGTGAATTAGTTTTATAGCACGCATCCCAATACACAGCGGCCACTAAATCTTGCCCTGACATTCTATATAAGAGCTGCTTCACCCCTATTGCTAAGTCCGAATTAGGAATTATCGTAGGGTTAGCAAAATAGTGGCCAACGACAGAAAAATTACGGTATTTTTTTCAATTTTTTCGTTTAAATGTCGATGATTTCGAAGAAATGGTAAAAAGTGTCCATTTTGGCATATTTCATTGAAGAAATAACAGCTCCCATGTCATCATCTAGCTAGCTTAAAGAGGTTGCAGTGACTTATATCGTACCTACAATAAACCACACTTCAGTTAACACTTGCACTACGATCATCGCCATTAGTGTGAAGCCAGACGAGCGTAACTTTTTGAGTTGTGAGTCGCGTAATTTCAGTCGCGTGATTTCTGCTACATTCGGTTTCATACAAAAATCCTGTTTCGTTCACACTGCGACGCAAAATGAGTTGTCTGCCGACTCACGCGCACAATCCCGGCTGAATTGAGTTCGCGGCAAGAGGGAGGCGAGGGAATTGAAAGTCAATCACATCAGTCCGCGCATCAGTCTTTCACTGTTGAGTGGATCACCCAGTATTTTCTTCTATCATCATCTTCTGTGTCTTCGCTATATGCTTCGTAAATACACAACGTTTTTATTATATCCATTGCACTACACAAACACCCAGTAAAAGCGATGAAAAGCAACTGAATAAAATACGCTCGCCTGGCGGCCCAACAGAATTTCTGCCGAGCAGAAATTACGCGACCGAAATTACGCGACTCACAACTCAAAAAATTACGCTCATCTGGCTTCACCCTTACTGCTACGACATAAAGGGCTGTCTGTGTCAAATTGTTGTTACCTCTGACTCACGCCTAGTTTCACAATACATCAATTACCTCATCATTTTTTAAGTAAAAACTTTTTAGGCGCGATGGGCATTTTTTGAAATGGGAAACAACCACTACATTCGGATATGATCGGCTGTCTTCGGGATTTACTCGGTTTTAAATCCAATATGTCAGTGAGTGATGGCAAAATATTCTGTTTGTGTTTTGTTTTCACTTCTGTCGGCACTCCCGGAGCGTTTGTTTTTTTGTTTTATTTTTTTGCCAAAGGTGTCAACCTTTGGAAATCGCCAACCTGACTTGAACAAGCATGGTGATCAATGCGTGTCTGTATGAGTCTTTTGCCCTGCAGTGGAACATTGATGAAGGGCGTTTTAAGGGAAAGTCTTATGTCGTTTGACGTTCGAAAAGTGCTAATTCTGTGCCTAATTTGAATAAATGACTTTTGATTTTTTTTTTAATAGCCTGGTATTATACACTTCTGGACACATCTATTGGCCCACCTTGTATTTTCAGTTTCGTTTGGTCCTAGCTAAAATTTTATATTAGGTCGAGCAAAAAGTTTTTATGCAGTTTTGAACCTGGCACATTCACAATTTCATTCAATAGTCTTTTTTTGAATTTCGAACACAGAATTTAAAGAAACAAAAGACAATTTGGAGCCTGTTTGTTGATATCAAACAATCGAATACTAAGAAAACTTGTTTTTTTTTATTTACTTGGATTTAATTCTTGAAAAAGTGATTGATATCTTTGGTTTTGCAACAAACATTACTTATTCTTAACATTAAGGTGAGGTTCTATCAATAATCTATGGATACTTCACCTGAAGTCGCCGCCCAAGCTGTGGCACTTATTTAGGCCGGACACAGCCAAAGAAACGTGAGTGCTCAACTTAATTTAAGTCGATCTGCGGTCCGAAATGTTTATCGGAGGTACCTAGAGACTGGCGGCTTTGTTCGTCGCCAAGGAAGGCCACGATCTCGGGTCACAACTGAAAGGCAGGATCAATTCATCGTGACGACCAGCTTGAGAAATCGTCACCTTACCTCCATTGAGATACAAAACCAACTTCGCGACTTCCACGGAGTATCTGTGAGCGCTCGAACTGTTCGGAGAAGGTTAAAAGAACGCGATATGGTACCACACAAGCCAGCTAATGGGCCCAAACTAACGCGAGCCCACCGAACAGCGCGCCTTCATTTCGCACGCAGTCATTTAAATTGGACACAGCAAGATTGGAGCCGTGTACTCTTTTCTGATGAGTCTAAAATTGTGTTACATGGCAATGATGGAAGGAAGAAGGTCTACCGACGTAAGGGAGAGCGTTTCGCACAATGCTGCTTTGAAGAGAGGGTTGCTTATGGCGGTGGCTCATGGACTGTCTGGGGCGGTATATCCGCGAGCGGCAAAACTCAACTTGAGGTTGTTACAGGACCACGGCTGCCAACATTAAATGCTGAAAGGTACATTCGTGAGTGCTTAGAACCTCACGTGATACCATACGCGGACTATGTGGGCCCAAATTTCCTTTTTATTCATGATAATGCAAGAGCCCATGCGGCCGGCATCGTCAGGGAATATCTTCGGGATGTGAACATCACAGTTATGGACTGGCCAGCCAGAAGCCCAGACATGAACCCCATTGAGCACATGTGGGACGTGCTAAAAAGACGTGTTAGGGCTCAGCCAGTTGCCCAGACGATGCAGGAGTTGAAAACTGCCATAGAAGAGGAATGGGAGATGATGATCGCGGTTGATAAACTCTATGCCTAATCGTATGAGAGCTGTGCTAGATGCCCATGGAGGCAACACGCGTTATTAAATTAAACCTTTATTTGATAAAACATGTTTTTTATTCAAAAATCAATTGCCTTTAACAAGGCGCATATCCGACTTGTTAGGCGTAGCTCCATGTAGTATGGTATTCTGAATTCAAATTTAAAACAATACGATCGAAAAAGATGGTAAAATGTATCAGGCTTAAAACTGCATCAACAGTTTTTGTTCAATCTAGCAATCATATTTCGGTAGGGGCCATCGAAACCTAAACTCTAAGGTGGGCCAATAGATGTGTCCAGAAGTGTATTATTTTATCATTGTTTTGCCAACGTTACCCACCGGCCCGTTCATCTCCGCGTCCGTAACTAGTGTTTTTCACACAAGTTTTATGTGCTATTATTTGCAACGGGATATAAAAGCCGCCCTGGCCATGTTTACTGCTGGCCCAACCTAATCCTGGCAGCGTTAAGCCAGTGCCAACCCCTTTATGTTGTGTTCGACAATAAAATCTTAACTTATGTATCGTTTATGTACTTGTGCACATAAAATGTATGAGCATGGTGCGAGGAACAATTTCTGTAACGGTGTTTGTTGAGGCTTTACGAGTGTCTGCAAATGTAGGAATAGCTACAGTTTTACTAACATGAGGTGCGTTTTCAGACAAAATAAAAGAAAACTAGAAACGAAAAAAAATACCTAAATATTAGGTATTGCTTCAAAAAAGTCCTTTTTTAGGGTTCCTTTCCTCAAAAGGAAAAACGGAACCCTTGTAAGGTCCCTTCTTTGTCAAGAGAAGAGCCTTTTTCTCAGGAACACGTAGATTTATCAAGTTGAATTAATATCAAATACTCAGGGCTGCACTCACCTGAAGCAGTGAAACTTGTTTTAAGAATCATACTCTCTCACCTCGAGCATTCGCTTCGCGAATTTGTTTTGCAAGCATTCGTTACGCGAGCTTTTGTTACGCAACGAACATTCTCGCGAAGCGAAAGTTCCGTTCCCGTTCTTTTGAGGTCCGTAGATCGCTACCCGTCACCGGGTCAAGTAGGTGTACACCTTGGTGAAAAAATCGAAAACAATGTTTCGCTTTATAGGGTTCCGTACCTCAAAAGGAAAAGCGGAACCCTAATAAGATCACTTTGTTGTGCGTCTGTCTGTCGGTCTGTCAAGACCCTTTTTCTCAGGAACACGTGGAGTTATCAAGTTGAAATGAATACCAAATAATCAGGGCTGCAATCCCTTGAAACAGTAAAAAAATCAAACTTCTAAGTCAACGCAATCAAAAGATACGGGCGTTTATGTTCCGTTTACACCGCATATTTAGACACTCGCAATGAAAAAAATTTTGGACATTCCATAGTAAATCATTGATTTGCTATGGGAGGTCCATTTTTTTTTTCATATTTCGACCTATGTTCTTTGGGGAAAGTTGTTCAGTTTCATGAGCACATTCACCTCCTTCAGGGTTGATACCCCCTTTCCGTTACACCTTGTATAAGCCATTTTACCTTCTTTTCGTTTTTTTTTGAGATTGTGAGTGAACTGCTAGTCTCACAGACTTCGTTTTGGACTATAATAAAAGCTAAATAAATGTACTACAAAATATTTTCTGTAACCTTTCTTCGTAGGGCAAGTGGTTGTGCCAATACTCGTATTTCGCGAAATAAGTGAGTAAAACCTGAAAATTTCAATTTTCGAAGTGCCATAGATTAGTTTCTATCAAGGCAATAGACCTGCAATTGGGCTCAAATTGTAGGTAATTTAATACAATTTATAAGTGTAGAAAATTTTATTCGCAAAAAATGCTTGATTTTGGCCCTGGAGAGCAAATAGTGAAGAAAGTCTCAAAATTTCGAAGTTTTTCTCGATTTTCTCAGTTTCCACAGGTTTTTCGAAGTTGCAAATTTAAATTAACTCTACCCCAACAAAATACCAAAAATGTAGAACTACATCACGCTTTGCGAATTTAATGTCTTTATCCGACGGCCTTTGTCTTTAAAACAAAAATATATAATATAAAATCATTTTTGTTCTGGCTCTTTTAGTAAACCCTCTTTTAAACTCCAGCTTTTATATTCCAAAATCCAAACGCAAACCGCAGGATTGTTCTAGAAATAGCTCGTAACAATCGAGTTTACCGCCAGGAGAAGTGATTCTGTGTGCAATCAAACTCACACGAGCGCCAGATTCCGTGAACGTAAACGTAGAACTTAACGTTTATCGAACGGAGCGACGAAATTAGTTGTAAATCCGGAATTGGACTGTTAAATTGAGGACAGGTGTGGTAAATTGAATTTTGAATTTGGAACTGGATTATCCTGGCTGGGGAAATTACGTGACTGAGTTAATTTAAGCAGGAGACAATGGAGGGTTAAGTAGAATTCTACGTAGAATGCCTTTGTTATTTAATTTATATTAGCTGGTAACTAGGTATCAAACTTTCGCTATGGGAATGGGTAGGTGTGGGTAATATTCACATAGCTCAAGTTTAATAGTAAGTATTATTTCAAATGGACTCATAATTGCGTAAGTAACACACTTTCAATCACAAATTGAAGGAAATTAGAAATTCATAGCTCTCGCTCTCGCTGCTCAATCACGTAAACGACGCAATCGACGTTGTAAAATGTCAAAATGAAAGCCATTGCCATTGTAAGTCTGTTACGCAATTACCCCCCCTTTTTTTTGCGGATGGGAAATCATCAAATGACTCCTCTCGCTCTGGGTGAAGCGGAAGGGAGTGTCAGACTCTTACTGACTAAAACCCACCCGTGTTCCTTCCTTAGCCCTTTATGTTCCGGGCCAGCGGTAACCTTTTCGGACAATCCCTAAGGGGACCACCCTGTACCTTTAAACTGGTAATTACTTAGTCTATAGCTAAACTTCCGCGTCGAACACGTTCAAAATCGCGACTGCCTGCAGATTGGGGGCGAGAAATGGCAAATTGTGCAATTGTACGACGTATTACCGTTTGCTATGCCTGTACATTCTTCAAACAAATGGCTAAAAATACCATAGATAAAGGAACACACCGTCACACTTACCCCTACCACTTGCACGCCAATCCAAAAGCCATTTACTGACATAAATAAAACAGGTCTCCAGCGCCCCATACCTTTCAATTCCTACCTTAGTATGTACCAACAATATTCCCGAGACCATACTAAACAACTGTCATTTTATTTTATCACCCGGCTTTCGCGTAAACTCTTGCGCCAGTGATAAATTTTAATGTTGCTCGCAAAATATTGTCGCGTAGTAGGGGCCTCAAAGTTTATTTGTTCCTTATGGAATTAATGTAGGTACGTCTGTAAGGATAAAATAATTGCTTTATTGTTATTTTTGTTAAGTTTTAATGTTAAGTAATTTTATTGTTGAAGTTATTTTTATAGGAATATTCGCAGGAATGAACAATTTACCCTTAGGCCTCGTTTACGGAGACACGTGGCTTCGGGCGTCGCGTGCAGTGTGGCGTCTAGCGTTGCGTTGGACGTTTTTTGCGTTCACAAAGAGACGGCGCGTGCAGCGGTCCGCGTCTTCATACGCACAAAAACCAACATATGATTAAGTACGAATTCGTTCATGGAGCCGAGGGTCATGGCGCGTCGCGTGAAGTGTAGCTGCGGATGCGGAGGGCTACGCGGCGGCGGACGCAGCTAACCCTGCGGGGGGTAGAAAGGGACTGCCCAGGACACAAGAAAGCTGGCGCTGCGCACGACGCTGCGATCGACGCCGCGTACGACGCTGCGACCGACGCCGCGTGCGGCGCTGCGACCAACGCCCCGTGCGACGCGGCGTCGTCTTCCGCAAATAATGCTACATTTCAAACAAACGCGTGTAAAAACGCCTCTCCGTAAACGCTCTCATACAACGCCGTAAGTTTAAATTTATTTTAGCGCGTCATACTGACGTCATGCAAAATCCTGCATCGCGCAAGCAGAGTTTACCGCGCAACTAGCATAGATACAACGGCCCGACATGAATCATCAGGCAGTTGGCCGCCAGACACAACCACCCATCTGGTCGGAGGATCCTTCCTTTTCTATGGAAGATGAGTGAACTTTACACCCTGTTCCTCATATCTCTATATATCTGAAATGATTATACAGGGTTAGTTTTCAAAGACCAGCCAATTTAATGCTGTGGTACAGACCATCAAACTAAACAACTTTCTCCATGGGAAGAACATCGTAATCGCGAATAAAAATTCAGCCGTTCCACATGTTTAGGTCGAGTAGGTATTGAAGTTTTCTATGGGACAGTAAACCCCATACTTCCCGTGGGTGTCGTAAAAGGCGACTAAGGGAGACCGGAGAATGGGCAGCAGCGTTCTCTATGCATTACACCATCATAACATACTGCGATCGCCAACCCGCCTGCCAAGTGTGGCGATTATGGCAAACCCCCCCAAAATTGGGGGAGGCCGATGTCCAGCAGTGGACGTCTTTCGGCTGAAATGATGATGATGATGATGATGATGGGACAGTTGATAATTTTTTCGCGATTACGATATGGGTCCCATGGAAAAAGTTGTTTAGTTTGATGGTCTGTACCACACCCTTAAATTTGGCTGGTCTTTGAAAACTAACCCTGTATTAAGGATTATAAATTTAAATTTCGCGGGCTTCCTACCAGGGTAACCCGCGGAATTCAAATGTTCTTACATATGATTCGCGAGTTTCGTGACCGTAACAAGTACCTATGTATTTACTGAATTAGAATTATTAAAATCATCAATACAACCGTCTAAGTTCTTAAAACCTTGTTACATAAGTATTTTATGAAATATCAATCGCGGGCTTCCCTGGGGCTTCCCCCTTAAGTTGGAGAGGCTTCAGACGACCCGGGAACAATAATTTGTGTAGCCTGTGAAAAAATGTTAAGGAGCTTCTATCCACATCCATCTATCTGCGTCTCCATTATGCTAGGTTAGTTTGGAGAATTCCAGCAGTATGCACTTTCATCATTATATAATCAGCCTATAATGTTCCCACTGTGCACTGCTGGGACACAGGCCTCTTCTCAGTAAGAGGGAATGGGCCGTAATCCACTACGCGGGCCCACTGCGGGATGGTAGATGTCGCATGTCATGCCGGTTTCCTCATTGTTTGAGAACTGTCATGATGAAATAATTTAAACAAAGTAAAGCGCCTATACTACTAAGCACATTATTCAGTTAACAATATTTACTTACAATCTTCCCCCAAAGTGACATCAAAGTCACACACGTTCCAACTTCCCAAGTAACATACGACTCCCCTTACAAAGTCACACGCTACGCAACCTATACATATTTAACCTCCAGACGATTAATCTCTGATCTTTCACAAAATAAACAGTGCGGGACGCCGTAAGGGAACCGTAAAATTATTCATCCGCCCAAAAATTTCCGTAACCCATTGTAAAAACGTCGTTTTTTAACGAACTCCAAGAAGTTTGGAAACTCCGTCGCGTTTCAAATCCAACATGGGTCTCGGGAGGATCCCCGTAAAAAATTAAGTCACAAAAGAGTCCAAAAAATAAAGTTTAAATGTCCCCCTCTTTTGGCAGAGTAAACATTTTACGTTCGCTTAGGAATTGGTTGGCTGTGAATTAAAAAAGCTCTTTGTAAGCTCCGCGGTGACGGTGTTTGTACACATTAAGCAAGTTGGCTAGGATTTTATTACGCTTCTTTTTTATTTGGAAATTGTTGCTGAAAACATTGGTCCGTGAGGTCTCTTCAAGATTGGATCACCCAACTGAACCATCTGTGACCGAATTGTTTGAAAACTTTCACACTTTTAAATTATAACTGTGATTGTATTTTTGACGGACTAAAATTAAAGACACTGGGCGTGCAGTAGAGTAATTTATTTATTTCAAAATAATTTTTCCTCCGCCGGCTTTATTGCACGTGTGGAAGTTGGAAATCATCCCACAGGACTTTATGTACTACCTACCACAAAAAAATATGTCCTAAACCAGGTCTAACTGTGTGCTAAATTTCATCGAAATCCAACAAACAAAGTTAGTTACTTTCGCATTTATAATAATTATAGGTAGGGATATGTTACCCCTTTTACCGTTTTAACAAAAACTATACCTAAATACTTACCTAATAAGAGCTCATGAAACACCTAGAATAGGGGAGAGTAGCCCAAAACGGGTAAGCTAAGGTTGATGGTAAAAAAAAACAACTTATAGATACAAATAGAAAATTTATTTGTATATTTTGAAATGTTTAGTTATCAAGGACTATAAAATAAATTACATATTTAGTAGTTTTGTATATTAAGAATAAAAAAATAACAAGAATCTTTACCATTCGAATTACCCGTTTTGCCCGTAGGGGGGGCCTAAAGCAGGTAGGGCTTTTGGGCAAAGCGGGTAGGGACTGAATTACATGAGATTAACGTCAATCAATGACTAGAACTGTTTCATAACAATCATAACTCAGATGGAGCTCCACCAGGATCATCAGCTACTTGCAGTGACAATGCTTGGATCAATGGACCAGTATTCTTGGAATGGTTGCAGCACTTTGTAGACAACGTAATGAGTTGGCAACGTAAACAGATTGTCCATGTGAAATAGATACTCAACTAGCTCTAATTCTTGAGCTGCTGTAAAAACTGTTGTGAATCTTCCTAGTTTTTTTTGACATCCTTTCGAAAGGTCGAAAGGTCGAAAGGTTGATGCCATATTTTTTTACTGCACCATTGACGGAAGTTTTGAGAGCTTCTTCTATCGCAAGCTTCATAACTCCTTCATCCCACGATGCATTTGCAGTCTTTCTTTTGTATTTATTAACCATCTGCAAAAATAAAAGAACTAATAAGCAGTCAATGAAATTATACAGGGCAAATCGGGTATGGGCAAAACGGGCACCCGCTTTGCCCCTACCCTTTTTGCCCACAAGCATGTATTTTTTTCAATCGACTCATATCCTTAAAATCGAAATAATAAACGCCAACCTATTACACAAATAAAACGTCTACTTGTTGCAAAATCATAACACAAAACTAGTAAGAACATATTGTAAACCATTTTCGAGTATTCAAAAGTAATGTAACTCAATTTTTTTTAGTGGAAATAGCAAAAAACTTCTTTCTTATCTTACCGTGAACTAGTGTCCGCCAGAGAAGCGCGCCGGCTCCCTGTGATTGGAGAGTGGCAGGCGCCGCGCACTGCACGCACACATTCTTATTAGCAACTAGCTTCCGCCCGCGACTCCGTCCGCGCGGATGTCGGTCTCCGCGTGGATGGTTTATTTCTCCATTTTGAGTAACTCTGACAATGACATCTTATAAATATCTATTGGACCCAAATACGGCTAAGCCTATAATAATTAAGGAGATCCCTCTATTGAGCTACTGCTGTTGAGCTCGCGTTCTGTAGTAAGTATTTTTTTCATAGTAATTCCGACCTTGATAAGTAGCATGTAGCAGTAAATTACTGACAATGACGAAAAGTTTGCAATAATAAAAAAGTGATCGTGACAATGCGACAGAAAGTTAATTGAGAGCTTCAGCATACACAACATTGTTAGTGAGCTCGTCCGGAATATGAACATGAAGATTTCTTGGACTGCCCACATGGGAAAGAGCTACGTAAAGTTGCCCGTGTGAAAAACAACTCGCGGTAAGATCTACGCCAGCAACTCCTAGGGTCTGACCTTGAGCCTTATTTATTGTCATGGCGTAACAAAGCTACAGGAAACTGTATTCTTTTAAATTGAAATGGAAAATTATCCACTACGGGTAATGCAACGTGTGTTCGCGGTTCTACAGAACAACGTCTATGAATAAAACCGAAAAATAAGATTTTTTTTTCTACGTATTTTTCCAGGATAAAAAGTATCCTATTTTATGCCCAGGATAATAAGGTATAATTATACCAAGTTTCATCGAAATCGAACCGTTAGTTTTCACGTGATGCCTGCATATACAGACAGACAGACAGACAGACAGACAGACAGACAAAAAATTTTTAAATCACATATTTGGGTTTGGTATCGATCCAGCAACACCCCCCGCTATTTATTTTTTCAATATTTTCAATGTACAGAATTGACCCTTCTACAGATTTATTATATGTATAGATAAAGGTGCGCAATTTAAAAAGCATACCCGTTTTAGGCGGGCTACCCGTTTTAGGCTTACCTCCCCTAGGCAGTTGATTTATAGTGTAAGACGAGTGTCTGATCTTACACTATAAATTACCCGAATAGCGACAAAATAAAATTAACACTAGCCTGGGCGTCTGTTTTCTAAGTCCGTCAATGAAGATACGGGCCCGTCCAAAAGTAGTTCGTTACTTCCGACTGAATCCTACTCCCGATTAATTAAGTTTTTCAGACAGGCAACACACATCGGGAGTAAGGACAACTTCTTAGTTCGCCTGGTAACTATTCTTATGTCCATAGGTGATACGGAGTAGTATATGCCCGTAACTTCGAACGAAACTACACAAATTACGTGGATAGATAATAGACCTCCTGATCAGGCTAGTGTTCATTTTGTATTACCGCTCGCTTTGTAATCACAAGGCTCAATATTACGAGCTCACTATGATAAAGTTACCATTAAAAAACTTCAGCGGGTATCATACTCCGTACGTCACCGACCTCGCGAAGCAAAGACCCGCGCAACGGTTAATTTCATGTTGAATTCATTAAGTTTGTAGGCGCCTTAACTAGGTGTCTTGATAATTTAATCCTGCCAGGATTGCCCAATTAAAATGTTGCCAACGACTTTTTAAATATTCAACCAGGAAGGGGTTACCAACTTCAAAAACGAGGTAAAATTCATCACTCCAGGGAGGATTTGTGTGAAATAATGACATTTTAGGTGTCGATTAGGAAAAGTTTGGACGTAAAAGTTTTTAGAGAAGGATTTGGGTTGTCAGGTTATATTTTCCTAACTTGTTTGATGTGTTAAGGATTTTCACTTGGTCCGGGACTTGGTATAATAAATCATGCATTCTAAGGCCCGTATTAATAAACGTCACTCAGTCCAAGAGCTCGCACTTGATATCGATTTTGAGGTCATGATCGTATTAATAAACATATTATTTGACGTTCTCAAGCTACGGTTTGGGTTTACGATATCAGCCGAGTGATGGACTGATTAATAAATGAAACTTGACACTTAAGTATGCAATAGGTGCGTGTACTCAAGATGCTAAAACCTGAGTGTAGACGGTCCGTGACTTGAGGTCGTGATTAGTACCGCGAAACACGGAGTTTGAAAATATTTTGGATGAGATTAATTATTATGATGAAATAGAGTTCTGTGTGTGTATTTTATGGTCTTTGCGATATCGTTTACCAAAAATCTATAATTTATTTATATGTTGAGGTCGGTCAAACTGCGTTAGTCTACTACGAAAGTTGTATAAAATTGGTATTACTACATACCTATCCGAAAAGTAGACCAATTCAGTGAAAATATGCATGAACAACCCATTCTCTTACTGAAAATATGCAAAAGGAAAAATAAAGATATTGGCATTCTGTCTGCATTCTTACTTTTACCATTTTTCATACATAAACTACATAAAAAACTCAATCAAATCTTGATAAAAATTACTAAAAATTGTGTTGCGACGTGACACTTTTTAGTGCTGACCGTCTACCCAACTTTCTTATTTCGATTCAAAACTTGCATACAGCCTAATCGATATTCGCAATTAAAAAAAAAAATTAGAAACTGAACAAAAATTCTTATAACTAACAAAAAGTATTGAAAGTGTTTGCAGAAAACCCAATTTATAGAATTAATTTATCATCATTCTCAAACAAAATTTGACTAAGCCTACATAGAAAATATAACTACTGGGAATTCTGTAGAAAACTATTAGAAAGTATCAAAAATAAAATCCACAATAAATAATAGTTGTCCAATAAATTAAAATAATTTTAAACAGCGAGCGCATTCCGAATATAAATTCAAATATAGAAACATTTCGGCGCGAAATTCAATAAATGAGGTACCTATAGCGTGTCTGTTAGTGACTCGGTTTACTAAAATGACCAAAAAACGATTGAAATGACATTAGAAAAGCTTAAATCATTATTATGAACAATGCATAATGTAATTTACTGCTTCAAATAAATTTATTTAATTTCCAAGTATCGATTACATTCGTCATATTATCAATCGAAATTTTAAAAAAATCGTTTGGAATAATCGCTTTCGCACATCATTGCAATAAAAAAAACAATAATGGTCGGAGATTTTGAACACAAATTGAGTAGCGGTAATGATACGTGTTATTGGACCTGTGTTTGAATATTACGTTAAGACGTGGGCATTTACGTGTGGTTCACAATATTTTCAATAATATTTGTCACATTTTAAATCTTATCTTTAACTGTGTATGTGAAATTTGTGACAAGTAAAAATGTAGTAAACACGCACGATTGGCGCGAAACTTCGACATTAGAATCCAAAAACTTCATTACCACTACTTATTTGCCTTAAACTATGGATAAATTCGTCAAATAATTATATGACGTATTATTCGCAGCCCCTGTGGTGGAGTTAGGGTGTTCGAAATACCCAATTTTTATGTTTTTTAGCCTCGACCACCACTGTCATCAAAATGGCGAGTATCGTATGTATTTACGAACTTGAATGTATTCAAGGTAAATTAATAATAATAAACTTGTGCGCTAAATATGAACATATTATGAGGTTTTTATCCAACACTCCTAATTAACGCACGTTCTTAAGATTTGATGGGTAGCATAATAAATATTTACATAATCAAATAAGGGTGTCGTATGTCGTCATTCTTGGGTACGATGGGACCCGGTACCGAGCCGGCGAAGGTTCGTGTGATCGGGGCGCTTCCGAACTATACTATATAAAACGTGATACAGCATACAGCGCTATTCATTAAAATTTTAACAAAATACAAGTATTTCAATAAATCTTACGACGTAGCAAGAACCAAAAAGAACGAAATGTGATGAATGTCATTCAAAACTTCGGTCAATGTGACGTAATCGTTCACGAGATCAAGCCCTCAAGTACAGCATCTTGAGGAGCTGATCTTGGTAACTGGGATACTGTTTTCATGTGTTTATTAATTAGCAATGATCTTGAGATGCTGATATTACAATAATGGCGTATCAAATGATATCGCACTTGGGTACGTCATTGAGAAACGTTTATTAATACGGGCCTAAGAGCCGGTTTTTTGATCCGCAGTTAACTCAATCAACTGTTAAAAATAGTACCTAACTACTGGTTTGGCAAAATGTGTTTTTGATCAATTGTTGGTCACAATTTATCCACTATTAGTTGACCCAGTTGACCATTTTTAGGGTTCCGTACCCAAAGGGTAAAAACGGAACCCTATTACTAAGACTTCGCTGTCTGTTCGTCTGTCCGTCAGAGAACCGCGATAGCTAGACTGTTGAAATTTTCACAAAGTATGTATTTCTGTTGCCGCTATAACAACAAATACTAAAAAGAAAATAAAATAAATATTTAAGGGCGGCTCCCATACAACAAACGCGATTTTTTTGCCCTTTTTTGCTCGATATCAAAAACGGCAACAGGTAGGCACTTGAAATATTCACAAAATACTCAGTTGTATTTTAACATTAATAATAAATAATAAAATTAAAATTAAATAAATATTTAAGGGGTCCCATACAAAAAACATGTTTATTTCGGCGTTTTTGCCTTGTGGTACGGAACCCTTCGTGTGTGAGTCCGACTCGCACTTGGCCAGTTTTAACAATTGATCGAGTTAACCACGGATCAAAAAACCCACCCTAAGTGTTACCACAGAATAATTAATAGTACTTAGGTGTTACTTTGCTGTTTTCCTAGAGCACTAAGAAATCAGTTTCTTCTCTTTTAATTTAATATCACGACAAGACACATGATTCACATTTTACCGGGTACCTCTCGTGTCTGTTGGTTCGATGGCAATGACAAGTATGTCAAAATCATTGTGATCTTTATTCTCGTTACAATAAGGTAGAATAACTGAACGAAGTGTAGGCGAATTTGTTTCCTGTGACGTGACATAACGTCTGTTACACTCATCGACTGTATGGTCGTTGGTTACACTCCATGTTACGGTTGAGGCGACCACGTGACCTAAAAAGCGGTCTTTGTCGGACTGCATAGAAAAGAAAGAGAAGCGCGATGACACAACGCTGCTAATTTATTGAAAAATATGAAGCAATTATCTATTAAAAAAAATCTATTGTTTGGACTAAAAAATTAAAACACTACTTTTTGGGGTTCCGTACCCAAAGGGTAAAAACGGAACCCTATTACTAAGACTTCGCTGTCTGTCCGTCTGTCCGTCTGTCTGTCACCAGGCTGTATTTCAAGAACCGCGATAGCTAGACTGTTGAAATTTTCACAAAATATGTATTTCTGTTGCCGCTCTAACAACAAATACTAAAAATAAAATAAAATAAATATTTAAGGGGGGCTCCCATACAACAAACGCGATTTTTTTGCCCTTTTTTGCTCGATATCAAAAATGGCAACAGGTAGGCACTTGAAATATTCACAAAATACTCAGTTGTATTTTAACTCTAATAATAAATAATAAAATTAAAATAAAATAATTATTTAAGGGGGGCTCCCATACAACAAACATGTTTTTTTCGGCGTTTTTGCCTTGTGGTACGGAACCCTGCGTGTGCGAGTCCGACTCGCACTTGGCCAGTTTTTTTTAGTACCATGTTGCTTGTAGAATTTTCTGACAAAAAATCATAATGATTTTATGTATATTAGTATGGTTTTTATTGTAAAAAGAAAGTTTTTAGAGGTATCATCATGATTTTTTTCTATCATATCAAATTATTTGTATTATGTTTTCAACACACTATCTACCTAGCACATTTAGCGTTTACTGTAGTCGATCTTACACTTTTATTGTTTCTAAACTTACGTTTTTTGCATTTAGATCCTGTAAGCCCCTTAACCAGTCTAAAGTTACCCGGCATTAGAAGTAAGCTTGTCTCTTTTCCACGTAGTACCTATACCTAAATGAATGCCAACATTTATACTTTTATTGTTTCTGAAACTTACGTTTTTGCGTCCTGTAAGCCCCTTAACTAATCTAAAGTTGCCCGGCATTAGAAGTAAGCCTGTCTCTTTTCCACGTAGTACCTACCATACCTAATTGAATATCAACATCATGGCTGGCTAAAGATACCACCAGAGTCGTAACAACTCAGCTAATCCGATCAGAACTATGGTACAACTCAAAATATAATCTAGACACAGATAGCAGCACAGAGGAAGCGGTGGAGTTGATTGTGTAGTATTTGTACAGATGCCAGCACATCAAGCTATCCGAAACTGTCAAATTTTCCCAATCAACTTTGAATACGGCTATATGTCCTCCATTTTGCGGTATGGTATCATGCTTTGGGGTCGCTGTGTGGAAATTGGTCAAGCATTTGTAATGCAAAAAAAAAACCGGGCAAGAGCGAGTCGGACTCGCGCACCGAGGGCTCCGTAACATCCGGGTTTATGCATAAGGTTTATGTTTATGAAATTAAATGTTTTTTTTATTTTTGAGTTGATTGTATGAATGGTAAATTGTGGTTAACGATTTATGACGTATTAAAAAAAACTACTTACTAGATCTCGTTCAAACCAATTTTCGGTGGTAGTTTACATGGTAATGTACATCATATATTTTTTTTAGTTTTATCATTCTCTTATTTTAGAAGTTACAGGGGGGGGACACACATTTTACCACTTTAGAAGTGTCTCTCGCGCAAACTATTCAGTTTAGAAAAAAATGATATTAGAAACCTCAATATCATTTTTGAAGACCTACTCATAGATACCCCACAAGTATGGGTTCGATGAAAAAAAAAATTGAGTTTCGGTTCTATGTATGGAGAACCCTAAAATTTATTGTTTTTTTTTTTCTATTTTCGTGTGAAAATCATAATGCGGTTCACAGAATACATCTACTTACCAAGTTTCAACAGTATAGTTCTTATAGTTTCGGAGAAAAGTGGCTGTGACATACAGACGGACAGACAGACAGACAGACAGACAGACAGACGGACAGACAGACAGACATGACGAATCTATAAGGGTTCCGTTTTTGCCATTTGGCTACGGAACCCTAAAAAGTGTCTGAGGGCTATATTTGGGTTGAAACAAATATATTTCTGTCGCCCATACTTTAGTAAATATAAGATACTGACTTTACCATGCATTTATATCGATTTCTTGAAGGATATGAGTCTTTTTCAGCAAGCGACAAGCTGCCCCTCGATCTAATTATAAGCTGTAAGTGTTAGCTGTAGTGTGTTTATGTTCTTTGGGGAAAGTTGTTCAGTTTCATGAGCACATACACCTCCTTCAGGGTTGATACCCCCCTTCCGTTACACGCTGTATAATTAATAGTTATGTAAAATTTGCACGCCGAAATTAATCGCAGAATAACCTTCTGTACCTTATTTACGAAAAAAATGATTTTGATTTGATTTGAACCTTATGCTTTAGCGATAAAGTTGAAAATCTATTCAATAAATTTGACAGATTGTAGTAGCTTGATGTGCTGGCGTCTGTAAGAAAACACCCGTATTTACGTGCAGTCGAACTATTGGGAATTTTTATAAAATATAGGTAATGTATTGAGTGTACTGAGCAGTCAATTCCTCATCATGCCATAAGTTTAAAACCGGCCAAGTGCGTGTCGGACCATGCACAATGAAGGGTTCCGTCGCTAGAATGAATTTATCCCCAGAACAAACTTGAAATTGTAGTTGAAAATCATGTTGTTGTTCATTGCTACTGCAAATGTAAGTTGGTCGACTACTACTCGTAAACTTGTAAAGCACTTAGCTGTGATAGTTTTCCTTTTAACTTTTTTATAAATACCTACTACTACTACCGTGATTTTTTTCACATATCCAACAACAACCATTTAGCTCAGACACTTGACTCTAACAAAATTTAGCACTTTATAAAGCTTAATATTTCACAAACGGATCCGTGAGTCGAAAAATTGTTTTCACAAACCCACAATATTTTTTAAAGACCTGTATCCAACGATACTCCACACAATGGGGTAGACGAGAAAAATAAAAACATCCTCACTTTACTCTTAGAGGTCGGTACTTACTCCAAAAAAAAAAAAAAAATCGCGATTTTGTTTTACAACTTTGTTGCAGTGGTTAATATATTATGTTTGTTTAATTGTATATCCATGCCAAATTATAGCTTTCTAGTACTAAGAGTCTCTGAGCTAAGCTGCAGACGGACATGGCGAAACTACACACATCAAAAGTGTCTAGGGATCAACATATATTTTTGCAATAACTTTTCTCCTGATTGATATTAATTAAAATTTTCTTTAAGGATTCATCAAATAAAGTGTTTTCGTTTGTCACAGTAACAATAAACCAAGTCACCTTTGCATTAATAAAGAAATTTGCCATTTTCCTAATAAAGGGATTTTTGACATTTGAACCACTAACACAAAAGTTCGAAAAAAAGACTGAAATAACAGTTTTCTTTAAAATTTTATTGGGTAACTTAAACAATTAATAATCCGTGTTTCTACCGCGAACACTAACAACACAAGAACATCGGTTTGGCATACTCAAAATGAGTTCATCCAAATCACGCTGTGGAATGGCCGCCCATGTTCGTTGCAACAACAAAAAAAGGTCTTCTTGCGACTGGATACCCTCCATATTCGGCAGAGCTCTTCTCTGTAGCATATCCCATGCATGCTCAATCGGGTTCAAGTCTGGCGACTGAGCAGGCCAGGGCAGGACATTGATGTTAGCTGCGGCGAGAGTCTGTCTTACAACTCTTGCGGTGTGCGGTCGTGCATTATCATGCATTAACTGAAATAAGGGACCGATTTGCACTTGTAGAGGAACGATGACGTCTGATACAATCGTCTCAGCAAAAATTTGAGCGTTGAGGTTGCCTCTGATCCAAATCAACTCAGTTCTTCCGCCGATCCAAATACCCGCCCATACCATGATGGTTCCACCACTATAAGGATGGACTTCCTGGCAGGATTTTAATCGCTGTTGGCGTCCAGGGGTTCTCCAGTGTCGTATACGTCTTGTATCCGGTCTCATACCAAAACGAGACTCATCAGAAAAGCACACGAAACGCCATTGTTCTTCTGCCCAATTTCTGTGTTCAAGAGCCCATTGATATCGAATCCTACGATTGTGCATTGCTATAGGTGGTACCCGTAGCGGTCTTCGGGAATGAAGGTTCACTTCATGCAAGCGGTTTCTGACTGTTTGGTCGCTAATTAAGTTCCCTGAAGAGTGATGAAGCCTCACGGCTAACATCATGGCGGTTATTGTTGGAGCTCTTCGAGTTAAGATTTGAATGTATCGGTCTTGTCTCCGTGTGGTGCAGCGATACCGTCCTCCATGGCGCTCAGCCACGGTACCAGTGCTTCGGTAACGTGTCCAAAGTCGACTGATAACACTCTGACTTGTATTCAGAGCTAAAGCCACAGTACGTTGCCGGGAACCAGCTTCTATCATTCCCACGGCTCTGAGCATTTCTTCCCTGCTTAAATGACGTCGCCGCTCCATAATAACGTTGGTTTTAATCAGTAGTAGGGAAACAGTAGCACTAATAATGTCTTCAATGGGTTGTATGTTTTTATAGGGAAAATATTGACAGCTGATTTTTATCTTTTACTCGAATTTGATTCACAGTTCCTGATTCAAATTATGAAATGCACCAAAAAGGATCCATATAAATTTATAAAATCATAAATTTATTACAAAGCCACATCTCAATCTCAAGAAATTCGCATAAAAATGCTTGATCCCTAGACACTTTTGATGTGTGTATAAGGGTTCCTTGTTGACTACGGAACCCTAAAAAGTTCAGACCTAGGTATGTACCTACACAATAAAAATAAAAATTTGCAGTACCTATAGTGGAAAAATTAATATTTTTGCTTGTGACACAAGCTAAGTGGTATGTATACCAAATAGCTTGTTTGACTTTAATAACGTTCAAACGCATTCTAAAATTGAATTCAAAATAACACCAGCAATCCATTCGACGGTTTTCTGTTCCATATTCGTAAATAGCCAAGGGACAGTTGGACGTGGAAGCGTGGACAGACGACGAAACGAGCAGGCAACTTTTAATATTTTCATTACATTGCAACTCCCACAGGCATCCCAGTATGATTGTATCTGTGTATAGGACATTGATATGGCTTCCACTTTTACTCATGAGAGATGTGAAATACCTACTGATGTGTAGGAATGTAACTAGGTATGGTCAGACGGGAAACTAATAGGCCAATTCGCGCACATCGTATTTAATTAATTCGGAGTGTGAGACTGGTGATTCGTCACACCGGGTATCCTAGTAAGTAGGTACCTATGGACGCCAGTACCTACCTAATTCAAACTTCATGCATACCTACGTTTGTAATCGAGTTTTATGAAACAGGCCAATTTGTTATTTTCTGTTACTGAAAGTTTTCCCACTTCTGAAAAAGTTTTCACAAGATTTATTTTGCACAAATAAATACAATTCTAGGCTAAAATGGTGAATGCTTATTTCACCGTCCTTATCACCGGCCTCGGTAGCGCAGTAGGCAGCGCGTAAGTCTCATAATCTTAAGGTCGTGAGTTCGATCCTCACCCGGGGCAAATTTTTTTGCGTTTCGACCTACTATTGATTTTGTTATTTGAAGCCAGATTCTTTATTTTGATATTTTTTAGATAAAATGGTTCGTTTTTGTCATCCGTAGTCAAACAGCTGTTTTCATATTTAGGTTTATTTGCACAGCATTTATGGACAGGGAAGTACGAAAAATGATTGGAATGATCATAAGACGTCTCTGCAATAAAAATACCTTTGAGTTATTTAGTTAAAAACAAAAAAAAATTGTTTTCTTATCAAGATCGTAGTTTTATTACTCGTAGCGACATCTTGTAGAGTTTAATAGAAATAACATTGAGATCACAAAGGTAGCAGTTGTTAGATCCCACTGGTAGATGGCGCTAACGTAGAACGCCATCTACCTTTATTAAAAGTAACTAAAACGGTGCATCAACACAAAGAGCACTACTAGCGCGAGCGTTACTAGGTGTCGACGCAGTTTTGAGAGTTACTACTAGAGGGCGCTGTTATAAATTTGTTTTAAAAATCCTTTTTTACAAAAAAAATCTTAATAGACAATTTAGATTATTTTAGATTTTACGCAAATGCTTAACCATGCTTGTTATTTTCTTGTTTTCAAATTGGAAGGATCCACATGAAAATCCACATGATGAACTTGCAATATCCTGGTTTGACAAAAATATGCAGGATAATAGGTAGATAAATTACCTACTATGACGTCACCGACGATTAGTTAATTGGCGCCGCGTGACAGAATAGAGAATAATCGGTGCAAAAACTCGTACAAGTATTTGACTCTGGTTTGCCAGACAACTATAAAAAAGGCAATTTATTAACGTTTTTAAATCAATAAAATATTTACGCAAACGATTAAAAATAAAATTATAATTATTGTTTTTTACAAGGTCGCCCACTGGCGCCAGTATTTTAAATTCTTTTATGATGATACCGGACCTATATCGCAAAATAACAAGGGATTTACCTCTTTTTTATATATTTTTACTTATTATTGCCAATTCCTTATTCTAACGACTGTTATTTTTATTGTTATGAAGGTCGCACAGTCCATAAAACTTCAATGTTTGTATTTTATTTTCGACATTTACGTTAACCCTTTTACCGCGGATCTAAATGATTATCGCATTTTAATAAAATGTTATTTATTAAGCCTTAAAATAAGTATTTGATAACAGTCATTTAAATAAATAAATAGGTACCTGGTTAAATGCAACCACTTAGGTATAGGAATCTATCTACTTAAGTAGGTACCTACTGTTCAGCCGGACTATCCATATCAAATTATGTAGGTTTTACCTTTTCAGCTGTCACTGTCATATTTTGCATATCATTCTGTTATATACCCAGTTGTTGTTGTTGTTGTTATGTTATATACCATATATTATTCTGTTCTGTTCTGTTACTGCTGCATCGATTAGTAGGTACAATCGATCTTTTCTGTAAAAATCGCGCCGTGAAAACTTAGGTGAAGTACCTACAGACGGGAGCTCATCAAGCTACTACAATCTGTCAAATTTCTTTAATAGATTTTCAACTTTATCGCTAAATCATAAGGTTAAAGGTTGATTGGGAAAATTTGTCGATTCGGGTAGCTTGATATGCTGGCGACTGTACATAAGCTGTTACCTAATAGTGTCATCCCTAGCATCAGGTGAAATGCCTGCTCACTACTTAGGCTAAATTTTTAAGCATACAGTATCTACGTTTACATTTTCAAGTCCGATGTTCATAGCAAGAAAGCTAAGAAGGAATTTCCTCCCCTTTACTGACAGTGTAGTCTAGACTGAGAAAGATCTCGTTGGACAAAACCTTCTCAAAACGAACACTCCAAAGTCCAACGATTTACATCACTTACCTACTTAAAAATTTCTCCCGCGGATTCCAACGCGCCTTACTTTTTCGCATGAAATATTCGCATTCTTCCTTCAACGTAGACCAGCCACTGGCCAGTAAACTAGCGTCCAGTAAGGTCACATTTGACAGTTAAAGCAGTAAAATAAAACAGTCGCTCGCGCCTGTTTGATGGAGTATTGTTTCGGATTCCGTCACGCGTTCAGCGCAGTGCATGGGTTAAGGCCAGTGAACAGTGAACTGATATGGATATTTTCTATGGAATTTTGCAATATTGTGATGATTTTCAATGTTGTATTATGGAGGAGATTGTTGACCTATTTTTGTTGGGAGTTAGGATTTTAGGATGCCGTGCTAACCTAACAATGTCTGAGAAGGTGGAAAAAGGATCCAAAGATGATGATATCTTTGGATCCTTCTTCCAACATTTTGACATTTTGCTACTTTAAATCGTCAGATTTAAATGAGCAAAATGTGTATTTGTGACATTACTACGAAGCTTTCAATCATACCATGTCAGTCCCTAATTTTCCAGTCTTTTTTCCCAATAGGCATAGTTGAGTTGTCGCATCAATGAATTTTTCTTAAATACTTCTCTTTTTCTGTCAATCATAATGAAAATAGTGATAGTAGTAGCTCGATATTGTATCCGTGGAGTAGCATAATCAGCATACTTATAGGTAATGATTCCACTGTTGGGACACAGGCCTCCTCCCTTCAAGAGTGAATGGGCTGTAATCTACCACGTGGGCATAGTGCGGGTTGGTAGATGTCTTCGATTTTTTGTTTCTAGGACATGCCGGTTTCCTCACGATGTTTTCCTTCACATTTTTGAGAGTGGTGGTGATGAAATTATTTACACAAAGCACAGCGCCTGTCTGGGTTCGATACCACGACCTACAACTCGTAAGTGCCTACAACTACAACAACAACTACAACTGGGAAACCATTGCTCCATCTGCGGAGTTACAAATTTTGTTTATACGTGTTTGTCAACAACGGAGATGTACCTAGTTTCCGTATAAACATGCTTATTTATTGATAATAAAACTTCTTTTATGTTGAGATTTAATTGATTTAAACGCAATTAACCTGTTATCCTGGCGTTTAAGTACCTACCTATATCAGTGATTGAACATCAGCCTTCCGATTATCGGAATGTTAACCCGTAATACGCAGATTTAGTTTTTATTTACTGCAATATTTTAAGCGTCAATAGGAAATGGTTCCTGTAGAACTTCAATTACTGCCACAGTGCAAAAGATGATGGGATTAGGAACTTTGTTAAAGGCTCATCCGGCAAGGTAGCTAGGTAAGTACTTAAAGCACTGCTGTGTTGTCTTTTGAGTTTAAAACGTACAGACGCTAGCACATCAAGCTACTTAACTTTAACGTTAAAGCATAATGTTCAAAGTTGATTGGGAACATTTGACAGTTTTGGGTAGGTTGTTGTGAAAAACATGATCAATCACAATCTTCATATATTAGAAAAATTTGTCTGCAACAACGTAGGTTAATAACGCCAGGAATGTTGTTGAACTGTTAAAATTAAAGCCACTGCTAACTGTTAGTGTGTTACCCCGCTCTGCCGTCATAAAGAAAGAGTGAACTAACATTTTTTTTTCAATATTGAGTAAAAAACTGGCATATATGCGCCTTTTTTTCCGATTCCAAATATGTATATAACTCAATTTTGGAAAAAGTGTTAGTTGTGCCTTTTTTCTTTATGACGGCAGCGCTGATGTGGTAGGTTTGAAATAAACTGGGACAGTTTAGGATCGCAGTGAAACAGTCACGTCGAAACTGTGGCCCTTGATGCACAGAATACACTGAAAGCGGTGTGGAACCTAAGATAGAAACACGCTTGTACGATACAAATACATACAGAAAGCAAAGCTCATATAAATCTCTATTCCTAGACAGCACGTTTCGCCAAGAACTTTGTTGATAAAAAACATTGTTTGTAGATATCTCGGTCCATATGAAGCACTGTTGACAGAGATCTCTGTTCATAGATAGCACTTCTTGCCGTAAACTTTCTTCGTAAAACCATTGTTTCCTTGGTTCACAGAAAGTTCAACGAAGGATGCAAGAGCGAGCGAAGGGCACCCCGAGATTAGGTTTGGTTAGGTTACTTTAAACCCAATAAGCGGAAATAGGAGCCCCGCGCAGCGGGTCTCCGTCGACATAGGATGCAGTAGCGAGCGAATGGGAATACAACTTACTTAAAAATAATTATCTACTTAGTTGGTTTCTGTGAACCAAGGTATCTAGGTTTCTATGAAAAAAGTATACTGCAAGAAGTGCTATCTATGAACAGAGATCTCTGTCAAGAGTGCCTCCTATGGAACGAGATATCTGCAAACAATGTTTTCTATCAACAAAGTTTTCGGCGAAACGTGTTGTCTAGGAATAGAGATTTCTATGAGCTTTGCTTTATGAATGTAGTCGTATCGTACAAGCGTGTTTCTATCTTAGGATCCACACTCCACTGTAAGAATCAGAAATCATAAGAGTTATGTGGACAATGCAATAAGGGGCAATTAGACCACAGTGACCATCGCCGTGTTATCAATCCTCGCTTCTGTCTAACCAGCATCGTAAATTAACTTAATAGTAACGTGTATATATTGCAAATTGTTTTATAATGAAATCATTGATCATGGTAATCCTTCAAGTTGACGAGCGTGGCCCTCTGTCACGTTGCAGCTATTAACTAACTTTGTTTTAAATAATAGCTGGTTCGCTTCAAGGCGTAGACTGATTAAAGTTGTATGTTTGAGGATATATTTGTTCGTTTAATTATATACTTCAATGATGAAGTGGTTCGCCTAAGACGCAGGCGCAGATTGTCATGGTCAAGAGTTTAAAGATTTATCGACCTTAATGTTAGTAAATACTACGAAATCAAGCCTCTTCAAGAGGACTACATGATCGGTCACTGTCGGACTGAATAGAAAAAAAAGAGAAGCGTGATGACACAGCGCTGGTAATTTATTGCAAAATCATCATCTGCCTAGCCTTTTCTCAACTATGTTGGGGTCGGCTTCCAGTCTAACCGGATGCAGCTGAATACTAGTATTTCACATGGAGCGACTGCCTATCTGATTGCAAATTAAGAAGCAATTATCTATTTACAAAAAATCTATCGTTTGGACTAAAAAATTTAAACACTTGTGCTTTAGTATGTTGCTTGTAGAATAATCTGTTTTATTCCTATCGTATCAAATTAGTTGTATTATGTTTTCAACACACTATCTACCTAGCATATACCCCTGAAGAATATCATATATTTTTCTGATTTTGTTTACTGTAGTCGATCATATACTTTTAATGCTTCTAAAACTTGCGTTTTTGCGTTTAGGTCCTGTCTCTTATTAACTTTTAATAACTCTTCAAGAGTCATTACTATTATATTATAGGCTACGGAATTCAGTTAGGGGGTTATCCCTCTAACTGAATTCCGTAGCCATAATGGGCAATGGAGTACTTAAAGCCTCAGCAAGATATGCAGGATGAGAGACATAAGGATGGTAAATGTCTCGTTCAGGCAAAGGGTGTAAGGCAATTTTTTTTCAAAGCTCGCGACTAATAAACTTACTAGGCACTTGGCAGATGACAGTGACAACCTAGGCTACTGTGCGAGAAGTCTAACAGACTTACCCTACCCTCAGCCCTGAACCATTGTAGCAATAGATTGATAATAATACCTGATCAATCTGCCTGGATGTCGGCTTCCAATTTAACCGGATGCAGCTGAATAGGTACCAGTATTTTACATGGAGCGACCTGCCTCTCTGACCTCCACAACCCAGTTACTGTGTACATGATACGCCTTAGTAAGACTATTTGTCCGACTTTTGGGCTTCTGACTATACGTAACTACTATCAAAGATCTACGAATGACAGTCGGGCCGGTTTGACGTGGTTTTGAGGCGCGGAGGGGTCTCTATATGTAATGTATGGTCACCCGTCCACGAACCAAACGCGGGAAGCGTAAGTTTTATTAAGCTCAGATCGTCAAATATAGTAGTTATTGACCTCTGGTGGTCAAAATGATCTCAGTAAAGAAAAATCTGTGACGAAGACTTTGCTGGAACTTTGGTGGCGCCAAATAATGTTGTCCAAAGTATTTTATGTGTTCACTGATATGCTTGCTTACCGGTTAACCTTATTTGTTTACAACGCATTTCACGTTATTATTCAGAGACGCCAAAAAAACGTCACGATGTCCGGGGACGCTGATGTCCAAGGTAATCGAACTTCATGTTAAAACCTCTTTTTGAAGTGTTAAGTAAATAATATCAAGTATTGTTTTGTGGTATAGTATATAGTAGTAGTTCCGTTTTAAAGAGATTTACTAAACCAACAAGGAAAAATCTTGCAAGTATATTTTTATAACCGTGTTTTTTTTTTGTTGTAAAATTGAGAATATTTCGCTTCTTTTTTTTTTTATTAACAGGACGATAAATATGTTCTGGTCTGCTCTAAAATAATATAAAACTATTAGCTATTTGCTTATTTGCTAGGTCATCATCATCTGCCTAGCCTTTTCCCGACCATGTTGGGGTCGGCTTCCAGTCTAACCGGATGCAGCTGAATACTAGCATTTTACATGAAGCGACTGCCTATCTGACCTCCACAACCTGGGTAATACGATACCCCTTGATAAGACTAGTTGTCAGACTTTCGGGCTTCTGACTACCCGTAACGACTGTCAATGATCCAGGAATGACAGCCGGAACCAACGGCTTAACGTGCTTTCCGAGGCAAGGAGGAGTCGCGGTATGTAAAGATGGTCACCCATCCTCAGATCAACCGCGGCAAGCGTAGCTTAACCTGATCTATCGACCTGTGCAGCTGTTATTATTTAGCCACGGGCCCATCTATTCCGCTTATTTGCTAGGTATACTTAAGTATCTTAAGTTGTCTGTGTGGTGCGGGACTTAAAGAATAGCACCACCCCATACTACGTGGGTGTCGTAAAAGGCGACTACGAAAGGCGAAAGGCGTACCGGAGAATGGGCAGCAGCGTTCTCTATGCATTCCACCACCATACTATACTGCGATCGCCAACCCGCCTGCTAAGCGTGGCGATTATGGCAAACCCCTCTTGGGGCCTATGTCCAGCAGTGGACGTCTTTCGGCTGAAATGATGACTTAAGTATTTGTTTTTCCATAAATTCAAACTCTACGCACTGACAAGTGGCTTGCTTAGCGCCTTCGCTAGTAGGCTCTAGGCGCTAAGCAAGCCACCTTTCAGTGGGTACGTCGCCTATGCAATAGCAATAATTACCTAAATTTTTTAAATTAAATCGTATATCAATATTCTTAAGTGAGAGTTTTAGTACAATAGTATGACAAGACTCTCCACTCTGCGTTCAACAGACGTGCACAATCTAATTGCTCTGCAACACCCGGACCAATTCAATATCGTTGTCTCGTCAGCATTCATCATTACAACAAATCCCAAAACAAAGTAGACACCAATTTTTTCATAAAATCCTTCTCGAAACCTCATACCATTCTCATTAGCTCCTCCCTTAATAGGACAAAGGGCGGACTGTTAAATATAAATCACAATATTAATGTGATTGGTGCTGACCTTAACTTGCCACTATGCACTTAAGGAATGTTTTAAAGAGAAGCTCTTCTCATAGTTTATGTTAATTTTAGTTCACGATCTGAATATAAATTTTGATTTTTAGGGTAAAGCAATTGAAGTATGATAAACCTGTCAATGAAAGTTCAGTTGAAGAAAACTTTCACTGGATGGCATTTTTCTTGACAAAGCAGGTTTTTTACAAATCAGCGCAGAGCTCTGCAAATGTGCAGTGGTGGACTAGTGGTAACGACGTATGGGGTGCGTATCGGGTGCGGGTACGGGAGTGAGCCGTAATTTACGGCTCCCTCTCACTGAGAACTGTGTTCCACCTAGTAATGGTAACAATATAGGCTGATTATGCTTCTTCAAACCCTGGCATATTTTTAAACTCAAACTTAAAGCATTTATTTCAATTAAACCAATTACAAGCATTTTTGCATTATCAAGGGGTCGGTCAGTCACAAAGATGAAGCTAGTTGCCCATTCCAAAGTGATGCCTACTTCACTTTGGAATGGACAAATGAGTTTCTTGCCTGTTCTTCTCCATGGTACCTATACCATGGAGAAGAACAGGCAAGAAACTCCACGGACACTCTTTTAAACTCAAATTTTGTTACAAAATATTGGTTATATTACATTTTGTACATGTTTGTGTGTTACATTTTGTAAATGTTAGAACTATGTAGAAAGAAGACAAAGTAAAAAAAAAATTTAATTTTTTTAATGGTCTTCCCTGAAAAGAGAAGGTATAATGTAAAGGCAGACACAATGAAAATAAATCATTTCTAAACCCAGTTCTCATTTTAAAACTTCCCAATACACTAAAGTCCCCTCATAGCTTCCTCTTAAACCTAAAATGGTGACGGTGCAACCCTCAAAATCACCCAATTATACCCCTTTTAAGGGGCGCCGCCCAAAGCTATTAACCGTTGAACTACTGATTTATCTATGATCATTAGGTGCATCGTTGATTAGCAACGGCTGCCAGAAAAAAAAAGAAATTCGATAGTGGCCAGTGATTAATTACTTTGGCCCTGTTTTAACAGTTTTCTGATTAGTTACGAATTTTTGTGCCAGTCTTTTTGGTGTGCGGGACTGTTTTTTAATGACAGGTGGGCTTTTGCAACCTACATAATAGTCTGAGGTTTACCGTCTTTTGTTTTCAATTTGACTGTTGCCAAGTCCGGTGGTTCTACATTCCATTCTTGATCTAGATCAAGAAAAGAACTAAGTCTTCCCGAATCTTGTTGCTACTGCTTTCTGGCAATTACCAGGAAGGGACAAAGTGCTCTTTTTATACAGGACCACACGCCAATATACAATCTACAAGGGGTGAGCTGAGAATGAAGCTCCCCATAAAACTGTCCAAGTTGATAATAACTTACTTTACAAAAGCTGTTGTAATTTTGTATTTGTAAAGAAAATATGTGTTTCATCTAGTTGTTATTTTATTGAAGTGTCAAGTAACCTAGTTACATAGAATTAGAAGAATTTTGAATACGTTATAAGGACACTATAAAGCCAGTATTATTACAACACGCCCCCTTAATCAAAAATCTCACGAATAAATAACATATTTTAAAAAAAAATGGACTCAAAATATACCAATTAAAAGAACAGTATGAAAATGTATACCAAGTACTGAAGTAAATGTGTAAAAATATATTTACACTAAACCTAAGCCTAGTACACATCTATCATGTGCCACACGCTGCAATCGTTTAGTTAAGATGTCAGCGGGCATATCACTTGATTTGATATATTTTAAGTTTACCGAATTATCACTAATCTTTTCTCTAATAAAGTGATATCTGGTATCTATATGTTTCGTCCTATGGTGGTGTACCGGATTTAAGGCCAAACTCTGTGCACTCTGACTATCGGTACAAACAGTTATGGTAGTAGGTAATAACTTTTGCCTTACCATAGGATCTGAAATTAATTCAGTGATAAACCTCCTCAAATAAATCGCTTCCTTCGTAGCTTCAGTTAATGCCATATACTCCGCTTCTGCTGAGGACAAAGCTACGGTTTGCTGCTTCCTTGAGGCCCATGAAACCGGACTGCCTGCTAATTTAAAACAGTAACCAGTATAAGAACGACGATCTATATCACAGTTTGCCCAATCGGCATCGCAAAATCCTATAAGGGGCATACTTGATTTTCTATAACAAATCGAGTAATCTAAAGTGCCTTTTAGATATTGTAAGACTCTCTTCGCGGCTAACCAGTGAGCCTTGTTGTACCGAGTATTGAACTGACTCAGGTAACTAGTCGCGTATGCGATGTCTGGACGAGTATTAACACTCAGGAACATGAGGCAACCAATTAATTCTTGATAGGGATATGCTTCTAGATTATGATCACTATCACTGCTGGTACTGACCTCCAGTTTACCAGATATTGGAGTTGTACAAGTTTTACAATTCTCCATTCCAAATTTTTGTAAAAGATTATTTATATAATTTTTCTGATGTACTTTTATTTCATCATTTTTTCTGGTTATATTTAAACCAAGATAATAGCTTAAATAGCCCAAATCTTTTATCGAAAAATATTTTTGCAAGTCATTTTTGACGATGTCAAACGTCTTGTCATTACTGTAAAAAACAATTATGTCATCGACAAAGACTGCAACTATAACCGACTCTTTTCCAAAAAGTTTGGTATACACACATGGTTCAGATGGAGTTTGCACAAAACCAAATGATGATAAAGTTTCATCTAACTTTATATTCCAGGCACGTGGAGCTTGTTTAAGTCCATACAAGGATTTTTGTAAGAGACACACTTTGTTCTCCATACCTTTTACTTCAAAACCTTGAGGTTGCTCCATGTAGACTTTCTCTAGCAGATCTCCATTTAAAAATGCAGTGTCAACGTCCAAGTGACGCATCTTCAAACCCAATTCGGCTGCGAGAGCCAGTAGAGTACGTAAAGAGGAGTGCCGCACGACAGGAGAAAATGTCTCAAAATAGTCTACACCTGGCGTCTGGGTGAATCCCTTAGCAACTAATCTTGCTTTGTACTTCACAACATTTCCTGCTGGATCTTTCTTTAACTTATAGACCCATTTACATGGTATAACTTTCTTGTTTTCTCTGTCAACCAATTTCCATGTCTTCAGCTTCATTAATGAATTATATTCATCTGTCATTGCCATCTGCCACTTTTCAACATCATCAGCCAATGTAGCCTCATTATAAGTTCTAGGCTCATCAGACGCTTGACTAGACACTTGGTATGAGAAGTAATTAGGAGGTTTCCGATCTCTTGATGGATATCTACGTTGTCCATCATTTTGACTAGTAGAAACTACTGCTTCCTCAATTGCTTCAAAAAATTCCTCAGTTTCAGCAGTCTGATCTTCAGTGACAACAGTATGGCCTGGAGCTGGTTCAACAGTGACCACTGGAATTTGTTCAAAAGACTCTTGAAATGTACTGTTTTCTTCCTGTATAGGCAGATTATTAGACAGTACTAAAGGTTCAGTAGAAGTCTTAGTATTGTTGACATTTCTATTATTTAATGTAGAAAAACAATCTTCAAAAAATGTAACGTCTCTAGACTTTTGTAAGGTTCTAGGACAAGATGAATTTCTAAAAAGATAACTATTAGGATCTTCTGTATAGCCTACAAATACAGCTTCATCAGCTTTAAGATCCAATTTCTTACGGTGACAAGAAGGTATATGTATAAGAGCTTTACACCCAAAAACTCTAAGATTACCTAGGTCTGGTTTGTAACCATTCCACAACTCGTAGGGAGTTTTATTATTTAAGGCACGGTGTGGGCATCTATTCTTTAGGTATACAGCCGTTCGAACAGCATCTTCCCAAAAAGCTTTAGAAAGATCGCTTTCAGCCATAAGAGAGCGTGCCTTTTCTACAATTGAGCGATTAGTACGCTCGGCAACACCATTCTGCTGAGGGCTATATGGTACCGTAGTTTGATGCTGAATACCAAAAGATCTAAGATAACTTGAGAATTCACTATTGACGAATTCCTTCCCATTATCCGTCCTTATTGTTTTAATTTGAGCCCCAGTTTGTCTTTCAACCATAGACTGGAAGTGACAAAATCTATCTTTTACCTCTGTCTTAGAAGAAATAAAATATACGAATATAGTTCTCGAAAAATCGTCTATGAAAACTAAAAAATATTTATTACCCTGAAAGGAGCTAACTGACATTGGTCCACAAAGGTCAGAGTGGATCAGTTCTAATATTGAAGTTGCTCTTTTATAAGTAATCGGCTTAAACGGTTTTCGAGCTTGTTTCGCTTGAACACAAGCAACACATGGATTTTTATCCACATCTTTATAATCAATAACCTCATGACTATTTTTCAGCAGATTCATACCGACGCGACATAAATGACCTAAACGCTTATGCCATACCTGATACTTAGATATTGAATCAGAGTGCACATCATAGGCTCTAAATTGGGGATTATTTACCGCACAATCAAGTGTGTACAATCCACCACTGGGCGAGCCATGTAGAACCGCATCACCTGTAAAGGAGAAGGTTTTTGAATTAAATAAATTACAACCCGACTTATCAAACATTACAGTAAAACCTTTTTCTACTGCTGTCTTCACAGATAGAAGATTTGTTTGCAAGTTAGGTACATACATAACATCATTAATTGTATTGACTTTGTTTTCGGTATTTATAAAAATTTTACCGATGCCTTCAGCGTCAATCTTAGTCCCATTTGCAACTGTTACCTTGGTATCAATAGGCTTTAAGTCTACAAACCAATCTCGTCTTGAAGTCATGTGTTTGGTCGCGCCTGAATCAATGTACCACTTGTCCATGTCATAGTTATTTGTTGCTCCTAAAGCAGACACAGAGGTCGAGTCCGTATTAGTGGGATTCTTCCTTTTCATGACCTTCTTTTTCTTCAAAGGACAGTTTGGTCTCTTGTGGCCAGGTTCTCCACAACCATAACACACAATTTTCTTTGCCTTTGACTCAACAGAAGAGGCATCAACCTTTGATTTCATAGCTGTCTCCAGTTTTATCGAGCTTTCCTTGGACATTTCGTTCAGTAATTTGGACTTTACCAGTTCACTGGTAACGTTAACATTACTATTTTCGAGAGACATAATCAATGGGTCATATCTCGACGTTAGACCTCCCAATAGAATAGCAGCAATGGACGCATCATCTATTACTTTGTCTATATCCGCCAAATCTTGGGCAGTGGAAATAACAGTATTGATATACGACTCAATATTATTATCAAAGTCTTCAAGTCTCAATCTGTATAACTTCCGTTCTAAATATAAACGCCGACCCATACCTTTGTCCTCATAAGCATTTTGTAGAGCTTTCCATGCTTCCGCTGCCGTGGTTGCACTTCGGACATGCGTAATTGCAGATGATTCAAGGGTAAGACAAATTTTTGTTAGTGCCCTCTGATCGCTCCTCATCTTTGTGACATTGGAAACGTTCATCCCTGTTGGGTAGCCACTGATCGCTTCCCACAACTCCTCATGTATAAGGTAATTACGCATTTTAAACTTCCACGTACTATATCCTTCTCTATTATGTAGGGTGAACATTGGAATTGAGGAACTACGCATACCTCGCTCATTTGTGTCTCCATTTGGGTTCGCCATCTCAGAAGAGTATACGAAGAACTATTTTGTTTCGTACCCAAATAAAAAATCGCACAAATATCACTTCAACAAATTATTACGAAAACGCGCATTACTTTTCTTGAATAAACAAATACTAGAGTTTCGTGCTGATAACGATTTGTTGTAATTTTGTATTTGTAAAGAAAATATGTGTTTCATCTAGTTGTTATTTTATTGAAGTGTCAAGTAACCTAGTTACATAGAATTAGAAGAATTTTGAATACGTTATAAGGACACTATAAAGCCAGTATTATTACAACAAAAGCCCTGATGCTAAACCGGTGATTGTAAAATAAAGGGGTATTTTGACACAGACTAATTTATCTCTCTAACAGATCGATCGTGTAGGTAAAGTGATCGATATTATTAATGTACAAACTATTATTATTCAGCTTGCATCTTTCACAAACGAAGCCGACAATGATTCACTTTATAAAAGAATAGCGAAACGATAGAGTCATCAACACTAAATTTTTTATTCAACATTGATATGACAGTTGAAATATTACACTTGTCATAGAATTATTTAATAGCGTTGTGATAAGTTAAAGTTCAATTCATATTAACTTGTCATAATTTTATTAATTGCCTCTATTACGTCCCGCGAAATAGTTTGTCATTGACGTAGTTTGGGAATAATAATTGTAGTCATTCGCGGACTTTGTTTATATTAGAATATTTAATAATTCTGTGAAAAATCAAATATATTAACATTGTAAATCTCCCGGATGTCATGTTTTTTTTTTTTTTTCATCCATGACTTTGACCTGGCAGTCATAGAGACTGTCATAACATTACATAATCAGCCTAATGATGTCCCAACTGCTGGGACAGAGGCCTCCTCTCGATGAGAGGGAGTGGACCGTAATCCCCTCTCGATGAGAGGGAGTGGACCGCAATCCACCACGCTGGCCCAGCACGCGTAGCATGAACACTTCTATCTCTACGAAGAGTAGACACAATGCTTTCTATACAAAGTGACATTCCTTTTCTTCATTTTTGACATACCGCCTGAAAATCTTTCTACAATCTGTCATTTTGTCTTTCGTTTCAAACGATCTTTGTCTAGGTCCTTTTTTATGTAGACTATTTCAGAAGAAAGTTTTCTATCCCAAATGTCAAAATCACATTGACAACTGTCAGTTGTCTAAGGCAGTGAAGAGATTTTGTAATGGCTAAAGACAGTAGAAAACTTTCTATTCGACGGCCACAAAGTATGTACGGTTATCTACAAAATTCCACTGTCAAAGATCCACGAATGACAGCCGGGACCAATTAACATGCTTTCCGAGGTACGGAGGGGTCTCGGTATGTAAAGATGGTCACCCATCCACGGCAAGCATTGCTTAACGTGATCGATCTACTTGTGCGGCTGTTATTATTTAGCCACGGACCCCTCCTAAAAAGTAACTTAATATCAGTAATAATTAAGAATCAAAAAGAAAAAAAAATCGTAAGTATGACAAAACAAAGAATTCTGAGACAGTGAATATCGTAAAAAGTGCAGTTGACTCTTTCTACTTTGCTGTCGTACTGTCTACACGGAACGTCATCTTTGCCTACTCTTCCGTCGACAAACCGGTGCTCATGCTACGCGTGCGCGGGTTGGTGGATATAGACACTGTCATATTATTAATACAATTCAATTAAAACCTGCTTGAAATAAAAAAAAAAAGTTTTTCTGACATCAGATTATACCTACCTGTATACTTATAATAAAATTAATGCATTAACCTCTCAACAGCATCCACTAGGCTATTACGCCGACCCAAATTGAGTTATCAACTTTGGTGAAATTCATTGTTTTTAATCTTTTATACATCTTTTTGTGCCGATACGTGTTTAATAGTCAATTAATGATGCTACCTGCGGCTCTTTTTATCCAAAATCGATCGGTCAGGATGACCAGTCAGACTCAGTGCCTTAGGGGTTGGCTCCGTGCGGTCGCTGGTCGATTGGACCACATTCGAGTGGCCGCAGGGTTAACAACTAATGAATTGGGATTGTATTTTTATAGATGATTATTGTCGTTAAATTTTAAAATGAATGGCATTGGATTTATAACAGTAAATATCGAAAGAGATTTTGGACACGCTACTGCGCTGTTTTGTTTAGGAAGTTTGAGTTCTATTCAAGTTGAGTAAGCTTCTTTAGAACTTAGAATCTACCACTAAAAATCTCATACCAGGACATTAAACGAACAGGAGCTGTAATTCCACCTGATGCTACTGATTGACACTATTGACAGCTCACTTCAGCTAAGTTTTCGCGGTGAGATTTTACAGAATATAATGGCGCCGATTCTGTTGTTCACAAACAACTAAATTTAGTTCACGCAACTTTTTCTTTCTATTTCATTAAAGCCGCGATTCCATTAGGCAAGTCTTGCATGCAAGTATGACGTCACACTTGTGTGCAAGTGATTTGAATTGAAAACAGAAATTTGTTCAACTTGCAGCTTGCATACAAGATTTTAGTGGCATACAAGTAATAATCCTGCACATAATCTATACACCTGCGCATGCGCTTGCAACTTGTATGCAAATGAGCTGACTTGAGTGTTGTGTGTACAAGTTTAAACCTAATTGCATACAAGTTGCAACTTGTTTGCAAGCTGTGGTTTCTATTATACAAATTGCATGCAACTTGCAACTTGTATGCAAGTCATTTACATAATGGAAACGCAGCTTAAGACAAGGACAGAAGATAAAAATATTAGTTTAGTCCTGTCAAATTAGTCAGCGCCTGGGGTAAATTGACGTATTTTTAGTAGCCAATTTTTTAATCTCGTCTAAAGTTGTCTATGGACTATCTTAATATGAATCGAACTTAAACCCTGATTTTCTGACCACACAAATAGCTTACTGCTATACTAAAACCTACTTGAGGCTTGTATTGAGAGTGACTTGCTGACTGCTAAGTTCAATATCCACTAAATTGGGATAGGTATAATGGGACCAAAATGGTCATTGGGACTAGTTTTATTGGTGTGCCACCGAGAAACCGTTCCTTATTTATGACCCAATTTCAGGTATTACCCAGTTAGATCATCATAAATGCTCTAACGACCGCAAGGTCCTTGGATCATTCATAATGGTATAATTAAAGTATTACGTATTGACGACTGCAATCAATTTAAAAATAATTTGTTGAAAAGTGTTCAAACGCAATATACATAGATGCAATATACATAGATGCAACTGTTTCCACATATTTTTTTTTGTAAAACAACAAACAAATTGATTTTTACTCCCCTATTTTTCTAATCAACAAAAATTATCCCATATAATTTGATAGGCGCGTCTAATCATAGGGCGGGACCCAATTCCGGGATAATGGGGCGATCATCGCATCCTGATCTGTACTGGACCAGATGAAAATCTGTGGTCTATACTTAATAATAGGAAACCATGGAAATTAGGGAATTCCTTGAGTTCAAAGTAGGACCCTTCGCGTGAAGGATTGGACCATGAGCCTTTCGTTAATGGTGTCGCATTTGATACTAAGGCTTGTTATTCTTTTCCTGAAGTTTTAATTTTGTCTTTGTTTACATCACAAAAGTTTCTAACAAAATTGTTTAGTTTCTTCTTCTTTTCGTGGCTTTGGTACATGCTCGTTGTTTTTTTTTTTTAATATAGTTTAAGCTTTTAGCTAAAAATGTGATCATGAATCAAGGTTTTAACCTTAAAAAAAACATTTTCACAGAATTATTAGCTACGTATGTGTAATCCTGTGTACCTAATAGAAAACAGGTAGGTACTAAGACGTATTTTTCGTTAATTTGTGCTTTGGTTGTTTGCCCTTAAAAAAAGAAATCTTCACTGAATTATTAACTAAGTACTTATAGGTAGTCCTGTGTACCTATTAGAAAACTTATAGGTAAGACGTATTTTTTCGATTATTCGTGCCTTGATATAAAAGTCACTCACCATGCTATTCATCCTATTTCATTTAATCTTCCCGACCTATGTAATTCTTAACTCTCTCCTCACAAACGAACACTTAGCCCAATTCGTCACTGTTTTAACGAGCCCCACTTCCATTTTTACCATTCTGGCGTCGAAAGCACCCACATTAACCAGTGTACCACCCAACAAAAGGTAGCAGAACTGGGTGGCGGGTGTTTATGACCCAACTTGTGTGTTCCATAGCATTCGGTGGACTTTTTTTTCTTACTACCTAGCCTGACTTCAATTGAGACGATGGCTTTATTGTTCTGCACAATACCCAGTTGGTATAGCGCTATGGCGTTTGATTTAGTACGTGATATTTGTCCGTTTGTAATGTTAACATGGTAAAAATCTTCAAAATAATGAACGACTGTAAATTTTAAATTAGCAACTTCATTAATTTAAATCCATACTAATATTATAAATTCGAAGGGAACTCTGTCTGTATGTTACCTTTTCATGCCTAAACCACTGAACGGATTTCGATAAAATTTGTCTGAGAGATAGATTGCATCCCGGGGAAGGACATAGTTTTTATCTCGGTATTCCCACGGGATCGAAACTTATGCGGGTGCAACAGCGGGGCGCAGCTAGTATACAATATGATATAATATCAAAACAATATGTTTTTGTTATAACATGTTTAGATAATATCGATTGCCATCACGTTTGCGGAGTTTCGCTAGCTAATTTAATTTGACCCTGTATATAAATAAATATCAATTATTCTCATTACTTTCAGTAAGTATTTATCTCATGCAAAAGGGATTATGACGCGTTATCACGTTTCAAAATGTGTATTTTAACCGATTTTATTCATACATAATATATTACTTTTCCTTATATTGCTATTTACTTAAATGTTTTTGCGAAGTCATTTGTGACGTCATGTTGTATCATCACTTTTGAGGTCAAAGTAAACAACCGGTAATTTCAACTACTTACCCATCGGCCGAAATAGCTCAGTTGGGAGAGCGTTAGACTGAAGATCTAAAGGTCCCTGGTTCAATCCCTGGTTTCGGCAATATCTTCTTTTTGTGAATTACATCAATTTCATTTTTCTTTTTTTTTAAGTGATGAAACTACGCAGTACAAAAACTACGACTAGGATAATTAAGAGACATTACAAAAGCCATACATATTATTATTATCATCTTTTATATTACCCAACAAGATTGCGTTTTTTTTACCAACTCGCAAAGTTGCGGTGCGAGCCGCCGCGGATCCTAAGCCGCGGTTACAATGTGCGCTTAGCCTAACTGTATTGATGTTTATGTAATTGGCTGAAAACAATAAGTTGTTAATTAGATAACACTACATAATATCTTAAAATATCGATTGTGGTTGAAATTGACATGAACGGGAAATAGGTACCTACTACCTACTAAAGGTTAACTAGAAATCTGAAGAACTCATTGTTTATTTATTTATTTTATAATTTATGTACACAAAGTAAAATACATAGGGATATGATATGATATTGTTCTTCAGATATCTAGTTAGGCTTTGGATGTTAAATAAATAATTAAAACATTTTATTGAATTTTGATGATGATGTTCATTTTCAAAAAAATTCGTCATTTTGCCAACTCTAAGGTAATAAAACAGGTCTACTATGCTCTGTGTCAACCAATAATTTCATATTGTATTACCGCATGGGGAGGTGCGGCTAAAACAGTTTTGCTACCACTGGAGCGCGCTCAAAGAGCAGTATTGAAAGTATCTACATTCCGTCCTATCCTGTTCCCAACCCAAGATTTATATAAATCTTGCAATGTTCTGACAGTGCGGCATTATTTATTAAGAATGCTTTACTAAAACAGCACTCTAAATTGCCGTATAATAGAGTTGTCACTGATAAGAGACGAAAAGACATCTGTATGGATAATTATAGATTAAGGCATTCGTTTATGTAAGTATAGATTTATTATATTCCTAGGCCCATTTCTGTATAATAAAGTAAACGTAATTTTGTCTGTCTGCATTAAAAACGGTAGATACATTGCAAAATAGTACATTATGATACATATGTGCTATGTTGATCATTATGCTCGAGGCGGTATTAATCGCGCGAGCCGCAGGCGAGTGCGATAAGAAAGCCGAGAGTCTAATGATCGATGCACACGCGTTTCATACGACGTTTTTCAACACACTTGCGAGGAAAAAAACAGACTTGTATTGTTAAATATTAACTTGTATGGAAAATGGCGCGCTGGTTGTCTTTCCGCATAGACAGCACTAGCAATGCGCCCGCAAGTGTAACTGTGTAAATAAAAGCACTGACCACAGAGCATGTAAAAACAATTGTAAAAAAAAACAATTGTAGTTTAGTTAGTATGGAATTAGAAAGTACTATTGGCATAGAGAAATATACCTACATTAGTTCAGTGAGAATCCGCAATGATAGAACGCCAGTCAGGGTCTTTTCCGTTTGTTTTCGGGTAGGGACCACGGACAATTTTAGGTGGATAATTAAAATTTTCTTACGTTTTTTGTAATTTGCAGGTCAGTATCAGGTTGCAACTTGATCAAATATGATTCGCGACTATAATATACAGAGCGCTATGTTAAACGAGGGACATACTTTGAGGGGAGTTAGTACTCATGAAAATTAACAACTTTTAATATGGGATGGAACCCTGAAATCGCGAAAAAAATCAACCGTTTCCTATATTTATGTTCGCATAGCTCGTCGAAATGTAGGTACTGAACAGCTGATTTTTGTTTGCGATTTCAGGTTCGGCCCCATAGTAAAAGTTGCTCATTTTCATGAGTACTAACTCCCCTCAAAGTATGTCCCTCGTTTAACCTAACGCTCTGTATATGTATTTACAGAATTATAGTCATTAGAATAGAATCTTTCTAGTTAGATTTTTTCCCTAAGAACTTTTCCATAAGAAAGATGTATTAATGATTCGAATGATTATAATTCTGTAAAGATGTAGGTACCTGTTAGAGTCGCAAATCATATTTTGATCAAGATACAAACCTGACCATCATTCCCGCACTTTTGCTAAGCCTACCTAAAAAATATATACCGGGCATTCTGTAGCAAACTATTAGAAAATATCAAAAATAAATATGTAGTAAGTAAGTACAATAAATAAAAATAATTTTGCACGGCGAGCGCATTCCGAAGATAAATTCAAATATAGATACACTTCGGCGCGAAATTCAATAATTAACGACTATGGTCAAAGGTCCTCAGTTACCTATTGATTCAGTTTCAATATAGTGTCCAAAAAACTAAAAATAACATTACAAGAGCATAAATCAATATTATAAACAAAGCTTATCGTATTTAATGCTTAAAATAATTTTATTTCAGTTTCCGAGTATCGATTTAAAAGTAGTAGAGAATTAAAAAAAAAATCGTTTAGCATAATCGCTTTCGCACATTATTACTATAAAAAAAAACAATAATGGACGGCGATTTTGAACACAAATTTAGTAGCGGTAATGATTAATACGTGTTATTGGACCTGTGCTTCAATATTACGTTAACATTTGAGCATTTTCGTGTTGTTTATAATATATTATCTATAATATTTTGTCACATTTTAAATCTTACCTACATGTGTGTGCGTGATATTTGTGAAAAGTTAAATGTATAACAGATTGGCGCGAAACTCGATATTAAATATCAAAAAACTTCATTACCGCTACTTTTATTTAACTTGAACAATGGATGAATTCGTCAAACAATTAAATTATGTATTATTCACTGCCCCTGTGGTGGAGTTTGGATGTTCGAAATCCCCAATTTTTATGTTTTTTAGCCTCGACTACCACTGTCAACAAAATGGCGATTATCGCATTTAAAGACTTGAATTTAATAAAGGTAAATTAATATGCTTGCGCGCTAAATATGAAATATTTAATGGCGTTAACTTAAGAGTTTTTTCATCCAACTCTCTTAGTTAACACACATTCATAAGATTGGATGGGTAGCATAACAAATATTTACAAAATCAATGTAGGGTGTCGTATGTCGTAATTCCTGGGTCCAATGGGACCCAGTACCGAGCCGGCGGAGGTTCGTGTGTTCGGGTCCATTCTAACGGAAACTATACGGTTATATTGTCCGGGTAAACAAATATTAGTTAATTTTGGGACCAAGGACAATACAGACTATTTAAAAAAAAAGTGAATTGATGAGATTAAAAAAGCGCGCATCTCCGACTAGTAAATAAGTAATTATCTGTGGAAATAAAGCACTTGTGGATTAAAGTAAAAAAAAAGCACGCGTTTTTAATACACTGCATTATGGACCTAAAAGCGGTTCAATAAGAGCCACTTTACGAGCAAGTGTGTTGAAAATGTTATTACAACTTGGTTGGGTACAAAATCTGTCCTATATGATGACACTGAAAAGTTACTGGTTGTTTTAAGTTAAATACTATTTTTATTTCTGTATTGTCCTAGCATTAGTCTGCTAAGTTACCCACTATTTATGTATATTATCAATCTTTGGAATATTATTGTAATAAGCTAATTTGCACATAGTGATACCTGAGATACAGGTTTATCCTAGTTCAGGTCGATCCCATTATTATATATATACCCACCACTTTAGTATAAGGCTTAATATTGTAAATATGCATTATGTATTCAAATAAATAAAAATAAATAAAATAAAATAAATTTTAATCAACAAACACTTCTATCCTAATATTATAAAGTGGTAAAGTTTCTATGTTTGTATGTAGCGGGTAATCTCTGGAACTACCAGTCGGATTTGAAAAAATCTTTTTGTATTTGATAGCCCAATTCTTGAAGAAGGCTTTAGGCTATTTAACATCACGCTATGGCCCTTAGGAGCCGAGTAAAAAGAAAAAAAAGTAGGTAGTCAGAAAGAACGCTAAGCAAAAACGAAGTAATAACGCGGGCATGCAAAGAGATGCGACGGGGTGGGTCGGGGAACAAGAAATTTCACACGGACGAAGTCGCGGGCACAAGCTAGTGTTTTTTTTTAATAATAACAATAATTTTATTTCGAGCAACAAGACTCATACGGCCTTATTACAAAACAAGATTTATCTTTAGACCCAGGTTTAAACCATCCAGCCATTTTTAAATTTCGAACTATGTATAATCCAACGAAGCTAAAGTTCTTATTACAAAAACTGAAGTTAAACCCGAGTCTAAGTTGTCAATTTTGCATTAAGAACTTTACGTTTGTCGGAATAAAGTTCAAAATAGAGTAACTGGCTCGAAGGTTTAGGCTAGGTCTAAAATTAGATCTCGTTTTGTAATAAGACGGTAAGTGTTAGTAACAATAAATACTTACAAACTATGTTAGTAATACATTTGCAAAGACAAAACAAAACCAAAAACAGAAAACAGATTGTGACATCACTGCGGCACGGTGACAGGCCCAGCCGAAACCTTGCAGCAATGGTTCACAAACGCACAATCAAGCCTGCTTGCTATCATAGACAGAATGCAGTTGGCGCTTCCTCCCACTCTACGGACCCATAGAAATGTAAAAATCATCATCATCATCTGCCTAGCCTTTTCCCAACTATGTAAAAATATAAAATATAAATATATCTGTGATGCGCACCGCTTCACCGTGTATAAACAGTCCACGTGAGCTTCAGCGAACATCCCTGTTGCGCTGCAGTATCGGGGCAACCCCCTGAATTCATTTTGTATTGAACGCGAAGGGCGCATTATGATTTTTGAGTATAATGAACCCACAGACTGCAAAAAAAAGATAGATAAAATTTGTGAGTTTATAAGCAGGGTAATTTTCGGAACTTTTGCTCCGATTCCGAAAATTCTTGGCCTAATGGAAAGCTACAGTATTTCCGAATGCCATAGGATATGCCAACACGCACTGGGCTCGCGTGGTGGATTACGGTCCACTCCCTCTCACAGAGAGGAGGCCTAGGTCCCAGCAGTGGTAAAATTATAGGCTGATTATGGTATGCTTATGCTATAGGGTAGACATTATTTTGTGTTAAAACAAGCAATTTCACGCGGACGAAGTCGCGGGCAGAAGCTAATAGCACACATTACAAAATGAAATTCGTCCTACAGTAGGTATGTATCTTAACTCATTCACACCTAGAACATTCTTAACCTGCACTTAAAAAAAGGCAGAAGCAATAAATTTACACATTTTACAACACTCCAAAGTGCATGTAGGTAGGTATCATACAACAATGAATCAAGCAGCTAAATACGTGGTAGTTACCTACGCCATCTGGTGGCCATTTGTCGGATATCAATTTGAACGAGCCGAGAGAAGTCTGCTATTAAACATGTAATAATACGCCATTTATTTTCTTGCTGCATTATGGTATTGTGGTTATGCTTGCGTAATTTGGTGATATATGACTCTTCTCCATTTAAAACAAAATTAAGAAGTAGATATGTTTAGTCCATACACTATAAAATTATCATTACTTTCCTGTCCTTATTTTTTTTTTCGGTGATATCCTCATGAATACCTTCCATCTGGGAAGAACGGAGGGTTATGTCGGACTTCTACAGACTAAAACTCCTCTGTTCCTTCTAGTACCTACTATGAGTCGGGAGCCCGGAAGGTATTTGTACATTTAATTTATTTGGATTTTGGTGTACCAATCCCTTACGTAATTTTTTTTGTAAATCTAATAGCCAGTGAAAAAATTGTTATCCTCTGCCTATTTTGTAAAGTATTTTCATTCTTAAATTCTTTTAAATATCTACCTACTGCTGTTACAGCACAAAGTTCAATTCAGTCTATAGAACTTTTCAGGGATTCAAAAACGCACTTGCATTGTTTCTGTTTTAAATGCGAATTTCATTAATTAAACTAAACGCGATCAGCACATCTAAACCACGTTCAAGATCTGTCAATGTCATCCTGGTTCTGGAATGACACTGACAGTTCTTTAACGCGGTCTAAGTGTAAATATGTTCCTTGCTTAATGTACTGCTCGCGTCCACTGCGTCCAGTATCATTGGTAAAATTTACCCATAACCGTCTAACAAAATGAATAAGAAGTAAAGAAACACATCTCTACTTCTTATTTATCGGTTGAATAAATGGTAAGCGATGCGGGGGATGCTGGAAAGATTAGCCCTAATAACAGAGGAGCCCTGGATTCGATCTCAGTGCATTTGTTGCTACTAAGTACCCAATTAGAACTACCTATGTTAGTGATTACCGGTGAAGCAGGAATAGTTTTAGTCTAGGCAAAGATGCAAAGGGAATCTCTGATTTATACTTGTTATATTTATGAATAGATTTAGCCAAGCCACACTAAGCCACATTGCGTAAATTAAATCGCTCCAAACATCAAATATACAAATGGATTATCATTTTATCTCTTTCGTTTTTACCTGAATAAGTGCCTATAGGTACTGCAGGTCGATTCTGTGAAAATCTCACCGTGAAAACTTAGGTGAAGTGAGTTTGTTTTTGCTAGGAATTGACACTATTGACAGCTCACTCCACGCTCACTTCAACTAAGTTTTCACGGTGAGATTTTAACAGAATCGACCGGCTGTAGAGTCTGTGTACCTTTAACAATAGATGCTGGCTGGTTATAATTGCCAGGGTGTTCCATTCGAACGTTCAAGCAAGTATCAAATATTTTAATATGGTATTTTTGTTTTAAGAGAGGCAGTGCTAGAAATAACGTTGAACTGTCTTCTTATAAAAATATGTATATTAGTTCCAAGTCTACATTCTTTTAATTAAACTGTGGGGGTCGCGTCTGGACATTCACAGTACTTATTGCATTGCCCGAAGAACAGATGATGGCCGAAGAAGCCAAAAACATCGGAAGTGGCGACCGTTTACCGGAAGACGTAGCGTTGGAAGGCCTTTCACAAGGTGGACCGTTGACCTTGTGAAGGCCGCAGAAAACAGCTGGATGCGGGAAGCACAGAACCGGTCAAAGTGGCATGCTTGGGGTAGGCCTATGTTCAGCAGTGGACGTCTTTCGACTGAAATCATGATGATGAGGTACCTATTACGGTTACAAAAAATAACAGCTTTGCGTTTTCCTAGCAACTAAAATTACGATGGTCTATTTAAAGCTCAGTGCATAGAAAAGCTGATGCTGCGTTGAATATTTGCAAGTAATCCAACGGGTGGAGCCCGTCCTATAGTTTCCAAAAAAAGGAAAAGGAACCAATTTTTTCACCCAGGCAAGAACAACATCAATACAAAATTGTATTTATCTTAGCAATACATCAGTAGATAGGTAAGGACTCTAGAGGAGCAGCCCGGAAGACACGTGCGCACGAGTGCACTCGTAGTGTATTGTGGAGCTGTGACGTAATAAGTGCGTTTATGATAATATTGTAAATAAAATGTGATTATTACGTTGTTTTGTTGAGTCTTGGGCTATCGGGTTGTTCTAATTTGAATCTTTGGGGCGTTGGCAGCTGTTTCACATCCGACGAGGAAGTGACTAACTATCGACAATTTTCCCGCCCAACAAACGTAGGTACAATAGTGAGAGTTCTCACCGGCAGTCCGAACAGGGACAAGGGACGACACACACACATACATCTGTTTTACGTTTCCTAAGCGACAAAATAGTTGATCAGTAGCTAGTCGCTTCCTCATCGGCGTTGTCCTTGCTTCGATCACTGTCTTTATCAGCTTAAATCAGTCCTCTGCTGAAGATAGTCCTCACAAATTACTAGCCTTTTAAGGTCACTCTCATTGAGCTCCTATCACCCTGCAAAGATTATCACTCCATATTGCCCGAGGGCATCCAATTCTAAGCCAATTCGCAGCTTCTCATTTGTTTCTGTTCTCTCAAACCAAGGAGCTATGATTGGTAACATTTGGGGTAGGAATATGTGGTCACTAGTTAAGTTAGCAGAGGGGCTCGTGGCTGAATAATAACTGCCGCACGGTTCGCCTGAATCAATCCTCGATCCATTAGCACATTAAACTGCCTGTCCCGGCTGTCATTTGTCGATCTTTGACAGTTGTTACTGGAAGTCAGTAACAAACAAGCCCGAAAGTCTGACAATCAGACTAACGAACGGGTATTTACCCAGTAACTGTGTTGTGGAGGTCAGATAGACTGTCACTCCATATAAAATACTGGTAGCTGCATCCGGTTAGACTGAAAGCCGACCCCAACATAATGGAAAGGCAGATAATGAGTTAAGGTAGCACAGCCTATCGTTTTACCATCAGTGACGAAAAGGTGTGCAAACACATTTACTGTTTGTTTGGGAAACCGTACTATAAGCTGTTTGACGTTTTCGTGATGTAAGCTGTTTTAATCGTTCATGAACCTAAGGATTATTTACGTGTAGATACTTCCCTGGATTAGTCACGTATTTGGTTAATATATTAATTGCCACCATACTTCAATGTCACAATTCACGTACTTCCAACTCAATGCGCAAAAACTTACCTGGTCTGCACTTACTTTCCACCAAATGTGAGGTATGAGAAGTATCCTAATAATATGAAAAGTTACTAGAGGGATCCAGATTTCTTTGGTCGACTTTGCCAGCTCATCAGTTCAGAATTTTGGAAAGCTTATTCACTAGAAACCAAAGGATTATTCCCATACAGAGCCGCGGGTATCAGACTGATTTTTTTTTTGCATTTGGGAATCCTTCAGAGATTTCCGTCTGAGGGAGAACGAAGGTGTCACACGGTTTCTTACAACTGTCTCTGGCCAGAGGGCTGCAACGTATTAATTCTCACGGAATTTGTATGTGACAGTTTCGTTTTAATTCTTATCTCTGTGTATCTAGATAAAAATTAGAAAGCGTGATTATACAGGATTTTTTTTAAACAAAATTACTTATGATTTTGATGAGACGATAAACTTTTGAACAACTTTTAAACATTTTGTTATCAATAAACCAAATATTTCATGTTTATTTGTGCCCGCAGAAATAGAAGAATTTCGGGGATGCCCAATCCCCAAGGTCGAGTGATGACCTTAAATAAATCAAGTATGATAATTATTGCACAAATAAACACGGTGGGGAATGTCAAGAGAGTCCGAAATGGATTACGTAATCAAGTAAGTAATGCATTTGCATTTAAACGAATGTCTTCGAACAAAATCAATTTCCCATCATAATTTTAATGAGTAACACACAGTTCTCAAGAATATTAGCTTCCCTAATTAACTATTTGTAATTAAAACCGAAACTAAAAGCTTAAATTAATTCACAAGCTAGTCGTAAGTAAGTATGAAGAATATGAAGCTCTCTCACGTTAAAAATAAACCGATAGTCGATACACATATCTACATGTTACAAGATCGAAAATAATTACGCGCGTTCATCGGCCATTAAGGCCCGTAAATTACGCGGGTAACGTAATACGCCCATACTAATTATTACGCGCGGTATGTAATTGAGGCGTCTTAAACATAATAATAAATTTACCTACTTGTTCGAGCCAATTATTGTTAAGGGGCAACACCGACGTGCTTTATAAGGGGAACACTGGGATTTATTATTTTTATGGACTGAGAATGGGGAAATCTGGTGGTATGGGCTAGTTTAATAGGCCGTAAGTATATACACTTTCAAAAATATCGGTATATGCTATGTAAGTAATAAAAATGACTGTATGTTGGCTGTATGTTGGTGGGCGCATCACTTCAAAACCGCTAGACCGATTTGGCAAATTTTTGTTTTAGATGTTCGTAATAGTCCGAATCTTCTAACTCCCAAAAGCTTGACTTAGATTGAGAGTTGCTAGATCATCTATTATGTACTGCTGTACAACCATCAAACATTTTAATGCATTTTAGATTAAGTTTTGTTGTATCTACCTAATAAATTATTTATTATTATTATTTTTATCTCAGGTTCTTACGGAAAGTTAAAAGATTTGAAAAGTTGCCGAGTAAATTGGAAAAATCGGAAAAACTGAAACTGCCATTTCTATGGGAATTTTCTACGAATTATTGGAATTCTATGAATTAGAATAACGTCTGTCGAGTCACCTAGTTAGAGATAAGATAAGATTTATTTATTTTTATAAACAACAACAGATAAAAACAAATTTGTGTCAAAACATGACGCCCAATTATAAAAGTGTAATCGTAAATCTGTGCCTATTTTCTGACACGTGTAGTATGTAACACGGTTGATAAAATTATTTTTGAGGTAAATTATTTTTGCATACAACGTAGGTACACACACATATCAGAAAACCAAGTTTCAAAAGTCACAATAATTTTGGTGAACAACTGTAATCGATCTTTGAAACTCTGATTACTGAAATCGTTGTCCTACTGTTTGACAGCACCAATTTCATTTCATCCCGCGGTTTACCATCTTCTCACGGTCAATTTATACACAGGGTGTCCCAGAAGTCGACGTCAAGCCGGAACCGGGTAATGTCATAATAGTTTGCACTGCATTGACGAAATTCCGTAGTCCTATCGACCGGTTGAACGGACTAACTAATCGAAAGATTATGGCTCCTACAATGGTGAACAAAATTCACCACACCCCGCCAATCCATTTCATTCATAATACATTTATTTGGCTTATGTGCGGCAATCTATGTTTTAGTTTTCCAGACAGTCAGAAGTAGAAGAATATATGTCATCGTGTCTGTCGTTCAAAGGTCGTGTGTGTGTGCGTGTTCGTCCAAAAATTCTGTGTGTATGTGTATTTGTCCAAAGGTTAACTAAAAACTTGTCAAAAATGTAGGGAAATTAGTGGTATTTCTGACAGATTGAGACTGAGATCAGGGGGCCTAAAAAGGCCACTTTGGCAGAATCATAAAAGGATAACAGAATGGACAGTTAACTGTTAAGTTAATCGTATCAAATCCCAATGGTGAAGCATCTTTCAGTTGTTTTTTTTATCTGTGCTAAAATACCAATCAATCCAATCCAAATCCAATCCCAATCTCTTTGATTGTACCTGCGTAGTTCAGTGAAAAAAAGAAGAACAAGGTCTGTCTTCGCCATTTTATAATTCATAATGTTATCCTTTATGATTCTCCAAAGTGGCCTTTTTAGGCCCCCAGAATGTTAACGTTGTTAAAATTACGAGAATCGCCCCTCTGATTTCAGCAGCAGTACCTACCTGATTATTTTAATGGTCAGTACTAAATTGTGGAAAAAGAATGATAATTAATGATGTAAATTATCAACCATCCGATACAAAACTTCAATACCTACTTGATCCAAATGTATGGAAAGGCTGAATATTTTTTTGCGATTACGATGTTGGTCTCATGGAGACAGATGTTCTATTTAATGGTCTGTACCACACTCCTAAAACTAAACCTTTCTGATACATTCTGTAGGTATGTCACAGTCGTAATGTCGTCCCTCGTACATATACACTTTACATTGATTAAGTACTTATCTCTAATTTTAGTTTCGGCTAGAAAATTCCGTTCTACTTTATCAATTGTTTTGTGTATATCTATATTTTAATTTGTATTAGTCTTATTTACCCATATCGGTAGACAAACTGCGACAATCAGATTTTAATCAAATAGCTGTTCAACGATCGTTTTATAATCTTAATCATTCAGGGAAAATGTTTTTTGTTTTACCAAATTCCTTAGATTTTGATAAGGTTATCTCTAAATAACGGCATAATACAAAAAGAGATTTAAATCTGTTTATTTTTGACGTGGAAAGTTATAGGTATCTGCCATCTGGAATTTATTTTACCTATTTTAAACAATTGGGGAATCACTGAAATAAATTATCTTACGCCGCGGTAGGTACTCCTTTGAATTTACTTGGTATCTTGCAACAATAACGTCAGAACATTCAAACGCCTTTTAGCTAGTACTAGCTGCGCCCCGCAGTTTTACCCGAATAAGTCTCGATTCCGTGGGAATATCGGGATAAAAAGTATCCTTCACCTAATCCTGGTCATGGTTTACCCATGTCCCAAATTTCATCAAAATCCGTTAAGGCGTTTTAGCGAGAAAGCATAATAACATACAAAAATCAAATCTTTTTTTCTCTTTAAAATATTAGTTCAGAAGTATGTAGTAGGTAGCTAGAAACGGATAATAAATCAAGTAATCTTTGGATGTAAGTCGACTTAACTGTATTTGCAGCGGCCGACAACAACTGAAACCATTCAAATGATCTAAACTCTCGCAAGTTTACAGTGGCTTACAATATACTTAGGTACTAGCTGTAAGTAAAGAATTATTATCGTAATGTTAGTAAAAAAAAAAAAAACAGCTGCCACTCCAGGAATGGCGACAGAAGTGAAACCAAAACACAAACAGTATATTTTGCCATATTTTTTCACTTCAATAAGTAAGCCTACTATTTTTGATTGAGCAATGGTTGTCAAGTGGTAACGGCCGCGACTTAGAGCGAGCGAGCGAGCGAGCGAGCGAGTTGTAGATCGTAGGTTCGAACCCAGACAGACGCTTTACTTTGTGTAAATTAATTCATCACCACTGCTCTCAAAACGGCGAAGGAAAACATCGTGAGGAAACCCACATGTCCTAGAACCAAAAATTCGAAGACATGTGACATCTGCCAATCCGCACTGGGCCCGCGTGGTGGATTACGGCCCACTCCCTCTCACCGAGAGGAGGCCTGTGTCCCAGCAGTGGAAATATTATAGGCTGATTATGGTACTATTTTTAATTGAAAAGATCCTATAGGTAGGTAGTCATCATCGTCATGTGGTTTGGGCATGTGATACGGAGGAATTAGAAAAATGTCATGAGGAAAGTTTTGAGAATGAATGTCGATGGCTAAAGAGTAGGGAAGACCAAAGAAACGATGGTTGGACTGGGTGACTACAGAGATGACAACTAATACAGAAGTGTAAGGGATAATTTTCATCAAACGGCTCGTATCGGAAAAGATACGAACGGATGCGGCGACAGCCGATCGCGTCCGGCATGATGTTGACGCATACGATCGGCTCCGTACGTCGCTTGCGAACGTATCCGTTTCTACCCCAAATAAATTTGGATAAAGGCAGAATAATGATGAAGATGATGACTCATCGTCGTCATAATATGCCAAGCCAAGGTAGGTAGGTACGCGTCGGGAGCCGCGTGACGTCTCCCGGCCACCGTAGGGCCTGCGGGCGGAGAGTAATGGTTAGCTCACCGTCCGATCAGGACCAGGCCCGTGCCGGACGGCGCGTACGTGTTCGACGCGCGCCTCAAAGAGATGTCAGCATCGAGGAGGGTCAGCGGGATTGTCCGAAAGGGTTACCGCTGGTCCGGAACATAAAGGGCTAAGGAAGGAACACGGGTGGGTTTTTGGGTTTTAGCCAGTAAGAGTCTGACACTCCCTTCCGCTCCACCCAGAGCGGGAGGAGTCATTTGATGATTTCCCAACCGAAAAAAAAGGTAGGTAGGTACCGTTCTAAAAATACTAAACAAATTATTTCATGATTGCTCTTGGTAGGACAATATATTATTATTGGATTAGGTATATTATCAATGTTTAATACCTTAGCCACAAAATACAGATAGTACAGAAGGCAATCACGTGTATGTACTTCACTTTTCATACCTACGCTCGGCGGTCGCGCTAGGGTCGTCAACTTTGACTTATGCACAAAAAACTTTCGTGGTAGTGGCACTCGTATCTAGTTGTTTGATTTATTGTTGAGCTTATTCTACAATATTAAAACAAAACAATAAACATAGTATTACAATACAAAAAGTTTACAGAACAAAAACATATAAAATTTTACAATTTTCACTATCGAAAATCCCTAATAACTTCAAAACGGATTACCCTATTTACACAATATTTATTTTTCCCTATGCGTTTTAGACCTAAACCCAACAAATGACACTAAAACAACACAATATCTACACAAACAAAAAATCATGTTTTCAACTTACGTAATAGTTTGTGGCGTGAATTTACCTTACAAAAAAGTTACTTCGTTTATACTGATTCAAAATAGGAAACTATTATATAAATCTAGCTTAGATAGCCATTTTTTTGTTAATCCATTTTTGCACTTCACAGACGCGTGTCTCAAGCGGATGCCACTCGCGCTTGCACTACTCCCAACCCGTCCGAGATAACGTGTCCGTGAGCGGTGTCTATGTGTGCGTTGCTCGAGCGCATTTTGTATGTAGATTGACTTCTGTACTATCTGTATTTTGTGCCTTAGCCATGACAAATGACAATACAAAGATAATACTTTTGACGATAAAAAGTTATCGCACATATTTTCATAGGCGCCAACAGCTTAAATGCATTAAAGTACATTCTGCCCAATCATTGCTTACGTAAAGTATACCTTATCTACAAATCTGTTAAAAATGACGTGGGGAAGAAAACACTTGCGTAGGTGCGCTGGCGCCGAAGCTCTAAACAACTCATATTGTATGCTAATATCACAAGATTTTAGAATGATAATTAATAGAAAAATAAAGCGGTTCAGACACGCCGCAACTCGTCCGCTCAGTGGTAACTGTCTTAAATATAATAGATATTACTTTTATACCGGTTTGACGAAATTGAAACGGGCCCTTGAATATTCAGGAAAGCACCGTTATATACCTACGCAAATGCTTGTATATAATTATAAGAGGTTCTACTCGTTTATATTGGGCGATGCTGAATGCATTCCGTCAAGGCCGATTGTAGTAGTTGTCTTGTAAGAAGCCCCAGTCGTTCTGATGTCAGATTAACGCCCGGTTTCTGAAACGAAAATCAACCAAATATATTAGCTAACAAATTGTCTCGCAATTCAGCGCAGGGCACCTCACGATAGTGGCGATAAGACCCCTCTTTGAGAAGTTGCTAGAGAGGCGTCACGGCGTCCTCACCTACCGCCTGACGCAGGTCCTCACCGGACACGGATGCTTCGGGAGGTTCCTGCCCATCATCAGGCGGGAGGAAACGCCCGGGTGTCACCATTGCCAGGATCGCCCAGAGGACACGGTGGAGCACACGGTGGAGGTCTGCCCCGCTTGGGCGGAGCACCGCCGTGTCAGCATCATAGAAGAAGCCCCTTAGACTCTGAAAGATTCCGCTCCACCCAGATTGGGAGGAGTCATTTGATGATTTCCCATCCGAAAAAAAATAACTGCGCGTGTCAAATGCTGCGGTTGGTTAAATGATTTAATAACAGCCAATCGGTCTACTCGACATGCGTCTAATTTTGACACGTCGTTGATTTTCGTTTCAGAGCAATACAGTTAGGTATTATTCAAAATCAAAATATTTTATCTAAACTAATATTATAAAGAGAAAAGATTGGTTTATTTATTCAATCAATAATCATTGCTAATATTTAAAATAATAATAATATCTACATTTATATAAAAAAATAAGCAAAAAAATCAAAGGGCATTAAAAAATGCGTCCGCATCGCTGTCAACAGGAGCAGTGCCCAAAGGGCTGGCAGCATTGCCACGTTGTATGGTGATGCTAATTCTTTGGCCAAGAAATAGGCCAGCCCAAGAAAAGATTTTATTTTTGTATGTTTGTAACGTTTTCACTCGAAAACGGCTGAACGGATTTGGAAAAAAAATGGCACATGGGTAGACCATGACCTGGTTTAGGACATAGGATATAGGTACTTTACGACCGAAACTTTTGAGGGTGATACCGCGAGGCGGAGCTAATTTCACATAAACCTACATGGGCACTTATGGAACTTCAGGAACTAGTTACACGGTTCCATTTGGTCGCTATGTGGAGAAGAGCCGTCAAGAAACTCCACGGTTACTTTCTTACATTTGGCTTTTTTTTTTGCGGATGGGAAATCATCAAATGACTCCTCCCGCTCTGAGTGGAGCGGAAGGGAGTGTCAGACTCTTACTTACATTTGGCTGGCATTGGCTTATTTCCAAATTACAGTGTTAATATGGGAGGTATGGGAGGACAGTGTATGTCTGTCAACAAGTAGGTACCAGGTACTTACTTAACGAAAAGTAATTGGTCAACAACTCTACAGTTGTAGGTTCACACAGGAAGTACCTACGGGGTCTGCCACGGGAGTTACTGCGACGTGTTATGTATTTAAATAAAACTGTTGATAATTATAGCACTTGTTATTTTATTCCCGAAATTATCCCAAGTTGAACACACGCACACAGATCGGCCAGTGCGCAGTAACTGGCGATCGCCCATGCACACCTTCCTTTCATACACAAAACGCTGACGCGTAACATTCGTACTTACATTGTCCCTACACAGTCAAGCCTTGTAGACTGTACTACAGTCTACAAGGCGTACAACGTTCTCACATGCGCAAAATAGAAAAGAACCTATAAAAAAGATAAATAAAATAATAAAAATATAAACCTATTTAAACTAAACCGTATTGTAACGTAACAACGTTAACTTCAACGTCACACTTGTTTTTCTCGAAGGATTAGGCTGCCTGTCCATTGACGCAGAGCGAGGCTGCGGAGCGGAGAAACGGAGAAATGTTAACCAATAGGATTGCATAAAAATCTCAATGTCATTTTCTATTGGTTAATATTTTCCCGTTTCTCCGCTCCGCAGCCTTTCTCCGCGTATACCTAATACATTATACATATATACATAGTACATTCATATTTCGCTAGTTATGTTTTGCACTATTGTATTTCTATGATATCCCTTTGAACATTTCACTTCTTCTTCGTGTCGCTGGCACGACTGAAATCTTAGCTTATGTCAACCATAGCATTATGCGTTGTTGAAGTATCCGATCTTCATTTGTTTAAGGGCGGATTTTCCAAACTTCAGATAATTTTTATTCATGGAATAAAATTGACGTCTGACAGTTTTTGTAAGTAACAACTGTCAAAAATTCAAAATTATTCCCCCGTTAGGCGTGAATTATACAGAGAGGGCGTAAGGTGAAGGCGCGGTGCAGGCATGATGCCGCTTCAAAATGTTTTCATACAAAATGTACGAAGGCGCCGCCCGCCGCGCCAGTCTAGTTCACGACATGTCTCTGTGTAATTCGCGCCTTTTAATTATCTGGCGTTGGGAAAATCAGCCCTTAAGCAAGCAATTGCATAAAAATAGAATATTGCACTATCTAATGATTCAATATTACGCTAAATAATATTATACCAATAGACACTTCGTCATTGTTTATGTACTTCAACAAAGTGTTAAATGTTCTTACACTTATCTAGCTATCTAAGATAAGAATAGATTCGCTTGCATAATAACTGTTTGTATCATAAATTGGTTGTGAAAACACATTATAAATTAGCACTGGGTCCGCTTACTTTTCCACTCATACTCTGCACAATCCTAAGTAAAATCATAGTGCATAGATATGAAATGAAATTGTTTATTGCATAGGATATCGGAATTACTTTTACACGTCATATTATAAAAAAGCTAGATGAGGTTTATTAAATTGTAACTGAAAAATCATTGACGGAAATTGAGGTAAGTATTGTAATACTTGTAACCTCATTATTTTGTCAAATGAAAAACATATTTTTAAGGAGATTACAATTTCGGGTTTTAGTAAGTATTCACATAATCAAATCATAGCATTCAATTTGTAAGTACACAAATTACAAAGTATTACAAATTGGCATCCGTATGTAACGCATAGGTACATTTTCTGTTCCTTTTGTTTAGATTGTCATCAAATACTTTTGGAACCGATCATACATTTACAGTGATTAAACTAAGGTGACCTACGTACATGAGGGGGAGGCAGGCTTTTTTACTATATCAGTCGCTCATGTAACAAGTGCCAAAGAGATTATACGTAGGTACCTATAAGGAAAAATATCAACCACGAAGACCGACTTATCACACAGCTATTGTCAAATCACTCGAATACTGCATTGTTTATGAAGGACTAACCAAGGACTATGCCTTGAACCAGACATTAGGGGACTCCCTTGGACAATCGATACTTCCGGACTGATAGCGATCTCGATAACGTGTAGATAAGATAACCTAATGCTCGTGATATGATATCTTCTATTATTATCAAGTACATAATTATGTTATGAGAAGTTTAAGGGCGTCCGCAGACAGGTATTACAAACTATATTTTTTTAAGTTATCCTGTGTTGTGCCACTGCTGCTCAAAGGCCTCCCCAAATTCTTCCAGGCATCATTTTTTTGAGCCAATTCGATCCAACCCTTGCGGTACGCGTCCGGCTGCCCCAGGAAAACCTTGGCCGGCCTTGGCGGCGTTGTCCGTCCTAAGGCACCCACCGTGTGTTGCAGAGAAATTTTTCGAATATATGAAGCAATGGATTACCAACACCCTTCAAAATTCAGATTGAGATATAGTTGATTGATAGTGTGTTAGGCAATTAGGGTGCTTGTGGGATTCAGCGGGATTGTCCAAAAGGGTTACCGCTGGCCCGGAACATAAAGGGCAAAGGAAGGAACACGGGTGGGTTTTAGTCAGTAAGAGTCTGACACTCCCTTCCGCTCCACCCAGAGCGGGAGGAGCCATTTGATGATTTCCCATCCAAAAAAAAAAAAAAAGGGTGCTATGGATCACAATCGGCTGTTTGCAGGCGCCTTTTATCACTTTATTTTTATCTAAATTATTATTCCGACATGAAAATTCTGTTGCAGAAATATTAATTAATCGATTGTTAATTGATTATAATTCAGTTGCATATCTAATAGGTACCTAATAAATCACATGGCCATTCTTAAGTATCGGATGGTATGCTAATATGAGTTATTCTGGTTATCAATTATTGTTGATACAGTTTTGTTAAGTACTTGTTTTTGTTAGCAGCGGTTGGCAACAAGATTCATTAATACACAATGAAATGAAATTATAATTTCTGTGTGCTGTTGTGGAAAATTCTTTCAAATCTGATATCTCAACTTCTAGTGAATAATCAGCCTAAAATGTTTCTACTGCTGGGACAGAGGCCTCCTCTCCGTGAGTCCGTGACTCCGTGAGAGGGAGTGGGCCATAATCCGCCACGCCGCCGCACGCGGGCCCAGTGCGGGTCGGTACTTAGATGTCACATGTCTTATCCAAGTTATCATTTTTGGTTCTTCGACATAAATAATAACATTCTGAAATAACGATAACTTTTTAAAGACGGTACACTAGAAACTTCTAGTGTACCATCTTTAAAAAGTGATCGTTATTTGCACTCTGCCTATTATGTAGGTAATTTAAGTGACTACAGATTTTTTTAATTTCTATTCTTTCGTTTATTTTGATTGCCTAATGGGCCTGCTCCTGGTTTTCTTCCTACCAAAATTCGACTCTTCACGTGACACGTAGGGCTGCCCTATTTTTACCGACTTTACAAAAAGGAGGAGGTACTATGTTCGGATGTTTGTATTTTTTTTTTATTTTGTATGTTTATTCATCGATTACTCCGCCAATTGTCGACGGATTTTCAAAATTCTTGTTTTGTTCGAAAGTAGATAGTGCTGAGTTGGTCCCACTGTCACCAAGATAGGATCTGATGATGGGATCTTAGAGAAATCGAGGGCAACCCTCAAATTTTATAGGCTCACTTATTGTTTTTCGCATATTTTATGAAGTATCTTGTGTATTTGCGAAAGGTTGTCACCATCTCAGGTAGCTGGGCTGATGATGGAAGGTACAACTCCTTAACAGTAAGAAGTTACTCGAACAGGCAAGGACTGTTTTAGTAATTTGTTTTGATGTTTGATAGGGCATTTGCCACATTTGGTCTCATGATCATCAAGTTATGACCTGATGCTGCAGTCAGGATAGTCTGCTGAGTACCTAACTCCTCGACAACTAACAGCAGATATTATATCGTGTTTAGGCTCATTGAAAAGGGCTCGATGTGTGGATAAACGTACTGTTAATGAGGAACACCGAAGTACATAGAGAACTGATGCTGAAGCCAGGAGCATCAGAAAAAGTACAAACCTTGAAATTACAGCACCGTAGTCGTGTTTGGGCTCATTTTAAACAGGACTAAATTTTAAGTTCAATGCAATGTTGACATAAGTCTGGCCTGATGCTGCAGCCAGGATTATCAGCATCTAGTCTAAAAACTAATAAATACTTCTTAAAGTGAAATACTTTTGCGAGTTTTTCTTCTGTATAATTATCCTAACAAAGGTGGCCGGTAGAGGCTGGATGAGAGAAGCGGAGGACCGTGAACGTTGGCGCAAACTTGGGAAGGTCTACGTCCAGCAGTGAACTGCAATAGGCTGATGATGATTTATTAAAGCCTCAATCGTTGCATTTCACGCAATGCCTTTTCGTCATGTGGTCTATTTAGCAATTTGGTAGGTTCCAAGTCGCATAATACAATGCCATCCAGCGTCTTTACACAACTAAGCGTAACATAAACTATGCCCTTAGCAAAATATTTCTTGCCTAAGTCTATTATTAAAGTAACTTGAGCATTTGCTCTCGGAAATTATGATTTGGTAAAGTGGAGCTGATGATGAAGACCATAAATGGCCATCGGAACTACTCAATGACAAATATTTCACGGGTTGCGATTCAATTACTTTAATGTAGCTGCTAAGCAATATATGACTTCTCAATCAGCTCCAGTTCTCCTGGTTCTTACTAGGAGAACTCCTCAACAATGAACGTCCCTGCATCGGGAAAAGCAATATTTTGTATAAGGTGATAAGCAGTTGACATTAGGCTATTATAACTTAGATAAATTACAAACTGACCCGCTAAAAAGAGAAAAAAAAGCCCAAAGAATCAGCATTGCCATCCAACCTGGTAATCCTGCCAGCTTTTAACCACTTATCTCATTGACCGCGATGCGAACGAATTTTTTGATGCCGAATGATGTCCTCTGTTTTTTTTATTTTTTATTATATATTTGTACAGACGCCAGCACATCAAACTACTACAATCTGTCAAATTTCTTTAATAGATTTTCAGCTTTAACGCTAAGTATTAAGGTTCAAAGTTGATTGGAAAAAATTTACAGTTTCGGGAAGCTTGATGTGCTGGCGTCTGTACATAATATATATATTTTACTGATAGCTTGTATATTCTAATTAAGGCTTTTTATTTGTATTTAAATAAAATGGTAAGTATACCAAATTTGGTTTTACAAGATACACACACACACCTATATCTAAAATGCAACGAATCTGCTCGAGTAAAATGTCACAATTTCTCTGTCACTCTTGCTAAAGTTTGTTCATAAAAATTATATCCGATTTTTTTAAAGTTAGGTAGGATGACTATGGACTACCGATAGCAACGGCTAACTATGAATGTACCAGAGTATCTACAACTAAGCCTACTATTTGCTGATAATAAACTTACATAAATACCTACCTATTTTCCTTGACTTGGATCCGTATTTACATTAATGCATGAATGAGTTAAGGAAAATGAAGGTAAGTACCGACTACCACTATTCGAAAATCGTACAATTTGCTTTAGATATAACTCGTTCAGTAATGGGTTCTATGAACACTCATATAGATTGACAGAACAAGGCTTGGGGTCCTGTTTTCCTCCTTTAACTACGTTCCACATTTAATTACTTAGTCATATATGAAAGGTAGGTAAACGTAGTGCTTTAATGTCTTCTTAGGATCTTAATAAATGCCCCCTTGGTGTCTTGGTCGCATGCGCGACTGCTTAGCGTCCTGGGTTTAAATCCCAAGGGCAAAGTATCATTGGGTTTTTCCATCCAATTTCTCAGTAACAGCCCGGAGTTTAGATGATGGCGGTGTGAAACCCTCGTGTCTCGAAGCGGTGTGAAACGCACGTTAAGCCGTTGGTACTGCGCCTGATCTCACTCCGGTCGTGTAGGATAGCCATCCCATCGGACAATGACGAGGAGTGAAGAGTGAGTGCACATGTCTACGCACACACTTCTGCCCTATAATATCTGCCGCGTAGATGGTCAGTCTCCTCTGAGATTGACCGCCATGGCGGAAATCCGGTGTGACCGACTATTATTATTAGAATCTTTATATTTTGGAATTAAGGAAACCCACATGATAACTACTCATATTTTAAACAGACCTCTTATAGACAGATGAGCATTTTTTTAATATTGCCAGGAAGATCTATACGACCGTAGCTCATTGGTGGTGGTGGAAAGTTGCACCAATCAGGCAGCGCAACCAATTGTCATCAAATTCAAGGTCAAATAGCTGACAGTGGGCAGGGCACATTGCTCGCAGAACGGATGGCTGATGGGGCCGAAAGGTTCTAAAATGGCGACCGCGGAGTCTTTGGTCAACTGGACCCACTCGAACTGGACCCGCGGGTGCAGTTGACCACATCATTTATTTTCTGTATTTTTATTGGTTAACTGGACCCACATTCAAACTTAGAAGAACATCTTTTGTTTAAGGCTACCCGGTACCGGAAAACGTAGCGTTAGAAGGCCTTCCACAAGACGGACCGATGACCTGATGAAGGCCGCAGGAATCCGCTGGATATGAGAAGCACAAAACCGGAAGTGGCGATGCTTGGGGGAGGCTGATGTCCAGCAGTGTACGTATTTCGGCTGCCACCACCATAAATCTGGTCTGCATTGTTAGTCACGATAGGTCACCTCACAAAAATCACTTGACTTATTATATTACTTGTCTTGACTTAATGACTTATTTATTCATCACAAAATTTACAATACAAATAATAACATTAAACTCAATAACAACTTCCCACGTTACTAAAAGACTTTCTTTGGATTCCAATCAATATTTACATACTTATATTAAAAACATTCGAATTGATTATTTAAAAAACATAGTCGACTGTAAAAATATTTATAATATCGTCCAATATATTTATCATGTCGTTCTAAAAGAATTTAAGAAATCTATGAAATAACTTTTAAGATTAGTATCGATTAGTAGCTATTAGATAAGAGTCTTATTGTATAAATAATCTGTTTTGCATATTTTCGCAGTAAAATTGTGGGTTATCTTCAGATGGCATTCCTTCAACAGGTTAAACCTTATAATCGTAATTAGAAACTGAATATTTAGAACTCTTCATATTATGAACAAAGTAGGACATCTGCGCAGACACAGGTGCACTCTCTCTACCCTCACTCTTATAGTCCGATGGGATGGCAACCTGCGCCTGATCTCTCAATGGCCGACACGACCGTCGAGAGATCAGGCGCAGTACCAACGGCTTAACGTTCTTTCCGAGGCACGGGGGCATCACACCGCCAACTTCTTAACTCCGAGCTGTTAATAAGATCCAGGACCAAAGAAATCGAATCAGGGAAGTAAAGTCAGGGAAATTGATTCTTAAGCAAATTGACATTCAACTTTAATTGTCCGTATATTCAGTCACAATTGTCATTCTTGGAACGTAACACGACAAATTAACGTAGGGTGTCAATTTGCTTAACAAATATATTTCCTTGGCTGTATAATAAAATTACCGATACTTCTTGCAAAGTTGGTAATTTTTAGGAATGATCATAAACTGTTTATGCGATAAAGCCCTTATTTCATAGAGAAACTTAGTTCTACAGACATGAGATTGAGACAAACATGTAAGCTCTGCCCTCGACTTTAACGAAAACGAATTTGAAGATTAGCTAAACACGTTCATTAAAAGTAATACAAAATCAACACTCGACATAATCTCGACGGTTGAAATCAATCAAAATCAACCTGTTTATGGAAAAATTAGGAAATTTTGATCGGAACGCAAGGCTAAAAGTGATACTGGGCGACTTTGGTTTGCCCTGCCTGACACAAATCAACTAATCATGTGAAGGATTTTAACCTTGCGTTTGGCTAAATATCAATTGCCGTGCCCCTAGCGCGCGACTACAAATCGATAAAATAATCATTATCTGCCTAGCCTTTTCCCAACCATGTTAGGGTCGGCTTCCAGTCAAACCGGGTGCAGCGGAATACCTAAATCGATAAAATAATACCTACAATAAATAATGAGGAGCAATCGTTGAATAGAACGAAAAAATCATGCATGATGTTCTCTGTCGCAGAAATACGTCACGAGCGGTAGCGGGAACGGAAATATGTGTCGCATAAATGCGACACAAGCGGTTAAAAGGTTGCATTGAGGAATTGAAGGGGATACTGAACACCATACTTAAAGTTTAAAAATAATCAGATGAAATTTATTGGTAGAAGAAGAAAGACATAATAATAAGACATTCTGCATAATATCAGATACCTCGCCAAATACCTACTAGGCAGGGCACGAATCTTTAACATGCTAACAGATAACCGGAACCATATCAATTACATTACAGTGAAATTCCTAAAAGTAATAATTGAATCAAATTAAAATTAAAACTGCAAACCAGACGAATGCAAATACACAAGTTATTTAATTTTAATTACTTTTTACCACATTCTTATACGTAAATAGTATAGGGTTGATGCAGTCAACTGGATCGTAAATTAAATTTTTTTTTAAACAGATGAATTTGTTGCCAGGTTGATAATATAACTTCAATGATAAAATTATAACCGATAGGTAAAAAGATGTCAACCCAAGAGTGATGACATTTCATCTCTGGCAAAACTCCAAGATTATTCAGAAAAAGATTGAATATTTTAATAAGTCATTTACACTAGATACTAAATTAAATTACTAACTAACTTATTATACAAATAAATACAAAACAAAGGACACTTAGGCGTCAAAGTACTCGTCCGCATCGCTGTCATCCGGAAACGAGCCCAGAAGACTGGCAGCATTGCCACGTTGAATGGCAATGCTCATTCTTTGGTCAAAGAACAACCCAGCCCTCTGGTCACGTGAAGTGTCGACCAGCCGGCGAGAAATTTCCTTAAAAAGGAGACGGGCACTCGGGCCCCATAAAAAAATAATCATAAAACGATAATCTATAACCCAAAAGAAAAACTGTACCACAAAAACTTGTTCTTAACCTGACAAATGGCAAAAAAAACCTGACAAATTAATTATAATCATTGTTTATTAAAATTTCAATAATGAAACAAATTCTTTTAATAATTCTTCCACCACTTAGGAACGTGTCACAGCTGTGTTTAATAAGATAATTAATATTAAAAACAATTATCTTAACAAAATATTGACAGTTGCGAAACAAAATTAAAACCTTGAAGAAATCAGTGTTGGCAGATGAATTATTCATATCCATTGTTTCAGGTGTACTCATACTAATCCAAGGTTAATCTTTAAGATATGTAGCAGGGCTTAATTTTATGTTGATCTACTCTAGTACAAAAAATGCTTAAAACTTTGCTAAGGAATTAGTTCCCGTCTTAATTACCGATGGCTTATCGCATAGGAAATAAGGTTTTCGAACACCACACCAGTGACACAGCAGCACATATTTATACATATCGTAATACGACCACACCTTAAGGGTAACTCTATGGAGTTTAATAGCTGTCAGTTATTGGTAAAGTCGTGGTCTATGTCTCGAGATTTCCCAACTAAATCAAGCTAATTTCTAAAACGTGGTGACACTATAGACCAAACTAATAATTTTAAAGTGTCAAATATACTAAAATCTAATGCTACTTAGTATTCTGCCGATTCTATTAACAACAAGAACCAAGAAGTAATACAAGATCGTGAAACAGGATCGGCGTTTCACGAAAACCGCTCTTGTCGGCTTCCTACAGAAGCGGTAATTGAACGATTAAATCTGCTCAAGACTTTATTGATTACACTTTTGGAACGTAATAAGGGTAAGGTCGATCTCATACATATTTGATTGACCTGGGCTAGGCTATTGTGTCTTGAAGCACAATATAAAAAGCCATTAGTATTAAAGCCGTACATGGTTTGATGTTGGAAAGATAATATGTAGCGAAAACACGGAAGAGAATGCCAATATCACATTGGCCGGTGATCTTGATTCTTGGCGCAGAATAGCCAGAATCGGAAGAGCCTGATGCGCGGAAGTAACTTGCGAAAGTCAGAGTTCCGTTGCTAATGATACATAAGCAATCATGGAGAAAGCAATATATGTAGTTAAAAGATTAGGCAGTGATGTACGACGAAACATTTATAAATATGATTCCTTAAGCAGTTTGTTTAGTCTATAAAGTGGCATTAGTCGGGCTCTTGGCTTATCACGCTGCATTTGTTTCTCATTCCTAGAATGCATGTTACCGCATATTAAATCTTTCTTCCTTTTTACTGACTGCCTTCTCTTGATTCACATAACCATAAAAGTTTCTCCAGTCCCATTAGGAACAACAGTGTCACCAATATTAAAAGGATCGTTGACTTTGTGGTCATTAATCGATTTGCTTGATTTGAGTGTATGGGCATTTCCATCCTTTCAAGAAAATATTGGCTATTCTGTTTTACCTTATCACGTGAGATCTGATGATTTCAGTCTTACATCATTCTCTTTACATCCTTTTCGTGTTTATTTGTTTACAGAAACTTACGGTTTCGAATAGTTGACTAGACGTGAGCACATGATCACTAACTAATTAAAGTGTACACATATTGTGTTAGTTCTCTTATTAGAAGAACAAAGGTTAAAAATTACGGATGCGGGTGTGTCTTGTACTACGTAAAATTCTGAAGCCTGCCTTGTTATTATCCTTTTTGCCTTTGTCTTAGAATTTTTGTATTTGATATAGTGCCAGGAGGTGCTTTTAGGTTTATTTTCAATTTTGGAGAATGTTTCTCTATTTTTCCAATAGTAATTTATAAGTCAATGCACCTTTCACAGTTTTTCTGCAGTTTTCCAACGATCACTACGTTAGAATTGAATAAAGCATGTTGAAAAAAGAAAACAAAAATTAAGTAATTACCAGAAAAAGAAGAATTTTTCTTGGGTCGTTTTGCATTCATCTCAATAAGTAAGAAATATTTAAAACAAAACTAGGCTGTTTAAGTGTTTACCTAAGTATATATAAGATATACTACATCTGACACTATCCGAGGTGATAGTTTTGCGGTTACGGGGTATCGAATGGTAATTCGATCGTTTTCGCTACCGGGGATATAGGTATCTAAGATCTGTAACGAATTCACGCAACTTTGTCTAGTGCAAAAATCACACTAATACTCGTATTATAAAGGCGAAACTTTGTAAGTGTGTGTGTTTATATGTATATTACTTCTTCACGCACAAACGGCTGAACGGATTTGGATGAAATTTGGCACACAGATAGTTTATAACCAGGATTAATACATAGGCTACTTTGTATCCCGATCTTCCCACGGTATCGACTCTTACGCGGGTGAAACCGCGGGGCGCAGCTAGTATTACATAATTTAATAAAAAATCCTTCTCTACTTTTGATCTACAACAAAACTTCGGAAGATATAAGTTGATATGACGGATGAAAAAATACGGTCACTATGTTCTTCTTAAATGACGTAATGATTAACAATCTGGTAGCGAGATTAATTTGGGCGATAGTATTCGCCTTAACAGCATAAACAATAAATTATTTTTAAATAATGTCCATTAAATATGCTCATTACATGACGGAACGCCTTCCAAAACTGTCGATGCATAATTTAGTCGTACGATTTAAGTACAGTTAGTTGCATAGATTATAAAATAAAACAGAGACCTCACATTTTGCAAAAGAGGAGAGGGTTCGACATTCAAGTTACTTTTGCATTACATTGTGTTATATTTGGCAAAAATAATGCCGGTTTTTATCTAATTTATGTGTTGCATGGTCCAACGTCTGTGTGGTGCCGGACTTAAAGAATAACACCACCCCTTACTTCCCGTGGGTGTCGTAAAAGGCGACTAAGGGTCTTACCGGAGAATGAGCAGCAGCGTTCTCTCATCATACCACACTGCGATCGCCAACCCGCCTGCCAAGCGTGGCGATTGCAAACCCCCCCCCCCCCCAAAATTGGGGAAGCCTATGTCCAGCAGTGGACGTCTATCGGCTGAAATGATGATGATGATGATGGTGGTCCAACAATATTGTAATTAACCCAAAATCTATATACTAATAACAAAACTGAAGAGTTTGTTTCTTTTTTCTCTGGAACTACCGCATTTTTTTTTGCATTATTTTTTGCTTAACACGCTATCAGTAGCAATGGGTTTCATTTCGACAGTTCACCAACATTCATTGCGTTATTTACGTTGTTAAGCAAACACACTTTTCGTACATAGGAAGCAATGGATTAGCAATATGCTTCAAAATTTTTAAATAATTATATTTTTTTTCCTTTTTTTTTTGCTTAACACGCTATCAGTAGCAATGTGTTTCATTTCGACAGTCACCAACATTCATTGCGTTATTTACGTTGTTAAGCAAACACACTTTTCGTACATAGGAAGCAATGGATTAGCAATATGCTTCAAAATTTTTAAATAATTAAATTTTTTTTTGCATTTTTTTTCAATTCCTAATAAGGCTATAGGCTTAATATAACGTTAGAACTCTTAAGAGCAGAGCAAACACAAAAAAGTCTTAAGAGCCTATACTACCTCAGCTAAAATTCACTCTTTATCTCGCTCGCACGATACTGCTAGTGAACTGTGTGAAAGCGCGACAGAGTGCGGTGCTGGGCGGAAAGCAGCGCCAATAGTTTAGGTATTTGCTTTTTACGGTGAAAATAAAGGTAATTCAAAAAAAACTAAATAACATAAGACCTGCTTTATAGTTAGTTGAGTTAGTATGCGAAGTTTCATGATCTAATTTGAAGTATTTTTTGAATACCAGCGGTTTATTGTTCGGTTTGGAGGTAACTTTGGATTTTTTTTCTATCGAGAAAATTTTATGGAATCGTGTTTTCGTCTAACATAGTACTTAACATTAATCCTCAACTTTAGCATATATTTATTTCAAAATTAATGCTGCGGTATTTTCGACATAACGAAGGATCATGATAAGCCATTTGAGGTAGTATAGGCCCTTAAGGAACGCTGAGCGATAAGGAAGTAATTGCGCGAGCTGGCGATGCGATGCGACGAGGTTGGATGGGGGAACAAGAAATTTCACGCAGACGAAGTCGCGGGCAGAAGCTAGTTATAAATAAAATGTAATAATTTCTTCTCAAAAAAATTATTCATTTACCGGCCAGTGCACATGTGTGTGCAGAATAACGACATCTCAATTTACAAACTAGTAAGTAATTGAATTCTTCGAAAGCATGTAATTAACCTTCCCTGACAACTCCTTAAGTCACCAGCCCCTCGTCAAAAAAGAAAAAGAGCTTAACAGCTTTATAATTACATTTAATGAAAAATAATCTCTGTTACCATCTTTATCTATTAAGTACCAATTACAAAGTACCCCATCGATTACAAACAAGCTGGCCGTTTAAAAACTTGTCCGTGTACCTACAATTTTTTCTCTTTGGTCTTTATCTATGCTAATAACGATTGTGCATGTTCATGCAAGAATATTCAGTAAAAAATCGTATCTTACACCCATTAGCTCCTCATATCGTATGCAAATTGCCGACACCATGGGCCCACAATTATATCGGACGAGAGTCGATTTCTCTTAATTTTTTTGAATTTATTAGCCTCTCTTTTCCCTTGATTTTCTTCCTTATCTCTGAAGTTTACGATCACATTATGATGTACATATTATAAAGGTGATGATTTTGGGTGGTCTACCTTTGAAGTAATGATGTTATTATTTATACGGGGTTATTAATGGTGCGCCTGCGCTTCAACTGTCTCATCAAGATAAGTTTGTTTTCAACGAGCAGTCATTACTATTCTATCGGATAAACGATTGACTTTTAAACGTTTATCTGTGTTTAGAGATTTCGTTTGATAGTTTTCAAATGCTGACAGTCAAATTGTGTGTTTGGGTTTGTAATACTCGTTGAAGACAAAGGTTTTGGTTTTTCATTCATTAATTTTTCGTGGTTATTGGAAGGAAGTTTAGTTTTATAATATTATTATTTCGTCAGTCCAGCATTTTAGACAGATAGAATATTCTTTACTATGGACACCATAAAAATTACAGATATAAAGGACATCATTCAATTCGTATCAAAAATTAAAGTCTTGTACTGTTTTCTTTGCCGGCCAGAAAAAAAAGTACTGTTTTCTTATAGGAAATAACATCTTGAGCATATTTTACTATTACAGCGAAAGTCTACAATTAACCTATCAGCTGCTATTTGAGATCGGAAATGCCAAAAATCACTATTTTATTATTTATTTTTTTAGTTTTTTGAGCATATAATTTAAAATATATCAACTTTTAATTGAATATAACATTACTAAGTATTAAAAAATAACGACAAAAAGATGGGAAATGTTTTTCTTATTTTTCATACATTTCATAAATAAATAAATAAAAATAAATTTCAGAAATTTTACAAGGGGTGACACAATAGGCGGTCTCATCGCTAAAAGCGATATTTTAAAGACAAGCTTTGGATGGATTAAGGGTAGGTCATTTATCTAGGTAGGTATACATCTTATATTTCGATAATGGCCACGGGGTTATCTTATTTCCAAAGAAAATTACGCGGATTAGCAGCATAATTTAATATCCCAAATTAAACCAGAAATATAAATTGATGTCCAGATAAAAAAATATTACCTATTCAAATGGCTAATAAATCAAAGTTTAGAAAAGGCATTGTAGTGATAACTTATTAAAAACATACAATTGAGTGTATTAAACTCCCTATTATTAAATTATATTTGTTTCTACAAGATATACCTAACAATAATGGTTTCCTAGTCGATTCGCACGAACTTACTCGCGCGAAACGGGCGAATCATTACACATATTTTGAATTTTACGCAATAAAGTATAGCAAAAAGGACACTAGCGCACAGAAGCGATATTGTAAAACGTGTACTTTTTTCTTAACATCATTGATGAAATTCAAAATGTGCCAATTACCTAATACATATTTCTAGAGTTGTCGACTTGCCCATAAATAAATTAATTTCGTGCGAGTTGCACAGAGAAAAATTATATTATTTAAAAGTGACGATTCTCCCGTTTCGATTAAATTCGTGCGAATAGACTAATATGTACCTACTTAAGCAAGTAAGTAAGTAAATTTTTATTTGTTTAAGCATGGCGTTGCATGCAGGATAATATTGGGATACAGAAAAGTATGTTCAGCCGCAATTCGTGGCGTACAAATTGGTAGAATGGAATCAATCACAATACATAGCCACAGCTGAAAATGGACATGATTCCTTAACAAATGAACACTCGCCGTTGCAGTATTTCCCATTCAAACTTATTTTTATTTATGCAAAAATTTACTATCTATTGATTCCACCAACAATCTCAGAAAGTAAGAAATCGTTAAAACCTAGATTTGCAATCTTTATTTGTATTTTGCAAATGTGTTCTGCCAAAAGTAGTGTAGCATTCGAATTCGACAGGAGTGGTTAAAATAAATCTCTAGATCTCTAGCTTACCCTTTTCAAATGTTCTTTGCTATTTTTACTCACTTCCATTGTAGCCCCTGTTTGGGGTAAGTATCTGACAATCGCTATCCTGATTTAACCTCTTCAAAATACAACCAAATAAATCAGTAACACCCTCGATGTCAATCACAAAGGGTTCACCTCTCTTCCCGTTATCAAAATTCTGGTGAACTATTTCACTTATTACGGTTGTAAGGGTCATAGAAACTGGTTGTGGGTTGCACCAATCGTGGGAACCCGGGCTATTTGACCAAGACGTTTGTTGGTCTCTTGAAGGCGACCAAACACTCGACGCCTTTTGTCCAAAAACGTAATGGGGATAAACAAATAAAATAGGAGGACACTTCAATGGACGGCGCTAGATATTTCGGGAATAAGAGAAGGCATTGTCTAGTTTTTTGTGGGTTATGTATTTTGACAGGTCTGGTGAAATGGTTTCAAAAGTTTGGTCAAATTAGCTGAAACGTGACTTTGTAGAATAAGCAGTCAGAGGATTTTCATTCGCTTTCCAAAATTTTTTGCTAACGAGCAAACCCAAAACTTAGACCAGTAGGTGTGTAGGTGGGATTCTGCATGTCGTAAAGTAACATGTATCGGGACTATTTATAAAAATAAGTTCTTAATCTATATACCTACACTAGCTTTTGCCCGCGGCTTCGCTCACGTTAAGTATTATTTAAAAAAAACTAATACATTTACATCCTCCATCATCCCTTATTTTATCCCCATGGGGGTCGAATTTATCAAAATACTTTCTTAGGGGATGCCTACGTCATAGTAGCTATATGCATGCGAAGTCTCAGCCCGATCGGTTTAAAATTGACAAAGTTTCATACAAACTTTCATCCCCTATTTTATCCCCTTAGGGGTAGAATTTATCAAAATCCTTTCGTAGCGGATGCCTGCGTCATAACATCTACTGCATGTCAAATTTCAGCCCGATCCCGCCAGTGGTTTGGGCTGTGCGTTGATAGATCACTATGTCAGTCAGTCAGTCAGTTAGATAACGAGCGATAACGCCCCCTCATGGGCGTTTAAGACTTTCAGGGGGGCAAAAAATTATGGCAATAAGGGTGTCTGTGTGGTGCGGGCCTTAAAGAACAGCACCACCCCTTACTTCCCGTGGGTGTCGTAAAAGGCGACTAAGGGTCGTACCGGAGAATGGGCAGCAGCGTTCTCTATGTATTCCACCATCATACCATACTGTTATCGCAACCCGACTGCCAAGCGTGGCGATTATGGCAAACCCCCCCCCCCCCCCCCGAATTGGGGGAGGCCTATGTCCAGCAGTGGACGTCTGTCGCCTGAAATGATGATGATGATGAATTATGGCAATAACTGTTTCATATTCGCGACAGATGGTAAATAAAAAAAAATGGGGGGCTCTAGAAATGAAATGGCAAAATAAAGTTGAGAACCTATCCTAACCTTCATTATAAGCACATACATGATTTCTATCTTTCAAAATCTCCTAGAAAGAAACATTAGTACCGAAAAGTTAAAGCTACATTTACGACCAAGTTCACGTCTGCCGTGGTCACAACGTGTATGCAAAATATCCAACGATGTATTCATAAAATTCCCTTAAATGTCTTCAACCAACAGCACTGGGCACTGCAGTTATTCCAAAACAAAAAAGCATCAGCATTCTCCGATGCCTCGTCTCCTCCGCACCTCTGTCATGGTTCAATATATCCGCGAGGAACCTAATGGACTTGTAATACCCGACGACTTCAAACAAACAAGTGGCGTTAAAAGGACAAAGGGCCAACACAATACGTTTTGGTGGGTGGTTTAATTTGTAGGAGATAGCAGTAGAGATTTCATTTTCGCTTTGGACTCCAAGATAGCTGCATAATTCGAAGTAGAAACCAAAATTGCATCTTTAACGAGCTTAAGCCGCAGGTAAACCTAGGAAAAGTTGAGTAAGGCTCTGAAGCAGACTTCACGTAAGGATGACAGCAGTAAGTAAATTCTTTTGAAAGACATTTGGCTTCTTAACACACCAAGAACTACAATTGGACATGCTAATTGAAATATGCTGATTGTAATGGTCTTATTCTCTATATTTTCAAATTACGTGTCTGTAAAGGAACAGTGATGATATATGGCACTGAAACGTGGTCGCTCACAATGGGCCTTATAAGAAGGCTAGAAGTCACCCAAAGGGCAATGGAGAGGGCTATGCTTAGTTTCCCTGCGTGATCGAATCAGAAATGAGGAGATCCGCAGGAGAACCGAGGTAACCGACATAGGTAGCCCGAAGAATTGCCAAACTTAAGTGGCAGTGGGCAGGGCACAGTGCTCGCAGAATAGATGGCCGATGGGGCCGAAAGGTTCTAGAGTGGCGACCGCGTACTGGAAGACGTAGCGTTGGAAGGCCTCCCATAAGGTTGTCCGACGACCTTGTGAAAGCCGCAGGAACCCGTTTGATAAGAGAAGCACAGAACCGGTCGAAGTGGAGGTGCTTGGGGGAGGCCTATGTCCAGCAGTGGACGTCTTTCGGCTGAAATGATGATGATGAAAGGAGCATCGACACAAAACCCTTCTAAGTTCAACAGATCTTTATTTTTCTTCTTCAGATTTAGTTTCCCTTTTCATCGCTAAAATAGCTTTTTAAAACCCGCTTACTCTTATATTTTATGCCAAATTACTAGACTCTGGACGTCCAATATTTACAAAGTGGAGTATTTTTTGTCAAGCCCGAATGGAAGGGTTGAATGGCTGAGGGTATTTGGAGTGAAGGCAGCCAAAGCAACCTTCGTAAGGACATGGAAAATGATGGTCGAAAATAATAGGAGACTATTGTGGAAACGTGATGGGCTGTGCAGTTCGTGTTTGAAATCAAATATTATATGTCTTTTATGCAGATGATGTGAGAATACCAGCAAAGAGACGGTGTATAAAGAGGCTTGTGCTTACCCCGACCGGTCAACGGACCGCGTCATCTTGTATGTTTTTTTTTATTATAAGGACTTTTACACATTGTGCATACCAGTCCCATTATACCCTAACCACATAGCCAATAGCATATACTAAAATTATAAATATAACAATTTACTTCAATGCCATTAATTCAAACAGACACTTTGCTACCTTAGAATTGGGTTGACTAAGAATCACGTTGAATGTGCCAACATCCAGTCTGTTTAATTCAAAGGCATTTACTGGACATGTCCTCCCAGATTCAAATCACATTCGAGCAATAAATGATATAGATCTTCACAGACGCCACCATCTTCGAAATTTGGTGAGTCAGTCTTCCTCATCATAAAATTAAATTTATTGCATGGTAGGTATGTGCTGTAACTATCAGTTTTCTATTTAAACTAGTATTTGCGCACCAGGGGGGATACGAAGGGGCTGACGTTGGATGGTTTTGTACCATATTCCTTTTTCTAATGAGCGCTTATTGAAATACTCCTTCCAACTCTCAAAACATATTTGTTTGTATTTAGGCAAAAACTCTGAATAATCTGGTACAATATTCATTTGTTTACCAAAGGTAGCTGCAAAGTTAGCCAATGTGTCAGCCTCTTCATTACCCCCTAAGAGCGTTTACGCCGTATGTCATTTCATACAAACTTTCAAGACCTTGTTTTTCGAAATTAATGAATTGATTTTAATGAAACTTCATACGCATAAGCAGGATACAAAGGTCTAAAAAGTTAGTAGAGAACATTTTCGAAATGTGTTATTTAAAAAAAGAGAACTGAAAATATCTGTTTCTATGGAAAGTTTAAAATCGGTCTAATTTAGCTGTAACACTATTTTTGGAAAATGTTCTCTACTAACTTTTTAGACCTTTGTATCCTGCTTATGCGTATGAAATTTCATTAAAATCGGTTCATTCACTTCGTAAAACAAGGGCTTAAAAGTTTGTATGAAATGCCGTTCGGCGTAAACGCTCTTAAGCCAGTATGAGAAGGAACCCATTGCAATTTCAGAAGCACACCTCGTTCTGTAAGTTCGTCCATCTTACATAGGATAACGTAAGCTATCGATGCACCTCTGCCACCAGAGGCGCAATGATGATCTTGTATGTTGATTCATCATAATAAGGGCTCACATCAGCGTGAGTTCGCTCTTTTACGACATATTGCGCAATTAGAAATAGCTACTGCTTCGTTGGCCTAGAGGTTTCTTGCGCTACTGATGAGCATGAGGTCCAAGGTTCGATTTCCAAGTCGGGCAAAGTGTTTTTGGGTTTTTCCATCAGGAATTTCTCAGTAGCAGCCCGGAGTCCGGAATTTGTGCCCGCGGGGTAATTGCACAACAATAATTAATTGCCGGGTAATTGCCGTTGGTCCCGGCTGTCATTCATGGATCTTTGACAGTCGTTACGGGTAGTCAGAAGCCCGAAAGTCTGACAGCCAGTCTTACCAAGGGGTATCGTATTACCCAGTAACTGGGTTGTGGAGGTCAGATAGGCAGTCGCTCCATGTAAAGTACTGGCATCCAGTTAGACTGGAAGCAAACCCTAATATGGATGGTAAAAGGCTAGGCAGATGATGATGGGGTAATTGCACAACACACTATTCATTGCGTTATTTACGTTGTTAAGCAAACATCACATTTTTCGAACATATGAAGCAATTGATTAGCTATATCCTTCAAAATGATTCAGATTGATATTTATATTTTGTTACGCAATTAGGGTGCTGGTTGAGGGCAATAGGTTCGCCCCCTGTTTTATGATACAGACGGCAGCACATCAAGCTACCCGAAACTGTCAAATTTTCCCAATCAACTTTGAACCTTATGCTTTAGTAATAAAGTTGAAAATCTATTAAAGAAATTTGACAGATTGTAAGTAGCTTGATGTGCTGGCGTCTGTACTTAAACATAAACTGAAGAAATGTAGGAGTACTGTGTACAGTCACGAGCATAACTATGTATACACTTGGCTTTATTCAAAGGCAATTTTCTCCTTTATTTTTTAATGAAATTTTATATTATTACGAACATAGTATTTTAGAACCCATAGGTTTATGTAAAGTGTCGTATTTCAACGTTGCATTCGTTATTTCGTGAAAAAATAGCAATTGAAAGTTGCCAGGTGTTGACATAGTTATTATTGCTCGTGACTCTACACCTGCCTGACCTATCGGGAAAACAAGGCGTGATATTAGCTTTATAACATCTTCGTTTTCTCATAATCACTGCTAATTAAATTAGTATGTACTTACGTATTACACACGTAATCATCTCATTGTGGTCCTTGAAAAGTTCAACTACATTACATCGCAAATCCTTTTAAGAGCGTTTACGCCGTACGGCATTTCATACAAACTTTATTCCTTAAAACTTTCGATACCTAAGTAAGGAAATTAAGACAAAAAAAAAATGACAAACAGAACAGTAGGTAATATCAAGGCATTATAGATCCTATTGGAATATTATCCACAATTTTGCCTCGTTCCCGCTGTGCTCATGAAATAAGTACGCTTTGGCACATCAGTTGTTTGCTAACCACTTCAATTTCCTTGTAACGAGAGATTATTAAAGGCTCGGAGCTATGAGGGGGTTATTATTTGGCTACTTGTGACTCTTAAATATTATTTGGCTTGATTTTTCTCTTTGCTCACTTTAGCTAAGTACTTACTAAAATTCGATTCCCAAGATAAGTAGGTATATATTTTTATAATATTTTTTTTTTGTTAAGCATAAGCTTAGCATAATTAGCCTAAAATTTTCCAACTCCTGGGATACAGGCCTCCTTTCGTTGCCAGAGAGTGGGCCATAATCCACCAGTGCCCAGTGTAGGTTGGTAGATGTCACATGTCTTAGAATTTTTGGTTCTCGGACATGCCGGTTTCCTCACGATATTTTCCTTCACCATTTTGTGAGCATTGGTGACGAAATAATTTACACAATGTAAAGCGCCTGTCCAACCCAACCCGCACTGGGCCTGCGTGGTGGATTATAGCCCATTCCCTCTCACAGATGGGCTGTGTCCCAGCAGTGGGAACAGTACACTGTTCCACTGAAAAAAAAAAGCACCTGCCTAGGTTCCGACATTCCTACAACTCGTAAGTCGCGGCCGTTATCCACCACGCTAATGCTGCAGCAGTAGGCGCTAAATAATTTGGTTGAAAGTGTTGCTATAGTGCTGTAAGGACGGCCAGCCGCACTCGTAAGTCTCTGTCTAACTGCAATTTTTTTGGTAAATAAAATTTTATTTTTGGTAAATAAAATTATATTTTTGGTAAATAAAATTATATTTTTACAGCCTTTATCTAAATGTTGATAGCTGCAAGGCCATAGGCCTGTTTTTATTCAGAAAAAACCGGCCACCGAACCACATTTATTAATGTTGGTTAGATAGCTCGAATTAACTTCTCCGGTAGGTATGTAATAAAATGATTTACCAAAAAACATAATAAAAGGTTTAATGTTGTACACAAGAATCACACATACAATAAAAACTTTAGTAACGAAATAGACAAACCTAACTTCCCTACAAAAAACCAACACAAGGTATTGATGTCCATACAATTTATTAAATAGCTTCATCATTCATAAATTTCTATGGATCCTTCTTAACAGGTATCTTAAGCCGTACGGTATAAACTCATACACATTTGTAACTAATTGTACTTAACCCTTGGAAGCCACGTGTGCTTCAGGGTCGTCAAACTGGTCCTTCTTTCTAAAGAATCCATTTACGAAAATATTTTATGAATAAAAAACTGTTTTATTTGTTCATAAGGTGCTGGTTGGGTCAGTCGAAGCCAATGTTTGGCCAAGGTGTTAGCGGTCCCCTGGCTGGTTACAAACATACAAACTTAGCTCGATTAACGTAAAATTTCATTTTTTGGAATCATCTTTTGCCTCCTCATTCAGGTTCTTACGTGGATGCTTGTTAAGTTTATATGAGTGTATTTTATATGCTTGTTATTATGGTTACCTACTGCGTTTTATTGTGAAGTAACTTGGTTATGTTATGGTAAGGATTTCGTATTAATTAAGTGGTGTATTTTAGTTATTTTTATACACGTAATTGTGAATACCGTTCTTCCTCTATTACGGTAGTGTTGGATAAATATCGTATTTTACATACTTCGTGTTAATTAAATGCAATTCGTGAAAAACACAAAAGTCTTTGAAACCTCTTTTAACAAATAACTGTTTTGCCATAACTACTTCAACAACTTTTCACACCTAAAAAACCCGTATAATCAGCACTGAAACGCATCATTTAAAAAAGCTTTTAAAAAATTAAAAATTAATATTCTTGTCACATATTTAGGAGCCTCTCGTTGTACACCTGCATAAGCCGTGGTATGCACTAGCACGTACTATAAGCTGGTTAACACATATGTTAGTACATATGTTAGTATCGACAAACATATTAATCGACTACATATGCGGCGGTGTGCTCTTGCCCGAACTTGCTTTTATCACAGAGTAGACAACGGTTCAGAGGCTGCAGCCATTTCTGTATTTTTTTAAAGAGATGATGTTGGTTAGTACAGTTGACCTGATATTTAATAAAACACATGCGTTACTTACCGTTTTCCCGTTCAGAAATTAATAGGTGTAGGTTATCCCAATTCTTCTTTTATCTTATCAGTAGATAATTATAGGATCATGGCGGCGGAATACTTACAGTATCTTATTCATGGAGGCTGCTTTATTGCATCCCCATGTGTAGATCATCCCATCCTGATAATCCCGCATTTAAGTTGATTATATCATTACATTGGCTCACTATCACATCAAGCTTCTCATGCAGGGCCACTTCACATTTTCTCGCCATTCGTGGTGACTGACAGATGACATTAGTGACGACAGCTACCTCCCTGCTTCCGCATATAGTGTTCACGTACATATCTATTAAATGGATACACTACACAATGTTTACTTAAAAGTAGGAAATCAGCGAAATACAAAGCGAGTACAAAGTTAATATACTACTTATGTTTTTGTTACGGAGCTAATGCGTAAAACCAAAACTGTTAATGCAAGCGTTTTCAAGTCTCGTGTCACAATTCCAATTTCCAACCGATAACAAATCGTATGATTAATATTTCTAGGTAATGCGTTCTTAGATTATTCTATGTGTCTTGTAAATCGAGGATTTTGGTAGTTACCTAACAATTATAAATAATTACTTAATAATTTCTAGTAGGTACAGTGGGCAGCATCAATTGGGTACCCCAGTTGTATGAAAATTTTAATACAACTTTTAATAAAATTTTAATACAACCAATTGATGCAGCCCACCGTACATACTTTTATCGTTTTTTTATCATTGTTTTTTTTTTTGTACTTTTCCGCTTTCTTCTACGGGGTCTGCCGTGACGCCTTCTGGCTGTATCAGGGCCCCACGTAGTGGTTATTTTGTTTATAAGAAAAGCCTTAATTTTATTAATTTTAGCGAAAACCATGAATGATGCAATATATCGACGTACTGCGTGTAAAAAATGGTGACGCAAATTCTCACCGATAATAGGCAAAGATGAAGAAATAATATAATATTACAATCGTGGACAAAGGCGTGTCAAATCACGACTAATGGCTTTAAAACAGTTCACATTAAGTTATACAATACAGAAAACAAAGAATACTTTAGTAAAACTAAATTATGATTATACGTTTTAATATGATGTTACGCCTGTAATTATAATAAAATGATTTGGCACAGAATTTTTTATAATCATACATTTTATATAGGCATGTTGATAAGGGTGTTTGTGATTCGATACTGTTTAATTACTATTTATTGTATTAGGAGGAAAAGCGATCGTTCATTGGGCAAAATTATCGGATTTTATAAAAATATATGTAATTACGCCTGAAAACGAATCATAGGGCACGGATATATACATTACAACGTAAAAAAAAAATTGAACTAGTATCATTAACCAGGGAGAAAACAGAGGACTACGTTAGCATGGAATGAACGCTAGCGACCACGTGACCGCGTTCTCACTCTATCACTCTTCGCGCCACGCGACGGGGCGCGGAAAAAGGAGCTTAATGCCCCGCGTGGAAACACGTTTTTATTCAATTTGTGTCCCGCACACCAGAGCGTCGCGCGTGGTAGTGTGACATCCGCCTTAAGTATTCAAATTCATGCTAGATTTATATAAAACTGATCGTGTGCCTATTCAATATGGTCTTCCTGAAAATATTGGTCATGAGTATTGAAGTTTATATGAGATTATCTTCCTATGCTTGGGTTTTAATAAACCAGGAGTTTCTATAAATAATATTACGGAAAAACCATGTGCCACATGTTGGAGTGTCCAAAGTATCCAGACAGCTGCACCTTCCAGGACACAAAAAACGCCACTGATGCCGCGATTGGCGGGGACACCTCCTTGGCCCAACTCATCTAACATTATATAAATTTTTTTACTTTTAATGCCATTGACTACAAGAAGTAGAAGAAGTTGGAAAGTAATAATTAAAACAAAGGCATATACAATCTGTTATCATTTTGGCAATACCTAATATTAAAAAGTATCAATCACGGCTACAGGTGCTGAAAGTGAATCTCTCAGAGGTCAACGTGCCAAAACTTATTTTTAAAACAGTAAACATAATGATTAAAACAATATTTTTCTTACCTCAACTTGTTTGAAATCCTCTTGAAAATGTTGACCAAACAGTGTTGTACCAAATTTTGAATGTACCGACCACTCTAGCATGCATTGCTAACACATCATTGCATGCTCCCAGTACACCTCAATTGGCGCAAGTACTTGTACATTATCCACAAACATTCAAAATTAAACAAACATGTATTGCATGTTTTCTTAGGACATGTTTGATTAAAACACTCGGCAAATATAGGATCGTTTTTTGAATTGTTGATCTTGTTTTTAGCCTAATATTAGATGCTGATGTTAGGCAAAACTGTAATTTCTAATGGCTCATCGATGCTAAATTTATCGTTCTTAGTTATTCTCTTTCTCTTTTTTACTTTTCCTTTGCTTATTAGGGTTTCGTAATATATGTCATCCGTCCCAAGGGTCCACAGGCTCATTATGACGGTTAGAAGGTAGACTGTTGTAAAATAGGTTTTTTCTTTTCTTTTTTTCTGTAACAGATGCTAGCGTTGGGCTTAAGATTGACCAATGTCTTTTCGGCCACAGTGCGCACACTGTAACTTTGTATTCAGCAAATGAGATAGCGTTGAAAATTTTCGCGGATTATAAAAAATATTGTTCCATACATTTTGGCCGCGTAGGTGTTGCACTTTTGTATGAAGCAATTTTTTTTATACTGTACAATGTTGTTGCTTTATCTATACATATAATAAATCTGTAGAAGGGTCAATTCTGTACATTGAAAATATTGAAAAAATAAATAGCGGGGGGTGTTGCTGGATCGATACCAAACCCAAATATGTGATTAAAAAATTTTTTGTCTGTCTGTCTGTCTGTCTGTCTGTATATGCAGGCATCACGTGAAAACTAACGGTTCGATTTCGATGAAACTTGGTATAATTATACCTTATTATCCTGGGCATAAAATAGGATACTTTTTATCCTGGAAAAATACGTAGAAAAAAAATCTTATTTTTCGGTTTTATTCATAGACGTTGTTCTGTAGAACCGCGAACACACGTTGCATTACCCGTAGTGGATAATTTTACATTTCAATTTAAGAGAATACAGTTTCCTGTAGCTTTGTTACGCCATGACAATAAATAAGGCTCAAGGTCAGACCCTAGGAGTTGCTGGCGTAGATCTTACCGCGAGTTGTTTTTCACACGGGCAACTTTACGTAGCTCTTTCCCATGTGAGCAGTCCAAGAAATCTTCATGTTCATATTCCGGACGAGCTCACTAACAATGTTGTGTATGCTGAAGTTCTCAATTAACTTTCTGTCGCATTGTCACGATCACTTTTTTATTATTGCAAACTTTTCGTCATTGTCAGTAATTTACTGCTACATGCTACTTATCAAGGTCGGAATTACTATGAAAAAAATACTTACTACAGAACGCGAGCTCAACAGCAGTAGCTCAATAGAGGGATCTCCTTAATTATTATAGGCTTAGCCGTATTTGGGTCCAATAGATATTTATAAGATGTCATTGTCAGAGTTACTCAAAATGGAGAAATAAACCATCCACGCGAAGACCGACATCCGCGCGGACGGAGTCGCGGGCGGAAGCTAGTTTTTAATAAAATAAATGAACTAAAGACACATTTACTCTTCTTACGTTTGTTGTAACACCACAATATTTACAAACACTTTTCCTAGACAAGTAGTTGTTATCTCTGTTCTTATCTTACTCTGTGCTCCGACGTAGCTAGGTGCTAATCGGAGAGCGCACACGCGCGGCGACGGCATCACGCCCTGTTAGCCCCACTTTACCCTGTTTGTTCTAAATGTTACATTTTACCCGCAAACACCCTCTTCCGGCGAGATTATTAGAAATATCGCCTTTTTTGTGGCCGCACCCGTCTTGCTACTTTTGGGTAAATATTCATTGAGTCGGGTATCAGATTTCAGGAATTTAAATTCTTATGTAAGAAAGGCTAAATAATAACAGCTGCACAGGTCGATCGATCAGGCTAAGCTACGCTTGCTGCGGTTAGTCTGTGGATGGGTGACCATGACCATTTTTACATACCTAGACACCTCCGTGCCTCGGAAAGCACGCTAAGCCGTTGGTCCCGGCTGTCATTCGTAGATCTGTGGCAGTCGTTACGGGTAGTCAGAAGCCCGAAACTGTCAACCATTTTTACCAAGGGGTATCGTATTACCCAGTAACTGGGTTGTGGAGGTCAGAAAGGCAGTAGCTCCATGTAAAATACAGGTATTCAGCTGCATCCGGTTAGACTGGAAGCCGACCCCAACATAGCTACAATGGGAAAAGGCTAGGCAGATGATGATGTAAGAAAGGCTGCTGTAGGTATGTTCAGCAATGGACGAAATACAAATGGTGGTTGCTGATTGCAGGCGCACAGACTCGCTGTCTGAAAATGATGTGAAAAAAGCCTAAAAAGTCTGGTCATTACAGATTTACAGGTAGGTATACATAACCATAGTCTATAATGTCTTAACCAGTCTTACCAAGGGGTGTCGTATTACCCAGTAACTGGGTTGTGGAGGACAGATAGGCAGTCGCTCCATGTAAAATACTGTTATTCAGCTGCATCCGATTAGACTGGAAGCCGACTATGTTGGGCATAGTTGAGAAAAGGCTAGGCAGATGATGATGATGAGTCAGCCTATAATGTACCCACTGCGAAGGCACAGGCCTCCTCTGGGAGGGAGGGAGTGGGTCGTAATCCACCACGCGACCCAGTGATAGATGTAACATGTCTTCGAATTTTTGGTTCTAGGACGTGCCGGTTTCCAGTGGTGATGAAATAATTTACACAAAGTAAAGAGCCTGTCTAGGCTAGAATCATAGATACAGGCTTACTTATCAAAGACCATCCAAATTTTTACATGGTGTTCTACCCATGAATATAAACAACTTTCACTATGGGACCAACTCTGAAATCACGAAAAAAAATCTGCTGTTTGTTTATATTCATGGGTAGAACACCATGTAAAAATTTGGATGATCTTTGAAAAGTAACCCTGTATATGAAAAAACTATGGTAGAACCTACGACCTAACAACTCGGTAAGTCGCGGCCGTTACTGCTAGGACACCATTACAGGTATATTCTTGACCATTTTAAAAGATCATCATCACCTTATTGTTTCATAGGTTTTCAGGAGGGAAATAACACAAGAGTTGCGAGTTAAATATGATTTAATTTCGTAATTTTTCTTAGCAATTATATTTCGTTCTCAGCATCTGAATACTTATAATTAGACACAGTATTACATAAAACAGTGTCAAGTTATTATAACAATTTATTATGTATTTAAGCGCATATTTTGTAAACTATTTTACACATTGTTTTGGAATGTTTCAATGTCTTTTAACGGTCTGTCTTCTATGTATTATAGTCTATTGAATAATGGTGGAATGTAAGGCAACAGATACACTTAATACGTTGACTGAATGGTGACATCGTCTCCGCGACGCTTTATTGGCTAATGTCGAGCATTATAATGAGTGGAAACCATTTTAGTTCATTGTATTCCTTTCAACTATTGAAATTTTAGTACGTACATTTCGAATGGTGCCAAGAAGTTAATGACTCTTGTAAAAGCCTTTAGTGAAAAGTTGAAAAACCTTGCTGGAGCCGTTATCGCATTCGACGGGTCACTCACACCGCTATAATGTTCTACATTAATCGATACATTTAATTTGAATATACACTGGGTACATGATACAAATATTATTTTCACTAAATTTTTGCACGATTATATACAATCATTTTCAACAGGTATACAGTGCTGTACGCATTTGTTCTGGGGTGGGCACATTTGAAGGTAATTTGGTGTCGACAAATTTCCCATTTTTCACTAAAATTATATTTGAATACTGCTTATTATAAGAAAATTACGTCATATTCCATATGTTCCCTTTGAAAATGACTGCACAGTTGAATAAATTCTGTAATATTTTCTTAAGTTAAATATTTTTATCTACTCCAAGTTTACAGACAAAATTAACACACTAGTTATAATGCGAACACATAGATACACTGCCACCTCACTATGGCACAGATCTTATTAAAATATTAAGATTATAAAATGTCCTTTATATGTATTTACGGTGACGAACATATGGATAACAGCAGCACACACTGACGCCTCCTATGTTTCAGCTCATATGGATACTAAAACTGGCAACTTTATTATTGAAAGAACATCATAAGAATCGCCAGAAATCGAGAAGATTTCGACAAAGAGATTCAAATACCTATCACTCTCATACAAACTCTTAAAATAATATATACAAAGCGCTCGAAATCATACAATCAAATTCACATATAGACCGGAAAATATATTCAAATGAACATTAGTAAGGAAAAGTTTCAGTACATGGAGTTAGTAAAGAAAACGAGGTCATAGCGACTGTGGCTAATCACAAGAGAGCGGTTGGTCGGATAGATTAAATACCCATAATTAAATACAAAACATTTTAATACAACTTTACATCTAACACCTACGTTTACAAATTTCTGATTAACTTCTGTTTGATAAATAAGTAAACACAATTATTTTTATTATATTTACAAGCAGATAACACGATCCGTACTTAATAGTAAAGCGTTTTAAATAATAACACACTGAGAATTGACGTAAAGGCGTTTTGCTACACTGATGGCAAACCAGCCGGTGCACTCGAGGGCCAGACTTGCCGCGCGGTACCGAGTTGTTGCCGCGTCTGCCGCCTCCACCAGCGGTGGTCCGGCGGTAGACTCGTGACTGGCGAGACTACTATTTGCTCTTTCCACAGAAAATCTTTTTTCCTTTTAGAGCACGAGTCCGACCGCTAGCACAAGAGCAAACGAGCGCCACGATGTTACACGACCTTAAGGAATTTCACAGCTCCGGACGTCGTCCCGACTCGGGCGTTTTTTTTCCCCATTCAAATGTTTGCTCTCTCGCTTCAGCTACCATTCATGCGGCGTTTGAAACGCCGCAGCCACCGCGGCCGAGCTAACCTAACGCTATCCAGTCCACGTCACTGTAATAATACTGCGATAGTTGACTAATACTCTGTCCACTCACAATGTCCATCGACAGCTGGCAACGGAACGCGCGAAGCGTTGAAGCGTAAATGAGCTGCTAATGTGTTGAGGTGCTTAGGGCCTACGTGCCGTCGCAGTTCCTCCGCCTCTGGGCCCTGCCGTGGTGGTGGCGCGTGCCGTGGCACGGCGGCTTAATGGCGTTGAGCGACGGCCGGGGCCTACGCTGCGGACGCCACTTGGGCAGGTCGCCGGCGCGCATAATGTTGTGCCTGTTTATGTCGAAGTCGTGGGCCTCCTTCATGAAAGAGAAACACTTGTGCAGTCGCTCCGTGAGGCGACTCTTGCCGCGCCGCAGCTGCAGGCCCCGCCGGTTGAACCCTATGTAGCGGTCGTCGTTCTTCACCAGGTGGTATCTGTTGTAGCCGTCCACAAACTCCTCTTTGAACAGGCAGTTGGGCTGTCTCTCCGCCTGGAAGCGTGTCTGTTGACAAAGAAATAATTTCATTAAAACTAATAAAGTCACACTCTAACAAGTAAGAAATAATTTGGAGCTTGAGTTAGGATCTATTCAGATTGATACTTACCAATCGTCTGCCCACTAGCCGAGACCGGTTGAAGCAAAGGTACATGTCCTGCATTGGAGAGTGGATGAGAAGTTCTAGGCTGAAACCGCGCGTACTGATGGTGAGATTCGCTGAAACAAAAGAAAACCACATATGAAACAAACCATTTAAAACCACAGCTCTAAAACTAGGGGCAAGAATGGAAGAAATGTTGTATCGACAGTTAATATTTTTATTACACCCATTTGTTTATTAAAAAATGCTGTTCACATTAAAAGTCACTAATATTACTACAACAAACACCAACTAATGAAACATAAATCAAACTTTCTTCCCGAAGCGGAATTAATTAACTCATTAATGAATAGAAAGTAAATATCCAAAGAATTCCCGATCTTTACTCCTGACCGTAGTAATAACGACACCCCAGGTGCACATTTTCTAATTTCAATCAACGCCGATGGCCATGCTCACGTAATAAATTCAATTTATATTGTGGAAGGGTTACGAACGGAGTCAGGTGCAACAAACTAATCGTTAATGATATTTGAACACTAATAAAGTACAAAAATAAAATGTCCGTAAATATTAATCTATTGCCAGACATTCAATACATGACGGCGTTAGGAGCGGCTTACATGCCGAATGAATGTTTAAATCTTCCTTTGAATATTATGGTCTAACTGTTGTCCGCGACTTCATCTGCAATCCAGATTGAAAAGTATCGTATATCCAGCAGGTCATGGCCTATTTGTGTACCAAATGTCATCTAAATCCGTTCATCCGTTTTTACGCGATTGAGTAACAAACATCCAAGCATACTCGTACAATCTTTCACATGTACGAGAGGATTAAGACCTTGTAGGTTTTTATTTGTCGTCTCGGAAAATTTTAAGAAAAATATTATTGTCAAACACAATGCAAATTAAAGTTTGTTTACTGTGACAGCTGTTCATTATTGCAATTAATTTACCCATTTAAAATGAATTCTGTTACTTGGTCACATCAAACATAAACACAGACACTTTGTCTATACTATACACCAGCTGAAGTTTTTATCGTATTAACGTAATATCTACAAAAGCATTATATTTAATGACGACTCACTTATCGTCACTGACATTTTGAACCGAGTGATATTGTGAAATATTTTATTTGACCACACACATTGTTTTAAATTAAATTGATAAAGTAACCAATAAATCTGGAGTTTTATGAGCCGCTCTGATAACTAAGACGAAATAATTTAAGTGGAAAGATTTAACAGTGGCATTGAGTGCTTCAAATCATTATCAACATAATTGTTTCAATGCCAAACATTTGCGATACGGTTTCGTGCTAAATATTTATCACTAAAATGCGCATTCGACGTGCAAAATCAAACAAAATTGTATATTTTCCACGCGTTTAAAACAAGGAAATGTAGGTAGGTATTAAAAATAATATCGATACAGAAACTCGCAACTCAAACTAAAAGCATTCATTTGAATAAATCCATTTACAAGCACTTTTGAATTGTAAAGGAGTCGGTCAGTTAGTAAGAAAATTGAGGCTAGTTGCCGCCTTGTACTCTCGCCATGTAAACGGGCACAACTATCGATAGATAACATATAAAAGGGAAAAGTCGAAGTAAGGAATTCGAAGACCAAACCGCTGGGTATCGTATAAAAAGAATTAATAAAATAAAAATAAAACTATGTACTCGAACACGGCCGCCTGTGACACAGGCCGTGTCATTTCAATTAACATTAAAAGAAATAAAAATACTTGGGCTCGAACGGAACATAAATTCGTTATAATTTCGGTGTGACTTGTGAATGGACATGTGTGTGTGTGGAAGTGGAAATATTGTCCGGTGTAGACATTAGAAACAAAACGTTTGTGACGAGAGAAGAAGATGAGAAACGATGAATCGTCAATTATTTAAGTATTCCCAAGATGACTGCTATTTAGAAAAGTAATATTAATTAATAATAGGTCTACATAGTTAGAGGGGTCCGTGGCTAAATAATAACAGCCGCACAGGTCGATCGATCAGATTAAGATGGGCTTGCCGCGGTTGGTCTTTGGATGGGTGACCATCTTTAGATACCGTGACCCTTCCGTGCCTCGGAAAGCTCGTTAAGCCGTTGGTCCCGGCTGTCATTAGTGGATCTTTGACAATCGTTACGGGTAGTCAGAAGCCCGAAAGTCTGACAACCAGTCTTACCAAGGGGTATCGTACTACCCAGTTACTGGGTTGTGGAGGACAGACAGGCAGTCGCTCCATGTAAAATACTGGTATTCAGCCGCATCCGGTTAGACTGGAAGCCGACCCCAACATAGTTGGGAAAAGGCTAGGCAGATGATGAGATGAATATGCATAGTTATAATATGCAAGCGTCGGAACTGTTTCATTGATCTTGTGGTCGCAAGTGCTACTGCTGATCATGAGGTCCTGGGTTCGATTCCCCGAATATACAAATATCTCCTGGGCCCCCAACTCATGGTACTAGAAGGAACAGTGGGGTTTTAGTCGGTAGGAGTCCAACATAACCCTCCATTCGTCCTAGACGCAGGGTATCCATGAGGATATCCCCACGGAAAAAAAGCAGCGTTCTCTGTGCATTCCACCACCATACCATACTGCGATCGGCAACCCGCCTGCCAAGCTTGGCGATTATGGCAACCCCCCCCCCCCCCCTATTGGGGGAGGCCTATGTCCAGCAGTGGACATCTTTCGGCTGAAATGATGATGATTATATGTTAGGTATACCTTTGCCTTACCCTTCGGGGATTACATATTTACGTGATATTATGTTGTTAGTTATAAAATACAAGCTTATAGTCCGCACGGAACTAGTTGGCCGCGTCTTGGGTGGGGACGGGGGTGAGGGCGGCGGGGTTGCCTATTGTTCGCAACCCACGTACAGAGTCATGACAAAGCGCCCCCGCCCCTCCGTCCCACTGCTCACATACCTAAGGCACGGCCAACTAGTTCCGGGCGGACTATATAGATCAAAATATTTTCGGTACTTATTCCATTTAGGGCTGATTTCTCAATAGTCAGATAACTTTTATCTGCGGAAAAAATATTTCGGTTTGACAACTTTTGTATAGAAAATATGTCACACTGTTAGTATTATTCTTTAGATAAAAATACATACTATTGAAAAAAAAAGCACTTAGAAATGATATAATTCAAAACATTGCGCAGTACCTATTTCATTAAAAACTTCCACAATTCCACAATCATTGTACACGAAAAATGTTAATCTGTAGCACTAAGCACGTAATAGCTTACCTAAATATTTTCTTTTGGCTTTACGACACTTGTAAATACGGCAAAGATAACAAGAAGCAGTGTTCTTAATGTTCTTTATTATCTAATCCATATTTGTGTATAGGCACATCGTCACGTGACATTTTAATGTACTTAACTTCTTAATTGTTAGGATTAGTCCTTGGATTAGCTACAGGTGTTATTCTGTTTTACACAAAATCACATTCACCGTTTTTCCATCTGCTACAAAGCCCTACGTGCCACAGTTTTTTCTTTGTTTGTTTGGAAAAAACAGCCCTAAAATAACAATATTTTAGGGCTGTTTTTTTCCAAACCCAGATAATAGCGTTATGGCACATTTCTACTTGAAAAGCTCTTTCAATTGTATTATCTTATTGCTAATGGTCTTCAGGACAGGAACCCATAGTAATTAGTACCTACTGTACACATTCCCCTTTATACGAGGAACAATTTTGAATTTTTGTCAGTTTTACCGTGCCAATACTATCAAAAGTCACTTTGATAAATGATAAATGATTTTATTTTTGTAAGTAGGTTTGTACAAACACTTTTACACGTCAATCATGGTTTTTTTTAAAACTAGATGAGGTCGGCGTTTCCTATCTGACTACTCTGAGAAGAAAGGCCGAAACAAACTCAGAGGTCACAGTCTCTTTTAAAGTCCAGACATAATCTTGGTCAGGTTATATGAAGACCATGTAGATCGATGTCTGAGACGGTCTTTTGAAGAAAGACTTTTATTCCACCGACAATTAGTGAACTGACGTCGTAAGAATCTGCCCATAGAGCGATAGTTTTTGGTCTTATCGTGAATTATTGAAAGTTGTTTCTCTTCTTCACATTGCGTTAAGAAACCTTTATGAAAACTATGTAAACAGACGCTAAATATTAAAAAAAAAAAAACAACCTACCTATGTAACTATTTGTTTTTCCGGCACTTGAATATTCAAGGTACCATGAAAATTAAACTAGATTCTCGGATTTTTATCAAAACGAATTACATAACAAACGCCAACTTATCATTATTTTATGGCGTCAACTGATAGATCAAATAAAATTCTACAAAATCATTGTTTACATGTAGACCTAGTTTTACAATGCCTACGGGTATTACTACATAATAAAATAAATAATGTTTTCAAGATAAAAAATTTGTTTGAACAATTTTGGAATAGTTTTCAAAGTGTAGAAGATATAACATAACATACACCTGTGATCCCGAAGAAGTAGAAAGAGGCGTATAGCAGGTGTCTGCGGGTTAATTGCATAACACACTATCAGCGGTGCTATTCTGTAAAAATCTCACCGTGAAAACTTAGGTGAGGTGAGTGTGGAGTGAGCTATCAATAATGTCAATTCGTAGCAAAAACAAACCCACTTCACCTAAGTTTTCACGGTGCGATTTTTACAGAATCGACCGGCTGTAGCTATAGTTTTCATCTTGACAGTTCAATACCATTCATTGCGTTATTTATTTTGTGGAGCAGACAAATTTTTCGAACATATGAAGCAATGTATTAGCAATATGCTTCAAAATGGTTCAGATTGTGATTGATAGTGTGTAACGCAAAGAAGATTCTGCTAACTGCCAGATACCCTTAAGTCCGATGCAATAGAGGGCGACCTTATACCCTTACGAGGTACAAAACCACTCTCCACGCTGCTACTGAGGAAATTCTAATGGAAAATTTTCCAGAAAGAGTCTTATTTTCATTCACATCATAGTTTTCCACATCCAAATATTAGCTTCCCATGTCCCATGTTTACGCAAAAACCTTAGTAGGTTGACCTACGGGCCGTAAGGCCGACTTAGGCTCAATTTACATCGCCGCGGATCGGAATGGAATCGAGTTTTTGTAATAGCAAAATGAACTTTATGTCACGTGTCTAACGTACAAACTAGATACGAGCTTGTTACTGCGGGAATTCCCGAGAATGCGCGATAATTCTCCAGAAGATGCGCGACCTGTGTGTATGGGTGTATCTAATTTGTGCGTTACACTATTGACATAAAGTTCATAAAGCTTTGTACAAAAAAAAATCGCTTCCATTCCGTTCCGCGGCGGTGTAAATTGAGCCTTAAGGTCGCTGGGACTTTCTTTCAGACGTAACGAAGCAAGTACACATTGCCCAACCTCCGTAATAGGCTAATTTTGTAAAGACAACATAATCTCAAGTTGGTTAAGTAAACATGCTTTGAAGTGCCGACAGACGCTTGTAATTTCTCTTGAAGCTTCTTTAAAGTTTAGTAGAGTCACTAAGTTTGTAGTTTGTTTTTAGAAATTTGAGAAAATTATGGTTGGAGTGGAAAAATAATCATGAAGGCACTTGGTTAATGCTTCATTCGTATGTAAGTAATAGGTTTATGAAACTTATCATTGCTTGCAGACACCTAAGTCGTAGATAACCAAGGGATATGTCTATGCTTTGACATCCGAGACAACGTCGACTTTTCTTAGTACTGAATTTAGAGGGATTTCTTAGTACTGAATTTAGAGGGTATCCTTTATATCGACTGGCGGTAATACTGGCTTAGAAGCAGTTTTTTTACGAAGGGCTAACACCCACTCTACATAAAAATTGCCGGTAATTCAGAGACAAGAATGCTGCGCAAAGGAGAAGGCCTTCTAAAAGCATTAGATGAAAAAGACAAGAAAACGCTTATATAAAACTGGCCAAGTGCGAGTCGGACTCGCACACGAAGGGTTCCGTACCACAAGGGAAAAACGCCGAAAAAAAACACGTTTGTTGTATGGGACTAAATATTTATTTTATTCTGTTTTTAGTATTTGTTGTTATAGCGGCAACAGAAACACAACATCTGTGAAAATTTCAACTGTCTCGCTATCACGGTTCATGCGATACAGCCTGGTGACAGACAGACAGACGGACAGTGGAGTCTCAGTAATAGGGTCTCGTTATTACCCTTTGGGTACGGAACCTAAAAATGATGAATGAAGAAAAGAAAAACAACTATCATCATCATCTGCCTAACCTTTTCCCAACTATGTTGGGGTCGGCTTCCAGAAAAAAAAAAAAAGAGAAACAACTAGTGTAAAATAATTTCCTTGAAGTCAAATTCAACGCAAAATATTATGAACTTTCTAGAAAGTAGGTATAAATATTTCGAAGTCGAAGCCGGCACTATCGGGTCAATGACTGGCTATCGAGCCGATAACGATATCGCCGTAATCTTTGTACTTGTTACCTGAATTCTCTAGAGCAACATCTCCATTATCGCGTTAACAATTACTGACATTTAATGTTTTTTTTTTTTGTTTTACATTGCGGTTGTTTGCTGCGAAGAGGTAGGTTGTAATTAATGTATATTGTATCTTCCCACATTTCGCGTGTTATATCGATATTTTAGGAGGGGAATTCTAAAGTATCGATAAAAGTTGTTTTATGTTTCTATTCGTGCTTAGATACTTACCTAAACACGAATAGAAACATAAAACAACTTTTTTTTTAAAGACAATTAATTTCCCTAACTATACTTAGGGAAATTGCCGTTTTATATGATTTGAATATACGGACAATTTAGTTGGTAGCGAATTTTATATGAAGTTAATTACCTGGAGTTTACTATAACATACCTAAAACACATGACTGTGCCTGCAAAACTAAAACTACTAACTGCAAAACATTAAAAGCTTTTCAGTTTTCTGGGAATCCCCCTCAAATGAATGCAACAATAAGTAGTAAATAAACTTCATACAATGGCATGAAAAATGATTCACAAAAATACCTAAGCAATAAAGACTAATAAATGTCTGAAAATAAAATAAAGTATCGATAAAAGTTGTTTTATGTTTCTATTCGTGATACTTACGTAAACACGAATATAAACATAAAACAACTTTTTCAGAGACAATTAATTTACTGAATGTACTCCGGGTCCCTTCGTCAATTTGCCGTTTTATATGATTTGAATATACGGACAATTTAAGTTGGTATCGAATTTTATAAATTACCCGGAATTTACTATAATATACCTAAAACACATGACTGTGCCTGCAAAACTAAAACTACTAACTGCAAAACATTAAAAGCTTTTCAGTTTTCTGGGAATCCCCCTCAAATGAATGCAACAATAAGTAGTAAATAAACTTCATACAATGGCATGAAAAATGATTCACAAAAATACCTAAGCAATAAAGACTAATAAATGTCTGAAAACGTATTCTTCAAGTCATTTGCGAGTAGTACGAGAGGTATGTTATGTATTGGAGATATTGTTAGAAACTAATTTATGCCACATGTAGTATTGCCAGTATGTCTGTAATATTTGATAGTATACGACTTTGTCTGCAGCCTTGGACATTGTAATCTAGTTGTAAACATTGATTTACGTAACAATTTGACGTATCCATGTTATGATAATGTTAAATGACATGTCGATTGTTAAAGTACAGACTACCTACGACTTTTGTACTTTGTTTTTGAATTCATATTTGTTTGCAAATAAGAAAAGAGTGTATCCACGAACGTGGATCCACGCGAGACACAATGGCGTTTCAATTGTTTCTGTAATTACGACATTCAACCGGCTAAGCAAGATTTAAAAAAGGGAAAAACCGACTGCTTAAGATACAAATAAAACCGCAGATCCCATAAACTTTCCTAAAATACCAAAAATACTTCCTAAAATACTTCCATAAAATTAAAAAGAGTCATTCAATACATAAAATTAGAATTAAATTCACGCCGGCGCCAGTCCCATTTAAATTAACCAACCGGATTCCCACATACTAATTACAGTTGTTGATAAAGCGAAATCCCAGTTAACAGAGCTGTCGCAGACAGATAAACAGATATAAACTGGTATAAGAGCGTACGACGCGTCTTAACCCTGCGGATAACGCGCGTAATCTGACCAAATCCGACAGGATACAGCCGCTGCGGTAGGTAAGTATTTGTCGGGAATCTTGTGTTAAATTCCAGACCGCTTTAGTAGGGGGCGCGTTTTCGTTGTTACCTCCGACATTTTATGTTTAGGGTGAAAGAGCTAATGAAACAGAAAATGGAATTGAAATTTTGACTACTACGTTACGCAATACGTTTTGCAATGTATTTTATTTATTTATTTATCCATTGCTGGACATAGGCCTCTAGGACATAGACCTCTGTCCAGCAGTGGACGTCTTTCGGCTGAAATGATGATTTATTCATTTAATTCAGGCATCAAGGCCCATATAAACACATACAATACAATATTAATATGAAAAATACTAGGTCATATTATAAATAGATAGATAAATAAATAAATAAAATACATTGCAAAACGTAGGGATTTTCTATCAGTGGTAGAACATACAATCAAAACACGTGACTACGTATGATAAACACAAAAGCGCCGCAAGAGATGTAGAAGTTTTCAAAAGATCCCCTTTCACCGCCACGAAAAATACGTAATTTTCCGTCTCCGGAAATCCTATAACAATGGAAATGTGCACCTAGCGCCTTCTCGGCGACAGGATATGTACCTACAGAGGCACTATAAACAGGGATTACGCGCGCTATTGAAATCCTTAGTCTGCCTCTATCTTAATCTTAGACGACTTCATACTTATGAAAGTTATGAATTGTTCCTTGGTTTGCTTTCGTTTCAACATGGTTGGGTACAGTGGGATTAGAAATAGTAGCGGCTTTTTCTTCTGTTTTATTTTTAAGCTCCTTAAAATTAGATAAGCTATAAATTTTTACGAAAATTCCTTTGAATACCAAAACAAATTATTTTTTTCAGTTATTTGTCGTTTTTTGTGGTATGGATTTTTTTAAAATCAAATACAAGCCTTTAATAAAATGCCTACAAGGCATTTCTAGATGGCGACTATCGATGACGACGTTGGTACAGATGTGATTATGATTTAAAATACTAACTAGATTATAGAATTAGTCAATAAAAACGTTATAGCAGTTCAAACATTTGGATCACTAGAATTTTAAATCATAATGTGCTGTGTCAAAGCTGAAGTGGAAAAATGTCAACTAAGTTTTGGAGGCCTCTGTATTTATGTAAAACACCCAGTGACCACAACTCTCGGTAGTAACAGTAAGTAACAACGCTTAAATTCGTGACTACGACTCTCAGTAGTAATAGTTAGTAACGCCGCTTAAATTCGTGACCACGACTCTTAGTAGTAATAGTAAGTAACGACGCTTAAATTCGTGACCACGATTCTCAGTAGTAATAGTAAGTAACGACGCTTAAATTCTGTATAAAGAAAGTTGTTGAAAATTATTGGATTTTTTTAATGTAATGGCAACGAAAATTTATAAAATAGACTATCAGTCTCATCATCATCATTTCAGCCGTAAGACGTCCACTGCTGGACATAGGCCTCCCCCAAGCACTTCCACTTCGACCGGTTCTGTGCTTCTCGCATCCAACGAGTTCCTGCGGCCGTCATAGGGTTGTCGGTCCACCTTGTGGGAGGCCTTCCAACGCTACGTCTTCCGGTACGTGGTCACAACTCCAGAACCTTTCAGCCCCATATCGGCCATCTGTTCTGCGAGCAATGTGCCCTGCCCACTGCCAGTTAAGTTTGTTTCTCCTGCGGATCTCTTCATTTCTGATTCGATTAACAGTCTAGTTTCAAACAATTTGTGAATGTCAACATCTGTTTTAAAACACGTGACGGAAGTATCAGTTCACTTATTGAAATTCAATATCAATCCCTGGGTTTTTGGGCAAATAATCATAATCATTAGTCATCATCATACAATTTTCAAGGGTATAATAAAATCGCACTTCTTCCAGGAATTCAGACAATTGTAAGAATATATTAGCAAGGTGTGAAAAACAATGAGTAACATGACATAATGACACTGGATTCATTGAATCAAAACCGATTCTAACAAACTTAATAATGGAACGAAAATACCTGCACATTTTGAATTAGAATCAAAAATACGTGTCATATTCGACGATTCGTCTGCACTTGCTTTTAGCATCGTGAATTATTAACAAATGTGTATTCATTACGAAAAGTACAAATACAGCAGTAAAATGTACAGTAACGAGTTGTTGTTTTATAATTACTGTATATTCGTATAAAATCATGTAAATAAATAATTTATTCGCTATCTGCTCTAGGCCAACTTTTTTGCTGGTGACAGTCCCATGGTCCTAGCGGGGAAACGGGGACGCGGGTAATATCAAATGACGCGTACCTGACTTGATCTGGCTTTCAGTAAACGGTGGTTAGTCGTCTTAAATTCTAGTTCATCCGCATGATTGAGTGTTTCCATTCCTATCATCCAATTTGAAAACTTCGTAGTCTCAGGGATCAAGTAACCAAAATATGAGCAGAATTTTGTTGAGAGATCTGTGCAATGATCGCCTATTATATCTTACTAGCGACGCGCTCCTGCTTCGTGCTCAGCGACCTATGTTCAGCAATGGACCGTCTTACGGCTGAAATGATGATGATGATCTAAGTTAATATTAATGTATCATACACAATGATACACATACACATTCCGGAATAATTTCTGTAAGTTATGGTGAAAACCGCATCAAATCCATTGTGTAGTTTAGAAAACCTAAGCGGTCACAGACAGACACGAAAAGCGACTTTGTTTTATACTATTTATTTATTATATTTATATTTATAGATATTGTATGGACTCCGAGCTATAAAACCTTCACACGTCTTTTCCTTGTCAATCTTCCTCGTGTCCAACAACGTCACAAGTCACAACAGTTTACCTACTTTGCAAGAATCCTGACATTTTGAGGCGGTTTCACATCGACGGCTATGGTTTTGTAACAAACATTTAATAATTCAGTATAGCTATTTGAATATTACAAATATCATGGTGCGTCAAACATCAATACTTCAAATGTCAGATGCTACTGGTTTTCCGTGAACTTGTAATGACAAAAAGTGTCATAAAGACATTTTGTTTAATGATGATAAAATTAATCATCTGGATTCTGAGAATGGAGTTAATTTTAGTTTTCCTAATGATCATTCGGAAATGTCTGAATCAATGGAACAATAAGACTGATGTCACTGGAGCGAAGATAAAAACTATCACAGAAAAAATACCGTGAATTGAAATGACTGAACAAATCACAGCTCACGTTACGATAACTATTGAAATAAGTACCTAAAACATCAATCATCCTTATTATACTTAGTTCATTCATAGTACATATTTTTTAACTCTTGCGTTGATCCTTTAGCTATCCTTCAGTGTAGGACAAAAAAAAAAAAAATTAAAAATTAAAAAACCCGACTGCGAAACTGAAAAGCTACAAACAAGCCCATTTTAAATTAAATAAAAGTTGGAAGCAGGCGGGACCCATTTGAATTTGAAAATATAATAAAAATGGTATGGGTCCCGCCTGCTTCCAACTTTTATTTAATTTAAAATGGGCTTGTTTGTAGCTTTTCAGTTTCGCAGTCGGGTTTTTTTATTTTTTAAATTACTTTTTTTATTTCCAGCTTTTTAGTTTACAAATGTGAAAGATTTCGCAAACGATTTAGTTCTTGGTAGGTACCTACGTGTTTTTTACGATTTGTCACTTCGAATTACTTTTAACCACATAAGGTATATATATTTTTGTAATCACCTTTTAAAACCCTTTATTTTGATACCCCACTCGATAGGTTTCGAGAATTTTTTTTTTTTTTTAAACATATTGCGCCAAAAATCGGCCATTTTAATTTTTTTTCAATTTTAATATACCCAGTGTCACTCTCACAATTAAGACGAATCTAACGGCACCTCTCAAGCTGAAATCGATCAAGCCGTTTAGGCTGCAGAGCGTGCCAAAGAAATATACATACATACATACATACACTCGAAAAACATAACCCTCCTTCTGACGCAGTCGGGTAATAATAATGTCTTTAATCCATCTAATAGTTATGGTTTTTTTAAGAGAATCCTCTGACCTCTGAACAGTGGAGTTTTTTGCCCATTCATCTTCATACGAAATTATCTTTTGGAAGGGGCGACTAGAATCAATTTGTAAATTTTGACTTTCATAAGTTCCTATTTGAAATAAAGGACTTTGACTTTGACCTGATTTTAAACCTTTCTCCCAAAAATTTAGAATATCGCCCACTGTAGATTAATTGCCGAAACTAAATTGCTTAAAAATTATTACGTAGCACTGCAGCATTAGTTACTAACCTAGGACTAACTGTTATACGTACTAAGTATTACCAATGATAATAATGTCAATGTTCCTAAAATACCCTAGAGTGTGTACAACGGATTCCATCTAATCGCATCCTAAGACTGGCAATACATTACATTAGCTTAGATACTAATATCAAGTTACCGTCTAGTCCGACTAGATTATGTGACCACAAACATTATATGGCATTGACACTAATACGAGATATGCCTGATACCTTTACAATATGGCTAGGGAGCTCAGATACTAATTTTTAGGTGATTTTTTCGGTACTTAATTAATTGGTGTCCAAAAAATCACCTACGATTCGTACAAAAGCAAGACGCTAATTTTAGCATAGCTAATTTTAGCGTTGAGTCTTGTCTTGCTTTTTTCAGATATCAGATTATTCGGGTTTTAATACTTTCTTACTTGCCAATTATTAATTATCCGCTAAGCCCGCAGCTTCGTCCGTGTGAAGTCACTATTATCCCACGGTAACGTACTACCGGAATGAAAAATATCCTATGTCCTAACCCAGTTTATTGTCTATCTGTGTACCAAACATCGGAATCCGTTCAACCGTTAAGGCATGAAAAGACACACAGACATACAGAGTTACTTTCGCATTTACAATATAAGTATGAATATAAATGTGTATCGTACAATTCGTACACTACTGTTTCTGAAAGTAGCCTTGCTACGAATCGCCCGTTTCAGTGCTACGCTTTCGTAGCGAATGGCAGTTTTTTTTAGCCGCAATTATTGCCACAGAGTAACTTTAAAGACAGCAAACAAAATCAGCAGTCGGGCGATTCGCTAGCGGAATATGTTCGCATATAAATGTTCTGTGGTACACCCCTAAGTTATCAGTGTTTACGTGGAATCTGGCACATGACACACTAGACGCCCCCTAGTCTGATCTCTAATATTCGCAAAATAGCGATAATGTCATATTGTGCCTGAATGACACTAATAGTCTCAGGTATTTAAGTAAAGTGTGTTTGTTTCAAAACATTTTCACAATAAAACTTTTGGTTTTTGCGTTCTTTATAGTTTGAAAGTACCTACAGATTTTATTTTTTTATTTTTATGCTGTAGTCGATGACCTTGCAAAGGCCGCAGGAATCCACTGGATGCGAAAAGTACAGAACCGGTCAAAATGGCGGTGCTTGAGGCTTAGGTCCAGCAGTGGACGTCTTTTGGGTGATGCAATGTCAACGACATTGAATCTGGTGAATTAAAAATCGGGTCTCGTCATTCAGTCCATGTCCAGATTTAATCTCGATTAAAACAGTACGCAATTATAAAAATTGTATTTTAGTAAGTTCGTAAAAGATTGGTGGATTGCTACGGTACCTAAAGGTTAGTTTGAAGATTATAGGTGTGAATATTATTTTCATGGAAAACAAAAACATACCCTTCACCTACAAATTGGCCTAGTAACATTAGATGACTAATGTGTCTAACAAATCTAGACTAAATGGGAGTGGGTAAAATCCATGACGATTTGGCAAAAACGATGTCAATATTGCATTGACAACCTTTGTAAACTAACGCAGACACGCCAAAATAATATCTACAACTTAAACAATAAGACTGATTGGAACTGTATTATGTTATCTTGCGATATGGATGGGTATGTATTGGTCGCGGCAATCGGAATCAGGTCAAACGCGTATGTATGGATAAATGCCAAATTCCGCCGAAACTCGTTACGATAAAATTGTTTGTTTTGACAGTTTTTCTGATTGTAAAGCAACAATTTCCTTTTACATGCGTGACTGATCCTTGAAATAAAATTTAAAGAATTTATAGCAAGTATGTAAGTTTTTTTTTTTTTTTTTTTTTATTGTGTAGAAGTTCGACTCGACAGGCACCAAAATATCGTTATTGAGTATTGACATATATCTTTATGGAAAACTTTATAGTAGTGTCCTAAAAACACCATTCTTATCTCCTATTACGACAAGAATTTAATCAGCTTATTGACTTTGGGACTCAGTTTTTATTCATAGTATTTATGTTGTTTAGTCATATGTAAGAGAGGTGTCGTTGGACACCTGGTTGGAACGAAGTTCTTTTCGCTGCATATTATGTATTCCATTAAATAACAGACATAATTAAACAAATAAACAACGTATGAGAGTAACTAAATGAAAAAAAAAACTTAATCAGTGCAGTAGATTCGGAGCACATTGGCTGTGACAGACGGACAGACAGACAGACACACGAGTGATCCTATAAGGGTTCTGTTTTTTGGATTTGAGGATTTTGTTATAGGTAACTTGATTTAAAAAAGTGTCCTTCTTGCCCGTTCTTCTCTATACTACGATCTCCGTTTCGGAATGGGCAACTAGCTTCAGCTTTCTGACTAACTGATCGACTATTTTAAGTTCAAATGTGCCTGTAATTGGTTTAAATGAAATAATTGCTTTGAGTTTTGAGTTTTTTTGAGTTCATTAGATGTTAGTAACCCTAAAAAGAAACGTACTTAGCAAAAGTGGCATTACGGTCAAAATGTCAAGTACCTACTTATACGTTTTTCGGTCTAGCTCTCATTCGCCAACTGTGCAGAGCATAAAGACTCCAGCAGATTGGCGCGACGCGATTCTGGCAGAAAATTTTCCATGATAGTTTCACAGAAATTATTCTACTAGAGTCGCATCGCGCCTGCTGCCTTGCTTGACGTGCGATAAGGAACTTCTCGTTCCATAAATCCAGAGAAATTATTAATTTTAAATAGGCCTGCATCGATACTTTCCGCACTTTCAACGAGAGCCAATTTGAAGTGGCGGCCGAAAAAAATCACCCACTACGCATTCCCTTCACAATAACAATAACATATCCAACAAAGTGCGAATGTTTACAAAACAGCGGTTTTTTTCGCGACATCAACACTGGAAATACATGCAAGACCACCCAACGAGTAATTGTTGAACACATGTTTGTTATAACAGCAATAAAACAACAGATAAACTGTATCTGTCTGCTATTTTGATAAATGAATGTGCCTGAAATTCCTATCGACTAGTATTCATTGAAATACGTAATAAAAATGTTGATAAATAACTTTGGCACACAGTTGATTGTTATGTATGAATATTGTTTTTTTTATTAAGGAATATTTTTAGTGGAAGCATAATGTAAGCTGAATTTAGTGGGTTTAAAAAGGTTACTGCATTATTATTTTTTTACGAAAAATCTGCTTCATAGAAGCACTGAAATGAGTGAATATGATTGTGTCTTGGTATTAAAATAGGTATCGATCAGATTAGAGTATTATTTACAACTAGTCATCTAGTAGGTAAAGGCTACCTAGTTAAACTTTAATGTCATTGTTATTATTGCGCGGGTGTTAGAATATGAGCGTCATATAGAAACACTTTATTATAATAAACTTACTGAATAGCGAAGTATAATTTCAACAAAAACACTAAACAATTATCATCACACTAATATTATAAAGGCGAAAGTTTTTGAGTGTGTGTGTGTGTGTGTTTATATGTTTGTTACTTCTTCACCCTCAAACGGCTGGACCAATTTTGATAAAATTTGGTATGGAGGTAGCTGACACCTTGGATTAACATATAGGCTACTTTTTATCCCGATATTCCCACGGGATCGAAACTTATGCGGGTGAAACCGCGGGGCGCAGCTAGTCTCTTTATAACATGTATTCAATTGTAAAAATAAACACAATTTAGCGATTAATTAAAAAATATCAATAAAACATTGAAGAGCACTATTGACTAGTACTGACATATTGTTTGTTTTCCTTTTGAAGAAAAAAGTACTTAATACAAACGAGAACGGAAGTCACGCCACTTACCAACTTAATAAGAAAAACATCGAACGTTATCACCGAGTTTCTTGTGGCTAACTACTGCAAACAAACCGTTTCTAATGACTACATTTAAAAAAAACATTTTTGTTTTCTTCAAACACATTCACAGAAATTATTAAAAAAAACAATACTACCATCCAACATTCTTACTGTTTCTCGAGAGGGGTTCCAAAACGCATAGAAAAAAAATAAAAAAAAACCATTCGAATTTAAAACGTCTGTTATTTTTTGATGCGCGCGCAAATTACATTATTAATTCCCTATTAAATTATACCACATTATTGAAGCTGAGGATCGCGCGTGTGGTATATTTTTTTGCGAAACGGAGGAACTTATGGACCTTTATTATTATGTTTTAAACGTAACAACTTAATTTAGGTAGGCGCCGTACCGCCTTCATCGATTGATTTCATATAATTTTCGTTCCGCCAAACAATTTTTCGATGAATTGCCACAAAAAATAAACCGTCATGAGAGTTATCAAAGTTTAAGAGCTTTTGGTTTCCGTTGAAGACGTTTTTTTACTACACGCAATGCATTTCCAACGATATTTTTTTTTTATGTTGAAATTTTCTTCTAGGCATTCCTCTTGTCAATGTAATTTGTATTGTAATTATAATAAATTATTTTTGACATATTCAAGTAACATTTTTCTTTATTAGATCATTTATTAACCCTAGTGAAAGTAAATTAAATAAAAATAATAGGTAACTGGTTTCTTATAAGAATGATTCATGTTCCAGTGTCCTACATACGAATTGTTAATCGATTAATAAAATCAATCCCATTTGTTTTATAAAACCTGTTTATGGTGACACAAAGCGTCATAAATATTTAACCAAGTTCCATTTTCGAAAATATCTTTTTAAAGCCCGAGGCGTCTGCACTGTTGCCGTTAGTTCCAACCAGTCACTGTTTCTAACACGATGAGAATAATTAAATTTCGTTATCAGTGCCTTCGAATCAAATTTTAATTAAAAAGCGTCACATATTTCACGCAGTATTCGGTGGTAGGCGGTGCAATGTGTCCGGAGAGTACAAGTGACCAAATTCAGTTGGACCACATTCCATTAGCATTTTCATATAGACAATCATAGTCTTAAGATCATCCTAAACTGGCGATGCAATATTAAATCGTTAAATTTAATATTGGCTGTGTAGTTTCTTTTATTGCTTCACAACTAACACGTATGCTAACACGGGTCAAGTGATTAAATTTTTTACTCTGGCAACAAATAAATGTTTATTCTCACGCGATTATTGTTCATATTAAATTAATGGCTTTCCGCTCTGTATTATTTATTGATGTTATGTAAAAAATGTACGTAATGTATAACGCTATTGAACGTCGGTATTTTTGTAAGTGGTAATTTTGATATTAGAATTTATGATCGATTTAGTTTGTAATGAACTGTACGTGGGTGACGCAATTATAGAGCAAACATCTTCATAATTAAATTACGTGTCAAAATGCTGATATGAAACTGTCGCAGACATTATTAGGTCACTAGTTGTACGACCGTCGTACGATGTAATATGAACTTCACAATAGTAAAATGGTGCGCTGTGCATAAACACAACTACTTAAAATCACTCCAGTTAACAATTTCAACTATGTTACTTCAAACATAAAGCTGAAAGTTCAACACGACGATATAGGATTTTAATTAGGTAGATAAAAGACACCACAACAATACGCCTGCATGCTTAGTAATCATCAAATTCCTTTCTGTGATTTCGGACAAAGATCCTTTTGCGCTTACTAATTATAATATACCAGAGATACGGGCACATAAGTACGTAAGAAAATAATGATCAAAATTCCATGAAATAAATTCCTTCCATTCACTGAATATTTTAGTGCCCCTACTTTCAAGATAGTAGGAGCAACAGCAAAAAGAGAAGACTTAATTGGAAAGCAGAACTTGGCACTTATCCAGACAACGCTAGGTAAAATAAAATAATGAATATTTAAAACGCAATTTGCGCGAAATACAATCAGATATTTCAAAACGAGGTGTGAGTAGATTCTGAAAATGAGAACGACAGTGATAACTTCAGAGTAAAAATCACACCTTATAGTTTTGGAAGATTAAAAAGAAAGAGATGTTAGTTAAAGCTAGCTATTACACAAAACACTTCGTAATAGGTAAGCAAAGTCCAAAAATAACGAAAGGTGAAAGCAAATTTAAACAAGCGCTGACGTTCACAGTTGCGTCGTCCACAAACATTAAGTAATTCGCAAGTAAGAATAGTATTACATATTCGCGAACACTACTTTCGTCAAATAATAGAAAAAATGAAAGCCCTTCACTTGCCAAGCTCAGCTTAAAAGCCAAGTCTTGTATAAATAGAAAAAGTCGTCGATTTATCGCTGATGTCGTTAGGGGAGTTTTTGCAAATGTTTTTGTTGGAACTGGGAGGTATAATGATAGAAAATAACCAAAAAGTTGTTAAGACTTAAATTATAGCTTGGTTTATAGCAAAAACATCGTCGTGCGGCTTTTCGTTGTAAATTATTGCACTAAAAGTTTATAACAGAGCTAATTCATTATGCACTTGAACATCTCATAAAAACTCATCGACTGACATGACATGAAAAGATTGGTGACTATTAAGTCATTTAGCATCCTTAAGAACTTTGATGTCTCATAATTTGAAATTATTATAATACAAAAAGACAAAAAAATAAACTTTCAAATTTGCTAGAACTTTTTAGTCCTACTTGCACCTAGAGCATCTACTGAAAATACTAGCGAACCAAAAAATAAACCAGACGCAATTGTGTAAAACGCCAAAAACATTACGGAACCCTAGAGATATGACTAGATACCTGACACCGCTGATGCAACATGTTTACGAACAAATCAATGAAAATACGAAAATAGCATGCTTTATCAAGTAAAAGGCTATTGAAATCCAAGAAGTCCGTGAACTAAGTCCTTTTCACCAATAAACCAGGTATAAATATGCGAAACGCTAAGAACAGTCACATTTCACAGTCATAACTTCGTAGCAATGCTGTACCCGTTACTATATCGCACAGTGGTCTGTACCTGTTGCGGTGACTGGCCGTTGACCCGTCAAGTATTGACATATTCCTATAGTTTCTCACGTCTAGCCCCTACACACTATTACACTGCGTGCTTTTACTGTGTTAGCGAATGCAGCCTTCACAGTACATCTTTGAGTTCCACTTCTTGTGTAACTTTCTTTACTTGTTTAAGAAAGGTTCCTAGTGTTACATTTAGGCCTCACGTGTGAGTAAAGTTAAAATTAACAATCTATATTGTCTACTCTACTAATGGCAAAAATGTGCGTAAAGGGTTTCTAAAAGGGACAATACTGGGCCCTGTGATAAACAAGATCAAACATTTCTGGTACTTATGGCAGTAGAATTCTATATCGCCCATCATAGTAAAATATATATTTATCACTAGCTTCCGCCCGCGACTCCGTCCGCGCGGATGTCGGTCTTCGCGTGGATGGTTTATTTCTCCATTTTGAGTAACTCTGACAATGACATCTTATAAATATCTATTGGACCCAAATACGGCTAAGCCTATAATAATTAAGGAGATCCCTCTATTGAGCTACTGCTGTTGAGCTCGCGTTCTGTAGTAAGTATTTTTTTCATAGTAATTCCGACCTTGATAAGTAGCATGTAGCAGTAAATTACTGACAGTGACGAAAAGTTTGCAATAATAAAAAAGTGATCGTGACAATGCGACAGAAAGTTAATTGAGAGCTTCAGCATACACAACATTGTTAGTGAGCTCGTCCGGAATATGAACATGAAGATTTCTTGGACTGCTCACACGGGAAAGAGCTACGTAAAGTTGCCCGTATGAAAAACAACTCGCGGTAAGATCTACGCCAGCAACTCCTAGGGTCTGACCTTGAGCCTTATTTATTGTCATGGCGTAACACAAAGCTACAGGAAACTGTATTCTCTTAAATTGAAATGGAAAATTATCTACTGCGGGTAATGCAACGTGTGTTCGCGGTTCTACAGAACAACGTCTATGAATAAAACTGAAAAATAAGATTTTTTTTTCCTACGTATTTTTCCAGGATAAAAAGTATCCCATTTTATGCCCAGGATAATAAGGTATAATTATACCAAGTTTCATCGAAATCGAACCGTTAGTTTTCACGTGATGCCTGCATATACAGACAGACAGACAGACAGACAGACAGACAGATAGACAAAAAATTTTTTAATCACATATTTGGGTTTGGTATCGATCCAGCAACAACCCCCGCTATTTATTTTTTCAATATTTTCTATGTACAGAATTGACCCTTCTACAGATTTATTATATGTATAGATAAGATTTATTCAAGCATTTGCATATGGCTTCTGAGATTACTAAGATTGCAATGGTAATTACAAAAATCCTTTAGTTATGTCAATCTTCTTAATTATTCACGAAGTATCTGTCAACGGATTAACACAATACTTAACATCAGACAAGGCAATTAATTCATTATGTCCACAGTCCATTATTCATGGAATTCCCCGTCTGAGTCTTTAACTATTACCGCGAGAATAAGCAGCTGTAAATATGTAAAACGTTCTACCGTTTTGGTTTTGTTTTCAGGTGACGACTGAATAATTGTAAGCGAATGGACACACCTGGCACCTACCGCAGCGTTAGTCAACCTTTTCAATAATATAACAGACTTAGTGGCAGCAAATCATGAAGGAAGCTAACCTGGTTCACTAAGACAAAACTTTCTTTTTCACTATAATTCTCCAATTAATATTGTTCTCCTGTAGCCGTGAAAATAACAACAAAACACGTAGCATCATGAAATTTTCCTATCTCATAAAAACAGATATATGGCCCACGGTTTGCATATATCTGCTCTGTAACAACCGCTTCCGAACTAAACGGTTGATTGTCGTCAATTATAGCATTACTTATTCAACAGCTAATGTCTGTATTGTCTTCGCGTTCGTAATTCAATTGAGGGTAATTGATAATTGTAATCGGACATCGTGAATCATATCTTATGTTTACTTTGCAGTGTCAGGATCGATATACTTTTACAACCTGAATTTGCTGTTTCCTTGTTTTTATCAGTTCAGCTGTACATATACCGTTTCATTTTTATAATGTTGTAAGTGTACCTACTTGGATTACTTACAGTTTTTTAGTAAATAGATCTTTGTTATTGAAGTACCTAAATATAATGTCCACCTACGTTGTTTAGTTTTATAATCTCAGTTATGATGGTAATTTTACTGCATTCAACTTTATTAGTATCCTCACAATGAGGATTTCATGTCCTTAGCAAAGTATGCAGTAAAAGTCACATATTAACTAGGATGTAAAATTGTAAATACAGAAGGTACTTACGCTGGTCGTTTCCATCGGAGCGAGCCATGACGGTACCGTTTGGAAACACGTTGACGTACATATGGGAGCACTGGCTGTAGAGGCGAACCGACCGGACCATCGATGGCACCGCACCGCAGATCACCACCTGAACACAAACAAAACCACCGATGTAATCAAAATTATAAACAACAGCAATAATCTCGAATCAACAAATTGATTGCACAATTAGAGGAACGAACAGCACAAGATAAGATTTCAATTTGATGGAGCGCAGGAATAAATTCACAAACGATTCAGAATATTCTAATATGTCCAGCTTATCGTGAATCAGGTTTGTAAGGGTGATAATTATGAAAATTACCAAGCACGACAAGATCTCTTAATAAACATTTAGCAAGACTACCTACGGCCATTAAATTCATGAACTTATTGAGCCATTTTGTGTGTATTCTCGTAATGAAACACAGAACTGGATATTTTCGCCGCTATCGGCGTTCAAACAGACTGATGGCCATGCTAAATTGACCGCGCGATAACGCTGTGCCGTAAAACACTGATTTACGCAAGGATTACTCACGAATTTTAATGATTGAAGACTGTGTCATAGAATTGACGTCACATAAACGTGTTACCACTACGTAGAGAAAAAGTACTAAATTCAGAATTGAAAATTTGATACAAAAAACGGATGTTACAAAGTGGACTGCGGCTTCATTGGCATTTGATTAAGATAATACTCCTAGTCAAAGGAAAGTGCGTGATGTAAAAGTTGGTATTGATGATATAGAGAAATTTCCCAACACTCTTCTGCTGTGTGTGGTCCAGTCCACCTCACTCTAACAGCTAAGTGTCAAGTCGTTTAAATTAGTTTCCTTATTCTGTTGGTGCTTTCACCGGGATTTTAATGGCGCCAGTGTCGACCGACACCTCATTACGCAGATATTGATCAAACCCTATCTCCTATGACCTTGCGAACTTCACGAGTTGAGATGTTGAATATTTTACTCGTTAACCCCAAAACACGACGAAAATTCCCTCTACTTTCCACAGCCAGATCTAGATTTACATTGAAAAGTAACAGCTGATTAAATTACTACGTGTGATATCTAGTATTACTAATCAAATTATAATGCAACAACTACACAAACACGCCCATGCAATGATAATCTCGGCGCTTGCATATTTCAAACGGTGTTACGTGCGCTCGGAGAAAATACTACCACATATTATAGTCATATTGAATTTTGTAATTATTACTAGCACCACGCGTCGCAGGCACCACAATAAGGAAACAATCGATCGTTTTAATGGGTCAGCCGTGCTCAGCTAATCCGTCAGACTAAGGGTTCGGATTGCGACGTTTAGGCAATAATAAATCCTATTTAGATGTCCATCAAAGTTGATTTTTCATATTTATCTACAGTCGTTTTAGGTCCTTTTATAACTGTAGAAGCGGTGTCATATTCAGGTGGGAAAGCATAGGCTACCGCGACGCGGTCACTATTCAGCCATATTGCATTTCACGTGAACTTTTTGTAAACAATACCGCATTTACTTTTTAGTGTTGAATGTTTAAGTTATTCGGATTATTGTCGTAGCCATAGCAATTTAGTAAAACCAATACATGTAAATGCAAATGAGATAGATAAGGTTGTTAGTTTTGTAGAAACGTGTACAACTCGACTTGCATTACAAAACTTTAATTAACAGAAAATATTTTTGTTTTTTTAAATCTTGACACATAATCATATCACGTCAAAACGAGGCATACTTAAAAATAACGGTCCTGTTTCCAAATACGATGTCAGAGTTAATTATGTTAATGGAAATTATGGAGATTTTCATATACTTATAAGAAGTAAGGAATATTATCTTTCATTGGCGTTTAATACAGCGGTGAAGTATGATCTTATAAAGCTAGTCACACGAACAGCAATAAACCGTAATCATGTTTACAGTAAATAAATAAATGTATGTTTATCTCAATTAGTTGTAGCATCATGTGATATTAAACTTTGTACACTTGATTCTATTAAGATAATTAATCGAGATATCATATCTTAATGTCGTAACCATGTAATTTATGCGTTATAAATATTTAGAGAACTAATTTATTTCGATGATTTGTTTCTGTGGTTAAAAACAATTTAAATAACTTGCTTTTGAGAGTCTTTTGCATTAGAATATTTTATATATCCACATATTTTACTTCCCTAACAATTTGAATTTCCGAGTGATCTGTACAATTTCGTCCGTTCTTTTGCAAAACATTTTTATCAATTTGTTCAACTTTCATTTTGAAACTAACTGTGTTTATGCAAATATTCTGTTAGCATATTACTATTGACTAAATCATGTATACATGTATTGAGAGGAAGGTCGCCCATATATGCAATTATCGTGAATTTGGTGGTCACTGATCGCTTTGTCATTGGTCTTATCTTGGCCGACCCGAGTTAACGCATTATGGACGCTTGATTACATGTCAACCAACCAAAACTATCCGGTACTAAGTGTATCGGAAATTTTCACGGTACGCAGCACAGATACCGGTGTTCAATAGCATGTAATCTTCAGTACTTTGGAAAGGTACTTCAGTGCTTGTTAGTAATTCGGAAATTGATTTTTAATCAGCTGCTTATCATGTTATGTAAGCTCATGATTGTTTTTCGGAAGTTATCGGATTAAGCCGCTTTGAAGGTTTTGGATCAGAACGCCATGTGCCGCCAGCCCTTAAAAAAGCTAAATAAGGTTGCTTTTTAATAGAACCTTATTATTTATAGCACTGTGTCCCAAATACTGAAAAACATCAACCCTTTCCGCATTGGGAACAACATTCAATAAAGATTAGGTGTAGACCGTAAACAGAAAGAACTGTACTTTTAGATATTATAAATGCTTATTGGTTTAGGTATATTCATCACGATACCTGGAAGGTGTAATTTCCATTGCAGTCATCGATAACATAAATTCTCAGTCACACCTCATATTATAAGTACCTACGATGATGGGTTTCAAAAGAAAATTTTATCGAACATGACTGGTATTATCTTTATTGTCTGTCTATAAAATCCGGGTTCATCAAAATTTATTGAGGGATTTGCGCCATTTTGAGATGGACACAAAACGTGTTAGGTTTTATTTAAGCATTTGACTGTCTTTTTATTTCGCCTGATCTTTGGAAATTCCATAAGTGTAAACTTAAATAAAAATTACTCCTAAAGTATTGGACACTTATTGTAAATGTAATGTCGGCATTAATAAAATCCCTCTCATAAAAAGACATTTATCAAACATTATTACCAAATAGACACTTTTGTAGATAAAGCTTAATCATTCAACACGTCTGACCTAAATCCGTTACATTGTAATCACTCCCTAACTTCTCTATCGAAGATTGCTAATCGTGGATTAGCTTGAAAGGTTCGATTAAGGGCTATCTGTCCGACACATGTAGAATAGGTCACCACACTATTGTAGAAACAGAAAGTAAGTGAAATTGTCCGGATAGATTTCACTAGTCCATGCTTTATGGCTTTAAATGATTTATTTTCACACATTTCCCCATGCAGGGTTGAAGACCACGAAGTACTAACAGTTGCATCACCGTTTATAGATGTTCTTTATAGATGCGATGAGAAAAAGTGTACATCTGCTTATGTATCTAGAGAATTTGCTGAATTTGCTCATCGGTCTAGAGAATTTTTTATAAAATATTTTAGAAATGCTTTTTCTGCCCACCATGAACAACCATTTGCACCCTCCAGAATCGAACGACGCAAACGAATGGTCGACAAAATTTGAGTAGATAGTCAATTACCTCGAAAAGAAGAAGACCTATTCAGAATGCTTAATTGGTCTAAAAGAAGTATGTGTCCTAGATGTAAAAAATATACACACACATGAAATTTCTGGTAAAGATACCAAAAATCACCCTTAGCCAGCCATTTTCAAAGACTCCATCAACAAGGATGATGGTAAGCTACAAGTGAGACCTCACAATGAAGATCAGTTTGGTTTCAAAATCCTTATCAACATATCATTACTTACGGATTAGATCGGCCACACACGCGACAAGATAAAGTAAGTGATCATAATTGTTTTACTATGATAATGTTGCAGGTTACTTTAATATATTTTTTTACAGTGTAAATAAATGTTAAGTTTAGTTTTTAAAAATCAGTTACTAGCGATCTATTATATTATCTTGTATATGTATAACCGTTGAAATCTAACTGAATGTTATGCCTGAAAAAATAACAATAATTAAAATCAATAATTAAGTATTGTTATTTTTCTAACTCTAGGAAACATTTAAAAGAGACTACGGAAAGCAAAAATAAAGATGATATTTTTGGGAATGTTGCCAGAAAAAAAACAGTATTAAATAAACACTACTTCCAAAGAGAGAGGTTTAAGAGTAAATACGTATCACTTAAGTGTTAAACGACAAATCGCGTAAATGATTTGCGAAGATCCGTTAGCCCTGCTGCATAAACCCGTCACACGACATTTTTTGGTAAAATTATCATTTTATCGTATATAAGCTATATAAGTGAGGATGCATAATTGTTTTCATCATCGTTATTATTAACTGAATGCGGATTTCTTTTTTGATTGCCACTATTTTGATTTGGTTTTCGGTTTTGAGTTAATCAAGTTCATAATCTCACAGGAATACATAATTAAGCCAATTTTAATGTTAGTTTTTTTTTTTGTATAACTAGCATAAAATCATCACGTAAAGCGTGAATTCATACTTCTGCAATTTTTTAAACATTTCCTCCTGCCTGAATCGAATAGATATATAACATTTGAATGCATTCCAAGATTTCAATGCAAAACAAATGTTGCTCAATTTATTAAATCGAAACGTTTACATATCGATTACATAGGTACGTCAACCGATACCGGGTAACAGATAAATTTTGAACTAAACAGCCCAATATCAGCTGTAATTCTTGCGTAGAGGAAATTACTTATTCTGTAATACGAATGTGATTTATACAGATGTATATTAATGATTGTTAATCAGTTCTATCAAGAAAAGAGAATGGACCGATGACTTATATTTGATACTTTTTATGGGAATCAAAGATAAAAATCGACGGCATTATTATGAAAGACTTAAGAGAACTGAGGAAGATGATATTGTGCATACGTTGCAACAGCCATCGATCTGTTATAGAAGGAACTTTGAATAACACAGATACATACACATTAGTCACACGCAGCTTTTAGTGGTATGAATGCACTTGGTATCGATAATCTTTTTGATTCTGATAACCCAGATACAGGACATGTGTCGCCAAAATGTCGAGTGTTCTCAAGTGGAGACCTTCACATGGAAGCAGACATAATAGTGAACTAAAGCAGATAGTGCTAAGATATTAAAGATGGGATGTAAAACATGATCTATTGAATTGTAACTATATAGAAAGTGAATGAAGATGATAATGAAGAGGCAAATTTAATTATTACCAATACACACAGAAGCCTCCAAAAAACAATAAGAATGGCGGAATTTTACTAATAGAAGGATTATAATAATAACATCACTGCTTACTGAATCGTAAATGATCAGCCTGATAATATTATCATAATGCAACAGAAAGTTTGTAAATCAATTTCTAATTAAATGAAATCTTTCTACATACATGAGTTTTCACATGAAACACTTAGCCGTAGATAGGCTTTGCTTATGCTTTGCTTTGCTTAGATATGCAGTTTGCTTTATAATTAGTGCTGGCCTAAATCGTGATTTAGCATGATTATCGTATCATCAGTCGAATATTAATCCTAGTTAACATTCGAGTGGAATTTGAACTTAGAAAATCTATGCCCCTTTTTTGTTGCACATTTTAGTTTATCGACAGTTCTTGTCGTATAATAAAGTAACTCACGCAATTCAGAAGTACAAAGACAGGGACGGAATACGATGTTTATGAAAAGCTTTAAGAAATATCGATATCAGTTATAGTTTGGAAAAAAGATATTTACAAGCTTATTGGGTTTTTAAGCTAGTTTTGAAGCACGAGCAAAAAGACAAATCCATACAAATTAATGACAAGAATCAAATCACCCACAACAAACAAAACCAATATTGATGAACATTTGAATATTGTAAACCTATTCGAAAAATATGTTGAACCTCATCATAAACGATCCAATATTACATAATAACATAACCCATGTTTTATAGCAGGCTTTGTAATTGAAAAACTAGTAATAGGCGGTATTCAATAAGAGCAAATTTCTTCATCGGACAGCGTGGAGTGTTTGCGTATGTAATCATGGCAAATGATAGGTGGCCGCTAAACTCTCTGATGTCCCGTACTTTGAGTATGATGTGTTCGCGGAAAAATAGGGAGCCTTTACAACTTTTAATAGAGTTTTTAGCCTTATTAGCCTTGCTTTAGACTTGATTATGGGGTCGGGTATTAAGTATTTTTTCTATGTGCGTTGTAAGAGCTTAATGATTTCATCAAGCGAACGAGTAGAATCTAGCAGCGGAGTATTAATAACACTGACGTTTAGAGGTCTGTCCTGACCATGGTCAATAAGAACTGCGTGAGCTTCTACGAGTGTAACCATTTCGAGCAAAGCAAATCCAACAAATACACTGTTACTGTGTATTTCATGTAACTGTTCAGCCTAATGTTTTTTGCAACTTCTTCGTATAACTAAGTTTTATAGTTTCGCAGTAAAGTTTTTGACGTACATTCATGTGATGTTTTTTGTAGTAACACTTTCGTATTTTGTCGATAATAATGTATGTGGGACATGTGATAATTACGACGACTAAGCCGCAGTCACGTACAGACTGTTATTTACGAGAATTAGGAACTCAATTCGTTAATGGTAATAAATACAAAGTTTCGTCTAAGGAATAATTTTGCTCTTTTTCTATGAATTACACAAGTTTCAATTTCTAATGATGCTCAAAAAAAAAGTCGTCAATAGCTTGAATGATTCTTCGAAATGGTAGTTTCTTCTTATTGAGAAACAAAAAAATATATATCACAACTTTTTTTGATAGCTCTACAAGCGTAACAGCCCTGATAATAATCAACATCGCAAATCAATATTACGTTATTGAATAGATAATTGATTAATTTAATTAAACGAGTGAATGATTGATTTATTATCGTCGTGCGTCTGATAGTGACGGCGGGACACGTCACGTCAACGTCTAGACGTCCGTATCGTACGAATGCGGAACCCTGAAGTATATTTGTGGACAATCAAGAACATTGTTATACCTGTTAGAGGACAAGCTAGTAAATCGAATTATGTAAACAATATATTCGTTCCAAAGAATGACGTACAAAAAGATGGGTCGAAATTGAAGCAGTTGCGTAAATTTTGAACATCCTGCGTTTGGAATCAGAGTCGGAGCTTTTAACAAACAGCTCCTCATATACACGGTATCAAGCACATCGACGCGTAATTTGTTAAAACCATGAATTAACGATTTTACCAAATGATTCTAGACTCCGTGTAACGTGTGTAAAATTTTGGAAAAATCTGCTGTTTCATACAAAAGTGCTATGTGTACACGTCCAAAATGTATGGAACAGCTGATTTCTTTTTTAATAACCAACGAAATATTTCAACGCTTATGCGGTCTAGGTCATGTACTGAATTCATGGTAACCGTCTGCGCGTCGGTGTCCCTTACACTGTGTATACTAAGGCCTTGAACTAGTACCTAATAATTATATTTTAAATACCAGTTGCCGTAGATTGTAGTACAAAATTCCAAGCTTAAGAGGGAACAGGGCGTGCGATTCTCCATAAAAATGTATTCCTCTTTTTTCTTCCTGAACAATGCCACTAGAGCAATATTTTTGTTTTCATAAAATCAAGTTCTGCATTAACACGTCCCTGTCATTTTTTTTTTCAACAACTAATTAGTAAAGAAAATATGTCCCTCTAAAAATGACAAAAATATGCCCTATTTTTACCGCCTTGATTAGGGACTACCAGACAAATTAGAAACCTAAACATACTCTTTCTTAAAATGTTAATGTCGAAAATAATTGAATCGGCTCAGTTTTCGAGGAGAAAAAAGGGGAATACAAAACGTCGATCTCGTCAAAATTCTTGTGATAGTTTCAGTCCGAGCTGCAGCTGTCCCTATCACACACTACGGGGGCAGCTTGAGGTAAGGCGACGGCAATAGTTTCTTCTATTACCTATTTTTCAAATTCCTCGCTGGCCCCGTCCCCTCTTAATACTAAACAAAGTACAGAAATTAGGTATTTTAATGGTAACTACTAAAATACTGTAATTTCTTGCACAATCTGTGCAGCCACTTAGTAGGTACCTATAGGTACTACGAAAGTATTCCATGGTATACAACACCTATTTGTAAATTGAAAACAAGTTTACAAAACATGTTTATAATTTACAATAGAATAAATTGTAAGTTTGTTTGTAAGTAAACGCTAATCAGTCACGGTATTCCAATATTTGAAAGAAAACAATAGCTACCTTAATTACGGTACAAAACTACAAGCCAAGGATGCACACTGTGAACGTACTTAATGTAATCACGAGAAAGAAAATTGAACAAATATATAACGTAAGTACCTACCTACTACTCTATTCAAATTTGCTTACGTATGGATAGTATATTTAAAATATTGAAAATAACTAGAAGATTCAGATTCAAGATAATAGTAGCATGCTATAGTGTATGAAGGTCACCTGGTGACGTTATTTGTAAAGGGCCTGAAATAGTTCCTTGAGGAACTCCTTCAAGGAAACCTTCCTCCAAAGCATGACAAAAACAGTTTCTAACATTTAACGGCTGATATGATAATGCAGATCGATTTCAATCATCGGAAATATATTCAGGTAGGCTCTGTTAAAGCTACAAATGCCTTAGATAGGCACAAATGCTACATGGAACCTAATCAAACGCGGATTACGAATTGGAAATACCGAAGCTTAGTTATTTACTCAACCTCGGTGTTCTTAATCTTAATTGTTGACTTGTCGAAATATTTACATAATTACATTTTATGTTATCGTTTCGTAGACAAGATGAATATGCAGTCTTAGAATTAATTGTATAATTGTATTTATTCTGCGGTATGACGTGTTTCCTCAGTATTTTTTTGTGTGGCTTTAAGTGTAAAATAGAATATGATACGATCAAAAGAGCATTTGAGAGAATAATAATTAACACAGTAATTGCATGCTTGCACATTTTGTATGGAATCTTTATGGCATGAAGTATTTCTCAGAAATTTTATCGCACTATATCGCGTCGTATGCACTTCGTGGCTAACCGGCAGACGTTTTCTCATTACACCTACCTAATGTGAATAAAATGATGGCTGCGATTGAAATTACTAATCCTTTTACACCGGATAACTGACCTTTTTACGTGTTACGTAAATTGGTTTTATTGAGAGCTTACATACTTGGGTTATGAGTATACCTAACCTAGATAGGAGCGAATCAGGCAAATCGACACCTCATGCTAATTTTCAATCATCGAGTGAGAAATTTTATTTAGAAATCATACTAATGGTTTCATGTGTGCATGTAATGGTTTGATTTGAATTTTACCAACTCTGATAATTGAGTTGTTAAGTGAAATAACCTTTTGGGTCTTTGGTTTGAAGCATTCAAAGACTTTGACATCTTCTAGAGATTCTGAATTTTTATACTCGTCTTTTTTAGCATTACTTTCCAAAAAATATTTTGCTACTAATTTCAATCAAATAGATTATAATTATACAGTAGCGAATTTTATAGACTACCACGCTTAAAATTCAAAGTTTACGACTTCTCCCGATAACCTAACTTATCTAACCTTAAAATACTGACTTTATTTTTATTTAACTGTAACGTCTCACAACATTAATAAACTTTATAATCACACGTAATTTATTTTATCGCAGATTAATTGAGAAATAGTTTTAAAATTTATGTTCTATCTTAAATGAGTTACTAATTTTATGTCTATTAATGCAGTACAATTTAATATTTTAAAACCTGTTGTATACAATAAAGTAGGAAGATAACAGAACAGGCACGAACAGGTCACGCTAAAGATTAGCGCTTGTTAATATTTTATTAATATTTTACTTATGTCATTGCTATTTTTTGTTCGCAATTTTATATCATCGTAATTATTTTTTTATCATTCGACGTTACGGTTTTTATTAAAACTGCGTTTCTGTAAAATTCCTTCAAGGTTGTTTTAATTTAACTTTTATGACATGGAAAAAGCTAAAAATGGAGGCTTTACGATTACAATGAATCATTAAAATTCTAAGGAATTATGACAAGATTCTGTAATTTACAATCGGCGACCGCTTTTCGACCACGTATTATACTCATATGGTTGTTGTAGTTATATTATGCTTTAGAATGAGATTAACACTGAGCTGTGTTATAAAATAATAGAAATGTTTGAAGTAAAACTTACCATCAGGAGGCACAATATCTTCGCAGAGACGGCAAGCTGTGGTAACCTGGAACAAAAAAGAGAAACACATGAGCGTCTACATAATGTCTCTTAACTACTAAAAGTAACGAAATATTTCAACCGATCTATTCTATAAAAATCTCACCGCCAACACTTAGGCGAAGTGAGCTTAAAGTGTGTTTGTCAATCCCTAGCATGAGGTGGAATGATAGCTCAATTGAATCTGAGATTTTGACAGAGAAAACCGGCAGATTTAGAAGGTTCATCCCCGAAGAAATATATTGGAAAAAACGTCTATTCTGATTTCAATTTTATTCGCTCTTGATAATGGCATAATGAAGTAATGACTAATGTTAGAGATACATAATATTTACAGTAACATATACTATAGGCCGACTGCTTAACTGAGACGTTGCCTGCGGCAGCAGCGTGGTGCTGTAGGGGTGTGGTAACGTGATGCGAGAGCTCAGTGATTCGTCAACTTGTGACAACTATCACCCCTCCCGCATCGCGCAGCTACCTTTTTTTTTTGTTTCCAAGGTGGAATATCCTCATGGACGTCCTCCGCCCTGGGGCGGGCGGATGGGTCTGTCAGATTCTAACTGAATAAAAACCACCCCGGTGTTCAACCTACGCCACGGGTCGCGGGAACGTAAAATCCTTCCGCAACCCCCGACTGGTGCCGGCCAGCCCCTGCGGGCCTCGTCGGGTCGGGGGGGGGAGTGGGGTGTTTGACTACCCCCGCGACGTCGAAGAGGGGCGCGCGTGGAACACTACGCGCTGCCACCTCGGGTCCTGATGTGTGGGGGGCGACGGACACGGGGACGTCCGTCGCCCCCTACACATCAGGACCCGAGCTTTAGGGGGCTGGAAGAGGGCGTTGTCCACCCTCCGCCGACGCCCGGTGCGCCTCCTGCGGGCCGGGTGAGTGGACGAGATCTCCCTCTCCCTTTCCGCAGCCAGAAACAGTCGTCTCGCAGAAGGAAACGACCGCGTCCCAGGACTCTTCGCTGCCGGACCATCGACTCGACCACGGCCGGCAGAGACAGGTCACTGCCTACTTCTGAGATGAGGGCACGGTGCGGCTCCTCCCAAGCGACACACTCTGCCAGCGTATGCCACGCCGTGTCCTCCCGGCACTCGACGCAGTGATGACACCGGGCGTCCGGCTCTCTGTTTATGCGACATAAATAGGTTCCCGAAGCAACCATGCCCCGAGAGCACCTACGTCACCAGAAACGACAGGGAGCCGTGCCTCCTTCCGAGCCAGCGCTCGAATACCAGCCGGAACGCCTCGATGGCTCGAGGCCGGTGGTAGGGCGTGAAACCCTGTCCCGCCATTCCACCACCAGGACCTCGCGAAGATCGCGCAGCTACCTCTGCCAACGTCTCAGTTAAGCAGTCGGCCTATAGACTAGGGTCCTAAGACCAGAATGTAATCTTTACGTCAAGTGAAAAGCGCAAACAATGTACACTGTCTTTGTTTTGTATATGCCTACGCGTAGATAAATGTTTTATTGTTAAATATAATGTAATAATATAGAGATAGAGATATAATAATCTTATTATGCTGCCTCTTAAGATAATACATAGGAATATTACTCTCTAAGACATTCGCAACTGAAGTGGAATTTATTAGATTTTGATAAACATTTTGTTATCATAGCAAAACTATTATACGTTTTGTGTACCTACCTAATATGCTGCTTATACTTACTAATTTTGATCCTCCTTTTAATCATTTTTTATCGCATTAGGGACCTACTTATTAACACATTTACATTTCAATCTGCCTAGGCTTTTACCAACTACGTTGGGGTCGGCTTACAGTCTAACCGGATGCAGCTGATTACCAGTATTTTACATGGATCGACTGCCTATCCACAAGGCAGCTACTGGGTAATACGATTTTCCCGTGGTAGGACACATTGTCAGACTTTCAGGCTTCTGACGACCCGTAACGACTGTCAAAGTTCCACGAATGACAGCCGGGACCCACGACTTAACGTGTTACCGAATAAAATATAATTAGGAAAAAATAAGCAGCTTATAATTTTTCAAATGTATCTACATCATGTGGTCTTCATATCATTAATATTGGTGATAGGCAGTTACTTACCTACGCAACCTTTTTACATAAGCATTTTTCTTTCTAATTAATTAATTACCATTATTTTTGCGATATTATGACTCTATTATTTCGTACCTATTATAACTAAGATGATAAGCGCAGATAACATTATAAATAGACTTTCAATATCAATTGAATACGTTGGTCTATCAGCAATTCGTTTACACACAAACTAGGTAGGTACTAGTAATTTTATCAAAAACATCATCATCTGCCTAGCCTTTTCCCAACTATGTTGGGGTCGGCTTCCAGTCTAACCGGATGCAGCTGAATACCAGTATTTTACATGGAGCGACTGCCTATCTGACCTCCACAACCCAGTTAGTGGGTAATACGATACCCCTTGGTAAGACTGGTTGTCAGACTTTCGGGCTTCTGACTACCCGTAACGACTGTCAAAGATCCACGAATGACAGCCGGGACCAACGGCTTAACGTGCTTTCCGAGGCACGGAGGGGTCACGGTATGTAAAGATGGTCACCCATCCACAGACCTAATTGTATCAAAAACATTGGCAATTATGTGTAAGTTCAGATCATTTTTGTAGTTTTGATTGTGATATACATGTAATTATATATATGTGATTATGGTATATGTATAAACAAAAGTAGAAAAAGCGAGCCCAGAAACAAAATATAAAACTAGGTCAGATTTTCCCGATATCTACTGAAAAAAGTATTCTTTCTTTCAAATATGTCTGAGCCAACTTCCATAACCAAGGAAAATACTGAGACGTAATTCCATGAAATGCAGAAAAAATTTCACACCTTCCAGTAATCCTCAATACCACAAGCTTACCTAAATTAACCACCAAATTATCAAAACCATCATAATTGCAACTGCAAACGTCTTCACAAAAGAGTTTTTACGTAAGTCCTACTGAAAATACCCATAATTTTGGTATTCCCAAACCATAAGCAAGGTAGGTTTAGAGGGGCCCGTGGCTGAATAATAAAAGCCGCACAGGTCGATCGATCAGGTTAAGCTACGCTTGCCGCGGTTGGTCTGTGGATGGGTGACCATCTTTACATACCGAGACCCCTCCGTGCCTCGGAAAGCACGCTAAGCCGTTGGTAGGCTGTCATTCATGGATCTTTGACAGTCGTTACGGGTAGTCAGAAGCCCGAAAGTCTGACAACCAGTCTTACGAAGGGGTATCGTGTTACCCAGTAACTGGTCAGATAGGCAGTCGCTCCATGTAAAATACTGGTATTCAGCTGCATCCGGTTAGACTGGAAGCCGACCCCAATGGTAGTTGGGAAAAGGCTGGACAGATGATGAAGCAAGGTAGGTAGGTTTACGCCATAAAAAAAAACAAGAATGTATTTTCTTATCTCAGCTTGTGTCGTAGGTATGTTCAAAGACGCAACGATTGAATAGATTAGGTATTTTTTTTATTCAGCTGCTGTCGACTAACACATAACGTACAATAGCTCATAAAACCTCAGTACTTGAGTACTTGACGAGTCTTACTACATATAACATTACCTACCTACCCTCTTACATAAACGCATATCTAAAAAAAAATGCAGAATTGTATGTATGAGGTTGGTAAAGCTACAAACATAATAATATATTTGTTTCCTAACACGCATTTACGGAAGTCCACGACCATCTTTATAAGGTTATTTTTAAAACTTTCATTCACCTTTTCATATAGTTACAAACTTTAATATTATCGATATTGGTAGGACTAGCTAGGATTAACGGATTACCGAAAAGCAGAATGAAAAGCCTAATAAGGTCATTGATACTGACAAACTAAGTCACAGAGTCTTTGTCTAACTTCATTACGTAAGGAAACTATATCATCATATCTAAAATCTAAATGAAAGAAAAAAAATAAATCAAAGAGGTGAAATAGTTTGTATTTTTGCAACAGATAATTTCTGATATTCTAATCAGGTTGGAAAAATTCTTTAATTGATTGAAAGTTACAGTTTTTTCTGAGTGACATAGAACACTTTTTAAGTCGGGAAAATGCTTGATTCCAGTCCAAAGCTCCATAAAACCACGGGTTGCAGCTCATCATCATCATTTCAGCCGAAAGACGTCCACTGCTGGACATAGGCCTCCCCCAAAAGGGGTTTGCCAAAAGGGGTTTGCCATAATCGCCCGCTTGGCAGGCGGGTTGGCGATCGCAGTATGGTATGGTGGTGGAATGCATAGAGAACGCTGCTGCCCATTCTCCGGTACGACCCTTAGTCGCCTTTTACGACACCCACGGGATGTATGGGGTGGTGCTATTCTTTAAGTCCGGCACCACACAGACGGGTTGCAGCTATTTAACCATAAACTAGTTATAGGAAACACTGCCAAATGAATATAGTAAAGTGACCCTCAGATAAACAGGCAGGCAATTCTAGTAATTTTAAGAACGTTCACATTCTGATCTCAGTCTCAGTCTGTCAAAAATGCCTCTTCCCTACACTTTGACAAGTTTTTGACATTTGCTTGACGCTGAGATGAGACTGCGACTAGATTTTGAACGTTTTAAATTACGAGAATAGGCATGACGACTGATTTTCAAATCCTCTTCCGTAATGGACGTACACATTTACTATTTACGAAAACACCTATATTTCGGTAATAAACTAAAGTTTAACGAAGTTTGAAGCCATTTTTCTAATATTTTTTCAATAGGGCGAGAAAACAGCTCACAGTGTCATGGCGTCGGATCCGACGTCACGCCTAGGTAAACATCAAATGTTGTCAGTATACTATCTATAGTGCACTCTGTGAACCACAGTGATCTTTACATAGGCGTGACGTCATGCGCTGTGATTGGTGTTTCAGTCAAAATGGCCGACTGCAGTATTTTAATCTTTTATTTTAGTGAAAATCCGATTAATCTCAAGTTTTTAAATTAAACTAAATCACTGTTTTAAATCCTTTTAATATGTATTTTCCCCTAACATCATTAAATTTTTGATTATTTGATACTGTCGTCACGGGTCCATATTGGCTCACCTAAAGTTATTTACCCGAAATTGTTCTTCCTAATGATTTGTAATCCGAATGATCAGTCTTCCTAAAATTTTTCATCCTAAAAGTTTCATTCATACTATTTGTAGTGCTACCGGCGATGTTCATAACACTCATGTTTCCGAAAATTGTAATTAATAATATTATTAATGTAAATATATTTAAACTCATATCTCTCTGTTTTTTATCATAACGCTTTTATCCCTAAACATAATTACCATAATATTAGAAGATGATATTTATAGTTTTAATTTGAGGGTATGATTATTATTTGGGGGTATGCTTTACACAACGTACTGAGTTGTGTCTATGGAACCACTGTACTTCCACACTCGGCGCTTTTTGATAGTAGCTATTTTTTTGGATAGAATAGACTCTTTTTAGTGTATATTTGAAAACCGCAAAGTTCGCAAAATCATAGTGGCCGAGAAAAGAAATCCCAAAGTTTTTTTTTTATCTACAAAAATATGTGCTTAGGCGTAGTCGACGGAGCCCCGCTTCGCGGGGCCCCTATTTCTGTCTACAGGGTTTAAAGACTTTAAAGGAACCTAACACGAAGGGGATGACGGGGGCTCGTTCGCTCGCTTTGCTCGCTCACTCGAGCCCCGTCATCCCCTTCGAACCTAACCTGTCCGAGTCGGGGTGCCCCAAGTCCCAAGCTCGCTTCGCTCGCTCTTGCATCCTAAGTTGTCATTACAAATGTGTTACTTTTGTATATTATGTTGGTTACCGCTATAAATAAAATCTAAACAAAAAAAAATCTATAAAAAGAAATCTAAACAAAAAAGATATGACTTTGAATAATAGTGTAAAAGATGGTTATGTTGAGAAAATATAGGAAAACAAAAAAAAGTATGATAAATGTTTATTGCTACTGACATAATGAAGTTGAATGCTTCGGAATTATGAACATTAGAGACAGAGTAGTTAGGAATTGTGATTGTTAGGATGAAAAATTTTAGGAAGAACATTTTCGGATTTCCAATTTTCGGAGTTGAAAATTTAGGTGAACTTTGGCGCACCCTGTCGTCACGCCTATTGGCGTTAAGTACACATGCACTTACTCAGTGCACGTGTACTGTGAAAATAATGTGTCCACAAAATTCAAACGCTTAGTAATGTCCGTAGTCAGTTGAATATGGAAGGCTTGACAGGATGTATAGAAATCTGCGATCTACTTCTTATTACTTCTAAGTTCAATTCTAGTGTAAATGTCTAAATTCCCCGCATTTTCCCCACATAAACGCTCTCCCCACAAATTACCCAATCGAACTGAAAATCCCCGCAGTTTGGGGAATTCCCCACAGATTGGCAACGCTGCCACTGAGCCCAATACTTCATTACCATCAAAAAATACTCGTAGACATTACCGACTACTACAGCCGATATCTAGATTCCATACAAAGTCATTAATCACTGATAATCTTACGGTCTGCCATTAGGTAACGTGATATGTAGGTATCGTAGCTACCGGGCATAATGGGCAACAAAAACTTGGGTTCATAGGCCAGGTGATTATCCCTAGGTAACTTGTGCGGTGTTAATTGAGTATGGAGAAGATTCGTAAGTTTTGTTAGGAACAGTCAAGTTTATGAACGGATTTGCGGCATAATATCATATATCAGTGCATCACACATTCCCACAGATAAAGATACAACTAGATAACGCTAGAGCAACTACTTCGCGTGCCAAAAATCGCACCACCTTACGTACAAAAATCGTAAGCCGCCACTTTCGCGCTCAGTCCTGTATACTGCTGGCTGGATGAGCGTGAGCGCTGGCGCTATGCCCCGAGGGTGAGGCGAGACGGGTGCCGCACGCGGCAGCGTCTTTGAATCGATTTGATTTTCCCATCACTAAATATCGCTTGTGACGTCATAGTAGGTACCTAGTTAAAGAATGGCTCGCTTGGTTTTCATACCTTGGTTATCTAGGTCTATCTATATCTGTGGTGTGATGGGTTTTCGCTGAAAATGTTTGAGTATATTAGGCGTTTTCTTCTTTAAATACCTCTCAATACACCCAGACAGCCTCCGGCAATCAATCGTTCAACTTAGCCAATCGCGTCCACTGCTGGACATAGACCTGTCCTAGGCTGCGTCACAACATCCTGTTCTCCGCCTTCCGCATACGATATGTTCTAGCCACCTTTGTAAGGTCGTCGGTCCATCTAGCTGGGTGTCCCACACTAAGCTTGCCCATACGAGGTCTCCACTCCAGGACTCGTTTGCTCCTCCGACCATTGATCATTCGACAAACATGACCAGCCCACTGCCACTTCAGCTTACTTCTCTTCTTGGACGCGAAATTCATTACTGAAGGTCGTATCCCTGAAAGGCCTTCATGGCTTTAAGCACGATGTTCTTCCACTTCGTTCGGTTGACCGCCCTGGCGGTCGTAACAGAGAGTCCAGTGAGGGCATTTGCTTGGTCTTTCGAGCGGTTAAGTGACCGTTCGCGAGGTCTTGAAAAGACCTCGCGAACACCTAACCGCTTGTACCTAACCGCTCCTAACGGTCACCTAACCGCTTAATCTAACCTATCTAACTTGCCCATCACCACCAACTTCATCAACTGCTTGCTTACTCCGCAAGCTGTGTCGGTAACTCCGGTGTATAACTTTCATTCTATAGACATACCTAAATTATTTCGGACTCTCTAGTAGAAAAGGGTGTGTCTGTTAGTGTATTTTCTACACGTGTCTCCTTCAGCTAACGAGTATAAACAAATGAGAATCGAATATCACTCATGCTTGTTTATTTGCATAAAGGAAAATCATCATTATAAGGTTTCTAAATAAAAATTCCTCAAATACCAAATCACGGGTAGGGTTTCCACGGCGTAATGACTTTTACAATTTCACGTGTACGTTGATATAGGATACACTTAACGTAAATAATACTAATATACTTGACGCATCGCTGAAGAATTCCATTTTACGCAACAAACAGACACGGGAATCTCTTTTGAAATTGTAGTAAGCAAACGTAAACACATTATAGCTGTGTAAGGAAAAATCTTTGCAATGTCAGTATTCTGTAGATCGATGAAAATAACAAAATTCACTACCTTTATACATAGATTTTTGTGATATTTTTATCGCCATGAGGTACAGCTTATTCGGTATAGAAGCACAGTACATGCTTATAAGGGTTTCGTTACTGTAGAACCTCGTTTCCTACTAATGTGTTCTCAAATCTAGTTTGAAACCGAAATCTATGCTTGACGGTTTCCGTCTAGAATATGGACAAAAGTACTTAAAAAACAAATAAATTTCGCTTAAGTGATGTTACAGGTGGTCACGTGGACGCGTGTTTTCTCCTTCACATGAAAAGAAATAAAAAAGTAATTTAAAAAAATTAAACCGTCTTCAAAAAGAAATTAACTCAAAATTATGAAATAACTTTAATTTCGGAAGTCGGTGTCTTGACATCTGTATTTTAGTTTTAGCTTTTTGCCACCGACTTCCAAAATTAAAGTTATTTCATAATTATACATATACATACATACGTCTGTAAAATTTTGTATATTTGTTTGGAAGCCCTAATTGTGATTGTAATATGTGAATAATGCAATTCCAATAATATTACCTACATACGTGTCGAATTGACCTCCTTATTTTGAAGTCGGTAAAAACAAAGTTTAAATATTTGAGTGCTGTCAAACCGTATTCGAATTTCGAACACGCAGTTTTACAGTCCACATTAAAATAGAAGCATTAAAACAAAGCGTATTGCTAGTTAGTGACACGTGAGAATCGGTAATAGAAACAATAATATTGCAAACTGAATATAATATCTATAGGTACAAATAAATACATTATAATAAATAATAATAAAATGGAAGTGTCTGTTTGTAATGTCAAAATAACATCTTATTACTTATAAAAGTTTATACGGTACTTATAACAAAAAAACAACTTTTAATTTTTTGTCTGTTTGTCCCAGCTAACCTCCGAAACGGCTGTACCGATTTTGACGGGACTTTAACTGGCAGATAGCTGATGTTATAAGGAGAAACTTGGCTTTTATATTAGAAAAACAATTTGGGATCCACGCAAAAAAATTAAAAGCCTCTAGTGTTTAAAAAAAACGAGATTGACTTTTTGTCCGCAATGGTTTACCATCTGTGTAGCTATCGGCAAGCAGATATTCAGACGACAGTGTCCAGCACTATAAAAAAATACTTCACGATTTCAAGAACTGATAACTAATTATATAACGCAGGTTAAAGCCCAGTAACCTAGTTCCATCAATCTATTCTCAAGCAATGTGATAACAGGATAAGATAAAAAAAAAATATCGCAACATAATCAATAAAATTCACAAGTACTGGGCAGGCAACAGTCGTGCATGTGTATATATGGCATAAAATATGTGGTACCTCTGCCATTATGGCATTTCAAGGCTACAGTAAAAAAATAAGTGCACTCGATTGAAGGACACCATTATTATGGTACATGCAACCTTTGTGCACTCTTTTCACATAAAATATGAATGCGGAATGCAGACGTTCCAATTTCAAACTCAAGTTGACAGTGTTTTTTTTAAGACCAGTCGCAGTCTTACTAAGTTCCGTATTCTAAAAGGATGATCTCGTTCTAGAATACAGGGTTACTGAAAGACGCATTGATTTGTGAGGATTTTCGGCTTTAAACTTCGGTAGTAAGTAAACCTTTAGAATTAGATACAATTTTCAACCGGCATAGTAGAATTACAGCATATCATACCTTATCATTTGACTTTGTAGGCTAACTGTAAGCATTTAGTTTAGTAGGTATACATAACTCAACCCTTAGCTACGGGCCGGCTGAAAGTGACATTTCATAATACAGCAGTAAGTAGTTAAAATTAATACTACCTAGAATTCTACCTGCCTTAATGAAAATAAACTTCATACTATTTACTACTTATACATACGTATACAGATTATAAAGAGGGAAACTACCACGTTGTGGAGGCATATACCACAGAACAGTATAGATACAAAAGTTCGGCTCCATACAGCTAGCGAAAACAGGCTTACGCACACATAGACGTGAACGTAATACGGAGCAGCGATCTCAACCGAATGCCAGTCGCGAGTGCGCTTGCACTTGCTGTACGTGAAGCGTGTCTGTATGCGTGCGTTTTTGCTCGTTGTATGAGGCCAACCTTCTGTACTATTCTGTGTAAATACTCAGTTGGTAATGAATTTTCTCGCTCCGGCCTTGAACTTCGCGTGCTGTGAATACAAAATGAGCACAGAGTCTAGAGACTGTAAATTCTAATGAGTGTCTGGGAGGTCTTTATTAACATAAATGTTTCTAAAAGTAACATAAATATTGGGGGATTCGTAACATCGCATGTGGTAGCGAAAAATTACGCGTTTTGACTATATAAAGACATTCTTTTGGTTCTTTACGAGGCGATTTTTTTTCGTAAAATTTCTGGTGGCTGTTTTAGGACATAAATCATCACATTGTAGACATTGGTGAAAAAACTTGACGATATAATCCACTAATTTCATAACGGAGACCAAAAAACAACTGCTTGGACTATTTTTTTCAGTCTATAAGTTTGACTGAAAGGTCAAACGATTAGCAAAAAGCTAAAGAATGACGTAGATACAGAAACGTACAAAAACTCACTAGTGTGTATAAATACTTATACATTTATATTACGTACTTAGATGCTAAAAACGTCATAAAGACATGAAGTACTGATTAAAGACCATCGAACTTTGGATAAGTCACGCATATATCGTATATTCTACTAAGCGAGTCCACGTGTATAGACCATACAGTAATAACCACTCAATGTTTTGACTACATAATCGCACATAATGTCTTCATATTTATGCACATATCTTACTTTTTTTCTAATCTCTTCCAGCATTAACTCATCTTTAACAATGTTATTATTACCTATTAACTGAGGCGTCGCCCCGTCGCCATGTTTGTTTGATAAATTTTTGTTATTTTTATTGTGAAACTGTTACAAGACTGCTAATTCGGCCAAAACTTTAAAATATTTAGACATCAATACAATTTATTGATCTATAATTCAGAATCTGGACAATGTTATCGATGTTTTATGCTAATTGGTCATATCTGTGTTTGGAAATCAAAGCAAGTTACTAGTTGGTACGAGAAAAACGAAAAATTTAAGACTGATATTTTTTATAAATAATTATGTAATATAATCATTTATAAATGCTGTCATCGTTATCAAATTAGTAAAATGTAATGGGTTATTTAAATCATTTTCTGGCAGAATGTGTTGTGTACCTACATACCAAAAAAAAGTTAAATGAACCACAGATGATTAAGACATATTTTATTTATTTTGTTTTCCTTTCTCTTTGTGAATTATATTTAGTAACGGTTTGCCAAACATAGTTTGGTTCAATATATACGATTATATAGACTATTGAATCAACCTTTTTCCAGTATACAAGTACCCAGAATTTTGTATTATCTTGATTTAAAAGAGTGTCCTTGGAGTTCTTGCCCATTTTTCTCCAAATAGATCTACGTTTTTGAAATGGGCAACTAGCTTCAACTTTCTGACTAACTGAACGACTTTTTGACAGTTCCAAAGTGTCTGTAAATGGTTTATAATTGAAATAAATGCTTTGAGTTTGTTTCTTTAAATCTTAATTCTGATGAACAGCATTAGTATAATTTAATTTCTAAGTTTAGATCTTACAAAATAAATTATTTTTAGTTGTAAAATATTCATTATTCATTGTGTTATTAAATATTGAATATAATTTGTCATTTATGTCCTCTTATTGTTTATGCGCAATAAATCATGACAACTATAGTTTAACTGCATTTTCTTGCATGAGAATTGTAATTGTAAAATGAAATAAATCATTAAGCTTGTGTTCAAAGAGATTGAATGAACACAATTTAATAACTGTAAAGTAATATTTTCAATATCTAAGAAAGGGTTTCAAATTGCACAACACAAGAGGTAAAATCGAAGAACTTAATAAAATTTAAATTGCTAAAGATGGCAACACTGAAGTGACAAAATCCAAAGAGCCTAGACAAAGTGACATTCTATCAGCGATAACAAATGGTGGAAATGTGAAAAATATATTGGATTGACGTAGCTACCGAAAAGCTTATGTTAATCTAGTTAAAAAATATGTAACGCTGTAAAAGCGATTGTCACTTGTCCTGGTCATCAGGTGTTGTACCTAACTTATGGGGCTTACATGACCACTAAAAGCACGGTCACTGTCGGACTGCATAGAAAAGAAAGAGAAGCGCGATGACACAACGCTAGTAATTTATTGCAAAATATGAAGCAATTATTTAATTACAAAAAATCTATTGTTTGGACAAAAAAATTAAAACACTAGTATTTTAGTATGTTGCTTGTAGAATAATCTGGCAAAAAATCAGAATGATTATATGGTTTTTATTGTAAAAATAAAGTTTTTAGAGGTATCTACATGATTTTTTCCTATAATATCAAATTAGTTGTATTATGTTTTCAACACACAATCTACCTAGCATATATCCCGAAGAATGTCATATATTTTTCTGATTTTGTTTACTGCAGTCGATCATACTTTTATTGTTTCTAAAACTTGCGTTTTTTGTGTTTAGGTCCTGTAAGCCCCTTATGTATACTATTTTATAGAATCAAGTTCTTCTAACTTAACAGACAGGTGTGCTGCTGGGGAGTCTGTTGGGCCACTTCTTTCCAGCAAAAGCACTAGGAAGTGGTCAAGGGTGCCATTTTGGGGGACTGTCTTATGTAATTTTGACATTCTTATAGTGCTAATTCTGAAATGACTTTTTATTTAGATTTATGAGAGGACTATGTCCAAAAGGTAACTGTAATAGGCAGAGTTAATTAATAGGGATAAGTGTAAGTCAACGGTCAAACACTAGGGGACGCCAAAGAATGTGCCTTTGTGCTTCATATTTAATTTTGCAAAAGCCGTGCTTGTACTCATAGTGAAACATACAATAATATTTGTACCTACCTAACTCCATCATCTCAGAACAACGCATCAATGTCTCATTTAAAATCACATGAATAACATTTATTCGCAGTGAAAACTATAAAAGCGGGAATAAAATACAAGATTTACGAGTAAAAACAATAAAGTTTCCTACCACCGGTATCTATTGCTGAGAATCTTTCAGGGAATTAATATTTTATGTTTGAGCTGTGTTGACTGTCAGTCAAAGGCTTGATGTGCTGGCGTCTGTACACTGTAACAGTCTTTTCATGGTTATTTTACCTCTGACAGCAGTAACCCAACAACAACCTTATTCTGACGTGAATAAAGATCACTGATTTTGACAGACTAGTCAGTGCCAACAACCCAACAGCAACTTTATTTTAACGAGAATAAAGATCAATTTGATTTTGGCAGAAATGCAAACGTTAAGCCGACCGCTTAACTGAGACGTTGCCTGAGGTAGCTGCGCAGTGCGGGAGGGGTGATAGTTGTCACAAGTTGACGAATCACGGAGCTCTCGCATCACGTCACCACCCGCACCGCGGTGCTACCACAGGTAAAGTCTCGGTTAAGCAGTCGGCCTATAGATGGAGTTCTAAAAACAAATATTTGTATCTCTAACGCATAACGTTATAACTGCCATGGTGATTTGACAATGAAAACACACCCATGTTTTGTAGGAAAATATTTATACTATGAAAATCCCCCAGAGAGTGCAAGTACCTTACAGGATCGGCCATGAAAATATGCACATACAAACTACAAACAAATGTAACATTTATCGCTCACGTATCTGTAATTTATTTTCATTGCATTTTCAGATACTTAGGGGAGCGGCGGGACATTCCGTACAGCGGACGATACCGTACATTGTATTTGACAGAGACCGAATCATCAGAAATTAGGTCTATCCTTGTCTAACGGTCGCAACACGGCACTGCTGCGTTCTCCCCTCCCGCCTGCTCCAGTGACTCGTCAGGTTCCGCGAGTAAAGCATGTGTCTCGTTTTCGCGCCAATTTTTATAAAAAGTGCCGTGAAGGATTTACGCTGTAAGTACTATATTTTTTCTTGAATTGTGTTATTTGATTATCTAAGTTGTACGATATTGATTTAGGCTTCGATTGATTGTAATTTTTCATTGAAATCACGAATAATTTTCGTTTGTTGAAACTTTTCTCCCAAAATGGCGACTTCGGATGGGTTCGTACATTTTTGTACGGTATCACCCGCAAGTACGGTATCACCCGCAGGTCTAGATTTGATTTAGTTATTTACTGTTCTATCTTTATTTTCAGATGCCTCGAGGAAAGAAGCTTACCTGCTCTCCCCTCAAAATGAGACTCGCTATAGAAGAGGTAAACGCGGGCTCCAAATTACGTAAAACAGCGGAGAAATTTGGAGTACCAGTAATGACTCTCCACGATCACGTAAAAAAAGGTCCTGAATATAAACCCAAACTAGGGACAAGTACCGAGCAAGAAATAGAGATCCGGGATGAGCTGATCAAGTTCTATCAGAGAAGCCTTAGAAATGAAAAAGACTTTAAAAACTATCAAGACAGAAAAAGCTAAAGAAAAACTGAAAAGAAAAACAAATCTAAAGAAAATGAAAACATCAAAGTAGAGAAAAAGAAAGCAGATGGAAAGCAGTCGCACAAGAGAAAAATTTTAAACAGCTCGAGCTCTGATGATGAGTCTTTGATGCTAGGCGAAAGTGATGACAACGACAATGTCTTTTATGCAGAAGGAGAAACGGCTGTTACAAACGATTTTTGTCTAATTTGTGGTGATTTTGGAAAAGATCGAGAGCTCTGGTATCGATGTATAGTGTGTGGGCAATGGGTTCATGCATTGTGCAGCGATAAAGATGTGCCAGATGGTTATATTTGTGGATTTTGTCATGCTAAATAGGTGAACCAACACTGTACGCAATCATCCGAAGGTGTCGGATGATTCCGTACTTTTGTATTTTTTTTAAACTTAATAAATCTAATATTTGAATTTGTCTGGTTGTATTTTTCGTTCGAGCATTTAGTAGTCAAATATTTTCCCTACAGATAATGCTTAAGATAAACCAAATAAGGCTTTTAATTATTGAGTAATAAGAGTTCTACCTTAAGTGTACGGTAACCCCCGCTCCTCCCCTATAGTCTGTATGGAATGTCATTTTTGAACACAAATTGAGAATAGGTAACGGTATTTTAGTTTGATTTTAATTTCCAACCGATTGGACGAAGAAGGCACAGCAGAGCACAAAGAAAAGTGGAAAAACATGGGGAAGACTTTTGCCCAGTAGTGGGACAATATAGGTTTTTTTTTACTAGCCTACACTGTCCCACTCCTGGGCAAAGGCCTCCCTCCACTCTTTCCATCTTTCGCGAGCCCGCGCTTCTTTAGCAAAAAATAATCCTTTTTTTTTTTTTTTGTGGATGGGAAATCATCAAATGACTCCTCCCGCTCTGGGTGGAGCGGAAGGGAGTGTCAGACTCTTACTGACTAAAACCCACCCGTGTTCCTTCCTTAGCCCTTTATGTTCCGGGCCAGCGGTAACCCTTTCGGACAATCCCGCTGACCCGGCAGGCTTCGGCCCTAAGGGGCCCCTCCTCGATGCTGACATCTCTTTGAGGCGCGCGTGGAACACGTACGCGCCGTCCGGCACGGACCTGGTCCTGATCGGACGGTGAGCTACCCATTACTCTCCGCCCGCAGGCCCGCGCCTACGGTGGCCGGGAGTCGTCACGCTGCTCCCGACGCCTGGGGCGTCCCCCGCGGCGGCTGAGACGGGGGCTCTCTCCCTGAACCGTCCCTGCTTCAGAGCCTTACTCAACCTTTCCTAGGTTTACCTACGGCTTAAGCTCGTTAAAGATACAATTTTGGTTTCTACTTCGAATTATGCAGCTATCTTGGAGACCAAAGCGAAAATGAAATCTCTACTGCTCAAAAAAAAAAAAAAATCCTTATGATGAAGCCTTTCAATCGGTATGATAAAGCTACAGAGTAATTTTTTTTCTCGTGTAGCGGGTTCGATTCCCGGTTCAACCATGTAATTATTTAAGAATTTATATGAAATGATTTTTTTATCATGTAATTATTTATTAAAATAATGTCTTCTTTCAGTAAAATGTTCTATCTACAATATTCAAGGTACAGACGCCAGCACATCAAGCTACCCGAAACTGTCAAATTTTCCAATCAACTTTGAACCTTAAGCTTTAGCGATAAAGTTGAAAATCTATTAAAGAAATTTGACAGATTGTAGTAGCTTGATGTGCTGGCGTCTGTACTATCCCTCCATGTGGCATAGCCGTGTGATGCCCTGTATATTATCCAGCTCGTCCCGCCATCTCCTCCGGGGTCTGCCGCGACCCCGCTTCACTGTCTCAGGGCACCAATTCTGTGCTATTTGGGCCTATAGTTTGTCCGGCATGCGACATGTCCTGCCCAGTCCCATTTAAGTTGGGCAGCCTTTTGTGCCATGGTTTACGGAAAAAAATAACACTTAGATAACGATTAGAATACTGTAAAAAAACGAAATAAAAATGACATCATGCCTGTAATCCCCAAAGGGTTAGGCAGAGGTGTACCTATAGCACCCACATTTTGCCAGATAAAAATCAAATTAATGGATAAATTAAAACCGACCTAGAAGCAGAAAATCCCTATTAACGTTTTCGTTCTAGCATTGTTTTAAATTATATTTTAATTCATTCGACCAACACAAACGAGAGCTGTGTAATCACGTTACCAATAATTACGATATAATAGTGTAAAAAATACTTGATCGAATGTATTAATTAAACATTAATAACATTCGTTCATTAATGCTAAGATCCATTTCTCGTGACAAAATGGAAAAACGCAATTAAGTAAAATAAAATGCATAAGAAAGAAATTTATAATTTTCTTCTCGTTCGTTATTAAAGGTTAAATAATTAATAAATGCATGCGCACATTATTTTCTAAAATAATTATTTGCTTTATATGGTTATTATGATGTTTCATGGGTAATTTAATGTAAGTGTTTATTAAATTATAATAAAAGGTAAACTATAAATATTTATTTCTGTATATTAAAATAATCACTAATGCCTAATTAATTAATAAAAATAACAAAAATCGATGCTATATTTTAGTTTGTGTATAGTTTTAGTTTAGTTAGGATTTCATTTTGTTATTTTTATTTATTAATTAGGTATTAGTTATTTTTTATAAAAGGTTCGCCCCTATTTGAAAGTTTTGTAGTATGGGTACATCTCTGCCGAACCCCTCGGGGAATATAGGCGTGAAGTTATTTTAACAAGTAAATAATATTTACCAAAAAAAATGTAACTGATTTTTTTATCACCAATAATTAATTAATTTCTAAAATCTCTAAAATTAAGATCCGCAGGTAATATTAATTTATTTATAACAATTAATATCTAATACCTAACTGATAGCTGTTCTGTAGCAACAGATAAACATACTTAACGCAAAATATTATAGGTACCTAATAGTTAGGCGCCACTATAAATTAAAAGTATTAGGTAATATTATTTTATTATTTTTTAATAATTGTGTCAATAATATACATAGGTAGTTCTCGTCTCGAGCACTCATCCGTTTTAGTCTGACAATGTGGTACCCAACAGATGTTCTCAAAACATTCATAATAGCATAAACTCGAACCTTTTTCCCATTGGCTAGAAACAACATAGTGCTATGTGCCTACATAATTATAACAGATCAGCTTATACTTTTAATACTCATACTTTCGTAGGTAAATAATCTTTTCAGGTGAGGCCAGAAGGGGCCGGCGTAGTATGCGTAGTTCATACAAACGTAATACCAAAATAATTTGTAAATCAAACATATTCTTTTTATTCCAATTGGATTACAGAATCAAAAAAAAATCAGAAATCAATAATATATTTTTTCAAAGGACACTGATTTATAGACGAGATCTATGAGGAATTTCAAATTTCTATAGAAAACTTATTTTACTTATACTTAACTCGTCTTTAAATCAGTGTCCATTCAAAATGTATATTTGGGAACCTAGTTATTCTGTAATCCAATCGGATTAAATACACACTACATTAAGAATATGTTTGATTTACAAATTATATTGGTATTACGTTTGTATGAACTACGCATGCTCCGCCGGCCACTTAACTTAACCCTAACTTAAAACTTTATTGAAGAACCTTAATAAACAACCGTATTGACCAAAACACTAATAAAGCGAAACAAATAATACCATCCTGGAGACCATATTGGAAACAAATAATACCATATTGGAGACAGTGTTCATTAATCAAACACTTCCACACAATAGACATAACGGACATGCATGGAGGCTGAGGAAACCGTAGCGCATGTGCTCTTTGAATACACAGGCGTCACCCAGATTAGGACAGAAACCCTCGGGTCACCCAGATCTTACGCAAATGTTCTTAACAGATCAGGAGAAATGTAAACTTCTGGAGGGAGATGGGCTGATTGGAATAACCACCGACGGCCGCCATGGCCTACGCACAGTGGTCCCCCTGAAGGACTAAATGCGGAAACCAAACGCCCTAATATAGAATATAACCACCCTGTAGGCAAAGCATAATCCACAGCTGGGACACAGGCCTCCTCTCGGTGAGAGGGAGTGGGCCGTAATCCACTACGTGGGCCCAGAATGGGTTGGTAGATGTCACATGTCTTCGAATTTTTGTTTCTAGGACATGCCGGTTTCCTGACGATGTTTTCCTTCACCGCTTCGAGAGCAATGGTGATGAAGTAATTTACAGAATGTAAAGCACAATAATTTACACAATTGGGTTCGAACCTACGACCCACAACTCGTAAGTCGCTGCCGTTACCACATGGCCACCACTGCTCCAAAGACCATGGTTCATGTCAGAGCGAAACTACGGAACAAAATCACTAATATTCTACTCGACACACAATAAAAACGTCATTGCCTAGCACATTATACATAATATAATGTTATTACTTTATTAGTACTCAAGTTAATAGTTTAATTAAATCGTCGTCTGTTCATCACCCCGGGGGGTAATGTTGTGACCTAGGTCAGCCACACTGTAAATGATAACATCATAGAACTATGCGCATAATTAAAATCTACGTGACATACATAGTTGCTTCAGACGCCGGAATGGCTCTGAATACAGTCAGTACAGTTGCACTGAAATTTTATCAGATTTACTGGATCATTAACTAACTAGTTAATGACCCATTAACAATTGTACCAACACACAATTGACGCTAATAGAAAAATCAAAATCAAATCAAACGTCATTTATTCAAATTAGGCTGAGAATCAGCACCTCTCGAATGTCAAAATATGTAAGACAGTCTCCCAAAACCCTTTACCACTACCTAGTGCTTTCACTAGGAAGAAGAAGTGGCGCAACAAACTCTCGAGCAGCACAGGTGAGGCAATGTTATTGATTGTTATAAATTAATTTTAAATATTATATACCGCAAAGTGTCTGTGTCGCATGTTGTCTGTGTGGTGCCGGACTTAAAGAATTGCACCACCCCTTACTTCCCGTGGGTGTCGTAAAAGGCGACTAAGGGTCTTACCGGAGAATGGGCAGCAGCGTTCTCTATTTATTCCACCATCATACCATACTGCGATCGCCAACCCGCCTGCCAAGCGTGGCGATTATGGGAAACCCCCCCCAAAACTGGGGGAGGCCTATGTCCAGCAGTGGACGTCTATCGGCTGAAACGACGATACCGCGTAGGCATACTCTATGTCATTGATTGTTATAAATTAATTTTAAACGTTATTGTAGACACTTTTCATTTTCTCATATAAAATGTTGTATACCGCACAGGCATGCTCTAATAAAATATTTACACAACCCTTAAATAATCCACGCAAAGTTAATGGATCATTAACTGTCTCCAAGTGCGGGGCATTAGCGATACAAGATACTTAGGTTACTTAGAAGTTAAAGTAGCTGTGATGTTTATTTATTATATGATATACGATATTACTTTTCATTTTAACCACACATGAAGATAGGTATTAGGTACTGAGTTGCATAGGCTACGTGTTTCAAATTACATTATAGGTAGTAGCTTAGTATTCATACATATTATTAATTAAAGTCGCTTGTCGTGTCTGTCTGTGTGACCGCGCTATTCTCCTAAACTGCGCAACAGATTTTAATGCGGTTTTCAGCATAATTTAGAGAATTTATTCCGGAAGGTTTATGTGTATAATACATTAATATGCCAGTGGCTCATTGTATGTCTTATTTCTTTTTAGGTAGTATATTTATGTATGTATATTTATTTGTGCTTATATTCACAAATTAGGTATATGTAATTAGGTATATATTATATTCAGTTCTAATAGGTTTATGCGTATTTTTATATTTAAAATATTTATTCCTCAATGTTCATTATTGCACCTACCACTGTTTGTCTCTGCATCATCCAAAGGTTGACTGGTAGAAAATGCCTAAGGCATTAAGTCCGCCTCTGTACATTTATGTGCTTGAAGTGTTAAATAAATAAATAAATAAATCTCGATGTTTTGTCAAGTTCTTAAAACCGTGCGAAGCAGGGGCCGGTCACTATATTATATTTACATAAGTCTAGTCTAGTAGTCTAGTATAGTACTGTATTATATTTATATAAATAAGTTGTCGGTATATTTATAAGTGGAGGCATCTAATTCACATTTTACTTAGTATCACTTGATTGAATTTAATGTTAGTACAAAGTTTATTTTACTTGAAAATCACATATCCGATTGTCTGAATAATACTTCCCTAAAGTTTTTGTATTAAGTAATTTGTAGTAATTGACATGTTTTTGTTGCTGACGCTGTAACTGAACAAGCACGCAACTGCACGATATGCAAGCACAAAAATAATGAGCAACGTAATTATCTCTATATTATGTTAATACCTAACTTGACGTAACACATGTTTATCAGAAGAATTAACACTTGTCACGTTTATATACAATTGAGATTTTCATTATCTACGAGCATATCGCACGCACACAAATCTACAAAGATAAATACATGCGGTAAAAAATAAATTTTCATTCATAACACAACATATTTTCATGGACGAATTTACGTCAATAGCATGGTCACAATATCCAAATCTAGTGCTTATCGATTAAAGATGAGATGGTTCCCTATTATCTGAATACTGCTAAAAATAAAATTCTACGATAAAAGACTGGAAAAAAACATAAAAATAATCTTGGTTCATTCATGCCACAGCACTAATCGCATGGCAACTAGTGACGCAAATGAAAAGACTTAGGTACTACAAAAAAAAAAGCTAAATCCACTTACATAGCCGAACTTTGCCGTCATGTTGTGTCCCGTTGTATATTATGTAGAACATGCATCTAACTGAATTACTCGACCGCTTTTCCTTTACTAAAACTGAACAATCCACTTTTATGTAATATTTTTTCAACACACTTCTCATTCAATAGAACAAAACACTGAAAATAGTATACTTTTTGTGCTTCAATTCAAGCAAAACGCAAACAATAGCTTTTGTAGTCACTAGAAAAAAATACAGAGTAAGCGCTGAACGTACTCTGAAGAGAAACACCTACGTTTCACATCACTTTCATAATTTTCCGAATAAACCCGACGAGCGCGATTAAAAAATGGAACACATTTTTTTTTTTTGTCAAACGCCTTTGACGTGCGACGTCTTTGAATTATCCAGGGTACGATTTTTTTTCTTAATTTTTCATATACGGGGTGGGTGTATTTTCACGCGCGTATTTGTGAGGCTTCAGCGCGGACGGTCGACATGTGCGCGGCGCGGCGTGCGGCCAACGACTACGAGATAAAAACCTCGCTTGATTATAAACTTATAAGCTAAACTTTTTTGTTCGTGTGCGTGCGTTTGTATTAGTGTGCCCGCGAGGCTTTGTTGGTGACCTTACAAAGTTTTCACTTACGTAGTTATTCTTGTAGAAAAGTCGCTTTTTTAATCTTGGAACTATGGGATCGCGTCATCAGTTAATAAAAACTATCGTTTATTATCGCATTTCTATGGTTCCTTTGTATTCTTCTTAAAATAAGATTTTAAAAGGGTTTATTTTTAACTCTAGTTTTTTTAAATATTTATTGCCTGTCTTCTTAAATTAAAGTTTTAGTAATAAAAAACAAAACTTTAGAGTTTGAAATACTTGAAAACAATTACAAGCTTTTACTACTAAGAAAATAACAGAAAAGTTATTACCTAATAACATTTTCCAATAGAAGGTACCGTTTATTTTACTATCTTAAAATAATGTAGCAAATACATTCGAAGTCAATTTATACTAAAGACTACATAAACACGTGTTAATGAACATTTAAAATAAATTATTATTTATCTATGTACATAAATACATAATTTACTCGGAACACGGTTAGTCACAAAATACCGAAATGCAAATCAAATTATTGAGAAGGAATGTGAATCTTGGAATTAATTAATAATTATGACTTACCTTTACCTGTGTTAATATTATCGTAGTCATACTCATCACTATATCTTATAGGGTTGGTAGAGACGTAGGTTTTATTTTTATTTTTTATATTTAGAAATTTCTAATCCTTTTAAGACGTAAATTCTGTCAATTAATCAAATACAATAACTCATCGTATTACAATTCAGTACAGAGGCCACAGCATTGATAAACACCTACATTAAAATAAATATGAACAAAAACTAAACACGGAAAGCGATGCATGCAGCACCTGAGCATTAAAGTGGACGGACGTAATCTATTCACGACTTTATCAAAATAGGTCAATGCGGCAGTACCTTACTCAGTTACTCCTTTCTGCGGCAGGCTCGTATCGGGCGATAGAGACGCTTTGGAACATTTACATTGCTGGTTTTGAATTTCAGACTTTTTGCTGTTCTGAGATTTCGGCAGCAATGGATGACGTGTTTAGTGACTGAGAAAACGCTAATGACAAAATGGTGTTTTTTTTTAAATTATTGTTGCTAAATAGAGAGCGTTTTGGTTTTGATATCTTGTTAGAATTTAATTGATAATTCTTCGATCACAAGTTCGAATTCAATGGGTCTGGCGGTGCAGATTTTTCTTTGAAATATGTAAATCTCCGTGTAAAAGCATTCTTTTTTCAATTAAAATTAGAACACTACAAATGCATCGAACAGTTCCGATAAAAACCTCCTCCTTTTTTGAAGTCGGTTAAAAAGCCGCGAACTATGCAGCTGGAATCTTTTTTTATAATATTCCAATTATTCTAACAACAAATATATGGGCGTGAATTTGATGTTTGTGCAGGTGTCAAACCTGCATAATATTAAAACAACCTTTTTTGATACAGGATGAGAATTATTATCAGGAAGTGAATTAGTATTGGACTTGGTGGGAATATACTACTACTTGGTGCTTGAGAAAAACGGATAAACATCTGGAATAAGGTTGATAAGTTGAAAGGAATTGCGCTTATTAATTACTACAATGCGGTCACATTAACTCGACGCATCTCTGGAATGCGAGGCCCGCATTCCTTAGCTCGCTCAGCAAGTGTTAGGCCTTTGTCTTTCTATTTGTTACCGATACGCGCGTCGATAATTTAGCTAGTTTTCTGTTGTTGTTTTAATTAAATTTTTTATTAGATTATTTAGGTATTTATATACTTACCTAAATATATCTAATAAAAAATTTAACTTTAACCAAAAAACCAAAATGACGTCATCAACGCCAAGCGTCGAGTTAATGTGACCGCATTGTAGTTGCGCCCCGCGGTTTCACCCGCATAAATTTAGATCCCGTGCGAATATCGGGATAAAAAGCAGACTATATGTTAATCCAGGGTGTCAGCTACCTCCATACAAAATGTTATCAAAATTGGTTCAGCCGTTTGAGCGTGAAGAAGTAACAAACATATAAACACACACACACTCACAAACTTTCGCTTTTATAACAATTAGTGTGATCAATCTACCTAACTTATAAGCGTGGTTCTAAGTATACCCGTACCTATCGCTTTAGCGTGGCAATAGCAGTCATTGCCCTTTCCCTAATATCTCTCTGTTTCCGAGAGGAAAAATGAGAAAATAATGAACTATCTGTTTGAGAAAACAATCAACTATGTGTGGTTTTTCGTCATTGGAATATGTTGAAAATCACGATAGATATTGTTTCTGGACGTTATCGGACTTTATTTCAATTCTTGAAATAAAGAATGCTGGAAAATGTGGGTTGGTCGATGACCACTATTGCCACGCTAAAGCGATTCGGGTATACTTATATCTAGTCAAATATGTCATGGTTTCATTTTTAATTATTTTACTTAATGTGGTATAGGTAGTAATTTTATTTTAGATGCATCGTCTTCACATAATATTATTATTATATAATTAACTAGCTTCTGCCCGCGACTTCGTCCGCGTGAAATTCGTACTTTCCTCTTATAATTTCGAAAATGTATGTTTATGATTTTTATCATTTATTTAGATATAAATAAGTATTCGGGCCAATTTTTTAGTTTATAGCTCAAAGGGATCAGATTTTTCAAATAAACTGTATCCCAGCTTTTTACCCACCCAGGAGAGTAACCTTCGTAGGAGTCAATTTTTGAAAAACCCTAAATCACTTTTTTTAAGTATTTTTTGTTTTAGTAGTACCGAGTTTCGAGTTAATCCGACAGCGGGTTAAATATTTTTCTAATCCATCAACTTTGTCACCCCCCAAATCCTCTGTGAGGGATTTTTTAAACTAAAAGTGACAATCTTTATTATTTACTGACCCAAATATTGCCAAGTTTCTAATTTATTAACCAAATGAATAAGATTTTTCATATAAACTGTATCCCCTCTTTCTATCCCCATAGGGGTGGAATTTCGAAACATAATCTAGATTATTTATACCAATTTTCCAGTTAATCAAGCCTCGTAATAAAATTCTGCCCTGTGAAATTGACTACCAATTAATTCACCCCATTAGCGGTAGATTTTCGAAAAACACTAAACCACTTTATTATTTATTTTGGTCTTAGATAGGTACTGAGTTTCGAGTTAATTGGACCGCGCATTAAAATTTTTCCATACTAAATTTGACACCCCCAATCTCCCCTTTGGGTTAGTTTAGAATTTAAAAAAAAAATCGAACTTTATAATTATTTGTGCCAAGTTTCAAGTCCAAACTTATTTGTACCATTTTTTTTGAGTTTATCAAGGCACTCATTAAAATCCCCTTATTAATCGAATTACCACTTTTTGTCCCGTCAAGGGTAATAACTTTCGAAAACCCCATACACTTACTATTGATTCTTCATCTGCCTAGCCTTTTCCCAACTATATTGGGGTCGGCTTCCAGTCCAACGGGATGCAGCTGGGTACCAGTATTTTACATGGAGCCACTGCCTATCTGACCTCCACAACCCAAATACAATACCCCTTGATAAGACCGGTTGTCAAACTTTCGGGCTTCTGACCACCCCTAGCGACTGTCAAAGATCCACGAATGACAGCCGGGACCAACGGCTTAGCGTGCTTTCCGAGGCACGGAGAGGTCACGGTATGTAAAGATGGACACCTATCCACAGACCAACCGCGGCAAGCGTAGTCTGCGTAATCTGATCGATCGATCTGTGCGGCTGTTATTATTAATTATTTTCTGTCAAAAGTATTAATACTTAGTTTCGAGTAAATCGGACCTCGCGTTAAAATTCTTGCACACTAACTTCAACACCCCAACACAAGGGGTGTTGGGGTGTTTTGATAAACGAATAATGATAAACTTTATTACTTGCTTAGGCAAGTATTCTTGCCAAGTTTACTAACCAAATGAATAAGATTTTTCTTATAAACTGTATCCCCGTTTTTCACTCCCACAGGGGTGGAATTTCGTAAAATTGTTTGGGATGTGTTCATTACTCGACTCAAAGATTGTTTATACCAATTTTCGAGTTAATCAAGCCACGCAGTAAAGTCTTCCCCTATAAAATTTACTTTTCACCCCGTTAAGGATAAATTTTTGAAAAACGATGATACACGTTATTCTTTATTTTTGGTCTTAAGTATAAATACTGAGTTTCGAGTTAATCGGACCACGCGTTAAAATTCTTCCATACAAACTTTGACACCTCCCAATCCCCCTTCAGGGGGTAGTTTGGAAGTTGAGAGTCGTCGTCGTCGGGTTCCGTTCCCTCCCCGTGCTCGTCCTCGGGGACTTCAATGCCAAGAATGTGGCTTGGGGTTCCCGGTATACGGACTCACGGGGCAGGATGGTGGAGGACTGGGCTCTGGAGACAGGCCTGGTCGTCCTAAACCGGGGTTCTGTCCCAACGTGTGTGCGGATGCGGGGTGAATCAGTGGTGGACATTTCGTTCGCCAGCCCCGCTCTGTTGCCGCACGTCGTCGACTGGCGCGTCATGGAGGGGGTGGAGACCTACTCCGACCACCGGTACATCCGGTTCGACGTCTCCGCCCAGACCTCAAGCGCGCCGGTCCGACAGGCCCCGAGTGGTCCGCGGTGGGCGCTGAAGCAGCTGGACCGGGAGCTTCTCCTGGAAGCCTCGATCGTGCAGGCCTGGGTGTCACCACCGGACAGGCCTGCTGACATCAACGACGAGGCGGAGTGGTTCCGGGAGGCCATGTCCGAAATATGTGACGTGGCAATGCCCCGGGTCCAGCCAGGACGCGCCTGGCGCCAGGTGTACTGGTGGTCGCCGGAGCTGACGACCCTGCGCGAAGCGTGCGTCGCTGCGCGGCGCCGGTACGCCAGGCACCGCAGGCTCCGTATCCGCCCTCCGGATACGGAAGCCATTCAGGCGGAGCTGTACGAGGGGTACAGAGCGGCGAAAACCGCCCTCCGAGCGGAGATCCTGCGGGCCAGGGGACTGGCCCGCGAGGAGTCGCTGGAGACTCTGAACCGGGACCCGTGGGGACGCCCCTACAAAATGGTGCGGGATAAACTCCGCCCATGGGCGCCCCCGCTGACGCAGAGTCTCCGGCCCCAGCTCGTGGAGGACGTGGTGGGCGCTCTGTTCCCCTCACGAGGGGAATATACACCCCCGCCCATGGCTCCGCCTCCTGCGGTGCCCGATGCGGACCACACTGCCGACGACGACGACGACGATGCTCCGGAGGTGACCGAGGTAGAGTTGAGAGTGGCGGTACGTAGGCTGAATGCCAAAAATACCGCCCCAGGACCCGACGGCTTACCTGGGAAAGCCTGGGTTCTGGCCATGGAGGCTCTCGGGCCTCGACTGAGGGGGCTCCTAAGCGCATGTCTGGAGAGGGGCCAGTTTCCACTACGTTGGAAAACGGGGAAGCTGGTGCTCATTAAGAAGCCGGGGCGCCCTGCGGACTCTCCGTCCGCTTACCGGCCCATTGTGCTGCTCGACGAGGTGGGCAAGCTCTTTGAAAGAGTCATTGCAGACCGCCTCGTCGGGCAGCTGATGCGGGTGGGGCCGGACCTGGCGGAGGGCCAGTTCGGTTTCCGCAGGGGGCGCTCTACGGTTGACGCTGTCATGCGCGTACGAGCCCTCACGACGGGGGATGCTGTTGCCCGGGGTGGGGTCGTCTTGGCGGTGTCTCTAGATATTGCCAATGCCTTCAACACCCTGCCCTGGAGTTGCATCAGGGAGGCACTCCGGCATCACCGGATGCCGACCTACCTCTGTCGCATGGTCGAGGCCTATCTGTCGGACAGGGCCGTCATCTACCCCGGTCATCAGGGAGAGTGGAACCGGCGAGAGATGTCGTGCGGTGTCCCACAGGGATCGGTCCTGGGGCCGCCTCTGTGGAACATCGGGTACGACTGGGTGCTGCGCGCCGACCTCCCTAGCGGCGTCAGCGTAGTTTGCTACGCTGACGACACGCTCGTCCTGGCGCAGGGGACGTCGCACCAGGCGGCGGCGGAACTAGCGACACGCGGGGTTGCGACAGTCGTTGAAAGGATCCGGCAACTGGGACTCGAGGTGGCCCTGCACAAGTCCGAGGCCATGTGTTTTCATGGCCCTCGGAACGCGCCACCGTCGGGTTCCCAAATAACGGTAGGAGGGGTTCACATCGGCGTCGAGTCGACGATGAAGTACCTGGGACTCGTCCTCGACAGCCGGTGGAATTTCGTGGAGCACTTCAGACGTTTGGCTCCCAGACTGGAGCGGGCCGGGGCTGCGTTGAAGCGGCTCCTGCCCAATCTAGGGGGTCCAAACGCCTCCTGCCGGAGGCTCTACGCGGGGATCGTGCGGTCCATGGCCCTTTACGGGGCACCAGTGTGGGCGCGTTCACTGAGGCGGCGACCAGCCCGGCGGTTGAACGCGTCCCAGAGGGTCATGGCCGTCCGGCTAGTCCGGGGTTACCGCACGGTCTCCGGGGAGGCAGCGAGTCTCCTTGCCGGATTGCCGCCATGGGATCTGGAGGCCAAAGTCCTCGCTCACATATGGGAGTGGCGAGAGGAGGTAAAACGCCGGGGCGTAACTCCGCTGCCGCGACAAATCGCGGCGCAGCGGACAGAGCTCCGGCGGGATCTCATGGCGACATGGAGAGTGCGACTGTCGCAACCCAGTGCTGGGCACGCCACAATTGCGGCGATAAGTCCCCTCTTTGAGGAGTGGCTAGGGAGGCGCCACGGCGTCCTCACCTTCCGCCTAACGCAGGTCCTCACCGGGCACGGCTGCTTCGGGAGGTTCCTGTCCAGAATAGGGCGGGAGGAAACGCCCGGGTGTCACCATTGTGTGGATCGCCCGGAGGACACGGTGGAGCATACGGTGGAGATCTGCCCAGCTTGGGCAGAGCACCGCCGTGTCCTCACGGAGGCGATCGGCGGCGGCGATCTCTCGCGTCCGGCCCTAGTCCGGGCCATGGTACGGAGCGAGAGTGCATGGGAGGCTGTCGCCTCCTTCTGCGAAGCAGTGATGCTCGCGAAGGAGGAGGCGGAGCGCGTGAGGGAGAGGCAATCCTTGCGCCCTCACGCCCCTAGCCGCCGCAGGAGACGCCCTGGGCGTCGGGAATCGATAGCCGATTCCCGGCCACCGTAGGCGCGGGCTTGCGGACGGCGAGCAATGGGCAGCTCGCCGTCCGGTAAGGACCAGGCCCGGGTCGACGGCGCGTTGTGTTCCACGCGCGCCTCAAGGAGATGTCAGCACCAACTGACGGGGTCCGCTAGGGCCGATGCCCGCCAGGGTCGCGGGTTGTTCGAAAGAGATACCGTGGCCCCTGGCACAGGCAACTGAAGGAACACGGGTGGGTTTTAGTCAGTAAGAGTCTGACACTCCCTTCCGCTCCGCCCAGAGCGGGAGGGGTCATTTGATGATTTCCCACCCAAAAAAAAAAAAAAAAAAAAAGGGGGTAGTTTGGAAAAAAAGCCAAACTTCATAATTTATTTAGATAAGTATTCGTGCCAAGTTTCATGGTTATTAACTCAAGGAATAAGATTTTTCATACAAACAAAATCCCCTCTTTTCACCCCTTAAAGGTTAAATTTCCAAAAACCCCTTCTTAGTGGATATCTACTCTTCACAAAGTAATTTCTCTACCCAGCGTTACCGACCAGCGTTTTAGGCTGTGCGTTGATATGTCAGTCAGTCAGGACAAAATTTCATCCCCCTTTTCACCCCCTTAATGGATGAAATTCTAACAACACCGTTGTGTTAGCTTCCAATTATAAGCCTAAATAATAAATTTTGTGATTTTTACGTCGAAAATTAATGACTTTCTATACACAACTTCACCCCCCTTTTTAACCCTTCGGGGGTGGAATTATCAAAAACGCTGAGACACGTATAAATTAATTTTCAATTGTCAGCCTAAATACAAAATTAGAAGATCCTAACTTCAAAACTGTCGGACTTTTATATAAACTTCCATCCCCTATTTTAACCCTTTAGGGGTTGAATTCCCAAAAATCCTTTCTTAGTGGATACTTACTCTTTACAAAGAACACACCTTCTAAGTTTCAAGTCTCTAGGTCCAGCGGTTTGGGCTGTGCGTTGATATATCAGTCAGTCAGTCAAGTCAGTCAGGACTTTGAATTTTATATATGTAGATGTATGCAAAATATTGTAAAACATTTTAAAAGAGTAACGGTGGAATTTATTGCCCATTCTTCTCCATACGAATACTACCTTTTGGAATGGGCGACTAGAATCAATTCTATTTTGTTGTAATTTTTGACGTTCAAAAGTGCCATTTTTGTGCCTATTTGAAATAAATGCTTTGACTTTGAATAATACTATGTTGATTTGTTGCAAATATTTATGACCTTACATGCATCAATGAACATGGACCAAGTATATTGTATAGCACAACTATAAGTAGTACTGCAAAGTGATTCTTTGCTACTTAGAGTTTGTATTCGAATCTCCTTGACATAATGACATCAGGGATAGCCAACATTTGTTCGAAAATATTTATTAAAAACTTGCAGTTCGCAGTATGGTATAATAAAAACTCAAAAAATTTAGTTTAATTTTGTGCAGTTTATCACGTGTTTACAAACATTACCTTGTGGATGTTTTTATTTGCGTTTTACATACTACGTCTATTTGTTAGCACAAAACTGACATTGCAGAAGTTTAAATGTTCAATGCTAACTTATTATACGTACGGAAAATAACAACTGGTAAAATATTAGGAATATGTAGTTTCACCAAGGGCATGTGCCTACTAAATAGTCATATTTTGCATAGAAACTCTATGTTCGTATCAGCAAACTTAGGCCAGGTGTTTCAATAGTCTCATAATTTTTATCTGAGGAATAAATATTGTGGTTTGATAGCTTTTGTATAGACAATATGTCAAACTGTCATATTTATTCTACAGATATTTTAAGTCATCTGACTCTTAAAAAATCAGCCGGTATTCGAATAAAACTACAAACTTACTACTAAACTTGCACTATGGTTATTAAAACAAAAAAACATCTTATGTGTATACCTCCATTTTAAGCAAATAAATGATTTCTATATATTTCTATTATTTTTTTTATAAAATAGGTATAAATAAAATAAATGTCGCAAAAACCGCTACGCACGAAGAACGGTTGACAAGTAGCAAAAAAAACTACGATTGCAACATCTTTGAATCTTCCTAAAAGCTTTTATTGCTATCATATAAATTAATCATAATATATCAAAATGGGTTACATCACACGTAGGTATTTCCCAATAAAATTTCTCGATACGACTACCTATACCAAAACATTTTTTCGCAGAATTGTAAAAATACCACTGCCTTGAGTTTTAAGAAAAAAATATGAGTTCGTAAGGATCGGTTTAAATTCTGACCTTTGTTTGTCACATTGCGCAACACTACTTCCGAGTTCTGACTGAGTACAATAACGTTTATTGTTTTCCTTGTTTAGAGTGGAGGATGTTGTGGATGGTATGCAAGTAAAGAGGACTGTTTGGACAGCCTCGCCTTGACCCGCCCAGCGCATGACCGCTTGATCGTCGACCAATAAATCGTGACCTTTTAAAATCACATTTCATTTCCTTTATTTACAATCCCCAGAAGTGTTGACGATACAAGGAGAGGTACTCGTTAACTGGTCGGCAATCGGAAAATTTAATCACTGACAATTTCACCACATCAGCTTATTTTTCAAACATCATTTAGGTACATCGTTACTAATTAGCCTGACGATGAAAAATTTCCCAATTTTCTCGACAGCGATGACGAAACCAAAGGGCAACGCTGCGCCATGACTTTTATGAAAACTATCGACATCATAGTATGTCAACATTCTATCGCTTTACAATTTGAATAATGTCCAATTTAATACACTATTAACGTCGAACTAATAATAAAGCGGGTCCTTATTGCGAAACGGTTAAATAACACTACAACAACGGCGAGCGCGGTTGCTCGTTGTCGCGTTTACGAGTGTTTATTTACTGGTTGCACTACAATGCCCGTATCGCACAATAAAGTTACGCTCGAAAAGCTATAATCAGAATGTTCTGTGTAAATAAACTTGGTCCGTGAAGACACTTAACGTGCGAGTGCTTAAGCGAGGCCTTTACTTAACGTTCTACGCCGATAAAAGGGCTCGTCCGTATGACGTCTTATTCCAGTTTTAGTGCCGGTAACATTGTCCGTCGCACGACAACCGACAATTCTGTAAATTTATGCTTCAGGTAAATCTAACAAAAAAAGTCTAAGTCGCTGACGTAAATTACAATGGGACGTGAAGTTAGAAAGCGAATTGTTTTCGTAAGAGCCACCTCTTACGAAAACAATTCGCTTTGTCAATAAACCTTGATTTATTAAGGGTAAAGCAGATCGTCCACGACGCACTCACTCGCTAGAAGAGTCTTATCATCATCATCATTTCAGCCGAAAGACGTCCACTGCTGGACATAGGCCTCCCCCAAGCACCTCCACTTCGACCGGTTTTGTGCTTCTCGCATCCAATGAGTTTCTGCGGCCTTCATGAGGACTTTGGTCCACCTTGTGGGAGGCCTTCCAACGCTACGTCTTCCGGTACGCGGTCGCCACTCCAGAACCTTTCGGCCCGATCCACCTCATTCTGCGAGCAATGTGCCCTGCCCACTGCCACTTAAGTTTGGCAATTCTTCGGGCTATGTCGGTTACCTTGGTACTCCTGCGGATCTCTTCATTTCTGATTCGATCACGCAGGGAAACTCCAAATATAGCCCTCTAAATTGCCCTTTAGTATGTAGTTAGCAACATTCTTACAACAACCCTCCTGCCTCAGACACCTTGCATTTTATTAACCAGTCCCTGTAATATAATGTTTAGGTAAATAAACAAATAAAGATTTATGATTCGGTCGCATGCATGCGGCGCCGCGTCTGCGAGACTTCTGAAATGGCTGAACGGATGTGGAAGAAATTTGGTACATGGGTAGATGACCGTTGCAAACTATATAATAATAATTAATTCCACTTATTGCCGCGGGACTTCTCTCGTGAAACGGACTGTATTAGCGAGTTTGTAACGCGTTACTTTTGAGTAGCGTCGGCGTTGTGGACGATGAACCTAAGAAGGCAGTCCTCTTATTAAACTAAAACCCAACATTGATATCCAAACTGATTTATAGACATGTCTAAACTGTTGGTATTTACATTGACTCTCGTACTAATTAAGAATAAAGGTTCGCCGCCGTTTTGAAGTACCAGTAAATTATTCTCGAAATCGGTTTAATTTCCGTCTCTATTATTTTGACACGGTACATTACCTGGTATTTCAATTTAGTTACATCCTGTATTTGAGGACTACTTTGATCAAATAGTCATATTTGCTGTCTTAGAACTTATAATTTATATTTTACGTATTTAGAAGGGATTGCTACTGGAATGCTTATTGGGTAATATTTTAAAGACACGAGTGCTGAAACTGCTGTCATTCAAGGATCTTTAACAGTCGTTACGGCTATAGGTCTACCAGAAACTCATAGCATAAAAAACAAAAAAAAATATTTTGATTTTAATAATAATAATCCATTTATTTCAGGCAACACAGGTCCATAGACCTTAACCTAAACATACATATATTTTAATTATAAAAATTGCACTGCTGCTTATTTTGCACGAAGTGATGTCTGAGTCGGCGTCGTGTTGCGCTGCGTGGTGTCGCGTAACCTTCCACGAAAACGTCGGTACGCTACACCTTTCGGCCAGAACTCTTCCTTCATGAAGGTTTCTAGGTATTGAGTTGGAACCCGCACCACAAACGATTTGAAGTTTAAGTTGTGGCGCGATTCCAACTTCTCTACTCTCAAGGTCCACTTGGTCTTGCTTCTGTTGTCTTCAGCCACCGTGGAGTGAGGCAGACGGGATACGTACAGCTGTGTCGACGGTGTTGCAGGACGCAGCAACATATTTGGTCCCGCCAGTGCAGTACCACATCGATTACGGCAAGTGGGCTTCCCACGCTTTGACTCCACCGTCACGAAGCCCTCCGATTTTCATATGGCAATGTCGATCCATATGAAAATGATTTTTTTTTTCTGCCATAATATTCTGGTAGACCTATAGACAGAAGCCCAAAAGTCTGACAACAGTCTTACAAGGGGTATCGTGTTACTCAGTAACTGGGTTGGTGAGACAGGCAGTCGCTCCATATGAAATACTGGTATTCAGCTGCATTCGGTTAGACTGGGAGCCGACCCCAACATAGTCGGGAAAAAGGCTAGGCAGATTAATTGAGTGCTGAAACTGATGCGCCCTAGTAGTCAGCTCCGTTACGAATATTGAAGAGGGGCTGATGCTGCTGATCTTTACAGCATTGAAGCCCTAAAAGGTCAATGGACTATTTTTCCGCAAACAAACCGCTCCGCAAAACGAAATGACCGCTCTATCTGTCCTAGTCTATTTTTGATTATATTTGTCCTACGTGTGAGTTACTGCATAGATTTTCATACGTTATATCTCTCGGAGAAACAGTCCATCGTCTACTCAGCGCTTTAGACATTTTGTACACACACGTTTTTCTTGCTGTGAAAAACTAAAGTTTATTCGACGTGCAGGGCCGTCTTTAACCTATTGGAGGCCCTGGGCACATAAGGATCACAGGGCCCCTGTATAGATAAGAGACAGTGTAAGAGAAACATAGTAATATTTCATAACTTACGGACAAAGCTAGAAACTTATTGTAAATCGCACTGCAAATAACTTATTTTGTCAGTGAATCGGGTACTAATAATGCGTAGAATGGAACGGTGGCTGCAAACATTGTTTTTTATGAGAGCAGGCCGGAGCCCTGAAGATCGCGGGGCCCTGGACACTTGCCCAGAATGCCCAATGGAAAAGAGGGGCCTGTCAAACTCAAACTGAAACCATTTATTTCAATTAAACCTTTTACAGGCACTTTTGAATTGTCAAGAAGTCGGTTAGTCAGAAAATATGAAGCTAGTTGCCCATTCCAAAGCGTAGGTACCTATGGAAAAGAACGGGCAAGAAACTCCATAGACACTCTTTTAAATTATATTTTTACAAAAATATTAGTTACATCATTAATGTTGAATTTACAATTATATGTGAGAACGATGTAAAAAAGACGTACGCGTTAAAAGCGTCAGCGTGTCGGTCGTCAGTGTTGCATGGATCACTATGGAAGTTGTTAACAGACAGACAGACACTTTTTTTCTACGGCACGGTTTATACGCCCGTACTGTAAAGAAACCGAGCCGTGTATAAGTATAAAGTGCCAGTAATTCTCGTACATCTCGTTCCAACATGAGAACAGTGTTTTTTTTAGGGTTCTGTACCCAAAGGGTAAAACGGGACCCTATTACTAAGACTCCGCTGTCCGTCAGTCACCAGGCTGTGTCTCATGAACCGTGATAGCTAGACAGTTGAAATTTTCACACATGATGCATTTCTGTTGCCACTATAACAACAAATACTAAAAATAGAATAAAATAAATATTTAACCGGCTCGCATTCAACAAACGTGTTTTTTTCGGCGTTTATGCCTTGTGGTACGGGACCTTTCGTGTGCGAGTCCGACTCGCACTTGGCCAGTTTTTTTATATTAACGAGGACGCTTTGACATTCCTCAATGCTCATCCACGCGGAAATTCTTAGTTTTTTTTTTAAGTAGCAATATCATATTATATTAATGACGCCATTACGATTGATTTGATCATTCCTTTCGTAGCTCGTAGGTCAAGACCGTACCGCGAGCGTCGGAAAATTTTACTTAGATATTGCCATTGTTTAGGAATTTTCAACCATGTTCTAAGGCACATAAAGGTTGATTTGCATATTTTATTACACGTTTGTCAAAGCGTACGTTTGTAAAGTAAATAAATAATAAAAGAAGCGCCGCCTACACGTTTACGTATTGGTATTTTTTAATTTGCTAAACACAGTCAACACTAACATTATTTTAAGTAGTGCCATTAATCATATTTAGCAAATGTTTCGGAAAAGTATAGGTAATAAAAGAATTTGGTTTGCCTTCCTTTATATATTTTTTTCCGAATTGCAAAAATCCGTGGCATACCTACCTACAGGCTGCAATTTTGAATTTAAAAAAAGTAAAATTTCGGCTCCATATAAAATTTTCAATAAAAAAAAATCAAAATCAAAATATTTTATTTCACATAAGCCTACATGGGCACTTATGAAACGTCAGAAGCTAGGTGCACGGTTCCAATTGGTCGTTTCCTATGTGGAAGAACCGGCAAGAAACTCCACGGTAACTCTTTAATAATTGGCCTGTACAATGTTTTCAAATTTATTTACTAATAAATTGTCTAGTGTAGTATTGTCTGTGCCTCTGTGGGTACAGTCAGCAACAGTCACACTGATATGATTTCAAAATCATCAAGGTACCTGACTCAGAATACATCCTTATGATTAGTACTACGGAAGCCTTAAAAGTGGCAATCAATTAAACCTTTTTTTTTCCAAAACAAAAATGTTATAATTATAGAGAATTCTATTAAGAAACGTTGTCCACCTTGTAACACTCGATAAAACGGAACGAATGACATGAGAAAGTTGAAAACGACGTCCATCTACATGGAAATCCTTAATATTGACTATAATATAATCCATACTAATATTATATATTCGAAAGTAACTCTGTCTGTCGGTATGTATGTTACCTTTTCACGCCTAAGCCACTGAACGGATTTCGATAAAATTTGGCAGAGAGATAGATTGCATACCGGGAAAGGACATAGGATAGTTTTTATCGACATACCTCGCGGGCGAAGACGCAGGCGGAAGCTAGTATGTATATGTCGGAAACGTCATTAGTACGGGAGCTGACTTGACAACCGGAATCGGAACGCTAGCGCCATCTGGTGGCGTTGACAGAGTCTGGCCTGAGTTCGTGGGGGGTCGACGCTGGAAGGCAGCGCGAGAAGAACGGTGGAGCTCTCTTGGACATTGGACATCGTACGAACAACATGTGCTCAGAAACTGTCGGCGTTCCGTATCTGGTTGTGTCGTGTACCTACCTAGTGTGTAATTTGCTAGCGTGATTAAATTGTTTGTGAAATTATAATCTCATTTGAAATGAAAACCGTTTTTCTATTGCGCATTATCCAACACACAACCCACTGTAGCCCACTCTAATTCAAATATGGCTGATAATAACGAGACACACTATACTTCCTCCGACATCAGAACTGGGATCAGTGTTGGTTCATGCGCAAAATCAGAACGCTTAAAATTAAAGTGACCGTTGACATTTGATAAACAAAGTGCAAACATGCGAACGCTTATTAAATAATCGTGTGGATCTGTCCAAGTTCGACCTAGACAAACCAGATACGGATGCACGATCATAGTACATGTTGTTTTGGGCATAGGCTGTATGCAGAAATACCTTTGCACAGTGACGCGCCAGTTGCGCCCTACCGCCTGTTAAAAAAAAAAAAGAAAAAAAGCGTGTCTGTAACCGGCTTTTGAGTCCGTCGTATCCTGTTTTCGTATTAAGAACACACGGTAGGACGCGTCATGTGCAAACGTAACAGCACACAGTTCGATAGCTGATTTGTTTTGCTGAAAATTACTGCAAGGAGGTCAACTTGTTGTGTGTGGCCGTCATTAAGGCGCACAAAGGGAGCCAAGGACGTAGCGTGGAGCTACCAGTGACGTGGGGTGACTTGAAGAATCGAGCCAAGCAGCCTGCAGCCGTCGGTGAAGCCCTTCGTGTGCTGCAGAGAGGGAATCCAGGACATGTCGCTACATGTCAAGGCCGCGGCACGAGCAGTGGCAGCCAGGCAGATGGTGGAGGTGGACCGCGTGCTGCAAGCAGCAGCGGCGAGTGGACGTTTGCGTCGTACAGCTACTCTCAGGCACGTTAGAAAATAAAGGTGAGCTGTATTGTTTTGTTTACGATTCTGGTGCTGAATGCTCGTTAGTAAAAGCGAGTTGCGCAGCCAAATTAAGTGGCAAACGATTTAATAACGTTGTTGCATTGACTAGTATTGGTCAAACGCGTGTATTCAGCACAGAACAAATCATATGTAGCGTTGCAATTAGCGAGCAAAGACTTGGGATTTTATACCCGACATTTACTGGCAAAGTAATATTATGATATGACAAATAAAGTAACATGTTGAACAGACCTAGTTTAAGTTTATTTTGATAAAGGCTCGTAGGCTTGTGACTCGTTTGGGTGGTGTGTAACTGGATGGAGGTTACATGTGGAGGTGACCGGATAGAGGTTGCCTGTTGTGTTAGTAACCGGATGGAGGTTACGTGTTGAAGACCGGATGGAGGTCGTTTGGTTTGATGCTTAAGGCTGGATGGAAGTTATAAGTGTGATGATATGAAGGCCCGATGGAGGTCAGAGCAAGAGCGCTGCAATATTTTAATGAGCTTTCTATTATTTGAATGAGTATGGGTGTTGTTCAACATGTCGCTTTGAGAGAAAGAGTTGGTAATGATTTTCATTAAAAGTAATTAATAAAAATTAAATTCTTTATTGCGAGTAACCATGAGACCCATACAGTGTTAGTAACAATAAACTAAACTTACAGTTACAGTTAGTGATACAATTACAACAATTTTCGCTTTGACTAGATAATCGAAGTTTGTTTACATGGCTCTGGTCATTGGATGTTTTGCTATGATTAATCAAAGTTTGTTTAGTTAATTTAGAGGTATTGTTTTGTAAAAACAATGAGAAGAGAATTAAAGCTTTCTGTATTCAAAAGTTAGAAGCCGTAAGTGGTCAGAATTGGCCGAGTGGAACATGCACTGCTGTTGGCTTTTTTTGTGGTTACAGGTTGGCGCGCGGCGGCGTGTGCGGGCGGGATGGCAGTGTCGGGCGGCGCTGCATTCTTTGGATCTCCTGTGGGAGTGCTCGCTGATCAGGGACGGTGCTTTTCGTGCAAGAGGTTTCACGACTTCTGCCAGAGAGGCAGTGACGGCGAGTGGATTGTCTACCGAATCTGGTGAGCCGTTTTCATTTTGTTTTGACTCTGGTACTGAGTGCTTCCCTGGTAGATAACAGTAAAAATGGTTACATTGTTGGGTGTAGCCCAATCTAATTTACAATGCAATTTTAAATAAGCTCATGATAGTTTAAGAATGATGTCAGTAGGTCATGTACCAGTCGAAGTAGATAGTGATCACAGTGGTGACGAGCAATGAGCAAGCCTATGTAGTGGGAGCCACGCGAGTAGGTGTTCTCTAACGGGCGTAGTAAAGTTGTGTGTAGTCACAGGGTGATGGATGTGGATCCATGCGCTGGATGTGTGAGAGCAATGTGGATTGCTGGTCGGCCGGAGCGCCGTGGCGTTAGAGTGGTTTACTCGTGTGTGGGTTTCCAGGTGCCTAAGGCTCTTAGTGAAAAAGATTATTGTTGTAATGTGGATAACGATGGTACATGGCTATGGTTGATGTTTTTTTTTTGCTATGATTGATTACAGTTTGATTACATGGCTCTGGTTGAATCAAGTACGCTCATGACGCTAAGGCACATGCCATGGCACAGGCCAAGGGATCAGAGTATTACTGACGAATTTGAGGAAAGCCAAGTAAAAGTCTTGTTGATGAAACAGAGCAGAGATTAAGTCGTGTGTGTGTGTTGTGTAGGGTTTTGTGAGAAACCACAAAGTCCGTGAGTGACTTGGCGATCCGAGGGGATGCGCAAATGAATGGTTGAGTAACAGGAGGTTACTTGATAGTATGAGACACATGCACCTTAGTTGATTATTTACTTTGTGATCTTGAGATTTGTTAATCAAATAATGAGTAATGCTCTGAACTCTGCAATTTTTTAGGTTGATCGAATTTTCATTGTGTTTTTGCCTGTACCATAATTGGTCAGGAGTGACCGAGCTATGTGATACTTTGCGGGTATGTTTGTTTACAGATTAACACACGAGGACGTGTGTATCGCAGGATGACCGTGTCGGAAACGTCATTAGTACGGGAGCTGACTTGACAACCGGAATCGGAACGCTAGCGCCATCTGGTGGCGTTGACAGAGTCTGGCCTGAGTTCGTGGGGGGTCGACGCTGGAAGGCAGCGCGAGAAGAACGGTGGAGCTCTCTTGGACATTGGACATCGTACGAACAACATGTGCTCAGAAACTGTCGGCGTTCCGTATCTGGTTGTGTCGTGTACCTACCTAGTGTGTAATTTGCTAGCGTGATTAAATTGTTTGTGAAATTATAATCTCATTTGAAATGAAAACCGTTTTTCTATTGCGCATTATCCAACACACAACCCACTGTAGCCCACTCTAATTCAAATATGGCTGATAATAACGAGACACACTATACTTCCTCCGACATATATATCTCTGAAAAACTGTCTGTCCGTTACTTATAAAATCATGACAATAGTTACGTAAGTACCTACCTACTAAGTTCGACTTTTTTTGTATTTCTTTAGATTGGTATTTTACTACCCCTTTGGTCTAGAAGTCGCAAGCGCTTGTTGAAAATGAGGTCCTGCGTTCGATTCCCGGGTCGGGCAAAGTGCTTTTGTGTTTTCCATCTGGAATTTCTCAGTAGCAGCCCGAAGTTTGAATTTGTGCCCGATTGATGGCAATAGGCTCGCCCCCTATTACGTCAAAGCATTTATTTCAAATAGCCACATAAAAGGCACTTTTGAAAGTCAAAAATTACAACAAAATAGAATTGATTCTAGTCGCCCATTCCAAAAGGTAGTTTACGTATGGAGAAGAATGGGCAAGAAACTCTAACGTTGCTCTTTTAAAATGTTTCACAACATTTTGCATACATTAGTAATATGTGAAGACGATGAAGACCTTAAATAAAATTACAATACCACAATAGGAACCTACTCGTACACAAACCTGCTGAAATGTATGTGTACTAAGATACAACTCTTTCTAACCCTTCGGGGATTACAGGCGTGATGCTATGGTATTTTGTGGTTGTTTTTCTTTAGTTTGGTATTTTACTCGATGTGGGCAAATCCTGTAGTAAAAGCTAGCTATTAAAGACGGCTAGAAACATTTATAATGCGTACTTAACAATTTTATCTTTAGATCTTAACGCACTAACAGCTAAGATGGCGCGATGTGTGAAATTCTAACGTAACGTACATTTAAGTGCTAACTATGAAAGCTAATATTTACACAAACTTCTATAATAACAATATTATCATTAATTACATACATATGTTCACACCTTCTTCCCATGTGTGTAGGTAGAAACTACGGAACCACACCTGCTATGATCATTACATACCTAGCGTGCTTGCTTCGTTTTGCTTCGTTTACATTCCTACATTTGCGGGGTAATTGCGTAACATACTAAGGGCGCGTTCCCACTATGTCGTGACGATTAATTTATCGTTGGACAACTGTCATCTGTAGCTGTTCCCATTATGTCGACTGTTTATCGTTGCTTCGTTTAAATTCCTACATTTGCGGGGTAATTGCGTAACACACTAAGGGCGCGTTCCCACTATGTCGTGACGATTAATTTATCGTTGGACATCTGTCGTCTGTAGCTGTTGCCATTATGTCGACTGTTTATCGTTGCTTCGTTTAAATTCCTATATTTGCGGGGTAATTGCGTAACACACTAAGGGCGCGTTCCCACTATGTCGTGACGATTAATTTATCGTTGGACATCTGTCGTCTGTAGCTGTTGCCATTATTTCGACTGTTTATCGTTGCTTCGTTTAAATTCCTATATTTGCGGGGTAATTGCGTAACACACTAAGGGCGCGTTCCCACTATGTCGTGACGATTGATTTATCGTTGGACAACTGTTCTCTATAGTTGCCATTATGTCGACTGTTTATCGTCACTGTGTCGTCGAAATATTTTATCGTTGAACGACTGTCGTATCTAGCTATTCCCATTGGATCGTGACGACATTTTTACTGTTCACAGTAGTCGCCTTGTCGTTTGCACATTAGTCGCGTCGTCTACTTAGAGTATTAAACCAACCGGAGACGCCACGAGTACTAATATCTATGCAAATAAGTCTGTCACTTTTATCGCGGGGGACGAGGGAACGCAATAATACACTAATGCAATTCGATCGCGTTGTTACGCACGCACACAAAACAAAAAACAAACACAAGCATAAACTATACGCACACATGTATATAACCGCTATGACCGGCGGTCTCGTACCTTTGGCAGCGGGGATCGCCTGACAATGGCGCCTCCAGTTGGTTTGATACTCAAAGGTCGTCTACGTTCTTTTGAAGATCAGTAGTGGTATGAACGTGTATATGTACCTATGTGTGATACGTGGCTACAGTCTCTATAACGACACATGATTTGTCGTTACGATAAGTCGTGACGTTTTTTTATCGTTTTACGTCTGTCGTGCTAGCCGTTCCCATTGACTTGACAATCTGTCGTCACTGCAAAAAAAAACAGTAGCAATGGCTTTAATTTTGACAGTTACACAACATTCATTGCGTTATTTACGTTGTTGAGCTGACAAATTTTCAAACACATGATGCTATGGATTAGCAATACCTAATCCTTCAATATGATTCAGATTGAGTTTGAAAATGTGTAAAAAGGTGCTAGTCATACACGCACGCCGGTCACGAGGACTAGGCACTTGACTTTCCAGAAGAACTTCACCAACGAGGTCACAAATAATTATTATTATTGCTATTAATTATTAGTTAAATAAATCATGCTCTTCATGTCTTTGAAAAAAGAAGAATTTTCATTTAATGGAGATTATTCAAGATACTCTCGAATTTATGTGGTCGTAAGTACTTTTTTTCCCTGTACACTATTCATGAAACTCCAGTAAACGCATTCAGGGATTTAACCTTCATTTTTACCCAAGCAAGTCTATTCAAACTTATGATTTAAATTAATATTATTTCAAGTTAAACAAATATCAACTTAATTTTAATGGTAATTAAGTTGACTTCAGAGTGACTAGCACTATCGAAAAAGTTATAAAAATGTTTGAAGTTGTAGCGTAAACTGAACTTTATTGTGTAGGGTTTAAAGTTATTTTTCCAGAAACTCCTATTTATTTTGTTTACATTTTTGGCAAATAAATCGCGAATGCAGATTAGGAGTCGTAGGTAGGATAACGCCTATTTTCTCCGAATTGTTAGGCAGGAGTACCTACAATAGGTAGGTACATACACACATCAAAAGTGTCTAGGGATCAAGCATTTTTATGCGGATTTCTTGAGATTGAGATGTGGCTTTGTAATAAATTTATGATTTTATAAATTTATATGGATCCGTTTTGGTGCATTTCATAATTTGAATCAGGAACTGTGAATCAAATTCGAGTAAAAGATGAAAATCAGCTGTCAATATTTTCCCTATAAAAACATACAACGCATTGAAGACATTATTAGTGCTACTGTTTCCCTACTACTGATTAAAACCAACGTTATTATGGAGCGGCGACGTCATTTAAGCAGGGAAGAAATGCTCAGAGCCGTGGGAATGATAGAAGCTGGTTCCCGGCAACGTACTGTGGCTTTAGCTCTGAATACAAGTCAGAGTGTTATCAGTCGACTTTGGACACGTTACCGAAGCACTGGTACCGAGGCTGAGCGCCATGGAGGACGGTATCGCTGCACCACACGGAGACAAGACCGATACATTCAAATCTTAACTCGAAGAGCTCCAACAATAACCGCCATGATGTTAGCCGTGAGGCTTCATCACTCTTCAGGGAACTTAATTAGCGACCAAACAGTCAGAAACCGCTTGCATGAAGTGAACCTTCATTCCCGAAGACCGCTACGGGTACCACCTATAGCAATGCACAATCGTAGGATTCGATATCAATGGGCTCTTGAACACAGAAATTGGGCAGAAGAACAATGGCGTTTCGTGTGCTTTTCTGATGAGTCTCGTTTTGGTATGAGACCGGATACAAGACGTATACGACACTGGAGAACCCCTGGACGCCAACAGCGATTAAAATCCTGCCAGGAAGTCCATCCTTATAGTGGTGGAACCATCATGGTATGGGCGGGTATTTGGATCGGCGGAAGAACTGAGTTGATTTGGATCAGAGGCAACCTCAACGCTCAAATTTATGCTGAGACGATTGTATCAAACGTCATCGTTCCTCTACAAGTGCAAATCGGTCCCTTATTTCAGTTAATGCATGATAATGCACGACCGCACACCGCAAGAGTTGTAAGACAGACTCTCGCCGCAGCTAACATCAATGTCCTGCCCTGGCCTGCTCAGTCGCCAGACTTGAACCGGATTGAGCATGCATGGGATATGCTACAGAGAAGAGCTCTGCCGAATATGGAGGGTATCCAGTCGCAAGAAGACTTTTTTTGTTGTTGCAACGAACATGGGCGGCCATTCCACAGCGTGATTTGGATGAACTCATTTTGAGTATGCCAAACCGATGTTCTTGTGTTGTTAGTGTTCGCGGTAGAAACACGGATTATTAATTGTTTAAGTTACCCAATAAAATTTTAAAGAAAACTGTTATTTCAGTCTTTTTTTCGAACTTTTGTGTTAGTGGTTCAAATGTCAAAAATCCCTTTATTAGGAAAATGGCAAATTTCTTTATTAATGCAAAGGTGACTTGGTTTATCGTTACTGTGACAAACGAAAACACTTTATTTGATGAATCCTTAAAGAAAATTTTAATTAATATCAATCAGGAGAAAAGTTATTGCAAAAATATATGTTGATCCCTAGACACTTTTGATGTGTGTATATTTAAAATTATTATTACTGAGTGTACCTATTTAAAAATACTGAGGAGCCCGTGGCTAAATAATAACAGCCGCACAGGTCAATCGATCAGGTTAAGTTACGCTTGCCGCGGTCGGTCTGCGGATGGGTGACCATAATTACATACCGAGACCCTTCGTCTTGGAAAGCACGTTAAGATGTTGGTCCCGGCTGTCATTGGCGAATCTTTGACAGTCGTTACGGGTAGTCAGAAGCCCTAAAGTCTGACAACCAGTCTTACCAAGGGGTATCGTATTACCCAGTAACTGGGTTGTGTAGGTCAGTTAGGCAGTCGCTCCATGTAAAATACTGGTACTCAGCTGCATCCGGTTAGACAGGAAGCCGACCCCAACATAGTTGGGAAAAGGCTAGGCAGATGATGACCTATTTAAAATACTTTAAATTAGAGACCGACAGCGCTTTCGGTTTCAGTTGAAAATCGTGTTTTAGTCGTACTCTAATTACCTATTTCATTACGCTTTTACGTACTAATTTTACTTGAATTATACCCAAAGATATAAACCTTTAGATTTGCCCTCCCCGTACCAAGTCGCACGAAAAATGATTCGTAACTACTGAAAAAAAAAGAAAAGAAGAGTGAAACTGAAAAGTGACCTCACAAAATAATAATGGCGTTTCCATGACAATCACTTTATTGACATTGTGTATGTCAAAAGTGTCAAAACGAAACAGAAATGCGACCATCTTTTGACGCAGTAGGGCGAATCTTACGATTTAAATGTTCGGAACTACTTACACGTGTATGATATTTCCTATAAAATTAAGAATATGTTTTTTCTCGATAACAACTTTTCAATATGATTGTACGTACAAGCAAAACACTGAATAGTACCTACTTTTTTCTTTTCATGTAAACTCTTGTTACATGAACTATTCATGTAACAACAGCGTGTTTAACAATTATTAAGTTATGCCTTTTTTTCTATTGTATTAATGTTTTCTCTATTTCTCACACCTGCACATTAGTAAAACAAGTAGTTAATTTTTTTTTATGGACATACCTAGGTAGCAACTTTTTTTTTTATTGCTGAAGGAGCCTTCTCTTGACCTCGATCATGCCTGATGGAACGAGCGTACCCAGAAGATGCCTTTTAAATTAATTTAGTTTTCAAGAAAACCAACACAATTAATGTAGTGTAGGTAGGTCCCTTGAATAGGTAAGTATGAAGTACAAGTGCGGCCAGTGCATGAATAATATATTTCGTTTTAAATATGTACAGACGCCAGCACATCAAACTACTACAATATGTCAAATTTCTTTAATAGATTTTCAACTTTATCGCTACAAAATAAGGTTCAAAGTTGATTGGGAACATTTGACAGTTTCGAGTAGCTTGATGTGCTGGCGTCTATTACCTTAACCAACACCTTAAACAAACACTACATATTTCGAAGATAGTAAGTGCCCACTTAAATAGTATTTGAAACACTTTTATCACCTAAAATATGTCCCAATTCGTTAATGCAGGCGAAATATTATCAGATAATGTATAATTTGGTGCCAACGTTCCGTTTCCTTTTAGATACCTAATCACAGGTAATATGAGTTCACACAAATTAAAGAGATATTGACAGTGACAAATTAGAAAATTGGTGATGTCAATCCTTACGATATTGTTCGACGAATTTCACATAAGCTCCCGTTATCTTAATTTTATGTTTATGTTAATTTTAAAACAATCGGAATGTACCAGGAAAAACTATGTCATTATTAAAATTCTAAGTGACGCCATATTTTAATTTTAAGTGTTTGTAAGAGCTTGTTATTCGGAGAATGTAGGGAAATTCGTAAAAAGGCTCGTTTACACGCGTAGAATTTGTCGACCGCAGAGAGCAGAAAATGTACATGTGAGACTCGTAGGCGAGAAACGGTTAATAGGTTTATACATATCTTTATATTTTTTTCATTATTACACCTAGCACGGTTTGTCTCTGCATCACCCAAAGATTGACTGGTGGTGGACTGTTCATTTTTCCGTGGCTTAAAGGATTCAATGAAAAATAAATATTTCGCCAGGCGATTTATCGCACTCTTGTGTTTACACTTAACGAAAAACTTAATCTAGAATATGATTAGGTATGTCGTAGAATACAAGTAAGACTTTCTTAAGGGGCTTACATGACCTAAAGCGCGCTCACTGTCGGACTGCTTAGAAGAGAAAGAAAAGTGCGATGACACGACGCTGGTAATTTATTGCAAAATATGAAGCATTTATTTAATCACAAAAAATCTATTATTTGGACTAAAAAATTAAAAGACTCGTATTTTAGTACGTTGCTTTTAGAATAATCTGACTTAAAATCAGAATGATTGTATGTATATTAGTATGGTTTTTTTGTAAAAAAAAAAATTTTGAGATAACTTCACGTTTTTTTTCTATCGTATCAAATTAGTTGTATTATGTTTTCAACACACTATCTACCTAGCATATATGCCACAGGATACAGGAATATATGATATTCTTCAGGATATATCCTGAAGAATATCATATATTGTTCTGATTTTGTTTACTGTAGTCGATCATAATTATACTTTTATTGTTTCTAAAACTTGTGTTTTTTGTGTTTGGGTCCTGTAAGCCCCCTTTTTTTTGAAGATGGGAAATCATCAAATGACTCCTCCCGGTCTGGGTGGAGCGGAAGGGAGTGTCAGACTCTTACTGACTAGGGCCTTCAACCCCTTAAACTGAGATTTGATAAATCGATTAGCGTTTATTTGTCTACACACGGACGCTGACAATTTTCAAAGGCATGGCCAACCTCGACTTTCTTACTACGAGTATCGTTTACACCAGTCAGTTTCTTTTATCTCTATTCGATTCAAGAAACCCTCATCGTGTAAACGCCACGTTAGTCGATGTGTTTAGATAAGTACCGCTAATCGACCAACGAGGTTAATTGGAAGGAGGCTAACAGGTCTTTCTTTTAGTACTTTTCCTACAAGTTGTTGGGCGAAATGGAACGTGTGTTGTTGCAATGGTACGTCGTTTTGTTGTCAGGCCTTTCTTGCATGGTTAACAGAGACGTTAAAAGTAAGTGCTGGTGCCGGAAAATGCCATGTCCAAAGAAAATACATCCAAAGATTGAATTAATAAAAATATTACAAAAGCAACAATCTATCTTTCCAAAAAATCTGACTTAGGTACACTTTTTCTGCTAAAAAGGCTAGTATCGCAATTTTTTATTATAGCATAAAAAAGTATAATCAGCCTATAACAGTCACAAGCAGTCGGCGCTGGGACACAAGCTTCCTCTCTGTAAAAGGGAGTGGGCCATAATTCACCACGCGGGCCCATTGCGGGTTGGCGGATGTCACATGTCTAGGAATTTGGTTCTAGGGCATGCCGGTTTCCTCACGATGTTTTCCTTCGCCGGTTTGAGAGTAGCGGTGATTAAATTAAATACATAAACTAAAGAGGCGCCTGCGTTCATAAGTCGGAGCCAATATGACTAGGCCCCACTACTTTGTTTTCAAAATGTATAAAATAAAAACAGATGAATCGCAATCATAAATCTTGCTACTAAGTTTTTTTTTCAAGTTCAAGGCACAAGACCATTATTTCATTTCCTATTCACAATACCAAAAAAGCCACCGAAAATAGTGCTAACCAGAACATTTTCGCAAAGGTGAACGTTTTCGCGTATAATCCTCATAGTGTTGAGTAAGTGCTAAAACTAGGTACATTAGTAAATCAGGAGTCTCGACACTATGTGTCTATTTGTCCGAACAATTACTGAGAGCAGGCGCCAGTAGACAAACATAACTACGACAAACTTTGAGCGATCGTATAGAAGAAATACGTAGAGGATTAGGAGCTATAAATTATAATACAGAAGAACAATTCTTGATCTATAGTATACTTAGTAAAACTATAGTATACATAGTAAAACAAGGTCGCTTTTCCTGTGTGTGTGTGTATGTGTGTTCGATTTTGTTGAGATCATTCCGAAATATTTTTGTGTTTATCTTATTAATATTTAACTAAGAAATTTCAATGTTTTGTCATGTCACCATTCCACCCAATCAGGGACCAAGAATAAAGGACTCGGAAACAAACAGAAGTAATCACAATGATGTAAGAAATCGTCACAGTTATGTTACATAAACCCGACAGAATGGTACAAAACCCTGCATCAAGTTGAACAACCAAGGCATACTAACATTTCTGAAAGCAACTTCTAGTTTTACGCTGTTTTTTATTAGTGGCGAAAGGTTTTCAATAGGTGGCTCAATATAGTTCTCGTATGGAGACTTTTATTCTTCTTCGCTGTTATCAACGGAAGCTGACTATAGCCTTTATCAGAAACGGGTCTTCTGCAATGTCTGTTTTTTGGTACACACATACAATGTGTTATTTCCTATTTGCTGTAATACTCGTTTTTTTTTGTTATCCTATTTAAGGGGCAAAAATCCCAAGTTTTAGAAACAATAAAAGTATATTATCGACTACAGTAAACAAAATCAGGAAAATATATGATATAATTTAGGATATATGTTAGGTAGATAGTGGGTTGAAAGCATAATACAACTTTTTTGTCAGATTATTCTACAAGCAACATACTAAAACACTGTGTTTTAATGTTTTAGTCCAAACAATAGATTTTTTGTAATTAAATAATTGCTTCATATTTTGCAGTAAATTACCAGCGTTGTGTCATCGCGCTTCTCTTTCTTTTCTATGCAGTCCGACAGCGATCGCGCTTTCGGTCATGTAAGCCCCTTAAGATTTTTAAATAAATCCTCTAGTGTGTAACTTTGGTTAGACTTTACAGTGTTGTTACGGTGATGTTGATTTATTTTATAGAAGGACCTCCCCCTAAAAATCATTTACGTTTAGGGATTTTAAAAAGAAACAGCACCCTTATTACGTAACACATTATCAATCTAAAATTGAATAATTTTGAAGGATATTGCTGATCCATTGCTTCATAAGTTCGAAAAATGTGTCTGCTCAATGAATGTTGTTGACCTGTCAAACTGAAACCCGTTGCTACTGATGGTGTGTTCCGCAATTATCCTGATAGCTTTACCAAATACTTCGAGTGATAAGTAAATAGAAGAGAAATAATAAAAAAAACGAGTGATAGCTACTTTTGTATTAGATTAATTTTACAAGAAAAAGAAAATTACATCTTTCTTTTTTCGTCACCTAAATCAGTACAGAGAAAGCAACATGAGAGAAAATACATTTTTTATTTACAATAACCAGCAAAGAAATGAGAATTCGTAGAACCGACGACCGTACCTACCCTAAGTCTTATTAGCTTAGCAAATAACATCAACATTTCTATATTTTTGTTCCATAATAAAAATATGAGCTGTCATGTAGATAACCATATAAGAAATGTCCTGAAAGATAACTTTGGACTAGAGTACAAATTGGATGTAAGATAAAACATAAATCTCACATCCAATTTTGTTTCAGGATTCTACGTCCTTTTTGACCGACGACAAAAAGAGGAGGTTCTCAAGTCTACGCGTACCTATATATTTTTTATGTAAACAACCCTAATAACTTTTCACAGAGTAGTTCGATTTTGAAGATTTTTTTTTTTGCATCAATTTGGTCTAGACTTTTGCATAACTAATGACAATTTGAACGTGTTGATAGGTTTAATTAGTATGATTAGAATTGACGCGACACTCTACGATTGTCGTGGATCTTTAGGTATCAACTGCAATGCGACATGCTTGTGCATAAAATTTTAATATTAGTCGAATTCTAAAGTCTCTAATTGTTATTTGCAAATGATAATTATTATGATAATCGAACACTTTTTCTTCCACTTACGATACAACTTTTCCTTTCTTTATCCTTAGGTATTTGTCTGTATCCTTAAAGCTTAAAATCATGTCTTTATTTTCATTGCATCTCGTTTTCTATGTTGCGAAAAAATGAGAGAAAAGTATTTGGCGCTAGGGCTTCAAGGAAGGAAGCACAAGGTTGTTCCATTTGAAAAAATATTTTTACATGTCACACAATAAAATAAAAAAGTAGGTCCAATAAGCCTGTCTTCTGTTGAAACTTTAAAACACTTAATTTTTTAACCGACTTCAAAAAGGAGGAGGTTCTCACTACAACTGTAGGTTTTTTTGTAGCGGGCGGAGAGTAATGGGTAGCTCACCGTCCGATCAGGACTAGGCCCGTGCCGGACGGCGTGTACGTGTACCACGCGCGCCTCAAAGAGATGTCAGCATCGAGGAGGGTCCCCCTTAGGTCCGAAGCCTGCCGGGTCAGCGGGATTGTCCGAAAGGGTTAGTGCTGGCCCGGAACATAAAGGGCTAAGGAAGGAACACGGGTGGGTTTTAGTCAGTAAGAGTCTGACAGTCCCTTCCGCTCCACCCAGAGCGGGAGGAGTCATTTCGTGAATTCCCATCCGCAAAAAAAAAGGGGTAGTTCCATATAAATTTTATTAACTTTGCTTGGGCAGTTTTTGAGTTAGCTTCAATAATACGTATTTTTGTCATTTTGTTTATATTGATGATGTTGTATTGACTTCCTGTCACTGATATTTACGTAGCAAGTAGTGTTATATGAATTTGTGTAGGGTAAGTACAACTTAAAAGTGAAAAATATAAACTTTTTTCCAAACAAAAGACAACCGACTTCCAAAAAAGACACTACAAAGTAAAAAATAACTTTGATTTCGGAAGTCGGTGGCAAACAACGAAAATGCGAGCCCAACGACACCGACTTCCGAAATAAAAGTTATTTTTCACTTTGGAGTGTTTTTTGGAAGTCGGTTGTTTTTTTTTGTAAAAAAGTTTTTCATGTTTGTATTTGTAAAATATTGTAAAACATTCCATAAAGAACTCCATCCATTGAGAACTCAGTTTTATACAAATAGCCTTAAAGAAACATCGTATAAAACAAATAATTTCCCTCAAATCTCTCAAAACACGAATAAAACAAACCATAACAACACTTATCAGCTTCAATACTTTCATAAACTGGCGTCTGCGCCGTTCAAAGTTATCGTGTTATCATTATTATTGTTATCACACACTCATTGATTCCTGGCGCCAGCAGACTATCACCGGCTTTACGATTTATATCTGCATCGTATCGAATAAAGACTCCCGCAGACAGACGACGCGACTCTAGTAGAACAATTTCTGTTAAAACTTTACGAAAATTGTGCTATCAGAAACGCGTCGCTCCGTCGCGTCGCACCTATCAGCGGGACCCTTAAATCAAAAACTAACTTTTTTTACATTCACCGCGTTTAGGACACGACAAGCAGTGACGTAAGATGGTTATAGATAATTGGCTTTGTACCTAGGGTGTAGTTTTGAGAGTCTATTTTCCTGTACTTACCTAATAATATTGCTTTTAGCACAATTAAATGTAAGGCTAATAGTAAGTCAGCGGGATTGCCCGAAAGGGTTACCGCTGGCCCGGAACATAAAGGGCTAATAAAGGAACACGGGTGGGTTTTAGTCAGTAAGAGTCTGACACTCCCTTCCGCTTCACCCAGAGCGGGAGGAGTCATAAGATGATTTCCCATCCGAAAAAAAAAAAAAGAAAAGAAAGGCAAATAGTAAAATGCTTGCTGTCTAAAGTTTTTGATGTTAGGTAAATAGGTAGGGGAGAGGGGGGCAAGATGGGGTACTTAACGTTTGAAACACAATAAAACTAACATTTTCGTGTTTATATTATCATTTTTAGTTTAATAATCATCTTTGGTAATCACTCTTCCATGATTCAATGTAATTAGGAACATATGTTATGTAATTAAATAGAAAATCCTCAAAAAGTAGAAAAAGTCAGATTTCCCCATCTTGCCCCCTTCCTCGGGTAAGATGGGGTACCCTAAGGGGTAAGATTTGGTTTGCAAAAATCAATTTATTTTTGCTGAAATGCTGACAGAATTCGCAAGTAAACGTCCCATCTTCATCTTCATCATCTATACCAGCACAGGTGCACTGAGCCTATTTGCCATATTCAGCACATGCAGCCCATTTTGCATATTAGAGAGAATTTTTTTTTCTGCAGGGACTGAAAGAGGTTCCTAAAGAAGTGGGGCTACTAGGGCATGTGGAGTATCATATGAAACAGCGCTGTTTACACATTCTCAAACATTTTTCGTTTTTTAGGCCGCATAGTTTTTGACTTTTGATGAAAAATGTAAAAAAAAAAAATTACCGTTCCCCCCTTATATCCGAAGTTTGCATTGAGAAAAATCTAAAATTATTCTATGTGATAGAAGTTTATGTAAAGATTACAGGAAAAATAAAACGGTGTCTCTAAATAGCACGATTTTAATATCCACAGATTTTCTATCAATTTTCTAAGTTTTTTTATCGTATCTTCTAATTCTCTTTTATGTGGCGATGAAGTTTTAATTGCAGTTTTTCCTCGTTTTCTAATAACGCGAGAAGCTTTTCGTGGTACTGGAAAGGGCATGATTTGCTGGGGAATAGCCACAATAAATCAATTCATTTATTTATTTAAATTATATAAATAATTATTGGTACTTTTACAGAGGTAGCAAAATAAACTTTTTAACTATTTTAATGCGGGCAAGATGGGGTACCCCAAACCCCGTCTTGCCCTCTCATGCCGAAATAAATTTAAAAATTAATGTCTAAAAACAACGTTTCCGCACAAAAATAAACAAGTGCTTACCTGCAAGTGTGATTGTTGACGCATGTGAATACCCTTGTTTGTATTTTGAAATGTTATTTTAAACAATACAATCACGTTCCAACCAAAGTGAAAAAACTACAAGCAAATCACCAAAAACTGTTTTTTTCAATTTTAGAATAAATTACGTGGTGCTGTCGCCCTGTGACATTTCTGGCTAACAACTGGCATGGCGGCGGTGTGTTGTGAGCAAAAATTATCGTGATTGGTCAATTGGTTTCTGAGGTAAGGCAGGTACCCTGTCTTACCCGCTACCCCATCTTGCCCCCCCTTCCCCTACTGTTAATAAAAACCTTCATTTTACATTGTTAATGAAGTAATAGAAGTAAGGGCTCGTGGCTAAGTAATAGCAGCCGCATGAGCCGATTGATCAGGTTAAGCTACACTTGCCGCGGTCGGTCCATGGATGGGTGACCATCTTTTCATATCAAGACCCTTCAATACCTCGGAAAGCACGTTAAACTATTGGTCCCAGGTATCATTCCTGGATCGTTGACAATCGTTACGGGTGATCGTCTTCAGAAGCCCGAAAGTCGGACAACCAGTAACCAGTAGCAAGAGATATCGTGTTACCCAGTAATTGGGTTGTGGAGGTCAGATAAGCAGATGCTCCATGTAAAATACTGGTTTTCAACTGCATCTGGTTAGACTGGAAGCCGACCCCAACATTCATAGTTGGAAAAAGGCTGATGATGACTTACCTATTTGCATTTGAGAGGATGATGGAATATGGTGAACGTATGTTTTAAGTCAGAATGAGAATACTAAGGTGTTACAGAGTATATCGGTATTCCATTAGTTCTAATCCGTGCATGCTTAAATTAACAAATCTAAATAGAAAACTCGTAAAACCTATATTATTTTATGCATTTATTTATACACGCCATTTAAAAGTAAAAGCCGGTACATCTAATTTAGCCTATTACTAATAATCTACGACACTTATTAGTGGAATTAACTAAAAGAATTTTCAATGACATCTGACTAATCAAAACCACTCAATGCTTACATTATAGAATCAATTTAATAAAAGATAAGAGCGATTGCATAAACTTTCTTCGAAGCACACTCATCGATACACAGACTTAAATATTTCATACAAACAAATTCGTCCACTGTGGGTTCACTGGTCGTTTTTTGTCGTGACTGTTTAGGCTGTGGTGTACATCGAGTTGAGGTGTCGCAATATGACTAGAGGAAGCTCAGAAACTCAGAAGTAATGTAACGTCATTGGTTGTCATGTGGTCGCATGTGACGTGTCAATGAACTTGTTATGTGTCCGAATCCAATTGCATTTAAAGTACTGGAGATTGACTGGTGATTAAAAGAAACTGACATTACGAATGTGGTTAATTAGGTAAAGGTACGAACCACATTTTTACTAAATGCCTTCCAGAATCTGTTTTTAATTGACCTGTTAAAAAATTAATATAAACTTATATTTATCTTTTCTAGACTTACGGTGTTTTCAGGATTAAGGCTCCTACAAACAGGCGCGACACGCGATATACGAGTAATCGCGCGCGACACAAAGGCACCGCAAGTCGCGCAACGATGCCTTTCTGTCGCGCGCGATTGTATCGCGTGTCGCGACTGTTTGTAGGAGCCTTAATTTTCGTACCAACAAGGAAAGTGGATCTTATGACTAACATTTATGTTTTACTTAGAATATGTATAGGTAACTTGTTTTTCGAAATAAACAAAACCACAAAATACGCAATATCTACGTTATCAAAGAATACCGAAAATTCCTTTCAAAGACCGCAAGGAAAAGCCTGAATTGTAGTGCTTTTATTTGAATAATTTTCATACGACTACCTACCTATCGCTAAAACCAACTGTAGGTACTGGAAACAATAATCACACTTTAACTAAATTAAACTTTTATGAAAATTAATATAAACTTATATTTCTACGAGTTCCAGGGGTTTATTTATTTATTAAGGTACATCCAACAGCTTCTATGTATAATTTATCTTAAGTAATATACATAGATCATAAAAGTCTCGGTCTTTATACACAGTCGCCAATTACAGGTTTACCAGCAATCTCAGAAATAAGTGATCTGATCACACATAATAATAACAAAACTAAACTAAAGGCTAGAACTTAAAAATTTTATGGCAAGAAAGGAGAAAATAGAAAGAAAGGGAGGAAAAGGAAGTTTTCCGGATTATTTTCAAATCTACAAGGAAAGCGTTATACTTATGACTAACATTAGTTATGATTTTACTTAGAATATTCATAACCACGAAACCAATTAAGCAATAATGAAAATATATTTCATATATCACAAGGAAAAGCTAAGTATAATTTAAAGAATTTTCCCATACCTACTTCTAAAACCATATATAGGTTGGTACTAAGGAAACAATACATTAAGGATTACGTGAGGCATTACGTACAAACCTCAACAAACCGTCACAAACACATAACAATCAATACCTACCAAAAAAGTGCATTGTACACTAAATTCAATGAAAACGGTGACCAATACATTACCTAAGCTATTTAGTCATACTTCTTTTGATAGCGATTACGGCCCGCAAGTGTACTTCGTCGTGCAGTTAGAATTATGATCGAAAATGGTTATAACTTCGGTTACAAACATTTTGTAATTCTAATGTTACCCTAAAAACTTGGTATTTTAATAATATCGGCCTTTAACTGTCTTATTGTAGAGCAAATACCTCTTTTCATCCAGCTAGAGAATAATAATAATTTGTCACCGCGCTGTCCTAGTGAATATTTTCACGATATTTTCCTTAGACACATAGGTATGTCATTAACGGTTTAGATAAACTGGAATTGAAGAAATAACATTAGCATATTGGCTCATACTTAGAAGCCTCAAAGAAAGACTTTCATTCTATCTAGACTTCAGTAATCAAATTAAACAAACCCATTCTTCCCCTAACTATTTTTATTAGTTTCATAAATCACAGCTGAAACTTCAGTTAGCACTATCACAAATCAAGCCAAAGAAAATGGAAAAACAAAAAACTATCGCTTGGAAAATAAAAGAGTGATCCTTATCAACGGACTCGCGAACGGAGTTAGTCATGACATTGTTCGGCTCCCGAGAGATTTGTTAATCGCGTTAGCAGCCTGCCTGATGACTATAGCAGTTTGTGTGTTATTGGAGCAAGGACAAAGTTATAGGAAAATATTGGCATTGAACACAAAAAAAACCGCAATCCACTATTGAATATTTATTTAAATATATTTTTAAATATGGTGATAAATTATTAATTATAATACTTTCTTACTGCTTTTAATATTGAATTATTTGTGTTAATACATAAACATCAGGTAAGGAAATGATAGCGATCATTGTGGTAACTAAAAATACTTACATTATTTTTCCTTTGCTTGAGCTATATAAACTTATTCGGAAGACTAACTCTTTTGTAACATCTAAGCCTTTATAATGTTTGATTACCCAGAACGTTTTTATGTTTAGGTTTCAAGTTGTTTTGGTAATCTTAGCATCACGGTCAATGACGTATTTTCGGATGAGTATCGTTTACGAAAAACAAACTCTTGAAGGCGTTGAAGTTGTTTTTCTTGCGACGGATAACTTGAAAAATAAAACAAACTTTATTGAGGAAAATATTCAGGCCAGTCATAATCTTAAACAAACAACCACTATTTACTTTACTGACCATCACTCAAACCCAATAACTTGATAAAGTTATTAATTTTATCTTATACATAAATAAAACACGGAGACACATTTAAAATCTCAAACAACTTTTGTTTGATCACATATTCCGCGCACAATGTGCTAAGTCAAATCCCATGTATTTTAATGTTCGAAGTTGACGTTTATTTGCTGACAGCATACCTGGGCATTGTTGCAAGACCACTGTGCAAATAGATACGCCATAAAAGATGCGCCTGACCTTACCCTAAAGTCGATGTTCAACGGCTGAGCGGGACAAAATGGTCCTTAAGAACAAGGAGTCTGGAATGGCTGCGAGTCGCGGTTAGTCAGTACCTATGTAATTTCAAATTTGATTTATTGCTTAGTAGTATTTTCTATTATGAGTTTACTTCTGTGGGTTTTGAATTTTGTCTTCTCCTGTTTTCATAAAATATTGTGAATACTAGCTGACCCGGCGACCTTCGTACTGCCTCAGGATGATACATTCATCCTGAGAAAATGAATTATCTTAAAAAAAATGTTTTCGTGAAACTTTTCCATGTTTTAATAGTTATTCTGCCATTCGAGTCGGAGACAAATCCAAGAAATCAAAGATCATAAAAATCGGTCCGGCCGTTCTTGAGTGGTGTAACTAACCCAACTTTGTTTTATTTCTAAAGAATAAGATATCTACAGCATTTCGACGAAAAAGTAATTACCGGAACTGTTAAAAATAATCATGGCTTGCTTTTAATTTAAACACTGTCAGTTATAGCTAGAGTCGAGCTGAAAGTTTTCATACCTAATTATTCTTACATGGAATTTTGAAAAGGTATTAAAAGAGCAATTGGAACTTCGACTCATCATCGCAGATGAGACAAGAAAATATATAACTGACATTAGATCCGCTTGGCAGTAATTATTTTAACAATATTACTAAGTATACATAATTAAAATATTAATTATTTATCATCAATTATAAAGTACATAATCATAATTAAACATTAATTTCATTGTGATTACTATGAAACGATTACTGAACAAACCCATTCTTGTACTAATGGCGAATCAATGTATAGTATTACATTTTATTGACAACGTTAGTTCCTGCTAATAACTAAACACGTGCAATTTAATGTAACTAATTGGAAATAAATTGTACAATAAAATGTTCATTATTATTTCAATAGTACTTGTTTAAACTTCACAAATGACTACTACAACATATTATTTAAACTACAAACACGTCAACAATGATTTTAATGATGGGACGATTTTATGACGGGATGGTTAAGAGCTAAATCAGTCACAGTAGTCCTAGTCCCTAGAACTAATGGAATTTGTACAACACAAACATAAGAGGCAAATATTCATCACATTAGGTTCAGTTAACATTAGAAAAAAACCGTCTTTTAGGTTCTTAATATTTATGAAATTCCTGTTGTTTTTACCAAACGTCTAATATAATAGAAATGACAGTCAACATTCAACTGTCGGTCAGGTCAGACCCTCGAACAAGGCACCAAGGTTTTGAGGTTAAGACAATATATACGCGAAGTACCCTCCAATTGCTACATCAGCAGTTTTTACTCATATTTGTTTAAAAGTTCGTTAACATGGTTTCTTAAAAGGTTTTTTTATACGTATTATGTTAGTAATTTTTATTTTTATAAGTTTTGCACTTTGTTTACCTACGTCTCATAATTTATCGAAAATAACATCGACTTGAGTTTAAAGAAAATATGGTGAGGAAACGTGGTCCTCGATGGTCTGAAATCATCGACACGCTCTGATTAAGCATGGGTGTTCTTCTTTGTGTTCAACAAAAAATCTTGCTTTAATGTATGACGATCTTGGCAGCATACAGCAGTGCTGCCGCAGAGTACTGCGGCAGCACTGCTAACCTATAGAAAATATATGGGGACCAGTAGTAACTGGTCCCCATATATTTTCTATAGGTTTATATGAGATTACATTCCGAGCACGGCAGCAAACCTATAGAAAATATATGGGGACCACCATACACATATACATACCACATGGTATGTGCGGCAGCACTGCCGCGTGAAGCGTTGTTCGGAATCATACCTTTAATCATCATCCCTTTCCCAACTACATATGTTGGGTTCGGCTTCCAGTCTAACCGGATGCAGCTGAATACTAGTATTATATATGGAGCGACTGCCTATCTGATTTCCATAACCTAGTTACTGGGTAATACGATACCCCTTGGTAAGACTGGTTGTCAGATTTTCGGGCTTCTGACGACCTGTAACGACTGTCAAAGATCCACGAATGATAGCCGGGACCAACGGAGGCACGAGGACTCCGAGGCACGGAGGGGGCTTGGTATATAAGGTGTAAAAAAATTAACCTTACAAACTTTAAGAGGTGCTTTAGACCATTGGACTGAACAACTTTCACTATGAGACCAACTCTGAAATCAGGAAAAAAAAATCCACTGTTTAATACAAAAGTTCATTACCTACTTTATCAAAATGTATTTAACAGCGGATTTTTTTTTCGTGATTTCAGAGTTGGTCCCATAGTGAAAGTTGTTCAGTCCAATGGTCTAAAGCACCTCTTAAAGTGTGTAAGGTTAATTTTTTTACACCTTATATAAAGAAGATCCTATACAAAACTGTATGACAAAATCAATTGAAAACAGTAATTAAAATACCAATGAATTCAATTATCTCAGTAGAAACAGCCACGTTTTACGATTACGAGCTAAAGTTCGCCAGATCAGATGGTGCTTGCATACTGAATAAAGTCGTTGAATTTTCAATTAACACAACCAGGTCAAGCTGTTTTTCGCTGGAGAGTACTAACATTTTAATTCGAACCTGGTGATTAGCTTGCTGGGCACGTGGCAAGTCAATTGAGACTTTGACTTCTGACTTTTGACTTCTGGCTTTGATATTGCGAATTGTGCTTCTTGTTGATAGCTTTTATGGTTATCATAAAACCTACCGTGGTTGACTTATACTTTAATAAAATGCCACTGAATTTAAATATTTTGCATGGAGTGTCTGTCATCTGACTTGTCCAGAAACGAATTTCTGTGTATGGCTATTTATATTTTAATTCTTCATGTTTAATTGTTTACATTATTATTATTATTATCAGCCATTTCTGCCCCATTGCAGGGCAAAGGCCAATTGCAACAGCACAACAACAACTTAACAACAACAACAAGGCAACATTGCCAAGGGCAATTGTTTACATAGGTTAAAGAAATCTGTTTGATACGGTACCAATTAAACAAGAGATAATATGTTCTCTTATCTTCAATTTAAGCGCCAGACATGCCAAAGTAAGACACTTAAACTCACACACAAAACACTAAGTAAGAACACGTGAACACACATAATTTATCGAGGTCAATCCACGGAGTTTTCCGTGATATCCGCCTTTTTCCCATCATCACAAACATTTCGTTGAAAACATTAGCTAACAACTAATTAATGCACCCTCACGTTCCACATCTTAACATGATCGTACGCAACGTGTCCGATTTTTATTTTTTAATTATAATGCAAATACGGAAAATCAATAGTCATGTGAACATTCCGCGGGTATTAAGGAATTGTGTCGTCAACTATTTAATTCATTAACACGTCCTAATTGAGTCATGATTACTTAAGAATAGTAAGCACATAAACATTGTGGTATCAATGGATAGGTATGAATCGAAATCAAAGTAAATTTAGGCGCCGGGGCATATGCAATGCAAATATTCCATTGAACTTCTTGAATCCCTTAAGAGTCACGTGATATGGCTATGCAAATGGAATCTGCTGCCAGACAAGAGGACTATGCTCAAACATCACTATCAATTGCTGCAGACTGATGATGATGATGCATCACTATCAAAGCCTTAGCTTTTTAGCCTTAGCCGTACTAGCTAAGCTTTATCGCGACAAACTGAAGGAAACTGTTGATTGATATGTAGACTCTGGTGAAAGCTTGGACCTGTAGGTATAAACACCTTCCTCTTATAATTGAAGCAGAAAAAGAAAGGCTTGACCAAATTCACTCGTATATGTAACCAATGTTTGGTACATTAAAGTTATAATCAGAAATCGATGTAACAAACTTCGAGCTCTCATGACATTGAACCTGAACTGCAATCAACAATAACCAGGAAGACCCATAGCCACAGCACACATAATAAAGATGTAAGGGTCAGCTCACACCAAGACGCGACGCGCTGCGAAACACGGTTTTGTGTGTCGCAGCACGGGCTCTTGCACGCTGCATCTGCCTGTGAAGCAGCACAGCGATGCGCTGCGTCTCGAAACACCTCCAGCAGTCGAGGCTTATTCGAATGCTCTCACTGAAATGTGTACCTTTTTGTGAGGCAAATAAAGTTCGCTATGTCGCTATGTTTGCTATGCAGCCATGATGTTCGTTCGTTGTGAGGTAAATATTGTATCGTTACCTCCTCGTCGCGTCAATTCGTGGTTCGGTGTGAGCTAACCCTAAGCCAAGTAATCTCATAGATGTAAAGTCACAATAACCGCGTCATTTATCTGCCATACTGCCAACATTTCAAGGTTCAACGTATCAAACGTACAAGATATGATTATTAGGATGGCACAGTCGACCGCACGCCACGTCGATTACATATAGATCTCTAATGGAAACCGCAACGCATGCGTTTGTTAAGCTTAGGACTTGTAGTGGATTTGTTTATGTAGTTTTACCTTGTGGAAAATTATATTTTTGACGGCAATAAGTAGGTAGTTAAGTGACGTTTCATACCTACCTACTTATTGCCGTCATTCACACGAACGACACGCGGCAACGGCGGAGGCAACCCGTGTCGGCGGCTGTCGTCGACAACATGCCGCTCGTGTATTTCAGCACCGTACTCAAATACACGAGCGGCATGTGGTCTTCGGCAGCCGTCGATGGGCGTCGACGGCTGTAGTTGCCTCTGCCGTTGACGCGTGTCGCTCATGTGTATGCACACTAAGTCATTTGATAATTCAGTATTATTCATTATTCGTTACTTAAAGAGTCTTGATTCAAATCAAAAAGGACCTAAGGACCAGCATAACTTAAAAATAACAAACAACAAAACAAACATGATGAAAACAGTGGTGGTCCCCATTATAAAGAACAGAAGTGGTGATACTCGTATGTCTGATCCATCCAACTACAGACCTATATCGCTTGCCACTGTAATAGCGAAAGTATTGGACAGTTTTCTTGATAAAGAATTAGGTAATATTTTACAGTTACATGATGCACAGTTTGGGTTTAGGCCCAAGCTTTCCACTGAGAGCGCAATTTTTGGTCTCCATTTTATTTTTGGTTTCCTTGACCTTTCCAAGGCGTTTGACCTTGTGGCCTATGATGCCCTGTGATCTTTAAATATTGGTACACTTATCAGCTTAATTGTGTTCGATGGGGAGGGTCTTCAACCGAAACGGTTGGATGCGGGGTGAGACATGGTGGTTTGACCTCGCCAAAGCTCTTAAACCTGTACGTACATAAGATGCTGGATAGACAACATTTATGTAAACAACTTAAGTTATGCAGACGACATGGTGTTCCTGGGCCCAACGGCCAGCTCGATCAGGGAGCTGTTACGTGTGTGTGAGCGATATATTTCACGAGTTTTTTTTAGAGCATTGTAGACAAGCCCATAGCTTGTCTACATTACAAAAGTGTATACATGTTTTTTGAGGCCTCCGGTAGACGTGTACATAGCAACCCAGTTGTAAAGCTGAACAGGCCGCCACTCAAAAGAGTTGACAAATTTAAATATCTGGGACACTTTCAATCCGGAGACCTCAAAGACGACGTAGATATAGATCGAGGGCGCAGGGTGTAGCGGTCAGGGCCAACATGCTGCTGATACACAGGTTCGCTCGTTGTAGTAATGAGGTAAAGATTACTTACCAATCGTTCTACACGAGCGGCCTGTGGCTAAGGCATAGTGAGAGATCACTAGACGCCCTACGAATTCAATATAATAACTGCTTCAGAATGCTGTGTAGTGCGTCCGGTATGCGCATACCGATGATTTTTACGCCATAATGCGCAAAAAACAACTTCCATCTTGTCAAGAGCACGGTCTAGTTCTAACGGCATCCTAAGTATGTTGATAGAAAAGTACGAGGCACCTTAGTTTTCGCAAGCTGGTGCTGGTCAATAGACTCCACAGCTAACCTTACAATAGTTTTTAAAAACAATGTTACTAACTAAGTGGACCTAGTTGCCATAAATAAACAAATATTTAATTTCATTTAATTTAAAAACCAAACCGGCCGAATGCTAAATAAGCATATGCATATGGAATAAATTTATCGGAAGACCGAAGTGGTATCTATTTATTAACTATTTTGACTACCACAACACAATTTAATGATAATATCGATCCATGAACACTTATCTATACATATAATAAATCTGTAGAAGAGTCAATTCTGTACATTGAAAATATTGAAAAAATAAATAGCGGGGGGTGTTGCTGGGTCGATACCAAACCCAAATATGTGATTAAAAAAATTTTTGTCTGTCTGTCTGTCTGTCTGTATATGCAGGCATCACGTGAAAACTAACGGTTCGATTTCGATGAAACTTGGTATAATTATACCTTATTATCCTGGGCATAAAATAGGATACTTTTTATCCTGGAAAAATACGTAGAAAAAAAATCTTATTTTTCGGTTTTATTCATAGACGTTGTTCTGTAGAACCGCGAACACACGTTGCATTACCCGTAGTGGATAATTTTCCATTTCAATTTAAGAGAATAGGTACAGTTTCCTGTAGCTTTGTGTTACGCCATGACAATAAATAAGGCTCAAGGTCAGACCCTAGGAGTTGCTGGCGTAGATCTTACCGCGAGTTGTTTTTCACACGGGCAACTTTACGTAGCTCTTTCCCATGTGAGCAGTCCAAGAAATCTTCATGTTCATATTCCGGACGAGCTCACTAACAATGTTGTGTATGCTGAAGCTCTCAATTAACTTTCTGTCGCATTGTCACGATCACTTTTTTATTATTGCAAACTTTTCGTCATTGTCAGTAATTTACTGCTACATGCTACTTATCAAGGTCGGAATTACTATGAAAAAAATACTTACTACAGAACGCGAGCTCAACAGCAGTAGCTCAATAGAGGGATCTCCTTAATTATTATAGGCTTAGCCGTATTTGGGTCCAATAGATATTTATAAGATGTCATTGTCAGAGTTACTCAAAATGGAGAAATAAACCATCCACGCGAAGACCGACATCCGCGCGGACGGAGTCGCGGGCGGAAGCTAGTTAGAAATATAATCACGATATTTCACCAAAATCGTTTTATTATAATGTTTCACTGTTTTTGTTATTAGTAGGCCTATCTCAAAGTAAAATGTCTTCGTCAAATAGTGCAGACTTATCTTTATGGCACAGATTAAAGATGACAATGTTTTCATCAATGTAACCTTGGGAAATTCAGATCAAATTGATTACCTAACTAAATACCTAATATTATGATGAATCTTCATAACATACAGTATGATCTAACGTAGTAACTAGCATATCACCTGAGATGAAGTTACCAATTTTCGAAATAGGGTACCTACTAAGTTGTATTATTGTTTACCTTGATTTTGTTTTTACTACGATGTAACATTACATGTAGCATTAAGTACAAACCTTAGTGGTTTATAAATGCTATTCTGCTGAAACAAATGTAATTAATTTTTAAATGGTAAATAAATAAAAAATAAAAAAATCTCAACTGTCACTATAATTATATATAATATATAATCAGTCTATAATCTTCCCACTGCTGGGACACAGGCCTCCTCTCTTCGAGGGTGGAGTGGGATGTAATCCACCACGCGGGGCCCAGTGCGTGTTGGTAGATGTCACATGTCTTCGAATTCTTTGTTCTAGGACTTGCCGGTTTCCTCTCGATGTTTTCCTTTACAAGTACATGATGATATTTTTTTTTTTTTACTTTTTTATTGTTTTTGTTATTTGAATGTTTTTGTAGGTACACCTCTGCGTAACCCTTCAGGCAATACAGGCGTTATGTTATGTTATGTTTATTTTTGTACACACCTACTTGTCTACTGTCTAGCCAACAGACAGGCTTCTGTATTTAGACTATGGATATTTGATTTCATATGAACTTTACCATACAAAGTGTCAACAGATCATCATTCAAGTAGGTACAATGTATCAAAACAAAAATCACGAACTTTAATCTTTGACGAGCTTAACCTTAACTTAAGGGCATGACACCCACACAAAACACAACAAACAAACATATATGGAAAATTTTGAATTGACACATTGTCATTCCATTGGCGAGACCACCCGTGACAGAGGTAGGTACTGTTAGGTATATTGTCCATGTATTGGCACCTTCATTCAATGATACTACAGGTTTATTCAATTTTAACACTGACCAGTCTAACATGTCACAAGAATGATAAACTTATCTCTATTTTCATGCAAATCTTGTAAATGCCGTGTGTCATCTTGCAAGATTTAATGTTTGCCAGAAACATTTTCTTAAGGCATAACTACGCAATATTTTCGGCTATTGACCCAATATAGCTTGGCAATGTGTGGTAGACCACAGTACATCTGAGTTATATTTTAGGTTCTGCATACAAATTATCTAGCGTCTAGACGTGAGGATTTGTGGGATATAAAAGTTATGGATACATTAGAAAACGGGGTGTCTTTTCTACATAGGCCAATTTTTGGAGCTGCTGCATTTTACTACATAGTAGAATTCCTTTTTAATGGAGTAAAGGCCAAAACACATACACACAATACGAGATCACATCGTGACACGTTGCGTCCGTCATGTTTAGATAACATTTTTTTTTTTAACTAAGTACTATTTTCGTTTACCGCTTACACCTAAAACATATTGTAAAGCCTGGTAATCAATAAAAATAGTTATTTAAACATGCTTGTAACAACGTGTCACGATGCGGCCTCGTATCGTGTGTTTAAGTTTGTAACAACGTGTCACGATGCGGCCTCGTATCGTGTGTTTAAGTTTGTAACAACGTGTCACGATGCGGCCTCGTATCGTGTGTTTAAGTTTGTAACAACGTGTCACGATGCGGCCTCGTATCGTGTGTTTAAGTTTGTAACAACGTGTCACGATGCGGCCTCGTATCGTGTGTTTAAGTTTGTAACAACGTGTCACGATGCGGCCTCGTATCGTGTGTTTAAGTTTGTAACAACGTGTCACGATGCGAACTCGTATCGTGTGTTTAAGTTTGTAACAACGTGTCACGATGCGGCCTCGTATCGTGAGTTTAAGTTTGTAACAACGTGTCACGATGCGGCCTCGTATCGTGTGTTTATGTTTGTAACAACGTGTCACGATGCGAACTCGTATCGTGTGTTTAAGTTTGGGCCCTAAGGCCTCTTTTCTTCACTTACTAAGAACACATATCTTTGGAAAACTATCTTTTGTCGTTTAGGTACCCACGGAATGGAATGTGTGTGACAAATGAGTGATAATTAATTCATACCAGAGAACGTCAACTCCATGACATAATATTTTATTACCCATGTATTTAGATGAGATGGCAAATAAAGATAACGTAATTTACGAGTAATTGTTTGACCATGTTATTAACACGCGGTTTCCGACAGTTAGCATTTTTGTATGAGATAACAAAGGTTTTAATGCGGTAGGTAGGTACGTACCTAAGTATGATTGATACAAGTACCTGATAGTTCTTGTTGTAATTGTTGGTTTAATTACGGTCATGTATGAATAGTTGTGTAATTAAGTTGGCAATATCTCAGAATAGTACATTATGATACATGTGTGCTATGTTGATCATTATGCTCGAGGCGATATTATTCGCGCGAGCCGCAGGCGAGTGCGATAAGAAAGCCGAGAGTCTAATGATCGATGCACACGCGTTTCATACGACGTTTTTCAACACACTTGCGAGGAAAAAAACAGACTTGTAATTGTTAAATATTAACTTGTATGGAAAATAGCGCGCTGGTTTTGTCTTTCCGCATAGCCAGCACTCACTAGCAATGCGCGCGCAAGTGTAAATAAAAGCACTGACCACAGAGCATGTAAAAACAATTGTAAAAAAAAAACAATTGTAGTTTAGTTAGTATGGAATTAGAAAGTACTATTGGCATAGAGAAATATACCTACATTAGTTCAGTGAGAATCCGCAATGATAGAACGCCGGTCAGGGTCTTTTCCGTTTGGTTTCGGAAGGGACCACGGACAATTTTTTTTAATTTAAGGTGGATAATTAAAATTTTCTTACGTTTTTTTTTTAATTTGCAGGTCAGTGTCAGGTTGTATCTTGATCAAATATGATTCGCGACTACAATATAATTATATGTATTTACAGAATTAAAGTCATTAGAATAGAATCTTTGAGTTAGATTTTTTCCCTAAGAACTTTTCCATAAGAAAGATGTATTAATGTTTCGAATGATTATAATTCTGTAGAGACGTACCTATTATAGTCGCAAATCATATTTTGATCAAGATACAACCTGACACTGATCTGAAAATTGCAAAAGAAAATTTGAATTTCGCGGTCTACCACTGCGCCGCATTCACCTCAAATTGTCCGTAAACCCTGCGCATTCACCTTAAGGGGAATGCTCCAACCAGCCCGCGAAATTCAAAATTTCTTGCGTTTTTTGCAATTTGCAGGCCAGTGCCAGGTTGTATGTTGATTAAAATATTATTCGCGGCTGTAAGACGTATGTAGTTACAGAATTATAATAATCAAAATCACCAATACAACCCTCCAACTTCATAAAGGTGTAAGAACAAAAAAAAAACAGAAAAAGTAATTCTAACAGCTTTATGAACTTAGAGCGTTTTATTGATGATTTTCATGATTATAATTCTGTACCTATATATGTCTTACAACCGCGAATAATATTTTAATCAACATACAACCTAGCACTGGCCTGCAAATTGCAAAAAACGTAAGAAAATTTGAATTTCGCGGGCTGGTTGGAGCATTCACCTTAAGGTAAATAAATATTAGTTCATTTTGGGACCAAGGACAATACAGACTATTTAAAAAAAAAGTGAATTGATGAGATTAAAAAGCGCGAATCTCCGACTAGTAAATAGTTATCTGTGGAAATAAAGCACATGTGGATTAAAGTAAAGAAAAAGCCCGCGTTTTTAATACACTGCATTATGGACCTAAAAGCGGTTCAATAAGAGCCACTTTACGAGCAAGTGTGTTGAAAATTAAATTAATGATTGTATATTTACTGTATACTTAACTTATAGAATATACCAATTGATTTGGCAGCATTTTGCTGGTAGCCAATTCTTTAGACTAAGAGAAAATCTTAACAAGTTACGTAATTTTTAGCAAAAGGCGTTTCGTCCTAACTTATTTGCTAATTGAAAGACATTATTAAGCAAGTTAAAGCCAATGCTCACCTACTTTCACATCTTCATATACCTTTATCAAACAAGTAAAATCAGAACCGTCATCTAGATAAAATGTCAGTAGTAACTATGATATTAAATTGTTATCGGATATCGAACTAACAGAAACTATAGTTGCTTCATGTTATTATTAATATCTACAAACTTTATTACGCTTTTCCTTCAAGAATATGAATACATTAAATATAATACACTTGATATGGACACCCTTTGGGTTGATCATCTCTGATCGAATAGGGTCTGCAGATATTTTAGTTACTTATGTATGACGACAAGATTTCGATTAGAAAATGGTGAAAAACGTTGGTGTTTTAGTTTAGGTTTATTTTTTAAATAAACTTTACATATTCTAATGAATATTTCATGAAATATCAATCAATAAGATTATATATATGAACTTAGAGAGTTGTATTGATGAGTTTAATGATTATAATTCCGTAAATACATAGGTACTTGTTACGGTTGCGAATCATATTTTGATCATTAAACAACCTGATCTGCAAATTGCAAAAAACGTAAGAAAATTTGAATTTCGCGGGCTACTCTGGCGCTTCCCCTTAATTAGGAAAACAAGTTCCGCCGACTCCAAGTAACAATGAACAAGGACAGGAAGATTACGATTAAATAATTAAAATTAAAGTACGAACGATTTGTAATTCTTCATAACAGAGTTTTATTCTGCGTGTAGGCTAAAATATCCCGGTTTTTTTTAACAATTTGTTTTTAGTAGCCAAATTACATGTATTTTCTTTTACAATAAATTAAAATTAAAGAGCAAACGATTTGTAATTCTTTATAACATAATTGAACTTCGTGTGTGCTATCATATCCTGGAAAAATCTTAACAGATTTCTTAAAGTACTTTAAATTGTTTTTAGTAGCCAAACTACTACAAATTTTAGCAGTCGTAAAAATTACATTTACCGCGCATTTTTATACGTTTTAAAAACTGGGTTACTAGTGCAATTTGATTAAAAATACAATATAACAATCGAAAACCACATTTCCTAGGATAAAGTTCGTAGAACTGACTGCTCTAAATGGCGTTTTTATGTGATTGCAACATTGTACTTCTCTGTTAATCATTTCGTTGAATCCTATGTACTTACGTTATATAATTTTACGACTACAAAGTATGAATATATGACAGTATATGATAATGACATAGAGAAATCGTTTTATTTTCTTGTTATTTGATGGGCAGCTGACCTGGTGAAGGTCGAAGGAGCTGTTTGATGCATGCGGCAGACGGAAGTTTCTTTGAGTATTTTTTAAGTAATGGTCTTGTCCTGTTTTTATGGTGAAGTCATTAGTCATGTCTCACACATTGACAAAAAGTTTGTATCATCATGATCAGCCTATAATGTCGGGACTCGGTCCTCCTTTCTGTGAGAGGGACTGGGCCGTAATGCACCACGCGGGCCTAGCGGGGAATGGTGGATGTCACATGCCGGTTTCCTCACGATGTTTTCCTTCACTGTTTTGTTGGTTAATTTGTTAGCAAAACAAAACTAATTACGTAGAAATCATATGGCACAGTCTTAGTTGTTTTCTCATAAAGTAAAACATATGTGACTTTCTTCATTACCTACCACTTGACAATTTTTACAGCGACAACCTAAAAACGATATTTATACAAAAATACAATTCAAATTATACAGGAAAAAGGCATTTAACGACTTAAATAATTATTAGGAACGATACCCAAAGAGGGAACCCTCAATTAGTGACAACCACAATCGTTAGGGTGCATAGAAAATAGGGGGGTCTCATAACGAAGTACCGCGGACGTTCAATTTTGCAGAAGAATATTGTTTTGAACGGTTTAAATAGATTTTACTATGCACTTCAAAACAGTTATGGGTTACGTTGTTAGTGTCTGACAATTAAGGGGATTATAGGCCCTCAACGCAAAAACGCAAGTTTTAGAAGAAATCAAAGTATATGATCAGTATGATCAGTAAACAAAATCAGAAAAATATATGATATTCTTCAGGATATATGCTAGGTAGATAGTGTGTTGAAAACATAATGCAACTAATTTGATACGATAGAAAAAAACATGAAGATACCTATAAAAACTTTCTTAAAACCATAAAAACCATACTAATACAGGCTTCCATTAAAATAGATGGACAAATTTTAACACAGTGCTCAGTACGTCTAACTAAACATATCCAAGCAAAAAAAACACTGATTAAAGTGATTTTATTTTGGCCTAAAATAATAAATTGCCGGCACATTAGTGTATTTTCGTTAGCTGATTTTATTTTTCTTGTGAGTATCTATGCGTTTTTCTTTTATATTTTTTTACCATCGTCCTTATTTTGGTGGTCTGAATGATTCGTAAAAGTTTGTCCACCTATTTTAATGGGACCTTCTTCTTCTTCTTCGTGTCGCTGGCACGACTGTATTTTATTTAAATCTTCTTTTCCCAAAATTTTAATGGGACCTTATATAGATACATACATTCTGATTTTTTGTCTGATTATTCTACAAGCAACATACTAAAGCACTAGTGTTTTAAATTTTTAGTCCAAACAATAGATATTTTGTAAATAAATAATTTCTTCATATTTTGCAATACATTATCAGCGTTGTGTCATCGCGCTTCTCTTTCTTTTCTATGCAGTCCGACAGTGACCGCGCTTTAGGTCATGTAGTCCCTTAACAATTAGAGAGAGGAGCAGTGGTGACCCAGTGATATCGTCGCCGACTTGATGATGATGATGATGGGACTCCCTTTTCCGCACTTAGACTCTCATTCGGTCCGTTGTGCGTGGGGATTCTGGCTAACAGAGCCAGCCTAGCTCCGCCCAAAAGCACAGAAGCTTCCTGGGAGCTTCACAGGCTTCGCGGAGCGACCTCATTGTTCCGAGGATTTCTGCACGTTGAGAAGCCACGGCCTCGCATTCCAGGATAACGTGGGCGGATGATTCATCGGCGTCAAGGCAGCCCCTCCAAAGGGGGCTGTCTGTGGCGCCTATGTTGAAAAGATGTTTGTTAAGGAGGTTGTGGCCCGTTATTGAACCTATTATTATTCTAATAATATTTCGGCCCCGACTTACAAGTTGTCGTGAGTTCGAACCCAGACAGGCACCTTACTTTGTGTATTTAATTTCATCACCACTGCTCTCAAAACGGTGAACGAAAACATCGTGAGGAAACCGGCATCTCCTAGAACGAAAAATTTGAAGACATGTGACATCTACCGATTCGCACTGGGCCCGCGTGGTGGGCTGTGGCCACTGACCTCTATTACTTCAATTCAGAATCTTACATGCCATTGCCACCTACGTATCTTCTTTATTGTTATGTAGAGTAATATGTGTTGCTCTTTTTTATACACATACCTGAAGTCAGTGGCGCCGATTCCCTTGTTCACAATCTAAACTGAATTTAAGTTCAGTCCATCTTTTTCTTTGTATTTCATTAGGAAAAGGACAGAAGATAAATATTAGTTTATTCCTGTCAAATTAAGATACTCCATAGACAAGTTTAGACGAGATTATAAAAAATTGGCTACTAAAATACGTCAATGTCATACGTCAATTTCGTCAGGCGCTGATTAATTTGACAGGACTAAACTAATATTTATCTTCTGTCCTTTTCTTAATGAAATAGAAAGAAAAAGATGCACTGAACTTAAATTTAGTTTAGTTTGTGAACAAGGGAATCGGCGCCAGTGTCAACCAGTCTTACCAAGGGGTATCGTATCACCCAGGAACTGGGTTGTGGAGGTCAGATAGGCAGTCGCTGTAAAATACTTGTATTATAGAGGTCAGTGGCTGTGGCCCACTTCCTTTCACAGAGAGAAGGCCTGTGTAACAGCAGTGAAAACATTAGAGACTGATTAATAATTGGTATTTTAGGGTATTTTTAACCGACTTCTTCAAAAGGAGGAGGTTTCTCAATTCGACCGTATATATATATATATTTTTTTTTTTTTATGTATGTTCGCGAATAACTTCGTCGTTTATGAACCGATTGTGATTATTCTTTTTTTGTTGGAAAGGGGATATGCCAAGGGTGGTCCCATGATAAGGAAACCAGGAGCTGATGATGGCATCCCAGTGAAATCGAGGGGAGCTTTCGAAAATCGTAGGAGCGACTAGTGCGTTTGTTAATTTTTTCATTAAGTATTTTAAAGCACTACAATTTGATGAAGGCCTGGAGTCGATCTGATGATGGAGCCGAAAGACAGTCGCGGGGACTCCTCAACGATTTACAGCAGTTACCTTGTGTTTGGGCTTGATTAATTTGTATTGATGTGAACTTTACACCTAGATGGGTTGCGACTGTCATTAGGGGTCTGATGATGAAGACGAAGGACAGTTAAGGGAACTCCTCAACAGTTTACAGTAGCTACCTTGTGTATGTTCACCGATTACTCGAAGACGGCTGGACCAATTCCAAAACTTCTTTTTTTATTTGAAAGGGTATACTCTCGAGGTGGTCCCATTATCATCAAGTTGGAATCTGATGAGAGGATTCCATGGAAATCGAGGGCAACCCTCAAACTTTATAGGCAAAGCTACAGCGATTTGGATATTTTTTAAAGTAACTTGAGCATTTGCTCTCGAAAATCATCACTTGGTAAAGTGGAGCTCATGATGAAGATCACAGATGGCCATCGGAACTACTCACTGACAAATATTTCACGGGTTGCGATTCGATTACTTTAATATGGTTGCTAAGCAATTTATGCTCGTCACAATGCGTATTGCGAGTGATTGTTGAGGATCTCCTGGTTCTTACCGGAAGAACTCCTCAACAATTAACGTCCCAGCATCGGGAAAAGCAATATTTTGTAAAAGGTGATGAACACTTGGCATTAGGCTTTTGTAACTTAGATAAATTACAAACTGACCCACTAAAAAGTGAAAAATAAAAACATTTTTACAAAAAAAAAACAACCGACTTCCAAAAAAACACTACAAATTGAAAAATAACTTTAATTTTTTTGGAAGACGGTTGTTTTTTTTTTTTGTAAATTATACTCAGCCAGTGCTACTTTAAATTATTCAGAAAAATGTTTGACTTTTTCACTCTTGAATTGGACGTAGTTTAGCAGAAAGGACTCAACGCACAAAAAGTTATTTTTGAGTTATCGAGGTTTTAAGTTTAGGTGTGTATTGCTGCAATTATGTTGTATCTGGAATTATTTGAAATAGTGTCACCTATGGGCTATTATACTAATATTTTCATAATTCAAGTTGTATTACACGGACTAACGCATTTTTTTGTTTGTAATTTTTTTTTGAGTCCTTTCTGCTAAACTACGTCCAATTACCTACTACCTACATACGTTGGCAGGAAAACTGTAAAGCACGTTTTTTCCCTATTTCTAAAGCTGCGTAAGTAAAGGCAAGAGGTGAAAATTCAAGGTTCGTTTCGCTTAAGAGTAGAAAGGGGAGAAATTATGTCGTTTGTAAAAAAGTTAAACTGTAATGAAAAGCAAAGTATGAAATCTAAATTTAATTAAGATAGGAAACCTTTCTTCCCCTAAAATACTAATTCGGTTCTTGATCCAACAATTTTCAAACAAACTTAATCAAAACTAAAACCATTTCAAGTTCAAACACCCTAATCAAAACGGGAACACAGTGTAATTGGCATACCTACAAAACATTCTCAGAATCACGACCAGGCTTGAACCTAAACTAGTAAGGCACACTGAACTGAATCGAATTAAGAACACAGTGTTGAAAGGGCACGAATCATGTAGAAATAAAACGTTGCAGGGGCTTCGTGAATTGGATTAATTCAGTGACCCCCAACCCTGTTTAGCGACGTTCAAAGTCACGCGAGTTTCGATTTGATTGTTGCTGAGCTAGTTTCTAGATTTATTATTGAAACAGTTGGTATTTTGTTCCTAATAGGCGTGACGACAGTATCAAATAATCAAAGATTTAATGATGTTAGGGGAAAATACTTATAAAAAGGATTTAAAACACTGATTTAGTTTTATTTAAAAATTTGAGATTAATCGGATTTTCACTAAAATAAAACATTAAAATACTGCAGTCGGCCATTTTGACTGAAACACCAATCACAGCGCATGACGTCACGCCTATGTAAACATCACTGTGGTTCACAGAGTACACTATAGATAGTATACTGACAACATTTGATGTTTACCTAGGCGTGACGTCAGATCCGACGCCATGACACTGTTAGCTGTTTTCGCGCCCTATTGAAAAAATATTAGAAAAATGGCTTCAAACTTCGTTAAACTTTAGTTTATTACCGAAATATAGGTGTTTTCGTAAATAGTAAATGTGTATGTACATTACGGAAGAGGATTTGAAAATCATTCGTCATGCCTATTGTTGTTCGATAAAGGCTTGGAAGGTCAGACGGCACTACTTGCCTAGTTGGGCTTCCAGATTATTGGAATTTCAACGAATTAGTTTCAAAATCAGTGAGAACCCGTACCTCGTCGTTATGAAAGCAAAGTCACGAGCAATGTTTTGCATATTGACATGGGTCGATCGATCAGGTTAAGCTACGCTTGCCGCGGTGGGCCCTTGGATGGATGACAATCTTTACATACCGAGACCCCTTCGTGCCTCGGAAAACATTAAGCCGTTCGTCAGAAGCCCAGTCTTACCAAGGGGTATATCGTATTACCCAGTTATTGGGTTGTGGAGGTTTGATAGGCAGTCGTTCCATGTAAAATACTGGTATTCAGCTGCATCCGGTTAGACTAGAAGCCGAACCCAACATAGTTGCGAAAAGGCTAGGCAGATGATAATGATGACAGAAAAATGCTGTTTGCTCTTGAGTACTTCTCCAATGAGATATATAAAAAGACAATCAAAGTCAAAGTCAAAACATTTATTTCAAATAGGCACATAAATGGCACTTTTGAACGTTCAAAATTACGATAAAATAGAATTGATTCTAGTCGCCCATTCCAAAAGGTAGTTTTTATATGGAGAAGAATGGGCAAGAAACTCCACCGTTACTGTTTTTAAATGTTTTACAATATTTTGCATAAGTATATTAATTATATAATAATATGTAAAGACGATGCACCTAAAATAAAATTACTATAACACAATAGGTAAAAGAAATAAAAATGAAACCATGACATAATATACCTAGGTACTCATACACAAACCTGCTGAAATGTAGGTGTACTAAGATACAACTCTTTCTAACCCTTCAGAGATTACAGGCGTGATGTTATGGTATTTTGTGGTTGTTTTTCTTTAGGTTGGTATTAAATTTATTATCTGATAGATACATGGTGCTCACATATTTACAAACATGGTAAAAGTAAACGATTTACATTTAAATAAAAAAATTACAAGTAATAAGTCAGGGTGTGAGTTTAATCTTGTAATCTTACATTATAGGCGCCACACTATCTAACACCAACACACGTATCTTCAAATGACAATGTAAATATCAGCGCACACGTCACAAGAAGGATCACCGAGTGACCTACGATGATTAATTTTCATCTCATAGCCTAAATATACACTCAATCTAGGTGATGTTTAATTTCTCCGAAGGCATGTCACAGTATCTTGATTAATTATGTCTTCAGGGAAATTCATGAAAATAACCATTTAGTCAGACTGCTTGACGTCAAGTCTATTGTGACTATGATAGCGGAGGTTTGGAGAATGTGATATTTTACTTACAGATACATAGTCAGCCTATAATGTTCCCACTGTTGGGACACGAGCCTCCTCTCTTTGAGAGGGCCTGGGCCGTAATCCACCACGCGGGCCCAGTGCGGGTTGGTAGATGTCACATGTCTTCGAATATTTGGTTCTAGGAATCTAGGACATGCCGGTTTCCTCACGATGTTTTCCTTCACCGTTTTGAGAGCAGTGGTGATGAAATAATTTACATACAGTAAAGTGCCTATCTGGGTACAAACGTACGACCTACAACTCGTAAGTCGCGGCTGTTACCAGCCACCACTGCTCTCCTACTGCTTACAGATAAGAGAAAATGAATTATACTGTTTTTGAGTCATGAGGAAGTTTGGTAGATACTTCATCTTCCTTTTATTATGCAGGTAGTGATGAAGCTGTTTTTCTGAAGCAATTCTTGCTGACGGAAGTGACGTAATAAATCGAATCGATATGATTAATTCCTCTCTATAAGTAACCCTTACAAGTTATCTGACAATCTTTATGGATGTTATTCGGTTCTGACACCACTTTTAATGTACTCTTATTAAATACTAGCTGTGCCCCACGGTTTCACCCGCATAAGTGTCGATCCCGAGGAAATATCGGGATAAGAAGTAGCCTATGTGTTAATCCAGGTTGTCAGCTACCTCCATATCAAATTTTATCAAAATTGGTCCAGCCGTTTGAGCGTGAAGAAGCAACAAACACACACACACAAACTTTCGCCGTTATAATATTAGTGTGATTAGTGTGATGTTCATAATGTTTTCAGTTTCTGGATTCTCTTTTATCATGATGACAAGAGTCATAAGGATAATATCAAGGCACAGCAAGCATAGGTATTGCTACGGCTATGGCTAAGGAAGGAACACGGGTGGGTTTTAGTCAGTAAGAGTCTGACACTCCCTTCCGCTCCACCCAGAGCGGGAGGAGTCATTTGATGATTTCCCATCCGAAAAAAAAAAAAAAAAGGTATTGCTATTACAAACATGTGTGCTTAGCGAGGTAAAAAAATGTGAATGAGTAAAGGCTCCTTCAAACAGGCGCGACACACGATAAAATCGTGCGCGACACAAAGGCACCGCAAGTCGCTCTACGACGCTGTGTGTCGCGCGCGATTATATTGTGTGTCGCGCCTGTTTGTAGGAGCCTTAAGTCTTGTACAAATTAGTGTCATTGCTCATCAAAAGTTGTACAAAAACAGTAACAAAGCAGCACCCCGTTTACGAAACACAATTGCAATCTCAATCCGAAGGATTTCGAAGAAAATTGAATGAAATCCATTGCTTCATTACGTTTGAAAAATTCGTCTGCTCGACAACGTAAATAACTGAACAACTAAATGTTGTTGCATTGTCAAAATGAAAGGTATTGTAGTTACAATAACTTTGATTTTACTCACTTGGATACAGTTGTATATAAGTGTGTGACGCAAATACCCGGAAATATTCTGTTGTTCACAAACTAAACTAAATTTAAGTTCAGTGCATCTTTTTCTTTCTATTTCATTATGAAAAGGACAGAAGATAAATGTTAGGTTAGTCCTGTCAAATTAAGATACTCCATAGACAACTTTAGGAGAGATTAAAAAATTGGCTATTAAAAATACGCCAATTTACGTCAGGCGCTGACTAATTTGACAGGACTAAACTAATATTTATCTTCTGTCCTTTTCTTAATGAAATAGAAAGAAAAAGATGCCTGTACTTAAATTTAGTTTAGTTTGTGAACAGCAGAATCGGCGCCAATGACTTGTCACAAAATTCAAATGAACTTTTTACACCAATCCGAGGATTTAACTCTAGGTGGCGAGATTGCTTCATTAAAACGGGCTTTCGTCTCCAGTCGGTTCTATCCGGATCTCAGCTATATTCATCAAACTTGTATAGTAGGTATATAAATAATAAGAGGTCTACCGAACATTATTGACTAGGATTGATAAACAGAATAAACACAAATATTTGATTTCGCCAACATATTAACATACTAGGCTGACGAGAGATCGTACCTGTCTTGCAGTGATCACCGTTTTAAAGGTAGACATACAGGTATACGTGTATGGTAATAAATTACTTACGTCATAATTTTGGTTAATTAATCAACTTTGTTTGTATAAAGCATATTTTTGCATAACTTCAATAATAATTACCTAAAATATAAGCATCAGTATAATATTGTATTTTAAGTGGAACCAAAATTTGCTGTGGATGGGTACGAAATATCGTGGAAAGATGTACATAATGTTCCCACTTCTGGGATACAGGCCTCTTCTCTTCAAGAGGGAGTGGGCTGTAATCCCCCATGCAGGCCCAGTGCGGGTTGGTAGATGTCACATGTCTTCGAATTTTTGGTTCTAGGACATGCCGGTTTCCTCACGATGTTTTCCTTCACCGTTTTGAGAGCAGTGGTGATGAAATTATTTACACAAAGTAAAGTGCCCGGTTTGGTTCGAACCCACGACCCACGAGCCGTTACCACTGGGCCACCACTGCTGAAGAATATTATTTTTTTTATTAATATGTAATTACAAAAAAGTAATAGTCGCTAGTAACATAATATCGGCATTTAATTCCAGAATATTAATCGTAAAACTTAATTCACGACACATTTTAGGCTTTTTACGATTAATTTCAATACGGACGATACCATTAAAATCAACAGCCGAGCTTTACAACATTTAGCGGTAATAAACCATCAGTTTACAGCCAACGTGTTCTATGCAGTACATACCTACCTATCGACATCTCTGGGAGCTATCGACTTTTGAATATTCATAAGGGAACCTTGACCAATACATTTGTCCACACAACGGACGGGTCTTACCACGGTGACGTCTCGAAGAACATGTCTATGTAAATTCTGAATTTCTACCTAAGGAAACTGGACATTTGTTAGGAAATACCGTTCTCAACGTATGTACGCAATGCAATTACAGCTGTTGAGATTTTAGGTTAATTTGCTCGATTAAATAGCTAAGCGCCGTTTAATTACCGGTTAATTTGTTAGACGTGCAGCGGTTTTAATGTTTGTAATTATCGACGTCTTCAATCGGTACCAAAAATATTGAAAAAATTGCTATGACGCACGTTGTTGTTTGGGTAAAAATGTTTTAATTTGAGAGTCTACATTTCTTGTAATGAAGCGAGCTCCAGTGAGGTACAACTCAACCACAAAGCATTTACTTCAATTAAACCAATTACAGGCACTTTTAAATTGTCAAGGGGTTGGTCTGTCAGAAAGATGAAGCTAGTTGCCCATTCCAAAGCATAGTAGGTCCTTATGAGAAGAACAGAGAAGAAACTCCTCGGACACTCTTTTAAATCTATAGGTTTCTATGCCCAAGTTGTATTTATATATGTACCGATGTTATCTTTTCTAAAACTTCAATATAAATAAAAGTAAAATTGTAATACTCATGGCATGCATTTTCATGAGTATTAAGAAACAAATGACACATAACATACATACACACAAAGATTCAGCACACATGGGACATAACAACGCGTGTGGCATCTCGATATATTCACGTTTTTGCATCAGAAGACAATATACCATCGTTAATTGGATAAAAGTGAGATAAAAAGGAAATACTAATAAAACACTTCCCTTGGAACCAAATCAATATCTTTGCTTGTAACAAACTCGTAACTGTATATTCTACAAATCAAGAGACGAAATAACACGAACTTAATTTTCTTCGTGTAACATAGTGTCTATATGCGTGAACATTTTTTTATTTATATACATACTAGCTTCCGCCCGCGGCTTCCCCCGCGAGGTATGTCGATAAAAACTATTCTATGTCCTTCCCCGGGATGCAATCTATCTCTCTGACAAATTTTATTGAAATCCGTTCAGTGGTTTCGGCGTGAAAAGGTAACATACAGACAGAGTTACTTTCGAATTTATAATATTAGTACGGCGCAAGATAGCCTTTACCAGAAGTGGTCATCGTATTAGTAGTTCCGTACCTAACTTTAAATTTATCAGGATTGTACCGGATTATAGCAGTTCGTCGTGGACGTGATACGACAGCGGTTCTCCTAACATCATCTGTCAACAGAAGACAACCACCGCTGTGACGCTCTGCTAGAGTAACTGTCACCAGCCAGTGTCACTCTTATCCGACCTTTTTCATTATTCCAGTAGCTTCGTAACAAAACTAAACGGTGCCACACGCTGCGCCGTCATGTAAATATACTCGGCTTCCTATGTAAGATCCCGAACTTCTCGAACTTCAGAGTCAGATAAAACTTGTCGTAGTATACAGTTCCAATACAATCGCAACATAGCTGCAAGAACGTAAATAACATTCAAAATAACATAATCTACATACTACCTAAAACCATAAATATAAAAATCAATAAAACTGTAACATCAGTAGCCCATTGCCTCCAACTTTCAAAGACATAATGTTAATCAGCTGCTTCAACAAGAATGTGACTCGTGGGAAGTGCCAGCAATATATTACGAAGTGTAACATTAAAAACAGAAGCATAGCATCGCGCCATCGAATTGTATCGATAACGACCATAGACTTACTTTTACGAGTATGGGAAACGAATCGAAACGACATCGTAACTAATGCAAATGTCGATTTAGAAATCAAGAATTAGAGAATTTAAAAAAAAATTTGGAAAATCCAAAAGTGCACGACTTATAATGCTCATTTGATCGTATAAAAAAAACTACTTTGAATAGAAGAGCCATTTTCAATAGGGTTCCTGCTATGGGTGAAACGAATGTTTAAAAAAAAAATACCCAATTAATATTTCTTTTCTCAAGGTACAATGTTTTCAGGTTTCACACTTGATTGACGAAATTTTTTTTTTTAAATATGTAGATGTTTTTTCGTTTCTACTGCTTAAAGTAAATTATTGAAAAATACAGAATTAATCTCCATTAAATTATCTATATAATAGTATATAATTTAAGTAGGTTCTGTATCCTAGCAGGAGTATAACAACAGAAACAGTTGCAAAAAGTAGGGAAAAAAAGTTTCCATCGTAAAGCACTCAATACTTCGCATTGAGTCGTGCAATAAATAAGCTTCCCATTGAATGATGGTGCCACTTTCTTTGGCCTCAACCTAGTAGATATGTTTTGGGAACAATAATTTTATTACTGGGGGTATAGGTGCACTTCTGCCTGTCCCATTGAGGATTACAGGCGTGATATAATTTTATGTAATATTATTATTTTCATTTAGACAAAGAAAAACGTGAAAAAGTTTAGTGGCGATTTGATATAGGGTAGATAGATGGTTAATACTCAGGTATGACGAATACACGTAGTTAACAAATCATAATGTCATCATCAGCCTAGCCTTTTCCCAACTATGTTGGGGTCGGCTTCCAGTCTAACCGGATGCAGCTGAACACCTGGAGCGACTGCCTATCTGACCTCCACTACCCAGTCACTGGGCAATATGATATATACCCTTTTGGCAAGACTGGTTGTCAGACTTTTGGGCTTCTGACTACCCGTAACGACTGTCAAAGATCTACGAATGACAGCCGGGACCAACGGCTTAACGTGCTTTCCGAGGCACGGAAGGGTCACCCATCCACAGACCAACCGCGGCAAGCGTAGCTTAAACTGATCGATCGACCAGTGCGGCTGTTATTATATAGCCACGGGCCCCTGCCCTTAAAAATTATAATGTATACTTTAAAATGTGGGTGGTTTTCATACTTAGTAATAATTTTTCACCCAAATTTCCTTAGTCCTTCTATATTTTCTTTCGTGTTTGTAACCTATATGGCCGGGTAAGTCTACTTCACAGTTTGCCATTAAAACAGTTCAATGTTTAGAACTCATTGTGCTTAGTGAAAGTATTATTTAGTGAACGTTACATGTATTCTTGCAGCCTTACCGTTTTCTCGAGGAAAACTAACACAAATATACTTGTATTTCCATATGGCTTTGTGGAAATGGAACTAATGCGTAGACGCAAATCAGCAATATATCATCTCTTGCATGTTACAACCGAAAATATATTGAGTTTGATATCTGAATATTTTGGCCATGTAACCTTGATTTATGGTTATGTCAAGTGGAAAATACTATGGTTTTTCTAATGGACTATATTATTGTTTCAGATTTAATCAAAAGATCAAGAAACCTGTCAAGATGATCAAGAGCCTGTTATTTTTTGCAAATTCTGTAAGGTTGTAATAAATATATTGTATTTTGTCTTTTTTATGTTAATATTTTAGTTATACTAAAGTTAAGTATGTAGACAAGCTCTAACATAAAACATCTGTCCCAAAGAGACTCAATTTCGATTTCAATAACCAGGACATACAATATTAATAGACGTCGCCAATTCTTCTTAATTTAAATTGTTAATTATGTGAAAAACAAAGTTGTGGGTAATTAATTACATTTTATTTGACATATTACTGCAAATTCCGGAGATTCTACGCTTGATACCGGCTATATACCAATAACTATTTGTCGAAACAATAATTTATTGTATATTTATGTTAAATGAGAAACTAGTAGGTGACATAAGCAGGTTTTATGGATTTTTCATTATCTTTTTTATTGTGTCATGTTAGGAATGCGAAGATTCCTGTTTGTGTAATTTTATTATAATTTAATTAACTCAAAAAATATTTTTGTACTGAAGTGATACAGCAAAATTTAAGGTTAAAAAACGAGAGGTATAAAAGCTCCCCAATAAATAAAATTTTAATGGTTTTACGAGAGCGTGTTGCACGACACCAATAGAAAATACGTCATGAGTACGTTTATAACAATATTCATAAGTTATAGCTCAATATTTTAATCAGCCTTCCCATCAAGCTGTGCAATTATTATATTTGTTTCACAAAAAAAAATAACAAACTTTTACGACATTCACGATTTGCACGTCTCTTTGGATAGGACAAGCAAAAAAGCAGACAATTAAATTCGAATGGACAAAATGACATGTAAATTGGCGAATTTACAATCAATATATTATTATGTTAGATCGTTTCGGTCAATTATGGTAGTTTTATGGCATTCCATGTATTGTTACGTTGTTTTGTTCATTGAGCTACTGTAGACTTAGCAACAGTTTCCATTGTCATTAATTAGAAGGTGTGTTTTGTGTTTTAATTTTACGACTTGGATTTGACAGATGAACTTGGAGTTGCCAATTTATTAGCACCATGTTAAAGTTTTTTAGACAATCGTTTTATTTTTGGAAAATCCGTTTGGTAATCGCCTTTAAAGATTAGCTATGGCATGAGCACCTATATTGTATCTATATACTTATTATTTACACCAACGACAATCCCATTTTATTTCTAGGCAAATCATTGCCACTTCCAAAGCAGCCTGGAAGACTTCGCAGGAAGCGACAAGGCCACCGATGATTGTATGAGTTGTAATGATTGGTTTATTTTTTGTTCTTATTTTTGTGGTATACAATAAAGTATATATCATAAATAAATAAAAGCAGACAGAGTAGACATCCTAATAACACTTTTATGAGATCATCGATCGAGATGTCAGGCTCCAATGTTGTTTGGTGGATAAGAAATTGCGCAATAGCAACGTCAGACGGATTTAACTTGCATTTAAAGAGCATACTTATAAAAACCCAAAACCAGAATTTTCCACCGAAACCATTGCAGGAAAAATCAGAATCTACGCAGAGGTTTTTTATTACTCCCATTTTCATTGACATATCCTTCCAAAAGACATCAAAAATGTCCATCATCTAACTCAAAGGAGAAGTATTTGTATGCAACATACATGTACAATAGAACATTTTAAAGGTAAATCACACGTCTAACCGACCTCAATTATAAATGTATAGTTCTTCCTAAATAACGTCTTATTTGTATTCACAATGTGACCACAACTGGTGTGTTCGCCTTAGTATTCCCAAAACACTATACACTGTCGATTTTGAACTGATATCAATTTGTAGTTAAGCACGCGAAGGGAATATTAAACGCAACGTACACGTAATAAATTTGAGTGAAAAAACGTTGCATACATTAAACACGATAGGTTAACGATTTGTTTCACTTTTTTTATTACGATTATTAATATTTATTGTCATGTACTCGTAGGGAGTTGAGTTCAAACGATGTGACAAGGTAAGAACAAATGACAGTCTGATCTGTGGGAAAGAAGCTTGTTCTTTGTAAAATAATGTTCTGAGAGTTCAAAAGGAACATGTGTGTGTCTATTTTCTTTGACAACTTAATTTAAAGAATTTTCTTTTTATGTTGCCTTCTGAGAGTTTAAAGCATATAAATGATGCATTAAAAAGATATATCTAACTACATTTTCTGTAAACACTGCCACCTAATTAGCGTACAATTTGCTTATTATCTACGTTTCCGTATCTTTCATTTCTCGAAAATTATACAGGTTTATTAGTAAAACATCAACAACCTCCTAAGAAGTCATTCTGCTCATCATTATGAACAACTTTTACTATGGGACCAAACCTAAAATCGCTAAAAAAAATCTGCTGTTCCCTACATTTTGACGAGTTCTACGAACATACTCGTAAATGTTCCCTACATTTGATTTTGCACAGCTGATTTTTTTTTGCCCTCAATTTCGTGTATACACGCGACGTTCGCTTTGTTTAGGACGTGGCCTAACATTCTATTTATAGTAAATATCTATAGTGCAACCTGCTTCTACAGTCGGTGCTTGGATAAAGCAGATCCTAAGTATGTCTATGAATATGTATGCCAAGATAATCTAGATAAAGTCGGCGCGGGCATTCGTCAGCTCCCTCTATCACTAATTTAAGCATTGCTGTTTGTATATTTGTGATACAGCTTTCATATCTTCCAGGGTAAGTAGAACCAATCTGTCAAAGTTTGACAGCTGATGATGTTTTCTTACTGCCATGTTTCTAATTGTGCTCTTAATTTATGCCAGACGATTATAGTGAATTAACTTTACAGTCCAGTTTAACATACACACATACAACACAACATAATTAATGTACATTTAACATAATTAATTATGTGGCTGGTCTCTAGGACTACCTCAAAAAATGCAGTACGCTATAACTTTTTTTTTTTATGTGGAGCAGCTTTTGTGTTTCATTCAAAAATCCTGCAGTAGGTACCAATTTACGATTTTTAAAACTGTAATGCATGTGCTCACTACTGGTGATGCATAACATTAATTTTACTTTACAGAATACATGATCATATTTTACAGAATCACTAATTACCTTAAGTAACATACTACCTGTCACATTACTCAGTAATCTGCACAAAAGTAACATGTGTTACTAAGTTACTCCGCACGGGGGCGCCGCCGTCTTCGAAGATATCGCACCGGTATATCGATGCTTTGAACGCTGCCGCGAATTATCCCAGGCTGGATACACACTAGGGTCACGAGAGATTTTCGCAGATAAAAAATTTACCCTTTTATGGTTCGTCTGCCAAATGTCCACACCGAGAAAACCGTAAAGTAGAGAAATAATAAAAATACAAACACAACCTGTACCCTAATTGCGTAACACACTATCAGTCTCAATCTGAATCATTTTGAAAGACATTGCTAATCCATTGCTTCATATGTTCGAAAAATGTGTCTGCTCAACAACGTAAATAACGCAATGAATGTTGTTGAACTGTCAAAATGAAACCTGTTGCTACTGATAATGTGTTACGCAATTACCCCGCTGTTACCATGGATTCAGTATATGATTCTGAACCCCTCTGCGTTAAAATTTTTCGCTGTTTGCCATTCAGTACCTACATTTTTACCGCACAGGTATTGCACTTTTTTTTCATATCTTATTCTACGCTAGTGGATCGAGAATTGTGTGCTTAACCCTTAGTCTGCTGGAACGTAGATCTACGCGAGACACAATGGCTTTTTAATTGTGTCTGTAATTACGGCACACAAGCGGTTAATTCATGATTACAGTTTGTCACTGCCACCCACCCGGTACTATGGCTTTAATATGGCAATAGGAAATAATTTTTTTGAAGGACCGATTAGTTTCAATAGAACCTCTATTCATTTCAGCTTATTTTATATGATGTCCTATAACCTTTTAATTACTGTCAAGAAATCTCCTAGAGATCGGTTACCATAGAAAAAGTAATTGTGTCTTATTAGTGACAGTTAAGCTACTACTAGTTTGGTGTTAACGTTAAACATTATTGAGTAAATATTAATTTATGAAAGCAATAAAACGAAAATGATTAACAGTAAGCTCCCAGTTCAAACAAATGTTAATCGAATACATTAAATTATAAAATCAAATAATAGAAACAATATTGACACCCCATAAACGTTTTGTTAAGCAATTTTAACAGTTATATCGTAAAAGGAAATTCAATTAACAGCCGATCCAAAGGCGTGTGCGCACACAAGTCATTAATTAACTATTGCGTTCGGAATACAAAATTCCGAACGTCCAAAAATAAATGTCACCGTAAGTATGTGCCTACTTATATGTAATTAATTACGTGAAGCCAAACATACATTGGTGTCACAGACTTTGTTCATAATTAGCATGTTACGGTGTGTACACAATGACAAAAACACACCAGTGTAATCGTTAAACAAGCGAAATTTAACATCGAGTCGACAACGATACTCCTATGTTCTTTATGTTCGGCACACACATTCGACTAACGGTCGCCGAACATTGAATACTTATTGTGCTCACACAGTTGTTTAGAATTAATTTTATCTGCTGCCTGCTAATGATATTTGTATGAATGACTATCGAGTATTAGCATACTCAAGCAAGGCGAAGTTCTTTCATTTTTACTCAATTTTCGTTTTCGTTTTTGAATAGTTTACTGCTCAATCACCGGACCGTACCCTGTGTGTCCCTCACCGAATGACAAAGATTCTCGAGTCGCTCTCCGCTGTATCTCGATTGTTTTGCATATCGTGCAACCACTTCTGTGCAGCTGATGCGAGGCAAATTAATGATCAAATGGAATCCCGCCACTGCCCGGTTTACTTGAACTTCCGACGTGCGCCGGACAAACGAAGAATGCGCATAACAAGACGCACTTTGAACTTTATGCCGCCGACACATGAAAAAGTTGACAAAGCCTAAGTACGAAATAACTTTGGTATCATAATTCAATTACGCCGTCCTTGGCGAGTGCGCGGACGTCTCGTCCATCAATCACACTTTCAACTGTATCAAGCTTTTTTGCCGCTTACGCCATCACCACGTCTCTTTAAGAGACCGCCGAACAGACTGCCATAATTTGTCAAACTTTTTTATTCAATTAATTGATCACCGTGACCGAGCCGAGACGAGCGAGTAGCGCACTGAGGAAATATTAACATACTCCATGATTGTGTATCTAAGAACTGAATGTCATTAACCATTTCCTGCACAAGAGTTTCGAGTGTCCATCTTTCAAGTCGGTATTGAATAAATATTGTTCAACAAGTTGCCAAGTGACATTTTGTTGCGCTGTCGCATCGGACGGCTCCCCCTCCCACGTCATCTCACGATGTCCACTCTCAACGTGAACAATTTATTTCCAGTGCGTTTTATGCAAAACATGACAATTAAAATTGTTTTATGAATTCATAGTCGGATCAATTAAGATTTCATTTTGATAAGGACGCTACTTTTGTGAACTATATCATTAGGCTTCATCACTTCTAACTAGTAGTTAAGTTACGAGGGGATGCTACTATATTAATCTATCGTTTGTACGGTAATGACAGTTTTTGCAGTGGCTAAAGTCTAGCAGACACGAAGTAGAGCCTTAAAAAAATGATGTCAAGAAAAGAGTAACGTCTGCAATTTTAAATTTATTGCATCATCATCATTCATAGGGGTATAACAAGTGGAGTTCACAAAAGAAGTTCAGGTATCAATAAAGTTCGTACAATAAAACTAAGAAAGAAGATTTAATGTTAAGTGACGCCGACCTACTGTCTCTGATCTCATTGAATTTATGAGAATCAGGTTACAGCGGTGCACTTCCAGATTTATAACATACCGACAAAAGCTGCGAAACAAATGTTTTGAAGAAAGAGGACATAAAGAGAAATAATACAGTCTTCATACATGTTTCAAAGAATAACACAAGATGCATAACAGCCAATTTTCTACTTATGAAAGTGAAGTACAAAAGCTTTAAAATACTGAGAACTGACTCATAAAAATCGTCCGAAAGGCAGACCGATATGTAAACGCCCGTCAAATCTTTAGGGAGTTAAAATGAAGACATAAAGAATAATGGAGGCTCGCAAAAGCAGTGTTAATTTCCTACAAACATTAACAGGGCCATCTTAACAGCACATCGGTGCTTCACATACCGACGGACAAACCCCTATTGTCAGTAGTGCTATTCGTGTCATGGACATAGTTACGCAGCTATTGTCAGGTACAATGTAAATATGAATGGGTTAAGACTTCCGATTGTTTGAAAAGTTCGTCTGCTACATTATTAGCGAAGACACTTGACGACTTTTGTGTACATTAAAAAACAAGTGAGTTCATATAATACTGAGAACTTCACTCAATGATTTAAAATGAAGTTGCTGACTTAAAACCGATAAAAAAATCCATGAGAGTTGCATTATAAACCGTATAAGCAAGGGAACAGAAGCTGTTAGTACAAATTCACTTAAAAGCCTATAAATCTAGCAAAGCAGACAGAAATGGCGATTGGGTAATGATTGCAAATTAATATACTGCCTTATTTGGATAAGGAATGTGGGTTTGACAGATAAAAACATCTTCAAACCAAGCCTAAGGCTAACAACTCATGTCGAAATCCTTTCAAGACAAAAGCAGAAAAATACAGCATTTAGAATAAAGCTGTCTCACCTCGACTCTCGAACCTTACATCTCAATATCTCCTTACAAAAAAAAACCTCAAAGAATATTTTACTGTAAATTCAGACTTATTTAACATACCCACCGATATCTTTATAGCTTCTGTAACCATAAAATGTTTCGCGAAAAATATAAACATGATTTATTATGAAAGTAATGTTTATAATAACATCATGACTGGCTGCTTTAGAATTCTCACTATGGTCTTCTAAAAGGAAGATGAGGTTAAGAAAAATAGGGTGAGATAGTGCAGTCGTAATACTGGCGCCTTGATATCTAAAACATTGATTGAAAAGAAAATAAACAATGCTAATGAGTGTTGTCTATCAAGTCGTGGTTGTTCGGGATCGGTATCTCCGCTTCGGGTTAGCCAGTGAGCTAAATATTCATTTCATAATCATTTATTTGTTACGTGATCATTAACGGATTGATTTTGATTGGTCACTTCCGCATTGTTCTTGTCCGTCTGTTCGTGTTTTGTTTCCAAACAAATTGTTTGATCTTCATCAATATTTGTTTTGAAATACAATCTATTAGAGATCGTGTAATTCTCTCGATTGTTGGTTTAGTGATGTTTGACACGATCACAAATTGTTTTATCGATTTTTGTCTCGAATATTCGTTCTGACGAGGCTCATTTTCGTTTGTTTAATAACGTCCTCGTCGTCGTTGTGGTCTACGATACAGCCTACACTAGGGTCTATATTGAATTTATTTTATTACTGAATCAATTATGTTTCACACCGAACCTGTTGCAACGTCTGGAGTTGTCCAGGAACTTGTTGCAGACTAATAGCCCTATAGACAATCGTGTACCCAGAACGATTTGATTAAAATAATATATTATTTTATACGCTACCGTAATCGCAGCTCATGTTTCTTCATTAAGACGGCCATTTGTTCGGCCGCCACCTGCCTACTGTGCTAATACGCTTTTAATGGAAAGATGTTCTTTTTTCAACTTTGAGGTGCCCAGACGCATGTCAGTGGCAGAGAAACTTCGCAATTGATTAACTTCCAAACTTTCTAACTATAAATTTTATGATGCATAAGTAATACTTAAAGCTTTTTTTTGGCATTTGAATGAAGTTCCATTAATATTCTTGAGTAATTTCATACTTGAAAAACAGTCAAAATCGGTCTGAGTTCCGTCATTTAATGGGCATAATTTTGGCGGCTGACAGTAGACTCACCATTGACATCATGGAGAAGAATTTATATAGCCATCACTATTTGATTTAGACTTTTGCAAAAAATGCAACCTAAGCCTAGTTAGTCAAAAAAGATACGGTAAATATATGGTATTTTGCATAATTGATGCAAAATACCATAGGAATGTAGTCCATACAAATCGAACCAATCCCTCAAATACATAAAGAACTTACACAATAATATCAATGGAACGAATTAGTCTAGCCCACAGATATAGATATACCTAGATAACGCAAGTATCACGAACTGTATGAAAACCAAGCGTGCCATTTTTTTGACTACCTACTATGACGTCACAAGCTCGCGCTCTCGCTCACACTTATCCAGCCAGCAGTACAAAGGACTGAGCGCGAAAGGGGCGGCTTATGATTTGTAATCATAAGTTGGTGCAATTTTTGGCACGCGAAGTAGTTACTCTTGCGTTATCTAGGTATATCTATATCTGTGGTCTAGCCTCTAATAACTTTCTCTGGGCATATTACAAAATGTCATTAAATCAGACACAGGGCGTGTTATCAATTAGCCAGCAAGTCTTTAGCATTTATTTGATTCGCGTTATGTTCGATTTAATTGAACGTTAGTTACGCCTTCTAATAAATATTAGAGCGGTGTACATTCTGAAGTTTGTTACGAGTACAGAAAAAGTGAAATTATAATAAACTACCGCCCCCATGCATCGCACGGTTTTTACGACTTCGTAAAACATCGAGAATTCTTTATTAGAATTAACTTTAATATTCATAGTATACACGTAAACATTTCAGAATAAATTCTCTAAATGTTGTTGAAAACCGTATCAAAATCCGTGCCGTAGTTTAGAAGAACACGCCGTCACACGGACAGACACGAAAAGCTACTTTAATAAATAATATGTAGGTATAGACATATTCAAACTATTTTGAAAATTTCTATTTTAGAATCTTTATTTTTGTACCCGATGACTTTCCCTTTATATTATTTTTATCATAGCAAAAAATGCAGACTAGAAAAGTTATTTCTGGATGCAGAATTTCCGCGGCAGACTTCTGACATTCTCCTTTATCTTAACGATGATCAGTTTATCATAATTTACAGTAAATTATTGCCCTTCTGAGAGAATATGACGTAAAGACAAAAAAAATGGTCAATTAAAAGTCTCAATATACGGAAAAGTATGAATTGCTTAATTTTTATAACTCATAAAAAATAATTAGTGCGAAACAGCAGCGCCTAAATGTCATAATTGTAAGGATATCTGCACACTAAGTAGAGTGTGTAGATGAAAGTAATTGACTACAAAGAACAGTAGTTCTATGTAGTCAATTTTGTTTTGCAGGCTTTCCCTGCAGATCCAAACTTAACATAATTTTAATTGTATACATTTTTGACTTATAAAGTTTGATCTATCTCCTGTCTTCTTCAATAAGCATGTAAATTCCATCAGCAAAATAAAGCTACAACAGTAAACACGATACTCAGACATAGAGGCAACATTACAAAAAAAAATTGCAAAGCTACGCAAAAAGTTTATAGTGTGTAAAAGGCTTAAACAGATCAGATACCACGTTATTGCTCCCTGATAAAATCTTTTTTTTTCTTTAATAAAAATTGTTCAATGTTGTAAACATTTTACAAATTCGCGATTACTTTAATTGTAAACTCTGAGGGAATAAACCAAGTATTTTATTATCATTAAAAGCGACACTTTTGCTTGCCGAAGACATGTCGATTACAAATTGACTGCTGATGACTTTTTTGCCGCATTGGCCGTAGAAGGAATGTAGTGTTGGTTTATTGAGACATTAAAGTGGGCTGTGGAATTGCTGTTTCTATAAATTAGGTTCTTTATAAAGGATTCCGTACAGAAGTTTTATACATTTGATAATAAATATGACGTTTTGCATCAAATAATTTATTTCTCAGTTGTTTTAGAAAAACACTGAAGTTACTCTATCATCATCATCATCATCAGCCTACAGTAGACCACTGTTGGACATAACCCTCTCCTATTGCTCGTCATTTCTTAGCAACTCTGACGTTACTTAGAGAGTCGGTTTTGTGAAACTAAACGAAATTTACCGAATCACTAAAAGAATTTTCGTGATACATTAATTTTCAATTTAGGTATATGGGGTCGGCGCAACATGTAATTTTCTTCCATATTTTTCTATTGGTCTTCATCTCGGTAGTCCTTTCTAACCACCTCATCAGAATCAGGAAAAGAATCCCACCATTCTTTTCTCACGGTTTTTTTTATTTTCCCAGCAAATGCCACCATTTAAATTACAATTTTGTAGCTATAACGCTGGCGATTCTATTTTCACCGCATCATACGGGCAATAAAGCTAACCATAATAAGGACGCTACAATGTGCCCCTTACAAAACATCGAACATCATTGGCATGTATTCTTGCTAATTGGTACTCACTAGTCTTACGACGTTGAATAAGATACAACGTTGACTTTTTATTTCTTTCTTTCCTTCTACTTTAATGCAATTGATACTGATAATTATTTAAATTGGATAGGATAGCAAGTGCATGTCTCATACTTCGAAATGCTAATGTAAGGTTTCATTTAAATCCCAGATAGTATTGAATCGAATTAAAATGGCGATTTTATAGAAGCTTAGTCACCCTTGGGCGCGGATTAGATAGTGTGACATTTAATTTAGTTCGCAGTTTTCGATATGGGTATTGCCTTTGGCGTCTATGTTAGTGCGTTAATTGACGCTGATTGAGGTTTTATCTGTTTTCGGGAGGAAGTTATTCAAATACGCTACACGTAGGTACCTTAAAAGGAGGGAAAATGTTAACGATTTGCTCAGAAAAAGAAAATTCATTATACGTCTAATGAAAACAAATAACTTTGAAAATGCTATCATTTTAAAACCACGAATGGCGTTAGAAAATGCTAAGAACGTATAGTTTTACTTATCTAAGTGATCCCTAGAATTCATGAACAAGCTAGAAATAAACAGAACTGTACACACAACCCATAAACCCACAAACATAACTATGTCTCCACAATCTGGGTCGTAATTCAAAATTTTTAATATTCATACTTGGCATAAAATTTTAAAACGTCTATAAAGAAATATTCACACGACCTCAAAGTACCGACTGTATCGATAAACATCGGCCTGAACTTGAAGTTGTTATGTAAAGCCTAGATCGCCGAATACGATAAAAGTCTAGCTTAGATCTTAAATCTAGATACGGTGGAAACTTGAGCCCTGGAAACGGGTCAGGGACTTAACGAAATAGTAGCGGAAAATATAAGCGGGCCCGATGCTGGTGGAGATATGACTATATGACCGGCTGTGTAACAAAATGACTTTGTTCAACAAATTAGAAAATTGGTTGTGATGGTTGCGTTGAAACAGGTGCGAGGCATCCTAAGTCAATATGTAAGGTTCAATGATCAGGAGTGGAACTATTGTTCTTCTTTAACCAGTGTTGCTGCTATGATTTCGTTAATTATAGTCCCGAGAAAAATTTCTAAAGCAGGAAATATTTTCTGTCGCAGGCGACGAACTTAGCGCTGAATTAACAGAGTCTAAATGGTGGAAAGCAAACAAACAATTAGCGTTGCCTAGCTGTCTGGGTGAAGTCAAACGAACATTACGAGAATAAAACTTAACAGTGTTTGTTCGAAACCACGTTACGAATGAAACATGAAAAATTCCATAAAATTTTCACCATCATAAAATTTGATTGTTCTATCTCGCATAAAGCAACATTACACCAGTCCATAAAATTTCACACCGACATTTAAATCATACATTGAGCGACAAGAAAATCGAATCGAACCAAGAACATTATAATTACGTGGCTTTTGATTTAAATTAACAAACCGTGAGATGATTTTACGGCTATAAATATCAGTAACTATGAACATTGGTTCATTCGTTTATTAGACAAAGATATGGTTATGATCGAAATATGGAAGTAAGTGTGTTGAAACTGCCATAATATTACGTAATATAGGTTATGAAAGTGTCAGAATAACGTGTCCGTAATAGAAAATATTGTGGTTATTAAATTAATTGTTGGTAACTATGTCTGGCCGCACGGTTTGTATTCATAACTTATGAGAGGTTTTATTAGTAGATTATAAAGCACTCGTCTGTTTGGATAGATTCTCATAAAACAATTTTCTTGGACGCTCACACAGAAGTGGAGTCGAATTACAATCTATGTCTTAACATAGTGTTTATATTTAGGTGAATAGGTCAGAGAGGCAATTTCCGTAATTTTAAGAACGTTCACAGTCTTATTTCAGTTGCAAAAATACCCTTAATTTCCCTAATTTTTTAACAAGTTTTTGGCATTGATTCGTCGTTTCAGCCGATAAACGTCCACTGCTGGGCATAGGCCTCCCCCAATTTTGGGAGGGTTTGCCATAATCGCCACGCTTGGCAGGCGGGTTGGCGATCGCAGTATGGTATGATGGTGGAATACATAGAGAACGCTGCTGCCCATTCTCCGGTACGATCCTTAGTCGCCTTTTACGACACCCACGGAAGTAAGGGGTGGTGGTATTCTTTAAGTCCGGCACCACACAGACATTTGGCATTGATTGGCGACTAGATTTTGAAATTTTTTAATTACGAGAATTGGTCTTCTGATATCTGAACCACGACATTATCAAGTACTTTTCTAGTGAAAGCTCTCCAAGCAGCAACATGCTCGAATTACACAGCTTTATCTATAACTGATAACATTTACCTACCTCATATCAATACTATCATCACACTTAGATACACCGTAATTATCTAAACCAATCAATCAGCCATAGATAAAACTGACACTTCTAGAGTTTTACTTTCGAAGAGAACGCTACACGTTCAAAATTCAAGTTCTAAATTCCAAATATGGCCACCGTGGTTTAATGTCAAATAAATTTTAATTAAATCGAACAGTGTCAAGATGGTCGTATGCCACTAGTAATTGACAAGGTCTTGATGAATCGCTTCAGCCTCCTTGTTATGTTATAACTAGAACCCATCTGTCTTTTCTTGGCACTTTAGCCGTACATTGGAAAGGTTTAATTTGATTTTGAATCTGAGTGATATATCGTATGGGTTTCCGACATTTCGCTTTCTTTTTACGTGTTTGTGTGTTTGTGGAATATGGTTAATAACGTAGTATCAATTAGATTTTTTTTTAATTTACATTTTGTTTTAAACCGACTTCAAATTAAGGTTCTAAGTTTGACATGTAGGTATGTCTGTTCTGTATATTAGATAGGTATCGGCTATTTTATGCTTAATATGTTTAATAGAATTGTATAAGAATAAATCATGCTTATACCTAATTCGTTAATCCAAATTTTAGAGGCATAATCTTAACATTTCGGCATCTACAAAAGCTAATCTTTATTGATACCTACATCAAATCAAACATAAGCTCATAATTTTCTTTAACGACTCTTTATAGAAACGTATCAACATTTGTAATAAAACTTTCAATAAATTAATATCCTTCCTATCGTCACATAACGGTACAAAATCAAAACTATAAAGAATGCATTCCTTTAGTATCAAAAAGGAATAAAAACAGAGCGAGTGTTTCTTGAGTTGTATCTTCGAAGCGAGAAGTTGACATTATTCTTCCGTCAGTGCCTTTCAACGATCCACAAGGATGCTTTAAACAGGAGATGAGGCATTTGTTTAAAAACCATTGATTTATGACAACTTACCTACTATAAATAAGTACCTAAATCAGATATGTTTTTTTGTTTTAAGTGTGGAGTTATTGTTGGCTACAAGGACATAATTAATTTGAGTTGTGGCGAAGAATTTTGAGCTTAATTCTTGAGGATTTATTTTTGAGGGCGTGCCTCGTTAGATATTTTCTGTTTAAAAATTGTTTCACAAACAATATACTATTTTGTTATTATTAAACTTGTTTTGAAGTACTTATGAATTAATATAACAAAAGGATCAGTTTATTAAAAAAAACCTTAATTATTCAATGCTAGCTAAAAAATTGAAACGACTCCTCCATTCATCTACAGCCCCGTGTAGCGATCATAGACACTCGAACAATTTGTCGTGAGACATCAAAGTCCTTGCCCACTTTGTAATATTAATCTCACTATCCCACATTAAATCAACTATGATACACCTACACAGATTCCTATCAACTTACATTATTTCATCCATTCGTAATAGTCACTTCGAGATAAGAACAGGATTTTAATAAATGAAACTTAATAAAAATACCTTTAATCAAGGATTATTATCTCCAAAACGTATTTAAATTAAACAATAAATTCAGTGATTAAGCTACTAAAAAAATAATAAATAAAAATTTATTTTCAATAATAAAATTACATCAAAAACGTTGAAATCGATTTGAATAACAACAGTTAACTTATGAAAAATATGAACCGCTGGCAGGATACAGCTGCGTTGGAAAAAAGAACACAAGATTCCATAATTAAATTAGCGTGTTGGAAATTAAAAATGGAAAAGAACACACGGGGCGTCCTACCGACCGCTGTGGGGCGCCGTCCTCACGACACATACCATAGCGTTTTATACCCATCAAATCGACCGATAATTGAAATGAGTTCCTTGTAAAAAGCAGAAAAACGATTATCCCTATACCTTTTAAGACGTCCGAGATACACAAATGGACTTTGTATTAGAATTTATGTCACTTAAAAGAGATGATATAAAAAAGCGCCGACGGGTTTACACGCAATAAAAATATGGGAACGACGAGAATGCCTTCCCGGTTGTCAATCGAGGGGTTTAATAATCGTAAAATGTTTTTTGATCTACTCATGCCGCGTGGTCGTGTTTGAGCATTTGTGTATGACACTTTGTTTATTGATTGCAAGATTTATAAAAAGTAAATGTGTCAATGACCAGATTTATTTGATGAACTTCAGACTCATGAATCTTAATTTTTGTTTTACGTTTATATATCAATGAAAAAAAACCATAGGTAATTATTTGAATGTTACTTAAGCCTACCTATATTGTGGCCCACTGATCGGCAAAAGCTTAATCTCCGTCCTTCCTCCCTTTAGCCTCCCTTTTCTTTCCTGTCTTGAGCGATCTGTGACCATATTTGTCCTGTAAACCTCGTCAGAAATTCTTTAAACATAAGAATTTTTATTGAACAAATAGCGCAATAAAATTATGAAATTAAAAAGGCACTGCGCAGTGGTATACATATAACTTATGAAATGTAGAATAAAAATATACCTAGAAGCCTTTAATTTATTAAAATAAAATTAATAACACGCTGAGTCTCAGTGAATGCGTGTGACATCAATATGCTGATATTGATTTTATGACTATAAGTGGCAATTACAAACGTTGTTTATCTAAAAAATTTAGGTACTCAATGAGTGAGTTTTACGATCATTGCAGTAATATCGTATTAGTTAAGCTAAGAAGCTATCAAAAAACGAATTAACGTTCTTTAAAAACCCATAAAGTAACAATAATTATTGCGTACTAGTTACCGCTTTCACGTGAATCGATCATTTTACTAAACACCCTAAAAGATTGTAATTATCTTTAATTATTAAGACGGTTTCTCGGCGGCCATTTTTCTCGTTTCTTAACTATTTTCTGACAACTAATAACGCGTTAAGGTAATCGGTACGTAATTTATATACCGAATTCTTTACGCCCTGAACGATTAACGCGATGCTCTTTTTAATATTCATTATATCGGTCTGTTCTGGTTAAACGGAAATGCACACTTCACAGTTTATTGGTTCGCCTACACAAAAGGAGTTTATCAATAACAACACAGGCATACAAAAAAATTAAAAGGATGTTAGCACTTCAAATATTGTTGTTTGTTTAAAAAAGAAATAAAAAAAAACTGTAACAATAGAATCTCAATCGATGCGTTTGATACGCTACATCCAATAAAAGTAAAGTTGCACCATATTTTTTTATCACTTACCATGATATTTGTGATAGTGAGTACTACCTTGGCATAGACTAAGCTAGCCAATGTCTCTTCCCATTAATGTTAAATCAAAATCAAAATATTTTATTTCACTTAAGCCTAAATGGGCACTTATGAAACGTCAGGTGCACGATTCCAATTCGTTGTTTCCTATGGAGAAGAACCGGCAAGAAACTCCACGGTGACTCTTTTTCAAAATAATTGGCTTTTACAATGTTTTCAAAAAACTAATATGTTTGTTTAAATGTTTGTAAAAATAAAATGTTTGTTAAAAATAGATATGAAGCAGGAAGCTACGTGTGAATGACATTCATAATCTGCTATCTAAACCAACATTACTTAAGGGCTAAATTTTCCAAAGCAAGTCAATAATTTTGAATTTTTGACAGGTCTTCCATACAAAAACTGTGAGACGTCAATTTTATTAGTATGGTACTAGTATGGAAAAACTGACAAAAATTCAATATTTATTCTCAGGATAAGAAGAAGAAAGGAGTTTGGTGAAATTAGCCCTAAGAGGCAAATTTACTGCTTGTTTGTTTGTAAGAGGTGATGGCACAATAGCGTGGGAAAAACACAATAAATAAGAGGAATATGCTTAGAAGTAGGTGAAGTCGGACTGTAGACGATGTTGAGTCTCAGGAAGTACTAATTCAATTACAAAAAAATATATCACTGTTAGAAAGCTACACTATTGCCAACTGTCTTAAGATATGTTTTATCTTCTATCGTAAGGTTGACTTCCATGTGGACGAAAGTCACGGGCAGAACCTAGTCACCGATATGTTTGCCATGCACGGTGATTATTAAGAACAGTTAATTAAAGAGGTCTATAAGGCCCTCGTCTTAAGGTGCAGGTTCAGGGAAGGACGTTTACGACTGGTTAATTATAATGTTTTTCTTTCCAAGGAGATTTAGTCAGTCACAGCCTCTTTAATTATTTGTAGGTCAGGTATCTAGACACAGGTTCACTCGTTATGTTCAGTAAGGTAAAGACAATGAGGTATTAACCCATAGGTGATGCCGGGTCAGCGGGATTGTCTGAAAGGGTTACCGCTGGCCCGGAACATAAAGGGCTAAGGAAGGAACACGGGTGGGTTTTAGTCAGTAAGAGTCTGACACTCCCTTCCGCTCTACCCAGAGCAGGAGGGGTCATTTGATGATTTCCCATCCTAAAAAAAAAAGGCTTAGGTGATAGTCGCAAATAATTTAGAGGTGAGGCTTGTCGAACGAAACGACGATAGTCGCTAGTTGAAATGAGGAGATGAAGGTAACCGACAATAGCCCGAAGAATTGCCAAACTTATTTATTTTATTTATTTATTTATTTTACCATTTATGTACACACATATATAAACAGACAAGAAAAAAACAGAACAGAAAAATAGGTACAAAGGTGATGCTTATTTCATAAGAAATCTCTTCCTACCTACCTACGATAGGTACCTAGCATACCTGCGATAGGACAATAAATAGACAGATGTAGACAGCGTGCGAAAGAGTAAAGGAGACAAAAAAATAACACATAAAATCTAAAAGCAATTCACTGAATAAAATTAAACAAGTATTATGACAATATACCTACTTACATACATACAAATAAACATACATACTTCCAAAATAAATATCACCAGAATTTTAATAAATATAATGCAATCAAAATAATAAGTGGCAGTGGGCAGGGTACACTGCTCGCAGAACCAAATAGGGCCAAAAGGTTCTGGAGTGGTGGCCGCGTACCGGAAGACGTAGCGTTAGAAGGCCTACCACAAGTTGGACCGACGACCTTGTGATGGCCGCAGGAACCCATCGGATGCGAGAAGCATAGAACCGGTCGAAATGGAGGTGCTTGTCTTGTGCAGCAGTGGACGTTTTTCGGCTGAAATGATGATGATGATGATGCTAGTCGAACATAGCTAATGACTAATCCTAAATATGTTTACCGTTATCATCAGTCTCTTGTCTTACTAATCCCAATTTATTTGGGATCGGTGTAACATGCCTTTTTCTTCCATCCTTCTCTATTATTCGTCATCTAGGTAGTCACCCCTTTTCTAGCCATATCATCTTTCACACACTCCACCCATCGTTTCTTTGGTCTTCCTTTACTCATATAACCGTTCATTCCAATAAATAGATTACTTCCTACAATAGATGTATTATCTACAGCTCATCCCTACTCTTATCACCGTTCATTCCAATAAATAGATTACTTCCTACAATAGACGTATTAGCTCATACCTGATATTAAATCAGCTTTCCCTAAATTTATGTTCGTATAACTTGTCATATTTTCACGATTTCCGGTTTGATCCCAGAGTAAAAGTTGTTCATAATGATGAGTACAATAACCTCTTAAGAGGTTGTTGGTGTTTTTCCAATAACCCTGTATATACTAATAATAATAAAACTGAAGAGTTTGTACGTTTGTTTGAAAGCGCTATTTTCTGGAACTAAAAGTCAGATTTGAAAAATCTTTTTGCTTTTGATAGCCCAATTCTTGAGAAAGGCTATAGGCTACCTAATATCACGTTAGGTCCCTTAGGAGCCGAATAAACATAAAAAAGTTCGAAAGAACGCTAAGCGAAAACAAAGGAATAGCGCGGCCGGCCGGCGGCCAGGCGATGCAATGAGACGAAGTCGCCGAATCAAGAAATTTCTCGCGGACGAAGTCGCGGGCAGAAGCTAGTTTAGAATAAATATTGATAAAGTCCACCCCACAACCACGTTATTCGTAAGCAATCCATCCTACATAGTTGTACCCAAAAAGGCACAAAACAAACCGATATAATTAAAACCTTTAGCGCTGCATATATTTCACGAATAATCGAGATAAGCTGATGGTCGCCGTTAATAAGACATCAACGGTTTATGGTATAAAATCCTGCCTCCGAGTTAATATAATACCTATTCATTATAAACACTTGCGCCATGTAAAAATACTGCAGTTGATGTGTGGTGCAAGCGATAAACGAAAAGCGAGGAGTGGCGATAAATGTATTATTTTACTAGTTTCGTCCCGCGGTTTCGCCCGCTTAAATGTCGATCCCGTAGGAATATCGGGATAAAAAGTAGCCTACATGTTAATCCAGGGTGTCAGCTACCTCCATACAAAATTTTATCAAAATTGGTCTAGCCGTTTGAGCGTGAAGAAGTAACACACACACACTCACAAACTTTCGCCTTTATAAATTAGTGTGATGTCCCGAATCTTTTTAGAGACTATCACTTGTTTGGGATTCTATTTATACTTCTATAATAATATGATATTATAAAGAGGCAAAATATGTGAGTTGTGTATGTAGAGGGATTATTAGTGGAAAGCTACAGTATTGCCGAGTGTCCTAGAATATATTTTATGTTAGAACTAGCTTCCGCCCGCGGCTTAGCCCGCGAGGTATATCGATAAAACTAGCCTACGTCGTTTCCCGGGATGCAATCTATCTCTCTGCCAAATTTTATCGAAATCCATTCAGTGGTTTAGGCGTGAAAAGGTAACATACAGACATACAGACAGGAAGACAGAGTTACTTTCGAATTTATAATATTAGTATGGATTTTACGCGGATGAACACACAACACATTCTTCTTCTTAGCGTGTCGATAGCAATCCAAATGGACTCGGCCCAAAACTCGGCTATTTGTTTGGCGCCATCACCAGCGTCTATCAGTTCCTGTAACGTGCATCTGACAGGAGACGCAGGACACGATATAAAGTGTCCCATCGTTTGTGGAACAGCACCACATTTACACTCCAAGGCGGAGTCGTCTATAGATCCTCCACCTGAACAGGTTTTCCTTGCTTCGACAAACCTGGATCCGGAGTCTGTTGTCTCTGTCTGTTACATTAGTAAAAATATATATTTATGTCGTAGATAGATGGCAACACAGTACAGCGAACAGCGCCATCTAACAATTTGTTTGGTAAACGAAGAATCATGTGATCGGAAACGCAAGCGAGCCCTACCGCTTGGACACGATCGTCGGTAGAGGGGATGCAGCGAGGACTGGTGGAGAGACCGAGTGTTGCGACAGTCTACAGTGGACAGTCGTCGAGCTCGGACAGTCTCGGCAAACGCTCAATACCAACGCACGTGTTTGTTTCCGACGCACGTGTGCGTTTCGGTTGTTAATAGCTAGTTTATTAAAGTTACTGTAAATTCAAATAATCTTTTCGTTCGAGTACCCACTGTAGTGCCCACACCTATCTAAGCTATGTCGGATCGTGAAGAAGACCCGATGTATCGCATCTCGGCCACCCGCTGATGCGACATCAGAACTGGGATACACTCGAGCTGAAAAAATTATAGAGAATTGAGCGTTGACGTCACGGTGCGATATTTCTTTGACTGGATTTCACCTGGATAAGGACATGGAGTGACTTTGAGAATCGAGCCAAGCAGCCTCGCAGCCGTCATTGAAACCCTTCGTGTGCTGCAAGTGAGAAACCAGGACATATCGCGGCCCTGCACGAGCAGTGGCAGCCAAGCTGATAGTAGACAACGTGCTGGAAGTTAGTGAAGGGCGAGTGGATGACGTTTATCTGCCCTCAGGCACGTTACAAAATAAAGGTGAGCTGTATTGTTTTGTTTACCGTTCTGGTGCTGAATGCTCGTTAGTAAAAGCGAGTTGTGCAGCCAAATTAAGTGGCAATCGAGTTAATACCGTTGTTGCGTTGACTGGTATTGGTCACACGCGTGTATTCAGCACAGAACAAATCATATGTAGCGTTGCGATTAGTGAGCAACAAATTGAGATTTTATTACATTTTTACCTGACATTTACTTGCAAAGTAATATTATGATAGAACAAAGGCAGCTATAACAACATTGGCGATTGAGTGTTAGTAGAAAATGAGTAGCAAAATCAGATACTAAGTTCAGATCATCAGAATTAGATCGGAAGTTCAGAGGTCCGCTTAAATTAGTTGATGTTTTGGATGGTGACCCCATACGTTAAAAGATTTAAATTCTAACCGTACTTACAAGTATGCTCACGGTCGCATACGAAAGATGCCTCTAAGTAGTGTTCCTAACGAGTTAAACGTAGAAGACTGTTAAGTCGCACTGTACGCACTTGTCTGTAGTCGTAACTGCAACTCACTTGTGAGTTGTTCAGGGAGCGATGGGCAGCTGGTGGTGCAGCGGGGACCAGGGTCTCAATGGAGACTATTGTTGTGTTGGTCTTGTAGTGACCTGGGAGTTGTGGACTCTATGTTAAGTGAAGTGTGTTGGTCGTATCACTTGAGGTGATGACGATATGCGTGGCATGAGTGTCACTAGCTGCTGCGGCAGCAGGGCCATGAGCGTTGTATGTGATCTAAATTGATATAGTTCGTGACCTGTCCCTGTTATTACTAAGGCTTAGAGGAATCTTTTGTTGTCGATGATTGCTATCGTTTTTACAAAATTAAGTAATGCGTTTCGATAACAATGTGTAAACAGAATTGGCCAAGTGGAACATGTACTGCTGTTGGTTTGTTTTTGTGGTTACAGGTGAGAAGCAGCATGGTAGTGTCGGAGAGCGCTGCACTCTGTGGATCTCCTGTATGAATAATCGCTGATCAAGGACGGTGTTTTCCGTGCAAGAAGCTTCGCGATTTCTGCCAAGGAGGCAGTGACAGCGAGTGAATGTCTGTACCATTAAGCCAGCTACAGATCTATTGTCTACCGAATCTGGTGAGTCGTTTTCATTTTGTTATGACTCGGGTACTGAGTGCTTCCCTTGTAAACAACAGCAAAAACAGTTACATTGAGAAGTAAAGCCCAGTCTAGTTTAAAATGCAATTTTTAAAGACGCTCACTATAGATTACGAATGATGCCAGTAGGTCATGTACCAGTCGGAGTAGATGATGATCACAGTGGTGATGAGCAAGCCTAAGTAGTGGGAACCACACGAGTAGGGGTTCTCTATCGGCCGTAGTAAAAAGTGTGTAGTCACAGGGTGATGCACACGGATCCATGCGCTGGATGTGTGAGAGCAATGCGATTGCTAGTCGGCCGGTGAGCCGTGGCGTTAGAGTGGTTTGCTCGTGTGTGGGTTTCCACGTGTTTAAGGCTCTTAGTGAAAAAGATTATTGTTGTAATGTGGATAACGATGGTACATGGCTCTGGTTGGTGTTTTTTTGGTCAGTAGGTTGACTTAGGTGCGTACTTACAAATACGCTCTATGACCGTGTTCGGAAGATGCCCGAGGGCCAAGTACCAATTGAGATTGTAGACGAAATGGATGATGAGTTGGCATCAGTTTAGTTTGTGTACTCAAGGTCTCGGTTCATTGGGTCGGAGACCGTACCAGAGTATCGTGAGTACATAGTATACGCGGCAGCTCTGCGTAGTATGGTCTGCATTCCTGCGGGCAGTGCGTATGTGACAAATGTGTGGGACCGTGAATGGGATACCTGAGGTTTCGTTTTCGTGTGAAAACGTTGTACTTGGTCTCGGTAATCTCGAAACTAGATAGTTCAAATTCTTAGATTAGCCTAATTTTTGATTTCTAATTTGAATGCTTATTGCAAATTGATAAAACAGATTTTAAAGAGTCGAGTCCCGTTTAATAATCTCATCAGTCTTCATATGGGAGTTTGCGAAAAATGCCAGAAAATCAGAGTATTACTAACGAATTTACGGAAAGCCAAGTAAAAGTCTTGTTGATGAAACAGAGTAGAGATGAAGTCGAGTGATAGTGGTGAATCTTAGGTCGGCTGGTCGGAACCGTACCAGTAGCCATTTCGTAGCCGTAGTCCGTTAGAAGTCGGTATCTGCTTTTAGTAGTCCGTGGATACGCGGTGCGCGGGTGGCTCTGGCGGAGGTCGAGTCTTGTAGAGACCATAGAGTCCGTGGGACTCGGAATTCAGAGGAATTCATAGAAACAAACGTGAGGTTTGTTGGGCTTGATGAAAAGCCACAGGCCACGAATAAGTTTCCTGCTTTGTATTTTGTGATGCTCTAAGGATGTTTTATTGGCTTAGTTGATTGTTTACTTTGTGATCTTGAGATTTGGGAATCAAATAATGAGTAATGCTCTGAACTCTGCAATTTTTTTAGTTTGTTCAAATTTTCATTGTGTTTTTTTGCCTGTACCATATTTGGTCAGGAGTGACCGAGCTATGTGATACTTTGCTTGTATGTTTGTTGACAGATTAACACACGAGAACGCGTGCAAGCAGGATGACAGTTTCAGACCGCATCTGTTTTCGATGCGGCAACAACAGACATTTTGCTTCGAGATGTCCACGAAGCAATGATGAAGGCGCCAGTATGGCGAGGTGCCCAGGCGGTTCCGGGCCAGCGCCTGCAGCAGCGGCTAGTAGCGAGTGATACGGTTCAAGTTTACTTTGTCAGCAATCCGAGCAGTATACTGATGAATACTGGGTGAGTCACATCCATTTTATTACGATTCTGTCACTCTATCATCAAAGATTGTGTTGCGTCAAAGTGTATTGGCTTAGCTTAGTGACAACTGATGATGAGTTGACTGATATTAACTTAGATGAGATAATAGACCATGCGACACAGGGTATTAAAAAAAATGCAATTACGATAGCATTCGATTTGACTAAAGTAAAGTTAGTCTCTAAGTTTGCTTTTAATGATTGTTTTAAAGGCGCTTGACTGAGCGAACCTAAGAATACTCTCATGATTGTGTGAGAAGGATACCCGATCACCAAGTTACTCGAGAATTAGATGTCCTAGTTGAGGACAGTGGTAGTGAAACCACCTCTGATTAAGAATGGCTTGTACACTCAAACTCAAAACTTAAGACCGCACCTCATGAGTAACATGTGGCGATGGGTCTATAAGAAATCGTTGGTGCGATTTCTGTCTGTGTTGGTGCACAGGGCGCTTCATGTGTTGTAGCATGTGTGGCGGCAGATGTCTTAAGAGTCGTTGGTGCGATTCTTTTCTGTGTTGGTGCACAGAGCCCCTCATGTGTTGTAGCATATGTGGCGGCAGATGTCTAAAGAGTCGTTGGTGCGATTCTTTTCTGTGTTGGTGCACAGAGCCCCTCATGTGTTGTAGCATATGTGGCGGTAGATATGTAAAGAGTCGTTGGTGCGATTCTGACCTGTGTTGGTGCACAGTTTACAATAAAAGTTTCATGAGTTGAGTATACATTGCCTATGAATTTTATTTCGGTAAATTCAAACTGATTTGTCACAACAATTGCGATGGTATAACTTGTTGATCGCTCGAGTCCTGTCTGTGTTGGTGCACAGAGCGCTTCATGTGTTGTAGCACATATTGCGCTAGTATTCTTTTTCTGAGAATCAATGGGTCGATTCTAGTCTGTGTTGATGCACAGAGCACCTCATGTGTAGGAAGCACATGTCGTGACTAGTCTCAACCGCACCTTATGTGCAGTAGCAAATGTGACAACTGATCTGGTTCGAATCATTGGTGTGATTCTGGACTGTGTTTTTGCACAGATTTTGGTAAATAGTAACTGATTCGTTACAGTTTTGGTTTTCTTTGGTTCAACTTAATGATCGAACCTTTTCTAATGAATGGTGTTGTATGAGGGGTGAAACCTTGACAACAAGGCATTGTAAATAAAATTAAGACTAGAGAAATTAAAGTAACAATGAGATACAGTTACCTTAGTAATTAGGTATTGGCAGGATAGGCCGAGTTACCTTAGTTATTAGGTATTGGCAGGATAGCCGAGCTTGTTTACTCTGTGAGTATTTTTGGTCCGCAGGTACTACACCCGAGGACGGGTGCTAGTCAAGGATGGCCGTGTCGTAGATAGATGGCAACACAGTACAGCGAACAGCGCCATCTAACAATTTGTTTGGTAAACGAAGAATCATGTGATCGGAAACGCAAGCGAGCCCTACCGCTTGGACACGATCGTCGGTAGAGGGGATGCAGCGAGGACTGGTGGAGAGACCGAGTGTTGCGACAGTCTACAGTGGACAGTCGTCGAGCTCGGACAGTCTCGGCAAACGCTCAATACCAACGCACGTGTTTGTTTCCGACGCACGTGTGCGTTTCGGTTGTTAATAGCTAGTTTATTAAAGTTACTGTAAATTCAAATAATCTTTTCGTTCGAGTACCCACTGTAGTGCCCACACCTATCTAAGCTATGTCGGATCGTGAAGAAGACCCGATGTATCGCATCTCGGCCACCCGGTGATGCGACATTTATATAATATATATAAATATAAAGATTTCGATTGATTGACTAATGAAATCGATTGAGTGGTTCTCGAGTCACTTAAAAGTTTTTCGGCGAGACTTAAAAATAGTCAAAGTATATTTCGACTACCTACCTATTTTTAGCAGTAGATTGACTATTGCTAAGAATAGGTAGGTCGCACCTGTGGTCACGCCTCAACGTCTATTATGCACGCATCAAATTATGCACGCATTTACAGAAGCCGTCATTTGTTTAAGCTGGTTATAAACCTGAGACATAAAATGTGATCTTAAGACCAGCCCAGTACTTAAAGCATCTGTTTCGAAATCACAATCATCATTCCCAATCATCATTCGGCAACAAAAAGCGGTGAAAACAATGAGTGATTTTACACTTTATTGTCGACAAACAATAAATATCTAAAGACTGGTAAAATAAAATATAATAAGTATCATAAAAATATACCATCCACAGTACAGATGCCAGGACATCAAGCTACTACAATCTGTCAAATTTCTTCAACAGATTTTCAACTTTATTGCTAAAGTATGAGGTTCAAAGTTGATTGGGAAAATTTGACAGTTTTGGGTAGCTTGATGTGCTGGCGTCTGTACATCCACATTTTACCAGTTATGTTTAAGTCCCATGTTAAAGGGGACGAGCCTATTACCATAAACCGGACACAAATTCCTGAATTGGCTCCAGGCTGCTACTGAGAAATTCCAGATGGAATTGCGCAATAACACTGCCCGACCTGGGTACCGAACCCAGGACCCTATGCTCAGCTGTAGCGCTTGCGACCACTAGACCAACGACGCAGACTTATTTATTGACTTGACATATTTAATAACTAGCTTCCGCCCGCGGCTGCGCCCGCAAGATATGTCGATAAAAACTATACTATGTCCTTCCCCGGGATGCAATCTATCTTTCTGCCAAATTTTATCGAAATGCGTTCAGTGGTTTACGCGTGAAAAGGTAACATACAGACAGACCGACAGACAGGCAGAGTTACTTTCGAATTTATAATATTAGTATTATAAATTCGATTATTATAATTTCGGATTATTTGAATTCTTAAGTAGAAGCATTGTTTGGATTTACGATAAATTATTCAAAGAGTGTAATACCATTTCCACTTACGTACACATTCTATAGAAAATGCATGAAGAAACTACACTAGCTGTTGATGTAATTGTCAAAACACCTAACGTTAGCTAAGTAGGTATAACTTGTTTGAATAGTGTATATTTTTCTCTCTATTATTCCGCCTACGCCTCTCTGTCTTGGTAACAGGTGTGATCATTTAGAACAAAATAAAACGACACGTTCAGAAGGTCTACTTGATGAAATTACTCGATTATTAAGTCACGCGCACATTGAGAAACAAAAGACGGTCTTCTCAACCCCAAGATTTTTTTATGTCATCTTTTATCTAATTCGATCTAACTTATATTTGGAATGTCAAAATCAGACTGATGATGCCATTACATGAGTGAGACACCTTAATGGACGCCTAAATATGCTCTGTTGGGTTTTGACTGTCGGCGTTGAACCGAGCGTTGAAAATCCAATAGTGCGCTTTTTCTTAGGTATCAACGACATCCGTGGTTATATAACGGCTATTACTCTTGTTCTATATCATTATGTATTCATTACCTAACTGATACCGACTACAGTGACTTTTATAGTTGAGACCTTTCATACTTGTGACACACAACTACTTTGCATGAGGATTGAATCTTCTGTTTATCTAATTTCATTGACAAAAAGAACGTGCCTTTGTCAAAGTCTCATTGTCACTTTCTCCGCCCACGCTACCTCTCGTCACACGAGCCGAGGTGTTAACCACTAAACCCACAATTACGCATATTGCCTGATCACATCAAAAGCCCAGGCCGACAGGCTATTATGATGCGGACGACGAATTAAAATGAAAACATTTAATTTTGCTATTAATAGTATGTCGTACGCGTTGGTGAAGTTTATTTAAGGAAAACTTAAGAATAAAAGCTTTAGATAGTAATATATATAAATAGTTCCTGCATATTACTGAACCACTGCATGACAAACGCTTCTTCTTCTCACACAAAGAAGGCATGAGCATTCATCACCACCAAGACTAGACTAAACTCCTTGAATTAATAAAAGTGAGGGGAATATAGTCATAATTTTCCATATTATTTATTGAATGATCTGCTTTTAGCCTCCACTCTGTGAGAGGGAAGGGGCCGTAATCCACAGCGCGGGCTTAGACCGGATTGGTGGATAAATTCATATATCTACCTATTAAATATGGTTTCTTTCGAATGGCATATTTTTCAAAGGATTTTCCAAAGAAATCAGAAAAACGTTTATCAAATTCTCCCGATCCAATCAAATCCAAATACCATGTGTGCGCGAAAGTCACAAACTTATTTCACAAAAAACATCACGAATTCACGTCTGAAAGAAAGCTAAACTATTTTTAAATGAAATCCGCTATTGCGTAGATTATAAAACTTTAAGTCCGATTCCAAATAGCTTTGTTTTCCCGTCTTGTAGGAAATGGTGAGTCAAAGTTACGTATAAATTCTTTTCCTCCGCCGTTTTAACTGTGGGGACGAAGTTACATCGCGTCTTTATTGTAATGGACGTTTACAACGTAGTAAATGAATCGCATTTTTCTGAAGGTGCAGCTTAAAGCACTTTAGAAAAGAGTTGTTACTTCGGTAGATGTTCTTGAGTGGAGACCGCAAACCGGCAATCGTAAGGTAGGACGCCCCCAGGCTCAATGGAGCGACGATCTTCACAGCATGGCTGGTAGCAGCTGGATGAGAGTTGCTGAGAATCGAGCTGAACGGTGAGCAATTGGAGGTGGACTGCTGTAGGATGATGACTTCGGTAGCTAAATACATTTGTCGATTTTTTGCTATGGGTTTGAAGGGTTAATGGTTTGCCAAACATTCAAACCTTCAGGGACGACCAGGACATGGTATGTTTCTACAACTTACTTATACCTTCAATGTAAGTCGATTCGATGAGATTGACGATACATAAAAAGAACACATGTACACTATGGAAGACCTTTGCGAGGACAATGATAACGTTGTCGAAGAGGCCGAATTCTGGTCGAAGCTTACTTTAAAACACAAAAGGGAATCATCGATACGACGAAGAACATAAAAAAAAGAGCTAACTTTGGTAATTCCTTACTAACAAAGCAATATGAGCTAACGCAATATAGCTGACGGGTGGAATGGCTCTAGCGTCACTCATTCGTTAGCCAACACAGTGATGAACTCAAGAGGGCTTTGTCCAGTAATTTCCCAGTCATGCCACTTAAAACAAATCAATAGACAACTGATTGCAATCACCTTCGCACTAAAGGTGAAAGTGATAAACTTAATACATAAATATTTATGGCACGCGCTTTCTGTCAACTCAAGTAAAGCTTCATTACATTTAATATGTTTTTCTTTGCCTTCTCCCATAAAACTAAGACATTGAAAGTAGGTAAGGCCGTTAGAGGCACCATTGAAAGTCAACAATTGGCTATGTTCATTAAGTACTTAACTAGTCATTACACTCAGAAACTAATTTGTGGAAACCGTTTGAATAACAAGTCAATTAATTATACTTAAGACTTTTTTTCAATTCAATTGGAGGTCTTCATTTATTAAGGCATCCTCAGGATAACCCGAGTAACTAGCTGACAACCTCCTAAGTTGACCTGCAAGATGCTGTTAAAAAAACAATTATCATTATACCTGGAAAATCATCATCATCTGCCTAGCCTTTTCTTAACTATGTTGGGGTCGGCTTCCAGTCTAGCCGGATGCAGCTGAATACACGAACCGACTGCGCCTATCGGACCTCCAAAAGCCAGTTACTGGGTAATACGATACCCCTTCGCAAGACTGGTTGTCAGACTTTCGGGCTTCTGTCGAAAAAATGTAAGTGTAAATAATTCGAAGAAATCTTCACACAACGCCAAAATTAAAAAGTCCATTACGGAAACCTACCCAAACATTTAACGGGTTCCATAGACCAATGGTTATCATCATCATATTCAGCCTATATGTTCCCACTGCTGGGATACAGGCCTCCTCTTTGTGAGAGGGAGTGGGCCATAATCCACCACGCGGACCCAGTGCGAGCTGGTAGATGTCACATGTCTTCGAACCTTTGGTTCTAGGACATGCCGGTTTCCTCACGATGTTTTCCTTCACCCTTTTGAGAGCAGCGGTGATGAATTAATTTACGCAAAGTCGAGCGCCTGGCTGGGTTCGAACCCACGACCTACAACTCATAAGTTGCGGCCGTTACCACTGCGCCACCAGTGCTCCAATGGTTAGTCTACTCAATTCACAATAAGGTCATCAACATAGTACATAACCCCACAATAATATGACCAACTTAAACACTGTTTTATATAGCAACCATTCAGGTATATATAACTTCTACACATTTGAAAACAACAAGAAATCATTGAACCCACATGTTTTCAGTCGCGTCGCTGACTATGGTAAAGTAAGTTTGCGTTTCCCGTAGTACTAACCAGCTCCGTTACGTGGAGGATGCCATTGTGATCTAACAACCGGCCAACTTTGTAACAAGCACTGTTGGTACAAACTTTGTCGTACAGAGTGGAGGCAACAACCTCGTGGCTGTGCTGATAAAGGAACTGCTCAAGTAAACAAACAGAAATACTCGTATCTGTAAAGGATGTTTTGAGAGGAAGTATTTTGTAAAAGCGAAATCGAAAAGTGTGCGATTGTGAAATTACAATAGGTACTGAAAAATTAAAAAGGTGGCTGGGTTGGAACAGGTTGGATATAGAAGGCGGAGGACAGGGTGTCGTGGCAGCATGGTAGAGCCTATGTCCAGCAGTGGACTGCGACAGGCTGAGTTGATTGATTTACTGAAACATGCTTGCTTTATTTTTAATTATTTTAACCTTTTCTGGTAAACTAATTTTATTCTAGGTACATTGTCTTCACATATTATAAGATGAATGCATACAAAACCTTGTAAAACATTTCAAAAGAGTAACGGTGGAGTTTCTGGCCCATTCTTCTCTATACAAACACTACCTTTTAGAAGGGGCGACTTGAATCAATTCTATTTTATTGTAATTATTGACGTTCAAAAGTGCCTTTAATGTGCCCGTTTGAAATAAATGATTTGAATTTGACATGAGTATAGGCTCAATCGACACCGATCAATGGCAAACAGTGAATCCAAAATCTGCCCATTATTACCTAATAGGTAATAGGTAATACGGGCTGGTTTCCGCAACTCCACGTCAATGCGCGTATTTTGCTTACGGGTAGGAAAATCGATTATTCGATCCACTCCAGCTCCTCAAGGAAGGCCAGCAACGCGGTGATGTTGCTGACCGTCTCACGTAGGGTACCTACCTGGGTTACCGAAGTACTTTGCCCTGTACGTGGTGATTACCAGGCAGTTTAGAAGCACATGTGCCGCTGTCTCGTCATCCTCCATGCAGGCCCTGCACAGCGGATTGTCTGTTACTCCTATAGCATAGAGGTGTTTATTAAATGACCCGTGGCCAGTTAAAGCTGCCGTAACTATTCGCAGCTTTTGTTTAGTTAGACGGAGAACCTGTTTCGTGAGGCGGGCATCCAATGTGGGAAGTGCTTCCCTAGCCTATCTGCAATCGCCTTGATCCGTCCAAAGTTTGTCGTGTTGGTCTCTGGTGCGTTTCCTTGCCAGAGTGCGTAAAAACCCGAAGGGGAGTGGCGCGATGGGCTCAGGTGCCACTGCTGCCATGCTCGAACCCCTTCTGGCAACGAACCGCTGTGTCCTTTGATCCATTGAATGGTTATTTTATTGAGGTCACCCACCTGGTTGAGGCGCTGGTGACACTCGTATATTAGCCCAGAGTCAACTGTATAGCTGTTCAGCGCTTGCAGAACAGCCATACTGTCCGAGAGTATGCGGATTGAGTGGTCTTTTACTTCCCTGGCCATAATGGCTAAAGCGGCCAGAGAAATACCCATGCATTCGGCCCGCATTATTACCTATCACCTTTAATGGTTTTGGTTGCAATTATCATGAAACTCGTGAAAATGTTGTTAAATACTGGCTTAAAAACCTACCTGGGGCTGGCCTAATTAGGTAAGGGTGGGTTCACTGGGGATGGCCATGTTAGATTGCTATCTAAAAAATCACAATCACTAATGAATGTTGAAACAGCTGCATCTGATTGTTCTCAATTCTTTACGGGTGTTCCCGAATAGGTCCGAATCACAGTACTGTGCTAATTAATTTATCGTCACATCCGTGCTTTCCACATTATGTTCAGTTTTTGTTAAATACGCATGTAGGTTTTTGTCGTGTTTTAAAGGAATAAGGTAAGTCAGGTTATTGGACCTGGAAACAATGATATAATTTACCAGAATATGTAAAGTAAAAAGGAGGCCGTGGCTAAATAATAACAGCCGCACAGGTCGATCGATCAGGTTAAGCTACGCTTGCCGCGGTTGGTCTGTGGATGGGTGACTATCTTTACATACCGTCACCCCTCCGTGCTCCGGAAAGCACGTTAAGCCGCTGGTCCCGGTTGTCATTCGTGGATCTTTGACAGTCGTTACGGGTAGTCAGAAGCCCAAAAGTCTGACAACCAGTCTTACCAAGGGGTATCGTATTACCCAGTAACTGGGTTGTAGAGGTCAGATGGGCAGTCGCTCCATGTGAAAATAGTGGTATTCAGCTGCGTCCGGTTAGACTGGGAGCCGACCCCAACATAGTTGGGAAAAGGCTAGGCAGATGGTGATGATGTAAAGTAAAAAGGAGAGCAACAGTGGTGGCGCTGTGGTAACGGCCAGGACTTACGAATTGTAGGTCGTGGGTTCGAACCCAAGCAGGCACTATACTTTGTGTCAATTATTTCATCACCACTGCTCTGAAAACAGTGAAGGAAAACATAGTGATGAAACTAGAACCAAAAAAGACAATGCTCATGGTTGTATGGAATCCCGTACCACGCTGCACCAAAGTCAAACTTTGTTTTTTATAGATTACACTTATCATATTAACTCCTACAAACGTTCTTTTTGTAAACGAAACCCGGGTTTCGGAGATTTTCAAAAAATCTAAATAACCTAAAAACTAGGTACTTTATTTTGTTCGACACGAACGGCTATTATTGCTCTAAAAACAGCCTATTCTATTCTAGTTATTTTTAATTAATGTAGAATCGACAAACTATAATTTTTTACATGTTTTTTGTAAGACATCATAGCACTTTCAAAATTCAAGGTCATATCATATCATTTGAAACGGAACGTCATGTAAAGGGAATAAAACAATATTAACACTTTTTTACTTTCTCCCCGCGGTTTCATCTGCGTTATTGTCGATCCCGTGGGAATATCGGGATAAAAAGTAGCCTATATGTTAATCCAGGGTGTCAGCTACCTCCCTACAAAATTTTATCAAAATTGGTCCAGCCGTTTGAGCGTGAAGAAGTAACAAACATATAAACACACACACACACACTCACACACACACACACACACACTCACACACACACTCACAAACTTTCGCCTTTATAATATTAGTGTGATTAAATTCCCTGTTCAAAAATTAAATCCCCGACGCGTAATGTAAAAAATTATGAAAATAATTACTACAATATTTTGATCTTGATGCATGAGACTTTTTGGTACGACTTTTGGTCATTCTACTTTGAAGACATGTGACATACGCCAACTCGTACCGAACACGCGTAGTGGATTATGGGCCACTATCTAAGAGGAGGCCTTTGTCCCAGCAGTGGGTCCCACATTAGGCTGATTATGCTATGTAAAGTTAGCTTCTAACTGTTTCTTATGTAAAAGCATGACATTCTTGGACACTACTAAAAACTCTTTAGAATTACAAATAACAACCACAAATGGACCAAGTTCCCCCTAAACATGACTACATTCATTCAAATTCACATTCATCAGCCAAACACACCACACACAATAAAAAAGTATATTTTATGACAAAAATTTACACAAACACAAATCCATAGATCATAAAAATTACTTTATACATATAAAAAGTTTCAAGTTTGACTCCTTCTTGTACCGAATAAAGGCGCCCACGCATTTCTGGGTAAAAGTTGCTTTCCAAACGCAATTGTATGGCGTGACGAGTTCAAAAAACGTGCTCATGCTTCCCTAGAGTAGCCACGGCTGTTTACGATAATTTGTAGTGTACAAAAGACTTTTACTTTAAGAGAGAGTATCAATTGCCAAGTTCAGCAAATCTGGATGTACAGACAGAGAAATTTATTGTTAAGCAAATTGGCACCCTACGTCAATCTGCCATATTATTGATAGTTATTGTCAAAGAATGACAGGTGTAATTTAATTATATGTATTTAAGTTGATAGTCAATTTTCCTCACAATTAACTTCCCTGACTGTATGTATGTAGTTTATTGTTAATGCTAGGTATATCTTCGTAGCTAAGGTCTGCGGAATTGATATTTTATTTCTTATTCTAGCACCAAGCTATGCCTAAGCCATCATTAAAGTGAATTAAAACGCACAAACAAATTCCCTTGTTATTATAAACTCGAACAATAAATAGAAAATTTACGATCGCCAATTAACCAATTACTTTGAAAAAAAAAATGAACATTCACCTTCCGTTCTTATTTACGCGCTGAACCTTCATCGACGATGAATAAATTTCTTTAATAACTATTCACAGTAAATTGCAAATTAAATGTGTGTAGAATTAATTATTTCGATACCTTGATGACCAAGAATAAGAAAAAATGGAGATCTAATGCGGTAGAGCAGTGTCCGCCATCTTTTATAGCTGCGTCTACGCCACCAACTGCTGTTGATACTTGCAACTGCTACAATCGACCCATACTTTAATTGAGATTAGACATCATCATCTGCCTAGCCTTTTCCCAACTATGTTGGGGTCGGCTTCCAGTCTAACCGGATGCAGCTAAATACCAGTATTTTACATGGAGCGACTGCCTATCTGACCTCCACAACCCAATTACTGGGTAATAGTTTCCCCTTGATAAGACTGGTTGTCAGACTTTCGGGCTTCTGACTACCCGTAACGACTGTCAAAGATCCACGAAAGACAGCCGGGACCAACGTCTTAACGTGCTTTCCGAGGCACGGAGGGGTCACGGTATGTAAAGATGGTCACCTATCTACAGACCAACCGCGGCAAGCGTAGCTTAACCTGATCGATCGACCTGGGCGGCTGTTATTATTTAGCCACGGGCAAGGGTTTTAATCAAAACTTTAATTGAGATTAGAATTAATTTTATTTATTTGTCCATTAAAGGAACTACTTCCTAACGTTTTGACCCTTGAAGTTAGATTAAAACCCCTTCCCTCAAAAATAATCACTTTAATTGAATTATTCGGAAAAATCTTAGCACTCCATTTCAATACTCCTTCTCCATAACACACGATCGTGTTACAGCTAATTTAATATGCCGATAATAATGAACAAATTGCCTCGACCGTCTGCCCACTGCGACACCTATTAGCTAAACAAATTGTAATTACATACATCACCTCTATTTAATTAATGTGATTATGAATTCACACTAAAGTTAAGCAATTAGGCAGCGGCCAGATTATCGCGTGGGCGGGCTTATAATGAGTTGTATAAACGCTATTTTTGGTATATCTCGAGGATATTTTGTATTTTTTTTTTTGGTATTTTTATCCTGAGGATGTCTAATACTTCAGCATGCCCTACAAGACCGCTGGGACACAGGTCTCCTCTCGGTGAGAGGGAGTGGGCCGTAATCTACCACGCGGGCCCAGAGCGGGTAGATCTCACATGTCTTCGAATTTTTGGTTCTAGGACATGCCGGTTTCCTCACGATGTTTTCCTTCACCGTTTTGAGAGCAGTGATGATGAATAATTTACACAAAGTAAAGTTCCTGTCTGGGTTTGAACCTACGACCTCGTAAGTCGCGGCCGTTACCACTGGGCCACCAGTGCTCTCTTGGGTATATCTCAAGGATTTTGTAAGTCTTTTTATCCTGAAGATGACTAAAACTTCACCTTCATTTATCACTCAGCGATTCTCAGAAAACACAAGTATGAACATAACAAGATGTTTATTGTACGAAAACTTACCGTATGTTGATATGTTCACCGTTATATCTTTGACCTATACTATACAGTTTCATAATATAATAACGTTTATGACATGAGGGTTCTTAGGTATCGTTTCGCCATTGACGACAATCAGTAAAGAAAACTAATCCGTCTATTAGTATTAGAGGCCCATCGCGCTACTTAGCCCATTCAATTTGTGAGTAGGTAGCTGTTAAGGCGAAGTTTTAACACCTATAAATATTGGGATTTATTTATATAAGTAGGTGCGTTTGTTAGACACACACACACATAGAGAGACTTGTGGCCAAGTAATAACAGCCGCACGGATCGATCGACCAGGTTAAGCTACGCTTGCCGCGGTTGGTATGTGGATGGGTGACCATCTTTACATATCAAGACCCCTCCGTGCCTCGGAAAGCACGTTAAGCCGTTGGTCCCGGCTGTCATTTGTGGATCTTTGACAGTCGTTACGGGTCGTCAAAGGTCTTACCAAGGGGTTTCGTATTACCCAGTCACTGGGTTGTGGAGGTCAGATAGGCAGTCGTCGTCGTCGTTTCAGCCGATAGACGTCCACTGCTGGACATAGGCCTCCCCCAATTTTGGGGGGGGGTTTGCCATAATCGCCACGCTTGGCAGGCGGGTTGGCGATCGCAGTATGGTATGATGTTGGAATAAATAGAGAACGCTGCTGCCCATTCTCCGGTAAGACCCTTAGTCGCCTTTTACAACACCCACGGGAAGTAAGGGGTGGTGATATTCTTTAAGTCCGGCACCACACAGACCGGCAGATAGGCAGTCGCTTCGTGTAAAATACTGGTATTCAGCTGCATCCGGTTAGACTGGAAGCTGACCCCAATATAGTTAGGAAAAAGCTAGGCAGGTACGCAGATGATGTTTGTTAGCATACACAATAATCAACTATTTAACTAATATTATTTGTGGGTTGCAACATTGTTATTTTTTAATATTTTACCGTTTTAGGTTTAAAGAAACTTTATTCTCAATGAAAACATAACATGTCACTTACTTGAGAACAATACTAATTATAATTTAAATTTACAAAAAGTTTTGAGTTATGACAACCCATAGATAACTTTTGAACTCACGTCACTAGCATTATTTGGGTTTTGGGTTACAGTACAATAATTTTAGGGCGTTGAGTACCATTAAAGTGATTTGTACATTTTATTCGAGTGTATAATGCTTTCACGTTGCTTAAAGTTAAGTAATGATTAGTGACCGTTCAACCACACATTTTTGACGACAACCCGCGCCTGCTTCGCTCGGTTTTTACACCTTACCATCAATTCGAAGACATGTGACATTTCCAAACCGAAAATTTAAAACTCACATTAAACGTACACTTTGTAAACAAGCATACTATAACTTAGAAGATTATATCCAAGATAAGAACGCTTGGAAACATGCTGGTCCTGCTCCATAGGACAATCTAGAGTCTAGACAAAATCAAACTGGTTGCTAATTTAATTGTAAAATTGATTCTTTCTTCTTTTTTTTTGACGTTGATTTATATTCTGTAATTACTTAAACTCACACCCTGACTTATTAGTTGTAATTTTTTTATTTAAATGAAAATCGTTTATTTTTACCATGTTTGTAAATATGTGAGCACCATGTATCTATTAGATAATTAATTTATGTCATGATTTCATTTTTAATTCTTTTACCTATTGTGGTATAGTAATTTTATTTTAGGTGCATCGACTTCACATATTATTATATAATTAATGTATGCAAAATATTGTAAAACATTTTAAAACAGTAACGATGGAGTTTCTTGCCCATTCTTTTCCATACGAAAACTACCTTTTGGAATGGGCGACTAGAATCAATTCTATTTTATCGTAATTTTTGACGTTCAAAAGTGCCTTTTATGTGCCTATTTGAAATAAATGTTTTGACTTTGACTTTAACCGGTCCCGCGTGGTAGATTACAGCCCACTCTCTCTCGAAGAGTGGAGTCCCAGCAGTGGGAACATTATAGGCTGATTATGAATGTACAGCGATATCGTACCATAATAATGCACAACAAACATCAATATAATAATAATATGGTGTTTATGATATTTGCAAATATTGTGGGATATAATACTCGCCCTCGAATACATTACTAAAGAATACACAATATAACAATTTTCCATTTCTATGGAAAATTTACCGATACGTCCCAAAGAATAAAGCGTTATACAGCATCTACTAGACGTTACAAAATTAGACATTCCAAAAATAAATCTGGTCTCAATATTAGGTGAGATAGGTACCTTATATTCAAGGAAAAAATTACAAAATCACGTCGATCAGATAAAACATTATGTTACTAAGGTCCATTTTGGGAAATTCTCGGAAAAACACTCTCAGTTTATTTTGTTATTAAGTTACAAAAATAATGAGGAAACAAAACCGATTTTGTTAAGGGGCCATAATTTTTCCAAGGAAACCCTAGTATCAAATGATTTAGAATTTGACATTGTTGTTTGGCAATAAAAATGTAAAAAATCTTTTTAAAGGATCAATCAGTGAGGCATGTGAAACCCAGGAAAATTAACTGTCATTGTTTGACAATTGTACGTAACTTTATCATATACAGGGTAACTTTTCAAAGACCATCCAAATTTTTACATGGTGTTCTACCCATGATCATGGTCTTTGAAAAGTAACCCTGTAAATCGAGCGAGACCCTTCCGTGCCTCGAAAAGCACGTCATTTATAGATCTTTTACGGTCATTACGGGTAGTCAGAAGCCCGAAAGTGTGACAACCAGTCTTACCAAGCGGTATCGTGTTACCTAGTAAATGGGTTGTGGAGGTCACACAGATAGTCGCTCCATGTAAAATATTGGTTAGACTGGAAGCCGACCCCAACATAGTTGGGAAAAGGCTAGGGGAATTGATTGGTTGTTTGACAGTTGTGTAAAAACCGCAAATTAAAGTAGTTTTTCCTACCCTTCTGGGAAGATAACGTGAGTTTATTTTATGATATTAACGCAGTGTGTCAATTTGATAAACAATTGATGTCCCCGACTGCGATTGGTAAATAAAACGGTCCGCCTAAAGCGCGGTCACTGTCGGACTGCATAGAAAAGAAAGAGAAGCGCGATAACTGCACAAAATTGCTAATTTATTGCAAAATATGAAGTATTTACCTATCTATTTACAAAAAAAATATTGTTTGGACTAATAAATTAAAACACTAGTACTAAATAGCATGTTGATTCAACAATCAAAATGATTGTAGGTATATTAGTAAGATTTTTATTGTTTTAAGAAAGTTTTTAGAGGTATCTTCATGAGTTTTTTTCTATCGTATCAAATTTGTTGTATTATGTTATCAACACACTATCTACCTAGGATATATCCTGGAGAATATCATATATTTTTCTGATTTTGTTTACTGTACTCGATTAATAGTCTAGTCTGTGTGGTGCCGGACTTAAAGAATACCACCACCCCTTACTTCCCGTGGGTGTCGTAATAGGCGACTAAGGATCGTACCGGAGAATGGGCAGCAGCGTTCTCTATGTATTCCACCATCATACCATACTGCGCTCGCCAACCCGCCTGCCAAGCGTGGCGATTATGCCAAACCCTCCCAAAATTGGGGGAGGCCTATGTCCAGCAGTGGACGTCTATCGGCTGAAACGACGACGACGACGATGAATAGTTTTAGGCATTGCGTTTTTTGCATTTAGGTCCTGTAAACCCCTTAAGGCACCGGGCACAAGTACATAGAATTTTAATAACCTGTTAAAAAATGTAAGCTTCTAACAGCGTCTACTTAACACGCACCGTCTCAATAATTCATCAGGCCCCCTTATTTGGACGGCATGTGTTGATATGAGTGACATATGAATTGCTTTGAGTCCGCTACCATGGGCGCTGGCTCACGTACGAAGAAGCCTAACGAAAAATGTTTCGTCTATTTCTTTTACTAATATAGTCCTCACTTGTGTGTTGAGGTCAAGAAATTATGATATCTTTAGGAGTGCCCATGGTTTCTCAAGTGACTAAAAGGGCAGAAAAATATTTACGTCTATAATCTTTGAATCTGGGATGGAAAGGAAATTAATAATGTTCAAATTCAAGTCGCAGTCTCAACTCAGAGAAAATCAATGGCAAAAATTATTAAAAAAAAGGAAAATTTGAGGTTTTTGATGGATTAAAACAGAGATTGGAATATGAACGTTCTTAAAACTAAGAGAGCACTAGAAAAAACGCGGGAGCACAGTCTTATAATGAGTCAAGTCAAGCTTGGAAATATAGGTAGGTCTATAATTCAAGTGATGAATGTGTTTGACCTTAAGATAAATCACAAAGACTATCTTGACCCCATATAACCCTAAACTGCTACTACACCTAATAATATAATACAATCAACAAACACCCAAACAACAATCAAACTAACGGCACATACACACCGAACACCAAAACGAAACACCACAGCGTATCACCATACATCATACATTGGAACAAAACGCAGCTACACTTCTACAAGCCACAGAATCAATCATGATTGATTTGTTTTTAAATTTCGCCCACACTTTGCAAGTAGCTGAAATAAAAAATGTCTGCCTTTTAATGCGTCTAGACGGTTCTGTTGTAATCGGTAACGTTGTCCGCTAATTGGCGCCAATGTTTGTAGCATTGTTATGGTTTGATGGTTTGTTAGTTGGTTGGTTGAAATGATCAGAGTTTTTCTTGGAGAAAAATAAAATGTTACATTTTTAGTTTTATTAGAAAACTGTCGGTGTTGTTTTAAGATTTTCTTGATTATGATACATGAATGCCTGTAACTTTTCTGGAAATTGCTAAATTGTTAGAGATTACTAAATTAGTTGATACATTTTTCAATTATGGTGTAGGTACACGTACATTTTGTGCCTACTTACACCAAAATTAAAAAATACCTACCATGGCATAGGTATTTATCTATTTGTAAAAATGTTATTTTCTGTCATGCCTCACTCTCATTTCAATGAAACACGACATTTTTCAATTTAACCATGCCTATTCCATCAAAAAAGTTGGCCCAAAAGTTGGCTCCAATATGGAAATATAGTAACACGAGACAGGCCACAAACAATATTCATCTACCCACACACAACAGTTATTGTTGCCGCGACTAACCGGCGACGAGTCGGCGGTTTCTTAATGTGCGAATAAAAAATCGTCTAAGACCATTAAATCTTGTAGTTACATGCATGTGAAGACAGCCGTAGGAATAGTAAGGAGTATGTACTCCTTACTATTCCTACGGCTGTCTTACTTCCATGTGGAAGTAGCATTATTTAAATGTATGTAAATATCTCTTACGAAGTCGAAAGATTAATGAATTACATCTGACAGAAAAGATTATTGCGGATCAGTCTTTACAATAGGTATCATACTATCATGTTTACAATAGGAATCGGAAATGTATGCATGAAGAAACAAAATCTACCTCCGATGACAGTAAAATTCAAGTTTTAGTAGACGCAGAAAGCAAAAAATATAATTATAGCTAACAAAATTAGTAAAAGTAAGCTAGGTAGTTGAAGAACTGAAAGAGGCACGATAAACTTACAATATGGCAAGAGCAGGGAAAAAATTTTGGAGAAAGATAGGTACCTACTGAAAGACGAAGTAGAACTTAAGCAAAATGGAAGCTGGAAGAAATAAAATGAAAGAAAACGACTTCCTCTTAAGCATTCCACTTATAACTAACAACAAATCTTTACAAGATTATATATTTACGAGGTAGAACGGGGGAACGAGGGAGAATCTCACAATTTGATTTAAAATCATCGCTTTCACTAGGACATGATGTCAAACGTTATTGCTTCATTCAATTATAGCCTTAAAAGGCTACTCAAAATAGGCTATAGGCTGTGAGGCTATAAAATTCAGTTGCAATAAATTCCTAAGCGCCACATTATTGTCTGTTTACTACGGAGCGGCTTCTATTGAACTTACATTGTGTTCAATTTCACCTGTTTGTGAAGTTTTGCCGTTGGTTAAATTAGCATTAATATTTTCTTTCGTAGATGTTATGGGAATGAGTATCTTAGTCTTTCAGTAGGTACCTATCTTTCTCCAAAAATTTTTCCCTGCTCTTGCCATATTGTAAGTTTATCGTGCCTCTTTCAGTTCTTCAAATACCTAGCTTACTTTCATCAATTATGTTAGCTGTATTTTTTTTGCCCTCTGCGTCCACTAAAACTTTGATTTTAGTGTCATCAGAGGTAGATCTTGTTTCTTCATACATACATTTCTGATTCCGAATGTAATGAATGAGTATGAGGTTATGACAGATAGAGGGAGATCCAGCTGTACCTGGATAACTAAATGCTGTGTTTATCAGCCGAAGTTAGTCATTTCGACATTATGTTTTACTAGGTGCGCCCCGTGGTTTCACCCGCATAAGTTTCGATCCCGTGGGAATATCGGGATAAAAGTATCCTTTGTGTTAATCCTGGTCATAAACTATCTGTGTGTCAAATTTCATCCAAATCCGTTGAGTAGTTTTTACGTGAAGAAGTTACAAACATACAAACACGCTCACAAACTTTCGCCTTTATAATATTACTAGCTGCGCCCCGCAGTGTCACCTGCATAAGTATCGATCTCGTGGGAACATCGGGGTAAAAGTATCCTATGTCTTAATGCTGATTATAAACTATCTGTGTGTCAAATTTGATCCAAATCCGTTGAGTAGTTTTTGCGTGAAGAAGTAACAAACATATAAACACACTCATAAACTTTTGCCTTTATAATATTACTAGCTGCGCCCCGCGGTATTACCCGCGTAAATATCGGTCCCGTGGGAAAATCGGGATAAAAGTAGCCTATATGTTAATCCAGGGTATCAGCTACCTCCATACAAAATTTTATCATAATTGGTCCAGCCGTTTGAGCGTGAAGAAGTAACAAACATATAAACACACAAACACCCCCACTCACACACTCACAAACTTTCGCCTTTATTATATTAGTGTGACTAGCTGCGCCCCGCAGTTTCACCCGCAAAAGTTTCGATCCCGTGGGAAAATCGGGATAAAAAGTATCCTATGTGTTAATCCTGGTAACAAACACACTCACAAACTTTCGCCTTTATATTATTAGTGTGAGTATAGTCCTTTAGACTTGGGAGTCTGGATTTGTGTCCGTTTGATTGCAATATTCTCCTCTTATATGGGACTTAAACATACTCGTAACTGGGGAAATGTGGGTTTACTATAGCTGCACATCTGCCTAACCCTGCCGGGAAAAACCGGCACACGTTGAAGCTGATGGCGCTGCAAACGTAGGATGCTTTTGAGCTCTGAAAATCAAGGTATAGTCCGTATCTATGGTGTACATTACATGAGTCTCTACGAAAGAAATCAAGTACCTACCTGTAAATAATTGTGTTGTCTTTGGTCCCTCGCCCTGACATCAAGCAATGGTCAAAATTGTCAAAAAATTTTAAGCTTAAGGTGCCACTAGTCGATATTTTTTCCATACAAATTTCGGGAGTGTATTACTCCACTGTTTGACATTGTGCATCGAAAGTTAAAAATGATATCGTTTTGTCTTATTATTTATGTTGTTTGTAACAGAATAGTAAAATACAAAGCCATAAATAAGTTATGAGCCAACAAAGATTCGTTTTTCTTGCTATTTTTAACGTAACTTTAGGTGTAAATAAGTAATAAAAGACCTGTAAAATCTTCAAAACCAAATCCGTACCGACAAAGCTCAGTTATCGAAGAGTTTAATAAACTATATTTGTAATTGATTTATGCTATGATTTTTTCATAAAACTCGATTTTCCGAAGCACTTTTCGATTTTTTTTACGCGCCTATCAGTTCGGAATGGTGTTTCTGTGCGTGAGAACTAGACGTTGTTCGTGTAGACTAGCGTCTAACTGCTCATCACTCATACTAGCTCTGTCGGAAACGAAGCCAGGTGAGACAACGTGCTTTTTGGCCATGACCACCAGCGAGTTCGAGCTCGCGACTAGTTTGCTCTTAAGTACGAGGCTTTTGACTACATTCTATGTGTCTATTTTGTCTTTTTAGGGTTCCGTATAAAAACGGAACCCTATTACTAAGACTTCGCTGTCTGTCCGTCTGTCCGTCTGTCCGTCTGTCCGTCTGTCCGTCTGTCTGTCACCAGGCTGTATCTCAAGAACCGCGATAGCTAGACAGTTGAAATTTTCACAAATTATGTATTTCTGTTGCCGCTATAACAACAAATACTAAAAACAAAATAAAATTAATATTTAAGGGGGCTCCCATACAACAAACGCGATTTTTTTGCCCTTTTTTGCTCGATATCAAAAATGGCAACAGGTAGGCACTTGAAATATTCAAGAAATACTCAGTTGTATTTTAACTTTAATAATAAATAATAATAATAAAATAAATATTTAAGGGGGGCTCCCATACAACAAACATGTTTTTTTCGGCGTTTTTGCCTTGTGGTACGGAACCCTTCGTGTGCGAGTCCGACTCGCACTTGGCCAGTTTTTCATGTTTATGCCAGCCTTGCTGACTAACTTTTCACTACGACATAAGCTATCCTCTTAAGTCTTATAACATAAGAGAAGTTTTAACTTATGATAAGATACTCCCATGGAATTAGTATGCACTAAATACTCCCATCACCGTCATAGGATTCTATTCCCAATTATTTTCAAATTAATTGGTTTAAAATAGTTTAGATCTTATCATTCTCATACAAAATGTGATTCTAACTGGAATTACATTTGTGACTCATGTACAATTTGTCAGAGGTATTGTCATTCATAAATAATCGTCATGAAGGTGATATATCTTTTGATAAAAGATACATTAACTCAGATTTAAAAATAGACATATATGCATTACTTAAATTGCACGTTGTGAGGTCGTGTTAGTTGAAAAACTTGACATTTGAATAGGTACCTTTTGGGAATTAAAAAACGGTTAGGTACTATTTATTATAATCGCTCACAAGTTTTTTTTTCAATTAAGGGCAACATTATCATATTAAATACCTAGATTTTTGATTTGTTTGACTTTGAGATCGATCGAGACCTTTAAAAAGATGGAGAAATTGAGCTTGCTTTACACCATTTGGTGATATACTTTTTTTTAATTCTGAATTTGATTTGATTCTGATAACTTTTCAAAATCAGATAATTAGGTATTATGTTGCACATAGTACCTACGATATAAGCAGAATATTAATATCTCTGAGTGTGGATAGAGTAATCGTATAAAACAAAACAACGAGTATTACAAATCAACGACTTTTTGTACTTTGCATAAAAAACTACCAAATGTCGATTCTCCATTTTCCCACCAAAACCACAGACAAATTAACACATGTTTTTTTTCTGTTATACGTAAAATTATATACTTAACAGTTTTACCTTATAAAAAATACTAATAATATTTGGCTTGCAATTCGCAGGCTAACAAAACTATTAACATATAGTAAATATTTCAAATAAGTAAATACTGATGACACATATTTTATTACTCGTAAACTCTCATTTGAGCCAATAAGAGTTTAAGATCGCATTAGACTTACAAATAAACCCGATAACTGGGACTTAAGTATCTTTATAGTGATATTTATATTAGTTTCGCGCCATGAAAATATGTAAAATTCCTCCGTATCACGTGTCCTAATCTTTTGTGATGGCCGGTTGTCATGCGGAGGTCCGACGGTAGTTTGTTCGGGCAAAATACTGATATTTAATTGAAACCTATTAAACGGTAAAATCCCCACTGGCTTAAGAAATTAACGGTTAAGAAATATAAATTATTTTGTACCAGCTTTATTTTTGTGGAGCTCTAACTGAAAACACGAACAGAAACATACATCAATTTGCCGGAAAAACTTTAAAAAAGATAAGTTCGATAATATTCTGTTCAGTCTGTGAATGAACCCTATAAATTTACTACCTACTTACAAAATGTAAAGCTTACCATTCATAAAGAGGCCAAACTGAGGTGACGAACCTGCGTCAGATCCACCTGATTAAATGCGTCCCGGTTCTTCGCTTTGCGATTTGCTTTAAGTAGTGGTCATGCAGGTAGCCGGCGGGCGGAGAGTAATGGGTAGCTCACCGTCCGATCAGGACCCGGCCCGTGCCGGACGGCGCATACGTTTTCCAGGCGCGTCTTAAAGAGATGTCAGCATAAATTGAGGGGCCCCTTAGGGCCGAAGCCTGCCGGGTCAGCGGGATTGTCCGAAAGGGTTACCGCTGGCCCGGAACATAAAGGGCTAAGGAAGGAACACGGGTGGGTTTAAGTCAGTAAGAGTCTGACACTCCCTTCCGCTCCGCCCAGGGCGGGAGAAGTCATTTGATGATATCCCACCTAAAAAAAAAGTGGTCATGCAGGTCATGTGAGGAAACCTGCATGTCCTAGAACCAAAACTTTTGAAGGTATGTGACATCCACAACCTGTATAAGGTACTGGAGCCGCTGGTAGACAACGGCCCACTCCCTCTCATAGAAAGGAGGCTCCGGAGGCTGTTCCTCAGCAGTGAGAAAATTATAGGCTGATTGAGTGTACGGGTCATGTATAGTAGTCATAAGCTTTACTGCAGACTTAACGAAGGTGCTCTTTTAATAAGCCCAGATCTCACGACAGTTCATTACACGAACTATACCAAATACTCTTCACTTAATTAAGAAGCGATCGTGCAACATCCCGGTACAAATATTTTGTAACTCCGCCTGTTTGGATAGCCTCTTGCGCAAGTCTTGCTGTTTACAATTAGTAGTCTTGTGCTATTAGATGTACGACACTGTAGCACCGTTGAACTGGATGTAATTAATTAAAAGTGGGAAAGTAATGACGGGTAAATCGAGATTCTGTCTGAATTGAGATCTCATATTTAGGTGATGCTTTAGATGTCACAGGTTCAGCTTTTTCAGTCAATAATGAGTGACTCGGTTCTCAGCTCTAGTTATATCTAGATTTGCGATATTTCACGGCTTCATGAATAAAATTCATGTGACTTGGTATATTTTTGCAACACTATAAATCGATTAAATCACAGTAAATGTTTGCGAAAACCCACTAATTCTCAATGGTCAACCATGGTCAATTAACTAAAATAATGCGACAAGTCTACGATGTTTTGTTTACGAAAGAACCTTATTAACATTTACCACTATCTTTCTAGCATCTTTATTTCATTCAGAGTTCATGACCGAACTACAAAAACAAACAAAAGAACAACAAAATATACTGTTTATCCCCAACATACTTAAATCAGTTTACAATTCACTCACCCCACAGACATATGTCACGCATTCTATCCAAATTCAAATGCCAAATTCTAATTAGACACATCGGTCACAAAAAAGCAATATGTATGCTAATATTACGCTTCAATGAGATGTATTTACATGATAAAATAACCCACTGTATTACACTACAGCACTGGCTTTGCAAATGTCGTTCATTAGCTATGCATCGCCCCAGACAACCGTTGTTATTAATTATCGTATTGTGTCCGATTTTGGTAAGTCTTGAATACATAGAGTGGGCGGGACGGATCGGTCAAGGGCATAATTGGACTATATGTAGCCAAAATCCTCCAATGACCTTTAAGTTTTAAGTCAAGACACCATAAAAGTCAGTTATTCAAAACATATATTCTGCTATTTTGAAATCCATATTTCAAAATTAACAATGTTGTATTGTCGCTAATACCATAAAGGTTTGTTTGGATTCTGCCATTTCAATAAAACTTTGGAAGTAATATTTAATGCGACATTTTTATTGATTTTTCTATGGTTATAGACGAGAGAAAATATATTAAATATCAACACGCCATCGTTCTACTGTACTTTGGAAACGTTATAAGCTAAACTAAGCACGAATAACAGGTTTCGACAGATTGTAGTAGCTTGATGTGCTGGCGTCTGTACATAATACAAGGAGTTGTATTTACTTACTTATTATTTTAATTTACAGAAATAATTATTCAACAAAGTAGAATAAAATATTAATTATAGGGGTAGGTAATTGAAATTGCTTTAAAAATCATCGTGATAAACAACTTTTTAGGTTTTCACTTATTTCAATAAAAACTTGTGATAGGTATGTCGCATCACCGGGTGGCCGAGATGCGAGACATCGGGTCTTCTTCACGATCCGACATAGTTTAGATAGGTGTGGGCACTACGGTGGGTACTCGAACGAAAAGATTATTTGAATTTACAGTAACTTTAATAAACTAGCTATTTACAACCGAAACGCACACGTGCGTCGGAAACAAACACGTGCGTTGGTATTGAGCGTTTGCCGAGACTGTCCGAGCTCGACGGTCGACTGTAGACTGTCGCAGCACTCGGTCTCTCCACCAGTCCTCGCTGCATCCCCTCTACCGACGATCGTGTCCAAGCGGTAGGGCTCGCTTGCGTTTCCGATCACATGATTCTTCGTTTACCAAACAAATTGTTAGATGGCGCTGTTCACTATACTGTGTTGCCATCTATCCACGACACGGCCATCCCTGACTAGCACCCGTCCTCGGGTGTAGTACCTGTGGACCAAAAGTACTCACAGAGTAAACAAGCTCGGCTATCCTGCCAATACCTAACAACTAAGGTAACTGGGCCTATCGTGCCAATACCTAATAACTAAGGTAACTGTATCTCATTGTTACTTTAATTTTTCTGGTCTTAATTTACAATGCCTTGTTGTCAAGGTTTCACACCTCATACAACATTATTCATTAGAAAAGGTTCGATCATTAAGTTGAACCAAAGAAAATCGAAATTGTAACGAACCAGTTACTATTTACCAAAGTCTGTGCAAAAACACAGTCCAGAATCACACCAATGATTCTTACCAGATCAGTTGTCACATTTGCTACTGCACATAAGGTGCGGTTGAGACTAGTCACGACATGTGCTTCCTACACATGAGGTGCTCTGTGCATCAACACAGACTAGAATCGACCCATTGATTCTCAGAAAAAGAATACTAGCGCAATATGTGCTACAACACATGAAGCGCTCTGTGCACCAACACAGACAGGACTCGACCGATCAACAAGTTATACCATCACAGTTGTTGTGACAAATCAGTTAGAATTTACCGAAATAAAATTCATTGGCAATGTATACTCAACTCATGAAACTTTTATTGTAAACTGTGCACAAACACAGGTCAGAATCGCACCAACGACTCTTTACATATCTACCGCCACATATGTTACAACACATGAGGGGCTCTGTGCACCAACACAGAAAAGAATCGCACCAACGACCCTTTAGACATCTGCCGCCACATATGCTACAACACATGAGGGGCTCTGTGCACCAACACAGAAAAGAATCGCACCAACGACTCTTTAGACATCTGCCGCCACATGTGCTACAACACATGAGGGGCTCTGTGCACCAACACAGAAAAGAATCGCACCAACGACTCTTTAGATATCTAGCGCAATATGTGCTACAACACATGAAGCGCCCTGTGCACCAACACAGACAGAAATCGCACCAACGATTTCTTATAGACCCATCGCCACATGTTACTCATGAGGTGCGGTCTTAAGTTTTGAGTTTGAGTGTACAAGCCATTCTTAACCAGAGGTGGTTTCACTACCACTGTCCTCAACTAGGACATCTAATTCTCAAGTAGCTTGGTGATCGGGTATCCTTCTCACACAATCATGAGAGTATTCTTAGGTTCGCTGAGTCAAGCGCCTTTAGAACAATCATTAAAAGCAAACTTAGAGACTAACTTTACTTTAGTCAAATCGAATGTTATCGTAATTGCATTTTTTTTAAGACCCTGTGTCACGTGGTCTACTATCTCATCTAAGTTAATATCAGTCAACTCATCAGTTGTCACTAAGCTAAGCTAATACACTTTGACGCAAAACAATCTTTGATGATAGAGTGACAGAATCATAATAAAATGGATGTGACTCACCCAGTATTCATCTGCTCGGATTGCTGACATAGCAAATTTGAACCGTATCACTCGCTACTAGCCGCTGCTGCAGGCGCTGGCCCGAAACCGCCTGAGCCCCCTCGCCCTACTGGCGATGGCGCCTCCATCATTGTTTCGTGGACATCTCGAAGCAAAATGTCTGGTGTTGCCGCATCGAAAACCGATGCGGTCTGAAACTGCCATCTTGCTTGCACTCGTTCTCGTGTGTTAATCTGTCAACAAACATACCCGCAAAGTATCACATAGCTCGGTCACTCCTGACCAAATATGGTACAGGCAAAAAAAACACAATGAAAATTTGAACAAATTAAAAAAAATTGCAGAGTTCAGAGCATTACTCATTATTTGATTCCCAAATCTCAAGATCACAAAGCAAACAATCAACTAAGCCAATAAAACATCCTTAGAGCATCACAAAATACAAAGCAGGAATCTTATTAGTGGCCTGTGGCTTTTCATCAAGCCCAACAAACCTCACGTTTGTTTCTATGAATTCCTTTGAATTCCGAGTCCCACGGACTCTATGGTCTCTACAAGACCCGACCTCCGCCAGAGCCACCCGCGCACCGCGTATCCACGTACTACTAAAAGCAGATACCGACTTCTAACAGACTACGGCTACGAAATGGCTACTGGTACAGTCCCGACCCGCAGACCTAAGATTCACAACTATCACTCGACTTAACCTCTACTATGTTTCATCAACAAGACTATCACTTGGCTTTCCTCAAATTCGTCAGTAAAAATCTGATTTTCTGTAATTTTTCACAACCTCCCTTATGAAGACTGATGAGATTATTAAAAGGGACTCGACTCGACTCTATAAAATCTGTTTTATCAATTTGCAATAAGCATTCAAATTAGAAATCAAAAATTAGGCTAATCTAAGAATTTGAACTATCTAGTTTCGAGATTACCGAGATCAAGTTCAACGATTCCACACTACGTTAGTCAAAGAAAACAAAACCTCAGGTATCCCATTCACGGTCCCACACATTTGTCACATGCGCACTTCCCGCAGGAATGCCGAGTCATCCTTGACTCTACGGTCTTGGCTTCAAGGCTAGACCCGACCATACTACCCAGAGCTACCGCGTATACCACGTACTCACGGTACTCTGGTACGGTCTCCGACCCAATGAACCGAGAACCTGAGTACACAAACTAAAGTGATGCCAGCTCATCATTCATTTTGTCTACAATCTCAATTGGTACTTAGCCCTCGGGCATCTTCCGTACACGGTCATAGAGCGTATTTGTAAGTACGCCCCTAAGTCAACCCACTGACCAAAAAAAGACACCAACCAGAGCCATGTACCATCATTATCCACATTACAACAATAATCTTTTTCACTAAGAGCCTTAGACACCTGGAAACCCACACACGAGCAAACCACTCTCAACACCACGGCTCTCCGGCCGACTAGCAATCGCATTGGTCTCACACATCCAGCGCATGGATCCGTGTGCATCACCCTGTGACTACACACTTTTTACTAAGGCCGATAGAGAACCCCTACTCGTGTGGTTCCCACTACTTAGGCTTGCTCATCACCACTGTGATCACCATCTACTCCGACTGGTACATGACCTACTGGCATCATTCGTAATCTATAGTGAGAGTCTTTAAAAATTGCATTTTAAACTAGACTGGGCTTTACTTCTCAATGTAACTGTTTTTGCTGTTGTTTACAAGGGAAGCACTCAGTACCCGAGTCATAACAAAATGAAAACGACTCACCAGATTCGGTAGATAATAGATCTGTAGCTGGCTTAATGGTACAGACATTCACTCGCTGTCACTGCCTCCTTGGCTGAAATCGCGAAGCTTCTTGCACGGAAAACACCGTCCTTGATCAGCGATTATTCATACAGGAGATCCACAGAGTGCAGCGCTCTCCGACACTACCATTCTGCTTGTACACGTCCGTGTGTGTTAACCTGTAACCACAAAAACAAACCAACAGCAGTACATGTTCCACTTGGCCAATTCTGTTTACTTAATTTTGTAAAAAGGATAGCAATCATCGACAACAAAAGATTCCTCTAAGCCTTAGTAATAGCAGGGACAGGTCAGGAACTATATCAATTTAGATCACATACAACGCTCATGGCCCTGCTGCCGCAGCAGCTAGTGACACTCATGCCACCCATATCGTCATCACCTCAAGTGATACGACCAACACACTTCACTTAACATAGAGTCCACAACTCCCAGGTCACTACAAGACCAACACAACAATAGTCTCCATTGAGATCCTGGTCCCCGCTGCACCACCAGCTGCCCATCGCTCCCTGAACAACTCACAAGTGAGTTGCAGTTACGACTACAGACAAGTGCGTACAGTGCGACTTAACCGTCTTCTACGTTTAACTCGTTAGGAACACTACTTCGAGGCATCTTTCGTATGCGACCGTGAGCATAGGTACTTGTAAGTACGGTTAGAATTTAAATCTTTTAACGTATGGGGTCACCATCCAAAACATCAACTAACTTAAGCGGACCTCTGAACTTCCGATCTAATTCTGATGATCTGAACTTAGTATCTGATTTTGCTACTCATTTTCTACTAACTCTCAATCGCCAATGTTGTTATAGCTGCCTTTGTTCTATCATAATATTACTTTGCAAGTAAATGTCAGGTAAAAATGTAATAAAATCTCAATTTTTTGCTCACTAATCGCAACGCTACATATGATTTGTTCTGTGCTGAATACACGCGTTTGACCAATACCCGTCAATACAACAACGGTATTAACTCGATGGCCACTTAATTTGGCTGCACAACTCGCTTTTACTAACGAGCATTCAGCACCAGAATGGTAAACAAAACAATACAGCTCACCTTTATTTTGTAACGTGCCTGAGGGCAGATTAACGTCATCCACTCGCCCTTCACTACTTCCAGCACATTGTCTACCATCAGCTTGGCTGCCACTGCTCGTGCAGGGCCGCGATATGTCCTGGTTTCTCACTTGCAGGGCACGAAGGGTTTCATTGACGGCTGCGAGGCTGCTTGGCTCGATTCTCAAAGTCACTCCATGTCCTTATCCAGGTGAAATCCAGTCAAAGAAATATCGCACCCTGACGTCAACGCTCAATTCTCCATAATTTTTTCAGCTCGAGTGTATCCCAGTTCTGATGTCGCATCACCGGGTGGCCGAGATGCGAGACATCGGGTCTTCTTCACGATCCGACATAGTTTAGATAGGTGTGGGCACTACGGTGGGTACTCGAACGAAAAGATTATTTGAATTTACAGTAACTTTAATAAACTAGCTATTTACAACCGAAACGCACACGTGCGTCGGAAACAAACACGTGCGTTGGTATTGAGCGTTTGCCGAGACTGTCCGAGCTCGACGGTCGACTGTAGACTGTCGCAGCACTCGGTCTCTCCACCAGTCCTCGCTGCATCCCCTCTACCGACGATCGTGTCCAAGCGGTAGGGCTCGCTTGCGTTTCCGATCACATGATTCTTCGTTTACCAAACAAATTGTTAGATGGCGCTGTTCACTATACTGTGTTGCCATCTATCCACGACAGGTATATAATTTAACGTTTAACATTAGAGTGTATTTTATAACGGCAGTATTGAATCTACAGGAAGTAATTAAAATCATTGTCATCTTCTGAATTGATTCACATTTTTATATAGACAAATTTGTGGCCCTAGAAGGATTTTGGGGAAGCCTTTACTCAGTAGAAAATAAAGTTTAGCTACGGAATCAAGTTAAAAATATATTTTTTTAAATATATAAATTTTAAACTTAATTATTATTTTATTTTTGTTTTTTTTTTTTATAATTACTTAGTTAAATAAAAATATGTTTTTTTTATGTACTTAGGTAAGTAAATGGGTAGATGAATAAGTGCGCAAAGCGCAATTTTATTTAGATTGTACGTATAATAGATGAAATACACTTGTTAATTTTAACGAACAATGTTTATAGCCGAAAACTAGAAAACATTCAAAATTAAATTAAATTTCAAATAGAGGCAGGCACCATCCACTGAAATATCAACCTTATTGCTAGTGACATAAATCCTCAAGCTGTTTTATCTCTCACAATTTGACACGAATGCAATTATTTATACATATTACTTTAGCTAAAATCGAATCAAGTATATATTGCCCCACAAAATTTTATACAAAATCCATTCAATATCGCTACTCTATTCTGACACAACTTTAAGCACTCTCATATCAAGATTTTTACATTAAGTAAAGCCTACGATCCGTATTCGAAATCACTCGAATAAATCGATATCTCTGGTAAGCCGATAATCGATATCTCAGTGTACCGATGACCCGTAAAATGTAAATTGATCTTGTAATAACGAATTATGTGTTTACCGTCAAACAATATGGCATTCCTTACATCTTGACACGTCTCCGTGACTTTTTTGACAAACGGTTTGAGCAAACAAACCGTGTTGTTGCCAAAGTTTTTTGCATCTCCTGTTGATTATATTAACAGATCACGTAAGACCCACTTTTGGTCATTTATTTGCGAAGTCATTGAAGGATAAAGAATTGTTTCAATTGGTAGAAACCAACTTTCGAACAGACTTGGCCTGTCCGCCCTCTAGTCATCCAGTGTCAATAATATTTCATGCACGAACATATCGTTAGTAAAACTGTCATCATACAAACTCAATAATTCAAAACATCATACTCGTATATGTGTAAGGTTATAAATCCTGTAGTCCCAAACAGTCGGAAGCATTTCACTGTAACTGCGCTGTGTGAACGAACTTTATCTGTCTTATCGAAGAGCACTTACCGTAATCTGTCGATGGAAATTTATTTCTACACTAACAACTAGCAACAGAACATTAATGTTAGAATAAAGTAAAATATATTCACTTAACACGAAACCTTCATACACGAAATTTGTTAGTTAAAATTGACATTTAACCTAATGTAAGAAGTTCATTAAATCAAACATTGTAGAAGCTAGAAAATTTTATACACGCAAGACACAAAACGGACATAAAAATATTAGTATTTATGTTTCTATTGTTAACAAAGTTAGTTACGAACGCACTGAAGATAATGACAATAAGAAAGACGTATTCAAAGAAGTTTTCGAGCTGACAAAGGCAGAAATACAGAGACGAAACCGCGCCATAAATCGGACAGTAACTAGCCACTCCCGTATGACATGCCGAAGAATTTAACGGAATGTATTGACACGTTTTATGTCCTTTACATTGATGAGTGTAAAGCATAGGAGGCTGTAGTAGGACAGTAATGATCGTAAAGTTCTCATTACCATTTAAGATTTATTCCGGTTGGAACTAATTTTAAGAGGCATAAAGTTAAAATTCGTTAAGACATCTCGAGTTGACATACCTACTTGGTCTAGTTGTACCCGGAATATAACGCTGTCCAGAGGAGTGATGACTGGATGTCGTGAAGGATGGTATGACCGGGAAAAGTGGAAAATATTAGTTGGAAGGCGGTCCCTTGACAACAGTCGGGAATGAGCACATATGAAGAAAAGAAGTAAAAAGTCGTATTGATACAAAGGTCTTAAACAGTTGGTATGGTAAAATTAATTCCAAAATCTTCAAGGTTTTCAAGTTTTAATTTCAATATTTTTCTAATTTGCCTTACCAATTGACTTTTCTGCCACCAACACTCACAAAATATATGGAGCACCAATCGATAAAATTTAACTTAATAGGTACACTTCAAAAGACACGAATAAATACAATAAAACATATTCACACACAAGAACCACAGAGGCAGGTAAACATCAGTAAGTAATAATAATGTTTAATTAGTAGAAATAAGCAATACTCACGTGTATACAGATAGTAGCATCCAGCACTGCAGTCGCGCGCTGGGAAGCCACGTGACGTAGCGACCTGACAGCGCACAGTCGATCCAAGATGCAATATAAAGCATACCACCGCAGTGGCCAACCCCGAACCGACTAACGATACTTCTGGTAACTCACTATACAACGATTTTAACTACTCTGACTAGTTTAGTTTCAAAATCTTTTATTTTTGCAGTTTTTCAATTTAGATTTTTGGATTTTTGGGCCGAATGTTGGAAAGAGATTGTCTTATTATCATCTACTTATCTATGCACCGGCTATCGTCAGCCGAGCTAAAGCTGATGTCTGTTGGGGAAGAGGTAAACGAGGTAACTCTCCTTGGAGCACACCCCAGCATCTTTGTTTTTAAAACCGATTTAAAAATGAGGTTTTTTATTCAAATTAAAACTTATTCAGAGTCTCCTAACCGTGCCGATCCAATACGTCATTTCCATATTGTTCCTGCAACAAAAGAAATGGAGCGTTAAACATTTTATTGGTTCCGATCACATATAAACATTCGATTCAATTTAGACTAACATAACGAGTCACAAACCACCCAAAGTCGGTCAAGAGATCGCTTTGGAAGGTAAGGTCATAAATAAATCGCACCTTCACACAAGCCCCGAGTCCCTTTTGTTTAAATGCTACCAAGCATACAAAAAACTGTATATTCCTCACAAGTTGTATTAAAAAAACAACAGAACTGACCGAGAATTGTGCAAGATCACAACAGAAAAATCATTAAACAATGCCTCTGCCAAGAATTGAGGTGTTTATTATGTCGGTCCACGTTCGTTCCGAGTGATTCTGCAAAAAAACAAGAATCCAGGTAAACTGTTACTACGTTTTTTTTTGCACCCGGGAACTTATTATGCGGGATTTATGTCACTTTTTGTTGCGTCCGAGCTAATTATTGTTATCTGCTTTCTGCTTGACCATAGCATTTTCTATAGAGCAATAATGGACCACTAATTCTCCTAACACCTTCGGAGTTTAAGCGTCAATCTCCCGGCGAACTGGCCATTGTGTGAGTGGACAAAGCCACCCGCAATTCCTACCGTGCCTTTAACGTTTTTATTATTTGCATTGTAGATGTCTCATTCAGCTTCATCTCGAGATGCCTTTATGGCTTTTGCGAAAATTTCTTCGCACTATCCGCATAAGCTCACTCGTGTCGTCCGTTAATTACCATATAGCTGACTCATTGGATCTGCCGCTAATGGGCTAACAAAGGATTGCAAATTAATTTTTTTCGAGCGGCGTGCGGCAAAGGAAAAAAACGTAACAAATAAAATATCGAATTTAGAACAGCAATCCGGGCGCGGGCTTATTATTTTAGCCAACAAAGTAGAAAACCATTTACAATAAATCATTTTGAATGCTTTCTTGGTTCCCATGCGTCGGGCGACGCAAAGGGTGATTTCTGTCTGAGTGTACATAAATAAAGGTGAAGGTTCTGAGTACGGATCCCAGGTACTTTTGGTTTAAAGCTGAGTACACAAAGATTGTGTTACTGGAAATGGCATATGAGTACCACTGTGCGCTCAGTGTAAAGTAAAAGTGCGCAGTGCTGCACTCCCCTACCCTATTTCAAGTTAAACAAATATCAACTTTTTTTGCAATGATATAATTAAGTGACTAGCACTATTAACCAAGTTATAAAAATGTTTGAATTTGTAGCGTAAACGGAACTTTATTGTGTGGGAATTAAAGTTAATTTTCCATTTATTCATATTTGTTTACATTTTTGGCAAATAAATCACGAATGCACGGTAGTTGTCCGGCTTCTTTACACACCGTGTTACTACTCAGTGTGGTAATTTTATCATATCAATGTCTCATAAATATGATAAAATTCTATTCTTACTACGAGTAAAAAATCTTGTTAAAACATATTATATACCTAAATTAAGAAGCTATTTTTTATGTAAGTGCTGTGTACGACTGTAAGTGACTAATTCACCATAACTCAATGCATATATTATTTATTATTTAATTGTCTAGCTGCGCCACGCGGTTCTACCCGCGTAAATGTCGATCCCGTGGGAATATCGGGATAAAAAGTAGCCTATATGTTAATCCAGGGTGTCAGCTACCTCCATACAAAATTTTATCAAAATTGGCCCAGCCGTTTGAGCGTGAAGAAGTAACAAACATATAAACACACACACACACTCACACACATACTCACACACACACTCACAAACTTTCGCCTTTATAATATTTGTGTGATTGTCAATATTTAAAAAAAAAAAAAAAAAGAATTATAAGAATTAATATATAAAACGCTTACATTATTTTGAAAGCTTGTCATTTGCATGTGTATTCAAATAGGATTTCAAACAACTTTTTTTAAGGAAAAATTTCATACGTCAAAATATCATTGACATATTATATCAATAAGAATCCTAGTTAATTCTTTAGCACTAAATAATCTAAAAGAAAAACTCGAACCTTCACTTTCAGTTACAAACAAATCTGCGTGAATACTACGCTTGTGGTGTGGCGACCGCACCATAGAATGTTGCGCTTACACACGGGACACGCGTTTGTCGGACAACGCACCAAACACGTTGCGAGCGTCCGCATCACACGCGTTCGCTGCGTTGCGGTAATGAACACAGCAACGTGGCTAGTGTACACTTTACCGCGAGGACATTTGTGTCCACGTAATTGGAAATAATGATTAATTTCACTTTGCGGTTGCCACCTAGTGTCTAGGCGGGAATAAATTTAAAGTATCATAAACATGTATTTATAAGTAAGACTAGGAATTTTCTGCATCCTTGTGCGTTTACCGCTTTAGTGCTTGGGATGTTTAGACTTAGAAATATTTGTAGAATGTTTGTAGAGCCTTATTAGTTATTTAAGTAGGTACTTGTTAGTGATATTGAGGGACTTGTGGCTTAGTAATAATAGACGCACGGGTCGATCGATCGGATGGGTGACCATTTTTACACATCAAAGACCTTCCGTGGCTCGTAAAGCACATTAACCCTTCGCATGTCGCGCGTACAGGGTATGTACCGATAAAATTAGAATTTCTATTGTGTCTGCTTGTACACGCGACGGGTTAAGCAGTTGTTCCTGGCTGTCATTCGTGGATCTTCGGCAGTCATTACGGGTCGTCAGAAACCCAAAAGTTTGACAACCAGTCTTACTAAGAATATCGTATAACCAAGTAATTGGGTTATGTTTGCTCAATCTGTGTGGTTCCTTCCTCAAAAGACCATTTCAGACAAACGCCAACCTCATCTAGTTTAAAAAGTATGATTAGTAAAAGAGTTTGTAAAAACCTACTTACAGAAAATAAATCATTTATCATTTTTGGAGGTCAGATAGGTAGTCGCTTCCGCGACCCTAACATAGTTGGTGCTAGGCAGATGATGACTAAACTTGTTAGTGATATTGAAAATAAATTAAATTCGATAATGAGAACCTAATTATATTAACAAGCTATAAACGTGGTGGGTGGTCCTCTTAACGTATCGTCATGTTACAAATAAGAGCTATAATAAGAGCCATAAAAAGAAACGACACTCAATACTTGGGATTGTTTAAATTTTGAAGGACCACAAGACTTTTACTTTTTACGTTTTTACTGTTTGGAAGCAATGGGACCTTTTTACCAAAAAGGGAAGACAGATCCAAAAAAAAGCAATTTAGGTAAGTAAACAATTTCAATTTATGACACTGTATAATTTACAAACCTGTACTTAATACACTAGGTAATTGGTACAATTTCCTTTTTATTAGCATCATTAAACTTTTTTAAACTTCGTCTTCAGTAAATTTTTTTTTCGGTTATCAATTTTGAAACTTTATTCCTACAACAATGCCATAGGCATTTTCTACCAGTCAACCTTTGGGTAATGCAGAGACAAACAGTGGTACGTGCAATAAAGAAAATTGAGGAATAAATATTCAGTTGAGTTTATGACACTGTATAATTTACAAACCTGTACTTAATACACTAGGTAATTGGAACAATTCCCTTTTTATTAGCATCATTAAACTTTTTTAAACTTCGTCTTCAGTAAATTTTTTTTTTCGGTTATCAATTTTGAAACTTTATTCCTACAACAATGCCATAGGCATTTTCTACCAGTCAACCTTTGGGTAATGCAGAGACAAACAGTGGTACGTGCAATAAAGAAAATTGAGGAATAAATATTCAGTTGAGTTTTTTGGTGACTGTACCATTATCTATAACGCTACGTTTTCATTACCAACTTACTTAAATATTATAGTAACTACACTGTGTGTTTCTATAGTTGTCGCGTTTCAGCATGGCAATAGCGGTCATTGACCCGCCTACATTTTCTAGCATTTTTTATTAATTAAACTGAAATAGCGTCCGTTAACGTTCTAATCTTTCGTGTTCTTAAGAAAGAAAGAAAGAAAATATGTTTATATGCGGCAAACATGACGCAAAAAGAACACAAACACAAAAAAATAACAAGTTCGGCGTCACATCCACCCAAAACGGCCATCGCTCAGCATAATGCTAAGACCCTATACGAGACAGAGCCTCAGTTCTGGTTTTCAGTGACAGCGGCGTTAACATATTCCAATAACGAAAAACCATACAAAGTTGGTTGTTTAGGTTCCTACAGAGAGATATTAGGGAAAGGGCAATGTCCATTATTGTCATGTTAAAACGCAATAACTATAGTTAGTTTGCAATAGTAGCTAATACTAGATGTATTTTCTGTACACAATAACACTGCAAAACTCAAAAAAAAAAACTTTTGATACAGATTGAAAACACTACTGACGTAAAATACAGCGTTCTCAGTTGCCAGTAGCAGTTAGCAGGCAATAACGAAACTGACACTATTAATCACTCGCGACGGCTACAGAATTCATTTGGCAACTATATGGAAAATATTGGAAAGTTTATTGGAAAAATTGATGAAACAAGCCATGTATGAAAATTGTTGTGAGCCTACAAAAGTGGTTTTGTTGTAAGAAAAACTATTGTTTTCTTTTTTACATTGTAGACGGCTCTTTTGGATATTCAGAGGGTTTATTTAAAAGGTAAGACACGGTTAAACATTTAATATACGAGTATGTATGGTTGAAACGTCAATCGTCAACCTTTATAAAAAGTTAAGCCACTAAATTTTTGAGAAAATAAAACTTTAGTCGCTACATTTATATTACTTAGATCATTTTTGTAAAAGGTATCTTTGCTGTACTTGGGACAGTTTTCCCTTGTCTCCATTTTAATCTTCAATCATAACAGATTTGAAGCGTGGTAATTATGGACTTGTCTGTGTGGTGCCGGACTTAAAGAATAGCACCACTCCATACTTCCCGTGGGTGTCGTAAAAGGCGACTAAGGGGCGTACCGGAGAATGGGCAGCAGCGTTCTCTATGCATTCCACCACCATACCATACTGCGATCGCCAATCCGCCTGCCAAGCGTGGCGATTATGGCAAACCCCCCCTTTTGGGGGAGGCCTATGTCCAGCAGTGGACGTCTTTCGGCTGAAATGATGATGAAGATGATGAATTATGGCAATTTCACCTATGATCTTCTATCTAAATCTAACTAGCCTGTATTGTCCTACTGCAGGGCAAAGCCCTCCCTCGCTCTTTTCCACACAATTCTGTCTTTTGCGAGTGCCGGCCAGTCCCTACGGTAGGAGTCAAGCTCGTCCAGCCATCTTCGTCTTGGCCTGCCGCGATGGCGTCGTGCGTTTAATGGGACCCAATCCCATGATATTCTACTTCGTAAAAATCTTAAATTCATTTATTCACTAACAGACAACGCACAGCCTTAAACTGCTGGGTTTGCAAGGATTAAATTTTGCACAAGAGTAGCATAAATAACGAAACATTCCTTCGTGCTTACTAAGGAATGGTTTTTCAAAATCCATCCCCTAGATCGGTTAAATAGGGAATGAGAGTCTGTGTGACAGTTTGTCATTTTTGCCAATGGGAATCCCATTATGGCTTCTCCTTTAATCTATTCTAATAATAAAGGTGAAGAGATTGTTTGTTTATTTGAAAGTGCTAATCAATGGAACAATCGGTCGGATTTGATTATTTTTTTTTGGATTTAATAGAAACATTTTTGAGCAGACTATTTAACGTCACACTAGGACCTTTAGAACGGCAAAAAGAAAAAAACCAAGAACGCCAAGCGAAAATGAAGCAATAGTGCGGGCAGGCGATGCGATGCGACGGGGTGGGTCGAGGGAACACGAAATTGCACGCGGAACAACGTACAGACGCCAGCACATCAAGCTACCCGAAACTGTCAAATTTTCCCAATCAACTTTGAACCTTATACTTCAGCGATAAAGTTGAAAATCTATTAAAGAAATCTGACAGATTGTAGAAGCTTGATGTGCTGGCGTCTGTACCATTTCTAACTGATTATGGTAATTATTATAAAGAAGCATTGTAACTGCTTCCAATATTAATGTGTTTGCGTGGGAGTCCGTAACGCCATTATAAAGTATATACTTAATTATATATGTATTTAAGTAATTTGATACCTCTTGTCTAACTGTTACTGGAGCGGTTTTTATTTGCTTTTGAAGTAATAAATTATTATTGTAACGTTTAAAACACCATTCGATTTGTTTATGTAAAAGAGGAGAAAAAAAGTTTATGAAAAAAAAAATACCTCTATCGTAAAAAAGTGCCTGTTTATTTATCGGATTCGGTTAAAATGGAATGTTTTTTTGCAGAAAAGTCTTAAACTAATTTGGGTTAATTTACCGTCTCGAAAATAAAAAGACATTCGCCATAAACACGATCATTTTTATGTGATTTTTATCAAAATGGTTTGACATCATCCGATTTTGGCCAGAATTATTGGCAACAACATTCACCATTCACCAACAAAAAACCAAGACAATAGACGAGTTTAATAGAATACGGATGTAGTTTCAATAGTATGATCCTGACATGTCAAAAACTTGGAACAAAAATTATTGTCATTTTACCAAATTCAGAGTATTTTATTTTAATAACCGTGTTCCTATAAACTCATTAATATATTCCGAATGTGGCTTTAACATATATTTTGTCTAGTTAGCATCGATACGAACATGATATTAACTCCTTTAAAGGCGCAAGCGCATCTAATATTTGGTATTATTTATGTGTCTGGCTGGTTATCCATTTTAGAATCAATTTTCCGGTTGGTTTTGGAGTCTTTTTGGAAGTGATAATGAACTAGCTAATTAAGTATTATGAACTTGTTTTGATTTTTTAATTAGGTCTCCATTCAACATAAAGAGCATTCATTTTTCTTAATCTGAGGCCCTAATTTGTATTATTGTCTTCCGGTTTCCTCGTTACGACAGAAGCTATACGAGGCTATTATAGGCGGTCGAATTAATAAAAGACTTATTTAGTACTAGCTGCGCCCCGCGGTTTCACCCGCATAAGTTTCAATCCCGTGGGAATATCGGGATAAAAAGTAGCCTCTATGTTAATCCAGGGTGTCACCTACCTCCATACAAAATTTTATCAAAATCGCTCCAACCGTTTGAGCGTGAAGAAGTAACAAACATATAAGCACACACACACTCACAAACTTTCGCCTTTATAACATTAGTGTAATTAAACGCGGAACTATTTGAAACAAAGCTAGGTATATCATTTTACACGATGACACGCTCTCTGCCAGATCTCCAAGATAATTTTCTAATAATCCAAATATGAAATAATTATTATCTCACAATTTTATGCCAAGTCAAAAAATACTCAAGAAGGTTGCATGGAAACGCAATGCAGGCTAAAGCCTTTACAGTACCTACCTACTAAAATACAAAGCCTTCCACCAAGGATGGTGATTCTGAAAATGTTCAAGCTAGCTTTGATAGTAATTTTGAGGCCTCACCGTTCACCAGTGGACGTTTAAGAGCCCATCTCGGATAGACGTTGAAAATCCGAGTTTCGCGACAAAGAGCGATCATATTACGAGCTTAAATAGGCGTTAATGATATAAACATACAATTTATTTGACAAATTCGCATGGTCTTACACAATGTATCAGATATCCTGTTCGAGCATTATGGTATCAAATATTTGTTTTGATGATCTTTATTACAAGCTGTCACGAAAGTTAGTGCCAAGTAGAGTACAGTCTACAGTCCTTTCAAGGTTATTTTACCTCTAACAGCACCAACCCAATAGCATCCTTATTTTAACTAGAATAAAGATCATTGTGATTGTAAAAGTCTTGTCAATGGCAACAACCCAACAGGAACCTTATGACAAGGAGTATAAGGACCACTGTGATTTTGACAGAGATGCAAAATCAGAGGTAAAATAACTGTGAACGGACTGTACCTACTTTCAGTTTACTTCAAGGAGTTTCAATTTAAAATAACATACCAAAGAAACTTTGTGATAAAAATCAATTGTCATAAATCAATAAATCATATTATTATGCTGAAGTACTTATGTAGTTCAATATTAACCTATCGATACATGTGTCAACCCCAAAAGAAAAATCAGCTAAAACAATACATTTAAACATTTTACTCTCAATTACGTAGATGTTCTGACTAACATACCGAAGACTACTCAATTCCAGACTAAAACATTTCATCCACACAGCAATACAAGACGAATAGTCGACATTTTTCACTCGACAAATTGCAAGAGACACGTGATAGGGACCACAACACAATCTCATCTCGTTTGTGTACCGAAAACAACCATCCATCTCGCCGCAAAAATATCCGAACCAATAATAAATCACCAGACATTTCTCAATCGACATTTTATACTAAAACGTACGGAAGTTACCAGTTAGACATGTCTGTTTACTTGTTTGGGGGCAACTATGGAAAGCAAAGTCGGGCTATTCTCGAACGAGTTTGCAAGATATTGGAAAAGATGAAAATATCTTAATGGTTTAAGTGAAAGCAAAAATGAATCTTTCCATTCACTCCTATAGTATTGTTTTGAGAAATGGTGACTGGCATGCTGATGAAAAGCTCTGCGGTCCAAAAAGTCGTCATAAGTTGTATTTTAAGGTACCAAGTAAGTAGTTCGTCCTCGTTTCTATCCACAAGTGACGTTTTCAATAGCATTCTCTTCTGTCAAAAAGTTCGTTATAAGTTGTATTTTAAGGTACCAAATAAGTTGCTTTTCCTTGTTTCCAGCCACAAAGAAAAGAAAGAAAGAAAGATTTATAATTTTCCCGCATGAAAAACTCTGTCCAACTTAATTTGTCCAGAAACCGGGTGCTCTCAAAGCGATATCTTTCGGGTTTTCTTTAGTTAGGTATACAAGACGCAATATAGGTAACAAATAAAAACAAAACAGTCTCAACAACTTATCAGTCACGATCACACTTCGAAATCTCAAACAATTTCAACTGTCATAATATATGAATCGAAAATATCTATAAAGCGTCATAAAAATATAATTGTCTATACCTTTGAATCCGCCGCAGCCCTGTCACTGAAACTTAATCGACATGTTATTTCATCACTGGACGTATCATTGACTTTCTGTTATTGCTTTTCCGTATCGTAAATGAAAATTTAATGGACGTTGAAACAAAACACCAATGCGTTTAAACTAATATGGAACTTTACCCGCCAAATGATATTAATGTTCCCGCGAGTATATAAAAGAAACTTGTTGTATAGAGGGACAATTGTATTCTCGTCGTCATCCTTCGTTATGCTTCTTAGATCTAAAAGGCATAAAACTATCGATAGAGTTTTCACTAAGTCGAGAATCGAGTTCGAGAATTTCTGTTGGTACAAACTTTAAAACTGTTACTTATATCTGTAAGAGGATAATCGGGCTAGGGTTGGCTTTAGTATCGTTTGGCAGGCGGAGGGGGTTAAAAATGGTTAAATCTGGTAGAGGGTGGGGCCCCGATTGTAACGCTACCACTCTTATTACAAGGTAATGGATATTATTCGAGAAATTAATAAAAATAGTTTCTAACCTCAAATCAGATAAAAAGCTAAATGTAAACGTTATTAGGTGAAACGGAACGTTAAAATGGGCGAATGACAACCGTATGTGTTCTAGTATATTGTCTGTGGTGTACAATGTCGTACCAAATTGGAGAAAAGGAACGCAAAAAAAATAACTGTCTTTGGTATTTGTGTCCTGTGTCATTTGTGACATTTGTTTTTGTTCATTCATTTTGTTAATATTGATTGGAAGCAAATTTAGACCCGCACGTGATGTTTATATGTATTGTTGTTTAATTTTTATAACAACCTAGAAAGATGTGGAGCCTACTACAGTGTTACTTCTCTTTAGTATACAAGAGCGAGCGAAGCGCGCTCGGAACTTGGGGCACCCCGACAGGTCGGAAAGGTTAGGTTAGGCCATCCCCTTCATGGTTTTTTTTTAAACCACCCAGAAGTAGGAGATGCCTTTGTTAATATTGATTGGAAGCAAATTTAGGCCCGCACGTGATTTTCCCCGACCATAATAGGTGATTATAGTGTTTTGAGGTTAAGTTACAAATAACTGTTTTTCTCAAAAATGGTGCGTTACCTTTTCACGGGAATGGTACCGGGGGTGATGGGGGAGCCCCCTTCCCCCCTCCCCTCCCGCCCCATCCGCCTGCCAAACGATACTAAAGGTTACCCTCGGCCTATACTGTTCCCACTGCTAGGATACAGGCCTCCTCTCTGTGAGAGGGAATGGGCTGTAATCTACCTCGCGGGCCCAGTGCGGGTTGGTAGATGATGTCTTCGAATTTTTGATTCTAGGACATGCCGGTTTCCTCACGATGTTTTCCATTTTTTACGAATAATACATTTACATTGCAACCTTTTACTTCAAAGTTTGAGTCTATCAAGAAGGTCTCGTTGTAATACAATTATATACCTTTCAAGTAATTAAAGTACCGAACCACATTAATACCAAAATAGCACCTACAAAATGCAAACTCGATCACTTAAAACGCTTAATCGAATGCCAATCGAGTTATCACGGTAAGTGCCAGCATACACGGTCCCAAAAATACGCACGTACGGTGCAAAGTGAATAACGTATTCGGAAATTGTGAACGTTGTGTCGACAGCGGGTTCAAATGACATCAATAGTGCAACGAACGAGTGCATCGGTGCAAAATGTAGATACGACCATTTAAAAATACGAAGCTGGGACTTTATATTGGTGCATTACTTTTATTTTTATCGTTTCTATTGTCGTTTTTAAATCGGATGGGTAAACTCTCTTTGCTTGATTATAACTAAACGGGTTTCATAATAAGCTTATTTTGCCTCAAGTTACTGGGAGTGTACTTCAAAATACCTACATAAAAACATTACGAACATTAAAGTGATCATGACTTAAAATTCTTACTCTATTAGTATAGATTTAATAGGCATTATTTTGCCCATAGTCAAATGATGCAATGTAGGTATGCATTTAACATTTTTTCAAAAGAAACATCCTTTCTTGACCTCGTAATAAACCACAAAGACACACAGTGAACACGCTAATTGAAAATCAAGTTATCCCAGTAAGTGCAAACACCCACCGCCACGGTACGAAAAATACGCACGTACGGTACCGAATGACTAACGTTTTCGGAAATTGCCGAACGTCGCCGATTCTTTGCGAAAATGCTGAGTGCAACGAACGTTTTAGGTACAGTACACACGGACGATTTAACACGACAAATTGCGTATATGTGAAATATTTTCGCGATAGTTCGGGATTAAGATTACACTGTATGTAAATTGAATTTTGCTGAGGAAACAAAGACTTTCGTCGAATTCAGATGAAAGTGTTACAAAGAAAGATACGATTTTGTAATGTTTTATGAGATTTCGAATATTTTGGGTTTGTCTTTTCTTTTATGAACGGTATTTATAACGGTATTTTGATTTTCATGATTGGATACCTATTGAGATTTAACAGTTTCCTAGTCTCCGACCTTCATACATGGAAATTGTTTCAATAAAATTATGTGGTGAATCTTAAGTCTTCACGGACAGTGAATCTATTAAAGGTTTGTAAGATTGCAGTAATAAAAAAATAATCATGGTTATAAATATTTTCTAAGAATTATAACGAGTGGAAAAGAAATACAATAACTTCCGTTATCTTAAAACAGTGTGGATCCCAGTGCCTACAACAATCTGTGTACAACCACAGACTAACAAATCTAACAAGCTTTTCATAGAGCTTCCACAGTTAATCAAATGACAGGCGCTATTACAGTGCGTATTCTAATACGCCACTAACTCATGCACAGGTGACGCGTGGCGCTATCGAGTCGCGGATTATAAGCGATGCAGGCTTGCAGTTTATTATGATCGCGAGCGGTTACTTAAGGCGAAAGCGCCATGGTTGCCTGCGAAATTAATTTTTATTTTGCGTTTTTTGCAATTTGCTGGTCAGTATTAAGTTGTACGTTGATTGAAATATGATTCGCTACCGTAAAAAATATGTATTTACAGAATTATAATCATTAAAGTCATCAACACAACTCTCTAAGACGGGACCAAGTATTCCTAATGAACGACTATTTCATAAAATCTTGACATTTTAGGATTAAACTAACTTAACAAGTTGTATTACTGATTCTAATGATTACAATTCTGTAAATACATATTTGTTACGGTCGCGAATCATATTTTAACCAACGTACAACTTAATACTGACCAGCAAATTGCAAAAAAATGTATTAAAATTTGACCTTCGCGGGCTACCTTAGCGCTTCCCCCTTAATATGAGCCGTTAGTGGTTGGAAATAGACGTTTAATTGAAGACGAAAGGGTGGATTTTTATGTTTTTTTAATGTAGAATTATTTGGGTTCACCTTTTGCTTTTGAGCTTTTTATGGGAAAACTTATGAAAGTTTTTTTTTTTTGTGTGTTAATTTTCACGTAAGATGACAAATGATAAAATTATGATAGTAAAGTGTAGTGTATTTGTATCGGTTCGGTAACCCTTTAAAAGTTATGGATCTCATCTTATAAGGCTAAATTGCACAGGCAACAAGAGACCTGCTTTTGCTTCTGTGCAGAACTTGCATATAAAATATGTACAGACTATCTCAAACTAAAACTCAAAGCATTTATTTCAAATAATCCCATTACAGGCACTTCTGAATAGTCAAGAGGTCGGTCAGTCAGAAAGGCTAGTTGCCCATTCCAAAGCGTACCGTCGCGTAGCGTAGCGTGCGTAGGTACCTATGGAGAAGAACGGGCAAGAAACTCCATGGACACTCTTTTAAATCATAAAATTGTACTGTTGTAATTGTTGTATCTGACTACAAAGACAACCCTTCCTATTCTCAAAAATACAACCACTGACAAACTTCTCTATCGAAACCGCAACTACGGAGCACTATACGTTATTATAATGTGACAAGGAGACATCCAGACGCAATTTGTCAAAACGCACTCGAAGTATCGAACTCCACATTGATAAATAGATAAATATTTTAAACTTAATAATACGTGGAAGTCTTACAAATATGTACTTTATGGGTTTATTGATAGAATACGTGAAGTAAACGAAGATTTACAGATTGTTTTTACTTGAGATATTGGTGCCGTATCACAACATGTTTTTGTTCAGACGCTAAAAATAAGTTCCTACCGTCATACTGAATTTTGAGTAAAATATTCGCAATATTTATTTAAATATTGCGTATATTGAAATCTTGTAAATTCTTAGTACAATTTAAGTACTAGTTTAGTTAAAAGAGCTACGTGTATAATGACGAACGGCCAAAGCATCCAAGACATTTTTTGATTGCTAGGATAGCGAAAAAAGCGTGGGTGCGAGTTTTTCGAGAAACAGCTCGAGAAATGAATTTAACCCATACTCACTTTCACTATTACAACTATCCTGTGGTCTAGTACTATTTCAGTGCACACCATGCAAAATAAAGTCAAATATTAAATCAAATTTAATTAATTAAATCTACTCCACATTGTCAAATCATTGGCTAATTATTCAAAACTTGAAATAGATACTTAATCAACAGCGACACACCGACAGACGATACGAACTTGCGCAACTTAGAAGTCGGTTAACCAAACACTGTTGAAGTTAGGAATAGCAAGCAATTAATCAATCACCGGGCACTACACTACATTATACTCTTAGCTTAATTACTCCGTGGCCTCTTATAGGAAATATTTTACTATGTACGAGCCGTTCACCTACACGTTTGTTAGTAGTGACGGCGAACTTAATGTATCTTAAACCTAGATCAGGCAACGCGCTACATTACCTTCAAAGTTCTATTTTTGACTGTAATCTCATATTTGTCATACCATAGTTTAGATCCAGATTATTATAGTCCTATTATTTGCCTAGATTAATATATACTACCGAACCATATTTACACTTTTTGTAAACTTATTATTTCAATAATTTTTTTTTTTTTACTAGATTCCGCCCGCGGCTTCGCCCGCGATGTATGTCGATAAAAACTATCCTATGTCCTTCCCTGGGATGCAATCTATCTCTCTGCCAAATTTTATCGAAATCCGTTCTGTGGTTAAGGCGTGAAAAGGTAACATACAGACAGACAGACAGACACTTTCGAATTTATAATATTAGTATGGATTTATAGTAGTTGACTGCGATTGGGGATGAAGAAAATGCATTACCTCTGGTGGCTTTTGTTTTGTCAATTCCTCATCATCGACATCATCATCATCATCATAATTATTTTGCCCCTTATCCCAATTTATTTGGTGTCGAGTGTCGACGCATCATGTCTTTTTCTTCCATACTTCTCTATTAGTCATCTCGGTAGTCGCCCCCTTTCTAACCATATCATCTTACACAAAGTCGATCTATCGTGTTTTTTGTCTTCCCCTACTCATAAAGCCATCCACATTCATGCTAAAAACAAACAAAACTTTCCTCACGACATTTTCCTCACATGACAACCGGTTTCTACACGTTATTATTTCCATCCATGCCAAAAAAAATAGGCCACCACTTTTCTTTTAGTAATCATCAAGAGGATGTTGTATAGTCGACCTCTTGACAAAAAGCTCCCAATAATTTCAAACTTCACCAATGTTGAATCTATCTTAACGTTCACAAAGCTAAAATAGACTTTGACGTTTTAGCAGAGGCGCTTTAAGGCTCCTACAAACAGGCGCGACACGATTTTATCGCGTGTCGCGCCTGTTTGAAGCAGGAGCCTTTAGACCAGGGGATGCACAGACCGCGGCCCGCGGGCCGCATGCGGCCCCCCGCAATATGCCAGTGGCCCGCTAGCAAAGAAAAAATATTTCCTCGTATATTTGAAGGAAAAATATTGCTGAGGTTTACAAATAATATAAATTTAATAAATTATTTTTATTATTAAATTTTAAGCTATTTTCTGTTTTTAATTTGTGCTGGTGGCCCGCCATTACTTCATCATATGCCCAAGTAGCCCATGGTCTCAATAAGTCTGTGCATCCCTGCTTTACACACACCCTAAAGTTTTCATATCACCTGCACGTCGCGTCATATGACATGAAAACTTTAGGGTGATGAAGTAATTAAGAGGTTGATTACCTACAGCATTCTATGTTCAAAGCAACAATTCTTGTAATTTTAAGATTGTTTACAGTCTGGTCTCAATCCCAATCTCACAAAAATACCTCTAATTTCCCTACATTTTTGACAAGTATTTGACATTGGTTCACTCTGAGTTGAGATTGGAGCTAGATTGTTAACGTTTTTAATCATGGGAATTAGCATTCTATTTACTAACGCTCATAGTCTAATGTACAAGTAGAGAAGGTATGAAAATAATGATGAGATGAACGATAAACGAAACAAAAGGAGTATGGATGTAGGTAAGGATCGGTAGCAAGTGGCGCTAAAAAGGCATGAAATTATGTATGAAATAACTCATCCGCTATGGCTCAGATACATTTTCAGTGTTACAAAGTTCATTGACCGAATCCAAACGTTTCAGTTCACGCACACCCAAACAAACCTGTTTTAATTCCAATCACATTACCGGACTTACAGATTTTATCCAACGATTCATATATTAGGTATGTTACATAATAGTTTTACAAATCCTTTCGTACAGGGTGCATGTTTTGAACTGAAACTTCGCTGAAAGCTAAATTTTATGGGGAGTAAAACGGAATTGAGTTCATGTAATTTCAAGAATGTTATTCTTTAGTAGGTACCTAGAAATGCTGTAAGAAAACACCTTCACTTATCATACAACGTGTTTTTACCGACTTCAAAAAAAAGGAGGTTATCAATTCGACACGTATGTATGTAATATTATTGAAATTGCATTATACAATCACATTATGACAATCTATTAGGGCTTCCAAACAAATTTACAAAATTTTATATGTCTGTACATACGTCTAAAAAATTTTGTACAAAATTATTAAATAACTTTAATTTGGGAAGTCGGTGGCAAAAAACTAAAACTAAAATACAGATCCCAAGACATCGACTTCCGAAATTAAAGTTATTTCATAATTTTGAGTTTATTTCTTTTTGAAGTCGGTTTAGTTTTTTAAAATTACTTTTTTACTAGCAGACTTAATATTTTGAAATAGAGGATATGTAAGTGAGCTAGGTAAATTAATGTTTACCTAGGGTATCTTAAGAATTAGGTCATCCTTTTCAGACTAGTTACTTTTTGTGGATTAGCTTGCCAGAAATCTCTTTGGTGTGGTTGGGTTGTGCGACCGCAACACAACTAACTGGGCTGCTCCATAATTTTTCAGAGGCAAACTTGTAAAACCAGGTTATGTCGTAATACATAGCGAAAAACATAAGTTACTTTAGTTTACACAAATCTTGAGTTTATCATCTGCGTAGCCTTTTCACAACTATGTTGGGGTCGGCTTCCAGTCTAACTAGATGCAGCTGAATAACAGTATTTTACATGGAGTAACTGCCTATCTGACCTCCACAACCGATAGGCGGATAGCCTTTGAAAGTCTGACAACCAGTCTTACCAAGGTCAGACTTTCGAGCTACCGAGCGACGACCCGAACCGACTGTCAAAGATTCACGAATTACAGCCGGGACCACTTTCCGAGGCACGGAGGGGTCTTGGTACGTGAAGATGGTCACCCATCCACGGACCAACCGCGGCAAGCGTAGATTAACCTGATCGATCGACCCGTGCGACTGTTATTACTTAGCCACAAGCAAATCAAATCTTGAGTTATAGCATAAGTAATTACTACGTACGTTTGAAAAACTCTACTTTTGTTAAGTAACTAGTTATATTCATTGTTTTTTAGGGTTCCGTACCCAAAGGGTAAAAACGGGACCCTATTACTAAGACTCCACTGTCCGTCTGTCCGTCTGTCAAACCGTGATAGCTAGACAGTTTAAATTGTCACAGATGGTGTATTTCTATTGCCGCTATAACAACAAATAGGTACTAAAAACAGAATAAAATAAATATAAATATTTATTTTATTCTGTTTTTTTTATTATTATTTATTATTTAAGTAAATTTACTTTAATAATAAATAATAAAATTAAAATAAAATAAATATTTAAAGGGAGCTCCAATACAACAAACGTGTTTTTTTTCGGCGTTTTTGCCTTGTGGTACGGAACCCTTCGTGTGCGAGTCCGACTCGCACACGAGGCCAGAGTTTTTTAGCTTACTGGCAATGTATTCGATTCGCTATATCGTATCATGCCAAAATCAAGGTAACAGTTATTACTAACCTATGTTACTAACGTTGTCACTTACAAGTCGATTGGCTACTAATCCGTCACTTGTCTGTTCTATGTCGTTCAATAAACCATCCACATTATTGGTGTACCTACACTTTCAATCTATATATATAAAAGAAAGTCGTGTTAGTTACACTATAACTCAAGAACGGCTAAACTGATTTGGCTGAAAATTGGTGTGGAGGTAGCGTAGAACCAGGAGACGGACATAGGATACTTTTTCCTTTTTTTGATTTTTTTTTTTTTTATAGGAGTAGGGTAGAAGTAGAGTAGTAGGTTAGAAGTAGGGTAGGAGTAGGGTAGGATTAGGGTAGGAGTAGTGTTGGAGTAAGGTAGGAGTAGGGTAGGAGTAGTGTAGGAGTAGGGTAGGAGTAGAGTAGGGGTAGGGTAGGGTAAGGGGTAGGACACCACGCGAACGAAGTAGCGCCGAGCAGCTAATATCTTATAGTGAGCTGTCGAAGTAATTCCTATAAAAACTGTTTAATCTCACTATCCCAGTACCTATATTCCCTTTATTTCTTAGCTTATTGGTAATCTATTGGATTCGCCGTAATCATACCGAAATGAAGCAAGGCCAGTTAGTTTCTATATACATTATAATTGTTACACTGAAAGAAATAAGCAGTAAATAAAAATGAAAAAAAACATTGATCTGAACTGCTTTAAACAGTTCCTTATGAGTCTAACGTTCAAAACAGTATTTTTTACTGATCCGAAAACAGTTAAAGCTTGAGGCAAAATGTTAACGTCGTGACAGTAAATTCTAACGTTTTAAGTACCTACTTAGCTAAAAGGCCACAAAATTAACTGTTTTATTAATTTGGTGATAATATATAGTTCAAACCATTGAAATTTACATACATTACAGTAATTGTGGTTTTCCTTTTTTATTGCTGTTTTTTCAGTAAATAGTAGGTACGTTCAATCATTAAAAGTTACTGTTTTGTCTTTTACTGTTTTACAAACATTACTTCTTACTGTATAAAGTCAGTAAGTGTTAATGAAATCGCTTTAATGTGTTGTAGTAAGAAATAATTTTTTTCAGTGTACGAAGTAGTCGATGAATTACCAATCCGTCACTTGTACTGTACTGTGCCGTTGGATAAACCCACCACATTATTGGTGTACACGTCTGTAAGGGTATTGACACACATCGGGGCAGTAACGTTTAGTGGACCAATTGCCCTCTATATGAACGAGGACAATATAGACGCTACTCGAATTTGTAAAACTATTCCGGTCAGGTTTTCATTGACGTCATTTAAAGAATTGTTAATTATTGGACACGCAGCGCCTCGCGGTTTTTACCCGCATAAGTGTCGATCCCGGGGGAATATCGGGATAACAAGTATTCTATGACCTTTCCCGGGGATCAAACTATCTCTATACCAAATTTCATCTAAATCGGTTCAGCGGTTTAAGCGTGAAGAGGTAACAGACAGACAAACAGACAGGCATACACACTTATGCATTTATAATATTAGTATCCATACTAATCCATATTAATATTATAAATAAATACAGAGAGGTAGAGGCAGAGGCAGAGGTGTACCTAACTCTTCGGGGATTACAGGCTTGATGATATGTCGTGTTATTGATAGTGAAGACCCCACTAAGAAATCATAAAACCATCATATCATCATCGTATGGAAGTTACAGCTCATTTGTGCGTTTAATGAGCAGGCCACGAGATTTTTTAAGGAAAATCCAATAGCAGGCTGGAAAAGCGCAGAGACCAAGGAAGAGATAAACGCTTCAAATGGAAAACCCCGAATCTACGTAACTAAACCAAAGAATGACAACAAAAATAAGACCAAAAAATAATAATAAGATAAGAAATAACTACCTAAATATAACTTTTATTTCGCGGAAATAACGTTCCAACCAAATATATTTAGTTGTACGTACATAAGCATGTTTATATGCTCTGAAACTTTTCGAATCGTAGATGCAGTTTCTTAGATACGCTTTCGGAAGTACAGTCGCGTTGCAAACAGTTATCCGCGAACTTATTCTTACGAGTCAATAACACCGTTTCGAGAAATATATGGGATAGCGACTTTAATACCCATTCCAAGTTATTCCTGCGTACTGTATGCGATTTCGTTGAACAACATTTTACCTGAGACATATTGTACTGTGTCGTGGATTTTTATTTTTAAAATCACAAAAGTATTTCTCGGGCAATTTATCTTATTGACAAGGACGATTTTGAGATTGTTGACGTTAACGTCTATATTCCGGGTAGGAATGAAATAAATTTCGTGTTGACACTAATCCTAATTAGTTTTAATTTTGTATTCAAATTAGCAACAGATTTAACATTTTCTTGAAATTGATTCTTCATAGTGGAATACCGACAGAGAGAAACCACAGAAGATTAAGTTAAGTAATAAGTAAGCAAGTAATAATAATTAATTAATTATTTAATAAATATTAAGTTAAGACTTGTAGGTATAACGACTGTCTGTGTGGTGCCGGACTTAAAGAATAGCACCACCCCATACTTCCCGTGGGTGTCGTAAAAGGCGACTAAGGGGCGTACCGGAGAATGGGCGGCAGCGTTCTCTATGCATTCCACCACCATACCATACTGCGATCGCCAACCCGCCTGCCAAGCGTGGCGATTATGGCAAACCCCCCCTTTTGGGGGAGGCCTATGTCCAGCAGTGGACGTCTCTCGGCTGAAATGATGAGGTATAAGGAAAATCGTCGTACTTATTTGCAATGCACAAAAATAACCAAGGGTTCGTTCGGGCGCGTTTTTCCCGCGGCGATTATTTTTCGTGAACTGGATTTTCATAGCGCTGCTAGGCGCCGAGAATTCAAAATCCAACATTTTGTTTTGATGCGTTGGGATGCTCTCTGTTGGATTTTCAATGCTCGGTTCAACACTCAGAGTTGAAAATCCAGTGCGCGATAAAATCCCGCCGCGATATTTTTACGTCCGTGCGAACGTCGACTTACATTGATTCTTCTTCTTCTTACATTGATTCTAACAAAATAAGGCCATCGTTAGACGATATTTCGGATTTATGAGATTTTTATAGTTCATATTGGTGACATCCCTTATACATTTTCATGATGTAGCTTTGTACTAACTTTGTGTTACGTAACCTTTTTTTTCATATCAGGGCCATAACGTTTCTAGTAAAAATATTTATAAACTAGTAACTTGGCATGAAAAACTGGGTCAAAGTTTCGTTACAAAATGGAATGTAGTAAGTGGGTACCTAATTAAAAATACATAAGTTACGTCTAGTTAGAGAACCTTGAGACTTATTACGTGTTGCCTAAAGGTAACATTGCAAACGCTGTGGTTTAATATTAAATCATTTTGTTAGTTCAAAATTCCAGCCTTTTGGGCACTTTTCCTCTTGACAGCGATGCGGACGAATTTTTTGATGCCCTATGCCCTTTTACTCTTTCTTTTTAAACATGTACAGTCGGTGGCCAACATTATCTGACCCACTTGAGTGATAGCGAATTTGAACCTTATCGTGAACATTTGGAACACTCCGTGCAAGTATTTCGATAAATCATGTTGTTAGGCGATTTTAATCATTATATTGTTGTTGTTAAGGTTGAAAGGCTAATGAGTTTCAAGACTACTAAAAAAAACCAAAGCGAGGGTGAATGAATAAAAAAAAATATCGCGCATCAGTAACATTTTAAAGGTGTCTACGGTTAATAGCTGAATTCCGTGATTCATTTTAATAGCTGGTTGTGATTGTGCGATAATGAACTTTATGAAAATATACGATATGGTTCAAATTCTTTAGAATATTGCGTCTGTCATCACAACTAAGATCGAATTTCAAATCATATTACAAGAGTCGAGTTGGTCTCGTGGTCACTAAGGCAGCTTGATGTTCATTGTTGTCTGCGTTCGAGACCAGGAAAAACATAACAGTTTTTTGTTAGCAATGTTTTGTTTTTAATTATTAAGTATCTATTTTTTTACTATTTTTTAACTAACGAAGTCGGGAAATATCTTTTTAAATGGGCAGTTTGTATAGAAATGAAACAAAATCATTGCAAGTAATAAAAATGTTTATTAATTCATTAAAATCACACTAATATTATAAAGGCGAAAGTTTGTGAGTGTGTGTGTGAGTGTGTGTGTGTGTTTATATGTTTGTTACTTCTTCACGCTCAAACGGCTGGACCAATTTTGATAAAATTTGGTATGGAGGTAGCTGACACCCTGGATTAACATATAGGCTACTTTTTATCCCGATATTCCCACGGGATCGAAACTTATGCGGGTGAAACCGCGGGGCGCAGCTAGTATACTTATATAAGTAAGATAAAGTAAGTAAATGCTCTTAGTTCAAAACTAATACATTTTATAATATCATATTCAAACCTAACCATTTATAAACATTTAAAAAAAGTCATGCTAATGGTAATTGCTTGGAAGTGTGTTATCGAGAAAACATTGATGTATAAATGCGAGAAAATGAAGGAATTTGTAAAATGTTTTACAGATTTATAGCTAAGTATATGTAGTGAATCAACATGTTATTTAAATAGAAAAATGCATTTCCATTTATAACAATAACATCACCACAGAATCTTACATTTTAATAGTTTAGCATTCATTCAATTGAGCATTTACTTACATAGTGTGTTTCAAAATACTTATAAGTAATTAGATTAGTTAGAAGCGAAGTGGCGCACCGTCTCTTGCTATAACTTGCTGTAAGCGGCTACGCATACCGCACACCATGTTCCAACACAAATCTTTTCCTCTCATGTGCTCCCATGTCGATGACACGATCTCAGCCAAAATGTTTTTATTTCGCACTTCAGCTGTGTCCCAATTTAAAACCTTTTGACCCCATAGGTTTTATATAGGGTTCAAATCAGGAGTTTTAGATAGCCAGTAAATAAACAGTTACACCTTCTTGAGCAGCTAACCAATTCTTCACAATGCCTGCACGGTGGATGGAGCAGTTATCTTGCACGAAGTAAATATCTGTATTTGGATAGGCAATTCGCACAGTCGGCAGCAGGCAGGACGTCACCATCCAGCCAGCAATGTTTTGTATAGTCATTAAATTGCGACATGACGCTTTGATTACACCCAATTCATTAAAAATACTTTTCACGATTTACGTCAAACGTTTTAGAAATGTTTGTGCGCCGCAGTCACTGTTTAGGCGTTGGTAGACTGACTTATGTCACTTAGATCAATTTAGTATCCATCTACCCTACGACGTAAACTATTACTTCGTCCTACTTATTTCAGGACTTATAGTTTTTTTTTATTTACCCACTTATTTTCCAGAAAAGTTGTTAGGCAAAAATCATATTGGTCGTTCTATAATAATGCAAGAAATATTGTAGAAATCATAAATGAAAACAAATTAAGAAAGAGAAATTATAAAGAAATTGATAAAAGGTGGATTGTGTTTTCGAACCCACATGTTGTTCGTCGCGAATCCAGCATCGAACCGCGAAGCCACAATGACTGGTTGAGAATACGCGAAATTAAAGATTAGGTAGTAAGTATGGCCGTGTTATTTAAAAGCTTTTCAACTTTAACGACAAGAAGATAATGATTAAAATGGCTTAACAAGATATGCCGGTGGGTCAGGCAATGTTCGGTGGGTCAGACAATGTTGGTCACTGACTGTACATATTGTTTTAAGTCTGTTAGCTGAGAATTATACTAGTAAATACATAAATTATCTTTAATAAAATTATGTTATATTTATGATGGATAGATTTAATCATTACAATTGTTTTTGTTCAAAATAAAATTAGAAAATGATTTTGTATTCCTCAGCCAACTTTGGCCATAGCCCAAGGACTTTGATATTATTAATAACGCGACTGGTTTTTAATACAGCTAATTGCTAGTTCGATTTTCGTGAATTTTTGTAATCATTAGGTGATCTACACAATCAATGGTGGGATACCTAAGTATTCTTGAATATTGAGGCATTAGTGATGTAAGTAGGTAGTCAAATATTAAATTACGCTTGAAATAGTCTGAAATACATTTTTTTACAGTTTATCCTCTTTGTGTTACTTACCCATCGCCAGTTTCAGCGGGCATCTTAGTAACACAAAGTAGAAAAATCCTGATTCCATTTTCCTTTTAGTAACGAAAAACCGTCTATCCCCCCCATAACACGCAAAACGGGCTGAAGTCTTGTTAATTTTCGATTACAGCACCAGCTCGTCTTACGGACATATTATTATAATGACATCAGATACCAGTGGGACAGCCCAATGGTTATTTCACTTCCCATGATAAGTTTAGTCGATTTTAATTACTGAAACGAATGTAAGTACTTGTCGTTTAGACGATTATAGTCGGTTTGCGCTGGTTGGCTCGCGGTACTTTAGTAACGTGTTTAGTACATTCCAGTTTCAGTTTTATAGTGAAGCTTTGAACCGTTCTGCTTGCGTTTGATTAGAGATACAAGATTGTAATCGATTACTCGTTAAAAGATTGTTTGCTCGATTATTTTTGTTACGGTCTGCGTTAAGGTGTCGACACACTTGCTCAGATTTTCCGATTATTATCTCGACTCGATTGAGCGAGTCGTTTTCGTTTCTTCGAACATTCGTTCGTCGAAAATTGAAGCAGTGTGGCGCCAGCCTAATACATACGTAATATTATTATAGGAATATGATTCCGAAAGGGATTTAGCAAAGTTGCAATTAGTGTGAAAGTGCTAATTACCTAAATTGAATTGTATCCGCGTTCGGCACGTATGTAGGTAAAAGTTGACGATATTGCTTTACCTTTGAAGATGGCTTGTTTACGTAACAGAATACTTAATTGAAAAACTCCGATTTGAGAAATCTGCATGATTGTGATTACTGTTGTGACATCAGTATTCTAACACCAGTAATTTGTAATGTCGATTTAAAATTGAAATCGAAACGAAGAATGGTCTTGAAATATATATTATACCTATATGAGATCTTAAAATCGATCATGAATGACGAATATGTAGATACGCACCGTGCATCTTAGGCACCCATTACATACCTACCCTACTAAGGCACTAAGGCACAAACTCGTGCCGATACGAGATAGAAATACTTTTAAAATGTTGAGACAAACGAAATTTTTCTTTAAAACATATTCGCAATTAAATTTTCAACGAACACTTTACTAAGAAATCGCGCTACCTAATAAAAATTATTTAAGTAGAAACTATACAAGGCCAGAAGTTGCAAAGTTTACGATTAGCCTCATTTCCAGTAGTTCGAAAACTATAACAATTTTACTAGCGAGTAATTTAAGACTAACAAACTTCTAAGTTAATATTTAGCTTCATAGAATTTTATATTTCTGTCACAAACAATCGGGTAAATAAGAAAATTAACCTGATTCGGTCTAGACTGTCTATTGTTCTCGTTTTATGGAATTACTTTTCTCCAATATTCAGCTTTGTAGATTTGGAGAAATTTTTTTCGTCATAAAATATCGTTATTAAAAAAATTACCAATCTATAAAGCGTCAGAAGTCATTCGTTAGAAGTCATTCTTCGCACTGACTGTCAGTTCGAAACATGACTTCGAAAAGATAGAGCAAGCTCCACTGGGAGTATCGCCACAAATGCCAACAGAACCATCTTATCCGCTCATAGCCTACGAGTAAAAGACTGACCGCATGATAAAACAGGAAGAACTTATAAATCGTTTCGCTCTGAAAAACTTATTCCACTTAGAACGAATTTTTACAGCAGTCTATCTTGAGATCACTCTGTATATAGTGTTATCACATAAGTCAAAGGCCTAAGTCCACCTTTATACGGTTATTTTTTACTTGTGCATAAAGCTTTATTAAATAAATTAGACCTCCCTAGACCCCTAGGGCAGAAATTTTCCGTCGGTTAATAAAAAAAAAAAAAAATAAGCTGTTTCATAGAAAAGTGCAATACCTACGCGGTCAACATGTATGGAACATCTTTTTTTTTAACCTAACTACGAAAATTTTCAATGCAGGGAATCATGTACTGGATCCATAGTAACGTTGGGCGTCTAAGTTCCTGTCACCCTGTATAACTCTAACGCAGAAAAGGTATTTTTAATGAGGTTTTCTCTGCTTGAAAATCATCACGACAACCTAATATCGTCATCATATCAACTGAGAAACGACACTGAACTGAGACGTTTTTCAGTTCCCCCCAAGCATTGCCACAGCGACCAGTCCAGCGGATGCCATGCAGTTGTTATGAACGTCAAGTAATATGTGCCTACCTACGGATTACCATAATTACCAGCTTTAACAAACGGATTGGTGATTGCAGTATACGTTGCAACTAAAATAATGATATTGTCTAAGCACTTGACTAAACACCAAATTTGACTAGAAATCAAATAAAACTAACATTTTATTAAAATAAAACTCGGCACGACTAAGTAAAAGAAAAAGGAAAAACTTTCTATTAGCATCTTTACCGTAGACGCAAGCTTTCTTAAACGTAGCCCCAACAAACTGATACCGCTACGACTTCTTGTTATCCCTTATTGGGTACCAAACGTTATTACCAAATTACCCACTCGTTTGGTCACTAAACATCTTATCTAAAACCACTAAGTACGAACTTAGTTCACATCGGAAAAAAGGTGAAATAGAAAGCTATAGTTTAACAAATAACCGATAAATTCACAAACCGCTAATTAACTTAACCTTGGCTTTAATTGAATGTTATAAAATTTTCAAATTATTTTCCAAAGCTTTTGTTCTTTGTTAAATTAAACCTGAAAATGATACAAACTTTTCACACCAACTACTAACACCGCGAAACTTATTTTCAAGCCGCCTACAATCCTACAATACTATTTCCCTTCCCTAATAATAAGTACCGGTAACTACTTACGAATATTTCATAGAAAATACCTTCAATAACTTCTTGGTACTACCTATGCTTAAGCCATCCGGTCACAGCGAGTTTTTAAAGATCTCCAAGATAAAACATCAATTTTATTACTATATTAGTAATATTTCCGATGACATTAATTTGTACTGTAAGAAATTAATCATTGACGCATGAGGCTGATCGGCTTAAACAATTTTCTAAGTGGTTTGTAACTGTTAATACGAAGGCTTCGTTGACACGATAAATAGATTGAGTAATAAGTTTTTTTCGAAAATAATCAGTATGTAAAAGTGAGGCAAATAATCAGTAAGTATCTACGTAATAACTGACAAATTACCACCTCATTCATTAAATAATTAAAATTAGATTTGGGAAAAATATTCTAAACTCATTTCGTCGACGAGAAAAACATTTTCATACTTTTCACTTTTCTTCTTTAACTTTTCCTATCCAATTACGAACGAGAAGATCACGTTGACCGAAAATGGAAACTAGTCAAGTTAAAAAAGACGCGTAGGTCATCTGTCTTCGATAATAATGCGTTGATCATAATAATAAACTAATATTAACACACATTCCACCTATCGGCCCAATAACTGCCGACCTACGCAGTTTCTCATAGTTTCCGCAAACACACAATTAGCTATAACTAGAGCAATAAAATCAAGCACTTAATAACTAATCACAGTATGCATAAAGTTTAAAAAAATAAAAAGAAAATTAAATAATAACCAACCAAAAACTCCGGAACAAAAAAATCCAAATCAAACAGTGCACAAAATAAAAAATCACTTCACACCATACAAATGTTTCGGCACACGGTACAGCACACAAATAAATTAAAAGAAAATCTTAAAAAGCTCTGAAAGTTATCTAAACACTGTTAAGGACACCAACACACAACTTTACCGTTTGCCGCCAACTGCTCCTAATTTTTCAAGTACAGAAAAAAATATATAGTTCGAAATTTTCGTTAAATATTTCGCGAATTCGAATTTCAACTTTCGCGTCGCGTCGCCGCGCTTGTCTCCGGGAATGTAGAATTTTCGGCTATGATGGGGAAGATGCTCGCATAGCTGTGGCTTAGATGAGACTGTGGTCTGGTACCGCGCCGATCCAACTGTGTGGCCGGAGCCGACTTTCGCCCCGACCGGTCGCCCTACAGCTCTGGCGACCGGTGACGCATCCAGGAACTCTGTTAATTCACTATATTTAACGCCATGACTAAATTTTTTTCTTGGGATATTCATACACGTTAGATCCTTTAGTGACAACCATAATATACAGAAAAAAGTTTAAACTTTCATTAGAAGAATAAAAACTTAAACACTTTGAGCGCGTAAGGGTTGAGTAGGGCAGTAGAGCCCGCCTATGAATGAATATTGCTGGTAGCGATATTATTGCAAGTATGCATTCTTTTGTTGCTACGCTATGTTTTATTCATTTATTTTATTTACATTCAAATTTTTCAATCGGAAGTGCGGTGTCATTGCAAGAAATTGATGCGTTCAAATATTTGTATTATTATCATATCGATGAGTACACAAAAACACTATTCATCACTTTCGAACTTAGATTTACGGCCACATTATTAATTTTGCTAATGTCTGAGCGTAATTTAGTTGAAACTGGGTCAGTTATTTTACGACTAAAATAATTCTTTAGAAACAACATCAAATTACCGGGTAGCGAGAAAAACAATTAAAGGCCATTTTAATAATAACTACTGAATGACGAATAGAAAAACCGCAAAACTGAGTCGACTTATATGGTGCGGCAAGTTTAAAATAAAGCAAGAGATGAGTATTTATTTATATAAGAAACTCGTAACCTAAGCTGCGGTTAAGTATATATTTGCAGGCATAATCTTAAAATGTTATCTCTGAATCTTAGAGCGTAAAAGCGTTAAGTGCTTGGAAAGAAAACAGACTTTTAATTAATGGAAATTAGGATAATATTGTCTGGAACTAACGCATAGACGATTTTATCTTCACGACCTTTTCAACCCTCAAGACGACCCTGACCATAAACTGCTAAACTTTAATTAAAAGAAAAAACTGTCGAAATATACATATATCCAATTTTTAAAAGGAAAATAGCAATACAACAAATAAACTGTCTAGTAATAAAGACGTTATCTACGATTATGTCACCAGTAACCCAGTTTGTGGACAATGCAAAGTTAGAACAAGGATTGCTGGGACCGCAGGAAGTGACAGGAGCAGGATATTCCGACTGCTAGTCGAACTGCGACGGAGCCGCGGAGTTTACAACAGTTGCATAGTTCGCCGCGCTATTTATGATAGCCTGGTACCATGATTTCTCAATTCAGGGCATTTATTGTATTGCTTAAGCTGTTTTAGTTTTATTTTTATACAACAAACGGGCTTCATAAAGATTTTGTCTTCTACTCCCAAAAACCCTTTTGAAAAAAAACCTTCATATTTATTATTTATTCTGTTTGGTTCCAATACTACATTATAATTACTGAAAATTCTTGTACCCACTTACTTCAATTGTTAGATCCTGTGACTGAATTAAGCATCATCGAACAGCACAGCCCATTCTAACTTCTTGATTGACGTTGACGATTTCGTTTTCATTATTTATAAACTTCCACCGATTAATACCTGAAAAAATGATGTTGCTCTACTGTTTTATTTTGGGCGAAAATACGTCAAGAAGTTCATCATCTTCTATCAATCAGATCAGATCATTTCAGAAAGAGAATGCAACTACATATACCTACAGTTTTAAATATTGATACGAATCAGTTGGTAGAACTACAGCGTGGAAGTGATTTGAAAGTCTAATTTTCTTTCGAAGGAAATTAATTAAGAATTAATTTAACGGTGGTCTATAAAACGTGTACATAATTAGGCGTCTTTTTCTTAAGATCCGCTTTCCTGTGACCGAAAGACGTCATGAAGATGAAGAAATATGCTGCATTAGTGACCCCCTGGACTCTATTCGTGTGGATATTATGATTTCAATGTCATTATGGACACTATAAGCTGTATAATGGTGTACATAATCATACTAGCCTGACTTCGCATTTCCCATAGACCGTTACAGAGAGCGATCTTGAGAAGGAACTTCATGGTAACGATACTGGCTTTGAAGAATAGTGGTTGCAATACGAAGTTGTCAAGATGTTTGGACCTGATCATTTTTGGGCTGGTTTTAGACCATCTCCTGAAAGAGAGTAGACTGTATCTTAATAAAATAACGATCAAATGAACAAAAAAAACAGAAGTGCATGTAGTTTATTAGCAGAAGCGTATTCAGCCTATAATGTTCCTACTTCTGAGACACAGGCCTCCTCTCGGTGAGAGGGAGAGGGCCGTAATCCACCACGCAGGCCCAGTGCGGGTTGGTAGATATCACATGTCTTCGAATTTTTGGTTCTAGGTCATGCCGGTTTCCTCACGATGTTTTCCTTCACGGTTTTAAGAGCAGTGGTGATGACATATGTAGATAGTGAAGATAATTTACAAAACCTACGACCTACCACTCGTAATTCACGGCCCACTGGGCCACCACTGCTCCCCGTTATTAACAAGTTTATAATTAAATCTATGGCGATGGTTCCAAAAGATGGCGGTCTTACACAACTCAAGCAAAGGCTTTTATTACCAAGGGAACTAAAGCGACAATAGCTGTCAAAGACATTGGTCCATGATGGTCATTCAACAACAATTTATCATTTTACGCGTCTTTGTTTGCGCTCATAGTCAAGGATATAAACATAACAGAAGTTGTAAAAGGTTATTGTTGACACCACGTATTCCTATAATTACGGTGGTATTGTGTTCTATAATTTCAAGAATGTATGTCCTCACGCACAATTGTGTCCTCAACGCAAAATTTCAAATTCATCTGCTTCTATACAAAGGGCAGTTCGAAGCATCACATGTTTTGTTATTTCTTAAGAAATATTATGAAATCCTTTAACGACACTTGTAGTCTCCATTAAAATTTTCTTGACGCAACCAGGGAACTGAAAATTTTTTCATTATACGCGGAATGCTGTTTTGATCCTTGTAAATAGTAATGCATGTTTTACACATACCTAAGTTAAATTTATCAATGATTCTATAGCCCAGAAGCGTCACTCGACTGACATAAATATTTGAATGCAACGAAAACGTGTGACTACAGTGTCATTAATTAAACTTTCTCTCGAGTGTGACGCCCTTTGACTGATATCAATGGGCCCTCAACAAATAGGTTTAAAATGTTCGCCTCAATTGATAGCCTACTAAGAAATCATCACAAGAATTGAGTAACTACTTACCGCATGCTCCTTAATTTGCTTGTTTAGGCTCCGAGCCCTTTACTGAGTATTCTCAACTATGGAATCGACTCGAATGCAATATTTAAATCAAGCTTCAAAAGCATCATTTATAGCATCGCTTTGAGTATTTGAACTTTATTGAAATCCTCTAATTACAAAAGAAACCATTAAAACAAATAAATGAAGTACAGAAATTAACGCAACTGAGTACGCAAGCATACATATAAACACACAGTGTAGGTGTTGGCGTATCAAACCAGCATCTGTTATTAAATACACCTTCAACATTAGTTAAAATTATCGAAGTTGCAAGCCAGGTACCAGTTTAATGACAAACTTGATTTGGAAATTATTCGTTATCGTTCATCTATCTTGATCTCGCAGACAACTCACTCGTAGAGGCAGCTTCTGCAGAGCTACCGTCTGCAGTAATAAACAGAAATCCGATACCCTTGCTACGACAACCATTTAAACTACCAGATCTCTGATAAGAACATCGTTCCTTTTATTATTTACAACCTGTGCTCTGTCGTTCATTACGCCAAAATTGATTTCAGTTTTATTAACAGAGAACTCACTGTTGTTACCGACGAATATTTGCGCTTTGTAAACTAATCGCAAGGCGAATTCATAATCGTTGATAGTGGAATCGCATTACAAATTCAAACACGGCAACAGCTGCGGCCGAAAATACAAATTCTAAGGCCTCATATTAATTTATTCATTTACCCTTCACGCCCTAAATCCCTCGGTGGTGATGAATAAAAGGGGTCGATGCGCGTCGCCGCGTGCGCCTGCCCATCCATCACTCGCGATGCGAAGCAAATCGATTTCTAAGCACGCGTGATTTGTTATTTCATTATCGGCAATTTGTTCTATCACTTTAGTAACAGACGCTACTGTTCTTGATTTCCATCTAAGATATTCGTCAAAACCGTCAAAATTAACTACCGTAGTTAAACCAATATCCTTTTTATTGGAATATTTTATTGCAAATAAAAGTTGTTGACGTATCATAAGTTTTATATCGAGAGCTTGTTTTATTAAACTTTTTGTAGTATAAGTACGAGCAACCACGTAATTATTTCTGCTAGATATTATCGCTGTTGTTAATTAATTGCAGATAGTGATCAGTTAAATTTAATATCAGCCGGGTGTACAACATCTTAAACAGAGGAGCTTAACATACTACCTGTTTGAAACTGTGGAATGTTAAATATTGCACAATAACCATAGATCATAATTAAAGAAAGATAATGTTGTTTCATGTGCGGATATCTTTGAAACCGGTACGTACCAGAAGCTCGGAGATTTAACAGCGATTATTATTATCTTAATACTAATTTATTGCAGTCTTCCTTTTCACCTTGTTCATACTTACCTACTAAATGTGACTATTTTACAATATAACATTTAATACTGAATGGAATGGAGATTTGTATACACGTGCAAATTAGGGAAAGTGGGGACGTTCGGTACCAAGATGTTTTGGTTTTGCGATTCATGTCTTATCATGTTAATGAGAGGACTTGCACTTTTATTTTTTGTGTTCTTTTTCCTAAGGGCACTCATAAACAAATCCTCTGAAGGGAAGCAATGGCACAAATAGATCTCGAACAAAAAAAGTGGTTGTGGTTCGTTCGGAAGCCGAAGGGTGAAATAGGAAGTGATACCGGTTTTTATTTCCGTCCCCACACTATGTATCGATTCCCCGCTGTCACCGCAACGGGGTGTTACTTTTGAAATCATTTTGATTGATGTACACTCGTATTGTTAGCGTGCGAATCAAAAGAATATTGATTCGGATCTGACAAACAAATAATTTGCGATGTAGATATTTTATTATTTATTTTTGGATTTATTCTAATACGTTTTTTTAATCTGTTACGGCTTAACAAATAATTGTTATGGTCTCTTGCAGGTACAGTCGTGTTAATGTCATATCTTTAGTTGCAAATTCATCAATTTATAACGTGTTTTAATTCTCTACCGAGAGTGCGTTTGCTATTTTTAGCGACATTTGGTGACATAGTGATTTATAATAAACTTGTATTTGGATTTGGAGCAGTTGTGGCCCAATGGTAACGAACCTGACTTACGAAGTCGTCGAGGTGGTCGTAGGTTTGATCCCAGACTTGACGCTTTATTTTGTGTAAATTACGAGTATTTCATCACCACTGCTCTCAAAAACGGTAAAGGAAAACATGGTAAGGAAACCGGCATGTTCTAGAACCAAAAAATCGATGACATGTGACATCTACCAACCCGCATTGGGCCCGCGTGGTGGATTACGCCCCACTCCCTCTCACCGAGAGGCCTGTGGCCCAGCAGTGGGAAAATTACTATAGGCTAACTACGCCATACGGATCTAATAAATTTTATGGATTTGTTAATCACTTCCAAGTCTCCGTTTCTACAATATATTGCAATATTGTATGCATGTCAAACTACTCTAATGATGAACATGTTACTCCGCCTCATATCTCTCACCATTCGAAATATTGTATGTTTCCAACCTTGAGTTATTTGCACATTACATTACAAATGAACATCTGAACACATTTGAATAATAGAAGAGTAGATTGCTTCAAAATTATCTAATATGTATTCTAAAGCAGACATGCCGAAATAATCAGCTTATAGGTGAGATGAAATCGCTTTTACCGCAAGTTACTATAGAGTACAATCGCAAACACGTATTGTTATTTTAAGAGCGAAATTTTAATTAGGGAAACATAAATAAGTGGCCTAAAAAGGCCACTTTGGCAGAATAATAAAAGGATAACATTATGAAACATAATGGACAGTCAACTGTTAAGTTCATCATTTCTGCCGAAAGACGTCCACTGCTGGATATAGGCCTCCCCCAAAAGGGGGGGCGGGGGTTTGCCATAATCGCCACGCTTGGCAGGCGGGTTGGCGATCGCAGTATGGTATGGTGGTGGAATGCGTAGAGAACGCTGCTGCCCATTCTCCGGTATGCCCCTTAGTCGCCTTTTACGACACCCACCCCTAATTTTTTTTTTGGTGGTGCTAAAATACCAATCAATCCAATCCCAATCTCTTTGATTATACCTACGTAGTGCAGCGAAAAAAAGAAAAACACGGACTGTCTTCGCCATATTATGTTTCATAATGTTATCCTTTTATGATTCTGCCAAAGTGGCCTTTTTAGGCCCCCAGTATTATGCAAAGCTATGTCCCTTCCCTAGCTTATAGAATGAAGATGTGAGCGGATAAGTGTCGTGTGCCAAACCGGTCTACTTTCAATAAAGCTGTAGCTTTTACAACGGCGCTATTGTTAACATTTTAATTGGCATTACTATCGCTGAATTAGCATAAGGGCGAGGGTCATAGATATTCTAATTCCTACAACCGAAGCTCCCTGTATTAAACAGCTCTATTGGTGATCGTTAATGGAAACAAACGGAGTGAATCTATACTTATATTATCATACTAATAATAAAACTGAAAGGTTTGTTTGTTTGTATGCGCTAATCTCTGAAACTACCAGTCGGATTTGAAAAAAACTTTTTGCATTTGATAACACAATTGTTGAGAAAGGTTTATAGGCTATTTATCATCACGCTACGGCCCTTAAGAGCCCAGCAAAAAGAAAAAAGTCAGACAGAACGGTAAGCGAAAACGAAGTAAAAGCGCGGGCGACGGGGTGGGTTCGGGGTATAAAAAATTTCACGCGTACGAAGTCGCGGGAAGAAGCTAGTGTTGAAATAAATTTTGATTATAGACTATGAATATGTAAAGCTGTTACTGATAGTCAATTTTGATGATTAGGAATTGGAATTGTATTAACAGCGGCTTATCTGCCCCCGCAAGATGTAGGAGTGAACGAGGTAATAGGTCGTTTATTGTTGTTTGTAGGCGTTGCAAGCAATCCGTCTCCAGCTGGGCGGTATTGCCAAATGTCCAAAGGCCAATTTTATGTGCTAAAGATTTAACATTTTCATTCTTGTTTTATTCTATCCTACTCCTACCTTACTCCTACCCTACTCCTACCCTACTCCTAAGCTACTCCTACACTACAAATTTTAAAAAATCCTACGTCCGTCTCCTGGTTCTAAGCTACCTCCCCACCAATTTTCAGCCAAATAGGTTCAGCCGTTCTTGAGTTATAAATAGTGTACCTAACTAACACGACTTTCTTTTATACAACGTGTTTTATTTTTATATCCCTTAACTCTAGGGGGTCATTTTACTCATCATTATGAACAACTTTTACTATGGGACCAAACCTGAAATCTCGAAAAAATTATGTTCGCATTAACTCGTCAAAATGTAGGGAGCAGCTGATTTTTTTTTCGCGATTTCAGCTTTGGTCCCATATTAAATGTTGTTCATAATGATGTTAGAGTTATGGGATATAAAAAAAAACACGTAGTCTACATTTTTTTTTTTATTTGAAATGGGTTTGCTCTTGACTCTAGTCTAGGTCAGAGGTGACAGAGACAAAGATATATATGGATACATAGATTACATAGATATAGCTACATAGATTTATATGGTGCACATAATAAAGAGTTTTATATTCTATTCTAATCTGGTTTCAGAAGTGATGATTTCTACACACAAGCTGCGTTACAGCGATAAGGTTCACTCGTGGATGGGCTGAAATCAATCAGTCTGATCATCTTACTAGAGTTATGAATAAAATGATTCGTGTGTTAGACCATCGAGGTAATTGCAAAACACACTAACAATAGGAATGGCTTTCATTTTGGCAGTTCAACAATATTGAATTATTTACGTTGTTGAGCAGACACATTTTTAAAACTTGTGAAGCAACTAGCTGCGCCTCGCTCTTTCACCCGCGTAAATATCGATCCCGTGGGAATATCGGAATAAAAAGTAGCTTATATGTTAATCCAGGATGTCAGCTACCTCCATACAAAATTTTATCAAAATTGGTCCAGCCGTTTGAGCGTGAAGAAGTAACAAACATACACACACACACACACAAACTTTCGCCTTTATAATATTATTGCAGTGATGGATTTGCACAGGACCGGTCGAAGTGGAGGTGCTTGGGGGAGGCCTATGTCCAGCAATGGACCCAGAGTGTCCAGAGTGTCTTTCGGCTGAAATGATGATGATGATGATGGATTTGCAATATCCTTCAAAATGATTCAGATTATGATTGATAATGACTTAATTAAGGTGCACAGTCAGACAGTAAAACTACGAAAAAATTGTTTGGTGACAAGTTTAAACTGTCAATCTTTTAGTGAAAATGCGTCTTTTCCTTATAAATCATTTTAAATATGGTATCATTTAGGGACGGGATTATTTTTATCGAGATGACATGCCATCAACACAACTTTTACGATGTAACCAGATAGGTGGAAATCTGATCGATGACCTCCATACTTAATCGGATCAGATTAAGAAAATACATATTTTGACTGTTTTGGACAGTATTAATCCGCATATATTTGCCCTACTTTTGTTTAACTACGTTTCTTTATATCTAACGGAGCTGTGATTTCTTTAATATTATGTATTTTTAATTCCCTTAACGACTGCAACATTATGCTGTCATCATCATCGTCATTTCAGCCGAAAGACGTCCACTGCTGGACATAGGCCTCCCCCAATTTTGGGGGTTCGCCATAATCGCCACGCTTGGCAGGCGGGTTGGCGATCGCAGTATGGTATGATGGTGTAATGCATAGAGAACGCTGCTGCCCATTCTCCGGTCTCCAGTCGCCTTTTACGACACCCACGGGAAGTATGGGGTGGTGCTATTCTTTAACTCCGGCACCACACAGACAACACACAGACACAGACATTATGCTATACGTCACTGTTATTGTCACTGTTAGCCTCCATTCCATTCCGTCCCACTGCTGGACTTCCAGCTCTTTCGATCCAGGGCTGAAGTCTGGTAGTCTGTTTTTTCCAGCTCGTCCCGCCATCTTCTACGGGGTCTGCCGCAAGACCTTCTAGCTGTTTCAGGGCTCCACGTTTTGGTTATTTTGGCCTACATCTCATTAAGCATACGGCAAACGTGGCCAGCCCAGTCACAGTTCAGCTTGTTGGCTTTTTGATCAACGTCAGTAACCGAACGATAAGTTACATAAACAAAAATAACACTTATTTGTGTTTTCACTGATGCTAAATCATTGTGCAAAATATAAAAACCTATCTACCTAATCAGTCTTTAATTTCATATTCAACAAAATCAAATTAGTAAAACGAAGTATCGTGGGATATGAATTTTTAACGCAACGCAATAAAATGAATGATATAGCGTATTAGTGGCAGGGCAATAAATAAATATTTATAGCATATTAAACATCTGTAAAATCTCAATAAACGGATGAGCTGTTACACTGGAAGCGTATTGTGAAACGACATATGATTCAGAATAGAGAGCCTACTTACGTAACCATCGGTATAATCTGAAACGTTTTTGGACTAAACGTAAAACGTTGTCTGATCGTAAACATAATATTTGGGAGAACTACTGTGCGTTTTATAGTCTGTAAGTTTAAAGTAATGAATGCCATACAAAGGTTCGGTTACACGGTAGAACATATTTTTATAATATTACCAATTACTAATAAGCAAACCGGTGTCGCATAAGTACGATACCGGTTTAAGCCGAAAGCATATGTAAGGTTCATTTAGGAATATTAAAGTTAGTGAAGTTGGTGTAGATACTTTGATATTCTGGGTACGAGTTTCAGTACAAGAGATACGAAGTTGCCGCTAAATAGCTATACTGAATTCCAGCTATTTATTTTATAAGGTTCACTTTTTCACGTCTAAAACAATAATGTACGTATTCCACGACTAGCTGTGCCCGCGACTGCATTCGCTGCTGTGTCGGAAAACAAATTGGATTTCATGGGCTTTAATTTTAGTCGTTGTAAATTTGTTGTTTTTTTTTATAAATCCTGTATAGTATGCTGGATGATTTTTTTTACAGTTTCGAAGGTTCTACAGGATATTCTACCCATGAATATGAACAACTTTCACTATGGCACCAAATCAGGGCAAAAATCAATTGTTAATTACAAAGGTTCAATACCTACTTGACCAAAATGATTTTTTATGATTTCAGAGTCGGTCCCATAGTGAAAGTTGTTCATATTCATGGGCAGAAAAGCCTGAAAACATTTCGAGACTTTAAAAAAAATTATCTACTACTCGTATACCTATATTTTCATATGCATTTAGTAAAAAACCGGCCAAGTGCGTGTCGGGCCACGCAGTGTAGGGTTCCGTAGTAGCCCGTTATCACAATGTAGTACGATTCTGTTGTTCTTTATTCTGAATAGGTAAAAAAAACATATTTTGGTTTTCAATGCAAGTCTTTACCCATTATAAACAAGCAACTACTTCATCTTAGTCACTTTAAAGGATTAATGCTAAGGATTTTGTATTTGGTACAAAATTATCCCACACCCAAGTTCAACGACTATTACTGCTAAACTAATAAAGTTATCTTAACCGCTATACTTTTCCTTTAAAGTTCATGAAATGCACTATCATCGAGAATTTTTCCAGATTTTTCAAGCCAGTAGTTTAGCTTTTAGAGGGGGGGAGACGCCCTACTGGAACAAAAATTTGCACTTTAAACTTTAATATTTCGTAAATGGAGCATTAAATCGAAAAATAATTTTAGCGACCCCTAAGCCATTTTAGAAGACCTATTCAACGATACCCCACACGATGGGGTAGATGATGAAAAAAATATTTATCCCCACTTCACATGTAGGGGAGTTACCCTAAAAAAAAATATTTTCCAAAATTTTATTTTACCACTTTGTCGGCGTAACTGATATACGTACTCCTACAAAATTTCAGCTTTCTAGTGCTAACAGTCACAGAGAAGCGAGGACGGACAGACAGACAGACGGACGGACAGACAGACATGGCGAAACTATAAGGGTTCCTAGTGGACTACGGAACCCTAAAAAGCTGTTATTTTGACATTCAAACAGACACTTCAATTTTATTTATTTGAGATGAAATTATGAGATTATAAACAGTCACTTCAATTTTTTTTCGCTAATTTTACAATTTTGGAACTGATTCTAAATTCGCCTGAGTGATTGAATGCAATCAAAATATTTTTTCTGCCAGCCGGAATCATGTAATGTTGCCATTTACAGATACCCTTTACAGTACGTATACACCAAGCTGCAGATCTTTCGCGAGCCTGAAATTTTGCAGGGAAGATGAGGAGCAACTTTCAGAAAATCGCAACATTTACTACATCATTTGACAGTTTCACGTCAAAATCGTTTTATCATAGATAAACTCGACTAATTTCCGTTTATTTTTAAGTTCATCTCTCATCTTCATTACCTTTACAAAGTAAGAAAGAATGTCCCTGGCGTCATATGGTATGTAATTTACAGGTTCACATTAGTAGTTGTAAAGACTTTAAGATCGAATGAAAATATCTTTGCAGTGACAGCATTGCTTCTGTATGTTGTCGTGCTGTCATTTTCAATGACTTTTCATTTAAAAAGACAGCACGACAAAGAGAGATCTTTGGTATAGGATTCGACGTTTATGGAAGGGTTACATATTTTGATGAATATATATAGTAGGTACAAATTTACCAAAGAAACGATGGATGGACTGTGTGAATAATAATAATGTGGGTAGAAAGGTGGTGACTACCGAGTTGACGACTAATAGAATGTAAGGAGGAAAAAGACATGCTGGGACAAGGACAGGAAAATGATTATGGTGATATAGTAGGTGCAAAATAGACTGGTAGAACTCGATGGTACATCGTAGAAGAAAGTCAGATCTACGTCAGACATAATCCAAATCCCTGAAGTATTTCGGGAGGTCTAAAGTCTTCAAGATATATAATTGAGGGCCAAAGATGAAAAAGTACAGTATAAATAATACTCAAAAATCATGTTGAGGGTATGAAAGAAAGGCGACTAACAAAAAGTATTTACAAGGCAGATGCTCAAGAAACGATGGGAAGGGACGCCTTAGGAGGGAGGAGGAGGCATATAGTGACCTTATTGTGTGGTGATATTCTTAAGAAAGGTCAGGTGCGTAGTTCTCGCATAACCAGATGTATGACAGTAAACGAGGCAAGAGGAGTTTATAAACTAAACCTTTCCCCTACCAAATTGATTGTTGGACCACAACTTGCTCCTTTTAAAAATATCGAAACATTTTCAAAAAATGTTCGAAAAAAAAGACGATCGCGTGCTTCCCGCTTAGAAAACCACTTTCCTCCATTCAACTATTCTACATAAACTCTAAAAGGTCTAACAAATAATTATCATATTATCTTTACCATATTTATGATATTATTAGTGATGGCATGACATGCGCATGGGCCATTATCATTAGATACAACACTTAGTAAAGTTTCGTGAGGTATAAAACAACATGTTTCGTAAGGTGACCATGGCGACTTTATAGAGGTAATAACGAAAACTCACGGGCTTTCATACCAATAAAACAATATAAAAAAGTTATTGACAATAATTTATTCAATGCTACACAGAGCCATGACGGGAAGTTGGTTAGAACGGACTTTATGGAAGGAATTTTAAATTTGATAATAGCATACAGATGTTTTGCCAACAGTGTAGGGCTGTTCTGTTAAATTCTCTTCTTGAGGCACTGCGTGTTACTTGAGTGAGGTTTCACTCAAATAAGCAAAGACAATTTGAAACCGAATTCATTTGTTTTTCCAGTTTCCTTCGATATTGTTCAAATTTAGAAGTTCGAAGTGATATCACACTAATATTATAAAGGCGAAAGTTTGTGAGTGTGTGTGTGAGTGTGTGTGTGAGTGTGTGTGTGTGTTTATATGTTTGTTACTTCTTCACGCTCAAACGGCTGGACCAATTTTGATAAAATTTTGTATGGAGGTAGCTGACACCCTGGATTAACATATAGGCTACTGTTTATCCCGATATTCCCACGGGATCGACATTTACGCGGGTGAAACCGCGTGGTGCAGCTAGTTTAAAAAATAAGGCAGTAGCTACACGCATTGTCAATCTTGAAGGCATAATCAGCCTATCACGGTCACACTGCTGGGACACCGGCCTCCTATTAGTGAGAGGGAGTGGCCACGCGGGAGTGCGGGTTGGTAGAGGTCTTCGAATTTGTGGACCTAAGACATGCCGGTTTCCTCACGATGTTTTCCTTCACCGTTTTTGAGAGTAATGGTAATGAAATAATTACACAAAGTAAAGCGCGTGTCTGGGTACAAACTTACGAGCTACCACAATCTTGAAGGACAATACACTATTAAGCTTTTGCGATGAAAACTGGAGTGCCTATTAACATGTTCAGCTACTACGGATGGTTATAAACATACTTATTGCCTGATAGCACGATAATAGGTTATTCCCTTGTTGATTTGGTCCAAATATGAAATATATCTAGCGGAGATAGGGTACTTCTACTCTTATAGATCATTGTATTAAATGTTTATATCTAAAATAGTTAAATAAAGATAGTAAAACAAGTTAATCACCATCATCCACAGCCTGACATTACCCACAGCTGGGCATACTCTCTTTTCATGTGCTTATCCCGACACTCCTGGGCCAGCCTCATCTAGGTTTTGCCCGCGATGGCAACAACGTTCAAATTGCTATACCTACTTAATATTTATTAACTATAAAACGAATATTGTATGTCTTTAACTAAGTAAAAAATTCAGCATCTAATTCTTATTCACATTCGATCATAATTTTGATGCATTTAGCTTAAATTCTCTAGCTATATCAAGCCGCCTTAATCTGCGTGTTATCGACTCAGTTGAACCGACTCCAGTCACAGAACCGACGCCGGCGCAACGTTCACATCAAAAACTATAAATTCGTACATTAACGTCTATCCCGTATCTCTTATGGTGTATAGAGTCAAACTCTATGGGACGCCAAGTGGGCGGCTTTAATCTACTGATTACAACAGTATTATCATTGACCAACCAAAGAAGCAAGCATAACTTTTCCATAAATACGTAATTTGCTTGAAACATGTTCCCATTCATACATTTTGTTTATTCAATATTTTATCGAGTGTGTATACGATGTCCCGGAACATAATATCGGCTTATTCTATCCGTTCGAAAGCATATCTATTGAAATTAATTTAATTTAAGGTCGTAAATTTTTTTGAATTCAAAAAATGGAATTCTTTTGATAACAGTGACAATATTTAATATTCAGGGTAATATTTATTGTTGGATAACAGAGCGAAGTGACGATAAGAATTAGAAGAATTCGATTGGACACGACTATTTTGATAAAAGAAGTGACATTCCCAACTCATTCTTTAAATACATCAATTGAAAAGAATGTTTAGCATAATAATATTTAATTACAAAGTTCTTTATTCAAACTAGGCTGAGAATCAGCACTTTTAGCAAAATTACACCAGTTCAGACTGTCCCCCAAAACACCCGTCCGTTACCAGTTCCTGGTGCTTAAGCTGGGAAGAAGAAGTGGCGCAACAAACTCCCCAGTGCCACAGCTGTCTGTTCAGTTAGAAGAACAGACTAACATATTAAGTACTTCGATATTTTGTAAGGAAAAACCAATTAGCAGATAATAAAACTTACCTTGCCCACTAAATTAACACGGAACGTTCTAAAAATGGTATTCTCCCAACCACATATTTCACCAAGCATACATACATTTAGCTTCACGAGTAGATAGTTTGCTAGGCTGTCGAGTCGAAGGCAGTCGCAAACATCGTGCGCCCGCGTCGCCGCGCGAGTCATCGCTCCTTCAAGTGTTGACATTCGATTGTTTATTCGCCTCGTCAAAGTCACATAACAGTTGCACAGACTAATTACATATAAATACGACATTTTTGTACACAACTTTAACGATGTATTATGTGTTATGACCCTCAACTTGTTGAACCCTTTGGAGGTAGTTCCCCTAAGCATGGAGGCTAAGGTTTCATGCCTTATAAAATATTTTTCATTAATAATTCAACAAAATAATCATGTGTAAAAATAAACCTCAATGAATAAACTAAGAATGGGACTATTTTTGAAATATTTGTCTAATATTGCAGAAGAATTTGATGGTATTTAACGCATTAAATGGGAATTACCTTTTAAAGCCCGCAATGAGATTCATTATTTCTTCATCCACAGCGAATCATGAATAAACAGTTAGGTTATAAGCCTCTATTTTTGTTCATAGCAACCGTGCAGATCCTCTTTCTCACCCAATTCTTTCATATTCCACGTTTTATTAAGATAAGTGACGCCAAAAATTTATGATCTTTATATATTTTTCCCGCTACCGCATCCTTGACACTTCTGAACAATATTTTGATAAGAACAACAATAAATAAAGGCGAAATTTCCATTGTGTCAGTATTTACTTTCCATATAAGTATTGTATGTGAAATATTAAGTACACAAAGTCCGTCAACGAAGGTCGAAGCTCAGACATAATCTTTTGGATTAAAGAAACAGATGAGACAGAATAATCATAAGTTTATGTAAAGAAAGTAGTTTATTATTCGCGTGGAAAGTTACGACAAAGTCCCAACAAAGACATTGGTAGTAACCTCGAAACATCGTTCTAATTCGTAAAAAGAATCTTTCATTATATTTTTCGTAGTATCAAGGATATCTTCATTATCTTCCGTTGGATCGATAGAATAGAATACTCTTTATTATGTACACCATAATTATATAAGAGAGATCAAAAATTGTGTAGGTATGAGTACTCGTAGTTTTATTTTAGTAGCGATTATACTAATTAGCGGCATACCGAATTTCAGACCAACTGAATTCAAGAAATCAATCGAAACTTTCGTCATGGACAGGCATAGACTCTCCCGCCCGAACACCCACTTCTTCGCCTCCTCCAGACAAGCAGTGGGTATTTCCATATTCTCGCCGATAATCGTTCTAAATGCAAGGACTTTTCCGGTCTAGACATCGGTCCTTCAATAGACTAATGTCTGCCCCTTCTAGCTTTCCAAGTCTTGTTCGAGTGAAGACTTCCGTTTGATTCTCTGCAAAGGAAGTTGTTCTTCAACAAGCGTTTTAGAAGTCGAGGAGGAAGTATAGTATCTATGATAGCTTGTCAAACTGTTTTAATCACTAACATCAACTATTATTATTTTACATTTGTCATCAATTTCAACGAATGTATCTTCAGGAAGTCCTAGTTTCATATCAAACTTCTCGATTGCGACATACCGTCAATCGATGTTTGTACATACGATAAAATGAATAGATATTAAATAATACCGCGTTTCTGTACATGTTATCTTCACTTGTCAACTTCCTTAGTACAATCTTAGTTACATAGGTACCCGCGGCCTGAGTGAACGGACTTTTGAATATGTAAAACATTGTTCTTCCAGGAATATTTATCAGTGAATTAAATCATGTATGTTTTAGTGTTACCTTATCATGATAACGTAATAAAAGAAATTATGTGTTATCTAGAGACTAATGTCATTATCATGTCTTGACTGGTATTATCTGGTAGACAGAATCAAGCCTGAACGTACTTTATCCATTTATCAGTTAGACAATGATAGCAATCATTATTGCCAATAGTATTTAACAGGCCAGTTCATCGGACTCTTTTATATAACCTATCACACTTTACGCTGCATGATATTACGGGCCAAAAAGGAAAATATATAATAAATAATGTATCTTCATCGCAAACAAAAAACAAATGACATGTGACAGCCACAAACAAAAACAAAACGTTTGGATTCTTTTACAATTCAAATATCGAACAATCATAGACACAGGATAAAAATAATTTCACTTTTTATAGGTACGTTTGCACATTTCACTTCCACGTCGGCGGTTGCGGCATGCGAGGAACACATTTCCTTACAAATCGTTATCGGAAATGGCGTCGAGTGAAGTTGTTTCGCTGGAAAACCCTTATCTTGCAACAGAAGGTATGTCGAGTACATCGTCATCATATTAATACGTGCGCAGGGTTGCCTGGAGCTTGGAAAGGGCATACAAAATTGTTGATTTCGTAGGTCGTATTAGTCGAGAATTATAGCCGACGTGATCTGCTTCTCGCTAGAGAGCATCCCATTACCATCAACGATGGTGACCGGCCATTCAAACGCTGTGTTATTGATAGGCAAGCAATTAAAGCAAAAGTTATTTCCTGAAATATAATATAATACAGTCATCATGCTAGATAGACAAAAAAAATTGCTGTTCCATACATTTTGACCGCGTATGATGCTCCTTTTCTATGAGACAGCAGATTCTTTTTTATAATAGACGAAAAATTCGTACTATAGGGGATCCAGAATTAACTTTTGGTTTTTTTTTTTGTTACGGCTTTCAGCTAGCTTTACACCTGTAAAACCATCATTCTCTCGTCCTACCAAAATAAATCGTTTGACAACCCTATGAACCCATCACTGGAACTTTGAACCTGTTTAGCATGACATAATGTAGTCGGAGTCGGTCTCGTCAGCCTGGAGATCTCTTCACAATGATTTGTATTATTTTTACTAGCAGGTAAATATAGCTAGAACGTATAATATATTGCAACGTTCATGTTCCTGTATATAAGTGACAGTAACAAGATTGGTAAAGAGGTGAGAACACACGGAAAATGCTACAACATTATGGCATAAAGTGATAGGCTCATTTGTGAAGGAAATACAACATCGGGGAGTGCAAATAAATATATTATATGAATATGAAATAGCCTACCACTAGTCCAGGGAAGTAATACCACCATCTATTTTTGGCGCCTAGCAACGTTACTGTAATCCAGTTTGAAGATTTTTTTTTTTTTCAGAAAGTAAGAAGAAAGAAAATACGTTACGAAGGACATTTCAGCTTTGTCTCTGGCTGACCTCCCCCAGCGACACCCTAAGCCGAGATCGAGGAGATGTAGTCGCTTGGTTTTTAGGGTTCCGTACCCAAAGGGTAAAAAACGGAACCCTATTACTAAGACTTCGCTGTCTGTCCGTCTGTCCGTCTGTCTGTCTGTCACCAGGCTGTATCTCAAGAACCGCGATAGCTAGACTGTTCAAATTTTCACAATGTATGTATTTCTGTTGCCGCTATAACAAAAAATACTAAAAACAAAATAAAATAAATATTTAAGGGGGGCTCCCATACAACAAACGGGATTTTTTTGCCCTTTTTTGCTCGATATCATAAATGGCAACAGATAGGCACTTGAAATATTCACAAAATACTCAGTTGTATGTTAACTTTAATAATAAATAATAAAATTAAAATAAAATAAATATTTAAGGGGGGCTCCCATACAACAAACATGTTTTTTTCGGCGTTTTTGCCTTGTGGTACGGAACCCTTCGTGTGCGAGTCCGACTCGCACTTGGCCAGTTTTTAAATTTTTTGCCGTAGTTAAAGGCCTCATTTATGACGCAACCACAGGAAAGCCCGGTTAAGCAGCAACCTCCAAGGTTGACCTGCCAGTAACTCTTTACGAAAAACAAAGGTTTTGAGATGGCAAGGCAACTGCAATGTCTCTGGTAATGTAGACGTCTATAGGAGGCATTGGCTGGTACCATCCAAGCCTTAGTTAAAAATCTTTAGTCAGCGACGCAAATGGAAATAATTATCAAACGAAAGCCTCTCCTGACGTCATTACATCATTATTTCCAATGAACAATTACCATGTAACTGCGAAACCGATGTCACTTCATAAACCTCGATAGCCAATAAAGAGTGATTTGGGGAAAGTTGTATTAAATTGTACGTTATAGTATCCTTGACGCCTCTAATTGGGATCGAGTTGCACATATACATTAATTATTGGAGGAAAAAAATCGGTGACACATTTTTGGAATATCCAAAATTTAGGTCAGTTATTATCACCCACATACAGGATTAATTTCTGGATCAATAAAAATGCTTTGGGAATTCAGATACTATCACATTTCTAACAATCACATTTCTTTTCTGGCTAGGTGCAGTTTCAATTCTAAGAACGACATAGCGAAACTGTAGGTATATTCATACTATTTCTTTCCATATTTGTCAATTTCTTTGTTTCCTCTTATTCTAAGCGCCAATTTTTCAACCGTCACTTTACTTTTATCTGTAGAATAAATATGAAGATTTGACATATAAACCGTAATTTTTATTCCTAAGATAAATATATTTTTAGACATTTAAATACTGTTACAACCTCGCAAAGTAGGACTATCTCGACGGAACGGCAGCAGGGTGTGGATGAGGAGCTGTGGCGCAAACTATGTCTCACCTCCAACATCTGTGTCCCAAAAAATGCACTGTCACAGACGACGCCATGAAAGTGGGGCGACATAACGAAGAAGAGAATAAAAAATTATAATAAATTTAAAAGTTTACATAATATAACAAGTAGCGTACAGGTAAGTGGAGAGGATCGAAAGAAAAACATAAACGGCAAACAGGAACCCTCATTAGGTACACAGAAACCACAATACTTAGTAGCTTAATCGTAAGTTGTAGTGCTTAGACAAGTGCGTGCAAATCTTAATGTGTCTGAAACAAGTTGTATAAGAGTTCTTGTAAGTTGCTAGTCACGCACTCACCTCTTTACAACGGAGTTTATAGATGAGACTAACTGTTATCGCGGCTTTTCCTCTGTTAATATGGTAAGTATTTTTAGACTGAATACTTTATGGGTTGATGGTTTGGCTAAGTAATAACAGTCGATCGATTCTCCGAGCCTCGGAAAGCACGTTAAGCAGTTGGTCCCGGCTGTCATTCGTGAATTTTTGGCATTCGTTATAGGTCGTCAGAAGCACGAAAGTCTGACAATCAGTCTTACTACGAGTATCGCATTATAACCCAGTACCCAGTGGAGGTCAGACAGGCAGCTGCAAGACTTCATGTAAAATAAGGGTATTCAGCTGCACCCAGTTGTACTGGAAGCCAACAGAGTTGGAAAAAGGCTAGGCAGATGATGATGGTTTGAGGATGACTAGATACTGCAGGATAACCGGGTATAGCAATGCCTATTTTTAAGGTTCGTGCTGATTGCTATCTCACCTTTTGGTAAGCGATTCTGTTGGTGCACGCTTATTTACAAGTAACCTATTCTCGTTCACTGGAGGCTTCGAGGCAGGTTATCGCTAACCACTCCATAGCTAGGAAAGCATATCGCAACTGCGGTGCAAAAACGTCACTTATGCAAATGATGTAATTTTTCAGCGTTTGAAAATTCGACATTCTAATAAAAGGTATAGTTCTTCTTGACTAAACAATAACGACACAACTGCCCTCTCGCGGAAAGTATACGCACTATACAAATGGACAATCACTCACCAGGTAAAGGGGTACAAGCAGCTGCTTTTTCTCATACTCAGACCTATTTTGACAAAAATTGCATAAGTGACGTTTTTGCACCGTTAGGTACGATATGTATACCTAATCTGAGAAATCTAAACTATTTTGTTAGTGACGTGTAGATGTCGCTCGTTCAGGTGTCAAGAATATGTAAATTAAAATGCTCACTTATTTACATAAGGATTTTCACGTAAGCAGGGCAGGTGATTAACAAGACAGTAACCCCTATTCAGTATCCTTTAGCTATTTGTTAAAACAACTGTCTATTTTTTCGTCCCCAACGTCTGCCTAATATGCCAAATAATAACTTCTATGAAGTGAGATTACTTTGTTTTTTCGAAGAAAGGTTCAACTATGTAGGTCTATTGTTTCAGGCCCATGAGTTTTATCGAATCCTGTGTGGATACGAAAAAAGGAAAAAACATCGTAAGGATATCCGCATATCTACCTAGTCTGTAGAATTCGATGCTTTAAATTAGTTTTGATAGAGATCTTCAGATTCAACATTGTTTTTGGAGGAATACTGAAACTAGGACTTAGGTACCAGAAGTTTTTCATGTGTTAGTGGCACATACTTCGATAATAGAAACTTGGCTCTAGACTTTTTTCTTTGAAAATATTTAAGCCAAGTAACCAATTGTATCACATGTATATTTCATGATACAAAAAGTTCATAGATATAAAAAGTGTGTCTTTTTGTTTTTGTAGGTATAGTTTTAAGTTAATTGGTCTTTTAATTTGGTACCTACCTACTATATAAATACTTAGTTATGTCATATTGATTTTTTATCATACATTTATGAAATATAATTACTTTTTACATAGATTTTTTTTAATGAAAATAATTTATTAAATTAATCGAAGTAGGTATTAATGAAAATAATTTATTAAATTAATCGAAGTAGGTATGGCCATTAGTGAAGATGCACTTTTGCAATTTTAGTGGAAGTTCGTTGATGACTCTGCTATGAAAAACCTGGGGACGGGAATCGATGCACTCTTTAGAGGCGTTTTTCACCGTCTCGTTGGATTTTTTAGTTTTCCCCTATAAAAAGTTATCCAGATTCAGAATAAAAATGAAAATTAGTTAGAGCAAGGTCTGGTGAGTATGGTAGGTGACGAAGAGTTTCCTGTGATAACTCCTATAGTTTTGAGATGATAGACGATTTTGTTGTTGTTAAAGTTCGAAAAGTGGGTACCGCATGAACTCACTGGAGTTCATACGGTACCCACTTTCCGAACTTCTTATCTTCTCAATTTGAAATAAATTGATCAGTCTCGAATTATCACCTACCTTTAAGACTGCTGCAAGTTCCAACGTGGGCTGAGATGAGCCTGCTTCTGCTATGGCTTTCAATTCATCGTTATAGACTTTCGGCCACGGGGCTCTTTGTTGAGATCAAAATTTCCAGAACGGTAGCGATCAAACCAAAAACGGACCGTGCGTTCACATGCGGTATGTCATGTCCATACACGTCGCTAATATTGCGTGCTGTCTGTACGGCGTTCGTGCCACGAAGGTACTCGTATTCGAAATTAGCGCGCAATTTCGATTTAAAAAAAAATGAACGGCGGAAAAACTAATGAACAACTGATTTTGAAAAACAAAATGTCTTGCTATAATGTAAAATTAATTTGAATTTGGTATTCTAAATAGAATGAAAGGTATTTTCACAACAGCCAGTATCAAAAATCGGCAATTTCATAGGCAAGGACCTAAGTAAGTTCTTACATATTATTCAAAAATAAAACTACAAACAAATTGTCAAAAAAATCAGTTTGTAAAACAACATAACAAGCAAACCATCAGTACAATAATAATTTTATGTCTAGACACAAGTAGGTACTTACAATCGTTTTACAGTTTAAGGATGCTAATATTAAACATAGCATCTAGTTCAAGTGCCTCTTAAGTGACCTAAATGGACTTATATTCATAGGTAATCCCCCTTACATATTAATTGTTATTTACATCAATTTACAGTTAATTATTGTTCCTTATCTACTTATTAGGCTCAATTTACATTGCCGCGGAACGAATGGAACGATTAGGTCAATTTATTCTTTTACAAGTTACCTGTTATATGTTAAGTGACCTAGAACCAACTACCTCAGGATGAACTTACTCGGCAATCTTAAGTGCTAATTATAACTCGTAGGTGTTGACGCAAAACATCAATTAATATTACTCCGGTGAGCCGCACGCGCCGATCGTTAAACGATTTTGATTGAGGTATTTAGAGCGCATGCTTACATGACGCATGTTTGGAGACTATTAGGAATATTCAAAAACGGATCAAGGAGAGAAAAAGTTGGCTAAATAAAAAATTAGAAGGATCATCAATCATCAATCTTCATAGAGGACATCGATCAGGTTAAGCTACGCTTGCCTCGGTTGATCCGGATGGGTGACCATCTTTACATGCCAAGACCTCTTCGTGCTTCCGTTGGTCCCGGTTGCCATTCGTGATTCTTTGTCAGTCGTTACTGGTCATCAGAAGCTTTAGACTTTCGGAAGTCTGACAACCAACGAAGTTAGGCAGATTTTGACATGGCATTCGTGAACAAGTTTAATTGATAGGATTTCAGAAACCGCTGACTACGAAGAAAAACAAATAAAAAAGATACAATTTAAATACAGACGATAAAAGTTACAAAAAAAGCCCTCAAAAATCTTATAAAACCGCAACTATTTTATTCTACGCCACAGAACGTTAGATCTCCCACGCAGTACTCTATATTCGCCGAGGAACACTACATAAAATAATAATGATCATGTCTGTATGTTTATTTCACTCACGTACTTATTTGCGACCACTGTGGTCCGTTTTATAGCTACGTTTCAACAGATGATGATCCGACTTAGAATATTAAAGAGTGGAATTTAACGTTATAATCAAGGCGCTTTCATAAGCATAGAGTATCTAATAGGTACATATAGGACGAGCATAGAGTAAAGAGTAACACGCAGACAAGCTTTAAGTAAGTTTTGCTTTTAATTGTGATATGGTGGAGATGATGGGTTTGATGGTGGGTTTGGTGGTGGTATTGTGGTGATGGTGGTCGTAAATCTTACATTAATTCTGATTTTTCCATCGCCATATAACTTTTATTCGAGGAATAAAATTGACGTTTGACAGTTTTTGTATGAAACAACTGTCAAAATTTCAAAATTATCCCTCGAATAAAGTTGAAAGAAAGAAAGAAAATACCTTTATTTGCGGCAAACATGACGCAAAAAAATAAAAACACAAACAAAAAATAAAACAAAATAACAATTTGGGAGAAAGTATGTGCACATCTACGCAAAACGGCCATCGCTCAGCATAATGCTAAGACCCTATACGAGACAGAGCCCCAGCGCTGGTTTTCAGCAACAGCCGGCGTTGACGTGATGACGTCAGCCAGTGTAGCATGCATCATATCAGCTGAAAGACGTCCACTGCTGGACATAGGCCTCCCCCAAAGGGGGGGGTTTGCCATAACCGCCACGCTTGGCAGGCGGGTTAGCGATCGCAGTACGGTATGGTGGTGGAATGCATAGAGAACGCTGCTGCCCATTCTCCGGTACGCCCCTTAGTCGCCTTTTACGACACCCACAGGAAGTATGGGGTAGTGGTATTCTTTAAGTCCGGCACCACACAGACCATGCAGCACCCGACCGTGTAGCATGCGATTAGATATAAACAAAAACAACAATCACATTAACACAGACGGAATAACCAAGCTGAAGTGGCAATAGGCCGGCCATATTAGTTCGTAGAACCGATGACCGTGGGCGTGGTTGACGTGTTCTTGAGTGGAGAAACCGAATCGGCTAACGTCAGTTAGGACGCCCTCAGGCTAGGTGGTGCGACGTTCTTCGCAGGGTGCCTGGTAGCAGCTGGATGAGAGTTGCCGAGAATCGAGCTGAATGGCGTACGATTGGAGGGGTCTTTGTCCAGCGATGGACTGCTGTACGCAGATGATGTATACAGAAGTTTCTAGTTGAAGTTCAACGTATACATGCTGATTTTTATATCATTGGCAATCTTTCAGGGGTTCAAAGAACTCATTATTACGAACAACTTTTGCTATGAGACCAACTCTGAAAAACCTAGTCTTCTGTGTTGAAATTTGAAAATAATACAATTTAAATCCATATCAATAAACTGCCCCATAATAAGATTAACCACATTCCAACCACAACAGTTGAATCTCTATAAATCCAAAACCATTTACTAAACTGCTCATCTGCCGCTATTAATTTAACAAGAGAAGCGACAATTAGTGATAATATATTAGTGAAGGGGGACCCAAATCGAGAACTAATCGATTTACCTACATCATCGATTGCATTCATCACTCCCCCAAGCGCCGCGCCGTGCTGCGCCGTGAAATGACCAACCCTGTCACCCCGAAATACCATTAATAGGAAACGTATAATTTTCGGTTAAATCGGTCTATTTCCGCACAAAATCGAACGACTCAATTCGTCACGGAATGGACAATGGCCCACCCTTTTTCATGACTGGAATTTGATCTCTGTCTGTTGCCAAATAAAGTACAATATTGATAAAAAAGGGTTGTTATAAATCGCAAAACAAAATGGGATGCCATGGATGGACGCAAATCTGAAGTGATTGAATCCTTTACTTATACCTACCATTGTAAGACCGTTTACAATTAAGACCGAAGGTTGAAAGTTATAATACATAGCCAAAATGTAAGATACACACAGACTAACACACAGACAGACAGACACACACAGACACAGACTATTGCAGTAAATCATACACTGTTTCATTAAAGCACCTTTTATATTAAAAAGGTTAATTACTACATTATTTATCGGTGTCAAGAAAGGGATTCGCTCACTAACGAACCTTTGCTTGACAAATTGAAATAACACAATGGAATAATAATTTTAATAGAATGACAGCTTTCAACATCTGCTCTGTCTATTTGTAAAGAAAAATATTTGCCACGTGTCCTTTCAAACCAAAGCGATATATTCAGTAAATCTTATTATGATTGCCACAATAGATGTCAAATGGGCAATAATTCTTTGGCATTGTGGTCAATCGGATGCGAAACTATTCGGGAATACGGGATTTTCCAAATCATTACATTTTATTTCGGGTCCATTAAGGGTTGCGGTTGTGGCAAACGTTTATAATGGTATTAGAGGTATTATTCCTGTCAAAATATTTAATGTAAGTACAGTTTATTTGGATAAATCCCTGTATACTTTCCTTTTATACAAAATCCAGACCATATTTAAGAACGTCACATGAAAAGACAATAACGTAATACAAAAAGAACTAGCTCGTCAAAATAAAATATCTAATAGAAAAAAAACCATTTGGAGTGACAGCGTAATATCGTAAACGTCATCATAGTAATAAAGCAAGTAAAAAATAGTCTCGCTAAGTAGGCAAACGTCGTAAACACTTGGGAACCTCATATTTTTTGTGACACTTAGCTTAGACACCCACTGTATCTACTAAACACAGTTACTTCTTAATTATGGACAGTTTTAATCGAGTAGGTATAAGCTGTCTAGTATAAAATGATATACGTATCATGTGCGCTGCCTTCAACGGCAAACGTCAAATTCAATACAATTATCAATATAGTTCCACTTTTCACCACCAACCAATCACCAGTCAATCTTTACATTTACCTCCACTGTCCTTTTCGTCACTTCTTGATTCACTTATTGTAACCAGAAAATAGTAAGGGTCACACAATTACCTAAGTTTGTTGCTAATCCTAGTCTAGCCTAATCATGGTATAAAGCTTTTATTGTTTTTATTAACATAAATAAGCTTATTGTCCTCATGGCGATAGCTTTGTGCCTTTACTTAGAACTTTTTCTACCCAACAAGAATTATGTTACTTAGGATTTCTCTTGAAACCTCCTATCTTTTAGTCCTAAAAATATGCCCTCGTATTTAGTTTTGCTATTATATTTGCTGCGAAATTATTCCATGGGTATTGCTCACTTAAATTTACAGTTAAATTATGCTTAAAAAAACCTTAATAAGAAGACATATCAACTAGCAACATATCTGCGAATGAGACAGACATCTTACTGACCTTCATAAATAAAAATCCATTAGACAAAAATACCAGGTAAAGCGAAACATTTTTTGCCAGTCTCCTCAAAAATAGAAGTGACTTATTACTCTCATTAACGAGAACAATCAAAATAAAGAGATCGACAAAAAGTGTCGCTCGTCTGTCGCCAACCGATAACCAGGTGCGTCGTTTTTGCATAATTTCTACAGCAAAAAGTCCCGCCAGATTAATTAACAGTTTTATTTGTGGAGCACGTCTTGTCACGTTTTCTTGGATGTCCATTGTCGCATTATGATGTACGACATCGCTTTGTGTGGCGCAAAAACTGTGGTACATAATAGTCGTAGTGTAATCAATTCGCCAGACAGCGTGCCGCGTGTGTTGCTAACGAATCTAGGTGACGCGGAGCTACGAAGAATAATACGGCGTAGACAGGCATTGTATATTTTAGTGTTTGTTTGCTTTGTAATGTTTCTTAAAGTAGAAAATGGCGCATCTGCCAAATCGCCCACCTGTTCTGTAAAAGTCTTACCGTGAAGTTTTAGGTAGTTTTAGCTATGATTGAAGTGAACTGTCATCGTACCTAACGCTAGGGAATCAAGGGATTGACAGGTCACTTCGAACTTACTTCACCTAAATTTTCACGGTGAGATCTTTACAGAATTACACCACTGATATGTTGTGTGGAACCTTTTCCTATTAAAATGCACAAAATACCTACTGCAGGCGATATCTAGTTTTGAACTACCGTTGTTCATATGAACTCTTTACCTCAGATGAACTCTGGCACAAAAAGCTCTCTTTATATCAATAAATATTTGCAGACAAACTCAAACGTCAAACGTCTTGATACTCCAATTCTTACATGCAACACCGGAATTTCGGTGATTTCTAAAGTTTTAAAAGTAGACAATCGAGTTTCCTTACACGTGAATCTTTTTTAGGGTTCCGTACCTCAAAACGAAAAACGGAACCCTTATAAGATCACTTCGTTGTCCATCTCTCAAGATCCTTTTTCTCAGGAGCGCGTGGAGTTATCAAGTAGAAATTAATATCAAATACTCAGGACTGCAATCCCTTGAACCAGGAAAAAATCGAACTTCTAAGTCAACGCAATCAAAAGATGCGGGCGTTTATGTTCCGTTTATGCCGCATATTTTGGCACTCGCAAGGGCATCAAAAGCTATAGGGTACTTCCCGTTAACCTAGAATCATGAAATTTGGCAAGAAGCAATGTCATGTTATCATGTAGCACAAGTAAAGGAAAAAATCCGAAAACCGTAAATTTGTAGTTACATACCTACAAATTGGTACTTAAACCTCGGTGCGCGAGTCCGACTCGCACTTGACCGGTTTTTTGTTGATGCAATCTTAATTCTTGAACACAGTTTCAGCAATAAAAAACTGGATTGACATCAGCTGTGTATAAGGAAGGTGTTGATAGACTTGTAATAAAGAAAGTCGAATAAGTCGTTGATTTATTGGATACCATAATTTTGGCAACAATACCTATATTGTAAGTGTAATACTTATATTAGCGGACAACTCGGTCAATATAATATGACACATATGGACATGGATTTAGTCACTGATGAGATGAAAAGGGGCATTAGAAATCAAACCTCACTCTAATTGCTTAATACACTTGTCTTTTTTTTTTGGGTGGGAAATCATCAAATGACTCCCTCTCTGGGTGGAGCGAAAGAGAATGGCAGGCATCGGCCCTAGCGGACCCCGTCAGTTAGTGCTGACATCTCTTTGAGGCGCGCGTGGAACACAACGCGCCGTCGATCCGGGCCTGGTCCTTACCAGACGGAGAGCTGTCCATTGCCCGCCGTCCGCAAGTCCGCGCCTACGATGGCCGGGAATCGGCTATCAATTCCCGACGCACAGAGTCTCCTGCGGCGGCTAGGGGCGTTTGGGGGCGCAAAGATTGCCTCTCTCTCACGCGCTCCGCCTCCTCCTTCGCGAGCATTACTGCTTCGCAGAAGGAGGCGACGGCTACACACTACATCTAGATAAATTCACGAAAAACTACTGTATCATAAAATACCGCCTTAAAAAAGTTTGTTTTCTAACTAGACCATATTTACCGCCTATACCTGCACCGCATACTTAATTCAAATCCGAATCAGATTAAATGAAGCAGTTAGTTCCTTGAATCAATTATAACCTCCGCACATTTCCTCGTCCATTTGAAATTTAAATCCACTCCAAACTAATTACATCGAAGCTCCTAGTCACAGAACATCTGGGCGACCCAAGGTCTGGGAATTGAGGAAACAGAATTAAAGACCTTATAAAAAAAAAACTAGTGTACGATTAGTGTATTATTTCTATATTATTAAATCAGTCGTTCCATCACAAAGAAAAAAATATCACATACAAATATCGTTCGACAAAAAAAAAACCGACAAAAAGTAATGAGCGAGCAACGAGACCAACTTCCTTGTCAACATACAGTTATTTTGTTAGATTTATTACTTGTTTATTCGTTGTAAAAACAACGTGCATATGATTAGGACTCGCGTCCATATAATTATGACATTGGTATTATAAAACACGGTCAGTAGTTACTCTTGCAAGCTCTGTGTTAAGTAACCTGATTAATGTAATCGGTTAACTCTGAAACCTGATGAAACACTTTTTTGTACGTCTAAATCAATTAATCCTCAATCGTAAAGCCTGTCATATACTCACGATATATTTCTTCAGTGATCTTATCACCGTGTCTAACGGTTCTGAGAAGTATAATCTGAAATATTTCAAGAGTAAAAAATAAATTGTACTGACCAAACACCTAAGACTTTCAAACATACAAATTAATTCGACCATTGACTCATAATTTGTATATCAGCGTGATAAAAGTTACGATACGATCCTATTCGCAGTCCAATCTCATATCACTATCTGGTATATCCCATTCAAAAGACAAATTTTCACAAATTATAACCGAGTAAACAATAAATTACTTTAAAGTCTGTATCTCCATAGTTTAACGTAAATCACGGTTTTTTATCGCTTGTAGCCATAAATATTAAGTACACCATAATAAACGACTGCTATGCAAATTTCTTTATAGCACTTTAAAATATGTATTTTATTGTAAACACGACGAAAATCATAGTTCATTTTCTATTCAATGGCTCATATTCAACACTTACATGCTGTTAATTTCAATCATATTCAGTTATTTTCGTTGACAAACAATGTAATTTGAATTTTATATTGCACTTGGAACAAAACGTGGCTTAAATAGCTCTTTATATTAAAGCACTTAACCTACATGCAAGACACAAAGAAAATGCATGAGTTAAAGCTTGTATAATGTAAAGTAATTGAAAAAATATTCACTGACCCACCTACGGGTTCCAATATCGAAAAGAAACTTCATATATAAATTTTCTCACATGTCAAAAAGCAGAGATCAATGGCTGATATGAAAATCGTTAAAGATATAATGACGATATTATTATACGTTATAAACAAACATTTGCACATGAATTGTATCTTTCTCACATAAATCAGTATACAGCTTTCTTTATCTGTCTAGGAAATTGACAAGTTACTTTATGAAAAGTTCGGCGAGTATATTTTTATTGGTCTATTCATGGCTATCTGCGGTGATTTACGAAAATATAGTGACTCATCAACGGATCAGTGAACTGTCTGGTGACAGAGTTATAAATTAAACTGTTTGATCCAAACCATTTCGTTTCCATAATATTTTGAACGCAGTTTAACAAATCGCAATTGAATCTAAAGGGCATTTAAATATATTCACTGCATTTTACATGTCTAAAGAAAAATAAAAGTTAATATTTTACCTACATTATAACATCCTAAATTCTTAAAAGTTCTCAGTATCCTTTATAATTAAAGATTGTTCAAACTGAGACGAATCCGCGCGGGACGCGAGATGCGACTGCGCACATCGTTTGTTTTAATGATTAGGAAGTCACGCGACTATTTGCGCCAGTTTCAACACCTCCATACAAGTCAGTTGACACAGTCGGTGTAAGCGAATTTCGTCCCGCATCACTCGCGGCACTGTGCTGCGCTCCAAAACCCAAATCTCCGACGTCATCTAAAAAGCAGCCAATCTTAAGTGGGACTGAGCCGGCCACTTTTGCCGCATGTCGAACGAGTCATGGGCAAAATCTACCACCACGTGGGTCCCAGAAAACGTCCGACGACATCGAGGCAGCCCCAGGAGAAGAGGGCAGGACGAGCTTGAGGCCTACGGACAGGATTGGTCAAAGCTCAAGACAGAGAGAAGCGAAAAGGAGAAAGGGAGGCCTTTGCTTTGCAGTGGGACAACATAGGCTAAAAATAAATAAATATAATAAAATTAAAATCACACTAATATTATAAAGGCGAAAGTTTATGAGTGCGTGTGTAAGTGTGTGTGTGTGTTTATATGTTTGTTACTTCTTCACGCTCAAACGGCTGGACCAATTTTGATAAAATTTGGTGTGGAGGTAGCTGACACCGTGGATTAACATATAGGCTGTTTATCCCAATATTCTCACGGAATCGACATTTACGCGGGTGCAACCGCGGGGCGCAGCTAGTAATAAATATATCACTCGCGGCATTCGTATCAGTTTGACCAGAGCTTTAGACTAACCACGCGACCAAACGCCACGACTTAAAACTAGTACATTATTCAAACAAGCCACTTATACGCTGTCCATAATAGCCATACTATTCATTAGCTCCCCCAAGTGAAGAATTAAAATTGATTGATTGGTGACATAAAAATTTAACGTCTCGGTTTAACTGGGTATCAATCAGCCGTTTCGTCGGCTGTCTCATCGACCAGATATGACTTATACTTCGGGGCTTTTTATGTTGTAAACACCTTTACTTACTCGAGTTAACGATGACAGTTTTATCTAGGAGCTTATCTAGTCGGGTGGCCTGATCTCGAGACGTTTTTGAACAGTCCACTTGATAATTAGGTAGAAAAATGTTGGTTGGTACTTTCAAATGAGGTAAATTAAAATGTGGTTAACTGTGATTTTTCTTTCGTAATTGTCTACCAACGTTAGTTGATACCTTTATTTATGCTACTACAAGAGTAGCTTTCACGAACAGAAGTTCTCTTAAACCAAACCACCTTAAAGCTAGGCTCTTTATAGTAACTATAATTGTTTACGAAGGCAACGGCTACTGGTGGTATGGAGTTACTTGAATTTGAAATTATGAGTGTCGAAAATCATTATTTTTTATCGTCATTATGTATCGATATCGAATTTTAGCCCGCTAACTTAATTTGACCCTATAGTATTTAAGTAACCGTCTAGTTGTCTATGTGCCTACGCAAGTTAGAACATTATTTATGTTACACTTTCAATGTAAATTATTACTATTTAAAAATTACTAGTATCACAAATAAAACTGTAATATTTTAATTTAAGGCGGAGATTTCTTGAAAACGGTCAAAAAGTTGTTTTTTTAAAGCAGTGTATCTCTTAAACCGTAAATAATTTTGACCAAAAAAAAATGATATTTTCAAGTCTTATTTTAATACAGTGATGGAACTCAAATCATAATTAAAAATACATTAATGCATCAAAAAAATCTTCAAATACACTTCTTAATTGTCTTTATAAGCAGTTTATCCCTTCATTAACAATTTTAATTATAATTAAAAATATACCATTAAATTTCTAATGCCAAACTGCATTCAGTAATGGATTATTTATTATGAAACAGTTTTTGTAAATAGATAATTGCTTCTTATTTTGAAATAAATTACCAGTGTTGTGTCATTGCGCTTCTCTTTCTTTTCTATGCAGTCCGACAGTGACCGCGCATTAGATCATGTTTGCTAAAGAGCTGACTTTGAAATTTTATGACACGGCTCTTGTACCATCATAGATTTAGCATATACTACTAGCGTATATATTAAATCTATGTGTACCATTTACCGAAAAGTAGTCTCTACAAATAAGCCTACCATAAAAAATAACTGCTTCTCCACAATTTTCCCATGCCATGCATCAGTTTAATAAAACGAAAGTTAATCTAATAGTGTTTCAATAATTTGAATAACAATGAATATGTAATAAGAATCGATGAACACTTTAATTGATGGACTATTAATCCTATAAACTGTTTGGATTTCATGAATCTTATTAACAAAAGCAATGAATAAATATCTAAACTTTTATATAAGTTTTGTGATATCATTTTGACCTCTAAAACAAATAGCACCTATCTTATCTACATAAATTTCGATTACAATTCGAAAGTCCAAAAAAAATAGTCTATATCCAGATATTATTATAATCCTATTAAAGACCTAGATTAATATATACTACTGAACCATATAACAAGCATACTATAAATTAGAAGATTATATCCAAGATAAGAACGCTTGGAAACATGCTGGTCCTGTTCCATAGGACAATCTAGAGTCTAGACAAAATCAAACAGGTTACTAATTTAATTGTAATTTTTTTTTTACCTCGATTTACATTCTGTAATTACTTTAACTCACACCCTGACTTATTACTTGTAATTTTTTTAATATAAATAAATTCGTTTACTTTTACCATGTTTGTAAATATGAGAGCACTATGTATCTAACAGATAATTAATTTTATATGTCATGGTTTAATTATTAATTCTTTTACCTATTGTGGTATAGTAATTTTATTTTAGGTGCATCGTCTTCACATATTATTATTATATAATTAACTAGCTGTGCCCCGCGGTTTCGCCCGCGTGAATGTCGATCCTGTGGGAATATCGGGATAAAATTTAGCCTATATGTTAATCCAGGGTGTCAGCTACCTCGATACAAAATTTTATCAAAATTGGTCTAGCCGTTTGAGCGTGAAGAAGTAACAAACATATAAACACACCCTCACACACACACACACTCACAAACTTTCGCCTTTATAATATTAGTGTGATGTATGCAAAATATTGTAAAACACGTTAAAAGAGTAATGGTGGAGTTTCTTGCCCATTCTTCTCCATACGAAAACTACCCTTTGGAATGGGCGACTAGAATCAATTCTACTTTGTTGTAATTTTTGAAATAAATGCTTTGACTTTGACTTCACACTTTTTGTAAACTTATTATTTCAATAAAAATACTTATTGATTATTGGTTGGTTGAAAGGTGTGGAGCAGACCATCAAATTGACCAACTTTTTCCATGGGACCATCATCGTATCAGCGAAAGAATTATCAACTGTCCCGTACAAAACTTCAAAACGTAGGTACCTACTCGACCCAAATGTATAAGGAAATTGATATTTTTACAATTACAATGTTGGTATCATTGTAAGGAGCTGCTGTTGGTTGCTTGGCCATGATATGCGATGGTTGCGATAAGTTTGTTGGCGGGGTCACCACTGTTAGGAGCTGGGGTGATGGAATGAAACGACCAGTTTAAGGCACTAAATGGTACTGTTTTATTGTAGGTAAACTTAGCTATTTATACAAAGCCGAAATAAATAAAACAATTGCGGGCAACTTAAAAACATAACATTTTTTTAGGCCAATCACTACACAGCACTTATTAGTCTGTAGTTCTCGCAACTCACGACGGGGGCGCCACCATCGCGGTGGCGGTAGCAGAGGGCAAGGGCTCCGATCGTCTACTCTGTCGGCGCGCGCGGCGCGCGCATTGTGGGATGATGATGGTTCAGCTACACCATCGAGAAAGTTATTCAGTTTGACAGTCTGTACCACACCTTTAAATACGACGACACCTTTCTACACACACAATACACATAACCTAATTAGCCTATTATGTCCCTACTGCTGGCACAGACCTCCTCTCTTTGAGAGGGAGTGGGCTGTACCACGCGAGCACAGTGCTGGTTGGTACATGTGAAAATAGAGTGGAAATGCTTATGTGGTACAACTGTTACTGAACCTATAGTATAAGCATAGCAAGGCATAATCACCTATGATGTTCCCATTGCTGGGACACAGGCCTCCTCTCAGTGAAAGGGAGTGGGCCGTAATCCACCACGCGGGCTCAGTGCGGGTTCTACATGCCGGACATGCCGGTTTCCTCACGATGTTTTCCTTCGCCGTTTTGATTCATCCTGTATACTCGTAACTAGCTTCTGCCCGCGACTTCGACAGTAAAATTTTCCACCTTGGTAGGAGTCAATTTTTGAAAAACCCTAAATCACTTTTTTAAAGTATTTTTTTGTTTTAGTAGTACCGAGTTTCGACTTAATCCGACAGCGGGTTAAAATTATTGGGTCCGTGGCTTAGGCCCCCAGTGGTCGACGCACCTGTGGCCGACGCCCCCGATACGATTAATTTGATAACTTTTTTTTTTGTACTTTTTCACTTAGTACAGTAAATGAGAAAAGTGTTTCACCCTATTAATAAAGTATTTTTTCTTGCTAAACAAAAGTTATCTATCAAATAGCAGAGAGAATAGATCGCCACTTAACCTTATCCTTACACACCTTTTTCCCCATTAGAAGCATATTTATTATGTACAAACATCCAAAAAATCAAAAAGACTTTAAAACATACCTCTAATATAAAAGCATTTCTATGTTATAAATATAATTACCTACGATTTAATGTTATTCATATACTTACAATCAATATTAAGTACATTTCATATTTTCGTAAAACAATTTTTGTGCCTGACAGTACATTTGATCAAAAATTACTTTGAATTAAATTAATCGAATCGGGGGCGTCGGCCACAGGTGCGTCGACCACTGGGGGCCTAAGCCACGGACCCAATTATTTTTCTAATCCATCAACTTTGTCACCCCCCAAATCCTCTGTGAGGGATTTTTTAAACTAAAAGTGACAATCTTTATTATTTACTGACCCAAATGTTGCCAAGTTTCTAATTTATTAACCAAATGAATAAGATTTTTCATATAAACTGTATCCCCTCTTTCTATCCCCATAGGGGTGGAATTTCGAAACATAATCTAGATTATTTATACCAATTTTCCAGTTAATCAAGCCTCGTAATAAAATTTTGCCCTGTGAAATTGACTACCCCTCTTCACCCCATTAGCGGTAGATTTTCGAAAAACCCTGAACCACTTTATTATTTATTTTGGTCTTAAATAAGTACTGAGTTTCGAGTTAATTGGACCGCGCATTAAAAATTTTCCATACTAAATTTGACACCCCCAATCTCCCCTTTGGGTTAGTTTAGAATTCCGAAAAAATTTGAACATTATAATTATTTGTGCCAGGTTTCAAGTCCAAATTTATTTGTACCATTTTTTGAGTTTATCAAGACACTCATTAAAATCCCCTTATAAATCGAATTACCACTTTTTGTCCCGTCAGGGGTCAATAATTTTCGAAAACCCCATACACTTACTATTGATTCTTCATCTGCCTAGCCTTTTCCCAACTATGTTGGGGTCGGCTTCCAGTCCAACGGGATGCAGCTGAGTACCAGTATTTTACATGGAGCGACTGCCTATCTGACCTCCACAACCCGAATACGATACCCCTTGATAAGACTGGTTGTCAAACTTTCGGGCTTCTGACCACCCCTAGCGACTGTCAAAGATTCACGAATGACAGCCGGGACCAACGGCTTAGCGTGCTTTCCGAGGCACGGAGAGGTCACGGTATGTAAAGATGGACACCTATCCACAGACCAACCGCGGCAAGCGTAGCCTGCGTAACCTGATCGATCGATCTGTGCGGCTGTTATTATTGATTATTTTCTGTCAAAAGTATGAATACTGAGTTTCGAGTAAATCGGACCGCGCGTTAAAATTCTTCCACACAAACTTTAACACCCCAACACAAGGGGTGTTGGGGTGTTTTGATAAACGAATAATGACAAACTTTATTACTTGCTTAGGCAAGTATTCTTGCCAAGTTTATTAACCAAATGAATAAGATTTTTCTTATAAACTGTATCCCCGTTTTTCACCCCCACAGGGGTGGAATTTCGTAAAATTGTTTGGGATGTGTTCATTACTCGACTCAAAGATTGTTTATACCAATTTTCGAGTTAATCAAGCCACGCAGTAAAGTCTTCCCCTATAAAATTAACTTTTCACCCCGTTAGGTGTAAATTTTCGAAAAACGATGATACACGTTATTCTTTATTTTTGGTCTTAAGTATAAATAATGAGTTTCGAGTTAATCGGACCACGCGCTAAAAATTCTTCCATACAAACTTTGACACCTCCCAATCCCCCTTCAGGGGGTAGTTTAGAAAAAAAAAAGCCAAACTTCATAATTTATTTAGATAAGTATTCGTGCCAAGTTTCATGGTTATTAACTCAAAGAATAAGATTTTTCATACAAACAAAATCCCCTCTTTTCACCCCTTAAAGGTTACATTTCCAAAAACCCCTTCTTAATGAATATCTACTCTTCACAAAGAACACACAATCCAAAATGAATTTCTCTACCCAGCGGTACCGACCAGCGTTTTAGGCTGCGCGTTGATATATCAGTCAGTCAGGACAAAATTTCATCTCCCTTTTCACCCCCTTAATGGATGAAATTCTAACAACACCGTTGTGTTAGCTTTCAATCATAAGCCTAGATAGTAAATTTTGTGATTTTTACGTCGAAAATTAATGACTTTCTATACACAACTTCATCCCCCTTTTTACCCCTTCGGGGGTGGAATTATCAAAAACGCTGAGACACGTATAAATTAATTTTCAATTGTCAGCCTAAATACAAAATTAGAAGATCCTAACTTCAAAACTGTCGGACTTTCATATAAAATTCCATCCCCTATTTTAACCCTTTAGGGATTGAATTCCCAAAAATCCTTTCTTAGTGGATACTTACTCTTCACAAAGAACACAGCTTCTTTGGAACTTAGAAACTTAGAAGCTTGTCTCTAGGTCCAGCGGTTTGTGCTGTGCGTTGATATATCAGTCAGTCAGTCAGACTTTGAATTTTATATATATAGATAATAAATATTGGGGTAGGCAATGTTTATTCTGTTATTTCCCTAAATAAAGTCGAAAAATAATCTCAGTAATTCTATTTCAGCCATTTCATTTGATTTCAATGTTTGTAGTTTATGTGAATATTAAAATATTGTCTGAAGATGTTATTCAAAAATTTACGTGTCACAAAAATTTAAGGCAGAACTTTGACCGCATTATTTCATGGATGGACATGAAACTGAAACGAATTTATGACCTGAAGTGCATAGATGCCCACGCATAATCTATTCTCGGTCATCATCTGCCTAGCCTTTTCCCAACTATGTTGGGGTCGGCTTGCAGTCTAACCGGATGTAGCTGAATACCAGTATTTTACATGGAGCGACTGCCTATCTGACTTCCACAACCCTGGTACTGGGTAATACGATACCCCTTGGTAAGACTGGTTGTCTGACTTTCGGGCTTGTGACTACCAGTAACGACTGTCAAAGTTCCACGAATGACATCCGGGACCAACGGCTTAACGTGCTTTCCGAGGCACGGAGGCGTCACGGTATGGTCACCCGTCCACAGACCAACCGCGGCAAGCGTAGCTTAACCTGATCGATCGACCTGTGCGGCTGTTATTATTTAGCCACGGGCCCTACATAATCTATTCTCGGTATCGGCATAAAAAAGACGAAAATTCAATTAAAATAATTTTATTTTTCAATGTAATCCCCCATTACCCCAATGCATTTATTACATGTCGAAATTAACTTTGCAATACCCTGTAAAAAATAAAATTCCTCTTTCTCTGAAAATCGCGCATTTATTGCCGCCTTGAGCTCTTCATCGTTAGAAAATTGTTTCCCACGAAGGTCTTCTTTCAATTTTACCTTAATACCCTTAGACCGTACCGGAGAATGGGCAGCAGCGTTCTCTATGTATTCCACCACCATACCATACTGCGATCGCCAACCCGCCTGCCAAGCGTGGCGATTATGGCAAACCCTCCCAAAATTGGGGGAGGCCTATGTCCAGCAGTGGACGTCTATCGGCTGAAACGAACGAACCCTTAGACAATGTCCTTAATTAATGAATTAATCAAATTACTACATCATTAGTAAATCTACCAAGAACACATTGAACTCCCCTTGTACACCAACCAACGTGGTGCATATAATGTCCACTCCTTTACAGTTTAGCATTAGCATAGTAACAAATGAAGACTGCCTCGTCGGTCTAGTGGTCGCAAGCGCTATTGCTGAGCATGAGGTTCTGGCTTCGATTCTCGGGTCAGTGTTATTGGATTTTTCCATCTGGAATCCCCCCTCACTGAGAGAAGGCCCGCCTCCTGAGCAGCGGAAACGTTATAAGCTGATAATTGTTATGTCATCTGTAATTTGTGGCATAGAGTGACGTCACTTTGCGCAGACAAACCATGGACGTAGACGTCCAAGATAGCTCATCGACGCCTCAGATGTTCGTGTCTCCGAAGTATGCATTCCAGTGCCGTTTTGTGGAAATAAATACTACTATAAATTTCTCAGTAGCACTTCTCATGAGGTCCTGGTTGCGATTCCCGGTTCGGGCTAAGCGTTATTGGATTTTCTCATCTAGAATTTCTTAGTGGCAGCCTGGATTCTGGGTTTTCTTCCATCTATTCGGCAGGAACCATGGAAGAAAAGTGCATGCTGTGCTAAAGCACATACGCACATAAGCTGCTGTGGTAAACAGTCGTATCTATATATAGATACGACTGTTTATTATTTACCACAGCAACACACTGCACAGTAGCTTCTAGCGGAGCTGACTGCCCTGAACATGCCAGGCATTCATTTATTTATTTATTTATTTATTCAAAATTTCGTAATAACACCATAACAGCTAAAACGCCAATGCAATGTTACTACCACAAAGATACACATACATCTAACTTACATTGAGTAGGTAGTAGGTAGGTACCCCAAAAATACAATTAAAAATAGAACCATAAATACAATTTAAAATACATTAAAAAAAATATATAAATAAAAAACACAAATAGAATACAATCAAAAATACAAAAACCATTAAAATACAATTAAAAATTATGTATCGCTACTGGTGGAAGCTCCCACGCAGGAGAAGCCGCGGGCAAAAGATACTCCGTCATAAACACGAATCTCAATTCCTCTTTTCCAATCACTGTAACTAAGCCACTTACTGGGTTCCACAAACAATCCCACAAACCAAAAACGGTTAACATAGCGAACTTAAAATTTTTGTTTACACTCTGGTAACATGCACCTTAAACTTACTATTACAAACTGGTGATAAAACCGGACGAGCTGTAAACACGGCGATCATAATTCACATGAAAATATTCCCTGTAACGTCAGCAGAAAAATACATTCGCAGTGCTTCGTGGTTTCCTAAAAATAATCTTTTATTGCAACGGGAAGGTACGGTGGAAGTTTTGTCAGGTGCCGATAAATAAGAAGTTACCCACTTACATTGTAAGACGGAGCTGTAAATAGTTGAGTTGTTTTTCTAAAAGTATATCGGATTTTGGTCTAAACGCTTTGAGTTTTATTTGTTTCGATGGGTCAGTTTAGTTTAAACAGCCATTCTGGTAAGTAGTGGTGAATCATGATTTATGAAAACGTTCTAGGGCTTCGAGATTTTTAAAATATTCACCCCTGCGACATAGGTGTAAAGAATAAAGTTTAAGTCAGGTTTAAAATGGGTGCAAATATTCCACTTCGTGTCATCGTCCACCTCCTATCCTGCGTTCTGTGTTCCAAAAAATGCGACCTCTGCGCTGCCCCCGACGATGCCGTGAAAGTGGCGAAGTTTAGGGCTAACATAATTTAAAACACTGTCGACGACACGAAGAAGAATAATACCACTTCCACCAGACAAACATATTTATGCATTCTGAGTATACTGAGCTCCTTAACTCTAGCAATCTCCCATAAAAATCGAAGGTATCTATCTCGTTTATCATAATCAAACGCAGTCGTAAAAATGCCAATGACAACACAATCTCAGAGTCAGCATTTAGCAGGTGCGCGCTCCCAAATAAATCATGTTATGGCGCGTGTGATTCGATTTTCGAAATATTCAACGTCGTATTTTTATACGTCGCCAGTCTCAAATTTCCTGTTTTTCAGACAGTGTCTTCGAATTACAGGATATATTCTGCTATTGTTTTTCACCTGCTTTTATTCGACTTCTTGTATGATCACAATAGAAACTTTTCAAATGATTCTTGAATCTATACTTCTTTGCGCAGCAAAGGATTGTTTTTTTTTTGTATTTTCATTCTTGTACGAATTTCCGGGTAAGTAAACAATTGTTTTGCGCAATAAAACTTCTGTTTGTCTTTCATCTACATTTAATATACCACTGTAAATAATACAAGTCAAGCTGAGGATAAAAACGAAAACCTCATGAAAATAACACATTATTACCAGCTTGTGTACGACACAAAAATAAGAAAAAACGTGTGCGGTGGGGGCTCCCGTCAGGAACGAAATTCCTTACGCGATACTCGCACGCACACACACTATTGGCTTCAGCACCCTAGAAAACCATGAGAATCATGGTGGAGCATGATGAAAAATTTGAAAGTTTTCGCAGCCGCCATCTGGGATTTTCATTTTGACCTTACTATTGGCTTCAGCACCCTCGAAAACATGAAAACTACCAAAATAATCAGAGAAAAAGTCGCATGGAACCAGTTTACTCCTCCCGCAAGCCGCGTTACATAACTTCGTTCCAAAATTCCAGTTCCTACCTATATACCTAAATAAATTCAGAAACGAAATAATAATCGAAAACAGTAACGTCAGCGTTTACGTAAATGAAGCTACGAACAAAATGTGCGCGATACAATTCCCGATTCGCGGTCGGCATAAATTGAATTCGTATGCGATGAACCCGCAAACCACAGAGTAGTAATAAAGGGAGTAATAAACCCTGAGGGATCAGCACGAAAGATATTAACACAAGCACTGCATACATCGCTATTAAATATCTAATCACAGACGTTTAATTTTCAGTGCGCTTTTAAGATCTTGCAAATTGAATTTGTCGGAGCAAAATGAATATGATCACTCCACTGGTTAACTACTCGGTGCCCCATCGAGACGGTTCATTTGCTAACCGGGTCTCTTATACAATTCTACGGCCATATTTGAATGTATTTTCGTTAAATGCTTCTTGTGCCCGAATGAAAATTTCTTATGAAATCTTTTAATTAAATCTTAGCTCAAAGCCATTTAAGTTGCTCTAGTTTTAGGTACTTGGTGGAAACCGCTTCAAATATTTTGTTAAGTTCGATGCTTGCCTATTATACGTCTTACATCGAAATAACTAAACTGTTACGTGACTGACTGATCAGGTAAAAACCGGTAGAAATGAAAAAATGCAATCTGAAAAGTTTGGACCCATATTTTTTTTGAAACTCAACCCCATAGCGGATCTAACGTGGGGTTGAAGATTTTGTTTGAACAAAGAATTGGGCATAGCTTATAGAGTGCGCGCAAGATAAGTCTGCGCGCGACGTTTGAACTTCAAGATTATATCCCTGCCAGCACTTTTAATCACTTTCGGCATAATGATGGCGGTTATTTACTTTGGAAAATACGGAACACAGTACACTCTATTGTTAGATAAATCTTTATAGATAGCGGCAAACGATTATTTCCGATTTCGGCCGTATTTTGTGCGCACTCTATCACAATCTATGTGAAATGTGGGGCATATTTTATGGGATAAAATATATCACTATGTACAATGACATCACGCAAATCATCCAGCCAAAATACACCCACGCCAAAGAAAATTATGAATGTTAATAAAATGTTATAAAAGTATGTAATGAAATGTCCAAGGGATGCCTACGTCAAAATACTCGCACGTAGCCAACTCTTCAATATGTGGGTAGTAAAGAAAATACAGCTAAATGTCAAAGGTCAAGAAATTAAATGTGATGACCTTTTCAATAGCAAGTTTAGTGAAACTATTTGAGTTAACGAAATATTCGTTGCGCAAATTAATTTGGATGTAATGTGGATTCTTGAAAATGTTCTCGAATTTTCTTGGGCATGGAAAATCTTGATTTCATTATTCTTTGAGAACAAAAATATTTGTAATAAAAGTTTATCATAAAGGTATTATTGGGTATATAAGTTAAAATTAAATTAATAAAATTTATTCACCACAAGTTTTCTTCTCTCCGGACAACCATATAATAATACTTCCTACTTTTTAATTAACTTTTCATGGAAGTTTTTTGATAGCCCATGTGTCGGCAGTAGCCTATAGGAGTTACTAGAAATATTATACAGATCTTAGAAGGGCGGCACTGTATGTAATAAAAGAAACTGCGTGCTACGAGATTTCGTAGCACTTTTACTACGACGGAATACTTTAACCGAAAGAAACATAAATTCTATGTTTGCCCCGTGTATGTATAAATGTGAATATGTAAGCGATTTTCTTATACCGCTTAAATTTTTTTACACTTACTGAATCATTTTCTTAGCCTTTAAAAAGGTCAGGTGTTTGACAAGGTGTTATGAACGTAGACGAAGCAGAAAAGAGATCGTAGCACGTAGCGTTCTGTAGAACTTCTGTCTCCCTACCTTCCTGTTAAAAAGGCGCGAGATTATGTATGTATATTTGTCATTTTCTATGTAGCAAAACCAACTTAAAGATCTACGCAAAACATGGTTCCTTTCATGGTATCGTACTGGCCGTCCGCCAAATGTTGCGGCGACGTGGGTTTGTCTGTCCCGACCATCTTATAAAGGTTAAGGGTGACAAAAATAATGTAACGGACTACTTTCTTTTGGGCACAAGATGCTATAACAATGGCGGTATCGTTTTCGGGAGAGTGGGCGTTTGTTCGATGGACCGTTCAAGTTACTGGCAGTTTTCGCTGTAACATAAGTCATGTTATCGTTTTTTTATGAAGTTGTTTTTGGAAGGAAGTATTTGGCGTATCATTGTAATGAGATGGACTGTTATTTTTACGTTATACGTCCTTCTTTAGCGTTAATTTCGTGAAAGTGCCTATTCTCAGAAACTTTCCGTAGGTAGTATTTGTGAGTAGGTAAAGAAAGTAGGGAGAGATTCTATTCTATTTAATAAGAGCTGAGTATCGTAAATAATTATGTCAGCTTGGTATAGTTTAGTTTCATCGACAGCAATGAGCCATTTTATTGATTTATTCCGGACTGATCCCCTGAACCCCCCCCCCCCTTATTCTTCTGTTTGAATTTCTGGCTTATCCACTATTTGGGGGTTTCAGTATAATCTCAACTTAGAACGGGTTAGATAATCTTCCAGTAACAATTCGTAAGACAAAACCGAGGCTACAAGTACAAGCTACTTTACCAATGTGGGGAAACAATGAACCCATAAAGTCCAACACAAATCAAACACTATAAAGGCTCAAATTGAATTAGCTAGTGAAACTCCGTAAACGTGATGCTTATCTAAACATGATTACAACTTTTTTTGAGGGGTCATTGTCCTCTTTAAGTGTAGTCACTAGTATCAGCTTAAAAAAATGGTTTTTTGTCTAAACTTCACAGACAAGGTGAGTCTAAACACAATAAAATAAACAAAACTGATTTTCTCAATTCAAACTTTAAGTAACAAAACCACCAGCGGTCGTTATAAAAAAAAGAAACATCAAATCATTTTATTTTTCATATTTATCGTGTTTAGATATCATGTCAGAAGAGTTTGGCTAGCTAATCTAATTTGACCGTGTACAAGTGTTATCACAATAGAAACATCCAAGCATACAGAAATTGGAACATAAATCTTCTACTGAAAATTGTTTACGTTTTACTAATACACAGTAACACATACGGAAACGCGCGAAAACAGATAATAAAATCTTTATAGTGTACAATAAAATATCAAGGAGATGATTTCATTAATATTGTTGGCAAACACGATACGTTTACTATGTGGTTTACGTTTGTGTAATCAATCTACTTATCCATACTAATATAGATACAAATAATATTATAAATTCGAAAGTAACTCTGTCTGTCTGTCTGTATGTTACCTTTTCACGCCTAAACCACTGAACGGATTTCGATAAAATTTGACAGAGAGATAGATTGCATCTCGGGGAAGGACATAGGATAGTTTTTATCGACATACCTTGCGGGCGAAGCCGCATGCAGATGCGGATTAGGTATATGTATATAAAAAATATACATATACCTAATTGTAAAGAGGTGTAGCCAAAGGTATGATTGTCCATCATTGCATGCATTTTCGTATGCATGTAGATGCATACGAAAATGCAAAAAGCTCTCCCAAAGTTTTATTTTGTATTAATTTACCAAAATAGATAATGAGGAACTCTTTTCCATCGCCACCTCGAACCAGCCCTCGCGGTACGCGTACAGATAGGTAATCTCGCCACCGCTTTCTGGCCAGACCTCAGCGGTGTCGTCCATCTTCAGGCACCCAGTGTGTCGAGAAGAGTTCCTAGAAGTACTTGGGTAGGGTTTTTCCCCAGCAGTGGGACAGTACGAGCTAAACAAAAAAAAATGTGTGAGACAGCAGAAGGAGTTTTCCAGCGTTTCAAGAAACTGAGGATTATCTTGATTATGTCTTTCACAAAAGTGGTAGCTTTTAATTGATTACACTTTTTCAATAAGTCCACCATTACAGTCAGAAATGTGCAAACCAATACATAAAACGCCCACAGCTTTACCAACTCAAATAAACAACAATTACAACGTAAACAGTAAGCAAATTCGCCTCCGCCCCCATTTCCCCCTAGTCTACGTTTGTCTGATATACGCGTGTGACGTCAGAAGGCCGGCCGGCGCCTTACAACCAGTGACTAAGCTGTATTAATATACTACCAATGTGTTTGCCCCGGCGTCGCCTACGCGCTGAAAGCTGCGTGGGAGTCATTGAAACTGGTCTACATGATGTTCTCTTTTCAAAAATGTAGGTTAACTTTTGAGGTTGGCAGTTGGAAGTTTTTAAGTGATGTGTTTTTGTTTTTCATGGAAAGTACGTGGGATTTTAATGTGACTAGGAAACGATTTATTAGAGAGAGTATGAGAACATATCAATTATAATTTATTGACCTATAAAACTACTTAGAAAAACACACTCCCGAGCTTTTAGAATCGATTCCAGTTATCGTACGTTTTAACCTTTTATTAACTCACGAAATAGTATGAAATCTAAAAATCCTTTTACACTCAAAGTGTTTGAATTCTTTCTTTCAAATTCTCAGAAGCTAAAGCTAAAACGTTTCTCTTTAAACATGCTGTGCATACGAGAGCGCCGCGGTGGCGTCGTCGCGGCTCGGAGACCGACACACTTTCCATTGACGGGCTGAAGCCACCATCCCCCGCATACCCATTCCCTGCTATTTGGGTAGAAATTTATACTAATGACTTGTGTATTAAGTAACAATGGATGCTGTACACTATTTTTGTGTGAATTGGTGAACGTTATCATTCATTCATGGATTTAGAAGTTAGTTTAGAATAGATTTTGTGTTTAGGATTGTTGGAAACATTTTGGGGTTTTGTTGAAACCACGTAATATCTAAGTAGTTAAATTAAAATGTAACGTTACAAACAATGAGTGGTGGCCCAGTGGTAACGGCCTTGACTTACTTGGTCATAGGTTCAAACCCAAACAGGCGCTGGGTGCTCTCAAAACGGTGAAGGAAAACATCGTGAGGAAACTGGTATGTCCTAGAACCAAAAAATTCGAAGACATGTGACATCTACTAATCCGTAATGGGCCCGCGTGGTGGATTAAAGCCCACTCCCTCTCACAGAGAGGAGGCCTGTGTCCCAGCAGTGGGAACGTTAGAGGCTGATTAAGTATTTGTTATGTAAAGACTATTTTCTTTGCAAGTTCTGAGAAAGGAAAAGGAATTATCTGTAATTAACAGGTTTGTTTCTTATTCCCTGGGAGCCTAAAGAGGCCACTTTGGCAGAATCATAAAAGGATAACATTATGAATCATAATATGGCGAAGACAGTCCGTGTTTTTTTTTTCTTCGCTGCACTACGTAGGTAGGTATAATCAAAGAGATTGGGATTGGATTTGGATTGGGTTGATTGGTATTTTAGCACAGACAAACAGTTAACTGTCCATAATGTTATGTTAGTTGTTATGATTCATAGTGTTATTCTTTTATGATTCTGCCAAAGTGGCCTTTTTAGTCCCCCCTTGTTATGAGATAAAATATAGTACACCCACATTTCGCCTGTAAAGTTAAAGTCCCATGTAATAGGAGGGGGCAAGCCTATTGCCAGCAACTAGCACAAATCTGGATTTGCCCGTCTGATTTGGAGTCTGGACGCCGGGCTGCTACTGAGTTATTCCAGATAAAAATTCCAATAACACTTCGCTACCCAGGACCTCATGCTCAGCAGTAGCGCTTGTGACCACAAGACTAACGAGGCAGTTATATTATATCATTGTTTAATTCCAAGTAAACCTAAAGTCTATTCAAACTTGTTTCAAATTAATATCATTTCAAGTTAAACAAATAACAACTTTATTCTAATGGACTTAAGTTGATGTTAGAGTGACTAGCACTATTGAAAAAGTTATAAAAATGTTTGAAGTTGTAGCGTAAACTGAACTTTACTCTGTAGGATTTAAAGTTATTTTTCCATAAACTCGTACATTTTTGGCACATAAATCGCGAATGCAGATTATGTATGTAGATCATACTGGTTTAATATTAGCTATTGTATCTAGTCCTGGGTGACCTTGACCCTTAGCCTAGCTAGACTAACAACAAATAGACAATTTCACATTTACTTTCGTATCACTCAAAGGAATTGGGAGTTTTCCTAGCTAACTCAATATGCCTAGCCTTTTCCCAACTATGTTGGGGTCGGCTTCCAGTCTAACCGGATGCAGCTGAATACCTGTATTTTACATGGAGCTACTGCCTATCTGACCTCCACAACCCAGTTAGTAGGTAATACGATGGGTAACGATACCCCTTGGTGACAACCAGTCTTGGTTGTCAGACTTTCGGGCTTCTGACGACCCACATAACGACTGTCAAAGATCTACGAATGACAGCCGGAACCAACGGCTTAGCGTGCTTTCGGAGACACGGAGAGATCTCGGTATGTGAAGATGGTCACCCATCCACAGATCGACCGCGGCAAGCGTAGCGTAACCTGATCGATCGACCTCTGCGGCTGTTATTATTTAGCCACGGGCCCATTTCGTAAATCATGAAAAATTTAATTTATTTTTTGCCTGTACTTACTTGTCATAAAGAGTAAACTTACATAATGTGGATAAGACAAAGATTAAAACAGAAGACGATCCAGGAGGGGATCGAGGTGGGGGGGTGGAGGGGGGTTCAGGGGATCAGCCCGGAATAACTCCCTCTTCTCCTAGCTAACTAAGAACACAAAATTAATTCCTTGCCGTTAAAGCTGACCATACATCAGGGCTACCCGCCTTTGGTTGAGCTATAAAAAATACGATACTGTTATGCTAATGTCCGTAATAAACCACATTTATATCTTCTTCAGAATAAGCAAAATAACAATATACATACGGTATATATTTTGTACGCAAAATACGCGCATTGACAGTTGGTTGCGGACCAGCCCGTATTATCTAATAACATTATAGAGTGCACAACATGAGACGTTCTACATCTATACATATCTATATAAACAAATAATAAATAATAAAGGAGGGGCCCCTGGCTAAATAATAACAGCCGCATAGGTCGATCGATCAGGTTAAGGGGTATTAAATTCTAAATTCTGTAAACTTTAACGGTGTGAACTTCTGGTTGTTGTTATACTTAGGTACATATAATTTACTTGTATAGTAATCTGTGGAAACTGTTTCTGGATTGTGTTGAACTATTTGTATACATATATTTGCTATTGCATCTGTTTGTTTCCCAAATAAAATAAAATAAGCTACGCTTGCCGCGGTTGGTCTGAGGATGGGTGACCCTTTGACTTTACATACCGTGACCTCTCCGTGCCTCGGAAAGCCGTTGATCCCGGCTGTCATTCGTGGATCTTTGACAGTCGTTACGGGTCGTCAGAAGTCCGAGAGTCTGACGACCAGTCTTACCAAAGGGTATCATATTACCCAATAAATGGGTTATGGAAGTCAGATAGGCAGTAGCTCCATGTAAAATCCTGGTATTCAGCTGCATCCGGTTAGACTGGAAGTCGACCCCAACACAGTTGGGAAAAGGCTAGGCCGATGATGATATATCAATAATAAAGCTGAAGAGTTTATTTGTTAAAACGCTCTATTCTCTGGAACTTGGATACTGGATTTAAAAAATCATTTTGATATTTTGTCAAGACGTAAAAACTGTGCTTAGCTTGGGCGGGTCTGTGTTCTTATATTTTCTTAATTTTCGCCATAATTTTCCCACTACAGTGAAAATTAAGAGCACCTAATTTATTATGCTAAACATGCTTGTTATTATAGTCAGATATTACATTAGCACTAATTGTAAATGTGCCTAATACGTTTGAAATAATTTACAAACTTTATTCGGTGTGTGAATTCACTTGAACCCACTTTCAATTTCACACGTTTTAATTAATATTTTGGAACCGAATCACATTAACTGTTACCGACAAAGAGTTAATATAAGATTAGTTAAATGAAATGAATACTTTTTTGAATAATATGAATACCTATAACTGTGATTGGTTCACTGCGGTGGTTGTTTAGATCAAAAGAGCCGCTTCGTATTTAGTTAACATGAACTAAACGCTAAAACTGATTTGTTAGTCACGGCTCAACGCGTCGCAAGAGTATGAATAAAATATTGATGAACCAATAAAATGTTTACGATATTCCTACTTCAAATTAAATGTTTGGAACGGGATTAGAACAGTGATAAGCTTTTTATTTAACTCTATGGCGACAAGTCGATCATAATTCTGTTTTAGAAAATTTTGATGAATACATTGGAGTTAATATGGTATCACTACAATAACTCGACAAGCCAATTTTAACGGGCTTTAGAAAATGTTTTCTTTAAAGTCAAAGTCAATGCATTTATTTCAAATAGGCACCTAAAAGGCACTTTTGAACGTCAAAAATTATGATAAAATAAAATTGATTCTAGTCGCCCATTCCAAATGGTAGTTTTCGTAGGTAGTTTCGCTTAAAGCGTCAATAATAATAGTGCGTATGATCACACGATAGAAGTGAAAACTTACGACTGGAGCCGAACGAAGAGTATACTCGATTTAACGTCACCGACCAGAACGCGACGGTTCAGTTTCGTTCATTGTTCAGAAAGAACGCGAAGTATGTCTAAAGAAGTTTTCACTTCAATATCTTTTTTTTTATAACAAGCACTGGCTTAAATAAAGGCCGCTTCCCACGAGACACAATAAGCATTACACAACTTTAAAAAAATCACAACAAGACTATGACAAAATGACCATCTATTCCTCGTCAAACACCTCATCTACCGTTATACCTTTTTCGCACATCACGTACAAATCTTTAGGGAGCTTTGTTAGTTGCAAACGTGTCCAACTGTCCACTTGCAGGGAATTAGCGTCAGTGACGTCACCACGTTCGCACGAGTATCCCCCATAAAGCTTTGGACCCATGAATGGGCACCGGATGGGAAAAAATGTCCATTGAAGTTTTGTTTGCGAATTAAAATTTAAAGGGTGGTCGCACTGAGATGTAGCGGTATTAAATAGTGCGAATGTGTTATGTTGATACAAAAGGGTTTTTATTGGGCCCTTGGACTATTTTTTTTTATTTTCATGTAAGGAGGTCAGTTAGCTGTAATTGTCACTGCACACGTGGTGTCGTGGTAAACCTTTATACGTTGGGTCTATCATTCCGATTACGGCAGAGAGGAGGGTTATTTTGTCTAATTTCAAATAACCATTAAGTCATTATTATTCAAGCATTGTAGGAGCCTACATATCGTGCTTTGTGCTTTTGCTAAGGCACAGATAGATAGTTTTTATTAATTGAAAAGCCCTGTTATAGATGCAGGGCACCATTTTTTTCTCCAATTTTAAGTTTCAACAGTCGCATTTTGCAAATATTGGATTAGTACATATGAACAGGTAGACCCTTAATCTAATTTAATGTGCCTCCATAATATGCAATCATTATAAACGGCATTAAGCGCGTCCTGTGAATATGAACTCATTATACACCTACTTTAAAATAACAGAATCTACACACGTAATATCGTAAACTCTAACACTATTATCGATCTCTGATTTTATCGAGTTGTTCTTGGCACACAAAAGTGCACATAACAATCGAATTATATTGCTGAATTATTAAAATCTTGATCTATTTACATCTTGGTTATTGGTTAATGTAGAGAAACTTCCACGCTAAGCGAACTTAATGTATTGAAGTGTTTGTTTGAGTTGCAAACGATTACAGAAACAATGGGTAGAATATTAACAGCACTTAATCTATTAAAGTGTCGAAGTTCTTGTTGGAAGCTTGCTACTTAAATCTTTCAGTTCATTTATAAACTAGCTACTTACATAGGTACTACTTACCAACTGCATGCACACATATAGACTAGGTATTCTATAAGACTTATGATCAGTGTCATGTCCATATTATTTACTGTTTTGTGTCTACTCAGGAGTTGCTTAAAGTTAAGTTATGATTAGTGTCTGGTTAACTACCTATACAACGTTTAAACGTCTATTAACTTCAAGCAACATTTTTATATAAAAGGGTTAGAGTCTAATCATAATTAAATCCTGAAGCGGAATCCTGGCGCTTTACTTTGCGTATATTATTTCATCACCACAGACCACTGCTCTCAAAACGGCAACGGAAAAATATCGTGAGGAAACCGGCTTGTCCTTAGAACCAAAAATCGAGGTTAGGATCACTCTCTCTCACCGAGTGGATGCCTGCGTCCCAGCAGTGGGAACATTTTAGGCTGATTATGAATGAAGCATTAGTCAACTGGCTTCTAAGATACAGGTAAGTACATAAACCTAGTTTAGAAGTCAGGGTTTTTCACTTTGGAATGCTAACTTAAGCCATTTTTAGACCAAATACTGTATATGCATTTTTTGAGAAATAAAGATTTATTATTATTATTAACTCGATGGTAAGCTTTTGCAGAATCGCGCTGTAATTGCTACGTAGCCGTAGGGCTCATTCATTTTATTTCCATTAAGGGCTGGTTCTTCCAACGCCAGATAAATTTATCCGAGGAATAATTTTGAATTTTTGACAGTTCTTCCATACAAACACTCTCAGAAGTCAATTTTATTCCACTAATCAAAATTACCTGTCGATTGAAAAATCAGCCCTTAGTCTTTATCAGAAATTGGGCTAATAACTGTGATAAGTAATATGATTATTATAAGCATCATGTTTAACATAATAAACGAGTGAACACACTTTCTCCTTTTAAGGCTCTCAAAACAAATTCATGTACCACGCGTCTACTAAGTAGGGGCAATTTAAAGTGATAAACAGAAATAATACAATATTGTGCGTTGGTCCGTCTGTAGAACAAACTGGCCGCTTGTTTGACTTAACAATTTTATGTTCTCGGAAGGTGCTGAGAGTGCAGGTAGTTTTTTTTTTAACACTGGCCACACCGCCAACTCTTTACATACGACGCAGGTTGAGTTTCTATTCTGTTTTAGTGCAGTCTATGCTAAATAGATTTATATTTCATTCATGTATATTTAGTTGTAGTTATGTAATTATGCATGCGGAGTTCAGCTGTAAGTGATTGTTGCACTGTTGCATGTGCATTTTTTGCATGTAGGTAACCTTTGGCAATAAACCAAGGTGGATACTTTTAGATGACCCAATAAAATAAAATAAGCAATCTGACTAGCCTTTTCTATGCTGTTGGCTTTTATAACCGGATGCAGCTGAACACCAATATTTTACATGGAGCGACTGCCTATCTGACTTCCACCCAAGATAGTAAGATACCCCTTGGTAGGACTACAAAAACCAATAAAACAAAATATATAAATATGTTGGCACAGACTTTCATAGGGCTTTGATAAACTTTATTACAGTACCTAATACTGAAATTAATTTATTTTTATAGTAGTTGATGTTAGTCATTATTTTAATGCCTAATTAAAAAATATTCTCCAATAATCATCATCAGAAGTTCAAAAGTATATGTCAAATTAATAGTTGCTACTGCAAGCTCTTATAATATTGCGCCTAATAGGTTAAAATAATCACTATAACCAAGAGAATAATCAGCCTTATGTAATTGCATTAAAATCGACACGCTAATACGACAAATCAACAATAAATCAGTTTTAATAACAACTCACAATTTCCGCCTCATCAAACCATAGACAAGTGTGACAGGTAAAAAACGAACCTCGTCAAAATCAAAACGTGCCAGGTTTGAGCTCGAGTGATTGATTTAAACTGACAGTTATTACCCGATTATGGACTTACGCGTTACCTTTGACATGTCAATATCGTAAACATAATATTAGATTTATTAACAAGTAGATTCACAGTCTATATGCAATCTTGTGTAATCTTTGAATGATCCTTATGTGAGGCTAGCCAGAGCAAAAGGGAAATAAAAGTATTCACTTGAATAAATAAGCATGATTTATTTACTGGGTTTAAACACTGGGTAAAATAAAAGCACAAATATTACGGCAATAGCTTTATAGTTACACTAGCTGACCCGCGCCCACTTCGTTGGGCGGTAAACATTTTAACTTGTGATGAAATTATGAGTGTGGTTCGGTTAGTACTGAGTGCTATGATGTATTTCCGGACTGCCAAAAGGAGGGTTTTGTTTTTATTGCATATATATGTATGTATGTGTTTGCATGCCACTTTGGCTATATTACCGGGTTTCAAATGAGTAAATGAAATGATTATGATTTAATAAATTATGTTAAATTTAATTATTCAAAACTTCTCTGTATACTATATTAGATGTAATGCTATTATTTGGTACCAAAATATATTGTCTTTCAGGAGTTCCAACCCGAGATAAGCCAACATATAACTGCCCATGGGAAAAACACTGCTTTCTCAGGTCAATGCCCACCAGAGAGAATGTTTGACCCTGGGACTTATGGATGTTCTCGCGCTTTGGCTATCGAGCCGCTGCGAGCGCTCAGCGCTCGACTCCCTATACCTTGTTGCTGAGACATGCTGCCTTAAATCAGAAAGACGCTGCGCACGTTCAGCGCTATATTCCCGAGCACGGGCCTGCGATGTTCTCGCGCTTTGGCTAGCGAGCCGCTGCGAGCGCTCAGCGCTAGACTCCCTATCCCTTGTTGCAGAGACATGCTGCCTTAAATCAGAAAGACGCTGCGCACGTTCAGCGCTATATTCCCGAGCACGGGCCTGCGATGTTCTCGCGCTTTAGCTAGCGAGCCGCTGCGAGCGCTCAGCGCTAGACTCCCTATCCCTTGTTGCAGAGACATGCTGCCTTAAATCAGAAAGACGCTGCGCAAGTTCAGCGCTAGATTCCCGAGCACGGACCTGCGATGTTCTCTAGCTTTGGTTAGCAAGCCGCTGTGAACGCTCGGAGCTAGATTCCCCAACGCGTGCTTGCGAAATATTTTTTCTATACCTCGAGAGGCGCTGATGATTTTCAATAGCAGACTCTTCCGTACGGCGTACTCGAGCTGCTCTTGTCTGGGATGTCTGACGGGAAAGTTGTTATTTCCTTTTAGGCATGACCAACAATCGCTGAAACTGTCCGATATCCCAAAAACAGAAATACCACAGCTAGCACAGCTTCGAACTCGAAGAATGAGAACGAAGTAGTGTTTGTGTTTTAAGAAACCGAGCAACCAAAACAATTTTAAGACCAACAACCAAAACAATTTTAAAGACCAACGACATCCAACCAACCGCGTACAACACACCTACCTAACGACGAAAGTTAAACAACGCCATCTATGGGTAAATGGATAAAACGTCCGTACAAAGCTTGTTCTAATGCGGTTCGTGAATGGACGGCGGCATTTTGTGATTTAGTAATTTTATATTATCTTCGAAACTATTTAACCAATTGGCATACTGTTTTGGGCAAATCGTATCTCTATGATGTTCTTGTGCTCAAAATAATATTTTTTTCGATAAGCTTTAATATTTTGTTGTTTAAAAAATCCTCCAAAGGTAAGTACGTCGAAAACTACTTTTTTTAACTCATAAAAGCTACTATATCTGCTAAAATATAAAAGATAGAAATATGGTGTCGCGGACTTTTTTGTAGAACTATTCAAAGCGGACCAGGTTGCCATACATTGTTTTCAATTATATACAACTGTTAAGGCAGCGCATGCAAATAACTCTGTTGTGAGAGCTATTTTTTTCCGCCTGGCTAGACAAAAATTGAGATAGTTCGGCTAATATGCATGATATCTTTATAATTTATAGCCTATAGCACTCACGAATAATGTAGCTTTCTACCAGTGAAATAATTTTTAAAATTGGTTCATTACTTCCGGAGATTACCCCCTACATACAAACTTACAAACTTACAAACTTACAAACAATGTTACCTCTTTATAATATTAGTATAGAAGTATAGATATAGATATAGATTATTACAATTCTCAGTACTTACATGGGTTTCACAAGATCCTTACACTTTCGCAGTTCAACCACAACTGTCTTGCTAAAATGGCGCTACCACCTAAGTTTTTAAATCCCTCCACTTTATCAAACTCAAATAGTCAATTGACAGTTAATATCCGGTGGCGCCATTTTAGCATTTTAAACAAATCTTGTCAAATTACATATAACCAAAAACAAAATACAATATTGTGTTATTTCAAAAGACCTTAAATATCATAAAAATACCTAAATATTTATTATAAATAGCTAACACTTAGATGTAAGAATGTAATTTAAATTGAACGCAGATTTGGTAAATCTATTATTGAAGTGAAAACTTCTTTAGACGCGTTGGGCATTTTTGAGATGGGAAAAAACTATTGAACTCGCGCCATTTTCACCGTAACCGACAACGCTTCGGATGTGTTCGGCTGTCCTCGGGATGTACTTGGTTTTAATGTATATCCGATATGTCAGTGAGTGATGGCAAAGTATTCTGTTTGTGTTTTATTTTCGCTTCTGTCGGCACTCCTGTAGTGCCACTTTTTAGGGTTCCGTACCCAAAGGGTAAAAACGGAACCCTATTACTAAGACTTCGCTGTCTGTCAGTCTGTCTGTCAACAGGCTGTATCTCAAGAACCGCGATAGCTAGACTGTTGAAATTTTCACAAAGTATGTATTTCTGTTGCCGTTATAACAACAAATACTAAAAACAAAATAAAATAAATATTTAAGGGGGGCTCCCATACAACAAACGCGATTTTTTTGCCCTTTTTGCTCGATATCAAAAATGACAACGGGTAGGCACTTGAAATATTCACAAAATACTCAGTTGTATTTTAACTTTAATAATAAATAATAAAATTAAAATAAATATTTAAGGGGGGCTCCCATACAACAAATATGTTTTTTTCGGCGTTTTTTGCCTTGTGGTACGGAACCTTTCGTGTGCGAGTCCGACTCGTACTTGGCCAGTTTTTTTTTTGTTATTTTTATGTGGTCATGCATGATATCATTTTACTGGAATGATACTCAATAAACAACATTTTATGCAGAGCCAAAGTATTTTATGTCGACAACGCGTTTACAGATTGTAAATAGACTTTTCACCACCACATTTTAACAGACAGACTTTACCAACTACACTATAACAGTTACTTTACAAACTAGTTAGCTTACAAACTTGTTTTCAGGCAGATACTAAAGTTCTTGTCTTTTTTACTGACCAGCGAACGTTGTCAAACGCATTGTTACAGTAACTAAGCCTTATTTCAAAGTAAACCTCACAAATAACTATAATTGATATATTGTGACCAAATCATCATCATCATTTCAGCCGAAAGACGTCCACTGCTGGACATAGGCCTCCCCAAAAAGGGGGGGTTTGCCATAATCGCCACGCTTGGCAGGCGGGTTGGCGATCGCAGTATGATATGGTGGTGGAATGCATAGAGAACGCTGCCGCCCATCCTCCGGTACGCCCCTTAGTCGCCTTTTACGACACCCACGGGAAGTATGGGGTGGTGCTATTCTTTAAGTCCACACAGACATTTAAGTCCGGCACCACACAGACAAATAATTATAATTATTCACAAATAGCTGGTACCTACTAATTTATTCAGCCAACCAGCAAACGCGTCCTCGCAAACCTCCAATACCAACAAGGTTGCGCTTGCAGTTTTATAGCCGAGAAAATGCCTTTTAAATATAGAAAACAATGTGACCTCACATTCCTGAAGCTGTATGACTGTAGTGAACATGTTGCTAATCGAGTTCTGTATGCGGCATCACGGAGGTACCACTTGCAGCCGTAAAACCACGCTTCGAGACGAATGCACGCATAATGACGTCGAGAACACTCCGCGTCATTGTTAGGAGTTCGGAGTTCCAAAGAATTGTTTATTAATAGTGGTAGTTAAGTCAATATTGACTAGGAATTTGTGGGTACAGCAATGTTTTGTAAGTTACCGTAACATCATTTTTTGCATGTTTGTAACCATCTCTTTGGCAACTATTTGCTTTATATTAGAAGGCTAATTCCCGTTCAAAACGTTAAAAATCTACTCGCAATCTCATCCCCGCGACAATCAATGTCGAAAACTTGTCAAAAATGTAGGTATTTTAGTGGTTGACAGATTGAGACTGAGATCAGACTGTGAACGTTCTTAAAATTACGAGAATTGTCCCTCTGCTGTTAAACTTTTAGGTGTAAATTTACTTCTAGATTTATGTCCTGAATTCATAAATTATCAACATAATTTCCCTGTGATACAGAATAATTAATCCTAGTACCGCATCTAACATTGTAATACCTTCAAAAAAATATATAAAAAGGTAAAATATATGAATCTTAGTTATATAAACTAGCTTCTGCCCGCGACTTCGTCCGCGTGAAATTCGTACTTTCCTCTTATAATTTCGAAAATGTATGTTTATGATTTTTATCATTTATTTAGATATAAATAAGTATTAGGGCCAATTTTTTACCCGACTGCGGCGAAGCCCAAAAGGAGGGTTATGTGTTTGACCTGTATGTATGTATGTATGTATGTATGTATGTCCGTTTCTTTGTTCCCTCGTAACTTCTAAACGAATGAACGGATTTTGATAAATTATACGTCTTTAGATTTGTCTTGGTAGCGCGAGTGTCACTGGGTATATCAAAATTGAAAAAATATGAAGTGGCCGATTTTTGGCGCAATATTATGTTTTCAAAAAAAAATATTTTTCTCGAAACCTATCGAGTGGGGTATCAAAATAAAGGGTTTTTAAAGGTGATTACAAAAATATATACAACTTATATGGTTAAAAGTAATTCGAAGTGACAAATCGTAAAAAACACGTACCAAGAGCTAAATCGTCGTTTGCGAAACCTTTCACATTTATTTTGTAAACTAAAAAGCTGGAAATAAAAAAAATTATTTAAAAAAATAAAAAACCCGACTGCGGTAAAAAACTGAAAAGCTAAAAACAAGCCCATTTTATATTAAATAAAAGTTGGAAGCAGGCGGGACCCATATCATTTTTATTATATTTTCAAATTCAAATGGGTCCCGCCTGCTTCCAACTTTTATTTAATTTAAAATGGGCTTGTTTTTAGCTTTTCAGTTTTTTACCGCAGTCGGGTTTTTTATTTTTTTAAATAATTTTTTTTATTAGTTTAGAGCTCAAAGGGATCAGAGTTTTCAAATAAACTGTATCCCAGCTTTTTACCCCACCAGGAGAGTAATTTTGAAAAATCGTTTGGGATGTGTTCATAACTTGACTCAAAGACCCATACCCATTTTCGAGTTAATGGAAGCAAGCAGTAGAATTTTCCACCTTCGTAGGAGTCAATTTTTGAAAAACCCTAAATCAATTTTTTTAAGTATTTTTTGTTTTAGTAGTACCGAGTTTCGAGTTAATCCGACAGCGGGTTAAATATTTTTCTAATACATTAACTTTGTCACCCCCCAAATCCTCTGTGAGGGATTTTTTAAACTAAAAGTGACAATCTTTATTATTTACTGACCCAAATATTGCCATGTTTCTAATTTATTAACCAAATAAATAAGATTTTTCATATAAACTGTATCCCCTCTTTCTATCCCCATAGGGGTGGAATTTCGAAACATAATCCAGATTATTTATACCAATTTTCCAGTTAATCAAGCCTCGTAATAAAATTCTGCCCTGTGAAATTGACTTCACCCCATTAGCGGTAGATTTTCGAAAAACCCTGAACCACTTTATTATTTATTTTGGTCTTAGATAGGTACTGAGTTTCGAGTTAATTGGACCGCGCATTAAAATTTTTCCATACTAAATTTGACACCCCCAATCTCCCCTTTGGGTTAGTTTAGAATTCCAAAAAAATTCGAACTTTAATAATTATTTGTGCCAAGTTTCAAGTCCAAATTTATTTGTACCATTTTTTTTGAGTTTATCAAGGCACTCATTAAAATCACCTTTTTTTTTTGGATGGGAAATATGTTCCGGGCCAGCGGTAACCCTTTCGGACAATCCCGCTGACTCGGCAGGCTTCGGCCCTAAGAGGGGCCCTCTTGCTCCTCCTCGATGCTGACATCTCTTTGAGGCGCGCGTGGACCACGTACGCGCCCTCCGGCACGGGCCTGGTCCTGATCGGACGGTGAGCTACCCATTACTCTCCGCCTGACCTTTGACACTGGTCTGACATTTAGAGATCACATCTCCTCTCCTGCCAAGGAATCTTTTAGGCGCCTGGGTTTAGAATTCCAAAAAAAATCGAACTTTATAACTATTTGTGCCAAGTTCCAAGTCCAAATTTATTTGTACCATATTTTTTGAGTTTATCAAGGCACTCATTAAAATCCCCTTATAAATCGAATTACCACTTTTAGTCCCGTCAGGGGCAATAATTTTCGAAAACCCCCATACACTTACTATTGATTCTTCATCTGCCTAGCCTTTTCGCAACTATGTTGGGGTCGGCTTCCAGTCCAACGGGATGCAGCTGAGTACCAGTATTTTATATGGGGCGACTGCCTATCTGACCTCCACAATACAAATACCTACCCCCCCCCCCCCCCCTATACCCCTTGATAAGACTGGTTGTCAAACTTTCGGTCTTCTGACCACCCGTAGCGACTGTCAAAGATCCACAAATGACAGCCGGGACCAACGGCTTAGCGTGCTTTCCGAGGCACGGAGAGGTCACGATATGTAAAGATGGACACCTATCCACAGACCAACCGCGGCAAGCGTAGCCTGCGTAACCTGATCGATCGATATGTGCGGCTGTTATTATTGATTATTTTCTGTCAAAAGCATTAATACTGAGTTTCGAGTAAATCGGACCGCGCGTTAAAATTCTTCCACACAAACTTTAACACCCCAACACAAAGGGTGTTGGGGTGTTTTGATAAACGAATAATGATAAACTTTATTAGTTGCTTAGGCAAGTATTCTTGCCAAGTTTATTAACCAAATGAATAAGATTTTTCTTATAAACTGTATCCCCGTTTTTCACCTCCACAGGGGTGGAATTTCGTAAAATTGTTTGGGATGTGTTCATTACTCGACTCAAAGATTGTTAATACCAATTTTTGAGTTAATCAAGCCACGCAGTAAAGTCTTCCCCTATAAAATTAACTTTTCACCCCGTTAGGGGTAAATTTTCGAAAAACGATGATACACGTTATTCTTTATTTTCGGTCTTAAGTATAAATACTGAGTTTCGAGTTAATCGGACAACGCGTTAAAATTCTTCCATACAAACTTTGACACCTCCCAATCCCCCTTCAGAGGGTAGTTTAGAAAAAAAAGCCTAACTTCATAATTTATTTAGATAAGTATTCGTGCCAAGTTTCATGGTTATTAACTCAAGGAATAAGATTTTTCATACAAACAAAATCCCCTCTTTTCACCCCTTAAAGGTCAAATTTCCAAAAACCCCTTCTTAGTGGATATCTACTCTTCACAAAGAACACACCCTCCAAAATTAATTTCTCTACCCAGCGGTACCGACCAGCGTTTTAGGCTGTGCGTTGATATATCAGTCAGTCAGGACAAAATTTCATCCCCCTTTTCACCCCCTTAATGGATGAAATTCTAACAACACCGTTGTGTTAGCTTCCAATCATAAGCCTACATAATAAATTTAGTGTTTTTTACGTCGAAAATTAATGACTTTCTATACACAACTTCATCCCCCTTTTTAACCCTTCGGGGGTGGAATTATCAAAAACGCTGAGACATGTATAAATTCATTTTCAATTGTCAGCCTAAATACAAAATAAGAAGATCCTAACTTCAAAACTGTCGGACTTTCATATAAACTTCCATCCCCTATTTTAACCCTTTAGGGGTTGAATTCCCAAAAATCCTTTCTTAGTGGATACTTACTCTTCACAAAGAACACACCTTCTAAGTTTCAAGTCTCTAGGTCCAGCGGTTTGGGCTGTGCGTTGATATATCAGTCAGTCAGTCAATCAGTCAGGACTTTGAATTTTATATATATAGATAACTAAGATTCATATTTGTATTTTACCAATTTTGAATCGGATTAAAATCATTATTATTCATCTATGGCAATTAAAATAAATCTATATATATAAAATTAAAATTCAAAGTCCTGACTGATTGACTGACTGACTGATATATCAACGCACAGCCCAAACCGCTGGACCTAGAGACTTGAAACTTAGAAGGTATGTTCTTTGTGAAGAGTAAGTATCCACTAAGAAAGGATTTTTGGGAATTCAACCCCTAAAGGGTTAAAATAGGGGATGGAAGTTTATATGAAAGTCCGACAGTTTTGAAGTTAGGATCTTCTTATTTTGTATTTAGGCTGACAATTGAAAATTAATTTATACATGTCTCAGCGTTTTTGATAATTCCACCCCCGAAGGGTTAAAAAGGGGGATGAAGTTGTGTATAGAAAGTCATTAATTTTCGACGTAAAAATCACTAAATTTATTATGTAGGCTTATGATTGGAAGCTAACACAACGGTGTTGTTAGAATTTCATCCATTAAGGGGGTGAAAAGGGGGATGAAATTTTGTCCTGACTGACTGATATATCAACGCACAGCCTAAAACGCTGGTCGGTACCGCTGGGTAGAGAAATTAATTTTGGAGGGTGTGTTCTTTGTGAAGAGTAGATATCCACTAAGAAGGGGTTTTTGGAAATTTGACCTTTAAGGGGTGAAAAGAGGGGATTTTGTTTGTATGAAAAATCTTATTCCTTGAGTTAATAACCATGAAACTTGGCACGAATACTTATCTAAATAAATTATGAAGTTAGGCTTTTTTTTCTAAACTACCCTCTGAAGGGGGATTGGGAGGTGTCAAAGTTTGTATGGAAGAATTTTAACGCGTTGTCCGATTAACTCGAAACTCAGTATTTATACTTAAGACCGAAAATAAAGAATAACGTGTATCATCGTTTTTCGAAAATTTACCCCTAACGGGGTGAAAAGTTAATTTTATAGGGGAAGACTTTACTGCGTGGCTTGATTAACTCAAAATTTGGTATTAACAATCTTTGAGTCGAGTAATGAACACATCCCAAACAATTTTACGAAATTCCACCCCTGTGGAGGTGAAAAACGGGGATACAGTTTATAAGAAAAATCTTATTCATTTGGTTAATAAACTTGGCAAGAATACTTGCCTAAGCAACTAATAAAGTTTATCATTATTCGTTTATCAAAACACCCCAACACCCTTTGTGTTGGGGTGTTAAAGTTTGTGTGGAAGAATTTTAACGCGCGGTCCGATTTACTCGAAACTCAGTATTCATGCTTTTGACAGAAAATAATCAATAATAACAGCCGCACATATCGATCGATCAGGTTACGCAGGCTACGCTTGCCGCGGTTGGTCTGTGGATAGGTGTCCATCTTTACATATCGTGACCTCTCCGTGCCTCGGAAAGCACGCTAAGCCGTTGGTCCCGGCTGTCATTTGTGGATCTTTGACAGTCGCTACGGGTGGTCAGAAGACCGAAAGTTTGACAACCAGTCTTATCAAGGGGTATAGGGGGGGGGGGGGGGTAGGTATTTGTATTGTGGAGGTCAGATAGGCAGTCGCCCCATATAAAATACTGGTACTCAGCTGCATCCCGTTGGACTGGAAGCCGACCCCAACATAGTTGGGAAAAGGCTAGGCAGATGAAGAATCAATAGTAAGTGTATGGGGGTTTTCGAAAATTATTGCCCCTGACGGGACTAAAAGTGGTAATTCGATTTATAAGGGGATTTTAATGAGTGCCTTGATAAACTCAAAAAATATGGTACAAATAAATTTGGACTTGAAACTTGGCACAAATAGTTATAAAGTTCGATTTTTTTTGGAATTCTAAACCCAGGCGCCTAAAAGATTCCTTGGCAGGAGAGGAGATGTGATCTCTAAATGTCAGACCAGTGTCAAAGGTCAGGCGGAGAGTAATGGGTAGCTCACCGTCCGATCAGGACCAGGCCCGTGCCGGAGGGCGCGTACGTGGTCCACGCGCGCCTCAAAGAGATGTCAGCATCGAGGAGGAGCAAGAGGGCCCCTCTTAGGGCCGAAGCCTGCCGAGTCAGCGGGATTGTCCGAAAGGGTTACCGCTGGCCCGGAACATATTTCCCATCCAAAAAAAAAAGGTGATTTTAATGAGTGCCTTGATAAACTCAAAAAAAATGGTACAAATAAATTTGGACTTGAAACTTGGCACAAATAATTATTAAAGTTCGAATTTTTTTGGAATTCTAAACTAACCCAAAGGGGAGATTGGGGGTGTCAAATTTAGTATGGAAAAATTTTAATGCGCGGTCCAATTAACTCTAAACTCAGTACCTATCTAAGACCAAAATAAATAATAAAGTGGTTCAGGGTTTTTCGAAAATCTACCGCTAATGGGGTGAAGTCAATTTCACAGGGCAGAATTTTATTACGAGGCTTGATTAACTGGAAAATTGGTATAAATAATCTGGATTATGTTTCGAAATTCCACCCCTATGGGGATAGAAAGAGGGGATACAGTTTATATGAAAAATCTTATTTATTTGGTTAATAAATTAGAAACATGGCAATATTTGGGTCAGTAAATAATAAAGATTGTCACTTTTAGTTTAAAAAATCCCTCACAGAGGATTTGGGGGGTGACAAAGTTAATGTATTAGAAAAATATTTAACCCGCTGTCGGATTAACTCGAAACTCGGTACTACTAAAACAAAAAATACTTAAAAAAATTGATTTAGGGTTTTTCAAAAATTGACTCCTACGAAGGTGGAAAATTCTACTGCTTGCTTCCATTAACTCGAAAATGGGTATGGGTCTTTGAGTCAAGTTATGAACACATCCCAAACGATTTTCAAAATTACTCTCCTGGTGGGGTAAAAAGCTGGGATACAGTTTATTTGAAAACTCTGATCCCTTTGAGCTCTAAACTAAAAAATTGGCCCTAATACTTATTTATGTCTAAATAAATGATAAAAATCATAAACATACATTTTCGAAATTATAAGAGGAAAGTACGAATTTCACGCGGACGAAGTCGCGGGCAGAAGCTAGTGGGACAATAAAACCATTCCGACGTCTTAGCACTTTTGGAAGTAGTGTGTAGTCACACGCGTTCAGTTTCATCACAACACAACAAGCCGCGATCAAGAGCTGTCAGTGTCAAAATTGTTATGAAATATTAACACCTATAGCTCTTGAACGCGATTTAGTGCGCTTTCACACGAGCGACATGCGTCAACGGCATCGACAACTGCGGCCGTCTACGCTCGCCGTCGACTCGTCGGCGGCTACCGTCGACAAAGTGTCGCTCGTGTATTTGAGTACGGTGCTCAATTACACGAGCGGTATGTTGTCGACGGCAATCCTCGGCACTCATCGACGGCTGCAGTTGCCGTTATTTTTTATTTATTATAAGTTCACATCATGCAAAAAAAAAGTTACAAACTAAAACTTGACGTGTGTCGGTCATGTCTATAAGCACTTAGAAGTGTTTCAGTTTCATAAGTGAAATCCGCACCTAGATATCCACTAATTTTCATAATTATAGTTTTCCAATCAGCAAAAAGCAACATTTTAGCCATCCATACGTTTTGTAGCCATTCCCGGAGAGGGCTATGCGAGATTCATCTGTAGAGAATCACTCCCTGTGTCATTTGCATACGTTGAGTTTTATTGCTGGCTGTAAATAATCGTCATAATGCATGTCGTGTGGCAAAAACGATGTTTTTCATGCGTATTGCCTTCAATACGTGTTTAGTTGGAGAACGTGATTGACTGTTGGTGAAACCGCTTATATTATCTCCTCGTTGGCCTATTGGTCGGCTACTGCTTCCGAGGGCTTTGTTTTATGCGAAGTTATCATAAATTAGAAAGGTATATGATGTCGCTTTGTTAGGAAAGTCTGTGAGATTTTCTTGTAGAGAACTCTCTTAGATTTGAGTTACCGAGGTTTGAAATTCTTCATGGTAAATTGAGCAAAAGAGTGTCTTGTAAATTTTTTGTTAGAATAAAACAGGTTTTCCAATAGTTTTCTTTTCTCGCACCTGCCTAAAACAAGTTTACTATAACTCCTTACGTTTTACCTACGACATCTACCGTAGCCAGTGCTGCCAATCGCGGGGAAAATCCCCGATTTGCAGGGAATTGAGGGTTGGCGCGAGGAGAGCGCGGGGAATGACACAAATCGGGGAATTTCGGGGAATCCAGGCCAATTTTTTGTACTAATAATGTAATACGCGTCTGTAGAGGAGAGGGTTTGCAGCAACCTAAATAACATCAAAACACAACACCGTAGGAGTCTCAACAATGACAACAATGTCACCATTATGGCAAAAATAATATACCATTTCAAATAAAATAATTAAAACATAAAGTTTTAAATTAAAACTTTTTTTTTTGCACTAAAATTTAAATAAGCTCGTGGTCCTTACTTTGTTTTGTATAGATGTAGTCTGTAGTTGTAAGACTTGAGTAAATTTTCCTATAAGGTACTTATAGTATTTTTAGCAGTAAACAAATTTTGTATAAAACAGTATTTTTAGTCCAAAAATATCATTTCGGGGAATTTGTGGCGAATGAATCAAAAAGAATCGGGAAATTTCGAGGAATCGCCAACACTGACGCGGGGAATGGAGAAATTTTTATTGGCAACACTGACCGTAGCATAACGTCTGTCGTAGGTTCAGAGCAGTGGTGGCCCAGCAGTAACGGCCCCGACTTACTCACAACTGCTCTTAAAACGATGAAGGAAAACATCGTGCGGAAACCGGCACGTCCTAGAATAAAAAATTCGAGGCCATATGACATCTACCAACCCGCACTGGGTCCGCGTGGTATAGATGAGGCCAGTGTGTCCCAGTGTCCCAGCAGTGGGAAGGCTGATTATGCTACGTAAATTTCGCCTGGAACCATCCGTCGAAAACCTTACGAAAACATTCACTACAAACTGAATTAAAACTGTTAACGATATCATAAAATACTGAATTTCCAGTTCACATACTCATAATACCAGCTACGTAGCTCCTCTCAACAGACAAACACGAACTGACGATAACAGCGCAGTAATTTTGACAGTACACACAAAGTTGATATGGGCAATAAAATTTGACAATACGCTACACTACGACAATTACATGAGGAATAAACAGAGATGCTGCCGGCACTGTTGGAATTTGGTCGTTTTAGAAAAATTTGAAAAGTGTCTCGTTAGTAAATGATATCAATGCTTTTTAAAATCCATGAGAGTGGTGACACTTAAATGGACGTCTCAGCTCACCCTGGATAATCAGGCCCACTACTATTGATTGATTTTTAATTTAAAACTCAACACATTTAGTTCAGGTGTATGCGTTAAGAAAAAGTTCCTTGTTGTGTTTGCAATGGGCCACGCCATAACGTGCCCACTGCTGGGACACAGGCCTTCTTTCTGTGAGAAGGAGAGGGCCGTAATCCACCACGCGAGCCCAGTGCCGATTGGTAGATGTCACATGTCTTCGAATTTTTGGGTTCTAGGACATACCAGTTTCCTCACGATGTATTCCTTCACCGTTTTGAGAGCAGTGGTGACGATAAGAAACAATTTACACAAGGTAAAGCTCTTGACTAGGTTCGAACCTACGACCTACCTACAACCCTTAAGGGTCAAATCACACCGAGATGGCAGCGAAGCGGCGAGCAGTTTCAGTGTCATATAATTTTAAACTTTATATTCATTACTATAATACATAGTATCACTTGAGAAACTTGAGTCGTCGGAGTGCTCGCGGCGCCGCCGCGGGCGGCCGCGCGACCTTTCAAGTTTCTCAAGCGATACTATGTGTTATAGTAATGACGATAAAGTTTAAAATTATATGACACTGAAACTGCTCGCCGCTTCGCTGCCATCTCGGTGTGATTTGACCCTAAGTCGCAGCCGTTAGCAACGGGCCACCACTGCTCTTTCGCTTCTTTCTATATTTTTTCTATTACCTAATTTAAATTTTATTCGAAAACATCCATCGATTTCTTACTAAACTTCAACTATATCCGACGACCCTGGTTACTTACGAGTATCTCCTTTGGTGACCGTACGTGATATGAAAAAGTTCCTTGTATCTTGTTTTTAAAGTGGGATAAAATCTTAATTAGTGATGTTATTACACCTCTCATTTTAATTAAATGTTGCTTAACTTTTTAAGTACTTATATAGGCATTCGTACTGGCATTATAAACTTAAGGTATTTAAGGATTGTCGTTTTACACTCATGATGACTTGCTAAATAGGAAGGTACCTACTATTAGCTATTTACCTGTAATTACCTGCTTGTTGGTAAACTATTATACGTCGTAATTATCTGCATCATTTTTAGGGTTCCGTACCCAATGGGTACAAAACGGAACCCTATTACTAAGACTTCGCTGTCTGTCCGTCTGTCTGTCTGTCTGTCACCAGGCTGTATCTCAAGAACCGCGATAGCTAGACATTTGAAATTTTCACAGATGATGTATTTCTGTTGCCGCTATAACAACAAATACTAAAAACAAAATAAAATAAATATTTAAGGGGGCTCCCATACAACAAACGCCATTTTTTTGCCCTTTTTTGCTCGATATCAAAAATGCACAACAGGTAGGCACTTGAAATATTCACAAAATACTCAGTTGTATTTTAACTTTAATAATAAATAATAAAATTAAAATAAAATAAATATTTAAGGGGGGCTCCCATACAACAAACATGTTTTTTTCGGCGTTTTTGCCTTGTGGTACGGAACCCTTCGTGTGCGAGTCCGACTCGCACTTGGCCAGTTTTTATGTATTGTTTATCTGTTTATATTGCTCGCTGTTGCCCGCGACTTAATTTGCGATCCAGGATTAAAACTAGCCTATGTCCTTCTTCAAGTCATGGTCTCCCAATGTGCTAAATTTCATCCAAATCCGCCCAGTCATTTTAGCGTGAAAGCGCAACAAACATACCAAAAACTAATCTTTTATCTTTACAATATTAGTTTAGAAAACTGAACCTTATGTGTTTCAAAACATTGTATTTTTTTACGTTTCTATTCAAAATTTCACAGAAAAAAGAACCTTTGCTAGACGTCACATCAAACACCATTTCAGTATTTCATAAAGCGAAACGAGAACTATAAAAGATCCCTAATCTAAATAACTCGCTGCTACTTCAACGAGGTTTCACGAAATGTCGTGAACAGCATATGAGTTACTGCGGGGAGGGTGTCTCTGTGAGCAATTTGGGGTTCTCTCGGCAGCCTGCATGCATGTGCAATGTGTTTGCAGTTCGAACCCGTGCCAAAATTGCCATCTTTCCGCTGGATAGTCGCGAGCTGACGAAACGAGGTGCCGGCACCGTATTTGGTTAGCTGTGAACTCGGATTAGTTTGACGGCTTACAGTTTAAATTTTAATAAAAAAAGAGTGTCCGGGGAGTTTCTTGCCCGTTCTCTATAGGTGCAAAGGTTATCCAAAGGTGCCTGTAATTGGTTTATTTGAAATAAATGCTCTGAGTTTTAGTTTTATGAGTTTTTATTTTTTTTTGTTTTTACTAAGCTGACGTGAGTGGAAACGCTGGCAGGGAACAGCCTAGAAAGTCATATAGTGACCTTATTGGGAATGTTCTTCAGAATGGTTAGGTGTGTAGTAGTCGCAATAGGCGTGCGTGGAACGTAAACGAATCAAAAAGGAGTATGTAAGGATTGTAGCATGTGGCGTTCTGTATTATCTCTTATACTTGGGAACCGAGTCGGGTGTCAGTCGGTGACGATGAATGGCGATACTCGACGCTGCATCGCGTATATTCGGCTCCAGTCGTAAGTCTTTAGGTACGTCTATCGTTTGATCATAAGTTCGTCCGTTTCAGCCGATAGACGTCCACTGCTGGACATAGGCCTCCCCCAATTTTGGGAGGGTTTGCCATAATCGCCACGCTTGGCAGGCGGGTTGGCGATCGCAGTATGGTATGATGGTGGAATACATAGAGAACGCTGCTGCCCATTCTCCGGTACGACCCTTAGTCGCCTTTCACGACACCCACGGGAAGTAAGGGGTGGTGCTATTCTTTAAGTCCGGCACCACACAGACCATAGGTAAGTACACACCTTTTTTCTTCTTTCTTTTTCTTTAACTAAATTTAACATTGTGTCACTGGCCACATTATAAAATAGTCTTCGACAATGTCGCAGACCTCATACGCTTGATGGAGCTCATTTTAAATAACTACGTCACATATCCTGACACGACTGCTTAACAACTTTCAACTTTAATTTCTGTGACATAAAATGTTATCTTCGTTTTCAAAAAATTTAAGTTCCACGTCACAAACAGAGTTACTATGGCTGCCATCCAAATGTGATGCAATAACCTTGATAGTACTAACTAGTAACATTTTGTCACATTATATTATTGTGACGGTCGATTTAATATGAACAGCCTTAAGTATATGAATCGATAAATGTTTGTAATATACAAGTTTCCAATATAAGCAGTATTGCAATGGGGATGAAATGGAATGAATCCAAGAAGGCGTTGCAAGTTCGGGCTTGCAACATTTTATTAAAAGCAAATTCATTGAATTCAATTCAGTGAGAAATAGAAAATTGTTCGAGTTAAAATTGTGATGTGAAAAATGTAGAGTGCTTTTTTACTTATTGTTTCATAATTATGAAATAATCTAACTACAAATTGACTAACGAGTTTTATTTACTCTACCATCAACTTCACAGATTCATGGATTAAAATTACACTAATATTATATAGGCGAAAGTTTGTGAGTGTGTGTGTGTTTATATGTTTCTTACTTCTTCACGCTCAAACGGCTGGACCAATTTTGATAAGATTTTGTATGGAGGTAGCTGATACCCTGGTTTAACATATAGGCTACTTTTTATCCCACGGGATCGACATTTACGCGGGTGAAACCGCGGGGCGCAGCTAGTTATTGATATTTTGAATTAACAAACAAAACACTTTATGTACTGTAAATATCTACTATTCCCAGTTTTAGCTTTAGCAGTTTTAACAGCAGTATTCAGCAATTTTTGAAAAATCGAGCCATACTGCTACTACGCGCTAAGGCTCCTACAAACAGGCGCGACACGCGATATAATCGCGCGCGACACAAAGACACCTCGTTACGCGGCTTGCGGTGCCTCTGTGTCGCGCGCGATTTTATTATTTATTTATTTATTAAAACTTTATGCACAAGTAAAAGAAATACTGTACAAAGGCGGACTTAATGCCTGAGGCATTTTCTACCAGTCAACCTTAGGGTGATGCAGAGACAAAACATGGTAGGTGCAACATATGAAATGTCAAATGATTATAAAATACAAGACTACATACTAATACATAGATACATACATACATACATACATACATACATACATACATACATACATACATATAAACAAAAAGAACTGTGAGGAGAAAAAAAAAAAAAAAATATCGGTAGAGGAGAAAAACGAATCCAGTAAATCAGCGCTGGACAGTTCCGGCCAACTTTTGACGGATATGTTCACGTGCCTTCACTTTAAAAGATAACCGACTGGTTGCCATCCTGATGTTCAGAGGGAGCGCATTCCAAAGAAAGACCGCCTGGACAAAGAAAGAAGAATGAATGAAGCCAGAACGATGAGAAGGACATCGTAGAAGACGATTGTTAGTGGAACGAAGATTTTTAGCATGCGCAGAGCATAAATATTGAATTTGGGAAGTCATGTAAGAAGGAGCAGTGGGATTGTCAAGAATTTATCGCGTGAAGAGTTATTTTATCGCGTGTCGCGCCTGTTTGAAGCAGCCTTTGTGGGGAATTTACACTAGGTCGATTTTCGCAGTGCTGCTGGTACCTTACCAAATCGCCTTACCAGCCGAATCGCCACTCTATTTACACAGGTACGATAAATATCACAGGTAACTAGTTCATTTTGCATCAAAATGTCCATCTTCATGCGGCGTGCAATAGCCTGCGACTGAGCTTTTTCTCTTTTAATTTTAGTCACCTGTCACAGGACGGCAAAGGTCGAAACGTACTCTATTTTGGATGTACTGATCAAAAAAAAAATCAGATATCAAGGATCCATAGGTACATTATAAATAACAATATTACGTAAATGACAATCAAAATAAAAAATTAGTCCGCATAACCCGCATAAAGGCGTTTAACTCTTTTGTTCTCGAAACACATTACGTAAACAAATAAAAAAAAAACATTATTTTAGTACTAAATCCAGCTTTAAAGCATCATTCGGGTGTAGTTAGCACAAAGTTAGCATTTCACAATCCAACGCATAAAATATTTTAACTGTAGGACACATAATAAAAACATATTATGTGCTGGTTAAGTACTGGAACATATTGTTGTCACTGTACATAAATAAGTAGTTAACATATTTATGGTATTGTTACTAAAAACCTACACAAAATTACTTTCGCTATAATGAGTACCTAATCTGCATTCGCGCTTTATTTGCCAAAAATGTAAACAAATATGAGTTTATGGAAAAATAACTTTAAATCCTACACAATAAAGTTCAGTTTACTCTACAACTACAAACATTTTTTTAGCTCTTTCAAGTGGAAGTTCTTTCTTTTGGAACATAAGTTTGAATAGACTTTAAGAGTCCCTATCAATTACGCGGACTAAAAACTGAAAAATCATTTTTTTTTCAGCGCTAATTTCTCAATATCCTTAAGTTATCTAGTTTTTTTAAAAATACACAAGTATTTATCACCTATCTATCTAGTACGTCTACGAATTTAAGTTTTGATAACTACTTAATAAAAAAATCGTTTATAAGGCATTATTTAGATATTTTACTACAATTAAATTTGTAGTCAAAATAAAAATATAAAAATTGAGTTTCGTAGATAAACACCTCAAATTTTAAAATATTTAACAAGTTTTGTTTTTTTTTTTGTTTAGCCTGTTCTGTCCCACTGCTGGGCAAAGGCCTCCCCCATTTCTTACACGTTTTGTTATTTTCAATAAATTCTTACGCGTAGACGACTGTTTTGCGCATGACTTTATTGGGTTTTTTCAGCGTAGTCAACATTTTTTTACAAGTACTAATTCATTAAACTTAAAAAAAAATCGTACACTTACTAATATACTATATGCCAAGTATTTAGGATTTTTTTTCAGATCGTTATTTGCTACCAGTTAGCTAAATAGCAATCGAAAAACTTGGTGTTTCGTGATTTTTTTTTTTTATTTATATTAAGTAGTTATCAAAACTTAAATTCGTAGACTTACTAGATAGATAGGTAATAAATACTCGTGTATTAAAAAAAAAACTAGATAACTTAAGGATATTGAGAAATTTGCGCTGAAAAAAACTGATTTTTCTGTTTTTAGTCCGCGAAACTGACAGGGACCATTTCCTAATCCTTACCTTCGGTTATGAAAGATTTTCACATAGGTACTGCTGGATTCGTTCATGATCATTCAAAAACAGCGGCACATTCACTCAGGTGTCATTTAAGCGGGTGCACAATTAAGAATACGTCTTTTTTTTGTGTTGGCCTTCTTTGTGTCCCACTTCTTTCTGCCTCGCCTTTTTGCTTCCAAACCTCTCCATTTTTTGCTATCTCCGGCCATGTTGACTTCGCAAACCTGATCAGTTCTACCTTGACGGCGATGTCTTCCCTCGGGAGGCGTTCAGTGAGTGAGGATCTTTGCCCATCTCTCGGAAAATTAACGAACACATTTTGATGTAACTTTGCTTAGAGAAAACGGTTGGTAGTTGGTACGCACGGCTATACATAAAGCTATAAATAACCAGTATAAGCTGACTTCTGACTGTAAAAAAAAAAAACACGAAAAACCGTACTTACAATGCGAGGTCAGCTAAAACTGGAAATACAGTAGAGCTTGATGTGAACCTAAGGGACCGGACGGCTGTTAAAAGATAAATAGTCTTTGTAAATGAACTAGATACATTTTGTTAAATGCTAAGATGACTCTTTCATGATACCATCAGCAAGGACCAACTTGCTGGCCAAAACCCCTCTGACTCGAGCAATTCGCATCATCATTTATATTCAGGTCCAAATTGATATGTTACATATTTACATGTCACTGGGATGAAATTCGCAAAAGTTCACAATATGTTACAAACAATGATCTTTATTTTTTAATTATGTGTGCGTGACTGGGCTATCGCATTAGGTTTAGACCTGTAATGATAGTTTTAAGGCATTTAAATAAATAAATAAATAAAATGATGTTTTTGATCCATCCGTGCATCGATCGAAGATGAAGGATCTCAGGTAATAGCGGGAAAATTGCCCCCTAACAGTTTCTTCAGCTAAACTTTACTGTTGAAACGTTCACACTTCAACAGTTTAGTAGTAAATGTTTATCACAAACCTGTATTTAACATGTCATTGTATCTCGGCACCACAAAATAAATAGGTACAGAAGGTTAGCTCCATACAACCAGCGACTTAACGCGCACGCACATAGACGCGTACGTACGGCGATCTCGGTTGAGTGCGTTTGGACTCGCTGTACGTCAAGCGTGGCTATGTGTGCGTGCGTTTAAGCACGTCGTATGGAACTGACTTTCTGTACCTATTTATTTTGTGACATTACGTAGGTTCGTAGACCGTAAGTTACGGCGCCTTGGCTCCATCGAGTCCCACGGAGGGTGTTTATGTTGAACGATCTGTTTGTGATGTTCCGCCGTCCAATTCGCATGTGTGTCGTAAAGCTGCGGTCGACTCAGGCGCAAAGCACGTGTATGAGGCCATGAGGTGTGAGGTATTGGTTGTGAGTGAATGTTTAAGGCGATGGTAAAGATGGGGAGAATGTCTGAAGGGAATTTGTGCTAAAATATCTCGATCGATTCTTGAAGACATGGTGGTAGGTTCGTTTGTTTGCTATACTCTCACGAGATCTGTTTCATTCTATTTCGTCTGATTGTTTGAGAAGCACAGGCATTACGTTGGCTAATTGCAAATGTGCGATTTCTGCGTCAAGCACCCTGCTGTGTTTCGTCGATGCGTGCCCAGAAGATGCCTAAGGCACTGGAACTCCCAGTTCCAGTGCCTTAGGCATCTTGCTTTAGGCATCTTCTGGCCACGCTCGTTCCATCATAAACCTCATCCATCGCTTTACATCAGGCGCCATTCAGCAATAAAAAAAAATTAATTATAATAGAGTGCTTTATCTACCCGGGTATAATACTCGATGACAGAATCGAACATTTTCATATCGGGTACGAGTTATTGGTTTATTCGTGCAATTTTTAACCATCAAAACAAACTGTCCCTTAGAATCATCTAGTAGGTACCTAGATGTCTTTCATTTCTTGAAGAGTGCTGCTGACCTCTCAACCTAGAGGCCCTCTTCAGCGAAATCTCCCGTTACCCGCCGATTTTAGGACCGTCACCTGAAAGATCAACCGCTTTGATTTGAAAACACCGCAAGTTTAATACTCCGTAATCCACACTGCAATTGTTGAAATTAAAATTACGGGAAAATAAACTCTATCATGTACGTTATTGTGCAGGACAGGAGGCTTCGGTATCAAAGACTGTATATTTCAAGACGGTGAATGGTGTCGTGAGATCCTTCAACAAACTAACTAACACTTTGACTCTCTTGCTAAACAGAAAGCCATCCTGTATCGTATCCTAGTCAATTATTATGAATGTGTAAATTTTACCAGTGTTATAAATTTATTAATTTTATTTTTATCAATGTTATCAATTTCTATCAATCAATTTTAATTTTTTGTCGTTAATTTTAATCCTAATTTCATTCATGTTTATTTCATATCTATACTTGCCGATGTTAACATTTTTTTATGAATTTACTTAATGTTACCTAATTATTATGTTATTAATGTTTTTATAATTTTTATTTTTACTTAATATCTTATAAATTTTTATTCATGTTATAATGTGAAAGAGAACCTTTACCAATTTTTATAATTTTTAATCAGAATTTTTCAATTTGAATTGCATTTAAATGTTACTTTTTACCGATGTTACCTGTTTATCAATATTAGCACTTATTACTAAGTAAGTTAGCTTATTTCACTAATTCATTGTTTTAAGCATGTTGTTTATTAGCATTTGTGTTTTAATTGATGCACTGTTATTTTCTTTTAAGAATGTATTATGTGGATGTACTAGTGTAATCAATTGTTGGTGATCCTAATAAAAATAAATAAATAAACTACACAATAATTTATCTAAGTACATTACGTTCAGTCGCTTTCACGTACTTTCTTATATTGATGTTTTAATAGTAATTGAACAGTATGGCCATTTATACACGGCACGATTTCATTACGGTACGGCTTTCCTGTTTGATACGTGTGCTAAAAAATGTGCCTCTCACTCAAACTATCTCTATACCAAATTTCATGTAAATCGGTTCAGCGGTTTAAGCGTGAAGAGGTAACTGACAGCCAGACAGACATACTTTCGCATTTATAATATACTAGCTTTTGCTCGCGGCTTCGCTCGCGTTAAGTATTATTAAAAAAAAAACTAATACATTTACATCCTCCATCATCCCTTATTTTATCCCCATGGGGGTTGAATTTATCAAAATCCTTTCTTAGGGGATGCCTACGTCATAGTAGCTATATGCATGCGAAGTCTCAGCCCGATCGGTTTAAAATTGACAAAGTTTCATACAAACTGTCATCCCCTATTTTATCCCCTTGGGGGTAGAATTTATTAAAATCTTTTCTTAGCGGATGCCTACGTCATAACATCTACCTGCATGCCAAATTTCAGCCCGATCCCTCCAGTGGTTTGGGCTGTGCGTTGATAGATCACTATGTCAGTCAGTCACCTTAGAGTTTTATATATTTAGAAGTATGGATAAATAGTATAGTATATGGATAAGAAACGTGACATACTCGTAAAGATATACCGACTTGAATGTTCAATCATTGTGCGAAGGTTACTTTTCAGGCTGTAAACAAGCGGCTCGTTGGTCTAGTGGTATGATTCTCGCTTTGGGTGCGAGAGGCCCCGGGTTCAAATCCCGGACGAGCCCCGTTTTTGTGATCTCGAATTGATTAAATAGTTCGTTAATTATGGCCTAGTTTGTGGGTTCTAGCTACTGTTTGATACTTGGATGATTAGTTTAGCTATTATTTTACGTCGTTTATGTCAACTTTCTCTGGTATGTGTCTCAACTAGGTTCTTCCCGCGATCTTCTATACTGCCGTCATAAAGAAAAAGGGCATAACTAACATTTTTTCCAAAATTTAGTAAAAAAAACTGGCATATGCGCCTTTTTTTCTGATTCCAAATATGTATATAACTCAATTTTGAAAAAATTTTAGTTATGCCGTTTTTCTTTATGACGGCAGTTTAGGTCGTCTCACCATCTGGCTGGCAATTTTTGTGTATTGGTTGAATTAATAATTCTAAAAATTCCACGAAGAATTCAATTATTTTCTTTAAATATTTAAATCTTTATTTTATCTGCCTGCTTAGGTATAAATCTGACTTGACCTGTCAACAGACTCTTATATTCAATTTATTACCAACCCAACTGTATTATCTACCGCGTCTTTATTTCGACTAAAACATAAACATGTTCATATGCAAATGCTAATACGCTAATAAATAAAGTTTTTCGTATCTCTGCTATTTGACACTATTTCAAATTAAATGCAAATGGTCATGATCAGCACACATTTCACAACAAAATAAGAAATTAATTATATACACAGATCCGAAGATCCGAATTCTATCTCTATAACATTACAATCCGTAATAAATAGTATATAAATAATATTAAATCCGTAAAGTAAGAATTATGTTCCGCTGATGAAGGGAGGAAAACATCGATGCTCAATATATTACAGCCTAATTACCAATAGATTATACTTATCGTTCCATACGACAAGGAAAGAAAAATGTTTTATTTGACCTGTTGAAATGTATCCGGTATTTACATGTCTATTAATAAGATTAAAGGAGGATTTCGTTACACCTGTTTGTTACCGGTTTGTGGGGCATAATGTCCGTAGCCGGACAATGAAAGGATTTTTGTGAAGCGGAAAATTTGTATTTATGATAGTGTGAATAGGTTTTAAGTGTCGGGCAGTTGGTTTATTGGTTCAGTGTGGTCAAGAAATATCGTGTTTGAAATCAGTTTCAATGGGGCTTTAGAGTTGAAAATGTACAGTTAGGTATTATTTTTTACCGACTTCTGTTACATGCTGTACAGAACAGAGCAGTGGTGGCCAAGCGGAGAGTTCCGCGACTTACAAGTTGGAGGTCGTAGGTTTGAACCCAGCCAGGCATTTTACTTTGTATTAATTATTTCTTCACCACTGCTCTCAAAACGGTGAAGGAAAACATCGTAAGGAAACCGGCATGTCCTATACACAAAAATTCGAAAACATGTGACATCCACCAACCCGCACTGAGCCCGCGTGGTGGATTACGGCCCACTCCCTTTCACTGAGAGGTGGCTAGGGTCCCAGCAGTGGGAACATCATAGGTGATTATGCCTTGCTATGCTTACTACTATAAGTTGTACAGTTGTAGCATATAAGCATTTCCACTCTATCAATTTTCTTTATACTTCTAGATGTACGTTTATCGATAAGCGTAGGTACTAGCACATCTTGCGATACATTTTTCCCGAAGGGTCCATGATTTGATACATATCAGCACAGCTCACAAGTATTTTCTAGGGATACGAACATCGGCCGATCTTTGTTTTGTACCGCGTTTTCTCGAGAATCTTATCGCTTTCTGGACGCTCCGTACCTATATTCTGCGCGACTTTTCCCAGAGGCAGGACATCGTAGGAGTCTGTTTATTTGTTCGTATACGGAAAAAAACGTAACGACTCCAGCCAGATAACACAGAATCCTTGGTGTTTTTGCACCATAACCTGCCCTTGGTAAATTCGTAATATCAGCAGGTAATAAAATTTCATTGAACACTATTTAAAAAGAGTGTCTTTAGTACATTTTATTGTTAAACAGTAAACCTAAAGTTGTTACTTTATAAAAACTAACAAACAAATAAATGCAAATGATTTTATTTTACACGTTTATGTTTATTTTAGTCAAAACAATTGAGTTATTTTAATACTAGCAGCGCCCCGCGGCTTCACCCGCATTAGTGTCGATCCCGTGGGAATATCAGGATAAAACAATCCTATGTCCTTTTCGGAGACTCAAACTATCTCTACACCAAATTTTATCTTAATCGGTTGAGCTGTTTAAGCGTGAAGAGGTAACAGACAGACGGACACACTTTCGCATTTATATTATTAGTATGGATTTTCTTGTGCCGAATGTTCGGAATTTGAACCGAATGAAAGTTCGTTTCAAACCGAATGTGATTAATATTATCATAATTATCACATTTCGTAATTTCATTTCAAATATCGAGTGGTGCCCTTGAAGGCTTAGAATTCTTTTATAAATGAAACAATAAATAATTACCTTTACAACAATAGTTGTAAAGGTAATTATAAATAAATAATAATAAATAATAAGTACTCCATCATAGTATCTATAACAATATTTACTGTGGCTTCTAACTACACTTGCAGATCAACATGTCCAATTATAAATTATTATGATTAAACAATGAACACGGATAAGCAATTAACATAATCGCCACTAAAGCAATCACAATAAAAGATCTTCATTAGCATAAACATGATAAAATGTTAATTAGATCCTGTCTATACCTAATGACAAAGTAAAATCTACTGACCGAAAAACTATTGTATAATATGTTACGGCTAATAGCCGAAGTGCGGCTACACCTAGTTTTAACCAAACCTAACCTTGGGGTGCCCTTCGCTCGCTCTTGCATCCTACGTCGCCCTCCGAAGTACACACGAACCGCATCTGCACGTAGTTGTACCCTGTCGCCGCAGTTGTACCCGGCTAAAACTAGATATAGCCGCACTTCGGCTATTAGCCGTGACATAATATATACAGGGTTATTGGTAAAACATTAACAACCTCTTAAGAGGGCATTGTACTCATCATTACAAACAACTTTTACTATGGGACAAAACTTATAATCGCAAAAAAAAATCGGCTGGTCCCTACATTTTGACGAGTTATATGAACATAAATGTAGGGAACAGCTGATTTTTTTTCACGATTTCAGGTTTGGTCCTATAGTAAAAGTTGTTGATAATGATGAGCACAATGACCCCTTAAAAGGATAACGGTGATTAAAATTACACCCAGTACCTATACCTATACAGGGTTATTGGTAAAACATTAACAACCCCCTTTTTTTTTAATAACGTGACCTCTTAAGAGGTCATTGTACTCATCATTATAAACAACTTTTACTATGGGACCAAACGTTAAAACGTGAAAAAAAATCAGCTGTTCCCTACATTTTGACGAGTTATATGAACATAAATGTAGGGAACAGCCTCAACCTCTTAAGAGGTTGTTAATGTTTTACCAATAACCCTGTATATTGTAGGTTCAACAACATCTTGCCCTTATCCCAATTTATTTGTAGTCGGCGCAACATGTCTTTTTCTTCCATACTTCTCTATTATAGTCCGAGCGAAACTAGTTGGCCACGCCTTAGGTATGTGAGCGGTGGGACGGAGGGGCGGAGGCGCTTTGTCATTACTCAGTACGTGCGTTGCGAACAATAAGCAACCCCGCCGCCCTCACCCCCGTCCCCACCTAAGGCGGAGCCAACTAGTTCCGCGCGGACTATAGTCGTCATCTCGGTAGTCACCACCTTTCTAGCCATACCATCTTTCATACAATCCATCCTGATCTTCCTCTAATATTTTTGTAATATAATTTACATGAGTGTCCATGTCTGTGTGGTGCCGGACTTAAAGAATTGCACCACCCCTTACTTCCCGTGGGTGTCGTAAAAGGAGACTAAGGGTCTTACCGGAGAATGGGCAGCAGCGTTCTCTATTTATTCCACCATCATACCATACTGCGATCGCCAACCCGCCTGCCAAGCGTGGCGATTATGGCAAACCCCCCCAAAAATTGGGGGAGGCCTATGTCCAGCAGTGGACGTCTATCGGCTGAAACGACGAGTGTCCATGGAGTTTCTTGCCCGTTCTTCTCCATAGGTACCTACTATGCTTTGGAATGGGTAACCAGTTTCATACTTCTGACTGACAACCGACTCCTAGACAATTCAAAAGTGCCTGTAAATGGTTTAATTGAAATAATGCTTTGAGTTTGAGTTCTTATAGCCATTCACATTCATAATCATAACGTTCCTCACATTTGCCTCATTCCATGACATCCGATTTCCACATAATTATATGCATATTTTCAGTCACCGGTGCCACTAAAGCTACAGTACCTACCTACCTATCCTATCCTACTACCTAATATTATAAATGTGAAAGTTTGTGAAGATGTTTGGATGTTTGTTACTCAATCACGCGTAAACCGTTGGACAGATTTAGATGAAAATTGGCACATAGACAGACCATTTCCTGGATTAACACATAGGATACTTCTTATCCCGATATTATCACGGGATCGAAACTTACGCGGATGAAACCGCGGCGCGCTGCTAGTATACTCATAAAACACATGGGTGCACATTGTGCGAAGGTAACTTTTCAGGCTGAAACCAAGAGGCTTGTTGGTGTAGTGGTATGATTCTCGCTTTGGGTGCGAGAGGCCCCGGGTTCAAATCCCGGACGAGCCCTGTTTGTTATTTTACCACTTGTTGACTTACGTAAAGGTACAAGTAAACTCTTTCTTCATTAATTACACCGCCAAAATAAATGACAGAGAATCGTTTATTTGCAGAAAATATAGGTGTTACCAGTTGTAAAAGTTGGTTGGTGGTTTAATGTAAAAATATTAAGGCTACGCCGACCGCCTAGTGGCGCCCTCATCGTTTCTTTTGTTATTTCTTTTATTTTAGAATGAAAATGCAGAAAATAAGCAGGTTAAGTTGTGTTCCACAAGATTATACGTTAATATTATTATAAACGGTAGTTTTACATTGTTTAGTTTTATTATAATCACTAAAACTGAAAATAGTGGCCACTATTATCCGTTTAGCACAACTTAACGTGCTTATTTTCTGCATTTTCATTATAAAATAAAAGAAATAACCAAACAAACGATGAGAGCGCCACTGCGCGGTCGGCGTTTAGTCGGCGCCCTCTTAAAGCAATTTGACAGACTGTAGAAGCTTAAAATGTACTGGCGTCTGTACAGTCCATGTTTTGTCTAATTAGGGCATGTATAGTAGATTGTTATACAAGGGTCGGAAGGAATCAATTCCCATACGAGGCATTTAGACGCCCGAGCGCAGCGAGGGCGGCTATAGTCCGAGTGGGAATTGATGACTTCACCCGCGTTAAACACTCTACTTTTCGTTTCGAATTTAAGGAAAGTAAAAAATAGTTTTTCTAAAATATTTATTGATAATAATTACATGAATAATAGATACCTACCTATTCATTAGTCTTTTTTAAATTTGAAGTATGGAACACACCACGTCACCGCCACATGAGTAGATTCTGTGTCACCACCGCAGGCCGTTTCGCTTACTAGGGCCCGTATTATTATCATTCTGTCTGCATTCTTACTTTTACCATTTTTCATAAATTACTTAGAAAACAAGATAATCTTGATAAAAATTACTAAAAATTGTGTTGCGACGTGACACTTTTTAGTGCTGACCCAACTTTCTTATTTCGATTCAAAACTTGCATACAGCCTAATCGATACTCGCAATAAAAAAAATGAAAAAAATTTGTAGAAAATGAATAGAAACTCTTTAAACTAACAAAATGTATTGAAATGTAAAATGTTTGCAGAATAACCAATCTATAGAATTAATTAATTATCATCATTCTCAAAAAAACTTCTGGTATGCCTACCTAAAAAATGTTTACTGGGAATTCTGTAGTAAACTATTAGAAAGTATCAAAAATAAAATCCACAATAAATAATTGTCCAATAAATTAAAATAATTTTAAACAGCGATCGCATTCCGAATATAAATTCAATTATAGAAGCATTTCGGCGCGAAATTCAGTAAATGAAGTACCTATTGGCCTGTCTGTTATTGACATGATATTAGAAGAGATTGAAATGATATTAGAAAAGCATAAATCATTATTATAAACAATACCTACTTATTGTATTTATTGCTTAAAATAATTTTATTTTATTTTTAAATATCGATTACATTCGTCATATTAATTACTCGAGTCAATCGAAATTAAAAAAGAAAATTGTTTGGAATAATCGCTTTCACACATCACTGCAATAAAACAAAAAACAATAATGGTCGGCGATTTTGAACACAAATTGAGTAGTGGTAATGATTAATACGTATTATTGAACCTGTGTTCGAATATTACGTTAGAACCTGGGCATTTTCGTGTTGTTTATAGGTAATATTATCAATAACATTTGTCACATTTTAAATCTTATCTACATCTGTGTGTGTGAAATTTGTGAAAAGTAAAAATGTAAACACATACGATTGGCGCGAAACTTCGACATTAGATATCAAAAATGTTCATTACCACTACTTGTTTACCTTAAACTATGGATAAATTCGTCAAATAATTAAATGATGTATATTCACAGCCCCATTATGTAAAGTCAGGATGTTCGAAATCCCCAATTTTTATGTTTTTTAGCCTCGACCACAACTGACATCAAAATGGTGATTATCGTACCTATATGTATGAATTTATTCAAGGTAAATTATTAACTTGTGCGATAAATCTGAAAGGTTTAATGGCGTTAACATATTATGAGCTTTTTATCCAACTCTCCTAATTAACGCACATTCATAAGATTTGATGGGTAGCATAATAAATATTTACATAATCAATTAAGGGTGTCGTATGTCTGATTAAGCTGACTACCTAACTAAATTTAGTTCTATTTTTAAATTTCATTCCCGCCCTAGGGAGGGAAGCAATTACTATGAGACTTTCCCGCCCAAGGGTGGGAAGCAGCGTTTTCCACCCGCTATTCGGATCAAACAAACACTACTTTCCGAGTATGAGAGATGAAAAATTAATTTTACGTTCCTACTATTGTACCTACTACTAATAGGTAGGTACTTCTTATCTTAATAAGATATACAGAATATACATAAAAGTATGTACCTTATGTTTTAATATAATTTTTAAATTAAGATAAACTGTAACTTAAATAAAAATATACTTACACACATAACAAAACTTGAAACCTTAAAATAACATTTTGTCTAAAGGTAACATAAATTCTTCAAAAGATAAAAGTTGAAGCATCCTTGTTAGATACCTATAATCTCTCCTCACCCTCTTAATACCTGCTAAAAGTGATCCCTTATTTTAGTCCGACAAAAAATCATGCATGATATGATGTCATACGAACATACCTATAATTTATTCAAAATATTGATACAAGACAAGATCAAAAGACAACAAATATCACCTGCCATAAACACTCTCGATTTTATTAATAAAAGAAAAAGTAAAAATTATAACAAGGGATGTGATCATCTGATCATGCGCCGTTAACAAAGCTCATGTTACTTTTTATTCGAAACATTGTGATCGGACGAAGTTTAATAAATCGCTTCCTGTAGCACTATCGATATTATTTAGAATTTATCTGTTGATTTAGAGAACAACTTTGGTCAACTTCTTATAGCTGGTTAGTTAACTCAAAGCTTAGTTTAATATGTAACGGACTCAATTATGTTTAGTTACGCTCATAGGCACCTAGAATATTTTTTTGTTTGGGTGGCTTACAGCTAACAATACAAAAGTAGGTACATAATAGTGAGGTCAACTTGACAAGCCATTTCAAGCCTCCACAGTTAGCAATAGAATATTGTTATACTTTTTATTAATAATATAAGTCAACATGTAGAGTATTAGAATTGCCCGTTTATCATTATGTCACCGACTGTACACGTCCTGTCCAGTCGTCCAGCTGAGAATCTGTCCAGTTGAGAATCTGTCTAGCTGAGAATCTGTCCAGTTGCTACGGAGCTTTAAAATTTACATTATAAAATAAACATTCTCGGCTATGTTTTGTTGTTATTACCGATGCTCGAAATATTTAAACCCAGTTTCCTTCCAGTTGTTTAATGTGGGTGTTTGACAAATGGAGTCCATACAGCTATCAGAATAATAGAGAGAAGTATAAAGAGGACGAGGAGATTAGGGAATTTTCTTTGAGTGTCTATGGTTCTGCATGACGTCACTGACTCCTCAAGGAGGTGGTGAGGCGCCAAAGAATTTGTCTGGACGACTGTTGGCTGCTACTTGGTTGCTGTTTGGGTAAGACCAGAGGGACGCAATTCCTGTATTTTTAAGAACTTTCGCATTCTAATCTCAGCCTCAATCTGTCAAAAATATAATCAACAAACAGCGCTCCGCGTTTTCACCCGCATAAGTGTCGATCCCGTGGAATATCGGGATAAAAAGTAGCCTATATGTTAATCCAGGGTGTCAGCTACCTCCATACAAAATTTTATCAAAATTGGTCCAGCGTTTGGGCATGAAGAAGTAACAAACATATAAACACACACACACACACTCACAAACTTTTGCCTTTATAATAATATTGTGATTTATTTTTAGCGTATGTTGTCCCACTGGGCAAAGGCCTCTCTTTGTCCTTTCCACTCCTCTGTGTCTTGAGCTAGTGTGGGCCAATCATGTCTGTAGACGTCAAGCTCGTCCCTCCATATTTTCCAGGGTCCACCTCGATGTCGCCAGACGTTTTCTGGGATCCACATGATGGTAGAGTTAGCCCATGACTCGAGTATTGTTGTACAAGTTTTGAAATTGATTAACTATCCATTAACCCTTAGTACGTCGGAACGTAGATCTACGCGAGACACAATAGCTTTTTAATTATGTCTGTAATTCCGACATACGAGGGGTTAAGCATAACACGAATACAGCATGAAATTAAATACCTGCAAAGGCAGAAATGCATCCACTATTAAACTGCATCGGAAACAATACAGTTGTTAGATATAGGAAGAGCTAGGCTCTAATCTTGAATAGGTACACCGATCAGTGTTTCTGCCATCTTCAAATCACCCCGTAAACAGTGGTTGCTTCAGTGAAACCACAGGGGCTCAGGTGATCAAAGATGAGTTAAGAATTATATCAAGAGCAATACAATCTTCCTGTGCAATAATAACAACTAATATACTGCAGTCGATAAACCGTGAGACCAATAAAATATATTTGTGGTGATTACTTCCATATAACACAGGATAGTATCCATAATCCGTCAGATCATACTCCATATCTATTGTTCTTTCAGGTTAGAAAATGTTGGAGAGGGAGAAGAAGGCCTAAGAAACGATGGATGGATTGTGAGAGGAATGATATGAAAGAAAAGACAGTGAATAATAACGTGACGGTAGACAGGGGAGAATGGAAGAAGAAAAGGTGTTGCTCCGACCCCAAGTAACAAGGCACAGGGGCAGCAAGATGATGATGATCCATGGGCTAAAAAAACAGTATAAATAATTCATAATTATGAAAAATTACCTATTAAAACTTACAAGGCTGCATTAAACCGTTCAATAAATAACATGAGTCAAACACGCTTATGATTAGTCACCGGAAACGGATAGCTAGTAAGGATTCTACGCCTTAAACGGTAAAACGGAACCCTTATGACATCACCCCATTATTGCTTGATGCACTTTGATGGTACGTTTAATGTCCACCTACTTTTGACATTCATGTTACATTCGACGTGTAAGTACCACATCTCCAAGAAACGTCTGTATATACCGTGCAATGTATCAGAAATAAAACGGTTATGTCGTCGTAACCTCACTTAGTTTCAGGAAGTACGTTTGCATCATTCGCTGCCGAAGCTAAGTGAAACTGCGAGTTGAGGGTGTGGCACAGACCATCAAAATGAACAACGTTGTCCATGGGGCTAACATCGTAATCATCATCTGCCTAGCCTTTTCCTAACTATGTTAGGGTCGGCTTCCAGTCTAACCGGATGCAGCTGAATACCAGTATTTTACATGAAGCGAATGCCTATCTGACCTCCACAACCCAGCTTTACTGGGTAATACGATACCCCTTGGTAAGACTGGTTGACAGACTTTCGGGCTTCTGACTACCCGTAATGACTGTCAAAGCTGATCGATCGACCTGTGTGGCTGTTATTATTTAGCCACGGGCCCCCATGGAAAAGTCCTTCAAACTGAATACTCTCCAGGGGACCAACATCGTAATCGCGAAAGAATAATCAGCTGTCCCATACAATCGGATCGAATAGGTATTGAAATTTTGTTTGGGACAGCTAATTATTTTTTCGCGATTACGATGTTGGTCTCCTGGAGACTATCCAGTTTGATGGATTTTACCACGCCCTTAAATTTGACCACACATTTCTGATACACACTGTAAATATCTTCTATCATGCTTCATTGTCAACTCGCAGTGTCACTTAGCTTCAGCAGCGAATGACGCAGACGTAAGATCCTGTCAGAAATATTTCCTGAAACTTATAAAATTTACGACGGCATAATCTTTTCGTGGTAACACCTTTTTGGCTTGCCTTTTGAAGGATTCCCAAAGAAAACAAAAAAAAAAGGTACCTACCTAGTCTTGATAAGTACGGAACTGTGACTTCTATACCAATAGGTAATATTATCTTTAGGTACCCTCCTTCAGCTGACAGGTTTTCCATTGACCTATAGAGGTATGAGGAACAGGGTGTGACGTCAGTATGACGCGTTGTTCTCATGTGGCGTTGTAGATAACGCTACAGACCTTTTAAGGGCTGATGTAATAATGATGTCAGGAGCGGAAGACATCTGTTTTGTTATTGTTATTGCATAGTCAAAATAATAAACTATAGTTACACACCTTAATACAGTCATTTAACAGATCGTTAAAAGGAAAATTTCGACATGAACACACAAAACAAATGGCGTCTTCAAGTTTCCCACCTTTTATAGTTTCCAAGAATGTGTCCTCAGCCCTTGAATGAAGCGAGGTCGTGGACGTGCAATCAATAAATACGACGTTTGAACAAACCATTATTAATTACTAGCACCTGCCCGCGGGTTTGCTCAGGTGGTATTTTAGAAAACGTCATCATTTAGTAACTACATACCTACTGCATATATACCTACCTACTGCAGTAAAAACATAAAGAGGCCACAAGCTGTTAGCGCCTTTGCTATAATAATGGCTAATTTACATTGAACCAGTGTATCAGTGCAACTCTGGAATCCAGTGATACTAGATCGATATTAGATGAATCTAAATACTCTAAGTGAAAAGAGTGTCAAAAAAAATTTTTTGATACTTTGACACTCTTTGAGGGGCCCGTGGCTAAATAATAACAGCCGCACAGGTCGATCGATCAGGTTAAGCTACGCTTGCCGCGGTTGGTCTGTGGATGGGTGACCATCTTTACATACCGTGACCCCTCCGTGCCTCGGAAAGCACGTTAAGCCGTTGGTCCCGGCTGTCATTCGTGGATCTTTGACAGTCGTTACGGGTAGTCAGAAGCTCGAAAGTCTGACAACCAGTCTTACCAAGGGGTATCGTATTACCCAGTAACTGGGTTGTGGAGGTCAGATAGGCAGTCGCTCCATGTAAAATACTGGTATTCAGCTGCATCCGGTTAGACTGGAAGCCGACCCCAACATAGTTGGGAAAAGGCTAGGCAGATGATACTTTGACACTCTTTGTGTCAAAGTATCAAAAAAATTGAGCTATGCTACTATTCTCGCATAGGTATAACGGCGCAGAATAGCCTTTACCTGAAGTGGTAATCATGAGTGGTTCGGTAGCTTCAAAATCATCACGATTGAGCGAGAATATAGCAAAATCAGCCAGTATCACTCATATCCGACCTCTTTGGTGGTTCCTAGTAACTTTGTAACAAAACTTGTTGGCGCCTCTTGCTGCGCCGTCATGCAATTAGGTATATTAATATAAGCAAACAAAAGTTTGAAAAGTCATAATTTTTCTTGGTAATTATTTCTAGAAACCCAATGTTTTCAACGCACAGACTTGTCCTCTACAATTTTAATATAGCAGGCATCGACATTAGACCATTATAATAATTAGTAGGTATATTTATTCACACATACGCGAGGAATTCACCGAGCTTCCCTGTCGAGTAGTTTGTGTAATTAGGACGCATTCTAGGTCACACTGAGGTACCTACATAATACCTAGACCCCGTATTGTGTACCTAAGTGTCAATTAATAGTGCGCAATTATTCTCGAAAGACGGCTATTCATTGAATAAGTTCTAACAGTATTTGTTTAATTGCATTTGCAATGGATATGAGGAAATAGGTTTGTGGTTTTTACTGTCACTAAAACGTTTATGATTTTGACGTAGATTCCTATGTAGGCTAGCCCAACACCTACATGGCTTCTTCTGGAGGAGCCAAAATAGCATTTACAGTAGTTTTTTTGGGTTCTTGGTAATTATGGAAGGTACGCTCATCCACTTTGGGAATATATATTTCAAATGACCAGCATTCACAACTATTCGACGGGAATCCGAGTCGAAAAAGAAATGGCCCACTTTCGGTTACCTGGTTCGGTGCTTTGTTAGAACCGAACTATCGCAACTGAAAGTTTCAGTAGTTCGGTCAACCGGACTAACAACCGAACTAGTACATATTTAAGTTTCAGTAGTTCGGTGCTTTGTTATAACCGAACTATCGCAACTGAAAGTTTCAGTAGTTCGGTCAAACGGACTAACAACCGAACTGCTGCTACTAGAGGGATTTGCCTAGTCTTCAACAACAAATAGCCGCCGGAAGAATAGTGGTTTTCTCTTTGGTTTAACTTCCAAAATTTTCTGGTTTTCGATTTGTAAACAGCGTTTCTCGATAACATTTATTGATGTTCGATCCGCATGGAAGCGTATCGAAAGGCTGTGAATAGCTACTGCTGCTACTCGGGACTGATAGCTAATGCAAAGATTGAGACATGAGAGTAAAGACACAATCTGTAAGGAACAAAGATACAAAAAATGTAGCCATACAAGTTAGATACAATAATATTATAACGGTAAAACGAATGATTTCTGCTTAAAATCACAAAGACAATAAGAAAACATTATACAAACACGTGCACCTTCATTGATAATCATCTCCTTCAAAATAATTCCACATCCCTTTGAAACAGAGCCTGTAATTTATGATAATATATCAATCTGTTGTTCCCTAATCTGGAGGTTATAATTAAAACATGAGCCTGTGTCACAAAGTACAGGTCTTGATATCCGTGGCGGCAGAACCCTTTAATTGTGTTCAAATCGAAACCTAATGTTATTGTGCCTTCGTTCATTTTATCGATCGGATTTATTAATCGCTTTATTTGTCATAGATTAAAACTTTCGAAGAACTTTACTTTTGTCGACCCTTTTGTGTAGGTAGGTATTTTCGTTTTAAGTATTGTAACATATTTCCCAAATTCTGAAAGCGACGAAACATAAGAAGATACACACCACGACATATCAAGCTATACCAAAGACTATATAACTATACATTTTCAGTATAAGCTGATTTCTCATTTTACGAAAAGAATATATAATGCGAGGTCAGTTTAAACTGGAAATGTATAGCTTGATAATGTCGTCGTGTGTACCTAGTAAGCTAGATTATCTTTTTACTAACAAAAACTATTGTCGCAAAATTCATTATTTTTGTTGGTAAACTGTGGATAAGGTTATAAGACAATACATACTGCATTATTTTTACGTGTTATGTTATCACAAAACAAATAATTTTATTGATTTATTAATAACCAACCTATATTTACAGTTTGCAGCACACATACCTACTACAAATTATCGGTCCATACTAACAGTTACACATACAATCATAAAATTAAGTTTAACAACAACAACTCGAACGCAAACTAAAAACAAACAATTGAAAAACAAACAATTGTGTTCATTTATTAAAGTATGTACCTTTAAGATTTCCTGAAAATCAAACATTATAGATAAATACGACAAGTCCTCACAGAGCAAATCAGCAAGTATCCACAAACCTCAACATCAATTCACCGTTCTTCCGACAGGACCACAGAAGCGACGTCGTCGGCATCGACGGCCCCGAGGCACGCAGACAATATCGCTCGCGATTGAATTATCGATCCGATAATAGGATCGCGAGAGTAATGCCCCTATATACCTATTGTTCTTGCTACTTTAATTATGGGAGCTATTGGACCAGCTTGTTTATTAAGCACTTCTTGTGAGTAGGATCTGATAATTGCTGAATGAAAGTTTACTGATTTGTTAAGTTGCAAGGACATAATGGTTAAGGTATAAAATATCAAACGTTAGAAAAAGATAGATTAATCAATTTCATGAAAGGTTGAATATTAAGAAAGATAATAAGCTCAAACTCAAACCGTCTTATTACAAAATGAGTTCTAACTTTAGACCTAGCTTAAGCGCGCCTGTATGAGTGGCGCGCGGAGGCACTACGCCGGGGGGAGGATCCGCTTCCGCGGCAAATCGCTGCGGAGCGGACGGATCTCCGGCGCGATCTCATGGCGGCATGGAAAGAGCGACTGTCGCAACCCAGCGCAGGGCACGCCGCGATAGCGGCGATAAGACCCCTCTTTGAGGAGTGGCTTGAGAGGCGCCACGGCGCCCTCACCTACCGCCTGACGCAGGTCCTCACCGGACACGGAAGTTTCGGGAGGTTCCTGCACATCATCGGGCGGGAGGAAACGCCCGGGTGTCACCATTGTTAGGATCGCCCAGAGGACACGGTGGAGCACACGGTGGAGGTCTGCCCCGCTTGGGCGGAGCACCGCCGTGTCCTCGTAGAGGCGATTGGCAGCGACGGCGACCTCTCGCGTCCGGCCCTGGTGCAAGCCATGGTCCGGGGCGAGAGGGAGTGGGAGGCAGTCACCTCCTTCTGCGAAGCAGTCATGCTAGCGAAGGAGGTGGCGGGACGGCTCAGGGAGAGAGCCTCCCGTCCCAGCCGCCGCGGGAGACGCTCCGGGCGTCGGGAGCCGCGTGACGACTCCCGGCCGCCGTAGGCGCGGGCCTGCGGGCGGAGAGTAATGGGTAGCTCACCGCCCGATCAGGACCAGGCCCGTGCCGGACGGCGCGTACGTGTTCCACGCGCGCCTCAAAGAGATGTCAGCATCGGGGAGGGGCCCCTTAGGGCCGAAGCCTGCCGGGTCAGCGGGATTGTCCGAAAGGGTTACCGCTGGCCCGGAACATAAAGGGCTAAGGAAGGAACACGGGTGGGTTTTAGTCAGTAAGAGTCTGACACTCCCTTCCGCTCCACCCAGAGCGGGAGGAGTCATTTGATGATTTCCGTCCGCAAAAAAAAAAAAAAAAAAGACCTAGCTTAAACCTTCGAGCCAGTTAGGGTCAAATCACACCGAGATGGCAGCGAAGCGGCGAGCAGTTTCAGTGTCATATAATTTTAAACTTTATCGTCATTACTATAACACATACCTAGTATCGCTTGAGAAACTTGAAAGGTCGCGCGGCCGCCCGCGGCGCCGCGAGCACTCCGACGACTCAAGTTTCTCAAGTGATACTATGTATTATAGTAATGAATATAAAGTTTAAAATTATATGACACTGAAACTGCTCGCCGCTTCGCTGCCATCTCAGTGTGATTTGACCCTTACTGTATTTTGAAGTTTATTCCGACGAACGTATAGTTCTTAATGCAAAATTGACAACTTAGACTCGGGTTTAACGTCAGTTTTTGTAATAAGAACTTTAACTTTTTCGAATTATAGTTCGAAATTTAAAACAGGCTCGATGGTTTAAACATGGTTCTAAAAATAAACCGTGTTTTGTAATAAGGTTGAAAGCATTTATTTCAATTAAACCATTTATTATTTTTCAATTGTCAAGGAGTCGGTCAGTAAGAAATATGAAGCTAATAAACCATTTCAAAGCGTAGTAGGTACCTATGGAGAAGAACGTGCAAGAAACTCCATGAACAGTCATTTAAATTATATTGTTACAAAATGTTAGTTACATTATTAATGTTGAATTTATAATTATATGTGGGAATGATGTACAAAAAATGTACAAGTTAAAAGCGTCCAGAGTACCTACAGCTAATAGAAGCAAAAAAACAATTCAAAAATAAAATAATTGAAATAAACCGTGGCGGCTAAGAGATGTTCAGTCCCAAGTGACGGCGCCCGTTCACAAACATGACGCATGGATCAGCACTATTTAGCTCATCCATTTTGAAGGAAACTAAAAGCTTAAATTATGATCTTACAAATGAATGTTCAAAGTCATAGAAGGTACCATAAAGATACACTAGATAAATGAAGAGTTCGATTGACATAAGTAGATAACAAAAGCAACGTTAAGTTTGCCGCCTATTATTTAAACCTAATTAAAGCATATATCATTCACTTGAAAGCAATTAAACAAAACTGTATCAATTCCATTTAATCAATAAATCTAAACAATATAACTGACCTGTATACACTGTTTGAAAGCGTTGGTTAGCAGATAAGAATCAATATGGCGCCCGGAGCGTCACCGGCTGTCACCCAAATGAACGAGCACATTAAAATGAAACGCCTGAGACTAATGGTAATAAATTAAATAGTCGTCCACGTCACTCAAGCCGCAGGACTTGAAGAAATACGCCCTGACGGAAGCCAGGTAGTTAAGATTCCAAACAAAAATATAAGATAACAACAGTTAAGATGTTACATTTTATTAGGAGCCAACAAAGCGACGCTAATTTACGTCCTTTTTGGGTTGTGAGATAAGGATAACAGTATTCTCTTTTAACGATTCACATCATCAAGTTGCATCGTGTGATTCCTCTTTATCCACACCGGGTGCTAAGTTTAACCACTCACGATTTCTAAGACTACAATCCTAGACACAAACAACATAAAATTTCTTCACAGCAATCGCTCATCTTAAATTATTGCTGTGGGTCATACCACACGCGAATGTATTGCAATTCATTACGACACTAACGTTAGAAACCGATAGTTACAATACACAGTGGTTACAAGTAAATTACTCGAAGTACTCGTAATCTACGCCCAGGAGGCAAACAATAGAGCAATAAAAGCAACTGCACCCGACAACTCGAGAAAGCAACAAACGTATCGACAACATATAAATCAGAGACAACCTCGAGCGTTACTACTTGAAGCAACCCAGAAATATATCAGTGGACGTTACCGAGTTACCGACCAAACACTGGGACATAAATACTCTGTTTCATAGAAATAGATCCCTGTCACAGCGAACTATCCGCACTTTGCACTATCTGTCTCATCTCTGCGTTGATTTATTTGTTGAAGTTGACAAAGTATAGCAACTTAATTTTCTGCTTTGGGTTACTTTTTAAGGGATACCCAATTTATAATCCGGCTTGTTGTTATCGAATTTGGACTGAAGTGGTCCTGTTTAGGGGAATTGTGCAGGAGATAACGTTCAATTAATAATTGGCACGTTTATCGTTTTTCAGTTATTCTGTCTCCCGTTAAGCCTTTATAGGAATGAAATAGAAATTGTGAAATCTCTACTCTGGGCTATGTTTTTAACTACAGAAGGAAATTTAAGTAGAAAAGTTGGCTGCAGATAAACAGACATGACAACGTTGGCTGGATCAAAACCGCTGGGCGACATTAAAAAATCGTGCGTTTTAACGACTTGCGGTAAGTAAATATAACTAAAAAGTTTCCACCGGCCCAAGTATAACAGATTAAAGTGCAAATTCGACTGCCGCATATCAACATTTACGGACAGAGATGTCACATAAACAGTAATAAAATTTCGGTACAATTATCCAAATACGCATATGAGTAGCCGGAATTCCTCCACGGTATATTTCGTAAGCAAGGGTAATCTTAAGGGCATCGGATCAGGTGGAGGGAAATCAACTTTGTTGCATTGCTTTACGGGGCATTAACAATTATTATAGCAGTTTTCATAAAAACTATGTTGATGTAATCGGCTTGCCTTTCCTTTGTCATCTCTGTAAATAGAAGACTGACTGTGACGAAATCATCTCGTTAAAATATTAGATAAAAACGACATTAAGTATATCTATCTTAAAGTTACTTGTAATGCAATAGACAATTCACTATGTGATTCCAGCTTAGTCACTCAGTTAACGTTAATAAACATTCGATAAATATAATAATACTCACGACCTCTTCCAAAAGGGTCATCCATATATCTAGAAAGTAACATTGTGGGTTATATTAATCGCACATATGGTAGAATTCCATCGATAACTTTCAAATGTATGCCTGAATGAACGATCTACGATGCGTCGCATGCACTCGTCATAAGCACCCAATCTTCATAGCGCTCTGATAGGATCAGAGCCGCGTTTCGTCTACGTGATCTCACCAATTTCACCATAACAAGACTTGTTCTCATGAGTATCTTGATCTGTCTAAATTTGAACTACAATATAATGAAGAACTTCGATAAATCGAGCAAGCCCTTTGTTGTCGGTAATGTTAAAACCATTTTAACGTCGATTAGTATTGCAACACGATTGATAATAGCAACACACCATGGTGTATCAATCTAAGAGACGAACGAAAAACTTTTCCTCAAAAAACTAATCTTCTTATATCGTATCGATTGCACGTATTCATGTGATTACCTAAGAATGTTTAGGTCTGTACTCCTAAGAATTTTAAAGACAATCGTTTAAAACTAGGATCTCAAATTCAAATTTATAATATGGTGTGGAAAGCAATTGAGTCGAATGTTTTATTATAAAAAATATTTTTCCTCCTTTTTGTATTCTATCTATATAATGATTATAAAAAATATTGTGAAACATTTTAAAAGAGTAACGGTGGAGTTTCTCGCCCATTCTTCTCCATACGAACATTACGAACCTACTTTTTGGAAGGAACTAGACACAATTCTATTTTATTTTATTTTCAGTTTCTAAAGAGCCTTTTATATGCCTATAAATGATTTGACTTTGACTATCATTCAAACTATAGGGATTTTAGGTGCTTAGTAAAAAACCGGAATGGAAATCCAAAATAAATATAATAATATCAAAAATAATACAATAATATCATTTATTCCAAAAGGCTTTTACATAGTTACAGAATGAATAATTTACTTGCTAGCGGTATTTAAAATACAGGAACCCAATGTTGTACCAGGGGGCTACAACAAAAGGATTTTATGTAGGTTTGACAAAGGTATTAAATAATAATATAAAAAAAGCCTACCCTTGCACGCAAGTATCACTTAAAGCCGTAATGCACGATGCCAACTTGTAAAATAAGTCCAACTAAAAATATAAAATGCTACAACACAGGAATATTTCATTGATACTTACATACACAAAATCCTATGTGGATTACGAATCACCCGCAGACAAATATGAAAATTTATCCACCAACTGTGAAAATACATAATGTGAATACATATATTATATACCTACTAAGAGAAAAGAGAACTACGTAATTCTAATAATTGTTTTACAACATTATATTATGATTTTATTTTCTTGATATATGGTATACGTACATATTATGTCGGTACTTGTTAATGCAATGTCAGTCCTTAATATCTATTAATTACACCAGCTATTTAAATCTAGGGAATAAAATTAATGTAATGTTACACCCATTACTACATAGTACACTAGCAGCGCCCCGCAGTTTCACCCGCATAAGTGTTGATCCCGACGGAATATCGGGATAAATACTATCCTTTGTCCTTCCCCGGGATACAATCTATCTCTCTGCCAAATTTTATCGAAATCCGTTCAGTGGTTAAGACGTGAAATTGTAACATACAGACAGACTTACAGAGTTACTTTCGAATTTATTCGCCTCGGCCCACATATGTAAGCCCATCAATGCCTAGTTGTGACCAAGGCTTGTTTAGTATTTTTCTCAAATAATGCGCGGAAATTAAAACTAAGAGTAGTACCTAGGCAGAACTTTTTAATTGAAAACAATGATATTCTAATAAACAGATATGTTATACCACTTACAAAACAACAGAAAAAAGTGTTCCGCGCCGAGAGGCAGCACACATACACACTTTTCATTCATTTTACATTTCACTACAAGTAAAAAGGATAGAAAAAGGATAGCTTGATAAAACCAATAAGAAAAAAAGTGACAGCTAGATGTTGTCAATTGCGCGTGAATGTAAACAAACATTATTCGGGCTACCAATCACCGCACGTTGGCATCATAGACTAACAAATTAACTAGGCAGAAAGTACAAACCGCGTGTACAGAATTTGTAGTCGGGATTTGTGCCTATGCAACGAATAAACACTATTAAAAGGTAGGTAGGTGAAAAATAAAACACGTTTTAAAAAGAAAGAAATACAATTGTAAAAATAATCATACACCTTCGAAAAGATTTAATTTTAATCTCAATGGTAGGTTTATTTTAACACTATCTGTGACATACTATGGTAACGATAAGCTATTACTTAATATTTTCTTTTCCTACATATTATGACATGTTTAATTTATAATTAAATATATCAAACAAAATTATAAAGAAAAGTTATTAAAAGGGAAACTAGAACTCTGATGTAAAGATGACTTTACTGCCTAATATTCGCATCTGTACTTTTATTCTATGTCCGGAGTGCTCGCATCCTTGTCGTTCTTACGACAAAAAATGTATTTTCCATCTCTTTCTTTTTCCTAACCTCCAAATATCAGAATATTAGGAAAATAATTGAAATATATTAATAAATCGAAGTATATTGTGTACTTTCGTGTGGTATGAGATCCCTTGTGTTTTATTAACTTTGGTATCATAATTGGTACACTTTCTAAATACACAAAATGGCATTTTGGATGGTAATTACGTAGCTGCGCGCAACGTCTCACTCGTAGACGTGCGTGACACAGACTAAAGGCAATACGTCCCAATTAGGACGTTTTCTAGTCTTCACGATTTGCGCGCTCATAACATATCTGTTTACTAAAATATCATTGATTGAAAACATTTATCTTTCGATTTTGGCGGTAAGTAACAAGTTTTCTATTACGGCTCTTGCCGCCTCTTGAATTTCAGATGGTGTTAAAGTAAGTTTATCACACTCATTATCTTCACTTGAACTCATTTTGTCAAATACAATTACTTTTTAAAATCAATGAGGAACAATAATAATTTTTCCCGCGTTCATTTTTTTTGTCAATAAACAGCTTTCTAATTGCAAGCCAGTTCGAAATTTAAATAAAACCTTCGATAAGTTACCTCCTTGGTTGCCGTGTTTCGGAGTAAAATATCGTTCCATTTTTAAATACACGACATAACGACGACGACGACGACGATTAAGTAATTTGTTTGGCCGCTAAATCACGACAGATATGGATTTTCATACAACTTTTGCCGGGCGCTGCTCGCATGTATTTGGCCAGTACAGCAATTTCGATTTAACTCGAAGAAGGTTGACAAAATAATGCTCAAATTTCCAAGCATGTTTAAGAAAAATTAATTTCATTGTAAAAAAGTTTATTAAATGTTTACACTATAGCCACTCAAGAAGAAAAGTGAACTAATGATATATGATTATGCCATCAATATATTAAAGTCAAGACTTAGAAAATATCTTGAAGATATATAAAAAATAGATATACAATAATCTGTAAGTCAACCAATTTGGTTAAATTACAAATGATTCTTTTTACTTTTTTTTAACATAGTACCTTCTCAAAAAGTATCAAAACACCAAAATTTCAATAATCGTGTTTGTAGTCATAAGAGGAACTACTTTCTGAATCAGGTCTCCTTCTCCAATTACTCCAATTAGTATCGTTATCTTCTCTTTTTCTCCAGAAACTGTTATCATTACCAGTATTTCTCCTACTGTTATATCTGTCGGTATTCCTATTGTTTAATCTGCTATTATATCGGTTGTATCGATCCCTGTTTCGATCTGCATCTTGTAGGTCCTCGTCTTCGGCTAGTGGAGATCGTTTGTAAGGAGTCTTTTTGCTACTTACAGGTTTGATGTCTGTGTTTTTGCCTACGTCAGGCGGTGGTGGAGGGGTTCCAATTAAATCAGCTATATAGTTTTCTCGTTCAATCTGATACCCGCGAGCTTTTTCGAATTCTGTAACAACGTTTTTCCGTTTAGTGTGGTCATCACTTTATGAGTTAAAGCCACCTAAAGACTGAATGATGTAACATAATATATTAAATCAAAGATCATGTAGATAACGTTCATTCAACTCATAAAACAGAACTAAAAATTCAAAGAGAAATCATAAACAAAAAAGAGATTTCACCTGTCCTAACAACACTTTCATCCCAGCACATTATGGTAGACTTGCAGTGACGGGGCGTGCGAACCAGCAAATACTAGTGAAGCAATAAACAGTTCATGTAGTAATATTTATAGACAATAACTAACTCTTAATAGCGTCCTTGGCGGGGACCCCGAGGCGGTCGCGCATGTATCGGCAGACCATGTAACCGGTGCGATTCAGGCCGTGCGTGCAGTGGACGCCGATCAGGGTTTCTGTAACAAATGTGACACGTTCATATTTTGTAGCCGTTGACTGTAAGCCAAGTGATTTTTTATATGAAAGCTTTACAGAATTTCGCCTCTGTAGGTATTTAATTTGGTTTGGATAAGAAGAGTTTATTGACAGTGTAATCAAAGGTCATATGGAGTTGCATGTCGAGACCGATGAAATATCTGAATATATCGTCTACAGAGGAAAATATGAGTTACAAAATCAAAACCTACAATTTCCCAAAAACAATAATACAAAAAGACAAACAGTAATGCAATCACGATCGATAGCCACTAAAGCGCATCGCGGAAAATAAACGAAAACCTCATGTTTGTGTCTTCAAAATCGCACGGCAAACATCGGCCGGAGGTCGTTGACTCCCACCCCATCGCACCCTATCGCTAAGCGAGGGCGGTGCAACGGGGTGGCGCCGGGGGGAGAGGAAGTCGTGGCCGCGGTTTGACACTTCCTCAGGAAGACCTTTGAAGTAGCAACCAAGATGTACCTTCACATCCTACACAATTTCACAAAGCAGCCTTTTAAAACATTTAGAAATGTAGTTGAAATCATGTTTTACGTTACGTACAAAGCTACAAAATGGCAGTGTGTGGCGGTTCCTCTGATTCTTTAGATTCTTAAGAAAATTCCACAACAAAGACATTTTATAACTTGGCATTTTTGTCATACAATCAGAGAGTACGTTTCAACTTTCAACCATCTACGAACAGAATCATAAACCCACGAAGCGTACGCGAGCATAATACAGACGTTACGACCTGACTTTGTCCGCTACATATGCACCTCGTAAGATCTTTAGCACGAGACAAAAAACGAGCAAAAACCTTATTGTCGATGCAAAATTCCCACGCAGAGCGGCCAAGGAGTAATGCATTTGAGGCATTACACATGCAAATGCATGCCAACTCGGGACAGACAAAAAAACAATTTCATTTAAAACAATCCATCAAGGCAAGCTTTAGCCAGCAACTTAATTAACGTATGTAGGTACATGTTTTCAATTACAGAAACAAACAATGCAATGATAATTATGAGAACTCACTCGAAGTATCGTTATGAGATAATATTTATGAGCAAGATGTACGGAGCAGGCTCAGTTAACTCTTTTGAGTTTAAACCATTTCGTTTGAGGCTCGAGGTTTAAACAGCTTAGAGTAAATTGCTTTTCAGTAATAATTGCTGTAAGGCTAACCTGCTCTTGTCTGAACCCTGCTTCAGACTCTTAACTATCCGTAAAGATCGTCATAATTAGTCGTTTCTAAGCACCAAGTCAGATTATTTTGCTGTCTGACACATTCTTCCTTATTTGCGCCTATTCTCTTACAAACCCTGGTAGCTAATATTGCTTTATAATTATGTTGCTTACATAAAATAGAGCTGCCGTTTCAGGTTTCCAAAGTAGCGTTTGGTGACATTTCAAACGTGAACTATTACGTTACGCCGCCGCCGCACCGATTCACATGCAAATCGCACCTGACAATACAACAAGCCAATAGCCCAAAACATGTTACCACTAGCAAGTCACTTAGCATAGAAAGCCTGTACGTACTGCATTTGTAATGTAATAAACTTGATAGAAAATAAACAACAGTGGTATTCCGACGTACGGCCCAAACAAACAGACAAAAGGTATCAAAAGAGGGCGTTACATAATTATAATACCGATGCATTGATGAATACTTATTATTGCGTAATCGGAGGACCCACCGCAGTCGAATATCTCACAGATTAGTCCAAAGTAAACTCTTCTAGCGCACCTTAATAAGAAAACTCAACAAAATTAACATCGCACACAATGCTAAAATGTTTCTTTAAGCAAAAGATGTTTGAACTGTAATATTTTAGTTAGCATTACATTTATTTGACGTTAATAACAAAGCAACAACTGTGCTCACTAATAAAGAAGTATAATTAGCAAAACATTACTGAGTATAATCACTATCCAGTGTCCACGAAATCATTCTTTCCGCAAACGTCGTACATTTACGTTCAAATAGGCAGTTTACGTTACATCAAGTATGATATATCTCTTAACTGAGACGAATAGGTGTGCGCATCGCGTTTCATATCGATTGTCGACAATCGATGCATTGTGAACGAAACGAGTCGATATCGATACGCGATAGTTCGCCTACGCTCGACCCCCTTACATCGTAATCGGCTTATTAGGATTTTACCACACGCATCCATGTGACTGCGGTGTGTTAACAATGTTACGATGTCGACCTAGGTATCTCTTTATTGTGCTATCCTATTACATAGCACTTAAAAATTGCGTGGCTACCTGCGTTGATAGGCTCAACCTTATAGCCATAGACAACAAAAGTTATACAACTGTATTCAGGGGAATGAAACCCACAAAACCATATTTTTCTGAATTAATAATTGTAAAGTATTCAACATACAACTGCTGATGTTTCAACCCAAACAGCAGGTTTCAGTGCGTAGAATTCACTCGCACCAATTTTCTTCCGTGAATATATATTTATCGGTCGCTCGTGCGAGCGGATCTGAACCAGTTCCATACTTAGCTATAAACTTGCTAATAGGTACTTAGAAATCACGATAAGCAAATAAACTAACATTAAAACTATGCCATTACAGATATGAATAGTAAAACAGCCCAAAAGCGCCGCGGGCGCCGTGTCTTCATTTGAAACGCCACTTGACGCAAACAACATTTTTCGGACGATAAAGGCCTTATTACGTTTTAATACATTGATATTTTTATGATAATAGTTTATGGAAGTTACCAAGTAAGGCTGGCTTTCTACCAGAGCTGTGTGAAGAAGCGGAGCGACGAGCGAGGATAAAATCAGGCAAAAAAATTAGTTTCATTTATGAATGTGAGGCAACTCTATCGGTGGATTTTATCTTCGCTAACCGCTACGTTTCCAAGTAGATCTATGGTGAAAAGCCAACCAAATACTGAGGTTTATAGGAAGCGGGAAGCAATTTAAGCCAGTATATAACAAAAAATTAAAGTTATTTTCTTGAAAATCTTCTATATGGTATATATTCAGCTCGTCAAATCGCTTGTATTGAAACCTCATCCCAAAAACCGTATCTAAGAACTTGTTGCGAGTTGCCACATCATCCGCGGCGCCACGCGTGGGCCGTGATGTGATGATCAGATGACTGATTAGGTATTTAAGAAAATTAATTGTCGCAACAGCTCTACATTCTTCGCTCGGAATTTTTATTGAACACGATTGACAGAAATACCGAAACTAGCTATTGATCGAGTAGCGGTCGCACATAAAATATTGGAAAACGGTATGTTTAAGAATTTACAATCAAAGAAATAGTTAAAATGTATATTTTAGTAGCTGTTGAAATGACTAAGATTGGCGGATGACTAAGGGAAGACAAAACTCGGCAGCAGACAGTAACTAACACATATTTAGAAGTAAACAAAGAGCACTAAAACATCATGAAAAACTATTTGTAAATATATCAGAAAATACTTGGGCAAAACAATAATCGAATGTTCAAGCTACAAATGCTCATAAAGAAAACACTAATTATGACTGTAGAAAGGAGCGGCTCTAACACAAAAGATGAACAATAGCTACTAACACATATTATGAAATATTTCTTAGACAATGCAAATTTATCGCAACTAAATTACTTCTCTTTAAATAAACCGCAAAGAAAGCAATACCACAGAGTTCAACAAAACAATAAATAAAGATAGTGTTTCAAAAGAATAATTTAGAAGACACAATAATTTACCAAATAACAATTGCAATATATTATGAGCGACTGTTAAAGTACGTTATCACTCCACAAATAGACGGACAAACAGATTCCTCAGCAACATTTGTCACTGCGACTGGTTCTATTCCAAAAGTGCAACTTTGTCTACAACTATCTCGGAGTAAGTAAACTGCTTGAAGCGCAGCGATATATCCAGCTCCCATATCAACAAACTTGGAAACTAACTTTCGGACAAACTCATTTTTACGTGACGCCATCCCAATAATATAAAAAGAAGCGTATTTTATCAGTGAGCTATCTACGATGCAAGACATAGGTACAACAAACATAGAATATTGATAGAAAAGATTTTACTGCTAAAGACATTGTTCTCATCTATCAACCCAAATGAATTCATTAAAAGTCAAATCAAATATACATCATACGAGTAGATAGAAACACTAGTAGCAATATTTACACAGACGTTGTAATGTCTAGTTATTTTCCTACTACTAACACAAAAAGTAAGCAAATCCCCATCGTTTATCAAGGCAACGTCGAAAGTAGCAAGTCATCCATGTAGCAGTAAAATAAATCCATCCATCAAGCATGCGACACGCGGCAGTGGGACATCTGCAACACACGTCAAACAACTTCTTGTAAAACATTTATAATAGCGATAACTTCCATAATTGATTCCAGTACTATCCATCTGTTAGAAACATCGATAAAAGTGGTCGATGATAAAATTGATTTTTAATTCGAAGCGAGCACGATAAATTATGCATAACGATGTAAATGTGATGTATCAAGTGATAATAAAGTTTCTTATGTTCTTAGATCAAATACCCCAAACTTGAAACGAAAATATTGGGATTTGGTTGAAATGCATACACCCAAATATACATATAGCATTATTAAAATAAATATGGAAGGGCAATAACCAAATTGAAAAATCCAATAATTTGTTTAAACTTTAAGCATGATTACGACCACCACGGGGTGCACAAACAGTAGCAAGTGTAACAACATTCTCCGCGCATGCGATATCGTGTAAATCAGGACGCGAGCGCGATTCCACCACAGATAGCGAGTGAAATACGAATATCGTCGCATTACCACGCGGCCGCCGAACACTACCAATGGTGTCATTTACTTAAACGTTCCACACAATCATCTTATTTTAAAGATAACAATCCAAACCTCCAATAAATATTAACTTATTTCAAAAAGAAACAGTTCATCGCAATTGAGAAAACAGATCAATCCACAGGGATCAACTTACATTCTTCAAGAATCTGGCGCCAGCCTTAGCAAACCAGTATAATATACATCTCACTCAATCTACTTAGCGACACCGATAACCGGCCATTACCAATGAAAATGCCGACAGATAGTCGCATGCTCACAATTAATTGAAACTGCCCACGTAATCTAATAAAAGCTAGTTTTTGTGAGCAAGACAAACAAGGGCGCCCATTCGTAATTAGAACTTAATGAACATTCGGAATATTGAGTTCGGCACCGTGAGAAGTCCGTCGATAACTACGATTTGTGTCACTGTAATTAAAAGCGTAGCTGCCGATAAACTGGACGTGTAGACTGAACCTACTAGTTTTGTCTGCATCGATCAACCAGAGTTTGAGGAGCTCTCCGATACTTGCGTCTCATACAAGACAGGTGAAACGGAAAAGGAATATCAGTTCTTTGAAGAGTGAACACGAATCAAAATTCTCGTTAAAATCGGAGCGATCTTTAATTGAAATCGTATGTTGTGTCGAACGTCACTGATAAAGCCGTATTCGGTTCTATTGACGCAATGACGTAACTGACCGGTGATGCAAATTGAGACGCAATGAAATTTAAATTACGTTTTATTAATTTCAATATATACATATTTCATTTGTGATGATTCATACGCTGCGATTGCATTCATTTAATTGAGAGTAAAAGCTTTACAGATTCTGAAGATAATAAAAATGAATTTCTTACCTACACAAATTTTGTTTAGAATTAGTTTGATTTACAGTAGTAAGACCACTATTGTACAAAAAACAAATTGACATGGTGCCACTTAATTCGTAACATTTTATAGCTACACTCAAAATAGTACCTTGATAGCCTCGACATATATGACCACATTTTATTTGAACAACTTTATTTTCACTAATCGCAGTAAAAGATACACTTGACAGAATGAGAAATGTTTCCGCATTGGACGGAAAAGTAGAAAAAAGGAAGAATTTCGTGGTAGGTTTGTTCGTGCAACTAGACTCAGAACATGTAGATACAAATCAACTTTACGCAAAAAATATTTGACCAGCTATTTCTAGATCAATGTGTATTCTTAAAATAGAATAACAATTAGGACTATAAACAGTGAGTACAACCATCTGCCCAACATGGTCTTCTCGTAAAGCAATACAATTAAGCAATGGGCGTGCATTAACACCTCACTACAAAGTTTTCACCCACGCAAAATGAGTGTACTTATACCGACTCATGATTTTAACCTACATGAGCGTTTGCAGTGCGCCGAGCTAACAACACACCCAATTGTGTACGTTTGTTTAGATTGAATGTATGAACGGATCTTACCTGTGGTCGACAAACCGAGACTGGCTCTCTTTACTTGAACAGCCACTAAAGAGAAAACCGCAACAGCAATTTAAGTCCGCATACAAAAGCCGTCACTGACCACGGCCCAAAAATAATCAAATGCGCTAACTTTTAGTGCAAACAAAATTTTGACTCACCACAACCTTTTCCCAGGAATTCGTCAACGGTATCCATAAATCTGGAAAAAACAAAGCTGATTTAATATTAAAAACAAACAATCACATAAGCAGTGTTCTGAGTAATACGTGTTTTGAGTTAGGTGCCATTAACAATGAAAATGTATTAGCACATACGACTTGAGACATCAAACCATATAAGACTGATTAAAGCCTAAAGGCAGCTAGATAACTTGACAAAGAATTTTAACAGAGCCAGGGAATGTGGAACTCAAAACAAAGAAAGTCTTTGAGTAAACGAAACCTTTCCATTAGCTATCTTATGAGCAGCGGCTCAGCCGCAGACCTGGACGAGGCAATATTGTAACAAGTCACGAGTTGAACTACAACGTAAATTCTCTAAATTCCAGTAGTAATTCCTAATACAATAAACTATAAAAGTTATACCTAAACGATGTAAAGTGATACGTAGCAACAGTTATTCCACCATAAAACATTTAATTGAATTTCACAAAAATATAGAATCTACGGCACCCGTCAAGAACCAGATGAAATATTATCATATATCGATCGCAGCGTGTCGCCATACTTTAATCGATTTTTTTACACCTAAAACCGCACGATCCGTGGGCGTACAGAATTACAAGGCGTTTTGCCGACCGGACTGCCAGTTCGACCTATTTGTTGAAATATGTTTGTTTTCATCATAACAAATGTCTTTTAATATTTGCTACGAGGGGGCGCCGACAAACCCCAACTTGGCATTATTGGAATGTTTTCTTAAATAACTTGCAAGGGTGGTCTAATGTTGATATTTCGGTTCGGAATTTTCTTTTCACAGGCAAATAAATGTGTCGCATAAAGTATAAGTTTTGATGTAAAAAGAAATTCTGCGCACAGCCGAGGGTCGTGGTGATTAAGTCTTGTCATGCAAAATTGCAGGCGTTTACTAAGCGCCATCATTTTCTAATTATTCTAGAGACCCCCTCGAGCGACACGGGAGCCGACAGCGGCGCCGCGACTAGTTGCATTCAAACGAAATTTACAATTCAGTTTATCATCATCGACAATATTAACATCTAAAACGGTGCAAACGAGCTCTTCATTTAGCACGTAGATGAGTTATTGGAATGGCGGCGATGGCTGTTTCACAAATATTTTATGACTAGAAATAGGAGCTGTAAACTTGTTGGTTTATAATAATAGTTATGTCATAATCGTAAAAGTTAGTACGAGAGGAAAAACAACTACCAATTCTAGTTGTTGAAACATAAAACAGCGGAAAATAATGATCCATGAAACAGTAATTAAAAATGATGGCTGCTAAAACTCAAATATAACTATGTTAACAAGGTGATTCTGTGGAATGTAATCTGTACTCCAATAACATTTACAAATGAAACTAGCCGCGACGTGTGGCGCCAAAGAGTCAACAGTTTAATTGTGTATAAAGTCACGATTCAACAAATTCGAAGAACATATCCCCATCAAGGTCCGTGGTTACGTGGATTTTGCTTTTGACGTTTTTTTTTTCATACCTAGTATCTGGTACGGTCAACACTGCTTCATATACAAATTTTAACACCAAATAAGGTTATTTTCATTATCATAGTTTTCTTCGTGTTTTAGACTCAGTTCTACGCATTGACCTCATGACCTTAGATACATAAAATATATTTGTGACAGACCAATTAAAATAATTTAAGTATAACTTGAACAAGGATCAATAATACTGTAACTTTCTAAGATAATTAGTTTTAAAACACATTACAAGTTGTCACGAAGAGGGATATGAATAGTGTTATACAATCTAAGAACTAGAAGATATTGTGTGATTGTATTGCAATATTTACCATGTTCAAGCTATTTTTTATATATTCACAAAAGAATGGTGATAAGTTTATAAGACAGGTGCGTCAGAATTTAAAATATTTTAACATCATTCATTCAATTAATATACATAGAAATAGCGAGGATGACAAATAACATTGGGTACAAATATAGATATGATATAATTTTCGGCTTAGCTATAATCCTTATTAATCCTATAATGGCACGTCATTTTTTATTTATGCTCACAACTAACAGAACAAACTTATGTTTACGACAAAACACGAAATGTTCTACAAATGGCTACAATTAATCACATGCAAGGTCGACATGATCACTGAACGACTTCAAAGCAGTACATAGAAACATACAAACTTTCTAAGCATTTCCTGGCCAGCACGGACGTCATTATTTAAAATCTGTCAAAATTGTGTATTTTATTACACGGGCGGCAGATCGAAGCTACGTGAATTACATGCTTTCTTATTTAATATTACTAGCGTCTTGCGTTTGTGAGATAATTTATAACTAGCGGCCTTATCTGTACGGTAAGATCGCTCCCGAGTTATAATCCGGGTATTTTTCATGGCACACCGGCCGCGGTGCCACTGCCGTGCCCCTGCCTTATTGGAAAATTTATGTAACTACCAGGAGGCATCACTGCAATTATTATTGCCCCTCCGACACTAACCGAGAATATTCGTGAAGATGATCGAGAGCTACACGCAAAGGACAACTTAGATATTCCGTTGTTTCACAATGTTTGCCAATCAGCAAAGCATAATCAATTTAAATTAAAATGCATTAAATTATAATAGATAAATTGACATAAATATTCTAATCCCACAGATTACATTGATTAATCTCCTGATGATATCTGAATGCTGGCTGCTCGAAGTAAATATAAACTCGAACATAATCGATAAGCCGCGGTTTTAATGAAAAAGATCATAAGCTTTAATATGTTGTAGTCCATAAAATGTCAAATTTACAAGACCATTACCCGAGTTTGACGACATACGACCATAAAATATGCGTATAAACTGTGGAATAATTTTATTGCGAATTAATAACGACATTTATTATAATTTCAACATTCCCAAACTTGTTCCTGGTTTATTGTCATTGTATTTAGGCACAGTTGCCCAAAGAGTCAATCAAGTTCAAAAAAAACTTCCGGATTTATTTTATTGAAGCCTGTAAAAAGCCTCTGTTATACGACGATTTAATTTAGTAAATTCCATCAAGTAATCCTGTTACTGCGTAGAATAGAAAATGACAAACATGCTTTCACAAGACACCGGACCTCACATACGCGACGCGAACGCATCCATCATGGTAGGAGCGTACACGTCGTTATGTGTCGGCACCCAACAAGCGCCGAAAGTGCCCCAAACAAAGATAATAGGCGACATTTTGATACAACGCGAGATAAGGAGCAAGGAGGTTCCCATGCGATCCAGGGCGTCCTCACAACTAAGAACAACGTTGAAAAACAACAGGCCAAAGGTCAGACGTGAATTAAATACAAGCAGAAATATGCATCCGGTGACAAATAAAGCAGGAGTGTAGGACCTTCCGAAGTTAAAAGTTGGATCTTGGTACAAATAGGAGAGTAATTGAGAGATTCATGGGTTCATTATGCACGGTGAAGACAGTAAGGTCGTACCGATCATTAATATTACAAAGTTATTAAACATGTAAGATGAAGACACGAAGGACTACGAGACTATCAAAACTATTTTAATGATTTGAACATTAACTTAATGAAGCTTTAGTGTTGTGTGTAGTTGGAATATAATTTATGTTGGAGTAGTATCGTAGGCACGTCATCAAGTTCGTGTTTACGGCGTGCAAACTGCACGACTGACGGTGGCAGACTGCCGTCGCGAAGTAATTACCAAGTGATACATCGCCTTGATCCGAGATGCGCATGCGATCCTGTTCTACTAATGCTACGTTTCCCAACAAGTTGTCTGTTCTTTAGGTAATATATGGTTATATAATGAATGTTTAAACACCGAAGTTTTGAATCTAATTAATAGTTCTACTATTTTGCAACTATCGGTTTAAATAAATTGCACGTTTCAGTCGAAGCACTTGAGTTATAGACAAGTGGTAGTCGTGCCTCTAGGCAGAAAACTGTAGACAGTCGTTTGAATTAAAGGATTACATGTTACTAGCGACGCGGCGACGTGATGGACTTTATGTGTCTTCTCAGAATGAAAAATGAGTGATTTAGAACCTGATAAAGAATTCCATAAGGACAATATATAACGTGATACATTTTTAGTTGTGAAAGTATGTCCAATAATGGAAAATAAAATTAATTCAAAGGATCATAGTCAAAAAAGATAAATATAAGGCCCCTTTGGGACCGTAAATTTAATAGCGGATTCCACAGAAAGCTAAATGAGTAAAGTTTTGTGGAAATATAATTCAAATAGTTACCTCATTCAAATAGTTTTGCTCACATATTCTCACATTAAACGCGCCGTATGGTATATTAGTAAAAGTTACTATAAAATTATTTAATGGCTATGAATATCAATGTATCTTAAAAGACTATAAAAAACCTGGAGGTTAAAAGGAAAGTTTATAAAGAGATTGGGTTAATAATTCAGAGTCGGTTTAAATCGACAGTTTTATGTGATGTGCGTGATAGTAATAAGTACAAATCAATGTCACTAAATTTAATTTAAAAATACTATAAAGAGTAAAGCTGAATAAATAACCTTTAATATAGTAAACATGACCGAAATAACAAGGATCAAACTATACAAAAGCGATGGTTAACCCCAGCCAGACCGAATTTAAAACAAATCCATAATAATCCAAAGTACTAGTATTAGCATTAAAACATAAAGCTAATACAAATAATGCTAAAGGTTACTCATAAAAACGTAAATTGCCTATAAGTGTTATGCCAAGATTTAATTTAATAGCATATTTCGCACCAAAAACCAATTGATTCTTTGATACATATAATATTAATGGAAATTTTATGAGTGTCTCGAAATAACAGCAATAACGACACCATTTAAGTGGTGACCGACCTGTAAAGAAATAATTTTATTAGGAAATCGCAGGAGCTGATAGTATTCTCCCGACGTTTCTTGATTGCCAATTTATAATGTCAGTAAATATTGTTTCTTATTTAGGGCGCGTCGAGAAGACGATAATGGCACCATTTATTGAATTACCAAAAATTAAAAGATTCAAGAAGCTGTCATAACAAGAATTTTTCAAGTCGTAATTTTAACCGCTGTGATTTGAAGTAAAAAATAAAGTTTAGGTTTGAAGTGTTATAAAAACCATAGTTGAGTATGACAAAGCTTATAAAAGCAATAAATAATACTGTTAACTTAAGGACGTACCGCTGTATAGAAGTTATTGTTGTATATTGTTAGAAATAAGCTATAATACATATTTTATTATTAGTACTTTCGGTGTATATTTATAGCAAAACTGTCTGAAAATTTTACGCGCACTATAGTGGAGCTATATCACCACAAACATTAGTCACACTATTGTCCTGAATCCTAAGAGTAGGCTTGTCATCTGCCTCTTTGAATCTGGATACAATCCAAGTTACCAGGACTTTTAGAGAAGAATCATTAAAAAATAATTTTGGGATATATCCAAATCTGTCTAGTGTAATAGAAAGTTTCTTTTGAAAACAGAATCTAAGCTTTCATAAAGTATCCACATCGATTATAACAAATGTGGGTTATATTTCAGTTATAAACAAAAGCTGAGAGAAGTAAGTTTTGCGGAAGCATTAAAAATGACAAATGACAAACGTCCTGAGTTAGAAAGATTTAGTTTGCGAATCTACTCGTAGATAGCGTTTTCCCACGGACGTTTCCTTGAAAAATATATATTGCAAAGGCAGTCGTGGCATCCCTAGACAAATACAGTGATCGCAAGAGAGTGATTGTCCAAAGTAGCGCCATTCAATCAGCACAAAAGCCAGGACACCCCATTCCTTAAATGTTTACGTCGGGAAAGTTTCAAAATAGCCCCCAGAGTAACCTTCATGCCTTTCAGTGTCTGCGGATTGTGGGAGTAAAGGTGTGTTCTCAGACCAAATAATATATATTGAAAAACTTGATATTTTCTTTACATATAATTTAGTAACATATACAGGGTTATTTGAAAAACACCAAAAACTCTTAAGAGGTCATTGTACTCATCGTTATGAACAACTTTTACTATGGGACCAAATCTGATATCGCAAAAAAGAAAACAGCTGTTCCCTACATTTATGTTCGTATAACTCGTCAAAATGTAGGGAACTGCAGATTTTTTTTTCGCGATTTCAGATTTGGTGTTTTTCAAATAACCCTGTATACATTGCTGTGACCTTACAAAATTACCAAACAGCAAAAATCTAGATGGGTCTATAATGTCTATATGTATATTTTCAAATTCAACATTAATATGTAAAAAACCGGGCAAGAGCCAGTCGGACTCGCGCACCGAGGGTTCCGTAACATCCGGGTTTATGCATAAGGTTTATGTTTATGAAATTAAATGTTTTTTTTTTTTATATTTGAGTTTATTGAATAAAATGTAAATTAAGTACGGTTTACGATTTATGACGTATTAAAAAAAAACTACTTACTAGATCTCGTTGAAACCAATTTTCGGTGGAAGTTTACATGGTAATGTACATCATATTTTTTTTTTGTTTTATCGTTCTCTTATTTTAGAAGTTACAGGACACACATTTTACCACTTTGGAAGTGTCTCTCGCGCAAACTATTCAGTTTAGAAAAAAATTATATTAGAAACCTCAATATCATTTTTGAAGACCTATCCATAGACACCCCACACGTATGGATACGACGAAAAAAAAATTTTTTAGTTTCAGTTCTAAGTATGGGGAACCCCAAAATGTATTGTTTTTTTTTTATATTTTTGTGTGAAAATCTTAATGCGGTTCACAGAATACATCTACTTACCAAGTTTCAACAGTATAGTACTTATAGTTTCGGACAAAAGTGGCTGTGACATACGGACGGACAGACAGACAGACAGACATGACGAATCTATAAGGGTTCCGTTTTTTGCCATTTGGCAACGGAACCCTAAAAATACAATGTCTCCTACAATAATATAGTATGCCTCAAAACGTAATCTAAAGGAAAACGGTACCTATATTTTTAAAATCACCCATTGTGTACACAGTTCTTTTCAAAAGAAAAACCACTAAGATTTACACAAAGAAAATCGATCATGGCGACAACTTACAGTACAAATAACAATAAAATCGAATCACTTCTATTGAAGTAAAGACTACAAATATAGTCCAAGTCTTTCTTTAAAACTTATTATGATAAAGTCGTTATTATAAAAATAACAGATAAACTATATTGCTACTAACTTAAGAAAATTCATAAGAAAAATATTATTTTCATTTCTAGACATATCAAAATCCTCACAGCTATTTTGGATAAGACTTGAATAACAAACTACGCATACGATTTTCGAAACTAGGCAACGTTTTTTAACTGGGACAGGAAGTAAATCAATATTCAATATTTTCCTCCAAAGAACAATCTCGAAAAGTTTTGACGTTATGCAAATACGGGTACATAAAGATGACGTAGCCCGGGAGCTATTTTTAAAACCGTGACGTCACCGATATTATTTGTGCGAAGGATTGTCTCCTAAAATAGTTGAGCCGGTCTCACGTCTCGCGAGACAGCAAACGGTCCGGAAACAGTTCACAGTTACAAATACAGGATGGTTACCACAGAAACTGCACTGATTTGCTGGATTCGTTTTCTTCTCTACCGATCGTTAGGTCTCCAGACAAAGTTTACTCTGTTTATTTATATACAATATTTAGGGCTAATTTTTCAATCATCTGATAACTTTATTCGAGGAATAATTTTTAAATTTTGACAGTTATTTCATACAAAAACTGTCAAACGTCAATTTTATTCCACGAATAAAACTTATCTGGCCATGGAAAAATCAGCCCTTATTCTTTTAATTTATACTTATTTTCGTGTTATCTATTCCTTATGTTCCATGTTTTCTCTCTGCATCGCCCAAGGTTGACTGATAGAAAATGCCTCAAGTATTAAGTTCGCCTATTGTACAGTATTTTTTTCATTTGTGCGCAGTTTTAGTAAATATATAAACATGTTTCTGTCAGAACAATATATTTTTGCGGTAGTCACCCTAAGGCTTGTCAGATAAGCTCCATTTTATACAACGAGAATTCTTTTCTTTAATTCGTATGTTTGATTTAGATGATTAGTTTCACAAGCTCGTTCAGGTTGTGAAAATAAACTTTGTATGAAAACATCTTTAAGCTTGTGATTTATTCTGAGAGCTAGGTATTATCTGATCCCAATTTTTCTGTATTAACTTTCTTTCATATTTACTCAAAAACTATGAATGTTCGTCATTTTTATAGAGTCGTCTATTTTCTAAATGATTATGTGGCAAATAAATAGTATCAACTTAAAGTTTAAGAAAAGTTGCTGAAAAACAATCAAATGTGTTTTCTAACATATTCGATTATCAAAGTTGTTAGAGTAAATAATAAATCCCACAAAAACATTTCATGTTAAATGTTGCCAAGACGAGACCATGTAGCTCGCACTATCAAAAAGTAATCAGATCTCATGTAGAGCCAAGCTTCTAACTCTACACGCCCTAACTCTACAAGGCCTAACTTCGCAACCTTTACACCTTAGTTAAAATATATGGCTTGGCCATTTCGCTACATTCACATGAGCGTAAGGTGAAAAACGCTCATACTGTTAATGGTTCTTGTAGTAACGAAACGGCCAAGCCATATATTTTGACTAAGGTGTAGAGTTTGCGAAGTTAGGTCTTGTAGAGTTAGGGCGTGTAGAGTTAGAAGCTTGGCTCTACATGAGATCTGATTACTTTTTGATAGTGCGAGCTACATGGTCTCGTCTTGGCAACATTTAACATGAAATGTTTTTGTGGGATTTCATTTCTTTTTGTAAGTTGCTCAACTTTTGTTCAAATGATCAACTTTTGTAAGTTGATATTTATACGAGTATTTTTTTCTGTTGTTCATTTTTTCTTTCTTTTTTTGGGGTTTAGTTATAACAAGGACCCCCTATATAAATTTTCAGACCTCTAGCATCAAAATTTACGGAAGTCTCATACAAACTTTCACCCCCTAGTTTCAGGGGTTGGGGGGTAAAAGTTTCAAGTTTTATAATTTTTTTGTTGTTTGTGTACTATTACTAGCTTACATACCAAATTTCAGCTTTCTAGGACTTCAGGAAGAACCTTAAGAATATTGATGATCATCAGTCAGTGAGTCAGTGACGAAATCGGGGTATTTTAGATATCAATAACATCTAAAGTATAAGAGCTATGCAATTGAAACTTTATAGGTTTAATAAGTCAACCACTGACATCATATCCCGAAAATTTTGTTTATCTGTTATAATCCAAACCAAAGTTAAGAAGGTTCAAAAATACGACGAAGTGCTTCGAGAAAAGGTAGGTAGTGCCCTTGCGCTTCGCTTGGCTCGTCTTGGCGGGGGCACTCCCGTGCCCCCAGATTCAGATTAAAAGAAAGACTGAAGCAATCCGGTACCCACGCTTAAAAATACAACACCCACTATCACTACACTACCAAAACCACGAATACAAAAGCCCTTAATTAAAATTATTAACATATGAGCCATCCTGTGCAAGCCCCATACAGTCATCTACATCTGCCATAACAGCGCTGACTCACACATTACGTGTCCCGCAATACTCGAGTAGGTACTCGTAAGAACTATCCTAATTACGCATAGTGAATCAGTTGGTTTAAGGCCCTATGTACAGACGCCAGCACATCAAGCTACCCGAAACTGACAAATTTTCCCAATCAATTTCGAACCTAATGTTGTAGCGATAAAGTTGAAAATCTATTAAAGAAATTTGACAGATTGTAGTAGCTTGATGTGCTGGCAATCTGTACACACACGTTTTTTTGCCGTGACAAACTACGGTTTATTCGCCGTGTGTAGGCACGGTCGTCAGTGTTGTATGGATCACTATGGAAATTTGTCGATAGATATCCGTAGGCCCGTACTACGGTACGGGCGGCGCTTTCTCCATACCTACCTACCATACAACCGGCGGTTTACTGTGTGATAATAATATACAAGTTCACACGATTATTCTACGGTGCGGCTACCGCGCGTTACTGTATAGAAACCATGCCTTGTACCCACGGCTACACATCAAACTAAATAACCAGTATAAGCTGACTTCTAATTGTACGAAAAACCTATGCAATGCGAGGTCAGCTAAAGCTGGAAAATTATAGCTTGATATGTCATCGTGTGTACTACGGGCCCTAAAGTCTCTGTACAAGCCGTACATTTTATCATTACCGTGATTTTATGGTCCTTCGAGTCGGATTTAATTGTACAGTTGATGAGACAGTATAGTCTCTAAACTCGACAATTGTTGCGATTATTGTTATCGATTCTGAGAATAGGTCCCTTCCTGGCTCATTTGTGGTCTAGCCGAGTTGCCGCCGGCACAACAATACAATGATTAAATCCAAACAAACTGGTCATTATTAATTTAATGTCGATGATATTGAGTCGTTCTGTTCAGCATCGTTCGAGTTAACCACAGTTATTATTACGGCTTAATCTTTGTAGAAGAGTTTGACAAACAAGTTTAAAGGTTTGGCTTTCCGATTGTTTTTGAGATTGGAAACTAAATCATTATGATGCACAATTCGTACACACATACATAGGTACATGCAATCTAACTCAGGTCTTCTTCCCATAAAAAATCAGCTGTTCCCTACATTTATGTTCGTATAACTCGTCAAAATGTAGGGAACAGCTGATTTTTTTTTCGCGAATTCACGTTTGGTCCCACTGTAAAAGTTGTTATTAATGATGAGTGCAATGTCCTCTAAGAGGTTGTTAGTGTTTTACTAATAACCCTGTAAATTCTGATTCAGATGATAAAATAAGATTTCCAAAACAGTAAAAATTACGCTTGTACGATTATTACAAGAATCGTCTGTATGATGTTTTTTTCTGAAAAGTTAAACTTTAAACTGTTCTTCTGTAAAGTTAGCCCTATGTCGCTTAGTCAATTTTGCCTTTCAAGCGATATATTTGGTCATACATACACGCCGGTTGCGAGTACTGCGCTCCTTACTTTAGGTGCACAGATTCCTTTTTAACTCTAACTAAATTATCAAATAAGGTAGGTACAGAAGCTTTATCATATTCAGTGTTTTTTAATCAGGTATAAATTAAATAAACAGCCGCGCGTTGTATATTCAACGATGGCGTTAGTAGAAAATCTACATCACTTTCTATAATTTCTATCCCTAACCTTATCCGAGTCAGACGATGCTAATTAAAATCTTGCTAAGCTTCAAAACAAAAATGTAAGTGTTTAGGAGCTTAGAGAGTTTTATAAAAACATGTTTTTATTTGACCGACCAATAACAAAAACCTACAACAATCAATATACAGGGTGAATTTACCAAGTGGGCGTGGATGGCCAGATCTGAAACTACGAGGGATAGTGAAAAGTACTCAAAGGAGTCGCGAGGGTCGATTTTGATGAAAACTAAAACTGCGTCATTGGATTTAAAAAAAATCAATATTTCTACCCAGGAATCGAACCCGATTACTGTTACCCGGTTTTTTTTTCTTATAGGAGAAGGGTAGGAGTAGTGTAGGAGTAGGGTAGGAGTAAGGTTGGAGTAGGGTAGGAGTAGGTTAAGAGTAGGGTAGAAGTAGGTTAAGAGTAGGGTAGGAGTAGGGTAGGAGTAGTGTAGGAGTAGGGTAGGAGTAGTGTAGGAATAGGGTAGGAGTAGGGTAGGGGTAGGGTGGGGTAAGGGATAGGACACCACGCGAACGAAGTAGCACCGGGCAGCTAGAAATAATTTATATGGCAAAACAACGTTTGCCGGGTCAGCTAGTAAACTAATAAACCAAATACAAGAAGAATTAACAAAACACGAAAACCCGACCATCCTTACAGTATCATCATCTGCCTAGCCTTTTCCCAACTATGTTGGGGTCGGCTTCCAGTCTAACCGGATGAAGCTGAATACCAGTATTTTACATGGAGCGACTGCCTATCTGACCTCCACAACCCAGTTACTGGGTAATACGATACCCCTTGGTAAGACTGATTGTCAGACTTTCGGGCTTCTGACTACCCGTAACGACTGTCAAAGATCCACGAATGACAGCCGGGACCAACGGCTTAAAGTGCTTTCCGAGGCACGGAGGGGTCTCGGTATGTAAAGATGGTCACCCATCCACAGACCAACCGCGGCAAGCGTAGCTTAACCTGATCGATCGACCTGTGCGGCTGTTATTACTTAGCCACGGGCCCCTCACCATCCTTACAGTATAATAGTAATAAAACCACAACAATGCGATTCGTCACCAATTAAAGATGTAGGATGTGCAAATTAATTAGCGTGATCATTAGAAACGGCGCCAATGACACATAAATAAAACTACAGTATTATGTTCGTTTTACACGAAACTGACCACACGTGTGAGTATGAATTAATTAATTTCAGCACTCGAATCCTAGAAAGCGTTAGGTACCTCTATATTCATTAGAATTTCTGTGACTGTATAATTAGCGTAATTATTGCACAGTACAGTCATATCTTTATTGTGAATAATTCATAATAAAGATAATTCGTGATGAGATCATTTGATATCTTTTAGATTGGGATCATAATTTTTGTTGGAAGTACGGTACGAACCATATTTAATGAAGTCGAATCAGCGAGCACTGACATTTGCTTATTGTTAAATTATTTTTTACGAGAATCGTAATCGGATAAAAAATAAAAATACCCAATTTTCATAATCATTATGATTTTTTAATGTTATTCCTTATAAGCATTCGACTAAGGGCTGATTTTTCAATCATCTGATAACTTTATTCGAAGAATAATTTTGAAATTTCGACAGTTGTTTCATACAAAAACTGTCAAACGTCAATTTTATTCCTCGAGCAAAAGTTATCTGGCGATGGAAAAATCAGCCCTATTATAAAAAAAACAGTGGCACTCCGGGAGTACCGACAGATATGAAAACTTGAACAATTAAGTGTGTATTTTTTTTATCGTCTTATAAACAAAACACAAACAGAATACTTTGCCATCACTCACTGACATATCGGATATACATTAACACCGAGTACATCCCGAGGACAGCCGAACACATCCGAATGTAGCGCGGTGTCGGTTACGGTAACAGTGTCGCGAGTACAATGGTTTTTTCCCATCTCAAAAAATGCCCAACGCACCAAAAGAAGTTTTCACTTCAATAATAATACCAGTAAATAGAAGATTAAATTTTGCAAAAAAAAAAAAAAAAGCGGTGAAGTTATGAGTAAACTGACAGGACTTGATACTTGAGCCTAATTTTATTTCATTTTTTTTTAAGCTTACGCTGATTTGTTTTCAAACAGACAAGAACATAAAAAATAAAGATTGCTCTAAGTATAGATTATTGTAGAGATTCAAACAAATGTTATACTTAACTTATTACATAAATAATTATCTAAAACACATTTTAGCGTCTATACATTTGTTCTGAACGTATAATGAACATTTTAATCTACAAAATGTCGCTCAAATACATCAAACTTGTCATCATTACTCGCCGCAACCAGAAAATAATTACTTGTATTAAAACAAGGGCACGTTCTAATCAAATCATGTACTGGGTTTCGTAAGCGTTTAATTAACTCAGAGTACGATGCAACCGAGAACTTTCGTAACAACTCCAAGTATATAAAAGTAGGTTTAATAACAGGACAACTATATAATAATACATACAATGTCTCAATTATACCCAGTCTGTGTGGTCCAAATGATTATTACACACTCCGTAATAAAGAATACTCGAACATTGTCGATATTAAGATCAGCTATTACGCTGAACAACTTGTAATAGACAAGTTATTAGCATTATTATGGACATTATAGAAAATCGACAATTCGTTTCATCATTCTACTCCTTATGGTATTTATGTTTTTACTAGCTTTTGCCCCGCGGCTTCGTCCGCGTGGATGTCGGAAATTATCCCACAGGAACGTTCTACCGGCATAAAATCCTATGTGATAATCCAGGTTATAATATATCTGACTGCCACATCTTAACCGTGCAGGCGTTTTTGCGTCATTGACTAAAAAACATCCATACATCTAAACTTACAAACTTTCACATTTATAATATTACTAGCTGCACCCCGCGGATTCACCCGCATAAGTTTTGATCCCGTGGGAATAACGGGATAAAACCTATCATATGTCCTTCCCCGGCGCTCTAACTATCTCTGTACCAAATTTCAGAGACACTTTCGCATTTATAATATTAGTATGAATATTAAATCTATAATAAAAATCAATGTTTATAGGTTTGTCCTCTATGCGTTCCCAAACCATTGGTCAGATTGTGATGAAACTTTGGTAGCGTTCAGGGGACGCCCGTGAGGGTTCCTAATTATTAAAACATTAAAAAAATAACAAAAAAAAATCTGAGAGGGTACGAAGTTCGCCGGGTCAGCCACTAGGATATGTATACAAGCTGCGACCCGCGGTTTCACCCGCATAAGTCTCGATCCCGTGGTAATTTTGGGAATAAAACATATTTAAGTCCTATTCCAGGTCATGGTCTAATAGTGTTGCCAGGTGTCCCGATTTGCGCGAAAGTCCCGATTTTCAGGGGTCTGGGGGCGCGTCCCGATTTGTACCTGATCGGGACTATAAATGTCCCGATTAATCAAAAAATGAAATAAAAAAATGTATATTTACGCTACGTAATTTTTCGATATCCTGAAAGATTATTTTATATCATTAGGAGAATACGATTGTCCCAGTGCGCTGTGGCTATTTTTTAATTCTGACAAAACAGAACCTTGTTTGACATTTTATCAAAATGCACTGAAAGTCTAACATGATGCAGTGATATGTCTTGAAAACGAAACATTGCTGTGTTTTGAAGGTCACAAAATAATGCTAGAAGTTAATGAAAAATTGAGGCAGAGAAGTGAAGATGAATTTATGGGATTTACGTGTAGTAACTAAAAAGTTGCCTGCTGATAAAGTAACTAAAATAAAAAAAAACTGGCCAAGTGCGAGTCGGACTCGCACACGAAGGGTTCTGTACCACAAGGCGAAAACGCCGAAAAAAACACGTTTGTTGTATGGGAGCCCCCCATTAAATTTTATTTTATTTTGTTTTTAGTATTTGTGGTTATAGCGGAAACAGAAATACATAATATGTGAAAATTTCAACTGTCTAGCTATCGCGGTTCTTGAGATACAGCCTGGTGACAGACAGACGGACAGACAGTGAAGTCTTAGTAATAGAGTCCCGTTTTTACCCTTTGGGTACGGAACCCTAAAAAGACTGTTGTGCGTGGTACAAATATGTTCTTCATTACATAGAAACTAAATATGATCTCAAGAATAGCAGATTGGACTTATTTAAACCATTTTCTCTCCGGGATGATTCATTTGCTTACACGTCAATGGTTAACATTATTGAAAATCTAAAAATTGATACGTTTTTCGACATGGATCAACTTTATGAAGAAGTTTGTAAAATCAAAGAATGCACAACATTTTTAAAGACAATCAAGATTTAGTAAATGTTCAAAAATTATTTTCTTTTATGGCTTCAATTCCAGTATCAAACGCAACAACAGAAAGGCTATTTTCCCAAGGCTAACTTAATTTGGTCTGAGAGGCGAAACCGTTTGACACTCGAGCATGTGAAAGCAGAAATTCAAATTAAAACCAACTTTAATATGACATGCAATGAATTTTATAACTATGTTATAAAAAACAAGGCCATTCTAAAGGCGGCAAATTCCAATAAAAATATAATTTTAATAAAAACAAAAAAAAATTACATGAATACTTAGGTACTTTATTGTTCTGACCTTGTAACACATAGTAGTATAGTAGTATAGTCTACCCACTTGTCAAATTTTGAATTTTGAATGAGCAAACAAACGTACAAAAAATCAATATTTTCTCTTTATAATATCAGTTTAAGTATAGTAGGATAGTTGAGCAAGTTATGAATAACGTAATAAATATGAAAGTTAATATTGATATAAGGAGAAAATATTGTTTGTTGGTATGCCAAGCCAGGTGTAATTGGCGCTACGCGATAGCTCTGATAGATCTTATCGCGTTCATTAGTATAGTACGACATTAACATAACCAGCTTAACATTAACGTTTTAAATACACGCATTACTAATAATCGTTGTTTGGTTAACTCATTGCTTTTTAGAGAACCAGAAAAGGTGAACGGATAAGTTCTTAAGAGGGTCCCCCCTTTATAACAGAACTTTTTGTCATATATTATTTTGCATAACAGCGTATAGCATAAACTGCATTTCGCAGAAAATCGTTTGGCATACACTCATTTATCATACATTCAAAACTCATAATTTTGTAAGTCAGAATCATCTTTAGGCATAAATTTCATATCCATAATAATTAAAAAGTAGAACCATCATATCGCAGAAAGTTCACAGTCCGAATCGTCTTTTGGCATACGTGAGTTCGTGCGAAGGGGTCACAGTTTTAACCTAACCACATTTTTAAAATAATTAATTAGGGTCTAAGTTGGTTTACAAGCAATAATAAATAAGAGGTAGTCGACGGAGCCCCGCTTCGCGGGGCCCCTATTTCTTTCTACAGGGTTTAAAAGAACTTAACTTAACCCAAGTCGGGGTGCCCCAAGTCCCGAGATCGCTTATAGAAACCATTATTTTTATAGTTCAGTCAAATACCATGGAAGAATACACCGAACAAACAATATTCGTTAAAAAATAATTCTACTGTTATCTTCATAGTATGCCAAGTGAAATTATGCCAAATAAAACTCTGCCATCTTCATAGTATGCCAAGTGAAATTACGCCAAATAAAATCCTGCCATCTTAAAGGTATGCCATTGTAAATTCGGACATATAAACATTCGGCCAAACAATAATTATGGAGCATCAAAATTCTGCCAGATAGAAGGAACCTTTCTTAAGGAGGTAAAAACTGCTTAGTAATTATATCTGTCGCCGTTGATCAAAACAGCGATAATTCAACGTTCAACACCACATTATCGTCTGACGGACGGTTAGAGAAAAATAACAGTGTTAGTAGAATGGGTTAGTGACAGTAAATTTGGACAATGGCTGGCGGTCTCTATATTTATGTGTTTGTTATCACGCTCGGAAGTCTCCTATCTTACTCTGATTTACACTGGCCTCTTACTAGACAAACAGTCAACAACGTGAGAATTTACTTTTAACACCTTTAGTGCGATAAACGAGTTCACAGCTCGTAAGATACGTACGTGGACATACTTTATTGAGGGATCATTAAAGTAAAAGCTTCTATTGTCTATCTTTTAGAATCGCCCGGCCACAGACAAACATCTTGGAAGCTGGCTATAGTCGCGATGATGTCAAACGAACTTTTTGCACACGCGTCGTAGGTATAATGTTTGATTGCTATATATACAAAGTATATCTATGGTTGATGTCACAACACTTGGGTCTGTTAAACGCCAGGTCAAAGTCTAAATTTTTTTTCGGTTTTCCCAACCGTGATTGAACAGACTAAAAATAAAAAAATGACTTAACAGATACTACGTCAAATTGTCTCGTTATAAGTCTCAATCATGCGCTAATATTATCACAAACAAAAAACAAAGGCGAAAATGCTCAGAAGCGGATTTAACAAGTATGGATGATATAGAATCTGATGTATCAATATTGGATCAAGCGATGACATTAGCCCGTGGGTGTACCAAGTCTCGTATTTCATGGTGTGCATTTTTGGAGATAGTAAAATCTATAAATGATTGCACGTCTATTGTCGAGTGAAACATTAACTGTATTGTATCACCAACTTCCCGGGAAATAGGCCTGTAATAGGCGTAGAGAGGAATCGGTAACAGCGAATAAATCGTCAAAACAATAAAACCCTTAAAAGCGGAGCAGTAAAAATCTATTAAACGCACAATCGGTACCACCGGCGGTGTTCACAATTTATAGACGGGGTGATATGTACACGAACGGGTTTGTAATGACGACATGATTGTCGACAGTCGACATGGAAAACAAGTAAAAATACAGCCGTGATAAATGAACCGGGTGAGCACGCGAGCATCATTACGAACGCGCGTCCGATCATCTCCGTTCAGTAAAAGGTCGTATAAATGAAGGTCTCATGACAATATATATTTATCCTCAATTTATTATTATAATAAAATAATAGCGTCATTTTATTAGTTCTCTTGTTCGCACGACGTTACCTGTCTAGACTAAATTGCAGTGATGCAATTTACGTTGAAAATTTTTCGCACGTTCGAAGCGGGTTTTCCGTTAGAGTTTACTCATAAAGAATATTTTCTATCTAAGCTTAACTGATTTTTATTTCATTTTTCTACACTTTTTAAAGTTTACCTTAACTTGCAAGTTAAAAGACCGACTCCAATTTTGTCTCTAAAATGGCAACTGCATATCTAATCATAAGAAAATTTTCATTGTATCGTGTGAAATTGAAAACGTTGTTTGGGAGTAGAACCTCCCCGGAGTATACTATTCTCAAAACATATAGACCTGTCATTAAGTCGACGTACCTTTTAGTTAAGATTCGAAGTAGCTATACGGGTGGCGCATTAGTCAAACGTTAACTGACAAACAGATGCCAGGTCCGCACCTTGATAACAACAGCGAACTATCTTCGAAATGCCGATGGTTATTTATGTCTATGGCAGCCGACGATGGGGCGCAGTGCCGAACAAAAGACCAGACAAATGATCGAGATAATCTCGGAGTTAAGGCTGAGCAAATCATTTTATTTATTGATAGGCCGTGTGATTTGCGGGTACTTCATTCTGATTCATTTTCTGGATAATTGTTACTGAACAGTACATTATGCAGGAGGAAAGTGCTTAAGACGAAAACCTGGACTTTCTAAGCTGATAAATAAACAGATAACAACAATGAAATGAGCTTTTAGAGGGAAAATAATAACACAGTAAGAAAACAAAAATTCTATTATGTTTCTATGCAAGCTCTTATATGCAAGCTCTACTTAAGCTTTATTGCCGTTACTAAATAAATCTGTCACCATCGAATACCAAAAAGACAACATTACGATATTTAGTATTTTAATAAACATATCAATTAACAGAAATCCTGTAATATGACTACTTCGATAGTGTCTAAGTTTACGACATAATAAAACGCCGTGTGTTTTAGTTGCAGGGGGACGACCGGACAACCGGGCAAGTGCTACACGTGAGCACACGCATCGTTGCTGCGACAAATGCCTTTCAAATTCCGAAAGGCATCGGATCCCGCGTGGGAGGCAGACGCCATCGACACAAGCGCTAGATGTGACCAAGTTCAATTGAATACGAGAATAGGTACCTCAACCGACACCGGTCGGGTCGACGGCGGCCCTTAGGCGCGCGCGCCGCGCCGCCCACGCATCCCGCGTAGATTTATAACATTACCCATATTCGGCCTACGAATGGCGCCAATTCGACGCTTCAAATTAAAATCCGCCGCGAATGCAAAACGATAACTCCGCGCTTTGATAGATAGCTGTTCAGTTTCTGATTTACGCACCACCGTATAAGGGAGTGTAAACTTGTTAAGCGGTATCATCCTTAGGCGAAATGTCGTCGAATCGAGTCCATATCAATCACTAGTATTTACTGTTCTGTTGCCAGCTTTTTTAGAGCTGCAATAATTTTAAACGCTCCATGGTTTTCGAGCCTTTAAAAGAACGTCGATACGCACAATCTCTACTATATTTCAGTATGAAATATTGTCGCGGCTCGATATTAACACAACAAATACTACGTCACTTCTCAATGCCTGACTTTCAAAGGTTTATGAGATAAAGATTACGTCTGGAACATGTGTATGTATGTGTGTGAGATACATCTTCTACTTGGGCGAGCTAAAAAGGCTCGGCGTCGTCGTGAAGATGTCTTACAAGAGAGCGCGATTAATCGCACGTAAACAGCGCCGGGGAAGATGGACTTACTCTGTCACTTTGTCCTCGGGAGGTATTATGCGGCCCGGCATTAAAATTTTCTTGTGTAGTACGCCCTTCGATAGTAATTCCTATAACAAAGAAACCAATCATTATTTACATAGTAATGCACCTTTGTAAGTACCGATGCGTTTGCTTGAAACATTGAAAGATATTATTTTAGGTAGATATGAAAATTATTCATACTTAAACTTATTTTAAAGATAACTTTAGCAGAGGCACAGCGTCAATAACGTAAATTCCAAAAACCAATAAACCTTAATTTACTTGTAAAGTCGTTCAAACGGACCGCCAAAACACGGGTCAAGAATTTAAATGAAAAGTTAAGTACACATTACTTTAAGCCGGTTTCAAATGATCGTGTTATTAAAGATACGTATTTAATAATGAGATTATAGAATGTAAGTAGAGCATGAAATAGTCGATGGTTTATGTGACACAGAGGGGTTAAAGAATGGAGAAATAATGCGAAAAAAAAGAGACCGAGCTAGACAACAGAACAAGAACACTAACTAATACACTGTTGTATCGCCATCGTCTGATGATTTTTACTATGCACACTTGCTTTTTAAATTCACTTAAGACATTGGCAGAATGGTCGGCATCGTCTTTACTGGCAATAATAATAAAATACATATTTAATAAAAGAGTACATAAGAGGAAGTTTGAAAGTGGCACCGGTAACTGAAAAGTTGCGTGGGAATCGGTTGTCATGGTATGGGCATGTGTTACGTATAAATGAGGAAAATGTCGTGAGGAGAGTTTTGAGTATGGATGTCGATGGCTATAAGAGTAGGGGAAGACCAAAGAAACGATGGATGGAATGTGTGAATGATGATATGGTTAGAAAGGGGGTGACTACCGAGATGACGACTAATAGAGCAGTATGGAAGAAAAAGACATGTTGCGCCGACCCCAAATAAATTGGGATAAGGGCAGGAGAATGATGATGACATATTTAATAAAAGAATACTCTTTCCTATCCGCTCTATACGGGCGATCTACATTAGAACTCTAATATCCCATTTGATTGTGACCAGCTACAGCAGCTACTGACTCAGACGAGCTACTGACGAGTTACACAGTACGCGTCTGAGCACTCCATCAACTTATTAATCCGTGGTACATAATAATGAAGTGAGTGAAGAGTCACTAGACGTCAACGGATGACAATTACCAATCAGATTAGAGAGGTGTCGAAATCTAAACCAGTCAACTTCACTGCGGCTTAATTAATAGCTTATTTAACATTAGTTTATTAATCTTACGTATTAGAAATATAAAGCGAATAAGATGTTTGATTAAGCACATCAGTATAGAATTTATGAGGTCATTGGCATATTGGTGAGCGATTAGTTGCACTTCATTTAATGAAGATTACAATAAGCCAAATGTATTGGGAACGGATCTTCTTGTTGTTGACTCTAATCATATACATAATAAGACTAATACTGTAAAGTATTTAGGTGAAGTCTTCAGTGATCATGCGGTATATTGCCTCCTAAATCATCACCTCGAAATACTCTACCGTGACAAAACAAACCTCGAGTAATTTGTCGAAATTCATAACCAAAATTCAAGAAAGTCGTGTGAGACATGTCGCTATAGTGCGTGCTAGGCTGCAGGCGTCAATGTGACACGTCCGACAAGCGTCGACACGACACTGAAGGGTGTCGTAGTCTCGTGCCCCGAAGCGACGGGACGCATGATGCTAACCTGCCTCTTCCAATCAACTGTGTGATTTGTATGCCTGTCTGCGTATGCTTCAACACTTTTGAAATGGATATTGACTATATTGTATACTATCTTCCGGCCGCGGCTTCGCCCGCGTGGTATGTCGATGAAAAATAGGCTTTGTCCTTTCCCAGGGTTAAAAGTAGGTATCATCATGCCAAATTTTATCAAAATCGGTCCAGTGCTTCCGGAGATTAACCGGAACAAACAGGCAGATAGGCAGACAAAAATGTTTTTTTTTTATATAAGTACCGTATATTCTTTAACATGTAGTTAATAAAAAGCTGTTATTTTGACATTACAAACAGACACTTACTTGAGCAGTGGTGGCTAAGTGGTAACGGCCGCGACTTTCGAGTTGTAGGTCGTAGGTTCGAACCCAGACAGGCGCTTTACTTTGTGTAAATTATTTCATCACCACTGCTCTCAAAACGGTGATGGAAAACATCGTGAAGAAACCGGCATGTCCTAGAACCAAAATTTCTAAGACATGTGGCATCTGCCAACCCGCACTGGGCCCGCGTGGTGGATTACGGCCCACTCCCTCTCACCGAGAGGGTCCTGTGTCCCAGCAGTGGGAACAATAGTATTTAGCGCACCGTGCGTCATAATAAAATCAAATTAAAAATCTGTCTCGGAACTCTGCCCTTTGACTTAAAAATCTGAAGCATAAAGTTCATACAGTTCACCTCTTACTGGAGGTACAGCAAAATTTTCACACCCGACAATCGAATAACGGTGCCCACACTGCCCGCTTGTCATATACATTGGCAAAGCACAATGGCGACGAACGTATCAGGAGAGCCCTGAACGTTTATTACGAGTGTTGAAGTGTAGATAATGGGCCAACAAGTCACAATTGTGTGTCACAACTAGCTTTACGGCGTTCACAGCTATCCGACAGACATTCTTCACAGAATTTGCCGCCTTGTCGACTTGCAGGCTTGTCTCCATGTTCGTAGCGTGTTGCTCATTTAGTACCGTTTTGTTTGCTGTAAGCTTAGGATTATTTAGGACTAAATTTGAAAAAGCGATCATTTTATGCCGAAGACCGAGTGTTGGACGTTATGGCGCCAGTCTGAACGGCAATCAGCTAGTTTGATCAAGGTCAAACGACAGACCATTAAAATGCGTTCCCATTATCGCAGCAGAGCCAGAAATCAATCACCAATTTAACGATTCACGAAAATACGTGCCCTACAATTACGTAATATACTGAAGTAACTACCCAGTAACTTTGTGCCCGTGTAATGTAGTAAACTAGGAATTAGGAAAATGATTCGCGAGTAGCCAAAGCCGGCTTAAGCTATCATCACTCAATTAACACTTACATCATAACATTATGAAACTTGCAGTACAACTATAAATTAAGGAGTATAAAGACCTGGTAACGCCTTAACTGTGGGCATGTCGTTAGGCGACTTGGACTACAACGGGCTAAGAGTCAACTGCTCCATGGAAACCATATTTTACGATCGGATTATGCTAGAAGATGAATGCAAGGCAATCAGACGCAAGAACGAACAAAGCCTCGTACTGGAAAATGTGACTTTCAATCGTAAAACTGAACATAATTTTATAGCTTCCCGGTATTCTAACACATGGCGGGCGGGCCGAGATTCCTACGGGCGCTATCCGAACAAGTAAGAGTCGTAACTAACCCTACACATTGTCTTACATTTGTTAGCGCAGAGTGGTTGTTACCTTGGAACTAAGATGTCCGTTTCGGTATGCGGTATGTGCGAAAGTGTCTGAGTACCCTTTTTGTTCAACTACTATGTAATTTTTAATAGCCTCGTCTTGAAGACCTAGAATGTTGTGGATACATACCTGAGGATTATAGTAACGGGATGTGTTCGTCAAATCTATGACTGCCCCCAATTTCGGAACTTTCTCGAGCAGAGCGGGAACATCCCATCTGCAAATAAAAAAGAATCATTGTTATTTTAGAATGTGTAATGCTTACCTAACCGGTACGTGAAATTATGACGGATTGGTACGTAGGAGTAAACCCAAATAATGTCCAATTACAGAAAACTGTACCCGTTGGCGTTAAATAAATAACTTGAAAAAAATCGTTCAACGCAACAGTTTAAATATAAAAATAACTTTCTAAATTAGCTGCGGCGCCGGCCTACCTACTGCACGTCGGCAAACATTTGCATAATTATGGCGTTTTAACAAGTTTTTCTTCAAACAATAAAACACACTGAATTATCAACCCTCCATTGAAATCAATCTTGGAAATGCACTCATCCATCATTCAAGCGCTTGTTGTTTATCGATGCCTTCTATTGATTAGAGCTTAACTTTATGTAGGCTTTAATCCATAAATGACTTACTGAAGTTCAACTCCAGAGGTTGTCAATAAATAAACCATAATTAAATATTCGTAAAAGTTCTATGTAGCACTGAACCTTGTTGAAAATATTGAAAATTCAATTATCTTATCATCATTACGGTGAAAGGGTCACGATTGGAGCCACTTACAGCAAACTGACAGTTTTTCAATTTACAAAATGTCCACTCACATTCAGATGGCGCCACACGTTTACAGCAACGTGATTATTAAAGTTTTAAATTGAATCTTAGTTAAATGGAATTAAGGACTGCATTCAAATGTAAATTGGAAACGTAAAATGATATCCATGAAATTGATCTCAACTCCGGTACTGACGCTAATTTTCAATATTTATTTCATCCGTGCTGTCCACACTTTCGCTAATAAATAAATTATCATTACGCGACACGCAGATCTTGTAATCAATAATCAACATGAAAAAAAACCTTCTTACATTTCTTTAATCTCCTTGTTCCATGTCTGAACGCTCTGTAACAACGAAAAATGTTTACATAGAGTAAAATAAATTAACTATATGTTAGATTGTGTTTTGAGCAAAGTTGTAGTGCTATTAGTGTACGCTTCTCTGGTTGTAGACAATGTGTCTTTGAGAACGCCGCACGTAGGCGACGGCGTGTGATAAGGGAGCAGATCAATCATCTACTGGCCCTACCTGACCGGTGTCAATGAACTATGCCCAATGAGGGCCACCTGACTCGATCCACTTTGGAAATTTTCGACACACGACACAGGTTATACTTACACACAAAAAATTTGTATGCTAATAATATGAAAACGTCACCGTTTAAGACTTTAAGTTATATCGAAACAGATAACCATTCCAAGAAATCGATAAGATTTTACATCGACAGAATAAACAATGAACTAGACTTTTAAATAACTCTAAAATCGATGGACATAAATCTGAAAAACCCATTCCTGATGCACCGCAGGGCAAAAATTTTGGGTGAAAATTTTCAATTTTGCCCAAAATTACCTTAAATAAAATGTCAGGGTCCATAATAATAGCTTGTTAGAGTGGTCATAATTTATCGACGGTGTTGACACGATGTAAAAAGAATGTAAAAAAAGTGAGCGCCAGGAGGTGTGTCAAAATGGGGATAATTTTCAATTTGGATTCGCCGGTGGCCTTTATAAATTAAGAGACGGCAATTTAAATAAATCCATGTAGTTATGATACGGAGAAATGTGCATAAATATTGAATATCGTTCCTTGATTAATAACATTTTATGTGATCGATAAAAATTTATCGGTGACATGAGAAAGTCGCCGAAAATGATTCGCCAACATCTTCTTTTCGGCGAGATACCGAGAAGCAATCGTGCAATTAATTAATTGCTTAACAGTCTGACAATCATATGAATGTAAATATGAGCAATAAATTAAGAATACGTGGGATGCTTTACCAAGTGAATTTTTCATCATTAACTTAATCATTTAAATGAACACCACTGCCGTTGCAGATTGTCTTCGTTGATATGACTATTCGGTCAGAATTTGATTTGCAGTCATCTGTTCTGAAAAGGTGTCAGGAGGAAAGTTTTGAGTATGAGTGTCAATGGCTATAAGAACAGGGGTAGACCAAAGAAACGATGGCTGGACTGTTTGAATGATGATATGGTTACAAAGGGGCTGACTACCGAGATGACGAATAATATATAATAGTATGGAAGAAAAAAAGACATGTTGCGCCGACCCCAAATAAATTGGGATAAGAACAAGAAAATGATGATGTTCTGTAAAGGTGTTATCATTACTATTACAACAAATGCAAGGAAAATCACAGAAGAATTTGTCGAATAAACAAAACCAACGTCCAACAATACTTTAAACAACACGACCTCATCGGGTGCACTTACCACGATTTTCAATTAACATTAAAGCGCCGGAACAAAATAAAACGCAGTCTGGACAAAGGAGTTTATTGAAACCGCGAATATCAATGTAAAAAATGCGGTGGCACACAAAATTAAAGCTTGACTCCATACAAACGTTCGAAAAACGACGCAGTTTTGATTTTATTGCCCTGTGGCGAAGCACTATAATGTGAGCTTTGAAAGGGTGATGATAAAATACCTTTTTTATTTACTCTCTCATTATCGTCTGTAGAAACGAACCATGATCTAGCTATTAAAAACTATATCCCAAGACTTATATGAACTCCGCTATCGATATTCTTATCGATAACTAGCGAACGAAAATTCATTACGCATCGCAAACATGATTACAAATTAGCAGCCTATAATAAGGTTGCCTTCGAATGTATTTAGAATTAAATTCAGTACAGACCGAGCAATAAAATCGATGAGATGATTCTCGATCATAAATCGATTCCATTACGATATTAATGACAATCGTAACTCTCAATCACAAGTTGGATCTGCACGCACCGATACGCACCTACATTATTGGCTGTACCTTCGATTAACGTCAACAAAATAATATATTATATTTATATACCAGTATTTAAATATGACATTTTATTTTGTTGATGGTTTTGGCGATAATTATTATTATATTGATCCTGCGGTGTGGTCCCAAAAATCAGAATTGGCCACCCGAATTTAATTTCATGGTTGTCGCAAGAAATTGCTAAGGTAGATTGGCATACCTGAGCTGTTGGATAGTTCCAAACGCACAAATAATATTGTAGAGTTTTAATTAGATATTCTTTGCTGACTGTACCCATTTGTTAGTACATTACAGCAGGTGAAATTAATAATGACAAGGAGGAGTTATGTCGACGCTCCGTATTGATCTCTCATATAACTGTGACTAGGTGTAATTGTTAGAGATTATTATAGAAACCACTGAGCCATAGTTCATAAATTAGCTGGTCTTCCAGCATCGTCATTAGCAAAAGTAACAGCTATTTATATCTCGTGATAAACATTGGTTCGTCAAGCTTCTCAGCAGAACAACATGTGGCGCAGCGATTCAAGTTGTGATTGCGAGTAACGTTCACGCAATCGAAAGAAGTCGTTAATAAAATAATCAACAATGCGATTCAATAAATCGCCGATTGCCCGCTGACAAAAACCATACGACACGACAAGACATTACTTACATGGTGTCCTACAAGGCAATAAATGTAAGATTGTCATTTTTACGACATACAACATGTACGTACATTTGCAAACACGGAGGGGGGAGGATCACCACCTGCGGAGAAGTGACGGTATTGAGATGTATTCATTTGAAGATAAGCATAATATCTTAAAGTGAAACATACAAGATTTTTATCACATTAAATTATCAAATTGATATAAATTATGCCCAGTCTCGCAATGGCTGTACCCAGTTGCCAGGCTCTGCCTTGATTTATTAATTAATCCAGCCAAATACCTGTATAAATAATCGCAGTAGCTGAAACGTACCTGGATGTAAGTTACATTATTACGAAACGTATTCATATTCAATAAGTATTTGCATACCAGATTTTAAATCGCTCAAATCAATTTATCATAAAAAACAGACCACTGCATAAACAGTACGAGAGGTTTACAAAAAATAAAACGTTAAAGCTCGAGGACCTCCCATCAAATTACAAGTGGCAAGCTCCGGACTTATCTCACGATCGCGTGTCGACATAACGTATAACACCTTCGCACGCTTCGATCATATTTGACAAATGCGAGGATCAAATAATCGCAAATACGTTTCAGACAGCATACAACAAAAAGCCAACCTATATTAATAAATAATAAGAATCCAAACAGCGTGGCAGGAGCCTTCGCAAATCATACGATAGTGATCAGAATATGTTAAATAATGATGTAGACTCAATAATAAATAGTAGACAGTAAATTTATCAAGTCAAAGAAGGAACTTAAGTCTCAAGATTTGAATAAAATGAATAATAGTACAAATTGAACAACGTCAACACAACACAAAAGCATGTAGACATTTCGCAAAATTGAAACGTTTTGGGTGAGTCAACGTTAAAGTTCGAGTATTATATTTCAATGAAATGTTCAGGGAACAAATCTGAGCCGATACCAAATAGAATTTACGAGGTTACAAGAAAGAGCTTGTAGCAGCTTATCACGATGCAAACACCAAATCACTTCTGTGGCTTTCTCTCGACGATCCACGGTAGTAATACTGACTACTAGAAATTCACGTGCCACTGGCGCAGCATGCAGATGAAACAACATAATCACATATGGATAATCATGCCTGGTTAGTGGTTTGATGTACATGGCATAACTTTAACTGGTAACATAATAAGCCGGTGGAACAGGCTCAACCACATTATCTTTCTAATTTCATAATCGCCTAATTATAATGCTCAAAGAAACTTATTAACCGGCGTGCGACACTTAATTATTTAAATACATTGTACATTGTTAAGTGACAAAAATTAAGACGGCGCCGCGGTCTATAAATCATTTATAGGGTAACTGTTTCGACATTTTAAAATATGCAAGATCATCGTTAGATTTTTGGAAGGAATTACACATTTTATTTATTGGTGTATAAGAATGATTTTTGTTTGTATATGTCGCGATAGCAGCCGTGGCCGCATTGCGTTGTCATCATGTTGTTTTTTGACAATCATCTGATCCGTTACGTCGTTTATTCCAATGGTAATGATGGCATAATTGACAGAGGGCAACTATTGTTCCCATTGTGTTCTATTGATATTACAGTTTTGTCGCCTTGTAATGGTTAAGCTTTTTGTATTGTTTTATGGATCGTTACTGACTTGTTCTCTTCTGACACCGAGTCGACTGCTGCGGTAGATTTAAAAAGGGTGGAGTAGACTCATTCAAATTCGTGACCTGCCTCAGAATTGTTCGTGCCTTTACTAATTATATTCTGTTATTATGGGGACATGTGTACCGAAACATGTCGTGATGTGTCGTTTTAAAATTCTTACATGCCTATTACATTTTCTTAGACATACAACAATCTAAAAACTATAAAAATCAACTTTGTTGATTATTATACATATTATAAACCACAAATAACTGATATTGATGTCACACCATATGACCCTCGTTATGGTCGAATATTGAGAGTAAGACATAAAATTTAACAATGTAATTGAGTAACGATCAAAAAAGCATTTGCTGTCATAATAATTGATATGTGGCTGACTTCTTACATATGCGGGCTCTATCAATACAGAAAAAACTTATGCTACTAGCTGTTAACTAATTTAAAAGCCAAATGTGTTAAGAAACATAGGGGTTTCAATAAGATCAATTAACTTAAGATTTCCAAGAGCATCTGGAAATAAACGGAACTTTTACACCTTCTCAATCTTAACATTTCGTCATAACATTAAGTAGCGGTCGTTAAACAAAAAATAATTGCAATCATAAGTCAAACCAACTGCCTTTAAACAACTGAGATTAAAATTTGAAGATCATACGAGAACAAGCTGAGATAAGTATCGAAATATCGCACGAGGTGCTACATAAAAAACTAAAAGGTACGACCTGTTAAAATGGGATTCCGTATTCGTTTCGATCGATTAATCGAATGAAAAGCCGGTGTATCGTATCGTATGTCGGGGGCATTTATCGCGCCTAATTGCGACCACCGCGCCGAAATTCAGTTTAAGAACGTACTGGGTGGCATGATGGGCAGCGATGATACTCCTCATGTAACCCAACGTTTTGGAAATTATGGGATAATGAAAACCCCTGCCAGACACCTCCAAATCGATTATGACTGTGTATAAAAGTCATGCGGACCTTTATCGTATCTAAAGGATAATAATATGTCCACCTTACGGTAACGTCAATACTGCTTTTCCAATCTATGATTCCTATAGTCAATTTAGTATTTGTATACTTATTATATAAATTGCTACATCAAGTAACATTGCTGTTGCAATAGAAATCTAAATAATGGTCAAGGGATAAAAATAGCCCATGCCTCCCTATCACGACCTAAAACTTTCAAGTAAAGCAACCTTGATGGGACATGATTTCTCAAATTGATTTAATACTCCCTTGTCAATTTATTTCGTTCTCAAAGAAAGTTGCTAACGAAGGCAGGCGTTGCAAATAACACAATGCACAAATTAAGATATTACAATAAATCATATAAAACCATAAATCAACAATCCGAAAAAAGCGTTCGTTGCATCCAACAAGCCTTTTTAGGGTTCCGTAGCCAAATGGCAAAAACGGAACCCTTATAGATTCGTCATGTCTGTCTGTCTGTCTGTCTGTCCGTCTGTCTGTCTGTCTGTCTGTCCGTCCGTATGTCACAGCCACTTTTCTCCGAAACTATAAGAACTATACTGTTGAAACTTGGTGAGTAGATGTATTCTGTGAACCGCATTAAGATTTTCACACAAAAATAGAAAAAAAACAATAAATTTTAGGGTTCCCCATACTTAGAACCGAAACTCAAAAATTTTTTTTTCATCAAACCCATACGTGTGGGGTATCTATGGGTAGGTCTTCAAAAATGATATTGAGGTTTCTAATATCATTTTTTTCTAAACTGAATAGTTTGCGCGAGAGACACTTCCAAAGTGGTAAAATGTGTGTCCCCCCCCCTGTAACTTCTAAAATAAGAGAATGATAAAACTAAAAAAAATATATGATGTACATTACCATGTAAACTACCACCGAAAATTGGTTTGAACGAGATCTAGTAAGTAGTTTTTTTTAATACGTCATAAATCGTAAACCACAATTTACCATTCATTCAATCAACTCAAAAATAAAAAAAAACATTTAATTTCATTAACAATAAACCTTATGCATAAACCCGGATGTTACGGAACCCTCGGTGCGCGAGTCCGACTCGCTCTTGCCCGGTTTTTTTTTTGTTAAATGTATGTGAAGTTATTATCAATGTTTCCTGATTATTTACTGTCAGTCCAAAGCCAATACCATTTCATTGCCAAAACGGCTTCGTTACTACATTTGCAGATAAAAATTAAATTGGACCTCAACGCGTTTTTACGGTGTGATAATGCTCTCAAAATGTACCCAATAAAAATCATAAATTAGAGTGAATTCAATCTTGGAATGCTAATATGTGTGCCGCCGAAGGACGCAAGTCGCCATACCTCAAGATAACTCGTTACTTAATGGTCACCCTACAACACATCGCTTTTCGGGTGTTGCGAAATTAAGAGTTAATTGTATTCTTTTTGTGCGTCCGTGCACGAGCTTAAATCTCTCAAACAAGATTTTGTTTTATGACAATTAAAGAGAAGGGGCATCCGGATTTATGGAGCAACCTAGTACCAGTAATGATATAGACCTTTCAGCTTGACCGGAAAAAGACAAAAAAAAAATATCAGCTATAAGAATACGAATGGATTGTTTGAGTACTTCCGGAATCCGCAACCACACGCAAACGTATTGGAAGCCTACTCAAAAAGCGATAAAAATGTGCTGAATATCTCCCTAAAAGGTGCTTTATGTGAAGCAAATAAAACGCTTACGTGATTTTTATTTCAAAACCTTGCTATACCTCTTATTGTTATGCAAAAAAATCATATGCAAAATAATAACGCTTCGTTTGAGATGATTTGCTGCATATTCCATACATTTTTATTGGAAGGTGTGTCGGCTTAGTTGAGAAATTACACCCGTTGTGCGGCAATGACGGTGCAATCATAAAAATCCACAGAGCCTCCACCGAGACTGGTGTTTGAACGTTCAATTTCAACTAAATCATTTACCGCATTTTACTGGGGTAATAACAGGCGATGATACCTTGTAAGTTGATTAAAGTGCGACGTCTGTGGAGGCACAACATACATTTATAAACAGTTTATAAGACACTGCTATTATGGATTGCATTGCAAGAAGGAAGTCCACTGAAGTTAAAAAAACTGAGGCCATGATAAACCACCAATAGAAACAAACATGACAATATGTTTTCTCATTGTTTGTCTTATTTGTTTTTAGTATATTCGTGTATTTATATATATTTATTTGTGCTTATATTTATATATAATTACGTATATATATTATATTTATAGTTTTAATAGGTTTTTGCGTTCCTAAATATTTATTCCTCAATTTTTCATCAATAGCATCTACCACTGTTTGTTTCTGAATCACCCAAAGGTTGACTGACTTGTAGAAAATGCCTACGGCATTAAGTCCGCCTCTGTATATTAGTGTGCTTAAAGTATTAAATAACAATAAATAATAATAAACAAAATAAAATAACATCGCGTATTGTTTCCCCGAAGGGTTGGGCAGATGTATACCTAAACCTATAGTACACCCACATTTCGCCAGTTATGTTTAAGTACCATGTAATAGGAGCCTATTGCCATCAACCGAGCACAAATCCGGACCCCGGGCTGCTACTGAGACATTCCCGATAGAAAAACCCAATAACACTTTGTCGGACCTGAGAATCGAACCCAAGACCTCACAGCGCTTGCGTCTACGAGACTAATGACGCAGATGAGGCAACGAAGCTTTAAAATAGTTCACTGTTATGAGGCAAAGATGTAGGTAAACTGTACCGGTTTTGCCCAAGGGTTCAGAGAAGCGAATAATAGGTACCAGAGAATAACTCACTGTATTAAATCCATTCAATAAATAGCAGTCCAAAAAAATCTGGTGCATAAGAATCCGAAGCGGCTTACAATGCAACGCGAAATTGACAAATTATAAATAAGGATTCATCCGAAATCCTTAACGGGCATGAAAGTACTGTTGCGCGCCACAATTAATGCCTAGTACATGGCGACAGTAGTTACCACTAGCGCCATCTAGTATCGAGTAGCGGAACTAGTTGTCAAGACCCTTCTAGAAATTTCGATGCGAGAACTTTCTAGAACATTCCCGAACTTTCGACATCTGGTCGATCGGAGCCTGTATGTACTCGAACATTCTAGATGTTTCTACAATGGAAGGTTCTAGAACTCTCTTTGGCGCTATATAAGGCCGAGACGCGCCACGACCGACACAGTTTGGATAAAGCGATCGAAGTGAAAGCATCGAAGCGATATTCAAGTGCGACTTAAAGCGATCAGTAGTGCAATTGTGTTTTGTAATTAGTGTTGTTTGAGTTGTAATTAGTGTTGAATATTAAAGTGTCATTTTTTTGGTTATTAAATCGGCAGTTTTTATTGTCACAAACCCGAAGCTCGTAACAATTGGTGTCAGAAAAGGGGATTAAAAATCATGCCGGTTTTACCCAAAGACGACACGGAGGGTATCCGTACCCGGAGTCAACGCCAGCAAGAGACGGACCAGAGACGATTTGGTGGAGCTACGCCACAGAGGTCGGAGGGCCAGCTACCGACCATGGAGGCCGGCCCGTCCGCAGCAGCTCCAGCATCAGCAGCACCAGATTTGGCTGCTCTGATGATGATGCTGCAGGAGCAGGCCCGCCGACAGGAGGAACAGGCTCGTCGGTTGGAGGAACAGCTCCAGCGGGACAAGGAGGAACAGGCCCGTCGACAGGAGGAACAGGCTCGCCGACAGGAGGAACAGGCTCGTCGGTTGGAGGAACAGCTCCAGCGTGATAAGGAGGAACAGGCTCGTCGACAGGAGGAGCAGTCCCGCCGATTGGAAGAACAGCTCAAACGGGATAAGGAGGAGCAGGTGCGTCGCCAGGAAGAGCAGATGCTCCTCATGAAGGACCTTCACGCAAACCTTGGGAAAGACATGAAGGAGGTAAAGGAGAAGGTTGCCCAGCATGACAACCGCCTGTCAGAAGCTGAAATTCAGATCAGCAAGTTTAATAACGTCATTGCTGATGTGAAACAGGAGTTGGGTAATCTTAAACTTGGGGATGGAATCGCAGCTCCCGTAGCTACAACACCTTCGCTACGTGGATTCAAAGTGCCACCATTCGACGGAACTTCTTCCTGGTCAGCCTACAAAATCCAGTTTGAGGCTGTCATGAAGGCGAACGGGTGGAATAAAAGTCAGGCCATGACTGCACTCACCCTAGGCCTGCGCGACCAGGCCTTAACTGTCCTGGAAGCTCTCGGTAAGGAAGTGACTTACGAGCAGCTCCTCGAGGCATTGGAGGCTCGGTATGGCGACGCTCACCTGGAACACGTGTTTCGTGCGCAGCTCAAGGATCGCGTGCAACGCAGTAGCGAAAACCTGCAGCAGTGGGCCCTTGAAGTAGAGAAGCTGGTTCGCAAAGCTTACCAGTCCGTACCTGCGCTTATTGATGGGAACCTGGTGCAGGCATTCATCGACGGCATCCGCGACCTTGAAGTTAGAGCTGCTGTGAGGCTCGGTCACCATGGGACGCTTAAGGACGCCTTGGCCCATGCACTGGAGGTGGAAGCTGTGCGGCAGGATCATCGTTCCCATCGCGTCAGGGAGGTTGCAGCTGCTACAGTTCGCGAACGCAATAAACTATACAGCCCTAGGTGCTACGGCTGTGGGGAAAAGGGCCACCTTCGATCCAGTTGCCCTAAGCGAACTGCAGAAAGAGAAGACGGCCGATCTCCAGAGGACAGTGCGGCTAACAGCACCACACAGCACCAGCAGCAGGGAAACGAGTAATAGCCAGGACTACGGGGCGGGTGCTGGCTGATGTTCAAAGAGCCCCAAGGGTTTCGATCACACAAACCCATGACGGGAACAGCCTAATCATCAAGGGCGAGGTCAACGGAACGCCGTGTAAGCTGACCATAGACACTGGAGCTTCTCGCACGGTTGTCAGTTCCCAACTTACAAGTCGGTCCCTTGGGGACTCCGCATACAACCGGGAACGCATTAATTTGGTAACAGCCACCGGTCAGCGCATACCCGTCCATGGAGAGAAGAATATGGAATTGAAGCTAGGCAACAGAATCTACCTGCATAATGTCATCGTGGCTGATATAATGGACGATTGCATCCTGGGCCTTGACTTTATGAGGAAGAATTGTTGCGAGATTGACGTCAAGCAAGGTGTTTTGAAATGTGGACAAGAGGAACTTTTCGTGGAAGGGGCGTTACCTGGGAATGTGTACAGCCTTAAGAAGATTGTTCTTCCGCCGAGATCGGAAACGATTGTGCCGGTTAGTCTTCCTCGGAATCCTGGGCAAACTCATCGTTGTGTACTCGTGGAAAGGGTACACAATGACCTTCCATGGAAAGTGGCACGGACTTTGGTCAGAGCCACTGACATCTCAGGGGTACGTGTGCTGAACCCTTGTGATCAGGAACAGATAATAGAAAAAGGCACACTTGTTGGTACTTGCGAGGAAGTGGATTGGTTGCGTCGATGCCAACATCTATCGACTGGGACCCTCAGCAAGGACGCACAAACAAAAGTGAACACACTTTTAGAAGACTGCCGCAGCGCTCTGTCCCAAAATGAAATGGTCAAGGCAAAGAAGATGTTACTCAAGTACGCCGATGTTTTCTCGTCAAACGATGCTGACATCGGGAAGACTGGCTTAGTTCAACACAAAATAAACACAGGAGAAGAATTGCCTATCCGTCAGCGGCCAAGGAGATTGCCGGTAGCACGTGAAAAAGAAGTGGAAACCATGATTGAAGGAATGGTGAAGGATGGTGTTATTGAACCTTCATCTAGTCCATGGTGTTCACCTGTAGTGCTAGTAAGAAAGAAGGACGGCAGCATGCGGTTTTGTGTTGACTATCGTCGTCTGAACGACGTTACGAAGAAGGACAGCTATCCTTTGCCAAGAATTGATGACACGCTGGACATGCTTACTGGAGTAAAGTGGTTTAGCACGCTGGACCTGAAAAGTGGCTACTGGCAAGTCGAAATTGATCCTAAGGACAAGGAGAAAACTGCATTCTCGACAGGAAAGGGTCTGTGGCAATTTAAAGTTATGCCGTTTGGATTGTGCAATGCTCCGGCAACATTTGAGAGGTTGATGGAACTTGTACTTACCGGACTAATTGGCGATGCCTGCCTGGTCTACTTGGATGACATCATCATCGTAGGCCGCACGTTTGAAGAACATCTTCAAAACCTGGAACGCGTGCTTATGAAGATCCAGAGTGCCAACCTCAAGTTAAGTCCGAAGAAGTGTTCCCTATTCAAACGACAAGTTAGCTTTTTGGGATATGTAGTGTCTGAAGAAGGTATCCGCACGGATCCAGAGAAAATCGCCGCTGTCAAGGATTGGCCAATTCCAAAAGACAAGACGCAGGTCAGAGCATTTTTGGGTTTGTGCTCCTATTATCGGCGATTTGTCAAGAACTTTGCAGATATAGCCAAACCCCTGCATAAGCTAACCGAGGAGAAGCGACATTTCTGCTGGGACGAAAGTTGCGACATCGCATTCCAGGAGCTAAAGGACCGTCTGTGCAAAACACCTATTTTGGGGTATCCTGATGCGGGCAAGGAATTTATAGTTGACACAGACGCAAGTGACATAGGACTTGGCGGTGTGTTGTCTCAGCGGAACGGTGATCAAGAGGTTGTGGTAGCATACTTCAGCAAGTCATTGTCGAAACCTGAAAGGAACTATTGTGTTACGAGACGAGAACTGCTTGCTGTGGTAAAGTCATTGCAGCACTTTAGCAAATATCTTCTGGGGCGGAAATTCCACCTACGAACTGACCACGCTGCACTGAAATGGCTATTGCAGTTCAAAAATCCAGAAGGACAAGTTGCGAGATGGATTGAACTACTGCAGGAATACAACTTCGAGGTCGAACATCGCAGCGGGAAATCTCATGGCAACGCAGATGCATTGTCAAGAAGACCTTGTCCTGAAGACTGCAAGCATTGTACTAGGCAAGAAAGTAAAGAAGTCGTACCTGTGAGGATGCTCAAGACAGACCTCAGTAACGAGTGGAAGGAAAGCCTACAACGTGCACAGCAGGAAGATTCGGACATCAAGCCGATTCTGGAGTGGATGAAGGCCAGAGCTCCTAAGCCCAGGTGGAGCGACGTCTCAGCAATGGGTTCGGCCACAAAAAGCTATTGGGCCCAATGGGACAGCTTGGTGATTCAGGATGGAGTCCTGTGCCGTAAATGGGAAAACGCTCGAGGAGACAGCTGTCATTTGCAAATGGTTGTCCCTAAAGCTCAAGTACCGAATGTTCTACAGCTGTACCATAATGGTTGTTCAGGAGGCCATCTGGGAGTAAAACGGACTCTACTGAAGATACGAGAACGGTTTTACTGGGTCCACTGTCGGGACGATGTCGAGGACTGGTGTCGCAAATGTACAAGTTGTGCTGCTGTAAAGGGACCTCAGACTCGTAGTAGAGGTGCATTGAAATTGTACAACGTTGGTGCACCATGGGAAAGGATAGCCCTTGACGTTGCGGGGCCGTTTCCGGTAAGTGAAAGTGGTAACAAGTATTTCATGGTTGTGATGGATTACTTCACTAAGTGGCCGGAAGTCTTCGCCATTCCAAACCAAGAAGCTTCAACAGTTGCAGATAAACTAATTCATGAAGTCTTCTGCCGTTTTGGAGTACCCTTGGAGATTCACAGCGATCAGGGAAGGAATTTTGAGTCCCAAATATTCCAGGAAACTTGTCGAGTTATGGGTACTCATAAAACAAGAACAACTTCTTACCACCCACAATCGGATGGAATGGTGGAACGATTTAATCAGACCTTGGAGAGATACCTAGCAAAAGTTGTGGAAAATCGGCAACGAGATTGGGACAAGCACATACAACCGTTTTTGTTGTCATATCGAAGCGCTGTTCACGAAAGCACATCGGTGACACCAGCTTTCGCAAACTTTGGAAGGGAATTACGGCTGCCTGCAGACCTGATCACCGGAATACCACCCGATGCCCCACGAAGTATAACCGATTATGCGAATGACTTGCGAAACAAAATGAATGACATTTATGAGCACGTCAGACAATCGGGCCAGCAAATGTCTGAAAAGATGAAAACCCGTTATGACCGTAAAATGAACAATAAAGGGTTCGACGAAGGTTCACTAGTGTGGTTGCACAATCCAGTCCGCAGCAAAGGGAAATCTCCTAAGCTTCAAGCTAAATGGGACGGACCGTACCGGATTGTGACAAAGATCAATGACGTAACCTACCGGATACAGAAAGGTGCAAGGGGTACTCCTAAGATCGTCCACGTGGATCGACTGGCGCGTTATTATGGGGCCGATAATGCTCGGGACGAGCATGTCTTAGGAGGGGGCAGTGTTGCGCGCCACAATTAATGCCTAGTACATGGCGACAGTAGTTACCACTAGCGCCATCTAGTATCGAGTAGCGGAACTAGTTGTCAAGACCCTTCTAGAAATTTCGATGCGAGAACTTTCTAGAACATTCCCGAACTTTCGACATCTGGTCGATCGGAGCCTGTATGTACTCGAACATTCTAGATGTTTCTACAATGGAAGGTTCTAGAACTCTCTTTGGCGCTATATAAGGCCGAGACGCGCCACGACCGACACAGTTTGGATAAAGCGATCGAAGTGAAAGCATCGAAGCGATATTCAAGTGCGACTTAAAGCGATCAGTAGTGCAATTGTGTTTTGTAATTAGTGTTGTTTGAGTTGTAATTAGTGTTGAATATTAAAGTGTCATTTTTTTGGTTATTAAATCGGCAGTTTTTATTGTCACAAACCCGAAGCTCGTAACAGTACGAATAATTGTCAAGTAACATTTAATTTTAAGTGCGTACATAATAATTTAATACGGGCACTATCAGGGGCGGCGATCTCTGTTAATAACCACCAAAATATCATCAGACATGACAACCGGATGACGTGTAAACGAAACCATGCTAAAACTCTCCACCCTTCAACGCGGTGTTTTAAATATGCATGGCGCACGCAACTGGCGAAGAATTAAGAGGATCTGGAAATGCATTAATGGAATTTACTTTTATTGAATTGATAAGATTCCTGCAGTTTGTAACGACTTACACGTTTGGCACAAGCTTGGAGTCACGGCAGGCGTTACGCATTACGTTACGACAGTGCTTTTGGAAATCGCAAAAGCTTTGGATTGGGAATAGACAGACGAAAACAAAATTAGGGTTTCCTAAACGAATTGAAAAGAAGAACGTCATGATGATTGGAGGGGAAGAAAGGTTGAACATACTTCAAGCAGAAAAATTATACATATAATAATTTATAGTATAAATTATAAGTAGGTCTAATTCTATCAGTTCTGTTAAACAATAATTCCTTGGTATCAGATCAAAACAAGACAGTCAAGAAAGCTGATTACACGGTGCTCCCACGATCTCATGCCCCGGCTTGTGAAGTACGAAACTTGGCGCGTACGTGTCAAAAGATGTAATTATGAAGAAATCCAATCAGCGGCGGCGCGAACTTGCGCGTACGACGACGTTGATTGAGCGATAAATTTACTGAAGATAAATCACCCGGTCGCGACAAATCGGTAGCAACAACGGACCTTTGTTAATTTTAGGCGGCGAAACGATACCTACACAGACCGTAATTCGATACGTAGGTGTTCGATACCATCAATATTATTCTAATAAATACAAAAATTATTCCATGACACAAACCAATTTCTCAAATGAATGTCATAATTTTGTCTGAGATAACGAGTAAGTAATGAGTGGTTCGTTACTTACAATGAGCACAATATTTACAATGCTGCTCCCATTTAATTCCAATAAACATTTTTAAATTGGAAGTTGCTGATACACGATTCAGATTAATTTCAACGTTGGCGCCATCGTGCCGCCGTTTTTCAGCTCATATTTCTGATTCAGGACCTCACGCGTGACTCAAACGAGTGGCGTAATAACTTCAATGATAACTTTCAACTATAACTTACACGAGAATGAAAGTAGCATTGTTACATTGGAAAGAAGTCCGTAGAACATCCAATATCCAGCCAATATCAACACAAAGAGCAAACACGAGACGCCACTCGGTGTACAAGGCGAACAGTTAAAAGACGGTTTGAGGAAAAATATATCACACGATACAAGCTATTCAACGCAGACGATACCGCGGGCGAGCGCAATAAATTCAACGAAATACTCTTTGATATCCCTCGACAACGAGACTGAACAAAAACGTCATACAAGGAGTTTTAATGTCACTTGTGAATATTCTTATGAATAAGCACTGGCAGATGAATCTGTACACGACTGTTGAAATACGACGTCTCCACTCGCCAGACAGTCAATATAAAGTATATATTATTGTATTGTTGTAGGCGTATTGATGGAGCCTTAACTCCTATGAATCCCGAAAGACTTTATTGAAGATCCAAACAAAACTTAGTCTATACCTAAATGGGTCTTAATATTAATGTATCTAAAATTCATGGCACGCATAAGATATCAATAAATCACACAATTTCACACTACATATTGCATAGTGAAATGCCTTCGGCGAGTATAGCACTAAACAGACTGACTAATTAGACGTACTAGGCAACAAAGGGCCGTCATATGAATTTCGCTGTTCGGTTGTGGCAAAGGAAATTAAACCTTATTTGTAAGGATTCATGTAGGGGAGATGTTACAGGTGTAGTGGCAAGTGTACGTGTGATGTCGGTACACGATAGGCCGCCCACGCGCAGGCGCCGCGCTGCGAAATTCGTGAGAGCTGCGCCGGCGCCGGCGACTCATAATACGGCTACGGTTTAGAGGAGGTAAAATATCTCAGCATTTTATATTGTGGTCATACAATAAAACTTCTTGAAATATTAATGTAGTCTTTTGTATCTATAAATAAACTGTGTTTACTAACTTCCCTACTGTTCTAACAGAGGTTACGAGTAGGTATACATGAAGCTTAACAAATTCGGGAGTTACTAGGTAATCTAGGTATTGCTTATTTCGGAATGTATTGCAATTTACGGATACCGAAATAATAAAACATCATGACTCTTACAAAAAAATTCGGAAGAAATAGTAAATTCTTTCAGGCTTTATTTTGTTTCAGGTCAAAGAAAATCTGGACCATACCACGATTGAATAAATAAAAGCAAAGGCTAATATTATCAGTTTATCACATTATGGCACTTCTATTAGAACTTATGTGTGAGACTGTGACACAACACAACATTAGGAACTACGACCAAAAGCAAGCATTCTAAGAAATGAAGGATCAAGAATATCTTACGAGTATGTTAGCATGCTTCACAACATGCTCGAAAGCCTTAAATATGTAGATAAATATCTTGGTAGAACGTGTAATATACCATTTGCAGGCACATTGCATTCAAAAAATGACTGAACCCACTTAATCGTCCATTGCATCACAAAATTACTTGTAAATCCTCGAAAAGCAGGCCATACTGATTCACTTTCAAGAATCCACATCGGAAATGTAGGTCTACAATACTCGGAATTTGCAATCGCATATTTAAATCACACTTCATAAAGAGTTGCACCACTGGGGTTCACTCGAAGATCATGTACGGTGACATCGTTACAGTAAAATGTAGTAACAGTTAAAACCGCAAATATAAAAGTGTAAACATTAATAGTCATCAAATCAAAATATAGTAAGTTAGTCATAACCGCAAAATAAACACTCAAGTTAGGCTCGCAAAACTTACCAGACATCAACAAAATTGAATTGACTAATTAACTCGAGCCGCTTGAAAGTCAACAACGCATTATAGTTATGACAAATTGTTATTTACTAAATGTACGAGACCTGAAAGTATTGAGGATGGACTGATGAATCGTTTATATTGCAAACTTATAAGGATCTTAGATATGACACTTCTACGAAATAAAAGTGCAATTTCAATAAGATATTTGTTAGCTCAGCGCCTCTATGTAGGTGTGACAAGAGGATGATGACTAAACTGAATGAATTTGATATCTTCTGTGACCACCAGACCCTCTGCTAAATATCCACGTGATTATGGTTATGGTAAATCCTTTACCATAACGATTTTAGTAGTAGAGGTTTAAGGGCTTTTTTTGATTTTTTTATGATTTTCGTTGTGGCTTATGTCAAGAAGAGAGTTGCCAGAGACTTCAATTGGCATTTGGTGAGGAAGCACCATGTCGTAGCTCTGTATATTCGTGGTTTGAAGAATTTAGACATGGACGTGATCATCTCCATGACGAGGTACGTGAAGGTCGGCCGGCGACTGCAGTTACAGACTCTAATATTGACACCGTACGACAACTTATTAAAACTGACAAAAAAATTACTTGCTAGCAAATTCGTGCTTAATTTGTTATGAACATTGGAATGAACCAAGTGCAAAACATTTTACATGTGCATCTGAAGGTTCGAAAGCTTTTGCACTCGATGGATACCGCATGACTTAACGGAGGACCAGAAACGACTGCGTGTCCAGTGGTGCCGTAAAATGATAAAAGTGTTAAACGGAGGACAGTCATTGGCTGTCTATAATATCGTGACAGGTGACGAAACCTGGGTGTACTTCTTTGAACCCGAAAGAAAAAGCCAGTCAGCAGAGTGGGTCTTTCCTTTTGAACATTTGCCGACGAAAGTTAAGAAAAGTCGAAGCATTGGTAAAAAAATGGTTGCTTCTTTTTTCAGCAAATCAGGACATTACAATACAGTATCGGTTGAAGATCAAAGGACAGTGACTGCAGATTGGTACGTCAACACTTGCTTTCCCAGAGTATTAGAAAAAGTTCGCGAAAAGCGTCCTCGAAGCAATGTCCTCCTTCACCACGATAACGTATCTTCACATTTCGCTAAGGTAACAGAAGCCTATTTGAAGGCTTCAAATGTGGAACTGATGACGCATCCGCCTTACAGGCCGGACCTCACACCCTGCGACTTCTTTTTGCTTTCAAAAATTAAAGACAAATTTAGAGGCACACGTTTTACGAGCCCTGAATCGGCGGTGAATGCATTCCATGAAGTCATTGAAGTGGTTCCTAAGGAAGACGGTCCAACTGCTTTGTACAGTGGTTTCAGCGAATGCAAAAATGCATTAATTGCGAGGGAATATACTTTGAAAAACAATAAATTTATCGTAAGTCTTATATCTAGTCTTATTTATCAGAATCCAGAAACTTTCAGTATGCCCTAAGTATAGTGTTCAATTCACTTGTTTCAGTATTTGTAGACAAAAATTCAAACAAGAACCACGTTGTGGAGAAAGATGCTAGTGCCAAGGTTGGTATAAAAAGATTAAATTACATTTTGAGTACTGGTACCAAGATATCTATCATCATCCTTTGATGAATATGACGTCCTCACATGATTCTGTTTCTAAGTGTTAATATCTAGTACACAAACAACAATATCTTCTGGTTTTGCCTTCATATACCAGATTTAGTACTTGTTGGCTAAAACTAACGCCCAACATCCTCCTCATTATCAAAAGATTCATAGATTGACAAGAGAAAAGAATATTTCTAAAGGACTGTCCGTTATCGTTTGGCTATCAATAGTTTACAGTTATATCGTTTTAATAAAATACATGCTAAAATATTTATGGGTGCTTAGATTCGTTATTGGAAGAATTTCAAAGACAATCGTCACGAAAAATAATTATCCATTTTCTGGAATTTAGGACACATTTAGATTAATTTCAGTTTCTTCTCCATCGCCATTTTCTTATTATTTTTCAAGGAAATTATTAACAACTTCCAATATACAATTACCGCTTAATAATAGGTACATGGTAGAACAAAATCAACACTGCCAAGTTGCGAGCTTGTCGTCGGCACATCAGCGGCAAGGCGTGGCGACACACCTCTCTATTACTGTACCCGTCGCAGGCGCTACGGGCTGCCTATGTAGTATGTAGGTACACTTCATTAAAATTGTTTTACGTTATATAAACAGTGTGAGCTAGCCTACTTGTGGGGATCCTTTTAAGTATTGGCAAGAATTTTCGAGTAGGTAGTCACTGCAATTGACAGGTTGGTAGTGATTCAGGTGAGGTTATAAAAGTTAATTGGATAATGTAAGCTTTATAGGACCCAGCAAGGACAATGCTATAGACTGATCTTGTCACAGCAGAAATTTTAGTTAACCTCAGTAAAACTCCAAACACTAAATTAAATTACGCATCCAAAAAAGGAATCAATAGTAATAAATAAAATGAACGAACCAACTAAAACAATATTACAGAGTGCAGACAGATAAAAAAATTGAGATCCTTACAAGATAACGGACCGAATTACAAACGATAAATTACTGATCAACAAGGCGCACGCGTGTAAATTGAATTAAAAGATAAGTAATACCGTATACAACATTCGCGATTGAAGACGACCGCGTACATCCGGAATGTGCTCCGGAATTCAGGCAAGGCAAAACTTAGGGAAAAAGTTAAAGAAAAAAACTAGGCATAAAATAAACAAATGTTTCGATGGATATAATATTCACATAATGAGAATTTGTGAATCCGGAAAATTTATAAAAAAATTGAAAAATCCGGTTCCAAATCCTTTTGTCTGTTGTTTTTATTGTTTGTCTTGAACTGTGACCTCAACATAGTAAGATACGACACACGAATTACATCACAATCCGAGATATTTCGTAAAACATAAAATTAAAACCCATGACTGTGAAAATGACATGATAAAGCTCTTAAGTGCATAATATTTTGAGCAACTCCATTTATCTTCGTAATGAAAACATAATATATTTATCATCAAACTACTGCCCGACAACAGGCAATGCTTCATTAGCTTTATTTAAATTATTAAGCAATAACAAGTCATTCGCTACATAACTTATTCCAATATATATGATTTACATGTCTAAGATTATTTCCTAACTAGCCGAATATGCATGTTTGGATAAAGTAATAAAATGAGAAAGCATTAAAGTATAAATTAATGACGCAATTATGTATACCTTAATTAATTAATTATGTGACGACGATGTTCAATCAACACGATGGTTAAAAATTAGCTGACAAACTTAATAATGAATATGTAGGTATGGGAGTTTCTAAAACGAAAATAATAAGCAAGACACAATTTTTATGATGTGACGGCTATAAAAATGTGTATAGTCAATAAATTATAAAGATAATAAAATATGGTATGAATGAATGAGAATTTAAGGAATCTGCAGAACAATGTCCAACCTTGTTTAGATCGTAAACTAAAATTAACACGTAGGTAATATCTGCAACAAAAGTACACTAGACCTTAGATCAACAATACATGGATTCCATAGATATGACATCAGTTGTAAAATATGCTTGAAAAGGCTTCACTTCAAGGAATGCTAGCCGGATACGAAGGACATACTAGCATCCAACAGAACGGAAACGGATATAACGAAGCTTACAGAAAAAAAAACCCCATCAAGTCTCGACAGTTATTAAAAATTTATTGGTAGCACCAGTTAAATCAAGCATAGATGATGACTATAATAAACACAAAGACAAGAAATTATTCTAAGGGCTGTTTTTCAATCGATAGATAATTTTTATTCGTCGAAATATTCCACGAATAAAAATTACGTCTGACAGTTTTTTTATGGAAGAACTGTCAAAAATTCAAAATTATTCCTCAGATAAAATTATCTGGCGTTGGAAAAATCAGGCCTAAGTTCCATACAGGATTGCATAAAATAGACTCAGAATAATCGTGTCCAGGTAAATTAAGATCAGAACTCTAAAAACTGAAATAAGAAATAATATCGGAGAAAATATCTAAAAAAGCTCTTTAAAGCGTGCGATCAATTACCTGTAACTCGATAAAAACATTGCGCCCTACATGCATTATTCGAGGAGGAAGTACCTGCGTCGTACCAGAGCTTTATAAGGTCATAAATCAAAACCAAATTCCACCCGAACATCTTAATTTGCATCGCTGCGAGCCAACCGGTGACACTAACGATCCACTAACGAAAACAACGGAATGGAACTATCAATTTTTGTGTCCCCAAAAGCTTGATTTAAAAACCCGAAAAACACCGGCAAAGACATTTTATACGTGTGGCTAATGCCATGTTCATTAATTTTTTCAATCATAGCGTCTTTAGAGTTAATTAAGATGGAGCCGACATGAGTGAATTTTATGTATTTTATACGCAAATGAGTAATAATGCAACTTTCCCTAAACAATTTATTATTTCGCGATTGTATGCTAATTAAGATTTCACCGTTAAACGTTTACGTTGGACGTAATTAGGAAACAACCGTTGACAATACCGTAATACGGATAAAACATAAATCGATAGATTGTTTATTAGCGACGGAACGCAATAAAATAATCATCGGTGCGTTGGCACTTAATCAATGGTTGATATCTTATTTAGGAGGGAGCTAATGAGAGGCGTAGATCACATTCGGGTAATGATGACACGGGAAGATTTATCAAACACTTTCGATCCACAACTTATGAGCGGTGATTAGAGTATTCGTGTTGACATAATGGCTGGGTAAACGGAGTTAAACGAGACAATTATTCATCTAGAAACTATTTTAAGTTACAAAACACTTAAATAAATGACACACCTTTACAGAATCTGAAATCCCTGAACTATTACCTAATACGCGCAAGATGATATGCTAATTAAAGCATTACTCTTTAAAAAAGTAACAAAAAATCACTCATAAATTAGCACTAGACACTAGACCATAGGTATATGTATGTGTCAACATGAAAAAGAACTATGCCAACACGCATGAGAATCAGTGCCAAACTCATGAATAAAGTCAGTCATCAAACAAGCGCAGCATAATTAATACAGTGTTATTCATGGCGTGGTAGCGATGACGAAACGCAAAGAAAGCAAGCTGCAAACTGTAGTTCACACACCGACATCAAGATGTGGAAGTGCCTTTTCATTTCCTCCATGATATACCCAACCATAATTCCAAATTGTATAGTTTACCACATAACATTAGCCCCGACTACTTCCAAGTCTACATGGAATATACCAGGAAATTCTATCAGGAAATTAAAACATTTTAAGAACTCTAATCCCTTAACTAACTCCACAGAGAATAGTTAAAACAGAAACAACATAAGCTCCTATGATCTTAACTGAAAGCCGACGCCAATTCCGTGCGTAGACATCGTAACCGATATTCAGATTACGGATACTCCGTCTCATCCACGAAGGGACAACACGCAAATCGGACCACTGCACATTGTATGTTAAATGGTGCGCCATTAAAGGGAACGACGCTTAATAAACACATTACAGTGCAATATTAGGCGCGAGCGCAGAGCCGACGTGATTAAGCGTCAAGAACGTGGGAATAGACAGAGAAAGAGAACGATGAAAGGGGATAGTTATTGCGACCAACAAATAGACTGCGATGTTAACATTTTACAAGCCTTGTTCAACAGATCATTTGTGAAATATTTCATTTTGTGCGAGTGGCCTGTCAGCGGCACCGCATGCGTAAAATTAATACGAACAATTCAAGGAGGAAAACGTACCTGAAATTACTTTCAGGTAGAAAACTTTGTTCTACAAAATGAAGACGAAAAATATCGGAAGCCTTCGATTAAATGATAAAATCAAAACTTACAAAGGCAATAAAACTACAGAACCGACTGCCACAACGCACCACACCGGCAGTAAAATATCAAAATACCATAACGAAAATACACTAAAACTAGACGTGCATTGAGCGTCGTCACCACACAATGGATCCGCGCTTTTATGAAAATATCAATAATAGTATTCAACGTAGTTTAGTGCGCTATTAATGCACCGAGCGCTTGCAGACAAATTCAATTGACAAGAGCCTCCGCCGGAGCCCCAGGGTGTCCCTCGTTTACATCTACCCGCCTATCTATTTACGCTGGTATTGGAAATAAAATTGAGCGGCGAGATTGCATAGGAACTCTCAAAGGATGCGATCAGAACTTTATGATCCGATTTTATTGTTCGTTCATTGACACTGTCGTCTTTATAAACACCGCAACATTGCGGTAGAATCCTTTAAATGGACCGGAAAATTGAATGCTTAACAGCTTCGACACACGCTGACCTACCGGTTACAACGCGCCTAGCAGTAGAAACCGATGACAACATTATTGACACGTGTCTACATAGACATCATAGTAATAACTAATAAGTATGACATTACGGTTACTCAGCAAATAGCATTGTACCGTTGCACACGACTATTGTCGCATAGCTTAGCTTCAAACCAGATCGTCTCAATACGTTTACGAGATGCGTCCTAGTGGCGTTATCACAAAATATGATAGATCGTCGGGTGTGCGACGACGCTCTCCCACGCGGCACAACCGTGATTAATTATAATTCGAATTTTATTCAAAGTGAACAGCGGACAAACTACGATACCAATCAATAAACGGTTCCATACCGACGACGGTACCGACACGATACCACAATTTACTGTTGCCGATAGCACGTATGAAGACGTCAAAGCCGGAGTGAATAACACGCTTAGATAGAAAGCCCCAGAACAATGGTAGCTGCATTTTCATTGTGATACGAATCCCTTGTAACAATATAATGTAAAGCAAACGCGGGATGATCTATCACGGAGCTCACATTAGCGTCTGACAAGAGAGAATTTAATTTCAAGAAATAGCTCGTCTTCGTCTCATGCGAACTTTAATGCCGAAGCCACAAAAACACCAAAGAAAATAAAGTTAAACATGAACCCATAACTAAAGTTATCAAACGATCAGTTTACGAGTGTGAATAAAACATCAAAAGACAGTCGCAGAGAGGCAAAGCAGAATGCAACGTTACATCGCTATAAAATATACATGAGTGCCGTCATAATCCTCAAGAAGTAGTAACATTTTAAATTGCGCAACAGGCTTATTATTCAATAAACACATTTGTATACACAAATTCCTGTGAACCGTGTGTTTTGATCATTAGCTATAGATATTAGACCCCCACGAGTAGAGGCTCATACTGCGTGAGAAATAGACGGTCATTTGACAATATCGTCGCTACGAATATATTCCACATTACCCGGCCAATATTCCATCGCATTATATTACCCAGGACTTCATTATCTCGTGGCGGCGGATCTCACTACAAACTACTTGTGAATGGACAGATCCTGTTTGCTGCTCGTATAGATAGTAAATAAAAACGTCTAGAATTACACGTAAGCTAAATTTCCTTATGACTCTCAGTACATCTCTCAAATTACCAAGTAATTCTGTTATCTGCCTAAATTGGTTAGGTTAGGTTAGTGTAATGTTGTAAATAACATATTTTAAATTCGTTGACACTAGCTAAATTTAACATAACTGAATAGTTCAACCTCTCTTTTATGATTATTGCCAGTTTAAAAAGCTATATTTCTCTACTCTGATATTAAGTTAAGTTGAACGACATCTAAGTAACTCTACTGACCCGGAACATAGGCACAATTTTATGAATGAAACAAACCATTTTCAGTAGTAATATAATTAATATAAGAAATAATTTTCCCAATTAAAGAGCCGGCGAACTACGCATGCTAATGCGTAGTTCATTCTTAAGGTAGTGTGTATTTATTCCGATTGGATTACAGAATATTTAGGTTCCCAAATTATATTTTGAAAGGACTCTGATATAAAGACGAGATAAGAGGAATTACCAATTTCTATAGAAAACTAATTTTTCTCATAACTCGTCTTTAAATCAGTGTCCATTCAAAATGTATATTTGGGAACTAGATATTCTATAATCCAATCGGAATAAATACCCACTACTTTAAGAATATGTTTGATTTACAAATTATTTTGGTATTACGTTTGTATGAACTACGCATGCTCCGCCGGCCCCTTAACCGTATTTCACATGTTTGAACAGCAAGCCGCACTCAGGATTCGTGTGGCCGTAATTACGCCCTTATAAGCTCAATAAATCATAAAGACGAGCTCACAAGCGCCACAAAGATAGAAGCGACACGCATCCTCGTCTCAGGATAATAAATAACATCCAGATCTCGCTTTCAAAGTGAGGCCGGGGAGCAATAAGTCGCGGACGGGTCAGAGGTGAAGTGAATAAAAAACGGCCAACAATTAAATAGCGTTCTTGAAGGTTAATGAGCACAATAAATATGTTGTCGGCACCGCAGCTGCGGACAAACAAATGCATAGTCCCGTCACACGTGAAGAGGGTTCACGGCACAGTCGCGTCTGTGTGAGAAGCCATCGGCCGAGACCCGGCTAGCGCCTGACTGGCAAGTTCATTGTCGAGGCGGGACACTTCCACGATGTATTACGAACGTGACACATTTATTAAAGAAAAGAAACGAGGTTATACTAATATTGGAACCCAAATAAAGGCTTTGAGAAACATTAATATAAACGTTGAACCAACTTTATTGAATTGAAATACACCATTCTACACGCCCCGGTAAAATAATCATACAGTCCTATTATTCGTTACTTTAATCCAATAATTTATTATGGTTGTTGTTAAAAATAACCCATTTTTTTATTGCCCTAAGACTTGTTTATGAAAACAAACATCAGAAAATCGGTCATGGCACATTCTGTTAAAAAAATTGAAATCTTTATTAGTTTAATCTTTAATTTATTGATCAAATAGCATTACAAAGGTCGTTTTTCAAAATGATTAAGTATGTATTAAACTAACAATAAAAACCAAATGACATTAAAACAAAATGTATTCCTAGATACGACATTTTCCTCCAAGCATACGCATGTAAAGTTGAGTTGCGTGCTTAATTAAAACATCCCCAAAACATGAGCATAACAGCAAGCCTCGTTGCAGAAATCGCCCCCGCAAGGGTTTGCAGCATTCCACACGGCTGCCCCAGACGGAATCATACCTGCGTTTGATTTATAACGAGGAGGGGACACGGGAACTGCGGGTGTGAATTCAATCGGCGAGCTTCAATGTCCCGGGGCAACCGAGACCACTTTATAAGATCTCTGGCACAAAAACCAATACTCCCTCCTTAGCCATTTTATTATAAAGACTGGGGAGGAGGAAAGGCTCAAATTAATCTGGTAGGGGAAAGGTATCACAGCGGGTAGCATCAACTGCTGGCGCCTCGGACAATACCAAGCACCTTCGTGACCACTAGCTATTATGAGTTGCGGCTTTTATAGATTTTTTCCAATATTCTTTATAAGGAACGTGACTGTACTGTTCAACGGACACCGCCGACAGCTCAATATGGATTTTTGAATACATAATCGATTCATTTAAGTGCGTGTACGTAAAGCTTTAATAATTCCATTTATAAAGCCAAACGTCACTATCAAATACATGAATAAAGATTTTACCTTGTTCTAAAAATTAACACTGTTGTTTTGGGGACATGTCGTAGCCTATAATGAGAAGATAAACCTGTTTTAAATAATAACACGGAAGTCTGCATTGATAATTTGATTAACATCTGCATTGCGACGGATGTCTTTAAGTACACGAAAAAAATGCATTACCACAGTCATGATTACATCTTTGTTGTGTTTCACAAAGTTCAGCTAAATACATAGTGTGAATTAGGCAAGGCTTGCGAACACACAAACTTCCTTTAGAGCTAGTGGAACTTTTACTGCGTTAAATATAAGGGGCATTATTGCTCTTGGCAACAGTGAAAAGAATGTGGTGTAGCCACAAAATCAACAGGGACGTATTAACACCAGCCGGAAGGTAGAAATCCGTGGGTGTTCCTAACCAGTCGTATTTATGTATACACTAACTACCGCAAGCATATTTGGTAATAGATGTGAATAAGAAAGAAGCATGAGTTAATGTTCCTAACTCTGATGAAGCTGTCGACAGACTATTACAGGGCATTAATGAATTGGAAGTTATTAATGAACTGGTAATAGAAAACATCTATCTAAACCATAATGAGTTATAATACAAATTCAATGAAATGTGGTTTGAGAGAGGAACACTATCCCGGAATGATAAGTCTACACCTGTGTCGCCAGACTAACGGTTCATGTTCGATAGTCTTTTTATATTTAGTTGTTTGAGTGTTACACTAATAAAAATTATACTGAGATACACACTATTTAAGTAAAAAAGCACTTTAAACAGATAAAAGAATCGAAGATAAAATTAAAATTGAGTTACATAAAAGGTCTTTGAAGCAAGAAATGTGTATTCTTAATGTGGAAAAGCATTGACATATTTGTTTCTAAGTCATCGCTAAAAGGATTTTGGTGAATTTAGAGGAAGAGTATAAAGCTTTTCGTCAAAGAAAACCAGATTGTAAATCATGCACACCAACGAAGCCACAGCCGAGAGCTAGTAACAAATAAAACCAATAAACCAAGGTAATTTGAGGCCACAAAGACAGAAGCGACAGTACAAAATCTAAACATAACCCGAAACCGCGTTGCACTTAAAAAATGCCTTAAACACACCGGTGGCTGGCCGAAACGCCGCCCTCTGTTCTAGAGACGAAGGCAAACAATACGAAGATAGTCGACAAACAAATGTAAATGACCGAAATGTGAACGTCATGTTTGGCATTCCCATAAAGCAACGTTAACACGTCATTAGAAGTAATGATGGCGTGATTACAGAGAGTGGGAGCGGGGTGAGCGATGTTCAGGTGATTGCCTACTTACTGTGTGGTCTTGTGTCTGTGCACCTTTACAAACACGCGGTCTGGACACGAGAATTAGTACCACGTGGCGGACCATTGACTTTAATAGGTCGCTGTGTTAAGTTTCCTTTATTTAGGCTGGTGGTACCAGATGGATCATTATTTTGTTTGTTCGTGTCCAGTTGTAGTTTGGATTTTGGAGAAAGTTCTTTCTGTTCATGAAGAAACTGAACTACACATACCACATTTTGCATGTTTGACGACATTTTAAAGCAGGCAATTTATTTTTAATGATGTTTATTCTTAACCCTTGTGATATGATTATCTATTACGAGGATTGAATTTGTTACTTATCAGCTTGGATAGATTGTTCCCCTAATTTTTAAACATACCGAATTCCCTAAATTCCTCACTGCACCCTATTTTGATCAATGACAGTAGCCTTCATAACCCCTTCAGTAAATCATAGACAAAGAACAAAATTTTCAAGATGGCTGCCCCTGATCACTGGGAGATGTTATCGTATGGCCCACAGAAAATTTATCGCTGGTTTATCGGTCGATCTGCGTAATTGATACGGGTACAATCATGGCGCGGCTCTGACGGGCCGAAGACTGTGGTCGTAAATAAATATTCAGTTTACTTTGAACACTAAATGGTAATCGTAGATAATTCTTAATCAATGACAATTTGCCCAAAAAAAAGTCCCTAAAAATAAAGTAATGCGTAGGTTCAGATAAAGCTCATATAAGTCTTGTTCATAAACAAGAAACAAGTATATGCAAAGTTTTTTTTTTTTTAATAATACATGGTGCAATATGATCTACCACTTTATTAGTTCGTCTAAAACTAGCAACATGCTGATAGAAGAACATCAGATCATTTGAAATAATTATCCCAATAAAATCCATAGAGTTCAAAACATAATTTTTAACCCGCGCTTAGCCTTGGTGGTCCATCCATAACAAATGCAATGCTGTAATAGAAATGCCACCGGGACGCGTATTGCGACAAATAGTGCCAATAATAATTCGTGGTATAATTCGTAGCCGGCGCGTGCGCCGAACAACCGTCACTGATTGAGGATCGCATAAACTGCGCCACCCACCGCCTGTCATTTGCATTGTACACAGTTGTTCGTAATAAAGAGAGGATATCTCCCCAGAAGGGATCGCACGGTGGTCCCTTTATACGACCTAAAATAAGGCCAACGTAATGAAAACTTACACTTTCTCTACACTACCGTAATGCAGGAAGTACCATAAATTCCAGACACTGGAATAAATCAATAAACAAAAATCTGTGTCAATTATAGTGGGTACGTACTTGCGTAGATATGAATTCAATTCGGAATTCACTTGTTACATACCATAAATTTTAATTAACTCTAATTGGAGGACGTCAGAATGCTCAAACAATTAGAATGCAGTTGATTTAATGCGCACCTAGACGTTATTCAGGAAAAGTTTTCTTTTAGTTGGCTTGCGGTTTAATATTTATCAGGAACTAATTGAAATCACACGCAATGTTTGTCTACAGTGCATTCATAGGTTTATATCCCAGACAATTAAACGCAGCAATCGGCGATATATCACGGCGCAAATTGGCAATCAACGGGCATTGATTAGCAGGAGTCGAAGCGCAGTGCCGTCGCCGTAGGGGTCCCTCCACTTCTACCACGCATATAGCCCTACACAGCTGCAGCCAGGCGCCAGATAATACACACATTAATTAATGGTCTACTCTAATAATCGTATATCAATTTCCCACAGACCGCTTAATGTCAACCCCTCCTTAACAATGACTAACAATACGATCAAAAAATTTAAACTGGCTAAATAAATGAGCTCATAACTTAACATGGTAATAGCAGACAGGGCGTTACCATCACGATTATCGTGTCCAGAAACCGTCGGTGACATCACCGTAATGATTCTTTATGAGAAAAAATATCATAACACAACCAGCAAAAATGAAACGATGACAGCACTACACCATCAGTAAGTACGTTAAACTTGACGCAATCACGCACGTTACAGACTATGTACGTCGACCAATGTTTAGCTTACAGATTATCACACCAAAAATGCATAGATCACAAAAACAAAGTGTTCCCAAACGGCAATTTTAAGATCAAACAGCTCGCTAAATAAGAGGCCATTAACACTACCCACCGCTATCGGAGACGCAATCAATACGATGCTAATCGACTTCGCGGCGGACTTGATTTTAGCACATCGATACTAATTACCAATTACCACGGGCCATGATCAAGACATTTGCCTAAGTACTCGTGCAATGACAATCCAAGCGATATTGAGCTTTAAAAAACTGACCCTATTCTGTTTATAATACACTAGCTGCGCCCCGTGGTTTCGCCAGCGCAAATGTCGATCCCGTGGGAATATCGGGATAAAAACTAGCCTATACCTATGTTAATCCAGGGTATCAGCTACCTCCATACAAAATTTTATCAAAATTGTTCCAGCCGTTTGAGCGTGAATAAGTAACAAACATTTAAACACACACTCTCCCCCCCACACACACACCTTCACACACACCCCCTCACACACACACACCCTCACACACACCCCCTCACACACCCCCACACACACACCCACTTACACACACACCCCACATGCACACTCACAAACTTTCGCCTTTATAATATTAGTGTGATTACATGAACAATTTATTTCATTTTCAAGTCTTTTTCTTGTAAAAAATATTAATAAGTACACACAGTAAACAGATGGGTTCCCGAACAGCCCCCAAGCCCACCGTTTGACGCCAGCCGGAAACCAGACGGAGAATAAATTATTGCCCTCCCTTTGCCCAAATACAAAGAAGTCTCGGTTTTTTTCTGAATTTCTACGTATAATTGAGGTGTAATTTCGCGGACAATGCCAAACAATCGGGCGATCGAAATGTAGTACCGGTGGTGCAATGCGACGTAGGGGACAAAACGAACAAAAGCTGAATTAGAAAGTGTCTTTTGTCCAAAGTGTCTTCTGATGACCGTGATTTACGTCAATCCAGACACGGAATCCACGAGAATAATATTGAGCCGTAAAAGACTAGTATGGATTGTCAAGGTGAGCTCAACGTTTCTAAATGATTTAACAAAACCTCATTTTGGCGGGGAGTGGTGCGGAACCTTGTTGTTTTTCAAAGGATGCCGTTATGGGACGTCGATCAAACTGGCGCTGAAGAATGATTGAAGTCCGCTCGTAACACCTTCATTACTGACGCTCGGTCGGTTTCTTTATTAATTACTGAATCCTTTACACCCTAATGAATATTCAACACGGTGCGAGAACTAATTCAACCCGACCTTAATACGGCGGAGGACTACGGCGGACTAGTTTTTAGTTTGTTTTACGAGCGTGTAACGCTATATCATTACATGCCGATAAACGATAAGTGCAACGTATTGGGGCTTTCGCTGTTGTCGGCTCAATAAAATAAACGGCCGATATCGACCTACATTACTACCCCGTGTTCCCAAGCCTGTCATCGTTTTATGACTTTTTTATTTGGCCTGATGGCCAGAGAAATGCAACACCATTCCCGATTCAGATTTCCACACCGATACTGAAGAGTGGTGTCCTATAAAATGTGTAAATGAATCGTTTTGGATCAATCACGGTGCAATAAAGTTGGTCATTTCTGAGGGGATCAAAATTATATAAACTCGTTTGGAGATTAACTAAAAAACCCTTTAAACAACAGAACTACACATACCTAACTAAAAGTAATAAAATAGATCTTGGCATCCACGTAGATCATAAAAGGACAAAAATTGAAATTCGATACCACAACAGATACTTCGTAATAATCATATCTTGTTATGGCGTCCTGTCATAATATTGAGAATGTAAAACAAAACCCGACGTACAATATATTTGAAGGGAACACACCCAGTTCTCAGAGGTTTTTCTGGCTCCAATACCTTTATAGGGCTCTCTTCTATGTATATTATTATTTCACAGGTTCATAGGACCACACATTACACATTAAACCGGAGAGGAATCGATATTGACACCGATTTCGTTTCCTAGCTATTACAACGGCATAGCAATTACCCATTAAATCGATTAAAGATGTGAGATATCGGTCAATAACATTAAATCGGATAATCCATTACCGATTGACATTTTCACAGTTAAGTCAAAGATGTTTCTTTCTAATTGTTTGAGTAGAGATATTATTTCAGGTGTGTGAGGTCCGAAGTTGATCGATATTACAGAACATGACCAAGTCTCGCCATATAACACAAAGAAACATCGTAAAAATAAATAGATAGAGAATGACAGGTTTATTTTTCTCTGGTCCATACATCGGGTCAAAACAAAATTACTGCGAGCGCAATAAGAAATGGCTGTCGCTTAAAACTTTTATCTTCGTTTGTGCATAATGAACACATAAGCGTACATCAAAGTAACACATAAGCGTACATCAGTCACAGACCAATTATTGTGTTCGCCAGCCCTAGAGGTGATATCGTACAAATATATTGCGAAAAGAAAATATTGTTATGGTTAAGACGTTCAAATATTTGACTGATTGATACAATGTGTTACGTCTGGCATCTGTTCAATGCATCGCTCTTACTGATGAAAGTCAAAACATGACACGAGACCAAAAGAAATACTGATCACAGTAATATCAAAACAGTGCGTCGAATATTAAAGATCTCTCAACATTCTTATAAACTCACAGTCAAATGTCTGCTCAAGCGCGGAGACTTACAGCCAAATAAATGACAAGCCGAAAAGGTGCCATCTGCCACCTGGATGAATAGCAAACGCCCTTGTAACTGTCATCATTCATCATAATTATAATGAAATCGAAAAAAATGTGACTAAACGGTCTATAGAGGCGGTAGAATTTGCCAATATGGCAGACGTTTGCTATGATAGAAAAGATTTTGCTACCATTTAAATATTGCGTCCCAAATACTAAAAAGATAGTGTGAATACAACTCTTTATTACTTAATACTAAAACAGCAGCGAGAAGAATGTCTCAAAATTATTTTAGATAAGGAATTCAACCTAACGATGAGAAAGCAAAGGCCGATAGTGAATCATAATAAAGTAACAGTTGTAGATCCATGAATGATATCAAATTACACCTACCGATTGCCATTAACGTAATACCCTTTATAACTCAAAGAGAACAAAACTATCTTAATTTATAGCCAGATCCCGTTGAATAAAGAAACGGAATCAAAGCGCCACGGATACCGTATAAAAGGCTATATTTCGAAAAAAAAAACAAAAGATGTATAGATAAAAAGAATCAAGTATTCATAGAGCGGCGTGCGAGGCACCCGCTGCGTTATCAAATACGGGATTAGTCCTTTCGATGTTGGGACCCGTTTCTTTTGTAACAAACAAATATTGTGACACGCGGTTCGGCAAATAAGGCCAAAATATTTCGTGATGGAATTAAGATTTATTGTGACGAAGCTTTGAACAGATTTGAAATACTTAATCCTCATCTATGCAGATTAGGAGATGCCCAAAGGCTCAGTGAACCAGTTAAAATCTCACATGTCATACACAAAGCTTCTAATCGTCCCACATAGTCGATATAAAGACTGAGGGTGACATCAAAAGACGAACTGCATGACCGCATGTCTGCAAACAGGGGCACGTATCAGAGAAACTCTCCGCGATATCGCTTGTAAACCTCAGTTAAGCGCTCAAATAAACTGTGTAGTGTGTCTCTAGACTAAACTAGAAAAGATACTCTCTGAAGTTAGTCCTAACTCTTAAACACATAAACAGCACCCTAATTGCGTAACTAGCTTTCAATCACAATCTAAGGATTTTGAAGTAAATTCCTAATACATTGTTTCATAGGTTCGAAAAATTCGCCTAGTCAAAACGTAAAGAACGCAATGAACGTGGCTGAACTGCCAGAATGAAAGACATTGCGATCGATTTTAATTTTTATGGGTTACGCAATTACCCCACAGGTCTTTCAATTTCCATGATGGCTTTCTATAATCAGCACGCGTGTTTGGTGAAGGTAGAAGTTGGTCTCGATCGTCGATTATTTCTTAGTCGCTTGGAAACAAACATCGGTCGGTCAAAAACTCAAACATCGGTTTGGAACCAGATAATCTAGAACAGTGCTTACAACCATTCTTTGACTATCTCTCCAGAAATAGTATAATTATGTTGGTCGCGAGTTAAAATAGTCTTCAATGAGACACAGGCACAGCACTGAAAGTCTCGAAATCGGTTCGTTTTTTAAAGCTTTTAGGTTCAACCCTTAGTTGGGGTGCGCGCGTACGTAGTGGCACGCGCGCAATCCTCATATCAAGCTTTGACCGGCATAGTTGACGAGGCTGGCTCCGTAATCCGCCCTGAATTGTCAGGGTTACCCTTACCAGTATTGTTGAAGCATTGGTGCGCGGTAATGAACTTCTCTTTAGATGCCGCTTTTTATGCGAGAAAAGACTTTTGACTTTATATTGACATTTTTCTCCTAAATTCTTTGACACTTTCTCATCTCATGAGTTTTTGAGGAAACATGGACACAAACTGTGTGAATTAGAACACGAAAGTAAGCTTTTGACACAAACTAGACGACATACAAACTGGTGTAAACAAACTTAAAAATGCTTAACCATAATTCTCATGATTTCTTTCTTGCAACATTGCTCAAGCACCTCGATTAAGGCACCATGTACTTAGTTTACTGAGAATGCTTTGTTGACTGTAACAATAACGTGGCGAGTTAAGCCCACAGTTTCAACAAATATGGAGGCTGATACGGCGTAGTATTAATATTTTATGTCAAGTGGGGAAACCTGGAGAACTTCCTACCGATTTAACTTAAGAGTCCTGTTCAATTGACTCTCATATCATGGCCTCAGACATGGTAACAAGGTGCTTCAGTATCTATTTCAATCACATCTCTTTCAGTTTCAATGACAGATGGTGTGTATTAACTTATTGACAATATTTAACGAAGAAATCTGCTACGATCCACTATTTCTGCAAAGGGCTGATTTCAATAAGATAAGTTTTTTACTGGAAACTAAATTGTGGCTTACTCGTACAAGATTCAGGGAGGCCCTGTTACCATAGGGTGAATAACACCTAGATTGATATAACTTACTTCAGCCTATAAAACAATACCTAAGTACAAAAATAATCTGTTATGCGAATCTGGGGCACTGAAACGATTCAGCTCGCAAATAGTCGATATCCCGCACCGATCGATTATCGTGCGATCTCGAGAGGCAAGCCAAACACTCGGCTGATATCGCCACGATGCAAGCGCTATGCAGAACAAATTAACACAGATCGTCAAGAGTCTGTTTGCCATCTAACTGTGGTACGGTCAAGTGAACGCCAAGGCAGACGGACTGACGGACAGTTATACAAACACGCATTGTGCGTCGCGCTTATGGACCAATAATGCATTTCATTGTCGGCTTACCTCTGCTAATGCAGGTGCAAATGCTACCATTTAAATGTTGTACTTTTGAGTTGTAGTATGTTGAATGTTATATTACTACAGTCGTTTTAAAGTTTGTTCGCAATAAAAATCGAAGATTCTTTCGAAATAAAAAATTCTTGCAACTTTTTTGTACCCGCTGTTTATTGATCCAATATCAGAAATATCAGTTAAAATATTTTACAGCATAGTGTTATCGTGATCACCAACAAAATTTAATATCATTGAGTTAAAGCTTTACATGATCATCACTTTAATCAGACGCAAGTGGAATGAAGGACACCTAATTTACTACAAAAATGTTATAAATTAAATAATGTATGGACACTGTAATTAATGCTTCTTTTCTTTTTTTTAAAGGAAATTAACTAATAAGCAAGAACATGCTTGAACATACAGTCTTTTAGCTAGTGGTTTGATGGCTTTAATTTAAACATTTACTTATAAATTCGAACACCACAAAATACTTTCGTAGCGCCATCTATTGTAATCTGCTTAAAACTACTGAATATATGTCATAAGTTGATAACAGATGGCAGTAGTGCCGAAAGTCTTATTTTGCTTTCTTTACATTTTATATTAATTTTATTCAATTAATGTCTAAAGCAGGTTGTAGGAAATAAAATTATTAAGAGAAAAATGTATAATTATTACACTTGTATATTTCAAAGTTGACTACTTTGTCATGATAGTAACAACTAATACGTAAGTAAGTACCAAACATATATTTCAATTTTAAGATTATTGAATTAAAAGGTTATTTTTTTAACTCATTTTCATCTTATTGTTGTGTGTTGGCATTAATTGCTGCACATTATGTCTCTTCGTAGACTAAAAGTTATAAGCAAATATATATTCCTAAGTTCTTGTATTATTATGCAAAGAGCCTACCCACGTCAATTAAAATATTTATAACTTAGTTTATGGACACACTTGTACTCGACAAAGGCGTATGACAGAGGTGTATAGTATAGTAGTATAGGCACATTTAACTAATTACATTTTAGCCATAGCGGGCAATCATAATGCCATTCAGCGTGCAATAATCCAGACTTCAATAATGACCAGAGACGCATAATAAATTTACAATAGTATTGTTAATTATTCATGTTGAGTTGTATCATTTACATTACACACATTCCATCTGGTAAAAATTGTAAATATTGTTTTTTAAAAACTACAAAATAATACAAGTACGTACTTTTTTTAGAGGTACCTTGAAGCAGATCAACCTGGTACCTTCAATAGCTGTGCCACAGGCTTTGTATGGTATCCATCTGAAATATAATTAAACAAATACAGTAATTAACAACAGTGACAACACATTTACAAGTGCTTAAATTGCTAGTACAAAATTAAAGAACCTATCAGGGATAGCAGGCGGCATCTTTTTATAATTTTATTACTGAATCAATAGTAATAATCCGAAGGGAAGTAGAAAATCTGAGAATTTCGAAACTAAAATAATTTGTTGAATTTACATTATAAAACATAACCTGTAAAGCAGGTTCACTTGACACTTGACAGTTCTTTTTTTTTTACTTTCGTCTAGTAATTAATTCGATTGCGGAACAAGGAACATAATTATTTACTCTGTTGCGGAATATTTTTGATTTCAAAAGTTAGTAATATACTCCTAATATACTCCTTACAGATACCGAGGACATGCATGGCTAAAATATAATTATGTTCTATTTAGTATTTAATGCAGTAAATCCAGTAAGGCCCGTAACTATTATTAAAGTAATTAAGGGCTGATTTCTCAAACTATAGATAACTTTTATTCGTGGAATAAAATTGACATCTGACAGTTTTTGTAGGGAACAATTGTCAAAAATTCAAAATTATTCCTCCGATAAAATTATCTGGCGTTGGAAAAATCAGCCTTATGAGACATAAATGTAGTGATATGAGTTTAATTATATCTAAGACATTTTACATGGGAAAATATTTAACAAGAAGTGACATCATTATTTTTATTATTTTGAATAGTGTTCCATTTATAAATATCTGTTGAGGTTCTTTAACTTCACCTTCAAGGAAACTCTAACAACTACTAAGTTAACCCTACTAACCCACAAAACAGGCCACTAAATAAAAAACTATTAAAAAAAATTGTCTATGCTCAATAGAAACCAGTGTGACCAATTTAGAGATTTTCCGACTACATTTAGGAAGGAAGGAGGGTTTTCAAGTAAGGACAAAGTCAAAGTCAAAGCATTTATTTCAATTAAACCATTAACAGGCACTTTTGAATTGTCAAGAAGTCGGTCAGTCAGAAAATATGAAGCTAGTTGCCCATTCCAAAGCGTAAGTACCTATGGAGAAGAACGGGCAAGAAACTCCATGGACACTCTTTTTAAATTATGTTTTACAAAAATATTAGTACATCATTATTTTGAATTTAAAATTATATAATGTGAGAACGATGTAATAAATAAAAAAGATGTAAAACGTTAAAAGCGTCCAGAGTACAACAAATAGTACTTAACATGATGAGCATTTGATTAAGCATTATCTTTTCAAACACCAAACAAACACAAAAAAGATTATTTACTCCCTGAATGATATTCGTGTTCACTTTGACGCTACAACAATAAACATTGGGTTCTTTTTTATCAGTAGAAGAGCAGCAAAGTAGTTAGTACTATACAATACATATTTCGATTATTATTATCATCATCCTATTTATATTTCACAGTTCCAGTACTACTTGACTTACCCTACTCAATTGTAATTTAAGTAAATTTAACTTTTTTTAAGTCGGTTGTTTTTTTTTTTTTAATGTTTTTATTTTTCACCTTTTGGCTGTCGTAGGTACCTACACCAGGCAAATTCGTATACCACTACGTGCTATGTAAATAACAGTAACATTGTTACATACACTAAGTCGAATAAATATATAAGCATTAAGCTTATTATTGAAACTATACGTTCCTTTTTTTGTAAAAAAAAAAGGATCTTTTTCACTCTTTAGTTGTTCATCTTCATCTACATAATCAGCCTATAATGTTCCCACTGATGGGACACAGGCCTCCTCTTGGGGAGGGGTTACCAGAACAACAAGATACCCATATCGCAATAAGTGTGCCTATAATATTTGAAGAGTTCCTTCGTTTTCTCCAGGATCCCATCATCAGATCCGATTGTCATCAGGTCAGGATCCTTAGAAGTGTTTCCTTTCTAAACAAGAAAAGAATTTTCCAAATCGGTCCAACCGTCTTCGAGTAATCCTAATCGGGGCACCTCCTCCTTTTTTTTGAAGTCAGTTAAAAATAACAAATACCACCAAAAAGGGGAATAGGGATGCAAGGGTGAGTTGGGACAAAACTTTAAAATGGATTTTAGCGTTGAAATAATACAGTTTGTTGCCGAAAAGGACACTTAATCTTTAATTATAATACAATAAACACATTAGACTCCTTTTTGGCAACAAACTATATTATTTCAATGTTAAAATCGCTTTTAAAGTTTCGTTCCGATTCACCCCTGCATCCCTATTCAACCGGTTTGACATGACGGTAGGGCGTGGAAATATTTCTTCAGAGTTGACAACCCTGCAAATCCTGCAATAAAATAAAGCATAGACACGAAAAGTTTATTTTATTTTTTTGCTACTAAGTTCTTATTTACTTACTTTAGTTATGTTTTGATTAATTTTAATAATTTAGTCTAATTGTTTTTATGTAATATTCCTCAGATTAAAATCTCAAAGAATTGAATCAGATAATTTACTGTCACAATTCAAAATCGTTAATCTTTAAGCATGGGTGAAAATAGAATACAGGTTATCTACCAAGAAGTTTGTTAACCAGTAAACAAGCGCTTTACTCCGTTGCTATAGAAACATTATGAAAAGAAATTGTTTGGTCGAAGACTTCGAAGCTTTTGATAGCATCCAAAAACGAATAAAGGTTTCCCTCAGCAGCTCAATAATGTTTAGAAACACAATTTGGTATCGCTCGCTGCTCGATGCAGAGAAATCGTGTTTAAAGGAGGACAAGTTAAAAAAGATCCACTACAAGTTCCAAGATGACAAGGAAATGGTCGAAGAGTACAATGTGGACACGCAGGTTTTATTGCGCCGAGCTTGGAAAGTGAAGGGAAAGATCGGTGGCGACGGGAAGTGGGATGTTGAGATTGGTGACCCGATTCCTGATGCCACTCCTCACATTGATGGTGCTGGAGCTAATATCATGGAAAGTAAGGATCAGGTATGTTTCTCGCACAATTCCTTTCATGCTGTGACAAAGGGTGTGTAATTCAATGACATTTTAGGTAAAAAAAGACGTAGATAGGTTTTTACCAACATTCGATCTTCGAAAACGGCACAATTTCACACTATTAGATGACTAGTGGAAGTAGGACGGCATGTCGTAATTATAGGGGCGAAAAAGAGAAGACGAAATAAATCTTGGCTAATTAGCTGTTTTGATGTGCCACTTGCCGAGCATGTATAGTATATACCTCCTATCCTCGTTTTGCTTAGAATATCATTGATGATGATAGATAATCATTAGTTCCAATTCATAGTAATCAACATTTTGAAGAGTATAACTACTAAGTTATTTATGTACTAAATTTTTTACTAATTAATTTTATTACAGCCCATCCTGACAAGACGTAACACAAGAATAAACTTGGAATGGAGAATCAGAAACCTGCCCTATCCTATTGAAACATACTCTGTGAACGCCAACAATGATGAAAGATGTATTATAATCCGGACAACAAATAAAAAATACTTTAAAAGACTTCAAGTGCCTGAACTGGACAGACTGAATTTACCCTTAGAACAGTTGAATGTACAATGTAGTCACGCATTCAATACTTTGATTATTACAGTAAGTTATCTTTCAATTCATTTTAATTATGCTTTGGAATCGGAGTCCATTTTAGCTTTGGAGAAAACAGCACTCAGTAGTTGGATATTAAATTGCTCCAAAGTTTTGCTGTATTATTCATTGTATCTCCTTGGAAATAAAGTTATATAGGAAGAAGTTGCAAAACACACCGAAAATGCCTGGAAGAGCTATTGGGCTATAAAACATCTTCCCCTCAAGAGAAGATTCTATCCCTCAAGAGAAGACTCATCAACATGTGTATTGTTCCCATGTTCTATGTTATGGGTTTGGTTTCCGCACTTAGTCCTTCAGTGGACCATTGTATGGTATTGTTCCCATCTTCACATGTGGTTCTCAAACATGGCCTTTGACAATTCAGCAGAGGTCCACTCTCGAGATTTGTCAGAGAGCTATAGAACAGAGAATTCTGGGTATTAAATTTGTGGACCGGTTAAAGAATACAACAAGCCATTCCATCACTAAAACAACTGATGTCACTCGGAAAGCTGCCACGCTTGAATGGAATTTGGCTGGACACATCTGCCGCATGTCAGACAATCAATGAGCCAAACGTACGACTCAGTGGGTCCCGCTTAATGGCAAAAGACATTGCGGCAGGCCCAGACGGAGATGGCGGGTTGAGCTAGACTCCTTCCATAAAGATTGGTCCTTGGTAGCTCTGGACAGAGAGAGGTGGAAAGAGAGTAGGGAGGCCTTTGCCCAGCAGTGGGATATTAACAGCTAGTAAAAATAAATAAAGCGTGACAGGTTCTAGAAAAATTTCTACACAGGGGGTTCAGAATCATTTACTGAATCCATGGTAACAGGTTGCGCGTAATGTCCCTGACCCCTTTAGAGGCCTGAACAATCAAATAATCTAAAAAAAATAATATCTATAATAAATATCCACATCTAATTCATGCTTATCGCATCTGTAAACTAATAAACCTAAAAATTATATTTTTCAGTATAAAAAACCTCAGCAGCTTCTGGATATGGACAAAGAGTGGTATCAAGAGTTGAAAAATGTGAAACCTATCAAAGATATCCCAAGTGATTGTAAAACGCAATAAAATAATAATATAAATACTTGTTGTTTTATTTTGCCACATTATTCATTTGGTGAAATAGAAGCTTACTACAAACTTTACTAATACCAAACCGGCCGAACGAGAGATTACGTTCATGTCAGTTTCATACAAACGATTTTTTGTGTTTTGTGAATTTGATGTATAATAGTTACTATAATATGCAGGGTTATTGGTAAAACATTAGAACAGCTAATTTTTTTTTGCGATTTCGGGTTTGGTAAAAGTTGTTCATATTGATGAGTACAATGACCTCTTAAGAGGTTGTTAATGTTTTACCAATAACCCTGTAGAATTGTCGCACTGTTAAAGGCGTCGGCAATGCATTCTCTTGACAGCTGTACTGTAATGAATAGATTATTTTATAGAAACCAAGCGAAATACATTGCTAAACAATTGTCAAGTCTACAGAGAGGTCCATTGTAAATCAAACACAATTTCCTTAAAATTAAATATATTTACAAATCATACAATTACAATTCTCTTAATTAAGAACTTCTCATTATTTGAGGGCATTTAACCAAGGTGATCATGCTTAAAAACTAACATTACAATCTAATCATCTGTAATCAAGCCTTTTGCTATTGTTTTCAGCTCTTCATCATCTTCCTCCTTATCCAACAGTCCTTTGGATGCCAAATATTGACCATACTGTTTTGGAATACCCATGAATGTTTTAACTTTAGCTCGCAACTGTTTCCATGTTTCTTGATAATAGTTTTTCTTGTCTCTTTCCATAGCTTTGTAATCATGTCCATATTTGTCTAGTAAATATGTTATAAATTCAACTTGTGGTTTTGGTAACCTGAAAATGAGGAACAATAAAATTACTAACTGCTGTACGGTGTGGGTCACAATTATTACTAAATAGCTTCCATATAATCGCCTATTGTGTTCCCACTGCTAGGACACATGACTCGTCTCAGTTAGAGGAAATAGGCCATAATCTGCTACAGGGGCCCAGTGCGGGTTGTTGGATGTCACATATCTCTGAATGTTTTGGTTCTAAGACATGCCGGTAGTGGTGATGAAATTAGTTAGAGAAGGTAAATTACGTTTAGGTTTATGACTTACAACTCGTAAGTCCACACTACTGGTGCGGCCATAACATCCATAATCCTTATAGTCGCATTTTGACGTTTTACTGCAGGCTGAAGAAAACCAAGTAATAATTCCAAACTTACATAAATCGTCTAGGCCGAAGTGCTTTAGCTTCTTTTTCCAATATCTCAACAACCTCTTTTTTCACTACTGGCTGGACTACTAGTCCTTCTTCTTCACTCTCTTCATCAGATTCTTGATTTACAATCCTTTTAGCTTCTCTGACTTTCGCCTGTTTGAAATTGGGTATTTTTATAACTTTATTGGGATCATTGGCAAGTCCCATTTCCTTCATGTTACGGAGAGAAGACTTTTTAAAATCCCAGGCGTCCTTTATTGGTTTACTGCAAATATAAGAATTTATTAGCACAAGAAAATAAGTACCCGGCAAAATTCAGCAGACAAAACAAATTCTAACCAAGTAACTTCCCCGGTGCTACGTTGTTTTAAGTGCATTCTCTTTCTATTCAGTTTATGTTGATACGTCTTTTTGCGGTGCTGCTTCTTGATCTTCATTTTTAAATATAGATTTTAAACTTATGTGTTACAAAAAACAAACTTTTGGAAATAAATTCAACACAACACGTTCCACGTGAGAAATTGACACGAGCGATTGACAGATGGCAACATTGGCAACTATGGCAAGATGACATGGCACGATGGCAGCTAACAATTTATGACTGTCAGTGTCAGTCAACTTCAGACATACAATACCTATAGTTAGGTACTCTGTCTACCTACAAGAAATTGACTAGTGGTCCATTAGATCAAAATATTACAACTGGATTTTTCGAAATGGTTGATTGAATAAAGCAAAGCTGCTAAGCTATGGAAAAGCCCGCCCCTAAGACGACCCGTTGCCCAAAACGACTAGTGGAACTTTATTTTAGGCTGTAAATCAGCGTTGTAGATGTAGCTATGCTGATGCTCCACATCGCACTGTCCCTAAAAACGCGTCTCTACTACGGGCTGCGCGGCCTCAAAGCCTCGCGAGTAGGGCTACCATCCGTCCGGATTTGTCCGGACTTCTAGACTTTTGTCCGGATTTTTTGGCTTAGATGGAATACGAGTAATAAAACTTATACATCTAAGTAATACCAATTAAGTCCATAATATTTATTAATTTCTCATTCATCTAAAAACAAAATATACTTTTTTTATACCAATCAACTTCAAACAAGATCAAACAATAAATCTTGCAAAGGACAATGAGAAATGGTCGGCCCATCTCTCAATAGAATTAAGACACTCATGAATGAATAGGTATTTATAAGCAGAATAAAACTTAGTATTACAACTAAGGTCAAAAGTCCGTACTTTCGGAGTTATATTATACTGCCTGCCATAAAAGTGATCCCAATCTAGAAGTAATTAATGATAGTACAGTGCGACATAAAAGAGTAGAAAATAAATGAGGGCGCCACAATCGCTCAGGTAGCCACCAAGTTAGTACGACCCAGCTGATCTTGATACTTGAATAGTATTAATCATTTATTAGCTTTAAATAATGAGTCAATATTTTAAACTAGTTTCTGCCCGCGATTTCGTTCGCGTGTCTTAAGACAACCTAGACCGTATTTCGGCCACGGTGGCCAATCTCAACGGAGACTAGCCTTCGGCACGGGAGATGTTTTAGTGTTTTATGAGACTTCATACTTCGATGGGACGGCAATCCGACATGACCGGAGAGAGATCAGGCGCAGGCTCCGTCGACATAGGATGCAAGAGTGAGGGAGAACTGGTTTGGCCTAGGCGAAACAAGTTCATCCTATAATCGGGTTTGGCTGGTAACATATACATATAATAAAATCCTAGCGAAGTCTTCGTTCTTATTCTTTAAGTCTTTGTTCTTAACTCTGTATGTTTATTAATAAACTAGCTGTGCCCGTGACCTTGCTCGTGTGCATGTCGGAAAATAAATTGGATTTCATGGGTTTTAATTGTTTTGTGCGGCACCCTAATTCTTTTTTTTTAATATCATTATTAAGTTATTCATTTAACATCAGCTATCTGCCAGTGAAAGTCTTGTCAAAATCGGTTCAGCCCTTTTGGAGATTAACCGGAACAAAAAGACGAAAATGAAAAAAAAATTGTTTTGTTATAATTATGTACCGTATATACTTTTATATTCGTTTAGTTAAAAGCTATTATGAGATTACAGACTGTCTGTCTGTCTGTAATGTCATAACAGCTTTTATCTAAATAAATACAATTTTATTAATTTGTATAGATTGCTTTCAATAAGTTCCACATAGATAGATAGATAGATAAAAGATTAGGTATAAAGAAGTAATAAAACAACAACTCCACTCAAATATAAACTATGTATAATTAGAAAAGTAGACTAATCTAGTAAATTAAAATCTAAATATTCTACACCTTCCATGGGATCACTTAAGTTCGTGTAGTCTATTTTCAGCTCTGGCATTCACTCGTCACTGGTTTCTGAACCCATCTCATCGTCACTGCAGTCTGCACAAACCTGAATAACTGAATGGTCTATGTCCTGGTACAATGCCAGCATTTTTTAAGTTTGTAGCTTGAGTGGATGTAGCTTTCATCCAAATATATAATATCCCTTTGAAGCTCTTCGGGTAAATTTCTGTTATCCATGATAATTTTTAAATATTGTTCCCTTTTGTATGCAATAATAGGTTTTTTAATCAAAGCTTGTCAGTTCGTTTTACATTTTTTATATCGAAATCCAATCGTTTTTAGAAGTTTCCGCAAATGCCCTCGACTTCCGTCATAGCCAATATCTTCCCATAATTTAGAAATTGTTGATACTTCTTTCTTTACAGTATATAAACATGTATTTTCTGCCGAATTACACATTTGTCAAAGTCATCCAATACCTTTGAGGGACGGCAGTCTATGTTTAGCAGGTGTGGAGAATTTCCCACAGTTTTCACTGCCGTGTTGCACGATTCTGCGCACTGTGCTTACAGAAACACCTAAAACAAACAAAGCATGGAGTTAACATAAAATAGGAATACTGTCAGTCTGACGAACGAAGTCCCGCGGAAAATATGTGAAAATATTTTCAAATTATGTTTCTTTTCATTTAGTATCACAAAGGTTGACTGGTAGAAAATGCCTATGGCATTAAGTCCGTCTCTGTACATTTATGTGCTTGAAGTATTAAATAAATAAATAGTATGTTGCTTCAACGAATATGCCATAGCAAAAAAAGTATTTCGTAATAATTATGTATACAAATAAGACTTTTTTTTGCCATACTTTCAACATTGTTTAGTCGCACTATAACTACAATAGTATTTGTTTATCAAAGCGTAACCTCAAAAATGGTAAACAAACAATCTGTAAATAATATTTAAATCGAAAATTTTGCCCCCTGAACGTATTAATCGTTTGTAATTAATGTTTGGTGGAACTTTCAATAGTTACTTACCAGTAAAATCAGCTGTACGTTTGTAAACATCTTCAAAGTTGGATAGCAGCTTTCCAGCTTGAAATTCTGTCATGCACTGATTGAAAACTTTATAAATTATTTCACGGGCACCACCACGAATTACCTTATTCATGATATATCACAGTTTTCTTGTCCACACTCAGTACTAATAACACACAAAAACCAAAATTCAAACGCAAAACGAAACCGATCGAGATGAATTGACAGGCGAATTGACATTTTAAGGTGTTGCTAGAAAATGAAACTTTGTATAGTTCCAAAATATTTAATTTCTACTCTTTTATGTTGTACTGTAGTTTACTTCATTTTGATAAACATTACCACAGATTACTAAATAGTGAGGTTACCCAGACTCGGACGGCATGGTTGGCGCAGTGGTTAAGCGATTAATACTGCGCTGCGTGTCGCGGGTTCGATTCCCGCACGGAACAAATATTTGTATGACCTATAAGTTGTTCCGGGTCTGGCTGGGTTTGTGTATGTAAGTTTAAATGTTTATAAACGCATCCACAATACAGGAGAAATTCCTAGTGTGGGGCAAAGTAAAAAAAAAAACTTTGTCTGCTGGCAGATTTTTCAATCGACAGATAATTTTTTTGTGGAATAATATTAACATAAATGACAGTTATTGTCAAAAAATCAAATTGTCAAAAATTCAAAATTATTCCTCAAATAAAATTATCTGGCTTTTGAAAAATTAGCCCTTAATGGACTACTGAACTGCATCTCGATTGGTATTGTGGAAAATGGAACAACATCGTAACTGTGTTGTGTAATCTTTGAGTATTAAACCAACCGGAGACGCCACGAGTACTAATATCTATGCAAATAAGTCTGTCACTTTCATCGCGGGGGACGAGGGAACGCAATAATACACTAATGCAATTCGATCGCGTTGTTACGCACGCACACAAAACAAAAAACAAACACAAGCATAAACTATACGCACACATGTATATAAACGCTATGACCGGCGGTCTCGTACCTTTGGCAGCGGGGATCGCCTGACAATGGCGCCTCCAGTTAGTTTAATACTCAAAGGTGCAAATACATGTATTCTTAGATTAAAAAATGTTTTAATCTAAGCATGTATTATTTTTCTATTCTACCTTATAGATATCCATAAAGAATATGTTACGTTGAGATACGTCGCGTCGTATCTCCGAAAGTACTAACATTAAATTTGACCATAGTTTTATTAGTAACTAATGTTCCGCTTAAACAGCCTTATCCAACAACGGTATATCACATGTTGTTACTATTGAAGGGTGGGCCCAGACCCCATACATTTGTTTTACGTAAAATAATCAAACTACACGCTAGTTTCTGGTATACCTAGGAATTTTATTTTTTTATGGAACTTTTTTTTATCGTCCCCGTACCCCGCAACCTCCCCCCTCTCGAACGTCTGTTACCATACCAATGTAATGAGGGATTTTCTTTTTCTTTTTTTTTAACGCTTTTCTAGTCGCTGGATAGATGGCGCTGAACTTGGTAAGTTACTGCAAGGAACGGAAATCACATAATTTTTTTTATTAATTCACTTGGATGTAATTTTGAGATCGTAAAACGAAAGCAAACGAAACTGTCACTCAACGAGCGTTTAAGAAGTGACGCAATGTTTTTTTTCCAAGCGTTTTGACTTTGGCATCTAGTAACGTAGTCAGTTCAACGCCATCTTCAGGGTTCTTGGAAACTATGTTTTTTTTTTTAATACTGAAAAGAAAAACCTCTCATTAAGTAGGTAATGTTTGGATTTTGTGACTAAAATGTCCGGACTTTTATTGAAATGTTAGGCTTATTGTAAAAGTCTTGCTTTTCAAATTTCTAAATGGTAACCCTAATTGCGAGGCCCGGCTTCGTGAGGCTTTTGCTATTTTTTGCAACGCGTCCACATTATAGGAACTCACGAGGCTCGGCCTCACGGTGCCGCGGGGCCATAGTAGGGACGCGGCTATATACTTTGCCATATCCCACAATGTTACTTATTGTTTTCTATTTTTTATGTTTATTATTTGGCGGTTACAAAATAAAGTTTCTTTGTTTGTCCTTAGTACTGAGTTAGTATTGCAAAAATCTATAAATTTTCTTTTTTTTTTTACGCTTCCCTAATCGCTGGATAGATGGCGCTGAACTTGGTAAGTTACTGCAAGGAACGGAACGTCACAAAGTTTTTTATTAATTCACTTGGATGCGTAGATAGAGAATGTCTCTATCTACGCTTGGATGTAATTTTGAGATCGTAAAACGAAAGCAAACGAAACTGTCACTCAACGAGCCTTAATGACGTGACGCAATGTTTTTTTTTCCAAGCGTTTTGACTTTGGCACCTAGTAACGCCAACTTCCAGTTCAACGCCATCTTCAGGGTTCTTGGAAACTATGTTTTTTTTTTTTAATACTCAAAAGAAAACCTCTCTTTGCAAATTATCGCACTTCATTTTTCGCAGGTTGCAATAGTTTCAAGTGCCGTCATTCATTGTTGTCATTGTCAACTGTCATTTCATCATTTGTCAAAAGCGAGGGTGGGTTTATTAGAGGTTATGTTTTGAAGACGAAAAAATCAATCAATATTATTTAAAATGCCTCAAACAGGAGCAACACGCCGCCAGAAATTTCTCAAATCGGAGAAATCTAAAACAAAGCTAAAAGCAAAAAATAAAGAACTCCCCAAAGGCACAAATGTGACTAAAACTAATTTCAAAATAAAGAAGATAGTGATTAGGGAACAACTGAAGAAGCATGGTGAAACTGAAGCATTATCTACAAGGAAACTGAATATAAAGGAGCTGTTGTCCCGTCTCAATCATTTCAACACTCACTCCAGAACTGAAGCCCTCACTGGACTAAAGGAACTTATTGAAGCTCATCCTGAAGTGTTGGAACTCAATCTTGGAGAACTTGTCCACGGGATTACACCCTTGGTTCTAAATATTGAAAAAGTCGTAAGTAATTCATAATAATCGTTATAATCCTTCACAGTTGGACCTATTTACCCAGGTCACATAGGCAGTCGCTCCATGTAAAATACTGGTATTCAGCTGCACCCGGTTAGACTGGAAGCCGACCCCAACATAGTTGGGAAAAAGCTAGGCAGATGAGTTGGATCCATTAAGTTATGCTGACACTGGACTATGTTCTTTTTCCTTTTGATTTTGTTTATTTTTCATATTCGGTTTTATTTTTTTACTCTATTTGTGTTATTCTCACAGATATGTTTGCTGATAAATAAGTGTTATATTTCAGGTGCGCCTTGCATCCCTCAAGACACTACATTCAATGCTATCAAAGGCAAACATTGAAAGAATAGATCCATTCTTTGACATCTTGTGCACATATTTAAGAAGTGCCATGACCCATATTGATGGTAGAATACAAGAGGATTCCCTTCTGTTCCTGGATACACTCCTTGAGTGCACACCCACAAAAGTAGCTCAAGATTTCCATAAAATCATACCAAACTTTCTGGACATGATTTCCAAGTTACGGGTTGATTCAAAACCTGGAAGAACTCTGACTGTTAACTTAGGAAGCCAAATCACCAGTGTGAAATGGAGAGTCAAGGTATTGCACCGCCTGAAAGACTATTTAAATGAGTTTGTGAAATACAATAACATTCAAGAATTTAGAGCACCAGTTGTTGAAACCACTAAGATTTTTGACCCCTCTAAAATTAATCACTATTCCTTGTGTAACCCAATTTATACCCAAAATTGTCAACTATCTTGCTTCTCATCAAAAAATATGCAAGACGCTGTTCCCTTAGATGAAGTAGATAAGTTCAGAGAATATACTGACACTCTAATGCCTTTACTATTTGAAACATGGCTGGAAGTATGTCCTAATGTAAGCGCAGAGAAAAATACCGAGACTGTTATAAATGAAGATGCAGCTTCATTACTGAAGCACACCCTTGAGGTTATTTCCTTGATATGGTCACTTGTAAAGCATTTCAATACGAAGAACCCAAGCTCTAACATTCAAAATGCATTTTCGCAAAAGTTTCGCCAGCCATATTTACAACATTTCGTCAATGCCTTTCCTTATGTAACTAATATGCGAACAAAACAGAGAAATGCAAATGCACTATTGGAAGATGCTATCACTGATCCCAAATTAGTCAAACAAAATTTGGAAATATGTCAAGTTTTCATTGTGCTGAATCCTAACATAAATCTAAAAAACCAAAACAAAGACATGATGGCTGTACTGAATTATATAGAGAAAACTTTTAACAAGAACACTCAAGCTGAAATCAATGATGTTATCATAAAAATCTTGCATACAATATTTTCAAATGAAGTAAATAATTGGACCAGAACTCTTTCAGTTATGGATGATTTATTCAGAAAGATTATTTGGGCATATTTTAATAAGGACATGTCTAGCTCATTCAGGCAGAAGATCTTTAGTCTTTTATGTAAAATTGCTCTGAATGATAAGCTGATCCACTTTCAAGAAAGTGATGCTTACCATACTTGGCTCAAAAACTTGCCAGACATTTTGATAGAAGAGACAGTAACATTGCAAACAATAGATATAATCCATAAGTTTGCTGTTCGAAATAATAGAATCTTCAACATGGTTGTTAGGCCAAAGTTGTTAGAGATCATTGAAAATCTCCCCAAGCTTGTAATATCTGATGTTGACATTCATGGAAGTGGCTATTACAAATTATTTTCATTGCTGCACTACATAAAAAAATGGGATGATGAATCTTTAAATCTGCTAAGAGATCAACTATTAAAAAGTGTTTACAAAGGTGATTATGGCAATTTCATATACGAATCATTACAGATAAGAACAGGAGGCGCCGAATGATCATGTAATTTATGAATAAGAAATAAAAGAAATGTTTATAATTATGATAGTCATTTATTTCAATAAACTCAAACACAAATTATAATGCAAAATTGTGACAGTCAACTAGTAAACGAAAGTACACTTTAATGTAACATGTAACAAAATTATAGGGTAACATTGAATTAAATTGAAAAGAAAATACAAACAAACTGCTAACTGCATTGCAAACCGTTTTAGCATAGTTTACATTATTGTATTATAAATACTGCAATCAGTTATTACCTACATAATATTGATTACACATAATTTACATTAATTAGGAAGTAAAGGTAAAAGGAACTTTCTTAAAATTCTGGGGGAAAAAAGAATAGGTAAATTCTCAAACATATTCAATACCCCCACCACATATTTAGCAATTTGTGCTGTACGATTCTTATCTAGTTTTCCTGGTGTAAATGAGCTCAAATTCGGTATCACAAAACCAGGGCTACTTATATCACAAAACAAAACATCTGCATTATAGTAAGCAAACAAAGTAACTGGCTTTAGCATTTGAAGGTAACTTTATGTTGTGAATTGGTAATTACTTAATAAAAATAAAATTACTTATGTGCATTCCTTCCCACATCTCGCCTGATGAACTCACACAATTCCGATATGAAGCCTCATTGAAGCTATTTACATTAAATTCATTATTAACGACTAGTTTTACCTTTCTATAAACTAATTCTATAATAAATATGACTAATACAAAATAACTTCTGCTAATTGTTGAGTCGTTTAGTGTCAATTTGGCAATTTTTGGCTAAAATTATAAATTACCAATAATGAGTCCGCGAACTTGCTATTAAAATATTATTTGGGTAACAATTCAATTCTAGTATTTATTTATAGGAAATTAAGCCCTAGCGTTTCGGCCTCATGATCAAGCCAACCGCTTGTGAATGCGGCAATTTTTGACTAACTTAATTTTACTATGATCTCTTTGAAACATTTTTAATGAACGACATAGCCATGCAAAACTAATACAATTACTGGCATTGAGTTTAAAAGGAGCATTATTGAGAATTATGTTCTCATAAAAATATCAATAAAAACAATCACGCATTTAATGCCTAATATAATAACTATGACGGATAGCCATCCTTTACTTTTACAAATAAATAATCAGCTCACAAAGGCTGACCTGACAATAATGCTGAGATCAGCAAGTATTCAATTGAAATAAACTCCTACAATTAATAAACTGCGTATTTATTTGGTACGTTTGCTGTCCTATCATAATAGAAGAGATTAAATTAGATGCCTTTAATAGGTCAAAAATATGTTTCAAGCATTTATGTCTAGATTAAGTCCATAAAATGTAGCATGTGCTAATCATTCGGGTCTAAAGCGGCTATAGATCGAATAAAAGGAGTATGCGGAGATATCAATCGAACTGATTACTGCTTATCCAATCTTTGGCTTCGTCCTCCAGACCGGTCTTATATTAGTTCGTACAATGACCGTTCAGTCTGCGGAGTTCACTTACCGACCTATTATTCTAAAATTTCCGTCTTTTAAAAAGAACATCCAAGTGAGTTCGCATGCAGGACTATTTTAAAGGCCAATGATAGACATAGTAAACATGAATTTATGGCATTGCTTCTAAAAGCGCGGAAGAGTGGAAAAACATTATGCTCCCTAATAGCTGCACGTAATCTTTCAACTGTAGCTAAGTAAAATAACATTATAAGATCATTTTCCAGAATATAGAGAGCATAAATCGTTCTTGCACGAAACTCGGTTGAAAGGTTTGATAATATATACTTATTTGGGTAAGATCTACTGTGTTTTCCTTTTATTAGATTTTTTTGCGCGAGGTAAGGTATTGGTAGCAGAGGCCGTCAGCATTGCCTGAAAATAAAAGGAGTAAATTGAAAACTAACTCAAAAAAGCACAAGCACACTACTCAGTTACCTATAGTTGTATGTTGGCATTTTTATTATTAATATTATTACTATTATTCAGTCCATGTAACTGTTACTAAAAAGTGCAACCATAAAATATATGTACAATTATAAATTGGCTTAGGTTGTCAGTGATTACTTAGGATTAGGGAAGAAAAACACTGATTAAAATAAACATAAATAAAATAAAATACGACACAGCACACATTAAATAATGCAATGCAAATAATTAAAACAAAAGAAACGTTGATAACATACTCTTCAGATGTTATTCAGGTATTAGTGAAGTCTGTTAAAGATAGGCGATCAAACTAAAATCATGCACGTCAAAATTTTCAATAACACACGCAAAACGAAACTAAAATAAACATACTGTTTTGCCTAACTTCAGCTGCAAGTAAAAGCGGGCTTGGGATTTTAGGAATGCCTTCTACACATCTGTGCTTTTTGACGAAGTAGGCTCTTCGTCATGTAATGATATAAACTTATATTCGGGATGACCAGCTATTTTCGCATCAATGAGTTTCTGCAGAGCATCACTCTTTTCGATTATATCTTGGGATATATCTTCGTCACCTATTTCGGATGCATCTATGAAACTAAGTTGATCATCTGATTTTTCTACTTGAGATACTGCACTGGTATCTTGTACTTTTATCTCGTCTGCGGCGAGAGTGTTTAATGCAGTACAACTTTGAAAGCGATCAGTTTCCTTTTCAATGGTGGATGATCTTCTACTGTGATCATCAGTTGATGAGGTTGATGTGTCATCTGACTTTGGTTTATCTTCACTCTTGTGCCAAAAAGCAAGTTTGCCTGGCAACTGCAGCAATTTACCTAACCCTGAACTGCTGCCTTTAGGAATACGAGCCGGCGATTTAGATTTATGCCGTTTTTTGTTCTCGGCTATAGGATTAACAACTTGAAGACCCTTTGGTAATCCAGATTCTTTAATACTGGTATTTGGTAGTTTATTCACAATATCATTTAAGCTTTCTTGGGATGTTGTACTTTTCAGAATTGTTTTCGTTTCTGGTTTACTGGTTTTTTTATTATTATCTGTTGTTGCCTCATCTGTGTCAACTTTTAGCGGTGGTGGCGGCGCTTTTGCTTTACCGTATTTACCTTTTGGGGATTTTCTTTTACTTTTAGGGGAATCTTCTGGTGTTCCAAAAGACGCTTCGTCATCGCTTTCGGCAGAGTCGTTATCGTTTATAGAGGTATCAAGACTCGTAGTATCAGTGCGTTCGTCTAACACTATAGCAGTTACTGCTTCTTTTGTGAAAGTCTCAACTGTTTCTGTATCTGTATTATCTAGGGCAGCCTCAAAAACTATATCTTCATTGTTTGCACTAGATTGGTCATCATTATTGTCTTTTTGTTGACTTGCAACAGGAATGTCGGATACAATATCGCTTTCTTTTTTTTTAATATCTGCTGGTTTTGTTATAGAATCATCTGTAGTATTTTCTTTACCTTTATCTACTGAACTAGTTAATGTAGTTTCTTCAGAAGTGCCTTCTTTTTGGTCCCAGTGATCTGTATTGTTATCAGTTTGATTATTAATACTTGCATTGAAGGGGAAATTACCAAGTACTTGGAGGATCTTTACTTGGTCTCCAACGTATTGGTATATAAAGGGGGGTTGTGTGTGGGATAAGAAGATGGAGGGTGGGGCATTAATAAGAGCGGGCATATTCGAATATTCAAAACTATCGTCGTCCTGTAGCTCCTCGATGATTACTTCACTTTCCTTTAAATAAAAAGTTCTTAAGTCTATATCAAAATAAAGAAAACCCAAACACAAAAATAATATAAGCTAATAAATGCAATAAACAGACTTATTGGCATAACATCGTGATTGTAGTGATATACTGGTGTAACCATTATGAGAGCAACTTTAACTCATGCAATAAAAAAAAACTATGTTCTATAAAACCTCAGTAAAGTTTTTACTTAAAATAAAAGAGAATTTAAAAAGAATTGAATAAGAAGGAATTTCCTTATATAATAAGCCAATCTGTTTAACTAGAACTAGTAGCATAATACTTTTCTTTAAGTATATTTTTATTTTACACAATCCATTTATAACACTTTCGAAGCCGAATATCAATAACGTTATTATAAGGTAGGTATGTCATTTTCTACATTTGAGCTTCACATACCTAGCCGTCGAAAAGACATCATTCTTTTAAAGATATATTTGTTCAGTCAAATTGCCAATATTTAAATAGATAGGTATTCACACATTTCATAATAATGTTCTAGCTTCAAGCAAGACCCAGCACCAATCATACCCTGGCACACCAAAACACAAAAAACATTTATGTAGGGTAGTTTGCAGCTCATACTTTTATCGAATGTGACATTTAACATTTAACGCTACATTTTAACAATTTGAATATAGTAATTTTATGTTAGTGTGAAAGCACTTCGTAGTCTGCAGAATACCCTACATAAATGGATCCCCATAGAATCTTTGATAATACAATAATCGAATAAAATATTTAGAATAAAAATAAGTGTGAGGAACGTGATATAAATTTAGTTTTATTGCTGTAATTATTCCACCCACAGATATATCCACAATGTAGTAATTAACAAGTAATTTTGATGTGTATGGAAATAATTACAACAATAATTTAAAAGCTTTAAAATTATAGTTGCCAATAGCCCTAGTTCAGAAGATAATTCATAATTTCTATTATCTATAAAACTGTTAAATTGACTGTCTAAAATCAGTTAAAGTCTTGTGCGTTTTTTTCGAACACCTTGGTTATAAATTACGGTTTTTTTTTTTAATTTTCACGTAGAAAACCTTGTATAACGCGGTCACAACATGCCAGTTTCAACATCATTGCTAGACCATGAATTTTACAATCAAAACAAAACATCCTGCTTTTGTTTTAATTAAACGATCAATATAACTTAACACTAAATCATAGTAATATTACCAATTCACTTAGTCTAAATTCAACCTTATTGCCTCACAAGGCCATACAAAAATGTTAAAATTAAAAAGAGTATTACTTACATTATTTTATGAAGGCAAAACATGTGATTGCTGCCCTTTTATTTAATTGTTAACTTAATATAATTTAGACCAATATACTAATCTTAATTTACTAGAAGAAATCATATTGAAACCGGCAAGTTGCGTTTTTAACTATTTCTCTTCTTGAACTAGAGCTACTAGATGATGATTACATACTATACAGACTTCATTTAGCACCCGTTCCACCACACAAAGAATTTTTTCAGTTACTCATTGAAGAACACTTTGTGCTAAGTTAAGCGTCTGTAAATTATGCAATCTGTTGCTTGGAGCATGAGCGTAGCCGTTGGTTTCTTTGTGCGAGAAAAAAAAATACCTCGTAAATTGTCATACTTACATTACTCTCCAAATAATTGATAAAGTTACTCTTGACTGTGTCGGATGGATTGTGTGAATGATGATAAATGGTCAGAAAGGGGATGACCACCGAGATGACAATTATTAGAGAAGTATGGAAGAAAAAGACATGTTGCGCCGACCCCAAATAAATAATTGGGTTAAGGGCAGGTGAATGATGATTCTGGACAGTGGCGCCGATTCTGTTGTTCACAAACTAAGCTAAATTTAAGTTCATGCATCTTTTTCTTTCTATTTCATTAAGACAAAAACAGAAGATAAATATTAGTTTAGTCCTGTCAAATTAAGATACTCCATAGACAACTTACGACGAGATTAAAAAATTGGCTATTAAAAGTACGTCAATTTACGCCAGGCGCTGACTAATTTGACAGGACTAAACTAATATTTATCTTCTGTCCTTTTCTTAATGAAATAGAAAGGAAAAGATGCACTGAACTTAAATTTAGTTTAGTTTGTGAACAACAGAATCGGCGCCAGTGTCAAAATAATAAACCAGTCGGAACAAAGCGGCAATTATTGTTACATAGTTTGGTAGAAAAAGTTGATGCAAGATAATTCGTGTTTTACGGTGTAAATATTCAAAATAAAATCGAATCTTGTGCATTTGAATGGTACTCATTGTTATAACGTGTGGTGATACCAGAATTATATGACGTTTAATTATTTTTTTTCATGTACCGACGATCGAAGTTGTCATCGTCATGTGATTGTCAGAAACGTCAAAAATAACCTTTTTAATTATATGGAGTAGTCGAAATAAAAAAAATTTGTTTTCCACTAGCTACGCTCATGCCTGTCATTTATAGTTTATATTTAGTGTTACCAGACCTCAGCGGCTTGCGGTCGTTTAATGGAAGTGACGGTAGTTTTGGAAGACCGGCCACGTGCGCGTGCGCCTGCTCCTAAGGAAGCCGTACGCGTCAAGGAAGCACTGTTGTCTGCACTCGAGTAGCCCGAGCTTATGTCGTCCGATGATTTTATGTGACTGGAATGTAAGAATGATTGATTAAACAGGTGATAGGTACTGGAAAGTGGAACGAATCGTAGGTTTGATTAAAGATGGATAAACTTTGCTTTATTAAAGTGTCAATGTCTCTCAAAACCTTGTTGGGAAACAAACCCAACACCTTGAGCGCGGCCTGCATACGCAGGGGGCGTGATCAACGCTTCATCGGTAAACAGAGGCGTGCCGCGACGGCGACACGGCTCGACCCGATAACCACTCGCTTCCACGGAATCTACCGCGACGATACTCTAGTTTGTTCGGGAAGTTTTAATTTTGTAAAATCAGATGGGAATATACCAAGTCTTGTTTCTTATAGTCCATAAACTTTTATTGCCAGAAGGGGCCTGTGGCTAAATAATAACAGCCGCACAGGTCGATCGAACAGGTTAAGCTACGATTGCCGCGGTTGGTCTGTGGATGGGTGACCAACTTTACATACCGAGACCCCTCCGTGCCTCGGAAAGCACGTTAAGCGGTTGGTCCCGGCTGTCATTCGTGGATCTTTGACAGTCGTTACGGGTCGACAGAAGCCGAAAAGTCTGACAACCAGTCCTAACAAGGGGTATCTTACTGGGTAAGACGATACCCCGTCTTACCCAGTAAGGAGATATATACCCAGGGGTCATATAAGCAGACGCTCTATATAAAATACTGGTATTCAGCTGCATCCGGTTAGACTGGAAGCCGACCCCAACATAATTGGGCAAAGGCTAGGCAGATGCAGATGACTGTTACAAAGCTTTAATTCTTTTCATGGTATGTGTGTGCTTCAGAAAGCTTCTCGCATACTTAGCAGTATTTCAAATAAAATTTAAGATTCGTCATCTAGAAAACGGCGTCATCGTTTCATGAAAACAAACAGGACCAACCTGAAATCCGGTTCATCAGTCCTGGGACGAGGTCTAACATCAACATCGACCTCGGGGAAGTACATCGGCGAACGACTGTTCGACTCTGAAGCGCTGCGACGGGTGGAGAATCCACTGTGGATACAAATGAATGACTAAATAAGCACTAGCAGTTGGCCAGATAAACTATAAATTGCACGAAGAGAAGAACTTATGCCTGTATGGTTACTGCTCTGATAAGTCAATCTATGAACACAAGCATAATCAGCCTATAATAATAATAAAACCTTTATTTTCAGGCTACTTTGGCCCATAGATAAATATATCTTACAGACTAACATAATATAATATATAATATGTTAGATTATAATAATACAATGTGTGTTAGTGTATAAACTTAAAACTATGTTAGTAAAACACACTTCACTCGAGCACTGTCTTTGTGCGATCGTGTGGCACTTGTCCGCGGAAGCGACGGAACATTACACCTTGCGTCCAAAAGTCCTCTGCTTTGACGAGGTGCAGGTAGCATGTAGGTACTCGCCACGAACGCCTTGAAGTTGACGTTGCGGCGCAATTCAAGCAACTGCACTCTCGGCCTGTACTTGGTTCTTTGGCACACGTACTCCACGATGTCCTCGGAATAATGTTCCCACTGCTGGGACACAGGGCTCCTCTCTGTGTGCTGTAAACTACTACGCGGGCCCGGTGTGTACTGGTAGATGTCACGTCTTCGAATTTTTTGATTTTAAGACATGCCGGTTTTCTCACGTTTTCCTTCACTGTTTTAGAGAGCAGTGATGACGAAATAATTTACACAAAATAAAGCGCCTTTCAGGGTTGTACTCACGACAACTCGTAAGCCGTGGCCGTTACCATTGGGCCACCAGCGAAGGAGCCACCTCCTTCGCTGGTGGCCTAGGGAGAGAGAGGGAGCACCAGGACGGCTCAGAGAGAGAGCCTCCCGTCCCAGCCGCCGCGGGAGACGCTCCGGGCGGGAGCCGCGTGACGACTCCCGGCCACCGTAGGCGCGGGCCTGCGGGCGGAGAGGTAGCTCACCGTCCGATCAGGACCAGGCCCGTGCCGGACGGTGCGTACGTGTTCCACGCGCGCCTCAAAGAGATGTCAGCAGCAGAGAAGGGGCCCGATAGGGCCGAAGCCTGCCGGGGCAGCGGGATTGTCCGAAAGGGTTACCGCTACCCCGGAACAAAAAGGGCTAAGGAAGGAACATGGGTGGAGTCTGACACTCCCTTCCGCTCCACCCAGAGCGGGAGGAGTAATTTGATGATTTCCCACCCGGAAAAAAAAAACAAAAGCCGTGGCCGTTACCTTTGGGCCACCAGTCCAGCACTGCTCTAACAGTAACCAACTATAACAATTAATAATCTATGAACAAGTTTGGATAAAACCCCTATTCATTTTTGGAGATCCCCCAAGTCTAGGGAAACACATTGATTGTAGCTTGTTACGTTATAACCTGGATAAATGATCTCTCAAAGATTCCACAATTCTGAGAGTTGTATGCAAGTCTGGCCTAGTGGTCAGGATCCATCTTGTCCTCTTGAGCAGTTGATATGATATTCAAGCTGAGCTAACCTCTTACCACCTCGTCGTATAACCCACGGCTCTGTGAGCACATCGTCGGCTTCATCGCTGCCTCTCTTCTCGCGTAGCTGCACTGTCAGGTCTGACTGACAGTATTAAGTCTTGCGTACTCGATATGATATACCAGTCCGGGGCAGTGGTCCAACTGCTCTGTCCAACAAGCTGAGCTCACCTCTTACCACCTCGTCGTATAACCCACGGCTCTGTGAGCACATCGTCGGCTTCATCGCTGCCTCTCTTCTCGCGTAGCTGCACTGTCAGGTCTGACTGACAGTATTAAGTCTTGCGCACTCGATATGATATACCAGTCCGGGGCAGTGGTCCAACTGCTCTGTCCAACAAGCTGAGCTCACCTCTTACCACCTCGTCGTATAACCCACGGCTCTGTGAGCACATCGTCGGCTTCATCGCTGCCTCTCTTCTCGCGTAGCTGCACTGCCAGGTCTGACTGACAGTATTAAGTCTTGCGCACTCGATATGATATACCAGTCCGGGGCAGTGGTCCAACTGCTCTGTCCAACAAGCTGAGCTCACCTCTTACCACCTCGTCGTATAACCCACGGCTCTGTGAGCACATCGTCGGTTTCATCGCTGCCTCTCTTCTCGCGTAACTGCACTGTCAGGTCTGACTGACAGTATTAAGTCTTGCGCACTCGAAATGATATACAAGCTGAGCTCACCTCTTGCCACCTCGTCGTACAAGCCGCGGCTCTGTAAGCACATCGTCGGCTTCATCGCTACCTCTCTCCTCACGGGGGTCGCATTCCGTCAAGTCAGACAGGCTGTAACTCTTGCGCAGTTGCTGTACCAACCCGCCGCCGCCCTGTGGATTTTTTATAAAATATTTATTTATGTTTACCAAATATTGATTGTGTTGGTAGAATTTTTCTGTTAACATTTGCCTAGACTAAAAATAGACCTAAACATAACAGTTGACGAAAAATTAGGAAATAAAAACACACTATAAGTACACTATTTTAATAATCGTGGTTCGGATTCTTGGTGCGCCTGTGAAAAAATAACTAAGAACACTTCCTTGGAAATGAATTGTTTGCTATTCGTGCGTTTTTTAAGGTGAAGAAATGTTAATGTGTCCGAATGGGCCTACAAATAGCAAATGATGGCTTCAAGCTTCTATATTCTTCTATTTCAAATAATTTTCTCTTACTTACTTTCTTTTGTGGTCAAATTCAAGTGCTTCGCTTATTAATATAAAAAAAATAGTACTCACGTGGAATCTGCAGTAACGCTTCAGTGACACAAGCTTTGTGAGGCAAAGCGCATGCTGTCATAATGTCTATTAAAGCGATGATATTATACGCTTTGCACAAAAATAAACAATAGCAAGGACACTATATTGATTTATTGAGAAATCATCGAATATAAAACTAAATCAGTCACACAACTAAATCTAAATAACACAATACACAACGATGGTGGTTTCACAACACATGCGTTTAACAATATGTTATGTATAGAGGTAATATACATATAGTTGACAAGCCTATTTAATTGTTTCGTCAATAGAAAAAGACAGACGATTAGTTGACTCATTATAATGGCCCGAAATGTTCTACGAATTCGAGTGGGCTGTTCAATCTTCTATCTCTTTCTTTTGACAGTAATGTAATTGACATTCTGTATCTTGCCTACTTTATGTGTATCACATCTATGTATTTATAAACTAATTATGTCATTAATTACAGACGTCATGCGATGTAAAATAATATTAAATAAATCGGTTCGTCTATGAGATTGTGCAGGAGAGTTTAGGAACAGTGACAATTTAAGCATAGCAAAATATAATAACAATTTCAAAGAAATGCCTGGACGGCTCGCTGACTTGCATTGTACAAAGAAATGCATACTAAGTAATTTAGAGAGTGTGAAAATATACTAGAATATTATTTTAATTTTTATATAAGACAAGTTTATAGACAATACAATCGGTAGGATATGAAAAAATCCCATAATGAACGAGAGAAAAAGGAAATGCGACATGAATTTGATTACTGCTTTGGTTTGAGTTGCATTAAATGTTGATTTTTTATTAAAGTGTTACAAAAATAAGAAATAAACAGTTGATTCAAAAAGTATATTGGATTACATAGAATGCCTCAAATAATCCATTTCAACAGAATAAACTGCACAAAAGGCGTTTTTCCAGCATAGCCTCGTAGTAATAAAATGGTTAATAATTTGTAAAAAAATCTACAGTATTAGACATTTATTATAAGATCTCAAAATCTTTTGGTAATAAAGCTCAGACCTACAATATTTATTAAACAACTATGGATATGATATTTGTATAGTATTTAAAGTGACATTTTCGCCACTGAAAGCTCAGTTTAATGAGAATGCTAAAATGAGTCATTTCCCTAAAAAGCTTGTTCCTGCTGTGTCGGATGTGGGGGCGATAAAATGTCTTACGACCTAGTTAGTGACTGAACGATTTATATATTCCAGTTCACTAAACTAATCTAATACGATAAAATGACGACATTTTGTCGGCCTGACATAGTCGGGACGCACTCAAGTCTATCTAAAAACTTGTGAGAAATGAGAAGTTGCTGATATTTCAAGGTCTCTGTCATTCAGCACGAGAAATTATTTAACGAAAACCCCAAAATCATGTCCAATATCAGTGGCTGTCATTTTGAAATTTCGCAACATACCATTCGAACTATAAAATTAAATATTAAAAGTGTGATACACTTGATACTTTAAAAACAACGGGTCATCCTAATCGTTGTCCAAAATTATCTAAACATCACAGTTGAGCTTCATTCGTACTCGTTACTCAGTCGACCATAATTTCGTTGTTCTCTTTGTCTATGGCCGTTTGGGATCTGGTGCGGCGACCTCGGGACTTGCTGCGAGGTCGCTTTTCTTTTTCTTTGGCAACTTTACGTTTACGAATGACGTTGCCTCGGCTGCGGGCTGATGTGTCATCGGGCTCGTAGTCCGGGTCGTGAGGGTCTCCGTCCCCTAACATATAGTCTTGTCGCTCATCATCTCGGTCCAGTTCCACTATCTCCACAATACCAGGCAGCTCTGAACGTTGGTACTCCAAGTCGTCGTACGTATCCTGGTAGCCGTCGGTGACGTCACGCGCCCTTATCGCGTGATTAGCGCGCGCCTCTCTGTCTTGCTCAGGACTCGGCAGATTGAAGTTCTGCGTGAAGCAGCAATGGAAAGGATATTTGGAAAAGATGGGGTGGAAGGGGAGAAATTAAAAAAGCGTGTTAATAAAATTAAAAAAGACGAAATTAAACAAAGCGGCTATGTGGTTTGATCTAATCGATGTGAGAGTTGAGATATTACATGGTCTTGATGTGGTCATGCCCGATGACTGGTGGCTACTGGCTGGCTAGCTTGCTTGCTAAGTGCGATTAGGTAAATTTGGGAAATACAAAAAAAAAAAACATGTAAAGCTGTGTGCAAATTAGCACTGTGAGTGTAATTCACGTTTTGCTAACTTATTTACATTATACACACTGTAATCAAACATGCCACACTGTTGCTGGTAAACCTATTTGCTCCGGTGATATGAAAACAACACAAAGTTAAACATATAATTAACACTTGTAACTGTGTATTTTAGTTAAGGGTTAAAGCCCACCGACACCCTTATTTGGCTCATTAAAGAACTGTCGAAATTATATAAACATTTCGTTTATCTACAGATCTTAGATTAGAGCGCAATTATAAAACTAAGCATGCCACAATGGTAATTACAGGGTTGTGAAAACTTACTTTTATGGCAGTCTGCATGATAACAGTTGTGGCATAGTTGACGCCTTTAGTGCCCAAATTGAGCACTGTGTGGTAACCCTGGTCTTTGGCCTTCGCTATGTACTCATCTATTTCCTGGAAAATGGAAACAGTACAATTTAAGCAAAACGGTAATTGTTTTATAACGATTTCTGTGAGTCACGCGTTTTTAAATGCCCATGATTTTAATTTAAGTACCTACGTAATTAATTAATTACCTGTTCCTCATATATTCTAAACTCGCGCCTTCTTCCCATGGGGCTAAGCAGAAATTACACAACGCCACCTGCTATGATCATTACGTATTCCTTTTGCCTTGTTTACAAAGGATTACGCTTCCGTATAATTTAAAATATCAAAATAGTACAATGTTATCTGAAATGTTTCAAGCTTCGGCCCGGTGTTAAAACACAAAGACATTGAATTAGAACAATGAAATTGTATTAATAACACGTTTGTGCCAATCAGTTTGAACTTGAACGATAAGCTGCGAGACATTTTAATAACTAAAATTTCTTCTCAATAACAATCAACTGAAAATTCCGAATAATTATGCTAATATCAACATAACTGAGATGAACCAGTTATAAGCCTTGCAGTTATCAGTATAACAACAAATAAATAGCTTGCATTTCTTATATCATATAAATTTAACAGCTAAATAATAACTTGCAGAGTAATCTGAGCTGATAGAATATCATCTTATCACCAAAGCGTGGGTGTTAAAATTGTCAACGTTACAATAGGATTAAATTAGACGGAAGGGAGCGAAATCTATTTGTGTAATAACAACATCGTAACAACTGCAAGTGCAGTGCATATTGATTACGGAAATACCCCACAACTTGCCTTACACGGTCGATACATCATATTGTATCGTGGATTTTCTCCTATGGATCACAGTATAACAAAATTCACAACTCTAAATGAAGTAACATTTTATTTCATAAAATATTCGACCTCCGTCTGACTTTCTGTTATGACGATGGCGATGACGGTGTACTGGAAAGGTCGTTGTTCAAAAGTTGCCAGACTTTGGTAGGGTATAAATATTTAGAACCAGACTGTGACCAGTTGCAAGCACATCTGTTTAGGTACCATCATAGTAATCAATTTTTACGACAAGTGCATGTCGTACTGTGTGCTGACAACAGACTTCGCACGCCACGACAGCACAGATATCAATGTATCATCTACTAATAGCTTGGAAAGTTGACTACTACATTAAATATTGTAAAAAGTCCGTCATACAATTTAGAATAATGTCTTCTACACAAAGACTTTTATTATTATAACACACGGTCTGATTGGACAGATTCTGCTCTCGAGTGGATCCTCTGGACTGTACAGAAGAAAAAAACACTGTTTTCTCACCTGTTCCCGTCTGCAGAGCGCCGGATGCACGAACTTCCGGTACAGTATGGAGGAGCCCTTGGTTGCCGGCGACAGCAGCCACAGCACCAACACTATCTTCACCTCGTAGTAGAACGGGAACCATGACAGGAACACGTCCGTGAACGTCTCCGTACACGTGAATAAAGCGAACACTATCCAGTACATCATCCATTTTACCTGGAATTGACAGATTGGGTTTTGTTTTATGGTATGAACTAGCTATGAGATGATTATGTCGCTAGAAAGGGGGTGAATAATGATTGTTTGTTTGTTTGCCAAAAAATACACAATACAACACAGTAATCAGTATTTACCAAACTGCAAAACAGTTAGTCGGTAATCGCAAAACATTGTGGCAATGTGAATACTGAGATAACGACTGAAATGTTGGATGAAGAAAAAGAAATGGTAAACCCAAATAATCTGGGAGAGCTACACCGTGTTAATGATGAGTGGCTTCTTGTCGTTCCTATCCCAACAATCTGTGAAATGGCCAAAGTTTGTGTTGTCCATAACATATAACAAAATACAAGCCAACAATGTCAAGTTCAGCGTAGTACAAAAACTGAATTAATATCAAAAGAATATAGTTATAAATAGTATCGAGCTAAATGAGTCTAGAAGGGGCGACAGGGGTGGGACAGACGTACGTAGGAAAACCGACGAACCCTAGTCAATTAAATTGGTTTCCTAGGTGATGGAGGGCAAAAATGACGGACGCTTTTTCAATATTTATAATTTTATATTAGGCAAGGTTTTATGACCAAAGAGCGGTAATTTCAGTCATGGATGGAAACATTTAAGTGGATGATGTTGAGCAAAGTGACTACCGCAATACAATGGTCTAAAGTAGAACACAAAGTTATTGGAAAACATAAATATTGATTCTACAGCTACATTACAAATAGGTCATCGTTACTCACCGGAGGAATTATGTTTATTTAACTCATTGTTTCCCAATTTTAATGCATGAGGAAAATAGTCTGTAAAACTGTGTATAAAACTGAATAATATTGCAGCATATATACGAATAGTAATCTTATCTATCGCTTACTACGAATCCTCTTACTTCAACATAACATCGGTAACCAAATATTCATTTTGATCATGACACCCTAGCTAGACTACATTCTGGGTATTGTTTATAAAACAATTATAATACCGAGGGATATGTACCTGTTACCGGCGGCTAGTAATTAGTCATAGGAAGCCGGGAACAAGGTAAAGGACACAGTGGGAGCCGAAGCGTTTCAAACACGAGCGAGTGCCCGCAACAAGGCCATCGTTGTACTCTACTGAACCATTTACAGCAAATTACACATTTTTTCAACACGTCAAATTGTCGCTCCACAGATGGTAATTCGACGTTTGACAATTACTTGCCTTTTTAAGCTTATAGACACTAATGTCGTTCAATTGTAGTCTAATACCTCAAGCGTCACAGAATATGGAGCACAGATAATGGCTTATTATTATTGGCTTGGCCTATATGTATAAGTGTTAAATATTAAATTGCACTTACGTATTCCTTTAAGTTCTTCGTCCGGACAGCTTTATATGAAGCATAAGCCGGGTAGAGGGTCCCGAATACCAATCTGCAAAACGGATACACCACCAGATAAGTGATCATCTTCGGTGCGAAGAATCCAGTCGTTAAGGCGAAAAGGCCAAAGTTCCCAAATGAGACACTAGGGATGCATCTACTGAAGGCCAATCCTAAGTTCGTTGCGAATCGATTCCAGACTCGTCCTTTCGGTTGACCGAGAGGAGAGTCATCGTAATCGTCGTAACCCTCGTCGATGTTCGGGTCGTATTTGACGAGTTCTTGGCAGGATTCAAGTTTGTCGGTCGCGGTGGCACGAGCGTATTCCTCCTCGAGCTTGTTGACAATGAATCGGACGCTGGACAGTCCGAGGCTCAGCGGCGGCAGGCGAGGGCTGTCGTCACGGTTACCGGTCGCACGACCCACCGCCATGGATACGGTATCCACGTCATTTGTTTTCTAGCAACGCATGTGTATTCACTGTTTATGTATCGTTTTATAGTGTCTGTTCGAGTGCACTGCACATTAATATTTAAGACGCACGCGCTAGATGAATCGCAGAGACTGATTGAATAAAGATCTGTCTCAGCGTGATTGGCGATCTGTTTGCTACCTTATAAATCAATACTACAGTGCTCGGTGCACAGTAAGGCCTCGTGGACTGGTGTTTGGTTGAAAGGTAACAGTCAGACACTGTATACAACGACGACCTTCAAGTAGTAATTAGGTTCTCAATTTTATTTGACTGTTGATTCTAAACGTCTAACTGGAAATTAATTGTTTGGTTAAGTAACTTCGTCGGAGAATACAATTGGTTGTATTTTACTAGGTAATGACTAGTATCTTGTAATTGGGAAACGGTACAAAGCGAGTGGGTGTTTTGCAAGGTTTAGATGTGCCGTGGTCCATAGCAAACAAATATAGCACTAATAAATATGACCAGCAGTTTATGATTGGATAGAAAAAGTTTGCTTCGCTTGTCGCTTCGGCGTTTGATCGTTTAAATATTTTTAAATTTTGCTTCATGCGGTATAATACTTGCTCACTATCCGGTTAAGTGCATGAATGCGTGAAATTTTAACGAGTTAGTGCTTACAGAAAGTGGGCACCGGATAGTATTTGTCGAATTATTTTCACTTTCACAATACTTTGTAGAACCAGCTCCTCATGATAGAGCGACATATGAATCGCAGGCACGATGTAATACAAGACCACATTCAGGCTATTAAAGATAGCACGACGGAAGCCAATAATGCAGGACTGGACAATCCAGATGAATAATAAATGGAAGACGGCTAGGAGTCTTCACCAGTTTAATATGAGCCACCCCGACCGTCGAATGGCTTAGACCGATTAGATATGAAGATTCCTATTATACTGGACGACTTTAAAAATAAACACAATTGCACCGCTGTTGCACGTTGTATATGTAGAAAGATACCTGTGGGTATGTCTAAGTTTAGTCTGGAACAACAATCAGTATTGTATTTTATGCCATCCCAGACAATGATACGTTTGTTTTCGTTTATTATCATCGTTGTATTGTTTTCTGTTCTTTATCAATTATCATGAACGCCTTCGTTAGTTATAAACCGCGAAACGTGATACCCCCAATACATTAAGACTTGATTAGATAAAAATATCCCTATCACTGAGCAGAAAACATATAAATTCCAGTTTTGGTAGGTAAGTACTTAATGGATTCGATAGCAAGGCTTTTTGATGACTAACACATATATTACGAAATACTCATTCTTTAACTTATTTTTGCATTGACATAAACGTAATGCAAATTTCTCAATTTCAGTACAATGTTGATCCATATACGAAAATTGTATGATGTCATTCTTCAGAAACTACACCCACCTCAGGGAGACAATAAGCCATGTTAAGTTCCAATAGGAATCGATCATAAATCGTTATGTAAAATGTTCTCGTAAATTATTTTTGCAATTTTTCTGTTTCTTTTTATTTTATGCCTATGCTATGCTAACAGCTGTTGCCTTCAGCAAAAACCTTTTTTCAAGCCACACTAGCAGAACTATAGTCACTTAGTCACCAAAAGATATATATGAAACCATGGCAGCGACGTCGGATATAGTTGCAGTTTAGTAAGAAACCAATGATGTTTACGAATGAAATTTTATTTTATAAATTAACTGTTTGTTTTTTTTAATTTTATTCGAAAATATCCATCGGTTTCTTACTATACTACACTTCAACTATATCCGACGATCCTGGATCTCCTTTGATGACCATACTTAATGGACTAATATGACCGTACACATACATACGTAGTATACCAGTAACAACCCTGGGGGCTTACTCTCCAAACTAATTTTAATTCCAATGAAATGCCAATATGATTCCAATGTTAATTTTACAGTCACGTGATTCGGTACTCTTGAAAACAATATTTTTTTATATGCTCTGTGATTGTCACCATTGAAATGAAATTGACATTGCTTCGTTATTATTTTGTTACACGTGAAGTTAGCTATGTTACGGGCTGCAATAGTGTTGTTCAACTCATTACGAAAAACCGGTAATAGGGCTTTAAAATGCTTTATCGTTTAAATAACAAGGCTATTAAATAAATATGATATAAATAGTTCTTTAATTGATTATTTATAAAGTATTAAATTCATTTGGGCATAAGAAAATGAATAAAATCATAAAATTAACCATGACTTTGGCTTTATGGGATATGATCGTTGCCTACACTACTTACTAAAAGAAGAAGAAGTGAATTCGAACTGCAAGTTTGTTTGTTTATGACAATATTCTTCGCGTTTGGTTATTTTAAGTAAGAAATAATTACTGTCCGCTAAGTTACTTAACTAATTAGTATTACAGTTTTATACAAATGGTACCAAGTAAATAGATATACAACTTCTCTATAGAGTAAATAATGTTTTTGTGACGAACGCCGACCGTGTTTATGTGAATAGTGAACATGACTGGGTTATATACCAGTGAAGTGATAAATAAGTTAGAATAGGTATGTAAAAGTGATAGAATGGGATAGTTAAGACCAAAAAGTACCTAGCGTGGGCGTCGATATGTGCTACTACTGTTTTACTGAGTAAGATTTTGATTTTCTAATTAAATTGTAAGTGTTTGTATTGTTCTAATTAGCTTTCTAACTGGTTTTTATTAATAGTTTTCTTAGTAGAATCAGATATAAAATATTTGATCAATTTAATTCACGAAGAAAAATTATAGAATAATTACGTAACTTGAAAACGAGGTTTTTTGTTTATAGGAATATTTGCGAGATTTTAGTGTTAAATGAGAGGATTATGCTTAAAACTAATATACTAGTTTGAATTATGTAAATCGGTCTACGGGTTTTACAGATAGAAAGAATTTTGTATAATGAAAACATGCCGAAGACCGATTTTAGTAAGATAATGTTCTAAAAAGTTTTTATTGTATAGGAGATAGGATAAAAATGTTGTTATGTAATACGAAAGAGGAGTCAAATCCTTGCTCACTCCGTAATTTGCTTTAAATTCGTATTCATTCATAGAAAACGCTTTGTCCGTATAACGCATCATCCGACGCTCATCTCGTCTTTGTTTCAGTTGTTTTTATGGGAATTACGTAAAACACTATATACTACTGCTTATCATGCCATATTATAATCCTATAACCCACAAAAAACCACTTAAAACGCAAAACAATTTCTAAAAAGTTACACTTTTGTTATTGGAAAAATCACTATCAACAAACTATCCCAACGCAATATTGACGCAATACACAGCTGTCAAAATACACTCAAGAGTACCGATTACCCCACGCCAAGCCCGTTCCCAATTCCACTTAGTTCCCCAAAATGGACACCCAATCTAAAAATCAATTGGCGCTAGCATCGAACTCAAGAGTACGAAACGTCACAATTCCAATGTCGATCTATCGGAATTAAACTCGAGAGTAAGCACCCTGTAAACACGAACGTATTATTTCCAAATCGGAATTGTACACGGAATGTATCTGTTTCGTATCAGGCGAAGTGGAACACTAAATGTGGATAAAACTAGATCATCAGGCGTGCGAAACGAACGTGCACGCACATGATGCGGTTTCACAACTCCCTAATAACGTCCTAAAGTAAATAGGCGAGAAACTCTACCCATTTGGGCTAAATCGGTAGTAGCCGTTGCCAAAATGTGTACAGTAATACTGTTCGATCATGCCCTTACGTGGGTGGAGATTGAGAACAGCAAAAGGCCAACGTAAGGTGCTGTAAAATGTTTAAAAGGTCATATAATCAGATGCATCCGGTTAGACTGGAAGCCAACCCTAATATTGTAGTTGGGAAAAGGCTAGGCAGATGATGATGATTCGGTCTTACGCCTTACTTCATTTAGACCTCGTGCCCCTCGTGGGCGTAATGGATATTGAATATGGACGAAATGTAGAACCTAATCGTCCCAAATTCGACGTCCATCAATCTATCCGCTACGGTAGGACTACAAAATCGCCTAGAAATGTTCCTGTTTGAATGGATAAATAAATTGAGGTCTACGAGTCTCTAAAACAGAGGCGCATAAACTATTTATTGGGAGATGATGATCTGTGACCCTTTTATTGCTCTGATAGATGAGGATGTAACCTTTAATGTAACGGTAGCAAAGGTTTCATATCAAAATCAAGTCTGTCTTAGTCGATTCTATAGGTATTAGTATAGAATCGACTAGGCAGAAGTTTCTGAAATTACCACAGATGTCATTAAATATTAAACCCGGGAGCATTACTAGAAATGATTACGCAAATTCAGCTGATACGTTAACCAATATGATGCGATAAATTCAATCATGTATGAAAATCGGTTAATAACCTATCGATTTCCTGAATGTCGAAACAGTGGAATAAATCTTTAAATTTCGACGTTAGCGTGGGTGAATAACTCTATAAGGCCTCACATAGCGGCAAAATTTAAATAAACTCCTCCGTAGTTTTCCGTACGTATGAATTTTAATCTTAGAAATAAGTGTATCGAGTAGCTCTCATAAATCCCGAGCTTAACTAGTCGTGAAGAAAATGATCGGTTATAAAAATATACGCCACGCATATAGGTCAAGAACCTCTAATACAGTGTGGTGCATCCGAGCATCTCACGCGATGTTAGAAACCTTTGTTCAGTTAAATTTCAGCTTCAGGGTTGGCAGTAAGCCACAAACGCGCAAAATGATAAAGAAAATCCTATTAATGCCGACTGATAATAAGAGATAAAGTAACATCAGCATTTAGTAACCCTACGTCGAGATTGCAAGGCTAACTCATACTCGTTAATTCATTGTGTTGTGCATCGCAGAACAAATTATACCCTTGTGGGTTTTATACGAAAGGTTATCTATTCTTATAAATGAATTATTATGATTTATGAATCATAAACCTTTATGCCGAACTTCTTTGTTGTGTTCACTTATATAATGATGAAAACATTAGTTAGTATTTGAATTATAGGGCAACTTTCTTTCAAGAAAAATATAATCTAAACGGAACAGGTTGTTTTGGATAGGCCCATGGGCACAGTATAAATACTGTGCCATGGGTTACTTATCGAAACCGGTTACTAGCTTCCCATTTATTCAAATCACGTTTTATTAGAACGCATCCTGTTATATCGATAATGAAACGACTTGATCCTTTCTATATGGACGAGTACGGCTATTGGTGGACTAAATAAGGAGTGTGTGTGCATCGAATCGTGCGCATCGTTCGTTACGTTCTTCAGGGTCGATGTAACAGTCAGTTGAGCGTGTCCAGTGTGGCTTATGATTAGGCGTATTGAATAACGGGTGTGCTTTTTTTTTATTTCTTCGGAAACCATTTAGTTCTTTGATTCAAAGTTTTTACAATAAATAATTGGAGCAATTTGTAGAGCTGTAATTGCACATAAGCAGACAGTCTTCCGATCAGTGATCGTAGGTACTTGTTATTTGAGCTTCTTATGTTGTTTGTTATAAAAGTTTGGCAAGTCTATAAAACGTATGTTTGTCTTGTAGTAAAAAACTAGTCAAAAATTGTATCGGAAATGTGACCTAAATGAACTCACTTTTAATTTTAGATTTTCCCCATTTCCATTGTAAACAAATACGCAAACCGTCGTTTGGAGCACTCGTTGTTTAGACAACCAAACGGAGCGTTCAGATCTTTATGCGCATTTCAAGTCGCTTTACGTCATCAAGGAGATCTCACAATGTAAATACTCATGTCGTAAAGCATTTAATTATGCATCTTATCAATCTATACTAAACACAAGTTTGCGCAAACGGCCCTAGTAATATGTAAACTTCCTGTGTATTGTAAGAATCGGTCAAGCGTGCCATTGGTTCATTACAATTTTAAATTAGGTAAGTACGTCGGCGTTTGTTGGAAAACACTCCTCCGCCAAAGTTTGGTTATTGGTATACAAATGCTATAGAATTTGTATGAATAACTTTGAATAGTCAAATAATTATTTTGAACAAAACAAAAACAGCCGAATATGGTCTTGTAGTTCGTGGTCTACAACGGCATAGAAAAATGAATGTCAGATCTAAAAATGGTATGAAACAGACCAAGGTGGTTTGTTTTGGTTCAAATCTGTCAGGACCACAAAATAACATTACTAGGTACTATAGTTATTTTAACATAATAGTTAGCAGGTTATTTTCGTAAATTAATAGAGAGAGAGTTTACTGTAATAAAACTTCAAGTGTGCATCGAACGAAGTCTGACATTTATTAGTGAAATCGTGTTATGTAGCCCTAGCCTAGTTTCTACCGGACTAACAATATAGCTACCTCTATCTACACACATCAAAAGTGTCTAGGGATCAACATATATTTTTGCAATAACTTTTCTCCTGATTGATATTAATTAAAATTTTCTTTAAGGATTCATCAAATAAAGTGTTTTCGTTTGTCACAGTAACGATAAACCAAGTCACCTTTGCATTAATAAAGAAATTTGCCATTTTCCTAATAAAGGGATTTTTGACATTTGAACCACTAACACAAAAGTTCGAAAAAAAGACTGAAATAACAGTTTTCTTTAAAATTTTATTGGGTAACTTAAACAATTAATAATCCGTGTTTCTACCGCGAACACTAACAACACAAGAACATCGGTTTGGCATACTCAAAATGAGTTCATCCAAATCACGCTGTGGAATGGCCGCCCATGTTCGTTGCAACAACAAAAAAAGGTCTTCTTGCGACTGGATACCCTCCATATTCGGCAGAGCTCTTCTCTGTAGCATATCCCATGCATGCTCAATCGGGTTCAAGTCTGGCGACTGAGCAGGCCAGGGCAGGACATTGATGTTAGCTGCGGCGAGAGTCTGTCTTACAACTCTTGCGGTGTGCGGTCGTGCATTATCATGCATTAACTGAAATAAGGGACCGATTTGCACTTGTAGAGGAACGATGACGTCTGATACAATCGTCTCAGCATAAATTTGAGCGTTGAGGTTGCCTCTGATCCAAATCAACTCAGTTCTTCCGCCGATCCAAATACCCGCCCATACCATGATGGTTCCACCACTATAAGGATGGACTTCCTGGCAGGATTTTAATCGCTGTTGGCGTCCAGGGGTTCTCCAGTGTCGTATACGTCTTGTATCCGGTCTCATACCAAAACGAGACTCATCAGAAAAGCACACGAAACGCCATTGTTCTTCTGCCCAATTTCTGTGTTCAAGAGCCCATTGATATCGAATCCTACGATTGTGCATTGCTATAGGTGGTACCCGTAGCGGTCTTCGGGAATGAAGGTTCACTTCATGCAAGCGGTTTCTGACTGTTTGGTCGCTAATTAAGTTCCCTGAAGAGTGATGAAGCCTCACGGCTAACATCATGGCGGTTATTGTTGGAGCTCTTCGAGTTAAGATTTGAATGTATCGGTCTTGTCTCCGTGTGGTGCAGCGATACCGTCCTCCATGGCGCTCAGCCACGGTACCAGTGCTTCGGTAACGTGTCCAAAGTCGACTGATAACACTCTGACTTGTATTCAGAGCTAAAGCCACAGTACGTTGCCGGGAACCAGCTTCTATCATTCCCACGGCTCTGGGCATTTCTTCCCTGCTTAAATGACGTCGCCGCTACATAATAACGTTGGTTTTAATCAGTAGTAGGGAAACAGTAGCACTAATAATGTCTTCAATGCGTTGTATGTTTTTATAGGGAAAATATTGACAGCTGATTTTCATCTTTTACTCGAATTTGATTCACAGTTCCTGATTCAAATTATGAAATGCACCAAAAAGGATCCATATAAATTTATAAAATCATAAATTTATTACAAAGCCACATCTCAATCTCAAGAAATCCGCATATAAATGCTTGATCCCTAGACACTTTTGATGTGTGTAGTTATATAGATTCAAATCAAAGTGGAGTTCGCTTATTAATATTAGGAATAGGTTCAATTTTATTGACTCACTGTGTAAGTGTGTACTAGTCACAAATTATGCCACAGTTATTTTGGGAGAGTAACCCAGATAAACACGCACTACGCTTCATCTACCCAGTAGGTACATTTGGATGTTAATTTACGTATTTAACTTCACGGTACTTGAAGCATGTTACAAAATAGGAAAGGGAACATTATCCTGTGGTTGAAGGATTATGTGCTCTCTTGTGTTACTGTGAGTGTGCAGTATTAGATTTCAAACACGTCGCAAGGCATTCGAAAATAAACACAGGGTACAACTCATTATATATTTATAGGAACTTACATTCAAGTTAATACAGCACTTACATACCGTTAGTTAAATATAAATCACAACTACATGATCCTCGTAATAAATAGTTATTCTTATGTCAAGTTTCGTACGCGAAGACATTTAAAAATTATACAAAAAAATATGTCACCAGCAAAACTGGGTAAAGGTACACGTAATTCAGACGAGGTTGTTCCTAATAAGGCAAGACAAGCGGTCTTAATAAGCACATAACGTGGCGCAGTCAAGGTGTACGACCTCCTGACTGCGCGAACAGATTGAGCGCACTCGGAACAGACACTAATAACTCTTCGCGAAGACCAAATGTCGATAAATGAATCACTCTACAGTTAGGTGTCAACGCACTTCACTTGTTGCATAGAACAGCGACGCGGACGCAAGCCGTGAGCGCCACAGACTAAACCTTCTTCACGCTGCACCAGAGGCGAACGCCCGAGCTTAGCCGAAAATAGCACCCGGCAGTGCACTGGGATACCCTAGTGACGAATTCCGCAATAAAGCTCAACTTTTCTTTGTTTAATGAATCACCACATATTCAGATACAAAAGTACTTCACTGCCACTCAAATCTGAGTTAGTAATATCTTAAAATATAAGAAAACTGAGCTTTGATAGTTTTGGAACTTGATTCAATAAATACAACTATTCCTCAAGAAAGCTAGTTTACGTCTGAAGGTGAAAAGAATGATAAAAGGCGTACACAAGATTAAAGTGTTGCCAAATTTTAGGATGGCTGGCGCTCTCAAAATCAAGATATTTGGACCACTGCCAATATTGAGCCATTCTCTCGACTAGTTTGAACTGATGAACAATTACAATAATAATAAAACTCTGGTGACAAGAATAAAATTACATAAGTTAAGCATTAATGATTAAACAATGATAAGAATTATTTATGAATTTTTTAGAATAAACCTCTCTAAATATTTTTTTATAATGTTGCAAACAATATGCATCACAGTTGAATAAATGTAGTTTAAATTAGCCAAGAGAGTGGTCTACGGGTTGAACAGGAGTTAGCAGTGGGAACATTATAGACTGATTATGTGTTCCCAGTGCTGGGACACAGGCCTGCTCTCTGTGAGAGGCCATAATCCACCATGAGGGCCCAGTGTGGGTTGGTAAATATCACAAGAAAAGGAGTTAACAGCAGAAAAATAAACTAGTCCATGAAAAAAAATATGTTCAATAATCATGAAGTCATGAAGTGTTACTCACTAACATACACACAATAAGTATAATAATAAAAAAATTCTTGACTGGATAGCTAATTAACGTGAATAAATTTCAATTTCTAACAGCAGTGAGTAGCGAGTTTGAAAGATGTTAGAAAGTAGATGACTTGCAATTATATTAAAAAGTTTATAATAATTATATCTAGAAAATGGCCAAATTAAGATAATATTGGGTTAGGTTAGTTACTAATTCCATAAAAAGTATCCAGTAACCATAAATGTTGTGCCACATGACGTTTACCTATGACCTGTTTAGAACTTCAGAAGCAGTTTTTGCAGCTGTACCTGTATTACATAATATTAAATAATCCCCATGATTTTCAACCTACAGGTTAATTTACACTATTCCTCTGAAAATGGGTTGCCCTGGTCAGCCCAGGTGGCGGGCTAGTTTGTTGATTTACTATGTAGATATTTTATTTCACACTTGTAATTAAATTCCAGTTTATCAAGTTCAACCCTAGGATTGTAATAAAAATGTAACCATTGGAGACATTAATACCTATAAATGAAACTAATGAAATATGATAAAAATGAAGTAGGTACTCAATGTGTTAAACTAATCAGCTAAGAATGTGTCACATTAGTGTGATTCCTAAATGTTGTTATTTAATTGTGAAAAACAGTGTAGCTTTAATCAATAAAACTAGAATGAAATGGATAATGTGTGGGTCAAGGCAGAAGGTCATCTTTGGGCGTGGATAAAACAGAAACAAAATAACTAACCTAGATTTTGATTATGTCAAAATAATTGAAAACTACATTGCAGCTGGCATCGAAAATATATGAATTAAGCGTGTCCCTGTCTGGTTCTTTAATTTAAGTAGTAAGACAATAATACGTAAAATAACTAGACAAGACGTCAGACCACTTAGAAACTGTTGGCCGGTACAAAAAGGACGATTAAGATTATAAGACTATATGAATATGAAATACAAGCAATACGATGACGACTCAATTGTGTAAGAATATCTGCAGATTCATTTATTTAATATGTCGCGATAAATAAGTCCGATCGGAAAGAGCATTTAAACCCGTTGATTTAGCAGCGACCGCAAACAGGAAATTATAATTAATATTTTTTAATTTTTTTAAACAAAGGAGTCGACAAAAATAATTTTCATTGGTAAATATTACAATTATGAGGAAATGAAAAATAAACTTACATGACCAGTCGAGAGATTATCGACGATATCATATTAATAATCACATATGAAAAATTCACTCAAATAATCACAATACAAAACATAGCAAAACACAACCGCCCGTTGAAAAGTTTAATACGCCATGATGATAAATTGACAGTTGTTTTGATCACGTGACCGCACAAATCAATATGGCTTCAAGCGGTCCGAAAGACAAAATTGTGAATAACGCATTATTATTTTATAGTTAATTATTTTTTATGAAGTAAATCAGATAAATAAATTCTGATTTATTTTGTAGCTAAGAAGAATATAAAGAAAGCTTACAAACACATGACACTTAAAATTGACTTCTCTTAACGCCATCTATGATATTTATTTTAAAGTAAACTAAGATTTACAATGCTAGTGCCTTTCCTACCTTCATTTTTGTGTAGTTGTAGGCATAGTTTTATAACTATAATCTAGGTGCCTATGGGTTTTAAAACAGGAAAGTGTGTCTTCTTAGTTCAAGGTAATGTGGGGTACTTACCATAATTACTGTAAAACATTTATTATTTATTTCATGAAAACCTTTGTGTTACATTATTTACATTACACGTACAAGTGACAACTTAAAATTTCAATATTGAGGTGAATATAATTTTTTATCATTCATCATCGAATGAAACATTGAACTTGCTTCCCTCTATTGGTATTATCTTGAACTAACACGTAACGTAAAATCTACGTCCTTGTAAACTGAGCCTATAATGCGAACAAATTCAGGAGTTCGGTATATCGACGTTGGGTTTGTAAACCCGTGCGATCATTTTGCCCTAGCAGATTTATAACAAGTTTCATCATAACGCTACCAATTGTGAGCGTTCTGAACAATGTTCAAACTTAGTTCAAAGCGGTTATCTTTCGCATTCAGTCGCGTAACAAATACGTTCCGCAGAAACGTTTCTTGTGTTTTCCACGTAGTTTCCCTTCGCTCAACGAAGAGTGTGACGTGTAGTGCGTATAACGCTGAGTTTCTTGACGTTTGTGTAGTTTTTAATGTGAATAATGTGATTGTGTAGTTCGTTATGGCTTATAAGTACCGTGAAGATTTAGTTGGCAAACGATTTCTCGCTGTGAGTGGTGTTACAAAAATTAACGTGAATAAAGTTTCCGAATGGGGATGGAAAGCTGGTGTTATCAGAGCAGCATCGCTCAAAGATAACAAGAATAAGGAGCTTCAGGTAAAGCAATGGAATATTTAATTAAAATAATCACGAGTTTCATTCATATTTTTTGCGCATTTCGCAATTCCGCTTAGGAAATAAGTGCGCGATTTAAACTAACCGGCTCGACGCGCGGTTTTATGTGCTAAAGTACTTAGGTGCATACCTACTATAGTTAACTAACTGAGTGTATACTTTATTGGCTACTTTCCATTGCTTTTCATAGCCAACTTCAAAAGATGTTATCAATGTCGTAAAACGCGAATCAATGCCAAGAAAATTTATTATTTTACTGTGATTGCTGTTTGTTTCTGTAATTTTTACACGACCTTCAAAGCTAACAAGTGCATTAATGTATAAAATTAAATAACTACATAACGTGTCCTACCTATAGTAGGTACATTTCGTCCTACAAGCGCGGGAGGTGCTAGGTGGAATGGGGGAGGAGCAAGAAGGGCTCCCGAGCTGCGGGCAGTTGGGAAGGGCCTGGGACTATAAACCCTGGAATATTGCGAGCCCTAAAGTATACTACATACAAGCTACTTTATAAATCTATACCTCTATTTATATTGGTAGGTACTTACCTATCTACAATATGCAATTATATAATTGCATTATGATTAGGAAGGTCAGCTTCTTTAATAGTTACTTAAATTACTTGAGATTAATTCGTTTTCCTTTAAAATATATGTAGACAGGCACCTTAATTATCTCTAACCTAAGTATCAATCCTGATAGGTAGGCATTGGGTCACATAAACAGGGCAGACCTAAGTAACTACTACATAGATATTGGCCCCGATTCTGTTTTTCACAAACTAAACTAAATTTAAGTTTATGCATCTTTTTCTTTCTATTTCATTAAGAAAAGGACAGAAGATAAAATATTAGTTTAGTCCTGTCAAATTAAGATACTCCATAGACAATTTAGACGAGATTAAAAAATTGGCTATTAAAAATACGTCAATTTTCGTCAGGCGCTGACTAATTTGACAGGACTAAACTAATATTTATCTTCTGTCCTTTTCTTAATGAAATAGAAATAAAAAGATGCCCGAACTTAAATTTAGTTTAGTTTGTGAACAACAGAATCGGCGCCTATTACATTTTAATATTATTTTCCCAGCAGCATTCGGACAATACAAAAACAAAAACAGAAACTCAGTTTACACTTAAACTCGGTAGGTACCTAGCTAAAGTACCTATTTCCTTGGTTTGTCTACGTACAGACAGATAAGGTATAGGTATCCAAGTTGAAAGTTCGTTTTCACTGTACTTACCTATACTGAGACAGAGGCATGACATGATTGCGTGTTCACACGTACCTACTCATTGCAAAGTAGTACATTATATACTTACATTAAGTATATAAGTACCTACTTATAGCCTAGAGCACAGCACGACAATACAAAGGTCCTTAGCTAGGTAATTATTAAAAAGTAAGTTATGGTACCTACTTAATATTGTTACAAATCGTAAAACAAAGTCATATCTGGTCTTGGCAACTAATATTGCCAGGATAAGGCTTTTACACATTTTTAGTAAAATGTGGCAAATAAAAAAAAAGTCAGCCGGACCCACAGAAATATAAACAAAGCAGACTTTTTTGCACAACTGGACCCCGTGTTAAAATAAAAGCAATTCTATCGCCTCATTCATGCATGACAGCATGACTCATGCATAGTTACGTAGGTTAGATACCTACTCATTCTCAAAATAAAATGTCAAAAAAAATAGCTAAGTATCTAGTACCTAAGTATAGGTACTTACCTATTTTTTTGACATTTTATTTTCAATCAGGGGGCCCGTGGCTAAATAATAACAGCCGCACAGGTCGATCGATCAGGTTAAGCTACGCTTGCCGCGGTTGGTCTGTGGATGGGTGACCATCTTTACATACCGAGACCCCTCCGTGCCTCGGAAAGCACGTTAAGCCGTTGGTCCCGGCTGTCATTTGTGGATCTTTGACAGTCGTTACGGGTAGTCAGAAGCCCGAAAGTCTGACAACCAGTCTTACCAAGGGGTATCGTATTACCCAGTAACTGGGTTGTGGAGGTCAGATAGGCAGTCGCTCCATGTAAAATACTGGTATTCAGCTGCATCCGGTTAAACTGGAAGCCGACCCCAACATAGTTGGGAAAAGGCTAGGCAGATGATTTTATTTTCAATCATCTAAGCGTGACTGTCACAATCCATACTAATTATAAATTCGAAAGTAACTCTGTCTGTCTGTCTGTATGTTACCTTTTCACGCCTAAACCACTGAACGGATTTCGATAAAATTTCGTAGAGAGATAGATTGCATCCCCGGGAAGGACATAGGATAGTTTTTATCCCGATATTACCACGGTATCGACACTTGTGCGGATGAAACCGCGGGGCGCTGCTAGTTTTCTATAAGTTCCAAATTATAATTCTATGGCAACTAAGTAGAGCATGTTTCTATGTAGGTAATTGTTTTGGTAATTATTGCTGTACTGACCTTTAGCATCATAAAGCATAGTCAATAATATGCAGATAGGTAATGTTAAGTAGGTAGTACCTACTTAGGTAATTTACCACTAAATACATGTAAGTACCTATCTAGTTCTGGTCCAGATAACATTCTTGCTACTTCTGTTTGCATCATTTCATTCTTGACTAGTGATTTGACCCTGCTGTGACAAAACATCGAAATTGTAATAAATTAATAATACACATAAACCTTCCGCCTTCCGGACTAAATTCCCTAAATGATGGTGAAACCGCATCAAAATTCGTTGCGTAGTTTTAAAGAACACAACTCTAGCTGTCCTTACCTATGTAGATTCCAAATTTTTTGCCGAGTCAAGAGTAAAAATCTGCTTATATTGGTAAACTTAATAAGCAGGTAGTTACTGCTTCATCATTATCAGGGGCGGGCATTCCATAGAGTGATAAAGACAGTGTCTACCTTGGAGAACTGATATAATATTGCATAAGTAAGTCAATAAACAAAACTTAACAAAATATAAAAATTCTTAAATCATAAATCAGCTCCACCTACCGAGCGTCCGTAGTATCATTAAGATTTCTTGATTCGCGCTGCACTAGCGCCACACAATCTCAACGGCGAAGACACAAACTATTCGTCACTAAATGTTTAGATGTGTGCTCTCGCGATCAGTCGTGCTCATACGATTTTATGAGTGTGTGCGCGCCTATAACTACGTGGCACACAATGAAAAAAATAACGCACACAACTGCGATAATAGACAGTGTCTTTTTACTGTAGTTTCTTAGAGCAGAACACGAAAACTGCCGAGGAGCAGGCGAACGCGCTCCGAACTTGCCCGAACGGAAGTTGGCTATGCAATGCAAGTACCTATTTTAGAAAGAAGCATTAGGTACTTCATTTCAATAAACCTAATTAGACGACCATTATTTTTAACCGACTTCAAAAAAGGAGGAGGTTCTCTTTTTTTTTTGTTTTGTTTGTTTGTTACGCAATTACTCCGCCAATTGTGGACCGATTTTCAAAATTCTTTTTTTGTTTGAAAGGGTATACTCTCGAGGTGGTCCCATTATCATCAAGTTGGAATCTGATGAGAGGATCCCATGGAAATCGAGGGAAACCCTCAAATTTTATAAGCCTAGCTATAACGATTTAGGTATTTTTTTAAATAACTTGAGTATTTGCTCTCGGAAATCATCATTTGGTAAAGTGGAGCTGATGAAGAAGACCACAGATGGCCATTGGAACTACTCAATGACAAATATTTCACGGGTTGCGATTCGATTACTTTATTAAGGTTGCTAAGCAATTTATGCTCGTCACAAAGCGTATAGTGAGTGGTTGTTGAGGAGTTCTCCTGGTTCTTACCAGGAGAACTCCTCAACAATTAACGTCCCAACATCGGGAAAAGCAATATTTTGTAACAAGTGATGAGCAGTTGACTTTAGGCTATTGTAACTTAGATAAATTACAAACGGACCCACTAAAAAGTGAAAACCGACTTTAAAAAAAAAAACACTACAAATTGAAAAATAACTTTAATTTCGGAAGTCGGTATCTTTGGTTCCGCATTTTCGTTTATTGACACCGACTTCCGAAATTAAAGTTATTTTTTGTAAAAAGTTTTTATTTGTCGTATAATATCCTTTTTAACCGACTTCAAAAAAGGAGGTTTTTTTTTTGCCTACCTTCTTTGAAAAATCTGTGCACGCCCCTGATCATTATTTAGATATTTTCGTGATGTAAGACTGAATAGCAGACATAGAACATAGCTACCGCCTAGGTAGCTATGCAAGATTAAAACGCAATTTCAAATGACCCATTTTCAGTGTCTATTAAACTGAGTGACACTGATATCTGATCAACCGTTATTAGTCTAGTTCATTATCACTAAAATTGCAATTAGGTACAAAATTGTACAAATCTAAATGCACATGGCGCGAGGTTCATCGACCCCGCTCTCACCGCGTTCGATGCACCGTCCGAACGCACCGCCTGGCTGTGTCGACTCGGCCCAATCATTTTTTGGACCAAGAAAAAAATGTTATTAGACATGGAAAGGTTTTACGGATCTCGGATTTTACTTGAACGAATGATTTCCATTTTGGATATAAAATATTCCAATTGACTTGTCCCATGTTCTCCTCGAATCCTTAGCCAGATCCTTTCTTCGTGAATATTAAAAGGGATTGTGTTAGTATTGTCTCGTTACTTATTGAAAACCCGAATGGCATAAGCATAATTTAGCCTCTAATGTTCCTGCTGCTGGGACACAAAGGCCTCCTCTCTGTGATCCCTCTCACAGAGAGGAGGACTGGCTGTAATCCACAAAGCGGGCCAAGTGCGGGTTGGTGGATGTCACATGTCTTTGAATTTTTGGTTCTAGAACAGCCGGTTTTTCACGACGACGTTTTCCTTAACGGAAAAGGAAAAGTAACATAACATTACGCGGAAATGAAGCAACTGAGCTTCTTTAAATCCTCTTTATTAAACTTTGGTCTACCGTGTTTTCCTCACACTACACGTCTTGTGAAACTGGATTCTTGGATCTTGCTTGACCCAATACGGCCAGCTTTACTACTGTTTTATGTTTCATCTATTTTGAGCACAAGAAGACTTTGAAAGACATACTTACTAGTAATATTAAACCAATCAGTTAAATATTAATATTATTTAGGTACCTACTATAAGGTATTCTGGGATCTTTATTTCGCCCAAGAAGTTAGTTTTTTATACTTCTATGGTTTCGCCACTTTTTCCCAGCTGAAATAATACGTCCTAGTTTTTGGGGCATTGTCTCATGTTGTTTTGACATTCATAAAGTGCTGTGATTGTCAGCCCAATTTGAATAAACGATTTTTAATTTTGATAGTGGTGTTTTGATAATACTGTAGTTATCTAATAACGAATTAATTAACTTGTTGGTTACTTGCGTCATTCAGTCTCAGTTCCTGGTCATTATTATTACTTTTCTGATAGGTACGTATACTCACCCAAATATTTGCTTACCCAAGAATTGTTGGAGTTTAACAAAAGTTTCAACTTTGGTTGAGGTAGCATTATCGAAAAAAATAACGACGTAAGCGTAAATTATGAAGCCTGAACATAAAAACAAACCTTATTATTAGTATTTTAAATATATTATTAGCCTGTCCCACTGCAGGGCAAAGGCCTCCCTACTCTCTTTCCACTTCTCTCTGTTCAAAGCTGCTAAGAAGAAATAATTATGTAGTCCTACAAGAATAGTTGTAATAAATTCTATTGAATTGAGAACGCAATAAGAACTTGTAGCAGCTGTAGAAGGAACTACACTACGCAGTTAAGTTTTCCGTTTGTTTTTATTTTTAATTCTGTGACATTTGAATTCAGTTCGAAATCTCAGCCTTGGGAGCAAATTTCCGTTAATAAAAACTTTCAAAATATAGTCGCAATATCATCTCGTCAGCAATCAACGTCAAAAACTTGTCAAAAATGTTGTGTGAAAATTTTAGGTATTTTTGACAGATTAGAATGTGAACGTTCTTAAAAACACGGGAATTGTCCCTCTGATAGTAAAATGTTCTAAAGATCTTGGGAATGACTAAATTATTAACAAACCATCCACCATATACCATATTATTATTCTCGTTGTGTAGTTTCGCCCAACCCTTTTTAATACCAACAAATATCCGTCATCCTATTATTTCTTTCATCAGTATCCAAAACCTTATAGTTAAACATATAAATTATATTTACCATATTTACCCAAAGACCAACCTGTGCGTGATGTAGTCTCTCTAATTATAACACACCTATAAATACCTTGCTCACACGTTGCGTAATCAGTTATTGAAATTGGCAACTTCACACACAACATAACGAGAACTCATAATTAACTGTACGATCTCATTAGTAAAGTTAGTTCTTACAATACTTCTGTTATCGAATCGAATTACTCATATGAAGCATATTGCAACGGACAATGACTTGAGTTTAGAAGAGATAGGACGCAAAGATAACATGACTGGCATATTCTCTGTGTTCTGTCGCATAAACATCAGGTATAACACAAAACATTCAAAATCAAGAGACACGACAAAAGCCAAGTTGCTCTGTGATGCGTCCGCACGCCTGCATTACTCGTCTGTTATAAATAGACGACATATCTTTATACCACTGCATCGCTATTCGCCTGCTCTCCCGCCGAGTGAGAGACGCCAGACCAACTTCACACAGCTATACGCCACATGAAAGATAATTTGTTTAGATTACCTACGCGTTTTGAACACTGGGCGCGAGCGCAGGTGTCTTTTGCTTTTGTATAGCAAAATTAAACATGAAAACAAAGTACAGTTTCAAATGGTTTTGAAGCATAGCAAACCTGCCACCTCGCACGCATTTGTCTAGTTGATATGTTAGTCATGTCAGTCAAAGTGATCTATTTCGCTAGTTTCCTGTTCTACTAATTAGCAAGTTATATTTAACTCTACTTAGCTGAATAGCTAAACTAAGTCAAGTCACTAATTTGTTATTTTCCCGTGTGACGTTTGAGCTTTAACCCAAGGTGTTTTTACCTAAATCTCCTACAGCAATCCTTGGAGTAGCTCAACTGTGGCTAATGAGACACAATTGAATTTCTATTGTTATCAATCGAATCTTGATTTTTCAACAAAGCCTCCAGAGAAAACTGGTGTCCTAAATACGCTGGGAATAAACAGCCCTTTGATGTGCGAGATGAAAAGAACATTTTAAGGGCCTGTATTAAAAGGGCGTGTCTGGTGTAATGTGTATTCGTCAAACGAATTTAACACTTCTATTGTACGAAGAACATCTTTACCAAAAATGCTGTAGCCGGATCCCTGAAACTCCGTCTTAAGATTTTGATCATAAATTTCTTGTTTTTCTGATTTTCTTTCATGGACAAATAATCCTGTTTAAACATACCTACTTGTTTTAAGCCCGATCAAACGAGTTTAAATATACACGATACTTACATTCTTATAGGTCACACCGGTTTCGATAAAATTGCATGTACAGATTGTTTTTCTTTTGTTAATTTTACATGCGCATTATCTCCATTCTGGCTTGATATTCTGAGGCATTTTGCTCTGGTTCTGAGTGACTGACGTGTAGTATTATTTATTACCATCTGTAAAGTATCGTTATTTCCAACTGAACTGTCTGAATTAATCTGAAACACTCTGTCTCTAATCTGATGGATGGAACTAAGGTAACAAAAAACTAATATTTTGTTCATTATCAAAGTAATGCCAAATGAATTGAGTCGAACCAGATGTCAATATTAATAGGTCATTTGTTGTTAATTGAACTGTGGCCAGAGAGAGACCGGTTTGTTACTCAATTCTATTTTATTCCTAGTTAACAATTACGTCACCGTCACCTAGGCAACTGCTACTATTGTAGGATGATTGTGTAATGCCCGTTCTATGGTCTACTATACAATGACTTTGTGCTGAATTCATCGCAATCTGCTCATTATAGTTTTTGTTCGTGTGTTATCTGGGCTCGTTTGGTTTGTCACAAAAAATATTTATCTTGAAATAAGACTAGAGTTCTGTCCCATTTGACGACAGTGTCACAGTGCCGACTGTCTGCCGTTTTTATAATCACAATTATGTTTGGAACTTCCTCAGCCTTGGATTTCTTAGACAAAATATAACTATGCAATTTATCAGAATTTGTTCTTAGCGATAATATTAAATGATTGTAGTGATTAGTCACTGGTTAACGGCGATACAGTTTTAATGGACATACTTACACGTTATGTTATGTACAAGTAGAGTAACAATGGTCAAGGCCAACTTTAGAAGGGCATCATCACATCATAGTTCCTCGCAAGAATCTCTTGGAAATTATCCAAATAAGAATCCAGAATAGCTTTTGAATTATTTCCAGTTTTCAGGTGACGAAATCATTTATCACTTCGAGGATATTTTGAGGAAAACTGGTATCGTGAAACCCGATCTTCCTTCCACGACATATTTTGCCGCGTCCCTGAAATAGCACCCACAGTAACTACTCTTGCGTGCTCATAGAAATTGACTGTTGACATTGCTGAGTCAGGATTCAGTTGACCTTTACAAATGTTTTATTGATCTAACTCAGGTTCATTAACGAATTGACGCTCCGTCATTTTTATAATGGTCATACTCATTGTTTAGCTGGTCTCCATAATAATGAATCGTTGGGACTCCAGTAGGTGTCTACACTGAATAAGTAGTAATAATGAATCGTTGGGACTCCAGTAGGTGTCTACACTGAGTAAGAGTACTAATTTAAGTAAGTAAAGTGTTATCTCGATGAAATTGTTTTGGCAACTTTAGTTTGTGCAGTCATCTTCGAAGTTTATCTTTTCATAGTTCACGTTGCAAATTCGTGAACTGTTCTATATTTGAAGAGTAGGGATTGCAACACGCAATATAATGATACCGTTACTTATTAAAAAATCGTCCCTTAACAATAAAAGTCAACAATCCTATCAAAGTTTCAATAGTTTGGTCATCAAAACACGAGCATGGAAGCGGAAGATGGTAAAAAGTTCAGCTGTAAAATATCCATTAGAGGTCGACCTTCGCAACACTTGGGACTGGGAAATAGCCTGACGTTTACGAGTACATTCTATAAACAAAATTTGCAATTGCAGACGAAAGTGGCGGTTGCGTACACTGTAATGTTTACATAACATGACAGGTATGTCTTTACAAAGGCTTAACTCACGAAAACAAAGGAGTAAGAATATCGACGACCGTCATAAAATAAAAAGTTACTGTGAAAGTTATTTGGAGCCCAAGTTACTACCGGTCGTTGACATTATATAGAAAGTTGTAAAAGCAATAAAGTATATAACAAGTTACCTATCTAAATCGTAATAACAACCTATATGTACGAGACGAAGAGTACAAGTTCAACAAACTCGCTGAGAGAGTTTCGCAATACGATCCAAATTCAGAATAGAGGTGGTACCTATGATCCAATCAACATTATCATCCAGCTGATATCAAACGAGTTGTGCAAGTGGCAGCACAAAGATCGCGAGGGCGAGGGCGGGAAGTAGGTCACAGAAGTGAGGGGGGAGCCCTTAGGCCACTTATCAAGCGAGCGACCGGGGCCGCGGCTAGCGGGGAAAGCGAGTTTGTCTCTTGAAATTTTTGTTGGTAGATATCTGGCACTGTTGTGCTCGTTGGCTCGAGATTAATGCTTCTCCACAGATGAGATAATTATATTTTACCTTTATCCGTAATGAGGAAGGCCGTGTTCTTCCTAAATCGCAGGAAAACTTTTCCAATGCCAGTACAAGGTAATCCATTTCAGTGTAACTGCTGAATCAATTACGATTAAGAGCTGTTGGATGAATTGATTGTTAACTGAATCATCTCTATGGTATATCAATTTGTAAATAATTTTTTATAACTTTCTAAATATTTTGAAACAACTGTCCACTGCACTAGCTAGATAGAGGTGAAATCACTCGTATTCACGCGTGAGTCGCTTTCCATCTGCCCTGATACCAGTTTGAGTGGGCTTGACAAAGTGGAGGCAGCTGGCAAACTAGTTAGGTAGTTATCTACAACACTTGCATGTTCGCCCTCTCAAGATAAAGTGGTTGAAAGAAGTCCAGAGATTGAATCTATGGGGAAAGGAGGTAAACGTTTTGCTGAACGAATGAACTTGCTGCAGAGAAAGCTTGATAGACAACGATGGTGGGCAGGAAGTAATAAGTACCTACGTGTTTAGCATTCAAAAGGGCTCTTACCTGAAATGCACTCAGAATTTCACTAACAAAAGCAGCTAATAGAAATAACAAACCCATTTTCTATGTTTGTTAAACTTGAAGTAGTTAATAGTGGCTAGTTTTTGTGCGATGTTTACCGTCCAAATAAGGTTTAGCTATTGTAACCTCGCAAAGCCCTTCGCGACGAACAACCTGCGAGGCCCCCGATTCTCAGTGTCATCGACAAAAATACTACTTATAAAAATTCGTGTTTGTGTTTATACTTATTATGACGTCGCTAAACGATTGAATTGGTTGCTAGGTATTCTAATATAAGTACTATGAGGGATAGAAATGTTAGGATATAACACCTGGATGAGAGACGCACGAAACCTGGAAGTATGACAAAAAAAAGGGGAACCAGCAGTGGGTGATTCCGGGTTGAAATAATGATGATGAACAATATACATATACTTACTATATTTTCTGGAATCATTCGCGTCAAACCATATTCTTCCCACCTGGTTTTCAAGCAAGCCTTCCGTATTTTAAAACTTTTTTCTACGCGATATTCAAGGACCCTTTCCCTAAATCAGGATGGTATACCTAATAAGAGAAAGGGAGGAACCCTACGTCCCTATTAAAAAATACACATGACCTGTCGGGCCCTAAATATCGTGTAGTGAGTGATATAGGGGTTTTAGGTCGTTATCGAAAGAGATGTCGATATTAGTCACATTTTCCAGTGAGTAGTTATTGTAAAACAAGTGTTTCCTGTTTGTTTATGTAAGCAATTGTCGATGCAAGTTGCAATGAACAAAGACACATAATAAATATACTTCATTCGAGTCAGTTTCTTTGTTGCTGAATAAAATGTTATTGTTCTCTGAGCGAGCCGTTGTTTTCTTTAAATACGTAGTTCAATTGTTATTTTCTTGTTCGAACCGTTCAGATTGGATCTAGAAACCAAGGTTGGTTACTGTTTTGTTTTAATCATTTCAACGTTTAGGAGTCTGTATTTGCTTTGAATTCCCGAATGTATATTATATCTTACCCTCTGAGTAAATAGACGTATTTTCTGAGATATTCAAATTCAAAATACATAGTTTAAAGGTCAAGTTTGTCATAAGGCTTTTGGTAAGTTACTAGAGAGGAAGAAAACATGAAAACATTTACTAGGTCATGGTTGTCTAGAAGCAGATAGTCTACAGTACGTATGGAAAGGAATAAAAGGTTAAAATGTACATGAAATGACATGTATATCTTTACACATACCTACAGTTTCACACCGTTGGAATCCACTGCACGGGAAGATTGGAAATAGCTTGCCGCCCAAACTGCACGACCTGAATTCTCAAGGAATCATCGCTTTTATAAATTCAAACACCGATTCTCAAAATAAATGTTTCATGACAACTGCGGAAATGCAAAGATTGCATTTATGATAAGATAATAAATGGAATATTACAGGAAACTATAAAAGATGAATTTATGAAATTTAAGATGAAATAATCACGATTTAATACTAATTTTAAAATATTCAAATCTGATGATGAATGATATTTAGCCTAGTATTATCGTATGAACTATAAAATCTTATTAAGGTGTTACTTAGGTACTGGAACACGTTCATTAATAGACTTCAGTAAAAATAATGATTCTGTTCATATCGAATTCATTGGCGGAATTCAGGATCATATACTCGTATGCAATGAATTTGATAGCAATAAGGTCAAATCAGAGATTGCCTAACTTACACGAAACCAAATCCGTTTCGCAAAGTCCGAGTTACAAACCTTTAATAATAAAGGACCTCGAGTAGCATCGATCGGTACCGTTATTTTATGTTCTGCAGAACAAAGCCGAGGACACATAGCCGTCGGTCACGCACCATGGTTCTTCCGTCCGTGTGTTACTTGCCCTGCATTCATAGCAACCAATTTTACATAGCAAGTAATAAAATATGAGAAAGAGTGATCTGTGATTTCAATTACGTTCAATGAGCCAAGTGTAATAATGATTCTATATTTGTTGATGATGTGCCGTGTTCCATTGGATGGAATATGTAATCATGTTGCTAATGTGTATTGGGCGATCCATGTTGATGGGACTCTGTAATGAGATGGTGTTTTTAAAATATGCAATAAAATGCTAATGACTGTTTTTACTTCTTTAACGTCAAGTGCTTGATGAAAGAATTATTGCAAGACTGGCAACTACGACACGGTTTTTTATGAACTCAAAATTGATAACCGTTAACACTTCGTGAGTGGCCATCAAATATATCATCATCATAATCATCAAATATATTTGAATCACAAATCAGTCGATAGCAGAAGTCACAAACTATAGTTAAATGCAATGGAATCTGTCGAGGCAAACCAGGAAGCATCGGTGGGCACGCGACGCGATCTAACGGAGCGTGACACGAGAAATTAACTGTTATTTATACCAACAACGATGGCCCCGTTGAAATAACCTGTTACAACACCGACGAAAGTATTTCGGCATCGATTTCGGATAACGACAAATCTCTAATGCCGCATTTTAATTTAACAACCGTACAGAATCTGCCGAAAGTGGTTGCTTCACTTTTGGATAGCGTAATGCACCAATTATGTCCTATCTGCGATTTATTTTCTGCTGCTTCGTTTCTGTTTCATGTATTGTATTTGTATTTCGTTATCTATACAACCGAGATTTTCTACTTTATTATCTTTCTCGTTCGATCTTGTATAACTTTGTTATGTAGAACCATGACCAGCCGTGACCGTCGGCCTTGGTTGGTGAGTGGTCCAGTCTGAAGGCTTTTCAAAGGTTTCTGCTGATGATTTTGCAACGTCAACGTCTGTACACTAGTGGTGGGATAGATTTTTAGATTGTCTTGCTCTGATATTCAATTTGCGTCAGTTAGAGCGAGCCCATTAACATGACTACCATTCCATATTGTCAGACAAGTTAGTATTTATCTATGCTTATTTGTCATGATTCACATGATGAATCACTAATATTATAATTGATCGCAATCGTGCTCTATACAATAATTAGATACGATCATATTTATGCAATTTTTTCTACGCCACAACATAAATTGCTCAGTCAGTCAACTGGAATAAATCACATGATTCTTATTGCAGCAATTCCTGTATTTCTTGTGGTTTCTTCCGCGAACAGGTCTTAGTAAGAAAGTCTAGCGATAGAGCAACAAAAGCTTCGAATAAAATCATGGTGCGGTCATCTAGTCGCCTGCCAAGCGTAATAATTACTGCATTATTCTCTCAGCATCGTTTGTTGTCTGCCCTGGAGCATATATCCTCTATGAAGGTTGTGGCGGTCTATAAAGGACACCTATGTTCGTCAGTAAACATTTACGGTCAGTTACGCAACTCAAAATAATGTTTAAAAATAAGTCGATAAAGAATCTGAACTCGTTGATCGTGAGGGCGTTCGGAGTGTTAGGACCAACGGACGGCTGACACCGCCTGTAGCTGACGATCGTAATTACGCAACGGTCCAGCATGGTTCTAATGAAACCCCTGGCCTAATTAAATTTACTGAATAAGCTACGCAGACATCTGTAAGTACATGAGTCTCTGTAGGAATGCGATGATCTGTTATAAATATATTATGTATATCGATCTCACGAATCGTGTTAGGACTTATGATATAATGGCTTTGTAATGGCTGTAACTTTATGGAAGAAGGTTAAGCTCCATTGTGATTCACAGTCGCATCATTGAGGCCAAAGTGAACGTAAACAATGAAAATTGTTTAAAAATGTAAGCAAATCGCAGGAAACAATGCTTTATTTAGGTTTTCTGATCCTAACAATCACAAGATCGTCTCATGCAGTCTTTTCCTTATTTTAGTAAACAATAATACAATTGTAGTCGATTGTTCAATGGTTGACATTGAAATTAATTGCGCTGCATGCTGACCTGCATTTCCCAGGACAGATTAACAGCCCGCCCAGTATACAGAGAGTTGTCCAATAAAGGTGATGAAGACGATACTGCAATCACTGTCTATTTGCTTAGGATTGTGTGACAGTTCAGTGTCATTCAGCATTGAATATGTATACGACTGATATGATGATCGAGTACCAAGTAGTTTAAATAGCCTCTTCCTACACAACGCTGACTGATGACATCAGACATTAAAGACGTTAACCACAGACCATCTTTGTAGAACTAAAGCTTGCAACATTTTGAAGAAAGAACTCGCTGTTTTGCTAATGTATTGGGCTCACAAGAAAAGCGTTGAAGACTAAAGAGCACCATTTTCTGGTACATTAAGCAATGAAAAGAAAATTTACTTGGCCTTTGTGTATATTATCTTAAACAATAGGCCGCTCTACTATTACTTACTAAAGTTTAGAGTATGTTTTAGTTCTCTCTCTACAAGTTATTATCATTTTGTTACGACAATGCAATTAAGATAATGTGCACATAGCTATGCAACTGTGTGTTGTATTCATGTCTTTATTGTTTGTCTGTGATAACAACTACTGGGGTTTTATCACGCCAGCTTCTATAAATAACGTGATATGTGCTAAGTACGTACTATGTATGAATGCCAATCAAGTAAACAGATCGACTTGCTTTGCGCTGTACTTTGATATTGAATATCTGAATACATTACTTGGACATAATGCATTTTAAATATGAAATGGGGCAAACTCGACGGTACGGCAGCAGGGTGTGGATGTGGTGCTATGTCGCAGACAATGCCCACCTCCTGTCTTGCCCTCTGTGACAAAAAAATTGCAGTCAAAGTGACCTCTGCGCTGCCACGGAGGACTCCGTGGAAGTGCCGAAGTTTTGGGCCAACAAGATCTGAGAAACGTTGTGTCAGCGACACAAAGAAGAAGCGACACGAAGCGAAGTATCTTCTCTGTGATCTATCGGTTGTTGTTTTCTGGAGATCAAAAGGGTTCTGTTCAAGTATCATAGGCTAGAAATAGCTGATGTGGGTCATGTGGGTGTTATATTCGGCATTAAGACCACTGCCAGCTTAGGTTTCGCTGAGCTTCTTCCTACTCATGCGCTTGATCCCTTTGCTGTCTTTTCCTACCAGAAAGAGGTTCTTTTCCGTGAAATCTTACTCGATTTACCAAGTATAGCTCGAGAAGTGTAACTAAGCATTTAAGAACAGGATAATTTGATATGGCTTTGAAATTAATACAGTCTGCAACAATGTGGTGTTTACTAGCCTACGCCTATCAATTTACTGATCATCTTCTACACCTTTATTTATATCGCTTTGTTACAAACAACTGAACAAGGAGATAAATGAATTTATATAACTATTTAAACTAATTGCTCTTCAAACACCTACACTAATCTAAGTTAGAATCAATGGATAGCCAGATAATCGTTATTTACCTGCAATCTTGATCCGGGGCCGATAAATCGGGCTTTTCTTGTGCAATAGGACACAATGTTGCTTGACAGCCGGGGTCAGTCCACTAAACCGGTCCCCAAGTCGTGAGGTACTTCGTTCTTTACCCTGCCCGTAAACACCGGCCACTTTCACAACACAGATTACTGACTTGTAAGTAATTGGATTACAAGGAAACAATGAAATTATCGCAAAAAATTTAGAAGATCAAAAGATTGGACGGTATACATATATTTATTGAAAGCGTCAAAAATAAAAAAAAATTTAAAGCCTGAATTCGATGGAATTTAATTACGTTTATTCAGCATGACGAAGAGCACGACTATAATTAACGGCCTCTTAGAAGTGAGGTTCGTTGGTTTTGACCATTGAACTATGTATATTATTAGTACCTCTGTAGTTCTGTACCTCAGTGGTTTTGACATAAAACAAATTTTTCGTTTATTACTCAGTTTTTTTTATTTATAAGTAAGTAGCTGCGCCCCGCGTTTTCACCCGCATAAGTGTCGATCCCTTGGGAATATCGGGATAAAAAGTAGCCTATATGTTAATCCAGGGTGTCAGCTACCTTCACACAAAATTTTATCAAAATTGGTCTAGCCGTTTGAGAGTGAAGAAGTAACAAACATAAACACACACACACACTCACAAACTTTCGCATTTATAATATTAGTGTGATAGTGTGATACTTTTAATTGAATCAGAGAAGAAAGCCTCAAAAATAAAGTGGAGCACAGAAACCACTTAGTAATTTGAATAGTTTTTTTAATATTAACCTCTCTAAGGTCATCATCCTTTGAAAGACCCCGCCACCCGATTCTCGGGTGTTTTCAAAGTACAATGATCTTAAAATCAAAAACCCTTTAGAGAATTTTAATCTAATGTGTAATGTCGGACCGCAATTCCAATTCTTAGAATTTCCAATAAACTTAAATTAAACGTGTTTTCTTTGACCATAAACAACTTAAAGTAAGTAGGTGTGACCTGAATAGCCAGTATTATTTGTTTATGATATAAGCAAAATATATCAATGTCACTCCGTGCTTAATGAGCGACTCTGATGAAGTATTTTGCATAATATTAAGCAACGGTTATAATTTAAGAATACCAGACAACTTTTTTATTAGATTTTAATCGTGTTGTTCATTTGTGGTCTGGCTAATAACTGATTCATTTTTGACAGAATAGGTTCAGAAAAAGAAGATAAATAACTGCAGTAAAACGTTTTGTAAAAGCACCGACATCCATGACATAAGAATCTCTGCGCCTATTTGCAGACGCTACTCAGCCAAAGGAAAATTGTTAAACGGTATTTACAATGATCAGTAAACACTTCTGAAGAAATTTCTGTCTTACCCGTGTAACCGGAGCTGTACATTAAGTAGGTGTTTTTTTTTTGTAACAGGTTTCCCTAACCTGTTATTTACTATAAATTATGTCTAATGAGTTATTGAGCTATCGGACCCGAAGCGTAGCGATGACGACATCATTCTGCCGTTGATGAGGACAAACTCAATCATCCAAATAATTTTATCGATTACGACGCGCATGTACGATACAACCGAGCTGAATTACATAATAATCGTAATCCATCCGATTCAGACATCATTAATATTGATGATATCCCAGTTTCTTCGAGTAAAAATCATACAAAAGTAGGTCAAGGGTTTCACACATTGGAGACGAGGAAAATTCTTAATGGCGAAGGCGATGTCAGCCTACAATTTACGACGGCGGAAAAAAACATATAAAGATTTACAAGTGAATCGATTCTTCCCGTGAAGGACAACCATTATTTACACTAGTTATGGTCTTTACTTATAAAAATAAAGTAATAATAACAATAATACTCATTAAGTATTCTATAATATGCGAGCTAGACCGCATGCTATAGAATTGTTACCAAAACGTTGGCAACTTAATATTTCACCGAAAAAATACAAAAGCAATTTCTATCGTGCTACATTACACCTCTCTGAAGTCTGATAAGAAAACGAAAGTGCAGTACAGCATTCTGTCGTTGATTCAAAGAAAATTAATTTTCCGGATTAACTCACTTTAATTGTAATTTTACTTTCCCAGCGTTCCGAGCCCTCCTCAGCATTTTATAGAAGCTTTTTTATTCGTTGTCATTGTGCCTTCATGAATCGCCATGTCATTTATTTCAATCTTTTGCCAGTAAAACATGGCCGGTCCACTATTAGATGAAGACCAGATCATAAAGTCAAGGTTCTATAAAACTCGTTGGTACTGTCAGGGTAAACAGTACCAACGAGCAACGACTGCAGGTGTATTTTGCCTAGCTTGGAGTGGATCTCAATCTTTCTGTGATTTCTTACCTTCTTCATTCCTATGGCGTCCTTCATTCCAGTTTTTGTAGAACATAGAACTAAGTTTTTATACTATTTGTTCAGTAATTAAGTATTACGTTTCGTTTGACACGGTCGTGAGATCAATCTTTGTTTGTACAACGCAATGGCCCAAGCCATTTCGGTTGACTGCATTTGCTAGTTACGCAACCACTAGTTACTGTACTTGGAGTCTTCGATACTTAACTAACGTCTTGGAAAAATCTCTCGTAAACCTTATCGGTGATTAGCTCTTTCTTTATAATAAGAGGCATCTGTTGTTTCTTCTACCTATTCGATTTTATTACTCAGATTTATATCTCCACTTACGTGCAGTGTATTTTTTTAAGTCTTTTAAAAAAACTCGTCTTCTTTTAAATTCATCTTGTTCTTTTTTCTTTCAACAGTTTGGGTAGGAAAAATTTTGTTCACTACGAAAAGACCTAACAACCACAATATTTTTTTGGACTTTGTGTAGGAATATTTAGACTCTATTGTTTGGGACTGTTGTTTTAACCTTGGGAACTAAAGAAAAACATTGTAACAGGTGCTTTATTTGTCGTTTAATCTATGGACGTAAGAATGGATATATTTTATGTATAAGAAAAAAAAGAAAAAATATATCATAGTGAACCTACTTTATGTAAATATTTTACATGTATGTGATGTGTTGTGTGTTGATTTGATTGTTTCTAATTTTACATAAATACACAAACGTTTTATATTTTGGACCTTTAATCTTTATATGTAGAACCTTATCTAACAAGTAAGTTGCAAAAGAATATCATTTGTATAACCTTTTATCAAAACCAATGCATGCTAGTGTCAATTTCAAATTATCTTTATTTTTATCTTTTCCAAAGAACACAAGTACTTTTATCTCACCCGGTTCTAGCATCCAGTTTAAATTAGCTTCCACATCACTGCGATATTTTTACGAAACACTCATTATCGTAATTTTCATAATGTTAAATTCTCATACTGGTCCGTGGTAGCAACCTTGTGGCACTCTTGCAACATGCTTCGGTCGTTCACCTGTCGAGAAGTGGAACTTGTTTTTATTTTGACACTTTCGTATGATTTGTTGTTAAACACCAAAAGATAGATACCTAAGTGTAAAAAGTGACGCAAGTGAATTCCACGCCGTTTGCTTGTCGTGTCGAGGTAAACAACGTCCAACGTCCAGAGTACGAGTAACATGTACTACCAAACGAAATCCCGTTTGAGTTCGATAAAAAATACTTTCCGTTGCAATGTATTGGTGACCTTTCTGATGCAACGGTTACATTGTACGCCCCGCGGTTTCACCCGCATAAGTGTCGATCCCGTTTGAAAGACACGTGGCGCCATCTATTATCATAATAACGTTATTGTTGTTTAGGCGTGAAAGGTAACAAACAAACAAACTTAGTTCCGCATGTATAATATCGATGCTTCCGGCAACAAATGTCGTAAACGCCATTTTGGCGAAAATGAGTTAAGAATGCAGCCCTACTTAATTTTTGGCGCTGCGTCGATCTAAAAATGTGAAAAAAATATTCGCCTAAAAAAAATACTTTTACACCCAAAATTTTTACTAGTATAATCAAGATTTTTTAGAAAAGAGGGTATGTATAACTCATATTGCTTAGAACCGAATAACCTTGCAGGTCGTATAATACAACGTACAAACAGCTGTCGTTCGTAAAAAGTCGTCTGTTAGTGGTCGTAAATACCAACTTCTTGAATTTTCTGGGGTGTATGTCCAAGCTAACTTTTAAAATAAGGCTTTGACATAAATAGCAATAATATATTATGAAACACCATCGTATTTTACGTATTTCTTGTATAGAGCACAATTTTACAACTTTTAAAGTTAAAAAGATATAAGCCAAAAACGAAATTATTTTTTGTTTTTCGTTGATTACCAAAAGTGCTATTTTGGTGTTTACGACCTTTGTTGTCGGAAGCATCGATATTAGTATGGATTGGGATACTGGCGATAATGACATACTTGATACTATATTTTAAAATGCGAGATGCTAATTTTCTATTCATTGTCAACATCATCTATTTATTCTATTTAAATAAAACAAAGTTGCGTTAATTAAACCATTTATTTATAACTCAAGAACGGCTAAACCGATTTTTATGATCTTTGAATTGTTGGATTTGTCTCCGCCCCGAATAGCAGAATAACTATTAAAGCATGGAAAAAATTTACAAAAAGAAATTATGAAAATAATATTTTTTTTCTTACATTCTCTCTCTCTTTCTATTCATTCTGAGGCTGCACGAAGTTCGCCGGGTGAGCTAGTCTTTCATATTTAAAACTGCCATTCGTGTTGCTAGTAGTCAAATCAAAAATCCCTAGGCATAGGTAGAACATATTTTTACCAAATCAAAAATCCAGTTTACGTGCTGATTAAATTTTTTTGCGTCGTTTTGAAGTATTTTTGCTGTAATGGTTACTGAATCATCTAACCTTGTGATATCAATTCAACATAGGAAAAACATCATCGACAAAAACTTGTTTGTAGATCAACAATAGTCTGTCCTCCATTACTGAAAGATCAATTCGTGTGAAAGAGAAGGAACATCACCAGCTGAGTACTGAAACCCTCCTAGTATGAGGGCAAAGAACGATTACATGCAACCCCATTTTAAACCTACGGTGGCAAATGAGCGGCTTTCAGAACTGGGTCACAGCGTGAAGGGACGAAATTGGGACGGACCCTTGGGGAGAGATGAGGGCTGGTTAGTTACTGCTTTCTACGTCGCGTCGCTATTTGAAATGGTATTGACTTTAAATTTCATTTTAATGCCATTCAGCTTTCAGGGGATTTGCCTAATGATATTGCGGGTGTGCGTTTTTGGGATAGAAACAAAAAAAGATGATCGACGTGTCTTTTTTTCGCATTGATCGTGTGATCGTGTCTGTTGGGTATTATGTCAACAATGCAGACCAAGTTGTGTCTTTAGATTACTGCCAGTATTTTGTATCTAAATGTAATGACTGGTCCCGTATTAAAATTACTTTCTCGCGACATTTCAGTAGAGATTAATCTAATACATCTCACTGAAATTAATTAATCTGAAGTTGTGGTTTGTTGGTCTCGTCCTGTGGTTTCGTATGATTTGTCAAGTCAAAGTACCAAGTTTGTTAAACTGGCATGTTTATCGGAGCCGTGACCTGGGACATCTTCAATAATAAATATGCTATAGCTACAGGTACATTATAACACTGCGTAAGTACGTACATACATCGCGAATTTAATCAATTCGCTATGAACATAATTTCTTGAGCCGTCTAGCTAAAATTGATATTTGACACCAATATGAACATGCATGCTGGTTGTACTTGTAATGCTAGCAAATATTAATTATGTGAAGAATTTCTACTTCATTTTACGCCTTTGCGTGGCGATGATAGAAAATAGAGGGTTGTTAAAGGAGATTTAAATTGGATAGCACATGAACATAATATTAAAGTAGTAGCTTCAATCAGTGTAAGTGCTAGTGCTATGTCGCTCTTTTACGATGTTTGAAAAACTTTTAACGATAGTACCTAAATAACAAGGGAAATTATGGTTTGAAGGTAGTGAAGAGTATAAAAGGGTTTTATTGACTTAGGACTTGTAGCTGTTGAAGAGAAGTAGACAAATTATTTTGAATATGTACCTATGTTGACACGGTTAACAGTTTCAAGCAGGTTATCGTAGGAAAACCCTAGGACAAACATGAATATTACATTCTACTTCTCATGTTTCTCTAATTTAATTAGTATGCGAAGGAAGAATAGTAAGTACTCTATTAAATTTTATTGTAGAATCACTACTGGTTTGTAGTAAAAAATCAGCTCACGTCTCAAAATTTGAGGCCAGTAGCTACAGTGAAGTGTCGCAACAATGGCATTTCGTAACAACTAATTTTATTTCATCGAATACGTGACATGCATTCGATAGATACTTTATTAATAGTACATTTTGTTATTTGTTGAAGATAATGCGGTGGACGTTGGGCAAGCTATGCAAAATTGAATGACATATTGCAAGCGTGCTGTGGTTTGTGAGCTGCTTGGCGTCAATTCAAATGATTGAATTGTGAGAGTTAGGTTTACAATTTCCGCTTGTCATCAGCATCAGAGTTAGTTGCGCTTGTATTTTCTATTGTTCAGATTACTTACTGTCTTGGTGTTTTGGAATCTTTTCGTATTTGGCTGAACTGAATACAGTATAGTTACTACGAAATGCATTGTGTAGTGCTAAACACTACACATTCTTTCCTTATCTCAAATTGTCAATTCGTTCCAAATTGGGTTCGCATAAAAGACCGATTGTAACTATTCGATGTCGTTTTACTAGCAAATTGAATTGCAAATACGGTACGATAATTTATAGTAAAATAGCGGAATGCATCGTGGTTGTGTTAAATCTGTATAATTCATAAGTTTGTACGTTCAAGGAAAGCGGTTGCGTATTCCGATCATTTTTAATGCTTACAGTTGCTGATGAATTATTCATTCACGATGCGTGGCTTGACGTAACCCCTGCAAATAATACTTGTAAAGATCTAAGGTTAAACAGTTTAATTATAAATAGAAGCACTGCATTATACTACGCTGGATGAAAGAAACTGAGAGTTGATGAAATACTGTTTGTATAATAATATGAGGTATAAAGTAAACTCAGAGTACGTTTACATTTTTCTACGCTGTTTTTGTTATATAGTGCAATGCTTTCTGGCAAGTTAATATCACTGACCTCTGTTTCTTTAAATACGTTTTTGATCGTTGCAGTTGGTCTCATTTATGCAGTTGTATCTGCAGCCATAATTAGGTTTGAGATCTTATTCAGAACTAGCTGCGCCCGCGGTTTCACCCGCATAAGTTTCGATCCCGTGGGAATATCGGGATAAAAACTATTCTCTTTCCAGGGACTCAAACTATCTCTATACCAAATTTCATCTAAATCGGTCAGACAGACACACTTTGGCATTCATAATTATAAGATTAAACGAACTTACCTGAAGTGAAGTTCTATCTTAATTATACGAAGCTCTTTGTCCGAGACGGGTTTTACGAGTAGTAGCGGTGATTTACTCAGCGCATGTCACAATTTTTAAAGCCTAAAAATAAAAGTAAAACTTCTTAGTGTGGCAACTCTGTTTACATGTCATTACGTTTAAAGTCAGGTTTTATGAACAATCCCTGTACTGGGATTATACTTGATAAGTATAAGTGGGAGGGTTTTTAGGGACTGTTGCCGTCTCGGACAAAGAGCTTCGTATAATTAAGATAGAACTTCACTTCAGGTAAGTTCGTTTAATCTTATAATTATACTCGCTCTTTGTCCGAGACGGGTTTTACGAGTAGATGTTCAAAGTAGGGTTGTGAATAAACACCAATTTGTTAAATAGGCATAAAAAAATATTTAATAAATCAACTTCCTTATTAATAATAATTTATAAAAAACAATCAACTTGTTTTATAAAAAGATAACAAAATCAACATTAGATATTTGTTGCCGTATTGCATATTGCACTACCAAATTCGGTGGAATCTTGGTTTATGGGTCTATTATAATGTCTGGCAAACATGGCAGAATTTTGAGACCACCCAGCAGCCTTCCTTATGACATCAATGTTAATTCCAGATCTGTTGGCAGCAGATGTTGATGCATGTCTGGTGCTATGGGCAGAGAAGATGGTGACGTCTATTCCAGCTTCCTGCAATGTTAACTTGATCCAGCGACTTATAGTCTGAGTTGATGCATTCTTGTGTGGCTTCTTGAATGTGAGAATTAGTTTGTCAATATTATTTCTTATAGAATCCGTTTTTTCTATATAAGATTTGATAGTGCTGACAGGGCAGATTTCCTTCTTGTCAGGGAATGTTTTCAAGTGGAACATTGGTTGTACACCACCTCTTCTAGAGGTTTTAATTATATCAGGTATGTATACTTCTAGGCCAATATCAGTAAATTTCATATTAGGAATTGTTATCATTGACAAAGTCTGTACTCGATGACCAGTTGTTAATGCGAGTATGGTGACTAGCTTTTTGGTTAATTGTTCCAATGATATATCTTCATTTGGGTAATATCCAGCTAGATGATTAAGTACCAATCCCGGATCCCATGTAGTGTTATATTTTGGCATTGGTGGTCTTGATCGGAAGATTCCCTTTGTGAACCTTTTTAGTCTATCATCAGATCCAATCTTAGGTCCCATCAGCAGTGATAATGCTGACCGAGCAGTATTGATGGTACCATAAGATGCACCATTTTCATAGCATTGTGATAAGAATTTTAATATATAAGGAATAGATGCTTGGTATGTGTCTATACTGTGCTGTCCACAAAACTTCCACCATAATCTTAGAGATGAATCATATTGCTTCATTGTGTTAAATGAAAGCGAGTTCAGCATTATAGTTAAGGCCGAGTTTGGTGTTCCTCGTCTTATGAATGCTTGGCTGACAGCAGCCCTGCAGCCAGGGTAAGCTGGTGATGCAGTGGATGATATTCTCTGAAAGGAGATGATAATAAGTCTTTGTTTGGTTCAAATATAATGAAGTCTTCAACTGATAATGATTTAATTAGAGGGAACCTTGGTTGTGATGGCCAGTAAGGGAAAACCACAATTCCAGTAGCACTATCTCTTTTAATTTTATATAAGCATTTTAACACTAGTGAAAAAGGTGGGAATGCATAGAAAAATATGTTGTTCCAACTGAGAGTAAAGGCATCCACGGCAAATGCTTCTGGGTCACGTTTCCAAGAGACAAACTTTTTACACTTTTTATTTGTTCTAGAGGCAAATAAATCTATTTCTGGAATACTAAAACACCTAGTTATTTCGATGTAGGCTCTTGGGGAAAGTTCCCATTCAATATTAATTTTCCTTGATTCCCTATCAGCTTCGAAATTATCTTTAGTATTTATATACGAAGCATAGATCCAAATATTTCTTTTCTCACACCATTGCCAAATATCTCTTGTGATATCATTTAGGTGGGGAAACTGTACCCCCCCCATTTTGTTTATGTATGCTACAGCAGTGGTGTTATCTATTCTCAATAAGATTTCACAATTGGAAGTTTCATTTGTGAAACACTTCAGCCCTAAAAGGGCAGCTTTTAGTTCCAAATAATTAATATGATGTTTTTGTTCTGAACGTGACCATGACCCAGAAGCTTTTTTGTGATTGCATACAGCTCCCCAGCCTGTGGTAGAGGCATCACTATGTATTTCTAAATGGAAATCATATTGCTTTATTGGATTACTTCTATGTATATTATTTCGCCACCATGTTAATTCCGATTGGATTTCGTGACAAATAGGCATGCACGCTTCATAGCTTTCATTTGATTTTAGCAAGGCTAAGTACTTCTTTCTTTCTAATATTTTAGTGTATAGCCAAGCATATGGGAGTGCTGGACAGGTTGAATTCAATGTTCCCATCAATTGGGAAAATTCTCTTATTTTACAAGAACTATTATGTTCAAAGGATCTTATTTTTTCCCGTATTGCTATTTGTTTCTCATGTGGGACTGACAAGGAGAGATCTGATGAATTTAAAATAAAACCTAGATATTTACATATTTGGTTAGGTGTAGTAACACTTTTTTCAAAATTAATAATAAATCCTAAGCTTTGCAAGAGATTGCATGCGACATCAATATCCTTTTTGCACTTAATTTGTGATTTATTGAAATATAAACTATCGTCTAGATAACATGTTAATAATATGTCTTGCTTTCTTAGGTAAGTGCATACTGGTTTGAGAAGTTTTGTGAAAACAAAAGGAGCTGAACAGAGACCATATGGTAGAGCATTAAACTCATATAATATTTCATCATATTTGAATCTGAGGAACTTTCTATTATTCTCAGCTATTGGTACAGAAAAGTAGGCTTCTTTTAAGTCTATTGAAGCCATGTAACAATTTTTGGACATTAACTTACAGGCTGTTCTGATATCCTCTAATTTGAAATGTTCTGTGTCAACATACTGATTTAATTTCTTTAAATTTAGAATAAATCTATAAGACCCCTTGGGTTTAGGCACTACAAATATGGGGGAAGTAAATTGGTCATCACAGTATGAGCATTCGGAAATTGCACCTAAATGTAAAAGCTTTTTTATCTCAGAATGTATAATTTGTTTTTCATTATTTGGCCAGTGTTGTGGCTGTGTATTATAGGGTGGTGGTACTTTGGTGAATGGGATTTCATACCCTTGTACCCATTTTAATACCACTGGGTCATCAGTGATTTCAAGCCACTTTTGAACAAAATGTTTAAGTCTGCCCGCATGTACCTGCATGTTTCCTATCGGTAGTGTTTGGATCTGGCTGGGGGGTGTTTTCGCTCTGGCTGGCGTCTGGTGTTCGAGGAGCGAGGCTGTCTCTTGTACATCTGTTGTTGGTGATGTTGCCCACCGCGAACTTGTTGATGCTGTTGACGGTTCTGCGGTGGGCCCCTCCAGTTTAACTGTTTCTTGTTTGCGGGTTTCTGCTTCTTCGCACCTTCAGATATTGTAGCACTGGTTCGTTGAATTGACTGAGCTGCTCTGATCTTGTCAGCGCAATCAGCACCAAATAAAAATGTATCCACTTTTGAGTTTTTTACAGCCTCTTGAATTATCTTGCTGGCTCCTGATAGGCCAAAAAATTTTCTAGAAGAGGAATCTTGGAAATGTATTTCTGCTGCAATCTTTGCAGCGTCATTGATTTCCTCTATTAAGGCTTTGCTATTTATATTTCCTTTTAAAATACTGGTCAATGATCGGCCCAGACAGGTCATTAAAGTACCTGTGAGGTTTTGTCTGGCAATAATCCTCCTATCTCTCTTGACAGAGGGTTCCGAGAGTGTGGCCATTATTTCTGGGTTCATTGTAGGAGCAACAGCATTTTGGAAATTCGAGGGAGTAGAGTATTTCTTAATAATACCCTCTTTGGCCTCCTTCCCCAGTCCATCGGACATTATTTTTGCCCAACGCAGGGCCAATTCTGATCTAATAGGTTCACCAACCTTTGTTTCTTCTTCGCCCTCCTTCCCAAGGGCCAGTAGAAACTCCTCTGGGAGCAGATCATTTTCTGGAAAAGATTTATTTGATTTAGAACCATGTATTTCTTAAATGAAACTTCTATCCACTCTGTGATAGCGCTTAAGCTGACATAACCAGTGCCTTGGTTTCTTTAGGAACTTGTCTATCCGCAAGGTGATAGCGCTAGCCCTCTTGTAAAGTTTAAATGGGTACATAGTGTCTGTCTATCCGCAAGGTGATAGCTCTTTTGTAAATTTTGATGTCTATCCGCCAGGTGATAGCTCTTTCGTAGATTTGAAACATAATGCCTGTCTATCCACAAAGTGATAGCGCTAGCTGTAATTATAATTAATGTGGGTTATATTTTGTTTAAATGCATCGTAGGTACACAACCCCAGCGTTTGAAGATTCTATTCAGTGGTTAGGTATTTTATATAGATTACTACACACCTGTAGTAGTCTCTTCTATCGCCTCAGGTTCTTCGATCTGCGTCGGCGACTTCGGTGAGCAGAGCCGGGCTGGAGTTGTTGAAATTTCTTGAGAATCTTGTCTGGTTGGAGACAGTTTTCTTAACTTTCTTTCTAATTTCCTGATCTTCTTTCGTAGATGTTCTTCGTCATTAGTTTTTCTTTTTCCCATCTTAGCAGATGACGAATAAAACCACTCTTGATGATTTTCAAGTGAAATTATATAAATTCGAAAGATAGGTACTTTACTAAGAAACCGTTAGACGAAAAAAGGAAAAAAACTCAGTACAGCCGATCATAGGTGCCAACATAAAGGAGGCAATCGAAATTCGAAAAACCGGAAGAATATCAAAACGAATAATACACTTGTCAATCTGTACTAGATTAGTACAGATTGACTAGATTAGAAAATATTTAGACCGGAAGTGGGTCTGCACTAGTCACGGTATTTTATTTAATTCTAGGTTATAAATCCGTAACTCGAGCTTATCATGACTTCATAATAAGTATTAATGAGTAGTCTTTATTATTGTAAATTAATTTGAATGGATTCAAAACATACCTGTACTCCGGAATCCAATTATGATTCAATGAAATGTTTTCAACAACAAACCTTGACCTTGATTAAGAAGCTCTTCACTTGTTAGTTTTTTCATGAATATACCGTATGCACAACATTGTAAATACTAAAAACACTATAGGACTCCTTAATAATACCATTGAAAATAAGTTTCAAGCTAAAAATATCATAGTTATTGTAGATTTTGGACATTTTTTCACGAGAAGTATGTGACTGCGCCGCGCACAAAAAACCGTAATGACATGTAAACAGAGTTGGAGTTGCCACACTAAGAAGTTTTACTTTTATTTTTAGGCTTTAAAAATTGTGACATGCGCTGAGTAAATCACCGCTACTACTCGTAAAACCCGTCTCGGACAAAGAGCGAGTATAATATTAGTATGGATTCACTTCTTCCTCTTCAGCAGCATATAATATTCTCTTTGTAAGTTTCTTAATAAGCAATTTTAATAAGGGGCGTGTTGCCACTGTAACCACTCAAAGTTGCATGAGAAATACCCTGGCATGGCAGTCGAAATAGCAATGGTAAACAGATTGGTAAATATGCAAATTACGACCTTTTTTTTCGGCATATTTTTAGGTATTTCCCAGGCAGAGCGGAAAATTGATCTCAATGTTGTGGTGAGACAGATCTCCATTTATATTTTTCTGAAAAAACCGTAGCTACATCAAGTGTATGTCTTCTTGTAGGTAATCGTATTCTTGTATTTTGTTGTCTAACTCTTCCTATTATTGGGTGCTAGTGTATCCCTGTGTTATTTCCAACATCGTAAAACATAGCAAAAATCTTCACAAGTCCATACAACTAAAAGTCCCATAACTCGTTTCTATCGATCGTCGCCAGCAGCCGTCGAGACTTCAACCCGTTCCACGTCTAATTCACCGCGAATGAAAAATTAACGCCTTTTTCAAAGGAACGGGACTTTTTGTGTCTCAATCTTTCTAATTGCTATGCTGGTCCCGTCTCGCCAATCTACGGGCGGTGCCACGAGAGCTTGTTTTTAACCCCCGACGCAAAAACGACGGGGTGTTATAAGTTTGACGTGTCTGTGTGTGTGTGTGTGTGTGTGTGTGTGTGTGTGTCTGTCTGTGGCATGTGGCATCGTAGCTCCCGAACGGATGAACCGATTTTGATTTTGTTTTTTTTGTTTGAAAGGTGAATTAGTCGGGAGTGTTCTTAGCTATGTTTGATGAAAATCGGTCCAAGATGGCCGCCGCCACAAATGGCGGACTACATATTTTTTCACAACTCCCTTAATATGGGTATCAAATGAAAGGGCTTGAATAGTAAAATACTATACACTATGATAAATTTCAAATCCAAGATGGCCGCCACCACAAAATGGCGATTTACATTTTTTTTTCAAAACTCCCTCAATATGGGTATCAAATGAAAGGGCTTGACTAGTAGAATACTATACGCTATTACAAATTTCAATCCAAGATGGCCGCCACCACAAAATGGCGAATTATATTTTTTCTTCAAACTCCTTTAATAAAGGTATCAAATGCGAGGGCTTGACAAGTAGAATGTGTACTATATTGAAAGGGAATAAGGAATATTAACTAACGAGATGAAAACTAAAAACTCGTACCTCGTGATGATGATGACTTGTACCTACGACCACTAAGTTTGACTATTTTTATTATTACGAATGGAATTATCCTACTTAAAAGTCATATCTGCTATTTAGTCTTATCGAGAGGTAGTCATAATGCTTCTAACCCTATGAAATACTTGTACGAAAGTTGAATAACTAAAGGAAGAACTAGAAAAAGGATATAATAAAACAAAAAAATCTGTTTATTCTTAAAAATTATTCTTCAACTATACATTAATAATTCTTTTTTGACGGATAAAAAACCTGATTAAACACCAAATTACCTGAATCTTAAAACGCTAGAAAATAATAGAAATCAAATGCAAAAATTAAGGAGTCCCTACAAAAAGCATGAAATAAAAAATTAAATTAAAAATTTTAAAAACCCCCGACACAAAAAATACCTAATAAAATTAAATATAAGTAATTGGAAAAGGATCAAATAATTTAAAAACCCCCAACTTATAGAATCTAGGTAACGAGACTAAAATAGATAAATTCATATGGAAGTCGGGGGACCGTTCTGTGGAACACCTTCTATTCTAAAAGGTCCCCCGACTGCCATATGAATTTATCTATTTTAGTCTCGTTACCTAGATTCTATAAGTTGGGGGTTTTGAAATTATTTGATCCTTTTCCAATTACTTATATTTAATTTTATTAGGTATTTTTTGTGTCGGGGGTTTTTTAAATTTTTAATTTAATTTTTTTTAATAGTCGGTAGACCGCTTAATTTGCCGCGAAATAACTCCGTACTTGTGTGTCTGGACAAATTGTACGGTTGATCTATTGATCATTTAAATGTTCTCGGAACGTACATTTCATGGTGTCTGTTTATAGTTGTAGAAAGTTTCTGTTTAGATTTGATTGGTTGAGAAATATTTATAGAGTTACTTCGTTAGTTCGTTTTTACTTGGAACCAGTTAGAACTGTTTTAGTTAGCCTGTTGTTTAATTTAGTCCTGCTTTTGTTGCGAAGCATCATAAGAAGTTAGACGAATATCAGCAACTATGTAGATTGTACACGATTTCAAAAGCAAACTCCTCCGGAATTCTCGCTGAATTTCAAATCCGACAACTGAATTTATAAGCAGGTACGAGCTTATGAAAGTTACATGTTTGAGCAGAGATCATAATGATTTTAGACGGCTGTTTTCCATCGGCTTTTGCAGTAGATGTAAGTCCGTGGTATTACGTGATCGGCAAGGTACCTACGACCGGTTATAGTGCAGCATTTCAAAACTTAAGAGGGCATTATTATTGTTTTGATAAGATTAACGGTACTTTGAAATCATGTGTTGGTTGTCGTGAAACGCGGTGCACTACTATAGGTGTAGGTCTACCAGAATCTCACGGGAAAAAAAATGTGATTTTCATATGGATTGACATTGCCATATGAAAATCACGTTCAATCTCAGAAGATCCGTTGGCCAGATCCATGATGGATCTAGTGACGATTGTTTTCTCATTAGGTCTATTTATATACAGTATAAAAATATAAGTAAAATGGATCTAATAAGAATTGTTGATGTGAAAAAAATGTATGCTACAAAAACAAATAAATATCACTAAAACAAGTGAATGTCACTAATTTCAACAAATTAGTATCCTGACATCTGTCCTGGTGAAAAAGATTATTTGAGAAAAGGGAAGATGAGGCAATAAATGAGGAGATGAGGGAAGGGCAGTAAGGAAAACTCGAAAACATTTAATCACAAGCAAAAAAAATTTTTTTTTCTTGTGATTATATTATTATGGTAGATATCCACCATTTTGCACATTACGATTAGTAATAGCTATTACGTGTATTATGCAATCCTGCTAAGGCGCAGAGGTAACTGCTTGCTGAAGTCCGTGTTTCCCAATATCTATAACCTGGCAATCTTCAAGTCACGACTTCACGAGTGAAAAGATAACTTCTAGGCAAGAGTAAAGACCACACAGGTAAAATAGTGGTCAAACGCGATCTTAAAATATAAAGAGTAATAACTAAAATGTTGTATAGTAAAGCCATGCGCTGTGACTGCGAAGGCGCGTGCGTTGACCGCTAGGAATGCATCGCACGCGCATGGGCAAGCACACACTCACAGCTGTTCCCTGTTCCGCTGGCGTTTGGACGGCTGTTAGCGAGAATATTAATTATAAAATAATGACAAGCAAACTACGTAAATGATAGAACTTTCATTTCTTCTTTCAAAAATAACTTATGGACGCAATGTTGGACTCAATGACAATTAATCAAATGTTTGAATCAAAGAGATTTAAGATAGGTACAATAGAGGGGCCATGCAAAGAAATGTCTTAGAAAAACTGTGATCCCATGTCTCAGTGCCGCCATCTGGTAAGATATAGCATAATTAGAGCGGCAATTTATTCAATTAGGTTCAGCTAACGCCCGGTAGATGGCCAGTGTGGCCAGTGTTGCCAGATACGATTTTCAATTCATCGATTAAAAATCGGATCGATGGTGCCTGAAAAATCTAATATAAATCAAATCAGTTAGATAAATATCGAAAACTAAACAAATTAGGCAAAAATTGAACGAAACGGAAAACGGAACGCGCGCCCCTCGCGCCAGTGCCCAGTCCGCTGCCCAAACGCATACTGCGTAGACGCATATTTATCATCCTACCGCGCAAGTCGCCACGTGCCTCCCTCGTGCCGCCATTGTAACGCGAAAGAATAATTATTAAGGGTCTTCGTTCCCAATGTTTTAAAAAAAATTAAAGTGTAAACTAATTTTGTGCCTATATCACAAATAAATACTCTATCTCTAAAAGGTAGTTTCCCTAAGACAACCTCCCTCACACATTTAAATAAATATTGTCGATAACAAAATCGATATACAACATCACATCTCTGAAAGGCAGTCCGACTTTTAATTAGTTTTTAATTCTTCTAATAATTATTAATTACCCTCTTTTATAAAATCAATTAAACATGGATCGATTTTAAACTGAATGTTACTTGAATGAATCGATTATTTTGTCACACCACTATATTAATTTTGTTAAAAAGTGGTAACACTGAAGCTGTCATTTTACCCAACTATAGTAAAGCTACTCAGCAATAGATGGCGTTTAATACAAAATAAACAAATTTTGTAGATCTTTTTATGAAAATTATTTAATTCTAATTACTGAGTAAATATAGATAATACATACGAAAATAAACTGAATTTAGGTCCAGTTGTTTTACCATAACGAGACTTGCAGTAACGTAATGCGCAACTCGGCATATTTCCATACAAAATATTTTTCTTTTGTTGGACACGAATGCGTCAATGCGACTTGACGCGCAGGCGTACAATACTAGACTGAGAGACTTGTTACGCCTAGGTCACAAGTACCGGGACACTGTTTTGTTCGCAATGTCCCGTCTATTGTAAATACTTTAAATGTCTTTGGTTTGAATAGACAAAACATTATTTGAATATCTAGTTACTCCTAAAACTACGTCGCAATTTTATTAATTCCGTCTATCCAAATTGAACCTCGATACTCTATCACATTCTAAATTGTCTGCGTCATATTATACAATGCACCATTATGAATTATATCCGATGTACTAGTATGATGTATCCAACATTCTCTAGCCAGACATTCCAAACTTCCGCATTCATCGTCTTTCTTACATCTAGTCATTGCAACGTTAGATATCTCATTAACTAAAAACCGGTCAAAGAGTGCGTTTCGGACTCACGCACCGAGGGCTCCGTACCAATTTGTTGGGCTACAAATTTACGGTTTTCGGCTTTTTAGGGTTCCGTACCCAAAGGGTAAAAACGGAACTCTATTACTAAGACTTCGCTGTCTGTCCGTCTGTCCGTCTGTCTGTCACCAGGCTGTATCTCAAGAACCGCGATAGCTAGACAGTTGAAATTTTCACAAATTATGTATTTCTGTTGCCGCTATAACAACAAATACTAAAAACAAAGGTTCTAGGTCAACGGGAAGTACCCTATAAATTTTGATTCCCTTGATAGTGTCAAAATATAATATACGTTTATAGCGGCATAAACGGCCGTACCATTATTTACTTTAACTTAGAAGTTTGATTTTTTCACAGCTTCAAGGGACTGTAGACCTGAGTATGGTTTTAATTTCAACTCGATACCTCCACACGTTCCCGAAATAAAGGCTCTTGACACACAGACAGACGAACAACAAAGTGATCCTATAAGTGTTCCGTTTTTTTCCTTTTGGGGTAAGGAACCCTACTGTTTCAAAAAGTGTACACAATAACGTCCAATGAAAGTATTTCACTTTATTTAGTTGCTAGCTTCAGCCCGCGACTTCATCTGCGTGAAATTTCTTGTACCCCGACCTACCCCGTCGCATCACTTGCCCGCGCTATTACGTCATTTTCGTTTAGCGTTCTTTCTGACTTTATTTCTCACCCGCGCTATTACGTCATTTTCGCTTAGCGTTCTTTCTGACTTTATTTCTCACCCGCGCTATTACGTCATTTTCGCTTAGCGTTCTTTCTGACTTTATTTCTCACCCGCGCTATTACGTCATTTTCGCTTAGCGTTCTTTCTGACTTTATTTCGTTTTCAATTCAATTCAATTCATTTATTTAGTCAGACAAAAAATATCCATAAAGTTACAAATACACAAATTCCACAAAAAATAAAAATATTAAAAAATAAAAATATTAAATAACATAAACTCTTCTTTTACTCGTCTCCTCAGCGTCTTAGCGTGATGTTAAGTGGCCTTCCTCAAGAATTGGGCTATCAAATTCAAAAATAATTTTCAAACCGGACTGGCAGTTCCAGAGATTAGCGCGTTCAAACAAACAAACTCTTCAGCTTTATTATTAGTATAGGTATAAATTTTCATCCGAATTTAGGTACTTCGTGACTCCTGTCTTTTGTACAATACATATCCGCTTTCAGAACTGTGCATTTCTCCTCAGAAACAGTATTTTAATGTTCGCGAGAACAACAACGCCACATAAGTCAACACGATATTCCAAGCACATGTAGATTACCATCAGCATTACGGGGGAAAGGGGGAATGGTGCGCAGTAAGGAAGTTCCCTCGGAACTCGGAAGAGCTAACGGTCGGCCTGGGGGCTGGGGGTAACAGGGTACTCGCTGGGGGTACGGCAGAAAACAGGAGATAGCTTCGCCGTGTGATATATGGGGAAGAAGCGGAAACTAAAAAATAATGTTTGTGGCGTATTTGTTTTCATTGAACAGATTCAGTTTTAATAAAGCGTTTAGTCGAAAAGTATATGTAAGTCTAAAAAAAACGAATTACGACGAATTTCGTTAAAGTTAGTAGGTACTTAATCAAAATTCAAAACGTGTTTGTCATATATCTCATCATAAATCATATTATTATGTTATGTAGGAAATATATTCCAACCAATACGTCAATATACTTTCTTCCGAATACCAGTCCTCTCCAAATATGTCAACTTCTTTACAACATAGACACATTTCGAAACTTCGCGCTGTACGTGTTTACCCCCACTTCGCCCCGTCTGCCCCCTTATCCCTCTGGACCGGAGGCTTTATCAGGGACGCTTTATGAGCAACATCAGAAGCCAGCGCACTTATAAATAGAATCTGGCTTTACTGCCGATGCCCCTACTTCGTACAAGGAAAAATCGTTGGGAAAATACTCGTAAATATTTCATGATAGGTACTGATACGGCGTGTCTCATCTCTGTTCGGGGGAAAATTACCGATAAAAGAGTTCGAGCGTGTGTTGTAGATGTTGGGAGTTTTAGAAAAATATTGTAAGCGAGTACCTATGTTCGTGATTAATTAATTCGGCTGTCTCTATTACACCCTGACTTAATCTTCAATGACCTCATATTTCAGAGAGACAGCAATTTCCTTTGCAGTCTTGGAATTACTCCCGTAAACATCCAGCGAAGCTGAGATTAATTTCTAGAAAAATTCTTTCAGCCCTCCCATTCACTGAACTAGGCCGAGAGCGCAAAGGTTTTGTTTGACAACACTAGCGCCACGGGGTAACCTAAATTCGAGAGCATCCAAATACGGAGCGGTCTACATAATAAAAGTTGTTTGTTTTGATGTGTACTTCCACAGAGAATTTAACTGCGGTATAGTCATTGAATATGTATCACACCGAGGTCGGTCAGTGCCAGCAAGGTCACTACAACGAATCGTCGATTTTATTTGTGTAAAACATGAAAGCTAACTCATGCTAACCGATTTCTTTTGATTGCATTTACTGTCTTACTCATAAATTCTTCACGAATGACAACGTTTAACATTCCGAGTAGGAAGACGAGTGTACGGAAAAAATATATTTACATGCATATACATGTAAGCAGGGAAAATGATTCGTGTTTCTTTATTGAAAGTAAGAAAGCCGAAGAGCATGCACATTTGCATTTTAGATTAAACGTCTAGTAATGTTGCATAATGTAGCGATAAGAGCGAAATACGCGTGAAGTGGGGGGTAATACTTACCTACCGTTAACGTTGTTTTCTTCCGCCTTTGGGGCTTGGGGAACAGAGTTCGTTGCTTTTCGTTACCTAATGTAAAATGTTCCTAGTATCTTCAAATTCTGGTGTGAAGTTAAATTCATGATTACTTAATTGACTAACACTGCACTGCCTGAATTACTGAAAACATTGTAAGAAATTACTAAAATTCTATAGGAGAGAAATTAATATCATCGGCGTAGCGGTTCCCAACGAAGAAAGAGTCGAATTAGACCACTTTCTTAGGAAAAAGGACAATAAATATAATTAAAATCTTAAACCATAGCTTAGGATTCTCAGCCCCAGCAATACATTATTAAACTTTCAATTCTGAAAAGTACTGTAAAGTCCATCAGACATTCTATTTTTACTCGCACAATAACTTTAAAAGCGTATTATCAAGAGCTTAGGCTTGTGAACCCATTTGTCAACTTCAAAATTAAATTTTCGTACCAAGTACCCACTGCTCTATCAGAACTGGATTTTCAATGGATTAATTTGTCTAGAGGACATTGCCCTTTATTCAAAGATTAATGAAGGTGAATATTTAAACAGACTCGGTCTCGGTTGTCAAGCGGCTAGCTGCGACAGTGACAGACAGATTGAAAACCGTGGTGGGGATCTGTTCTTAGGCAAGGGGGAATCTAAATCAAAATCTAACACTGATGTTAAGTACGCTAAACATTACTACTTAGTTTGCAAAATGTGCCTCCTTAAAAAAGCTTCCATCCACAGACTCTCGTAAAGGAATATTGCCATTGTCATAGTGTAGCTATCGGATTAGTATCCAGCTTGTTTTTCTGTACGCAGTTGAGGATGCTTCTAAGATGTTGGTCTATCCTAACTTGAAATGATACCATAATTGCAATTTACGATCTTACTACAGATAAGGTAGATTGACCTTTGAATTGCTAGCAAATCTAGCAAGCACACTGATTTCACCTTCATACGAGTATTACTATGAATCATCATAAGAACTAACGGACAGATTGGAAACCGTAGTGATCTGTTCATAGGCAAGGGGGAATCTAAATAGAAATCTATAACTGGTGTTACGTGCGCTAACCATTTCTGCTTCTTTTGCAAAATGTGCCTCCTTTAATAGTGTTTTCATCCACAGACGATCATAAAGGAAAATGACCATAATCATAAAGTGTACTGATCGAATTAGTATTCAGTTGGTTTTTCTGAACGCAGTTGAGGATGCTCCTAAGTTGCTGGTCCATTGTTACTTGAAAGTATACCTGTAGCATATATACCATAGTTATATCATAGTTGCAATTTACAACCCTACGGCAGAGAAGGTGGCCTGACCTTTGAATTGCAAGCAAGTCTGGCAACCACACTGATTTCAACTTCATATTACTATGAATCATCATAATAACACCCGGTTCAATGAGATACAGAGGTTAGATGGTCGATACTCAATGAAAACACAGACCAATCATTTAGTGAGAAATCCGAATATATCTTAGGAAGAGGCTAGGAAAGAGGTATATCAGAGGCTCGGAGTACCTCCCCGTTTTTGTCTCTGAATGCGTATAATTATATAAATACTTCACGGTATGGTTAAACTGAGTATATCAACTTCAAGGTCATTGTTATCATGTCGTTTGGTGATGTAAGTAAAATTCCTTATCTGATATTCTCACGCTATGTTAGTTTTGAGATTGGAACCGGCTGGCATGGATTCGTGTCATATTTCGCTGGTTGTTACGATTATTAGAAAATGGAATGTTAATGTCTCTCTTTTGTTTTGCGCTGTCTGTACTAAAGAAACTTCTATAGCTTCTATTTCGTAAAGCAGTTTCTCTGCAATTGTTAGTTAGCAGTCAGCTGTGTATTTTGGTCAGGCTGTTCTTGTTTTCCCCATTTCCAATAGCATAGCAATCTAACTTATGTAAGATTATAGGTACTGTGCCAATAGTGTCCCAATACCAGTTTCGGACATTTTTAAGTCGCAACCTATTTCTTCTAACAGCATCATTTCTGTAAATCTTACTTTCATGATATTGATAAGATAGGAAAATTCCAAGATTGCATTTTTCCTAGTGCCATCCAGGAGACAGAACTACTGTTTTTTCATCTTTTTGCTTGCCTTCTACATACATAGTTATGGATGTAAAAAAAAAAGCGGATCAAACCGGTATGAGAAAGTTTATAGTGGATAAGACAAAGATTAAAACAGAAGACGATCCAGGAAGGGATCGAGGTGGGGGGGTGGAGGGGGGGTTCGGGGGATCAGAACTCGTAAATAAGTATTTGCTTGACTTTGTCAAGATTTTTAGCTACGTCTACACTCTACACCTACAGTAATAAGTTTAATTCCTTCATCATTGACCTTCTATATTATGTATGTGATTTTCAAGTGACACAACTAGGTACTTAAATAAGTAGTTCTACCAAGTACTTCCAAACTAATACATTTCAAAATTTTACAGAAATTATATTGAAACTTGATAGCACACTATCTAAGTCTGGAAATTCACATTTCAAAGCTTCAAGAGATTAAGTCTGATGAAGACATATTATCACCAAAGGATAGGGGAGAGCTCAATTTATTAGCCCGTGAAAGGAACCCGAGGGATGTTTTGTACCTACATATCTAGGATCATATACCTACATACGTACATACTTATACATATATGAACTATAAGGTAACTGTTATATACCGTGTGAAGGTACCTTCAGGCAGTGATTTATATCTCGCAAAGATAAATAAATACTTTAGTTCGCTCTCGGATAAGGATAGCAATTTACTGACAGATTAAAGCTACCTACCACATAAATAGTGAAATGGATAAGTAACACGTTTTCAAAGGGTATCGCTTAAAAACAGAGTATTCTTTTGGATAAACTGGATAGTTAAGGAAGAAATAAATATATATTGCCCATTTCTGTTGTTCACAAACTAAACTAAATTTAAGTTCAGTGCATCTTTTTCTTTCTATTTCATTAAGAAAAGGACAGAAGATAAATTTTAGTTTAGTCCTGTTCCTGTCAAATATATGAGGCGCTGATTAATTTGAAAGGAAAAGAACCTAAACTAAAATTTATCTTCTGTCCTTTTCTTAATGAATTGAAAGAAAAAGATGCACTGAACTTATATTTAGTTTAGTTTGTGAACAACAGAATCGGCACCATTGTCAATTAAAAAGGATACATTTTTCGTTTAATCCTAATCACATATCGTCAATTAATTAAAAAATATTTTTTTCACGTAATCACATAGCAAAAGCAAAAAAAAGAAAAGAAAATTTAACTATCGAGAAAAAAACACGACTTGACATGAAGAGAAAGGGACTCATTGAGCGCTTGCTAAAAGTTCTTAAACCAAGAAAAGTATTAATAGTATAGACTGAAAAGGGACCATCTCGAGAGAAAACGCTTTGACAAGGTAGATGACATTCCATAAGTCACCGAACAGCCCAACCTTCAAACCAATGTTAGTTTGAGGGTATCTACAAATTAGGGTCATGCGGTTGGTACTCCCGATGATAGATGGCGCTAAGTTTTCACACGAGCCGAGACGTTTGAGCTATCAACACGGCCTATGCCTGTTATTAACGACCGGTCTCGGATACGCATTAATATCACTACACATGTATCATAGAACGTACTGTAATTATAGTGTACTGAAGGTTTTCACTGTACTGAAGGTTTTCAGTCTGTGTGGTGCCGGACTTAAAGAATACCACCACCCCTTACTTCTCGTGGGTGTCGTAAAAGGCGACTAAGGATCGTACCGGAGAATGGGCAGCAGAGTTCTCTATGTATTCCACCATCATACCATACTGCGATCGCCAACCCGCCTGCCAAGCGTGGCGATTATGGCAAACCCTCCCAAAATTGGGGGAGGCCTATGTCCAGCAGTGGACGTCTATCGGCTGAAACGACGAAGGTTTTCACATCGCTGTAATGGAACGCAGTGAAAAAACGACTACTTAGAGTATTGAAGATGCCAGGTTTTCAAGTTCTCCAAATAAGTTCGACCAACTAGAAAAATGTCAACCTGATTTTGTGTAATATTCTCTAGTCAAAAGTATTATCATGAGCCTATAACAGTCCATTACAGTACTAGCGAGGTAATACACTACAACACACAATCAGTACAACACACTATCAGTAGCAATGGCTTTCATTTTGACAGTTCAACAACATATTATATCATTGCGTATTTGCGTTGTTGATCAGACAAATTTTTCAAACGTATAATAAAGCAATGGTTTAGCAATATTCTCCAAAATGATTCATATTGAGATTGAAGTGGGTTACGCGATTAGGGTGCTGTCAATCCGTGATCAGTCTTATTCATCTGCTACCAGCGCACTTATCTTCCTCCTCTTTCTGCTTCTTCAAAGGTCAACATTCTCAAGAGGAACATTCAGTATGAAATTATAGATATTAGAAATCTGGTTATCAGGTACTTTATGCTGACAGATTTACTGAATTCATACATAGTCTCCGTTTATATGTATATTATATGCATTTCTTATTCAAGATTGTATAATTTTCCACTGCACGCATTCTATCATTCCAGTCATGTTCACTATGCTACGGTTTATACTTCCGTCAGCACATACATTATGTTATATGTAGCTAGTCTAATTAAATCTCTAATCACAAGACAAACTAACACTTGTAAACAGTAACTTTCAAATAAAACTTTAATCATACAGTGCAAAGAAATTACGTTGTAGATAGCAATTTAACGTATACAGTGCAAAGAAATTACGTTGTAGATAGCAATTTAACGTAATCATATAGGTGCTGTGGGAGCCATATTATAAGTAATGTGCGTATGCCAATAAAAATCCAGTTCTTAATTGGACTTTTCCTTTTGCTCTAGAAATAAAACATATATTTACAATTTTTTATAGCTATGCTCTTCATTTCCTTCACTGCTGGGGAGGATTGCAAACATCACAAATATACGATGCGTTTTCAATCTACACAAACGGACTTCTTCTTCTCTTGTATCAGCACATCATCATCATCATCATTTCAGCCGAAAAACGTCCACTGCTGGACATAGGCCTCCCCAAAAAGGGGGGGTTTGCCTTAACCGCCATGCTTGGCAGGCGGGTTGGCGATCGCCGTATAGTATGGTGGTGGAATGCATAGAGAACGCTGCTGCCCATTCTCCGGTACGACCCTTTTTTTTTTTTTTTGGATGGGAAATCATCAAATGACTCCTCCCGCTCTGGGTGGAGCGGAAGGGAGTGTCAGACTCTTACTGACTAAAACCCACCCGTGTTCCTTCCTTAGCCCTTTATGTTCCGGGCCAGCGGTAACCCTTTCGGACAATCCCGCTGACCCGGCAGGCTTCGGCCCTAAGGGGCCCCTCCTCAATGCTGACATCTCTTTGAGGCGCGCGTGGAACACGTACGCGCCGTCCGGCACGGCCCTGGTCCTGATCGGACGGTGAGCTACCCATTACTCTCCGGCCAGCAATCGCCTCTACGAGGACACGGCGGTACTCCGGTACGACCCTTAGTCGCCTTTTACGACACCCACGGGAAGTATGGGGTGGTGCTATTCTTTAAGTCCGGCACCACACAGACAATTCAGTGTCAGCACAAGCTAAGCAAAAATATTAGCTCGTGCTGCAGTATATGATTAGCCAGGCAGCAGGTTGATAGCGCGGCTGATAGGCTACGGATACGCCGGACGTTCGCTTGGTATTGTCACTTGTAGGGGCAGTCTTCCGAGTTTTGGACCGTTCGGTACGGTACTGCCGGTACATGCTGCCTCCAACAACTTTACGCGCGTTTGACCATATTTCTAGTGCTCTGCTTTGAGCGTTTTTTCCTTCCATGCGGCCGTGTAGAAGGAAAAAAAGGCTCATGATAGCATGAGCCTTTCCAAGGAAAGCTCAGGTGAACGCATAACAATGTGTCTGAAAAAGCTATGCATACGTAGATACGTAAAGACAGTGTCAATCAACTCAGCCTATTGCAGTCCACGGCCGGACATAGGCCTCTCCCAGGCTGCGGCACAACACCTTGGCATGGAGTCCGTCCCAGCCACCTTCACAAAACACAAACAAGGACAAGTCAAGGACAGTGTAAAATGTATGAATATAGAAAACATACAAGCTGGTCAAGTCCTCTCAGTAGACCAGCCGGTTCTGTCTGCCAGTCGTTTGTCTTATTTGCCTGAAGTCAGAACTTACTACAAATAGGGACAGGTTAACAGGTTTTACGCCTACAATCAATGCATTTTTTTAAATCAATGGACTCGTTACAACTTGTGTGGGAAGATGAGCATTGCGCGAGGTGTATTCCTTCTTAAATGCTTTGCTATTATAAAAGCCTCGATAATACTCATTGATATATTCAATCGTAATGGAGTAACCATTTGCATTCTTCCTTTAATAACTTTCCTTTAAAATCAAGGGAGTAATGTAGCAGATGACTGACAGATTGATTATAGTTTGACTGCGTTCTTGTTTTTGTTTACTGCAAGTTTTCTATTCCAAATAAATGTACAAGATGAAAATAGTTTTAGACAACGTACCTGTGTATCTGCTCGAACTATGGAATGTGTAGGTATTCTACATAATTTAAGATTATAGCCGGTGTGTCTTGATTCTTGATACATAGCAGGCTTTGAACTCTTTATTTTCGCCGAGAATTTTGCATCAAAAATAAATAAAACTGTAATAAATGTAAGTAGGTAAATAATAAATAACTACATATATGTACGAAATAATTTAAAGTATCCTTTATTGTCTAAGTGCAACTTTAAAACGTTATAAATTGTGCAATAAACAACTCTAGTGTGAAAAAAAAAGGTTAAAACTGGCCAAGTGCGAGTCGGACTCGCACACGAAGGGTTCCGTACCACAAGGCAAAAACGCCGAAAAAAACATGTTTGTTGTATGCGAGCCCCCTTAAATATTTATTTTATTTTAATTTTATTATTTATTATTAAAGTTAAAACACAACTGAGTATTTTGTGAATATCTCAAGTGCCTACCTGTTGCCATTTTGGATATCGAACAAAAAAAGGCAAAAAAATCGCGTTTGTTGTATGGGAGCCCCCCTTAAATATTTATTTTATTTTGTTTTTAGTATTTGTTGTTATAGCGGCAACAGAAATACATAACTTGTGAAAATTTCAACTGTCTAGCTATCGCGGTTCTTGAGATACAGCCTGGTGACAGACAGACAGACAGACGGACAGACAGCGAAGTCTTGGTAATAGGGTTCCGTTTTTACCCTTTAGGTACGGAACCCTAAAAACATCTATAAAACGAACGTGCACATTACTGTGATACAACCTCAGGATACATCCGATGTTATGTAGCAAATTATCAGGGCGGCAGAATTTGTCCGTCAAGTGTCATTCATTAAGTACGATAGGATGTCGAAGACCTCTGCAATGATAATGCATACCTACCCGTCTATCACACTATCGATGAGGTCGCAATTATGAGCTGTTATATTGCGAGATGCCCTTTTATTACAGTCTTTAATATTACACTGTCTGACTGACACGAAGTGCTGGTCGTCTGAATGCTTTAACTTGACCCCAATTCAGCTGCAATTTATTTATTTTTTTGGAAGATTAAAATTTTCGTAGGTTATTTCTTAGTTTTTTTAAACTGCCAAATTACTTTAAACTGGAAATACAATTTTTAAACAATGTTGAGTTTGAATTCGGTGTAGTGCCACATTCCACATACCAAACTAGTACAAATTAGCTAATCGATACTTCTCACATCCCATCCTGTTTGATAGATAGGTAATTCGTACAAAAAAACTTTTAAATGAAGTACATACTTAAAAATATTGGTAGCTTTCAATCCGCAGACGAGCTGACTGACGAATAAATATAAAAAATCAAAACTCACACAGCTTACTCGCGCCAGTAATCTTTTATTTAGTTTTACTGAGATTGAGACTCGCTCGTGGCACAAACCAAGGTCGGGCGGTGACAATGTTTTGCAACGGATCGCACGACAGGTCTGCGCGCCCGCGTCTGCACAGCGTTCATTGACCCACTGAACCCCGGCCTACGGGGGCTGCGCCTCGAGCCGACCGCCTCGGAGCGTCGCGCGTCGGAGCCCTATACAACCTATGTATGATCGATTCTTTTGGCGGGAAACTGCTTTTTTTTTTCGTTGAAGCTCGCTGAGCTGAGACAAAGGAAACATCTGGTTTGGTGAATTTGAAAAAGAGGTCTGTACTCTTGCTTGTTTAGTTTTAGGTGCGGAGATAATTTAATTTTTTACTGGCCGAGATCTGTCGTTAAGATTGAGTTGTTTTATTTTAATTAAATTATCATAAGTACCTTAACAATAACTTTTAAACATTATAGGTAGGTAACTACTTATTTATACTTTTTTAGTTTATTCTACAGAATCTGCTGCACAACTTCGGATGATTTCCATACAGCTACCGAATTTTGACAATATTTGTCATTACTTGCATCGCCGTCGATATTCGATATCGCAAGTGTAAGTGCGGCCTGCTCTTATTATGTGCCCTATATTCGGCCCTCCAGCGAAACGTTTATCAATAGTTCATTTTCAAATGTTGCATTTAACTAGATAGATAGACACTGCGGTGCTGGTTGTTGGAATAATCTCGCGTTTGGCCTAGTTTCGCAACCTTGATGTAGGTACTTGGTGTTTCTAATAATAATGGCAGAGTCGTTTCCAGCGCTTAGCCAAGAGGAGATGATTGAATAAATAAATAGATTAAAGATAAAATTGACTTAGGGCAGATCCACTCCAATGGCGAAAACATTTCAATGAAAATATTTACCTACTTGGAGTTCAATAGGCTTTTTGAAAATGTTTTGTTTTTCTTTATTAAGTTGTGTTTACAAACTAGTTGCTGTCTGACCTTGGCTCATTGTTAAGTCAAAGTACCTACTGAGATTTGATCTCGCATTTGAATATAAAATACGCCGAACCCAAAAAATATAATGTTATTCTCAAATTCACAAAATCTTCTGAACATATCTTCTTCGGATCTAGATACCTAATTAGGCATTTATTCATTCAGATCATACATAAGGAAATAAACATTCCTGAAAAAATCTCGTGAGACAAGTTTATGCATTTGTAAAATGGAACTTGGCATCTCAAAATTGTATTCCCTGTCAAATGTTGGCATTTTCCGTGACCGAGTTTAACTTCAAACAAGACAGACGGTGAAACTCTTCACTACGAGTGTTACGAAACCGCGTCTATATCTGCCTTATAGGTAGGTACCTACCACCTCGTTAAATTCTCACATAATTTCTGTCAGTAATTTATGAACAAAGGGAAATGTCTCATAACTCACTATGTCCGGCTAATTTAACTTTATTAAACGTGTACTGTGCAGTCGATTTCTAGGTTTATGCCTTGTCTCACTGCGATGAGACGACTCTGCGAGACTACGACCCTAAGATAAACTGACACTACTAATAATGATAAGATAATAACTTGACTCCAGCAGAAACTTAACTCGGTTTCTAGAACTAAAAGGGACTATTTCTGAGATGACTAAAACATTTTTTCCCAACTTTCCGAGCCACAAATAGCGTGCAGCGTGCAGGCAATAAAATTACAATCAGGGGAACCAAACTGGCATTTAGATTGCAAATATTATGGTCTCCCATTCGCGTGAGTTTGACGACTGTTTGATTCCAACAACATTCGAGAAGCACTGCTTGTTTCTAAGAAACAAAATGAGGTTATATTAAGAGGTATGACAATCTTTTTTGTGCGGTTCGATGGTACTCACAGATATCGGTGGTGTACAAATTAGAGCGTGGTTTCCATTGCATTGAATGCAGTGCAGTGTCTACAATGTTTGTTTACACATTCGTTGACGTGATCGGTATTTGTAAGCACTGTAGTTCTATTTCGGAATCAAACCGGTTCCGCGCGTGGTACCTACCTTAATACCGAATTCATTTGCATATTTTGTATATATGTCACAGCGAAATTAATAAATCCGGATATTATATATATTATCTAGCCATTATTTATAATGTCTACTCAATTTAGATAAAGTAATAATTTACACAGAATTAATCACATTAGCGAAGCGGGGCTACGTCGACATAGGATGCTAGAGCGAGCGAAGGGGACCCCGAGGTTCGGTTTGGTTAGGTTACTTTAAATATAATGACCAGTCGTTATGTATAATAAAGGGTGTCTCAGTAAGAGTGCACTTTTTAAATTTAGATTTTTTTTTTTTTCGTGCAAGTGGCAACTCTGAAATTTGACAGCTGTCACCTATGTTTATTCCGATTATTAAAAATGGAGCACTTTTTGAAAGAATAACGCGTTATAATTGTGAAAACTCATTACAATGCACAGTATGATAAATGCCTCGAAAAACGGACATCGCTTTTTTATTCTTCTAATCGACAGTATACACTGTTTTGAATGCTAGACTAGAACTCCCAGAAACCAATTCAGCTTAGAACCAGAGCTATATTTTTTTCAATATTTTATTCTGGTTATCCATAGAAATCAAAAGAATTGTATTATCTTATTATGTATGCAACGTTTTTATGTTTTAATTATAATATGTGATAAAGCCAATTATCTGCTATTTTTAGAAACAAAAAAAATTTTTTTAGATGTTATATAAAGCAAGCTACGTAATTTTTTCTGTAATTTTAAAATTATTTTTTTGCGCAGGTTCTATAAGGTAGTAGCATTTTATTTTCACACACATTATTGTTTAGTGTTATGATAACCTGCCTGTAAAATATCAGATGCTTATCACGAAGGAATTCGGATTTTTCGAGTTTAGATTTTTTGTTGTTAGGGTTTTCACAAATCAAAAATCTGAAAGCAAAAATATTTTAATATTTTAGTTCTTAAAATGAAGTAAGTATTACTCATTAAGTATAAACAGTAGGTATAGAGGTACCTATAGGAAATTTAATGGCTTATAAAGTTTTCTTGGCGTAAAATAATATTGTGAAGTTCAAAAATTGCCCTTAGTGGCTGTTTGTAGGTATACTTTGTAAAGTTTATTTTATTTCACGTGTATATGTGTTCGTTTAATATAAAACCGTTTGGTTTAAAAATATTTTTTATACATTTACATAATTTATATTTTTTTGATGAAGGGGTAAATGTGGTATAGGAAAGGGGTCCGCCCTCATCAGGTTATAGTCTCAACGGAAAGTATTTATTGTAGTTTTTGTGTTCTGAGAGTGACAACCCTATTATCAGAGAAAAAATTGAAATCCATAGAATCATCATATCTTCGATTTCCTGATAGATTTGCATCTGATTTTTTTTACAGTTAATAGTACAGATCTAAAGAATATTTTAAGATAAATATTAGGTGCTACTGACAAAAGATGTCCGAGGAAAAAAATAAAAAGGAATAAAGATAAAATCAAGCATATTTATTTTTCTATTATAGTGAAATCTTTTCTGTTTCGCCCATATAATACCTTGCATATAATGTCAATAAACTTCAAAAACAAATGTTCAAATATTTTCATCACATCGTTTTCGTTTTTTTTTTCGTTTTTGCGTTTTTCTGGAAATCCAAAAAAATCTAATAAAAATTGTAACTCTGTTTTAAAGTATACTTAAGATCCGGGAGTTCTACTCTCGCATTCAAAATAGTTCATACTTTCGATTAATAGAATAAAAAAGGGATGTCCGTTTTTTGGGGCATTTATCATACTGTGCAATGGAGCAAAGTGAAGTCGAAAAAAGTCATCTTCTCCGATGAAGCGCATTTCCATCTGAATGGCTACGTAAATACACAAAATTGTCGAATTTAGGGCTCAGAAAATCCTCATGCAATCCATGAGAAACAAATGCACCCACAACGAGCAACTGTCTGGTGCGGATTTTGGTCAGGCGGCGTGATTGGGCCTTACTTTTTGAAGATGAGGCCGAAATTGCAGTGACTGTGAACGGCATTCGTTACAGGAATATGATAACCGAGTTCTTGTGGCCTCAACTGGACGGCATGGATCTGGACAACATGTGGTTTCAGCAGGAGGGCGCCACCTGCCGCACCGCGCATGAACAATCGTCTTATTGCAGCAACGATTTCCAGAACACATTATCTCACGAAATTCTGATGTGAACTGGCCACCAAGATCGGGAGATTTATCGCCGTGCGATTTTTTTCTTTGGGGTTTTGTGACATGTCGGGCTTATGCGAATAAACCAGAAACAATTCTTGAGCTCAAATCAGAGATCCAACGCGTCATCGGTGAGATACAGCCACATCTCTGTGTAAAAGTCATGGAAAATTTCATGGAAAGAGTAATGGCCTGTCATCAGAGCCGTGGGGGCCATTTGCCGGATATTTTATTCTATACTTAATCGGAACATATCTTCTTTACAATCCAATAAAAATATCACAACTCTCTCATAAAATACATACTTTTATTTTAAAATGAAAAAGTGCACTCTTACTGAGACACCCTTTAGCTATTTAATCACTATGACTGTAACATAATATACATAAATGACATTTTGAATTGTTTTCAATTCTTGTATTTAGAGTCTAAATACAAGCATCACAAAGGTCTAAATTTTAGACCTTTGTGATGCTTTGGTGTCATTTTAAAATTAATTGAATGACCTCATTACTGACCCAGTGCCTCATAGAAACTTTATTTCATCTGTGCTTATGGTGTCTGTATCCTGAAGACCAATTCCCGTAACTAAAAACGTTAAAAAAGTACCTAATTAAAAAAATTAAACCGACTTCAAAAAGAAACGAACTCAAAATTATGAAATAACTTTAATTTCGGAAGTCGGCGTCTTGGGATCTGTATTTTAGTTTTAGTTATCTGCCACCGACTTCCGAAATTAGAGTTATTTCATAACTTTTGAAGTCGGTTTAATTTTTTTAAATTACTTTTTATTTCGTAATTTTTAGTTTTAAGTAAAAACTGGAATATTTGTTTGTAATAAGTAGGTAATCGTTTTGTTGTAAATATTGCACAAGAATTTGACCAAGGTTTTGAGTTGTTTTCCCTTTGACACCCGCGTATTAGTCCATATCTTGAAAATGACTGAATCAATTTTGATGGAACTTGCACTGTTCCCTAAGTTAAAGTAAACGTAAGTCAATAAAAAAATGGTCACGATCCGATTGAAAGTTGCGGAGAAATGCGTGGACAAACATACATACATGCATACATACGTCTATCAAATTTTGTATACATATTTGTTTCTCCTTTTTTTTGAAGTCGGTAAAAATCAAGCCGATATCAGTCTCAGCGACAATCAATGTCATAAACTTGTCAAAAATGTAGGGTATTTTTGACAGATTGAGGCGATCAGAAAGTCCAAGTCTGTGAAAGTTCCTAAATTTACGAGAATTGCCCTTCTGATATTTTATCCTGTACCCTCTAGATCTGTGTTGTCTCTTTTGAAGAGTCTCTCTGAGTGATTGCCACTTGGATGGATGTGTTTATGTTGTAGTTATGACTCAGTTCTCTGTTGATATTTCTGGACTTGTTAGGTTAGTTGCCGTGTGACTTCCAGCCCAGAATAAAGCACTCCTCTATTTTCGTGAGTGTCGTCCAAAGTCGCTGGACTATGTAATCTAAATGGGCAGTTAGTCATCTTTCTTTAGCCCAAACTGCATTAAAATATTAATCGTTTGTCCATATTCCAACCTCAGTCAATCATGGGCATCTTTGTAATATGGGTATGTGTTTAGGGGACTTTGAACTTAAGTACTTGATACTTCTCCTGCCTTAAATTTCTATAAAAATCAATATTCATTCACTATCACATAAAAGTGTCAGAATTTTAACATGACCATGTAATTCCATTTCCGCCTATTTACACAGTAATCTCTTTCATGGCACTTTCCCTGGTCGCCTGCCAAAAGTAATCAAGGTTTAACTTTGCGTCCATTATAAATGTTTTGTACACAAACTTTCTGTAAATATATAAGGTCCTATAATATGTAAATTTTATGTAAAAAGTAAAGTAAAAATCGTTTATTTCAACATTAATATTACAATAAGGACATAGCGTCGACTAGGCACTGCCTGTATCTTGGACACCGTTAAAAATTAGGTTGAAATTCGCGACAATCAAGCTACGTAATAATATGTAGTTAATATACATGTACATATAGAAAGTCTCGGATATTATGACAAGGTCACTCTGACAGTAGGGCTTCGATTGAAACTAGGACGAGTACTGGCACGCCATGCCATGCCAGTCACTCGTGTCGTGTGCCTTGTTTGTATAATAATGCCTTTTATGGTAATTAAGCTGACACGGGGAAATAAAAATGCCAATGCGATTTATTCATTATAGTCATCATGGCTTTATTGGTCGTCTGGGAGATTGTATATAGTTGGGAGATTCTATAGTCGGGCAGTCGTAAAATAATACTATCATTGACTACTTATACAAACAAGGTTTTTGTAGTGAACGACTTCAAAATAGTTGGTCTTGTTTAGCCGTGTACGTACGAACGAACAAAACATGGTGAACACAAACATCGAACACTTTGTTCGCACGTGCGTACCACTAACGAACATAACACTGTGTTCGTCAAAAATGTTCGTGGCGATCCAATATGTTCGTGTTCACCACATTTTGTTCGTTCGTGCGTACACGGCTTTAGATGCACAAGAGTCAAATGTTACTAACCTGGGGCCCTAGTCTGCTATTTTTATAAATTCGTCATTCCAACACGATCCTACCATCATCCCATTGTCATTTTGCTAAAAGTTCGTAATCTGCTAAATTCATAATGGTTGATCATTGGTCGGTCAATGTCACAGAAATTATACGATACTCGTAACGAATTAAAAGCAATGACTGCACAATGACGTTCTAATCGTAGGTCACTGATCAAAGGAACTGTCAAATTTTTTGGAGATTACAGCGTAAGTAAGTAATTCATTTTTCATTATGTACGAGATTACCATTCTATGTCATTTCTTTTTCGAGATTACCATTCTATGTCATTTCTTTCAATGGAGTGTCAGTGGTTGACCACTGGAAAGTCATAATGACGCCATTTTATTAGTAGATTACCAAACTTGTCAAAATCAACAATTATGAAATCAATGATAGACCATTCTGACACTATTGTAATAGCAGACTTGAGGCCCTTTTTTTTTTTTTTTTTTGAGGATGGGAAATCATCAAATGACTCCTCCCGCTCTGGGTGGAGCGGAAGGGAGTGTCAGACTCTTACTGACTAAAACCCACCCGTGTTCCTTCCTTAGCCCTTTATGTTCCGGGCCAGCGGTAACCCTTTCGGACAATCCCGCTGAAGACTTGAGGCCCTGCGGGATTGCTTAACACACTAACAATGGCTGTAATTTTGACACTTCAACAACATTCATTGCGTTGTTTACGTTGTTGACCAGATTTTTTTTCGAGCGCACGAATCAATGGATTAGCAACATCCTTCAAAATTATTCAGATTGTTATTGATAGTGTCTTACGCAATTAGGGTGCACCGTGCAGGACTTTTGTAGTGAACGAGTTCAAAAACCCACGACGCCGACGGTTAAATGTAATTGGAAAATGATAAAATAATTTAACCCCCGACTTAATGAAATTATGTAACGAGACTAAAAAAGATAAATTCATATGGCAGTCGGGGGACCTCTTAGAACAGAAGGTGTTCCACAGAACGTTCCCCCGACTTCTATATGAATTTATCTGTTTTAGCCTCGTTACATAAATTCTTTAAATCGGGGGTTTTTGAAATATTTTATCCTTTTCCAATTACATTTAACCGTCGAGGATTTTTTCAAAATTTTTAATTTTGCTTTTTATTTCAAACTTTTTAAAGAGCATAGGTTCATTATACATAATATGTAGTAGCTAAAATAAAATATAATACTGCAGCGGCTCCTAGTGATTTTCCACCGTAACACCTATTTAAGAATCCTCACTAATCAACCACAAACCCATTATTGATGATGAAAACCGCATCCAAATCGAACTAGTAGTTTTGGTTTTGCACAAACAAAATGTTTTGTGAGTTGTCACCGTAACACCTATCTAAGAACATGCACTAATCAAACCAGAACCCATCACTGAAAACCGCATCAAAATCGGACTAGTAGTTTTGGAGATAAATGGCAACATTGGTTTGTACAAACAAATGTTTACTGCAACGCCCCCTGGTGAGTTGTCACCGTAACACCTATCTAAGAACATGCACCAATCAAATCCAAATCCGTCACTAAAAACCGCATCAAGATCCGACTAGTAGTTTTGGAGATAAATGGCAACATTGGTTTGTTCACACATCCTCGCCCCAAACGCATACATATATACCTTACCGTCTCCGTACGGTCGCGGGTAAAAATGGTTGCTCTCCTTATTGTCTGATGCAATGGGAGTCAAATGAAGAACATTATATACATATCGACGCCTTAGAGTAAAAACCTCGTACCTATAGTGCAAAAAGTAACTTTTCAGGAGGAAGAAAGAACTGCGTGCTGTAAAATTTTTGTACGGCGTCTTTTATGTTTTTTAACCCCCGACGCAAAAACGACGGGGTGTTATAAGTTTGACGTGTCTGTGTGTGTGTGTGTGTGTGTGTGTCTGTCTGTGGCATCGTAGCTCCCGAACGGATGAACCGATTTTGATTTTGTTTTTTTTGTTTGAAAGGTGAATTAGTCGAGAGTGTTCTTAGCTATGTTTGATGAAAATCGGTCCAAGATGGCCGCCGCCACAAAATGGCGGAATACATATTTTTTCACAAATCCCTTAATATGGGTATCGAATGAAAGGGCTTGAATAGTAGAATACTATACACTATAATACATTTCAAATCCAAGATGGCCGCCACCACAAAGTGGCGATTTACATTTTTTTTTCACAACCCCCTCAATATGGGTATCAAATGAAAGGGCTTGACTAGTACAATAATATACGCTATTACAAATTTCAAATCCAAGATGGCCGCCACCACAAAATGGCGACTTATATTCTTTTTTCACAACTCCTTCAATATAGGTATCAAATGCAAGGGCTTGACAAGTAGAATAATGTAAACTATATTGAAAGGGAATGAGGAATATTAACTAACGAAATGAAAACTAAAAATTTCAAAATATTTTTTTGTCTGATCAATGCTCTAGAATGATGAGGAAAGTGGAGTGATGACTGGTACCTACGACCACTGAGTTTGACCATTTTTACGAATGGAATTATCCTACTTAACAAACGTATTTCTACATCAGATAGATAGTGTCGCAGTCCCATTTTATAAACTAGATCTGAAATACCTAAGATATCTAACGCTATGAAATACTTGTACGAAAGTTGAATAACTAAAGGAAGAACTAGGAAAAGGATATAATAAAACAAAAAAATCTGTTTAGTCTTAAAAATTATTCTTCAACTATAAATAAATAATTATTTTTTGACGGATAAAAAACCTGATTAAACACCAAATTACCTGAATCTTAAAACGCAAGAAAATAAAAGAAATGAAATACAAATATTAAGGACTCCCTACAAAAAGCATGAAATAAAAAATTAAATAAAAAATTTAAAAAACCCCCGACACAAAAAAATAATAAAATTAAATGTAAGTAATTGGAAAAGGATCAAATAACTTAAAAACCCCCAACTTAAAGAATCTAGGTAACGAGACTAAATCAGATAAATTCATATGGAAGTCGGGGGACCGTTTTGTGGAAACACCTTCTATGCTAACAGGTCCCCCGACTGCCATATGAATTTATCTGATTTAGTCTCGTTATCTAGATTCTTTAAGTTGGGGGTTTTTTAAGTTATTTGATCCTTTTCCAATTACTTACATTTAATTTTATTATTTTTTTGTGTCGGGGGTTTTTTAAATTTTTAATTTAATTTTTTTATTATTATATGTATAATATGGAAATTTAACCCGCGTTTATATCCAGAACTTTTCGATACTATAAGATTGTCCAAAATGCATAAAATGCTACTTACGAGGTATTGCATTCCCGAGGTTTTCACTCTCTAAGGCGACGATATTTAGCTGTAACTAACCTAATCTTAGATGAGCTATAGTCATTATTTGCACAGTACTGCAACCTATAATTGCATAGCCTTCAAGTATCTCGACTAATATCCTTGTTCTAGGAGTCTAGGACATGTCTCTAGGAAAATCGTGATAAAACAATATACATAGTATATAGTCTATAAAAATAAATGTTTGTTCAGTGAAACAGTGTCAGTAGGTGTAGCCGGTGACATTGGAAACGTAACGTAGTGTTATTTGCCCGAGGGTCGCCCTAGGCCGTCAGTTACGTAACGGCTGAGATAAATAATGATGATTATGGTAGGAAGATACGAGATATAGAATAGATAAGTATCACAGCGTTACTCACACGATTTTGATAATAAGACTTTAGTGAGTCAATTGTTGTGTGTGAAAAGTGCTCACTTATAATTATGTAAATCCTGCCGATTAAATTTTGTAGGTAGATACAGTCAGCAACTAAAGTCGTTTAACACTTCAGTTTTTTTTAATCTCAGTTATTGAGCAAAATGTTAACGTTAAAGTGTTAATCAACTTATGTTGCTGACCGTACCTATACTGTACCTATTATAATGTATACTGTATGTGTATAGTCTAAAGAAACCCGAAAGTCTGACAACCAGTCTTACCAAGGGGTATCGTATTACCCAGTAACTGGGTTGTGGAGGTCAGATAGGCAGTCGCTCCATGTAAAATACTGGTATTCAGCTGCATCCGGTTAGACTGGAAGCCGACCCCAACATAGTTGGGAAAAGGCTAGGCAGATGATGATGTGCCTATAGAGTAGTTTTGTGGCCTAGCCATAGAAATATAAAAAACAGTATATCTATGGTCCCAGCTGTGGGAATGTTATATGTATAGGCTGATTACGCTTATACGTACTTACCTACTTATATGCTTTTCAAAGATGTAACTAATTCAAAGTTCAGAGTAGTTGCGGGTCGCAATGTCCAAGGAAGACAGAAATGGTACATTCATAAAAATGTGAGCTCTTCGGACACGCACCCTTTGCGATCCCTCGCTTTCTCCTAAATGAAAAACGAGGCAGCTTAGTGCTTCATATTGTCTATAAGGCAGGACACTTGAATAGGATATGACAGGATTTATGGGGTGACTCTTAGCTTGCAACAATGCAAAAGAATTCTCCTATTGGAAAAAAATACCTACATACAAATACACCCTGAGGCATTATTATACACACTGCAGGGTATAAATGTTTTCATCAAGATGCCAATTTACAAAAACTCGAATGAATCACTAGCCATTTGTATATTTAACATAAAAAAATATTTATATATTAATATAATAAGGGATATTATAAGCAACAAAAGTTTTGCCATTTTTTTGTGTAGGCAACGAGTTATTAGAACAGCTTCTATTATATTAATTTATCATCTTTATTATTCCAACACAACATCAAAAAACCAGCGTCAAATTTACGGACGTAAATTATTATGACTCAGAGCTACCGATAAATATATTTACTTCTGAAGCGACTAATGTTGTTGTACTTTATAGGAATATTTTAGAGATTCAACATTTGTCTGCTAATAAAATCAAATTCCAGCCACAAAATTAGCTATCATACTTTTTTATTTAACAACTAAATTAATAAATCATATTCTTTTTCTTGAAAATTAGCAGTAGGTATAATATGTAGTTAAGTCATCAACACAACACACAGTGAAACAACTTTTAAAATTATTCTCGTTGTCCACCACTGGGGGACACTTCATGGTGGAATAGGTCGAATCTGTTTCAAAACCGAATCGGAGCACCCCCGACTTCACATAGTCTTTTGGCCCTAGAGTGACCCCTAGAGGCGTGAAGGGAGAGCAAACCCCGCCCGGTGTAACAAAGCATAGGTACCCGTGCGAGCAAGCCGAAACTGCGGAGGTGAGCATGGGTGCCTATCCTTTGTTACGTAAGGGCAGAGGGGTTGCACTTCCCGCAGCGGCAGCGTCGGAGATGATGCAGAAGCAACTTTAAAGTGTTTTGAGGTTAGGTTACAATAAATAGATAGGTGATTACATGAAGCAAGCTTTAATTGCTCACTCATCAATTAGGTACTTAAGCTAACGTATGAACATGTAGGTGACTGTATGAAATTAAAGTAGGTAGGTACGTTGAAGTTATTTTATAGATGCAGTTGATACACTTATTAGAAGCTGGCAAAGCGTAGACTTATCACAAATTTAATTTAAAGTTGTTTAGAAATGATCACCATGCTGCATCATATTAACAGTAGCTTTTTTTACAATATGGCCGCTTGAAAAGCATTTTTAGACGCTAAAAGTTCGTCGCTGACTTATTATATATAATTTATTAGACAACTAAATATGTATATCGATGCCTTAGTTCACATTTGCACTAACTACAAAATTGACAATTTTGAGGAGAGCGTTTTAAAGTTTTTTAAAGTTTAGACGTGAACAGTACGAAAACAAAGTAAAATAATAAAACAATTATGCATCTATTCACAAGACTAAACCTTTAATCTAACTCCATCTTAACTCAATATTGTACGATATTTAGTGTATTTGGCACTAAAAAAGTGAAAATTGAAAATTTTGCAATTAGTACAATTGTGAACTAAGGCATCGATAAATTTGAACACGAGAATGATTTAAGAGAAGCTGCCTTAAATAACACCCATTTATTAATGACATATCTACCAACTCTACATGCTCTGCATCCACATAAATCTAATATCTAAATAGGTAAGATAAAGATATAATCTAGATAGTTCATCTTCGACTTACAATCGTGCCACTAATTTGCATAGATATTAGATTTTGCGTAAGTACAGGGATCTATCTACCTATATCTCTCTATCAGCGATCTTACTAGTTGCCAAGATAAATTATTCAGACGTCTGTATTAGCTAAGATAAACAAGTATTTACTAAGCACATAGACGCACGTAGGAGTAAATACGCGTTCTAATATCATATTCCATACTTTGCGGCATCTTTATTCAAATCGTGTTTGTATCGGTGCAACTTTGCTATACTACGTTATGAGATAGTTATGTAAAAGAAAGTTGATTTGTTATTATTGTTGTCTCTTTCAAAATACAAGTCTCTTTCCTACGCTATACTATATTTGGGCGGGGTCGAACTGCAGCATTGGATGGTTGAATACACGTGCTGCCATCTAGTGGCAGAATTTGTTTAGCTGTTCAACTTGGACAACCTGTTTTCCTCCAGTCGTTATAATGTCGCTACTCGGTGCAAGATGGCGCTACGAGTAACATGTTCGTATTTTTTTTCTTTGAAGCAATCTCATAATAGAATTATTTATAGCTTGTTTCCGCGGCAAAGAATATTACTGAATTTTATTGTAATAGATTTTCGGTGTTTTAAAACTATTTTTCTTTGTTCCAGGTGCTAGTGGAATATGATGGTGTAGACTGGCAACGTCGCGAGTGGGTGGCAGTTTATTCACGACGGACGTTTCGTGTTTTTCTAGTGGAACGAACTCTTGTATGGGCTCCCAAAACACACGAAGGAAAAGACGTGAAATGGCCGGCTTTGGTAAATATTTTGTTCTTAGTTCATTCAATCTGCAGTAGATGGCGCTACTAATTCTGAATAAAGCTGACACTTACAGCCAGTGTCTTCATCAATAGTAACAGCCAAAGTTACGTCACAAAAGTCAAAGTAACGGTTAAATTTGTTTCTTTACTATTTTCGCTGTTACTTGAATGAAGAAACACATTTGCCGTAGTATCAGTAAAGGTCAAATAAAAGTCAATACTTACTTCGACTGATTACTTTAGTTGTTAATAAAGATACTGGCCATTAATGTTTTTTGTAGTAGTGGTATTTACTTGCTAGTATCTGTTAGAATTTACATTTTAGAAAATAAAGTATTTTAATCAAATAATATAAACTATGACAGATGAATTAACTCTACTATAAAGACCTAAATAGGAAACGACAAAACCTCAAACGACGAAACAACATAGGTACCTGTTTATTATTTTTTTACAAAAAATAAATAATTCAGTGCATAGCAAAATAAAGACGGATATTATGGTAGAATCTTTGGCATCAAATCAAAATGGAATTACCGTAAGTAATGAAATACGTAATACATACACCTATCTTGTCTGATATTTATAGATACCTAACTCCAATAAACGGGGGAATGTAGTAGAATGATGTTTATAAGGTTACGTCGAAACGTTGTTCCACACACACGTGTCCTGTACAACCTCCATTTGTGTCAGATTCACACGCACCCTGTTTACGTATGTCGGTCACGTTTACTGCGAATCTGAGGGAACACAACGTTTTGATTCGTACTAAAAACTGCACTTGTATCACACAAAATAATATTGAATCAAATGTGGACCTTGACATTTATAAGTGCAACTATTGCAAGCTTAACTAAACTTCAAGTCTTTTTAACGTAGGTACTTACACGATTCCTTAAAAAGAATTTAACGATGTCATAAAGTGACATTGTTTTTTTTTCTAACATGGCGCTGTCATGTTACAAAAACTGGCAAAAATAGAAATATTGACAGTGACCGGATAACGGTGCCGAATGGTGATACTGCTGGGTGGCAAATCAAATCAAAAGTCATTAATTCAAACTAGGCTGAGAATCAGCATTTTTCGAACGTCAAAATTACAAAAGACAGTCCCCCAAAACGCTCGCCCTTCACCACTTCTTAGTGCTTTCGCTGGGGAGAAGAAGTGGCGCAACGAACTTCCCAGCAGCACAGCTGTCTGTTCAGTTAGAAAATACTTGATTGTATACAAAAACTGGCCAAGTGCGAGTCAGACTCGCACAAGAAGGGTTCCGTACCACAAGGCAAAAACGCCGAAAAAAACATGTCTGTTGTATGGGAGCCCCCCTTAAATATTTATTTTATTTAAATTTTATTATTTATTATTAAAGTTAAAATACAACTGAGTATTTTGTGAATATTTCAAGTGCCTACCTGTTGCCATTTTTGATATCGAGCAAAAAAGGGCAAAAAAATCGCGTTTGTTGTATGGGAGCCCCCTTAAATATTTATTTTATTTTGTTTTTAGTATTTGTTGTTATAGCGGCAACAGAAATACACAATTTGTGAAAATTTCAGCTGTCTAGCTATCGCGGTTCTTGGGATACAGCCTGGTGACAGACAGACAGACGGACAGACGCACAGACAGCGAAGTCTTAGTAATAGGGTTCCGTTTTTACCCTTTGGGTACGGAACCCTATAAAACACCTCGTAAGAGAAAAAATAATAAAAACTGGCCAAGTGCGAGTCGGACTCGCACACGAAGGGTTCCGTACCACAAGGCAAAAACGCCGAAAAAAAACATGTTTGTTGTATGGGAGCCCTCTTAAATATTTATTTTATTTTAAGTTTATTATTTATTATTAAAGGTAAAATACAACTGAGTATTTTGTGAATATTTCAAGTTACTACCTGTTGCCATTTTTGATATCGAGCAAAAAAGGGCAAAAAAATCGCGTTTGTTGTATGGGAGCCCCCCTTAAATATTTATTTTATTTTATTTTTAGTATTTGTTGTTATAGCGGCAACAGAAATACATCATCTGTGAAAATTTCAAATGTCTAGCTATCGCGGTTCTTGAGATACAGCCTGGTGACAGACAGACAGACAGACGGACAGACAGCGAAGTCTTAGTGATAGGGTTCCGTTTTGTACCCTTTGGGTACGGAACCCTAATAGTAGGTATGCAAAGTAATTAACATTACAGAACACAGAACATTAAATTAAATTATTTGCCATAATGTTAGCTAGCCACACCAATATACTTACCAACTAATACAATAAAATCTATACGTACTCAACCAAAAAAAAAAAACAAAATTAAAAATGTAAACAACAACTTACTACCCAAATAAATACATATTTATGCAATGCTGGGTTCTGTTCACATAGCTGCCACTTGAAGTCACAAATGATAAACTATGGACCATCGAAGTAAAATAAATAAACAAGTTATTACTAATAACAATAATAAAACCATGGTCAGCAAGACGACCAGTCACCGCAAGCAGCATCCGTTCACGAGCATAACGCAAAGATCAGCCATTACCCCCCTCGCCATATTTGAGGGAAGGAGGCAACCCGACCCCCGACGTTACTCCAAGCAGTGACATCTAAGGGAGCATGACGAACTTGGCGGTTGCTCAGGCAAGAATAATAATATGATCAATCGTAGAGGTCGCTAGCTAACCACATATTGCAATCAACTCATTTGAAAACATAGAAATGTGTAGATTATGTCAATAATAAATTAAAATTAAATGAAACTGAGTTTACATATACAGTCAACTAAAAATAAATCATCAATTTAAGTGTCATAGACATTTCAATTACTGCCTGCTAGGTACTTTTAAATATATAATAATTAAAATGTATGCTAATGAAACACTAAAGCAATTATTAGCGAGGTTCGAATTTATTTTCTTATGAACAGCGCCATCTAGTAGCGAGTAGAGTATGCTTGTAAAACAGTATGATTTACTGCTGAGTAGGCTTTAAAACTGTTTGATAGGCAATTAGAAGCCAGCTAGCCGGTTTCCAGAGCTAATGAACTAGATACATAAAATTTACACCAGCTTCATTCGGTTTATAATTAATTTATGACTAATAGAAGAAATAGACTGTTTCTTGTCCAAAAATGTTTTAAGAAATGAATGGAATGAATGAATGAATGTTTTTTTTTGTCGTCCATATGTAGACATGTCGTCCATCTAGACAATTTTCGTTAGAACCATTTGTAAATGGAATTAGGGAACTTGTCTTAATTCCTAGTTTTCTGCGTGTTGTGAATTTCAAATAAGAACTTTTATGTAATGCCTTTTCAGTTTTAGGCACTATCGTAATAATTCCGTTTAAGAAATGGAAATATAATTAGTGGAGTTTACCACCGTCAGTACGGCCCACTTTCAGTACATACACCATAAGCGCAATTAGGATTAGCTTTCGAAATTTGTAAAGTCCTGATAAAAAGCCGGATATTTGCAAAAGAGTCCGGACATTTCACTTTTAAAAGATAGATTAGGTTTTTCATTCTACAGTTCTCATTACTTACTTAAACTTTTTTTATTTTTTAATAAAAATTTCGGACAAATGACAAGGCCGGATAAAGGCAAAGTCAAAGTAAAAAGCCAAAAACCCACCCACACATGTCCGGAAAAATCCAAACGAATGGTAACCGTACTCCCATCCAATGAACCTTGTCAGAATTTCCGACATGTTTTCCCAATAATAATACCTACTTGTACGCCTTTAATTATGTTAATGTTTCCTAGACATTCATGCCGCTGGCAGCTGACCTGACGCTCCAGGCCGACGCACAGCCGGTGGAATTCCTCCATGACAAGCAGATGGACTTCTTGGATTACACCAACCTGCATCCATATCAGGTAAGAGCCCCATGCCTTTATTTGTTAATAATATAAGTAAACAATAAAATAACTTATCGTAGGTACCTGCTGCAAGAACATAGTGCTCTTGCGGAATCAATAAAAGGCGTAATTCATATTATTAATTATGATTTCTATTTTTTTTCTTAGCGTGTTGATGGCCATCTAAATGGACTCGGCACAGTATTCTGCTGAAATCTGCTGAATTATTTATATTAAAAATCTACTTATTTTACATCAAGATTTCATATTTAGAAAGCCCTCTATTCCTTTTTATTCTTCTAAATATGAAATACACACACACTTTGAGGCACATCTTCCTGCTAGTTTCTTACATCGGACTTTACACTTTTTATTTGATCTTTTATTTCATTCTGGAGTATTGTGTGTCTTCTAGTCGGTGCCAAACACATGTACTTATTTTCTTTCTTTCAAATAACGTTTATCTCTTAGTGGAATGTAATAACTAGTCGCGAGCTCGAACTCACTGGTGGTCATGGCCAAAAAGCACGCTGTCTCACCTGGCTTCGTGTCCGACAGACTTAGTATCATTGATGAACAGTAAGACGCTAGTCTACACGCACAACGTCTAGTTCTCACGCACGAACGCTTTCTCGTTCCGAACTGAAAGGCCCGTAAAAAAATCGAAAAGTGCTTTGGAAAATCGAGTTGTATGAAAAAAACCACTGCATAAATCAATTACCTACAAATAAAGTTTATTGAACTCTTCGATATGAGCTTTGTCGATAACTACTTGGTTTTGAAGATTTTACAGTTATTTTTTATTACTTATTTACACCTAAAGTAACGTTAAAAATAGCAAGAAAAGCGAATCTTTGTTGGCTCATAACTTTTTAATGGCTTTTTATTTTACTATTCTGTTTAAGAGATAAACGCTTCAATCAACTTGTAAAATATTCGTGGAGGTTGCATGAGAAAGCCATCAAAACTACCTCTAGAGTACTTACTTCCGATACCGAACAATGACTCCTCTCTAAACAGGCTCGTTTAATGATATGAAAATTACAAAGTCATTAGGCCTAACAGTAAAATTTGCTTTTTATGACGGGTGTACTTAGGGTTACCAACTTCTATTTAGATGAAATAAAGTACTTCTGATTTCATAGCCCTCTCTGAAATCAGAAATATTTTATTTCTTCTGCGCAGGTAGACCGCAAAATTCAAATTTCCTTACGTTTTAGAGTTCCGTACCTCTAAAGGAAAAAACGGTACCCTTATATCACTCACTTTGTTGTGTCTTGATCAAAATATGAATATGATATGATATATTTAACAGATATGTATCGATTTACAGAATTATTGTCATTAGTTCCATAAGCACTTTATTTGTTCATGGAACAAATCTTACTAGAAAGATTTATTAATGATTCTAATGATTATAATTCTGTAAATACGTAGTACTGTTATATTCACCAAGGGTACAGACTTATTAAAAACATTATTACATACCTACTTAATGTTTTTTTTAAAACCGAAATCGAAAATGTTTGCACCCGTCTGGGTGTTTAGGGGGTACTTGCCCATAGGGGCCAATGGAAAAGACTACCCTGACCGAAAAGACATTTCTATGTTCTAAAAAAGTTGGTAACCCTAATGTAAAGACACACACAAACAGAGATGAAAAATAAAATAAAATATAAAGGAACTCATAGGTAGACAACTTCAAATAAAAATAATACAAAAGAACTTTAAATTAATGAACAGTCAACAGAGCTAATAAATAATAATTAAGTAGTCAATTCACAAGAAACGTTTCGCACAACAGCCAGCTAGCCACGTACTACCGGTAGTTCGAGTATCACAGGACAGGTGGCGCTACGGGTCATTGTTCGAACGACGCCGGTGGTGCAGGCATTCGGAATACATTATTGACTATGCGGGCGCATTTCCTCGCGTAGATACTTGCTTCTAAGGCTTCAAAGCGACTACCTACTATAAATACTTAATTGCGTGGGTTGAAACTTGAAACTAATGAGTCCTGGTACTCCTGGTGACATTATGTTAAATAATTTATTATATTGTTGGGAAAAGGTGTTGTTATTGGGATTTTCTATTAGGAATTTCTCAGTAGCAACCCGGACTGGATTAGAGAGAAAGAAAGAAATACGTTTATTTGCGGCTTAAAAAAAACACAAAATAACCATTTGGGAGAAAAGATGCGTCACATCTACGCAAAACGGCCACCGCTCAGCATAATGCTAAGACCCTATACGAGACAGAGCCCCAGCGCTGGTTTTCAGCGACAGCCGACCTTAACGTGATCATGTCATCTAGTGCAGCATACGATTAGATTTAAATAAAAAAAAAACAATCAAAATAAAATATACATTACAAAAAGATGGTATGAACATGAAATATATGAAGTGGTAACATTCCGGACAACGACTCACGCGCCCCCATTAGGATAGGCGACCCCTATTACATGGGACTTGAACACGCCTTTTTGAACATAACTGGCGAACTGAGGGTGTAATGTTCACCTCTACCTAATCTTTCGGGTAATACAGGCTTGCTATTATGTAGGTATGTAACCCGTCGCGCATCTAATTAGCAAACACAATAGAAATATAAGTTATCGGTACACATGGTTTACACTCGACGTGCGAAGAGTTGAGTCTCCTAAATTATGGACACTAAAATCTATTTTGTTTATCATATCGAGCAAAGTAACTGACCAATTACTTGAATTTATTATTTTTTCCCACCGTGACGCCAGCATTTACTACTACTGCAACTACAGGCTCCGCCTGCGTGGAGCACGACAATTATTATCCCATGGGATCAGGCTACGGGGATAGAAAAACCTATGTTCTGATTCAGGTCATGGTTTGTTTATCCGTGTGCCAAGTGCCATACAAATCCGTCCAGCTGTTAAGATGTAAACTGGTAACAGCCACACAGATAGACAAGCAGACACAGTTACTTTCGCATATACAGTATAATATTAGTACTTACGGATAATTAATTTCAGTAACAGACACATTAAATAATAAAACAAATAATAAACAAGATAAATAATTAATAATGGACGCAACACACGCAACTACAGTAGACAGTGACAACTTAGTTGCTGTTGTTGCTAAGCAGGTTGTAGGTCAAGTTGTATCACTATACTATGTCACATTATAATACTGTGACTCTGTTGCGTGACGGCATCGCTAATCAACTGCGTGGCATTTATGTAATGACCACTAAGGCCATGTCATATAAATATGTAGAATCTATCAATTACTTATACAATATCAGAATGTTAAGGTGACATAACGTGATCTCAGTATGTTTACATGCATATTTCTTTTTGAGGTCAGCTTAGAGAATTCGTTTAGAATGATTTATCGCAAAGCCATCATAGCTTAGAAAAGAGGATTCGGAATAATCGGGATTTGCACGTTCCTACGTGCCTAGGGAGGAAGGAACCTCCTACAACGAGCGAATGAGGCCGAGGCTAGAAATTGGCCTTAATTTGTGATCCCCTATTTTACATAATTCCTTTGTACTGTGCAGTAGGTACTTGCTATTTAACAAAACAACAGGATAGGCAGATTAATTTGTAATGCTTGCTTTGCACAACTGATTAAATATATTTAACTTATACAAACAAACTCACTCATTAATATTCATGTAACATTTAGACAATATTTTGTATAGCACAAAAACGGGACGGCATTCAGAAATGACAGTTATCGTACTGAGAACTTTCCAACTTAAGTGCTTACATTAAACTGCCGACAGATGGCGCTATGTTGTGCAAACTGTGTTAACAGCTTCCGGCTTTTACATATTATCGTTGTAATAAAAATAATATTATTATTATGTTGAGTGTTTAATATGTATTTTTTATGTTTATATTAATATTTTTGAATACATGCTTTAGTTTCCGGAAATCCGGTACCTATTAAAGCTGTCAGAATTATTAGTGAATGGTACCTACACTCTGTCCACTAAGTTAACCGTTTTTTGACAGATGGAACTAATGATTGCAGCAACGCGGTAGTAGGTAGCTCAACTGTGGGCACTGTGGCTAAATGAGACACAATTGAATATCTATTGTTATAAAATCAAACGGTTTTATAACACACATTTATTATTATTGTATCAATATCGATTTTTTGCTGTCGAATAAAAAATGCTGCGGTTTCTATGCCTGTGCTTACTATTATTAAATACAAAACAATATAAACTAGCCGCTTTGTTTACTTTAATCTTGCAGGTTTTATAGCGGAAATCGGCTAAAAATAAAGTATGCCCTGGTTTGCCAATCAATTGTGTTGTAGTGTAATACTTACACATAAATATGGGGTTTACTACATATTAAAACACAACGTTTTTTATTCATAACATTTTATGAAAGTTTTAAAATCGAAATAAAACATTAACATCTTGTTTATGGTGGCAAATCCGTATCCTGGCAAATAATTTACATGTTTTATTGATATTTGAGTCGATGCAATGTTTTTCTATACTGGTTTACCTATAAGTAATATAAAATTATTATTTTAGATTTCTTCATTTGAAGCGAATACATTCGATCCCATCACATAGTAGGTCGATAGAATGTAATTTAATACGCATAAAATTTTTTTTTGTCAAAACTGATACACGTACGGTATTATAATGCCTGTAAGAAGTCATAAATAAGATAATTCAATGAGATAAAAATATATTTATTATATACAATATATAATTTTATATATTTATTTTATGACGCATTTTAAATTTAATTTTTACGTAATCTGGAATTATTACGTTCTAAGGAAGCTGTCAAAAAACGGTTAACATAGGACAGAGTTTACTTACATCAAGTACGGTACCTATTTATTTGCGATTATAATCACACCAGTAATAATTTTATTAAATCTTTATCTTAAAACGACGAACGAAGTTTAAAGTAGTTAGGTTAGTAAATATGTAAATAACTTTGAAATGTTGAAATCTTTAAATATTTCTGTTTTACTGGGCATTACTTTTTCATAATTCGCCTCTTTAAATTGCTTCAAAATTATGTTATCTTAAAACATACCTACATTTTGTTTTTTTTATTTGTTAATAGTCACAATTTGTACAAGAATAGATTGGACGGTGACCGGTGACCAGAGAACTAGGCATTTGGTTTTGTCTTGGGGGTCGGAATTGTGACATTTTCAGTGTGAGGTATATGTATCGCAGGCAATTTGTATGATTCCGCGTTTTACAAACGGCGTCGTCCGTTTAAGAACGCTCGCTGTTTAAAAATATATACCCCGAGATTAGGTTTGGTTAGGTTACTATGCCGAAACCCCGAGGTTAGGTTTGGTTAGGTTACTTTAAACCCTTTACACAGGAATAGGAGCCCCACGAAGTGGGGCTACGTCGACATAAGATGCAAGAGCGAGCGAAGGGCACCCCGAGGTTCGGTATCGAGGTTCGGTAAAACAGCGAGCGTTTGTAAACGAACGACGCCGTTTGTAAAACGTGGAATCATACAAATTGCCTGCGACATATACATAGTAATTATTACGTTTCAGGAAAACATAAACTAAAATCAATTAAAATAAATATACATTGCCACCTATGTCGACTATAATGTATGCCACTATACATTATATTCGACGATTATATGAAAGTTAATAATATATAATGCAGCTGTAAACTACTTTTAATATAGCATAATGAAAGTATAGAAAACTTGGGATTTACGTTTTAAAAGTTACTCAAATATTTATCTCCAAGACTTATTACTCCTTAGTCCTAGACATTAAGAAATTATTTATTTTCCAAGAAAAACAAACAGTTTTGTAAGAACGTTACCGTACCTGAATAGCTCAAGTTTTGAATAATATTCTTGATTGTATTTATTTTAGTACTTTATGTAGGTGCTTTATTTATACCGTGAAACCTTGTAATGGTAACTTCGGAATCAGAACTTTTATAATTAAACAAAAGAAAAGTAGCGTCGAGCCAGAGTAAATACAAATATTTTCTATGCTCGAGCTCAGAAAAATCTGTAGGTACCTAATTTATTTTGATACATTACTGTAAAACATATTATTTATACATGGATTATTGCGGTAAATGAAGTGTTTCGGTCTCTCCCTCTCTTACCTTTATTGAGGAAAACGTCTTGTAATTTTATCGGTTCTCATCATTGTGCAGAAAAACCGTGATAAATTGAAGCAACATACCTACATGCCTACTCTTACGCGTCGGAGATTCTACAAATACTTAGCTAAAAGAAATACTCAGCTAATGGAAAGAACCACGTATCAAAGGCCAAGCTTATTAGTTTATGAGATGAAAGAGGGAGGATGGTAAAAAGCAAAACGCATAAGCGACCCAATTTCGAATGAGATTATACGAGTGTTTATCCAAACTTGCGCGCTTCGGCGAAGTGGGGAGATCAAGGACGATGTCTGCCAAACATGGGGAGGGTTTCCCCGGGAGACGGGCGCAGGGGAGGGTCGGGTGGCGGAGGTGATCTGGCGAGCGTGGAGCGGGGCGCGGTATGTTTTGATGCTCGCCGCCCGCTTTATTGATTTTCCGCGCCCGCTCCGCCCGAGCCTCCCCTTTATTATATACATATTCCGAGCCAGGTGGATGACGATATTGCCGACTGTCGTGCTATTTTCGGTTAGCCCGGCCACGTCGCACCCGTGAAAACGCTATGATTGATCGCTGCTACCACGCAAAGCCAATTTCATTTTTGTTTTGCAATTTTATCACATAGAAATAGGACCCCTCAAGTTTTGTACGTGTTCGATTAGCATTTGAAGGTCGTCGTCTGTCAATTAAATTATTTCAGGATTCATGGTAGGTGTATTTTCTTTAGTACATTGTTATTCTAACTGCAAATGCTATAAATTCCGTTGCTGTCTGATTTTTGACAATATTTTTGAAGAAAAACTAGGGTTTTGTTTCATAGTTAGTAAGTAGATAAGGTACTTAAGTACAAGTTATACATACAATTAAATCTAAGTTAAAATGTCGTTACGTTGAGATTTGAGAAAGTAATTTATTCTGCGAAAACATACAAACGCTTTAGGAGCCCTTAGCAGAATATTATTACGAAAAGGGATGTTCATTAATGTTAAATTTCCTTTCAACGTCAGCGAATCGTGCTCCCCATCTTTAGTTATTTTTTCTTTTCTTTGACATTTAACTTGATATTAAATTAAATTTATTTTAGAAAGAGATCCTCCGCTTATTTTACGGACGGTAATTTATACTAATTAAGTACGTGAATGAATTTATTTTCAGTTTACATAAGACTTCGTACACCTACATTATCGTAGGAAATTATACATCTATTGTCCTATAAAATGAAAATTGCGTGATTGAGAAAAAGGAAGATAAGAGGAAGATTGACAGTGGCACCGGTTATCACCGATAACTGAAAAGTTGTGTGGAAATCGGTTGCCATGGGCATGTTTTACGGAAAAATGAGCATATAATGTCGTGAGGAGAGTTTTGAGTATGGATGTCGATGGCTATAAGAGTGGGGAAAACCAAAGAAACGATGGATGGAATGTGTGAATGATGATATGGTTAGAAAGGGGTGAATACCGAGATGACGACTAATAGAGAAGCATGGAAGAAAAAGACATGTCGGCCGACCCCAAATAAATTGGGATAAGGGCAGGAGAATTATGAGCTTAAACGAAAAAGTTTCGATACTTAGAGGTTGCCTTTGTTCGAATTCTGGAAGGAGTTCCAAATAAACTAGGTGTAATCTATGGTATTCTAGATAAAGGAGTTGTAAGCTCCGTGTTATTAGTAAAATAGTGGAGAACAATGGAGGTTACGTAACTCCTTATTGCCCTGGCGACTGGGGTTGCTGTTGGTGGTAAGATATGGGTGAGCGAACATAGTTCTGAATTGTTGGAATCTACGCGTGCTGTATTAGTACATAAGTTAATTACTATGTACGATAAACAAAGAGATATACATGCTAGAAGGCAATCGAAATGTTTTAAGTATTGATTTTGACCTGTTGCTGTAATTAACAGTTTGTTGCGTAAGAAAACTACTAAATAAAAATTTTGACATCAAATTTCTTTTTGAAAGTAATGAGTTTCACAAACACTGCCAATTAGCAACAAGCGTGAATAATTATAAAATATTCATTACGCAACTGTACACACAGCTATTAGGGCGTCATACCGTAAAAACGTAATTAAACCTCCAAAAATACGTGAAGAAAAAGGTATTTATAATTAAAAAAACTCAATTAACCAACCGGCAATGAAACTTTATCGCGAGTTTCTTAACTTTGTCGTCAGCATGCACGCAACCCAACTCAGAAACTGCTCCCCGCAAAATTTAAACGAGTAAAGTTTGTTTCAGTTAGCTTACTCAACTGTCCGGTACTCCCCAACCCCCCGTACCCTCCTAATGGGGAGGAATGGGGGCTGATATAAGGCGTGTGTTAGACACGAGACAATGTTACTTTGATCGTGCTCATATTTTAGGAAGGACATCAATATACTGGAGAAGCAGTGAAACATTTCTTTGTTGCTAATTCTATTGAAAGATAATATGATGGCGGGTTGTTGACGGATTCGCTTTGTTCTTTGTTTCTGTGCTTTTATTAGATTCTTATTTATACGCTGTTACAATAACCCTTTTAATAATAACGAATCAAATAAAGGCTACCTTAAATTGTACTTTACTGTTTACTTGAATAAAGCTTAGAACAATGAGTTTAGGCTTCATTGTACGTTTCATTGCAGAATTACTTAAAGAATTAATTCTTTAATTTACGCAACGCTTTGAACCTCCCAAGATTAATTTGTCAAGCTTTTCAGACACAGTCTTTCACTGTACAATGGTTCATTATAATTTTATACATTCTTGTAACGGAGCGGGAGTAGAGTAGGTACTCCTAGTGAATAACAAAAGCACAATTTATGTTTTCCGTTGTAAGTGTTTGCATTTTCCTCAGAGGGGGATACGCCAGACGTTTCATCTCGGTTGATGGATACAGCATGAGTGCATTGTCTAGGGAACTAAAACCTTTCGTTTATGACCGCCCCGGGAACTTTTAGAGTTCGCAATAAAGCCACTTGTGAACCTCCTGCGTCTATTTTTATTTGCATACAAATTCGACTGTTTTGTTCTGTGAACAATGAACGAATATTTAATATGTATTTGCGTTCTCTCTCTGCTTTCGAACAGTATATTAATTTCCATACGGATATAAGGTATCTGTTTACGTATAGAAGTGATCGTAGCTATGATCGTTAGAAGCTAAATTATGGGCAGTTAGAATCCTACGACTGTTATGTGATCTTTATATGTTGCCTAGATCTTAGATAGGGAAGGAACATTAATAAGGGTATTGAAGGTAATTGTTGGGAGTACCGTTGGCCGTAAACTACCCGACTATTGGCGTTACCCAATACAGGCAATATCTAAGGAATAAATTCTATTGGAAGTTATATACTTAGAGGTGTATGTAAACCTGTTATCAGCGGTATCACAAGCTAGAAGCTAGTTGGAGCGCTGGCAGGAAATTGAATGAGAGTCGCGGGAGACGCAAATGTGTGCCAGACGTAATGGCTTCCTGGTGGAGTGGTACCTAGCTATCTACGAGTATGTACCAGCTTGTAATAAGAGCAGAGTGTATGGAAAACTTTATAAAAAGGACTTTCAATAAGTACCGTTTGGAATAAAATTATGTTTAGAAAACCTTCAATTTGCAGATAGAAATTTCCTTGTTATGATGTAGGAATCTGATACTTACGGGTAAAATAATGTTTTGAAATGTAATATTTAGTATAATTGTACTTGGAGGGAAGCAGTTTTAAATTGCAAGATGAGAAAAAAATATTGTGTTGTTGTTGTTTCTTTACTTGACTTCAGCAATTTCTTTAGTAATTTTGCAAAATAAATTGGTAGTAGTCAACAGAGGTCAGAGATATAAATTTTTACGCCTTTATACAACAGCATAGTTACATAAAAAGTTGTATACGTTAGGTAGCGTATTCTCACACTTCAAAGTTTGTTCAGCATCCAAAATTCCAAACTTTTTAACACCTCTCGTAAAAGATAACTCGCAAACTCATAATGGCGATAAAATTGATAGCCATAATAAACTTGAAACTTCCATTTGTCAGAGGTGACCACACAGACTTAAGAGCCAAGAATATTAATATTCATCACTTTCTCAAACAGAACCAGCTTAATCCGTTCCCTGATCCTGGGGCCACGGCCCGGTATTAATCACGACGTAATCTCACCAAATAGAGCGACCCGCGAGCAAAATAAACAGTAATGGCTGCAGGCAACGTTGCGTAACCGCTGCAGAGCCGTGCTGAGTCACCGCCGCGCCGCTTGCCACGCTCATCAGTGCGTGACTTAACAAACACTTACCGCTTACGATTACTACGTGGTTACGTACGTTTCCAGACCATAATATCGGAAAATGATTTGACCGTGAAAAGGGCTTCATTGTATTCCGTGGTTTCATCCGTAAAGCGTTCTCATTCGTTCCACAATATAAGGTTACTGGCAAGCAAAGTAATATTTCTGTTCTCTGAATTACATTTGCAAACATTTACAATCATACTCAGTAAACCTTGAACAGTTTATGTTATAAAGATACTAACTGTAACCGTATCCTTTACATTTATAATTACACAATTGTGTTTCCATTGTCTTTGTTGAGTTTGGTGTTAAAATTCGTGTCTTGCGCCCCACATAAATACTTTCAAGCAAGCTGTCTACACAACGCCGGTGACCCTGAATGGTCCAATAGCGTTAGTTAGCAAACAGGCGGATACAGTAGGTCTACATGTAGATATAACAGCCGTTTGTAGGGGGGCGAGATGGGGGGAGGAGGGCGGGTTCAACGCACCGGATACGTCTGTCGCCGGGCACTGGCTTGTATGCAATACACTGAAACAGGTGTGCGTTTGTTGTCAATGTGTGTGTTGTAACATTGACATAAATACTAGTGCAATCGTGTGCACGCTCAACTCCGGCACTCCGGCGTACAAACAGGTACCTGCATGTGTGTGTACGGTGAATTATTGCTGCACTTTACACGATATACGTGGGCAACTATACTAATGTTGATTTGTGGAGGTGTAACATAATGTGGGGCATAATGTTTACATGTGATACGAGGTCGTAAAGCCAACTATCGATGTTCTGCATAAATTAATATATAAATGCAGATTTATGTTCTGGTTGGCGCTAGGTATGTGTGCTACCAGCATGTATGATCCTAATTAAACGAGTTGGTTCATAGATACATTAACATCATACTTAAATAGGCGTTAAATTATGTTGAAACTGTAGCAGCTCAACCGGAAATTATTACTGTATGGATTGATTGATTAACATTTCTAGTTACATGAAATAGTTTTTATTTTGTTAGGTAATCATCATTTTTAAATAGATACTGAAATTGTACTTGAGACAGGCGAAGCTATATTTAGTCGTATTATCCAAGTAACCTATGTTAGTAAAATAACAAAGAAAGTACTCTCCTAATACGAATCCAATTGGTTTTGTCGTGAAGCGGTCATAACAAAGGTTATCCGAGAAATAAAGGAACGCGACACAACAGTTCTCGCTAATAGGTCTTTTCATCTTCAGGAAAATAACAACATTCTCCGAATTGCTCACAAAAATAAATCTTGAGGCTTTTGTGTCGTATATCGAATGATAAATAATAAATGGAAAGTTCAAGGACTAAAGAGGGTAGAGACGAATTGATTTCACGAGAAATTCATCACAGCCAATTATAATCTTTTGCAAATTATGCTCGGAAACTTTGACATGACGAGAACATGAAGGACATGGAGGACATAGGACATGAAGAAAAGAGACTTTTACTTAAATATAAAATATAATGGGTAATCCACTGACTTCACGTCACTTGCTATCGTTTCTTCAAAGAACTTCCAAAGAAGTTCCTGAGGTTGTCAAATAAATTTTCAATTCCAATTGCAAGATATCGAACTGAAATCTTTATCGAATGGAAAAACTCCGGGTTGGAATATTTCATAACCGAGCATCAGATGAACTGTCTCTAAAAGCCCTGCTCTTGCTTTCGTCTGAACTTTTTCAGCCACAAAAAGGATATGCATCCCAACACCCTGTCTATGCAAAAAACATTTACGTAGACCTTGATTACGAGCAAAAGACTCTTCCAAATTCTTCCTTCTCTCACTTTACATGCAAAAACTAACCTGATCCATTGTTTTACAGGATTGGGACCCTCGGCAAGCTGGAGCAGACGCTGGCCTAGATGCCACAATACTCGCTTCCTTGTCTTCCGAAGCCGCAGAATGGAAGACCATACAAGATGGCCAGCGGATCCTGACCACCACTCCTTCGGTGCTCGGGGGCTGCCGCGCCCAGGTGTACCGGTCTGCAGGTGCCACGCAATGGTACACTGCTGTCATCGTTGGAGTCAACGAACATACTGGGGTGAGTACAATTAGCTTGTATCTATCTAACCTTCATCTTCCTCCAAAGATTTTTAGAACAGATAGTGCCAGCCAAGGCAGACCGTCATCTGACCGATTGTGGGAACATACTGGATGCTCAGGATCTGTCGTTGTGACGATTCTTTGGGTAGGCTCTCTGTCTATTGTCCAGCAGCAAATGTGTTCTGGCTGATAAGAGCCACTCGCTATCTAACGGCTTTGTAGACAATCCATTGAAAAACAATTTACCAAATGGCCCCCAAATATCCTCCCACAGGTTCTATTTGCAATCTCAATTCGTTTATCCTGAGTAGTTTTGTGATATGATACGTTGATTGATCGAATGCATTAAATCAATTTCAATCGAACCATTTAATTGATTCATCGATACTAGAGTTCTACGAAGGCCAAGCATTCGCTTTCTGTAGATTAAAATATTTAACCATACCTGGTTAAACTGGAAACCAATCCCAAATTAGTTGGGAACAGGGTAAATAATGAATGCACCAGTTCCCGATACGTTCTAAACTTCTAACTAAGCACTACGATTAATCAAGATTAGATAGTTAAATTTAACAAGACTACAAGAGCCAAGTTCTTACTAAGAAAACTTGCCTCGAAGAGCTTCAAGAGCTCGGATATATTAGGCTTTTTTTTTTTTTTTTTTTTTTTTTTTTTTTTTTTTTTTTTTTTTGGGTGGGAAATCATCAAATGACCCCTCCCGCTCTGGGCGGAGCGGAAGGGAGTGTCAGACTCTTACTGACTAAAACCCACCCGTGTTCCTTCAGTTGCCTGTGCAGGGGCCACGGTATCTCTTTCGAACAACCCGCGACCCTGGCGGGCATCGGCCCTAGCGGACCCCGTCAGTTGGTGCTGACATCTCCTTGAGGCGCGCGTGGAACACAACGCGCCGTCGACCCGGGCCTGGTCCTTACCGGACGGCGAGCTGCCCATTGCTCGCCGTCCGCAAGCCCGCGCCTACGGTGGCCGGGAATCGGCTATCGATTCCCGACGCCCAGGGCGTCTCCTGCGGCGGCTAGGGGCGTGAGGGCGCAAGGATTGCCTCTCCCTCACGCGCTCCGCCTCCTCCTTCGCGAGCATCACTGCTTCGCAGAAGGAGGCGACAGCCTCCCATGCACTCTCGCTCCGTACCATGGCCCGGACTAGGGCCGGACGCGAGAGATCGCCGCCGCCGATCGCCTCCGTGAGGACACGGCGGTGCTCTGCCCAAGCTGGGCAGATCTCCACCGTATGCTCCACCGTGTCCTCCGGGCGATCCACACAATGGTGACACCCGGGCGTTTCCTCCCGCCCTATTCTGGACAGGAACCTCCCGAAGCAGCCGTGCCCGGTGAGGACCTGCGTTAGGCGGAAGGTGAGGACGCCGTGGCGCCTCCCTAGCCACTCCTCAAAGAGGGGACTTATCGCCGCAATTGTGGCGTGCCCAGGATATATTAGGCTAAGCTGAGTAATTTCGAAAACATTTCACAGAAAACTAGATTCGCTGAACAACGACATAACAACTCCTGCAGTGCTCTTACGTTTTTTTACGTGATAAGTTTCCTTAAAATATGGAGATTGGGTAAATTTTTTTATACCTGAGCGGACATTTATCCAATCTGACATGTTCTCAACAAGTTTATATAGCAAACACAACCCTCCTTCTGGCGCAGTCGAGTAAAAAATACAAACTGAGTTTTCATAGTCACATGTCAGATGGGAAATTGACTTCAAAAGTCATCTACCGTTTTCTTTATGTTCCAATTATTACACAAAACTAATTCCAACTTCCAATAAAGTAACGTGATTGACGATCGACATCTGTCATGAAAATCTACCTAAAGAAATGTATCTCGATTCGAAAAGATTCATGTCTATTACCAACTCAATATTTATATCCAGTCTGTTTTAGATGGTTTTTATGTCAACTTCCTCAGCATTAACAAGTCGTTTAAAATGATCTATTTCGAACAGGATATAACAAAACCCATTAAGATAATAGCGTTCGTGAATTCTTATCTCCCAGCTCGTTGCCTTAGCTAACAATAGGATCTCGAAGGAATACCTTCAATATAATTGAGTGCAGGTGAGCATTATAACATGAACAAGTAACTGTACAAGAAATTCTACAAGATAATTCCAAAGCGGGAAGTTCTGGAGAAAACCAGTTTGGTTTATTGAACGCGATGGCATCCGACAACGATGTTCAATTTATAAGGGCTCTCATAAGTAACGAAACAACTTGAACAGCGTGTTCGTTACTTGATCAACATATGGAAACCTGTTCTGCAGAACGCTGTGTCGCTCCATAAATGTGTACACGGAATCCTGAACTTTCCACATGTTTCCAATTATAATGCTGCCTCTGTATTGGCCGATGGCGCCTGTTGGAAATGTAGAACCTGTTTAATACTTATTGACGGATTACCAAGTACTTTGATGGAACTCGTTAATTCGAAGGCAGCCATGAATGTAATACATGTACAGAGTAACTGCCAACGTCGGCCAGTTAGTAAAACAGCGAGTCAATTTATGTCGACAGCGTCCGTGTGAGGTAACGCTGATGGAGATTTAATTGAATTCTGTGATCGATGTGTCATGCGTAGGACTAAGTGCCGTTCAATTAATTGTAGTCCATTAAATTGTCTTTAATGCCACAGTTTGCCCTACAACAGTGTGATCTTTAATAGCGTTTCTAACTAACATAACTGGTAAATACGAGTTAGTGTCATGAGAGTTAAGCGATGGAACTTTGCAAAGAGGACTGCGTGTGTGTTTGAAAATAAGCTACCTTTACTTTGAAGCAATATTCTCCTAGGGATACAGAATTAACGCATGTTTGCTTTTAGTTTAATCTATGCGAGCTTGGTGTAGATTGTAGTCTAGTTGAATATTAATATCCATAATTTCAAATTCCATGCCCGTATAGTACTTGAAACGCCAACCGTTATTGTTTACGGATCAAGGCCGGCTCACGATATTAACTGGGATCTAACAACAGCTTTGCTTGAACATTATATAATATTAGTTTCCCATGTAAACTGCCGTATAGTATAAGTAGTACTACTTAGTTCTATATATGTTTGCAACTAATGTAAACAAGGTATCGTATGAACAACTTATTGGTATTATGATCAAACGGAAATTGTAATATGAAAAATTCCTGCTTACGTCTTGTGAAATGTTTGATGTAAACGTATTGTTTAATGTGGTCTAACAAGGCATTTTTATCGGATGCCTCAATAGATTACATTGCTGAATTATATTTTGCATTCATATCTTGATAGTCTATTTCGATAGTCGATACAGTCATCAATTATGTTATCTCCTTTAAGCATGGTAACATTTTCTAACCAACGTTTTTTACAAGCAGAACCGCTATCCTCATTACGCGATATTTATTACACCATTGGTCATAATTATTTATGAGAGGAAGTTGTAACTGTCTGCCGGCTTGTTCCGTCTTAATGCTTATTAATTTATTATTGTACAATCATTTCCTTTAGTTATTTCCATAATGCCTTCGGTTCGTTGCCTAGCAGCCAGAAATTCTATTACAGTGTTAGGGTGCGACTAGATTACGTTATATAACACATAAACTTATGTTGTATAACACGTCCAAATAAATTTACATTGTATGTTATATAACTATGTTTAATAACATGTTATGTTACACAGTGTGGATGTAGACGCACCTTGAATATCGATTCTGGGTTGGCTGAGCTTACTGACAATCAAAATTAATCTGTAATATATCGCTCATTTGCTACAAGGTCGACTTATCTCAAAATTGATGGTTTTTTAGTTAATAATAAAGTTGTGTTGAAAAAATCGCTGAATTGAATTTTGATATGATATTCACAATGTGAATATCTGCCCTCTCTGTCTTACTATAGAGCTTAGAGAAATTTAATGACGTTTTTTACAGTAAACGGAGCTCAATTTTTTCAACACAACTTTATTATTAACTAAAAAATCATAAATTTTGAGATATATGTCGATTTTGTAGCAAATGAACGATATTTGGGGAATTTGTAAGTGTATAAAGCTGTGTCGACAATACTGTGGCGTGTGGGTGGGTTTTAGGCGATCCGTTCCACCCCATTCACCCCTTCGCTAACTTCTCTAAACAAACTTTGTTGTTTTGCTTATTGAAACACTTTATTGTTTTTCTTTCATCTCCTCTCCTTTTAGGATGGCGATGTCGAAGTTGTATTGTACGTATCCAAACGAAAGGTTTCTGTTTGGATTGCTTGTTAAATGCTTTTGTTGCTGGACTGTTTACTGTTACATGAATAGGAATTCTTTTTGTTTTTCAATTTACAGGTTGAATTTAATTAATCTTTCTTCTGGCTAAACGTTTGTAGGTCTATTATTTTATTTTGACGTACTTTCACTGTAATTAGTCCCTTCAAGTTGGTAGTAGTATTCCCGAGTTATTCACACAGGGTAAAGTTGAATAAATAAATTTTGTAAATTTAGAAACGTGGGGTGGGATTCAGTCTAGCTTTCTTTTCTCTTTAATTCCTAGAAAAGGTCCCAATACTGTAGAGACATATCAACGTATCCGAATAGTGGATTTAATTACCATTTCATGCTTTGAATTTACCTACCACTTTGAAGGAGACGCTACTTTGTAAAGGCACCAGTTTCATTATCTTGCAAATGAGCTCAAGACTTGAGTACTTGAAGTAAAAGAGTCCTTCCGTTGGTACATCTGAAAGATATAATGTACAAAGTGGAGGCCTAGCAAAGTTAGGAAGACACATAAACCGCACGACTTCTAATCGTCCTTGTTCGGGTGGGTGATTGCGAACTGCCAACTACAATTATTACAATAACTCATCAAACTCTTCACAGTCTGTCAGAGTTTCGGAGTACTTCAATCTATCTCGAACTTTGCTAAGTAATTACAGTTAAAAAGTTGAGACGTTAAACAAATTTATACTGCGAATTAGCGAGTGGAAAACTTCGTTCGTTCTTCGCAAGGTTCGTATTACTGGAGTCCGAAACGTCGAAGTTTTGAGTAACCCCCTCATTCGCCCCCTTTTCTTGTTTCTCAAGTAACTTTCTTGAAGTTTCTTCTTTGTTTCTCGCAAGTTTGTGTCCAACTTTGTCTGTCGGCTGTCGACATGTTTATCGACAACACTCTTTGTTTGTTTTATTGATATATTTGACAAACGTTTACTCCACAGTATTTTCATGTTACATAATATCTTTGATGTTTTCGATTAACAATGCGTATCATTCGTCACTATGCAAATGATTCATCCAACAAAGGATGTCCGCATAATTCTATACAACAAGATCATCCGTGCGTAAGAATTGAATACAAAGAATGATCCAGACGCTGTTTTTGTGAATACATTTTCGATTCTGATTGAACTCACGCTAGGCGGAGTTGATAGGTACGTTCAAGGTTATATTCGCTCAAAAAACACCTGTACCCACTCGACAAGCAACATAAAGCAGATACGTATTTGTTTACGCCATATTCTACCGAACTTAACCGAACAGCGCTCGGGCGTGAGAAAGTTTAGATGGGAATTTAGGGAATCTTGTTTGTTTACGAAATTACGATTATACACGTAAAACACCTGCAAAACTTCGTGTTTTACTTCCAAAGAAATTGGTTTATCTTATACTATAAGTGTTCTTGTTTGTATGATGGACAGGAAATTTATTAATAGTGTCGATGAAAGAACTAAACAAAATGTCTATGAGGCTGCTTTTTGTTTTCCTTCAAACTCATATTTATAATTCTGTATGGATTCCTATAAATATCAAACTATCAACTATGTACTAATTCTACGTATAACGATGCCTACTTTTGTAACTAGATGGCGCTAGTAGTATAGTAACGAGATAAACTGCCACGATCACGCTAGAGACGTGAGGTGCTATAATAACGGTATCAGATCATCATAGATGATCGTATTACCATATCTGGTTCTATAAACAACGCTATTTCTAAGAATCCGGTTATGTAGTAGCTTCACAGAAAAACAGAGTACTTAATAAAGTTTTTATTTCTTATTTTGTTCCCAGGAGCTGACTGTGACAGATGATACGGTTTTGGAGGAGCACAGCGAAGATCCATCACTGGTGCAGATGAGACTCCTGGGCGATGGAGGTAAACATGTTTACAATACCTCTACACAACATAATACACATAACACAATTCAAAAGAATAGCAATCAGCCAATGGATTCCAAACAATGCGAAACCGTATCGCGTTGTCGCACTACGCATCATTATTCTGGTTAACGATTAAAAGGATCGCCATGATTGATTACGATAACATTTATGTGGGTACATGGAAACAGTGGGGTCTGGTTACATAACCTACACGCTGCAGTGAACAATCTTCGGCCATCTGTAGAACAATGGCTGGTTTCACCACGCACAGTTATGATTTATACTTAATGTATTTTTAAATAGATATCGCTCAGCTTATTGTAAGGTCGACATTATGAATGTTTATCTAAACTAATAACCCTATTACGGGAGAACGAAGTAAACAATAGTATCTGGTACTTGACCTTTTTGTACAAATTGAAGGAGTCTAAAAGGGGTCTAAAAACTGTAAGTAGTTTGTACCTACAAACAAATAGAGAGTTCCTGAATAGAAGTGACTGCGTCGTTGGTCTAGCAAGCGCTACTGCTGAGCATGATGAGGCCTTGGGCTCGATTCCTGGGCAAGACAAAATGTTATTGAGTTTTTCCATCAGGAATTTCTCAGAAGCAGCCCAGAGTCTGTATTTGTGCCCCCTTTTATGCATGGGACTTAAAAATAACTGGCGAAATGTGGGTGGTACTATAATGTCCTTTGCCTAACCCTTCGTGAATTTTAGGCGTGATGTTATATTTTGTTAATAGAAAGTTCATTAGTTAAGATTCTCATTGTTCAGAGTGTCTGAGAAATTATAAAGTACACGTAGAAGTTACATCAAACAATGAATCTAGCTCGGGGCAATGTAGAGCTATGAATGCGAAGATATCTTTTATAAATCGATCCTTTGTTTAGATAGCAGCTGACAGACTAATAATAGTGCATTATAATATTGTGCAACCGTGTGTGCCAACGGCTATATTGCAACGAGAACATAGGATGGTGTTGTAAATACTTGTACGTACATAATTGGATTGAAGCCTTAGTAACTGACGTTGCATTATGCTGAAGAAAGAATGTACGCTTAGAAGTTACAACTGACTTAGCGCATCTAGGAACTAAACTTAACAAAGGTAACATAGGAAATTATAATTCAGCGATCAGCGTTGCAAAAGATCCTAATTTTAACACAGGTATAACTATAGATTTATGCCTGGTTGAGGGCATGAGGCTCGACCCTTAAAACATACTCGTAACTGGCGAAGTGTGGGTATACAGGTCATCTCTGCCTAACCTTTTGAGGAGAACAAGCGTGATGGGAAGTTATATTATATACCTATAGATGAAGACAAAATATAAATGAAGATTTAAGATAAGATTGACGAAGAAAACGTTTTACAGATCTAAGAAAAAGAAAGTCGAAGGTTCCGATGTATTTTATTCCTGACTTTATTTTCTAGTTGTGACACAAGCATGTTCACGACAGTTCTCTATACAATACAACATCTAATCCTTAGTAGATAGTTAATCCTACTCGTGTTTTCCTCCAGAAATCCAAACATTGACTTTACCTTGTTTTTTTCCAGTAATCGAATCGATCATGAAGGGAGAAGTGGTGGGCGTAATGCCGAGACGCTCTCGCTCAAACCTCCAAGTAAGTTGACTAGCTAATAATCTGTCTTGAATATTTAATTAAGTTAGAGATCCGAGCTCCGACGGTATAAAGGAAAATTATCCAGTTTCAACGAGACGATGTTTCTCGAAGCTAGCTGTATTACGCCCATGCCCATGTAGGTTGTTAGTCCTGTAACTTCTAATTGAATTCTCTTAGATTTTAGAGCGTTCTTAAAATTAATGGAAGAAATTGAAGTAAAATATTTAGCGTTCCAAGAATTACGGTATTTACGGATGGAATTTATATTCCTTTGAAAGTACAATAGTAGTTTTCTTCGTAAAACTGTCCTATCTACAGGTAATTTCTTAAAAGTGACCTAGAACGGGCCGATCCTACTTCAAAATGTTCATAGCATGCAAATCACTTATGTATACGTATACTTACTCAAGTAGCGTTTGCGTTTGTCTATCTATCCGTCGGTTATTTTGGTGTTCGTGTCGCGACAAGTCTTCGGCGCCTGGTGACGCATACCGTACGCCGCCATTATCCTGAACTCGCACCGGTTCAGCTAAATATGGTATAAATGACTAACTGGTTGGCGTAGTTACGATCTTGGTAGATGCTACCAGTTCGGAATTAATTGGGTAGTAATCGTAAAATAAAACTGATATTCATGCTTTGATAAAGACAGTATAGAAATAGAAAAGTTTAGTCCTTGTTGAACCCCCACAATCTAAACAATATAAACGTTGAATAATGCAAATTGCGAATCAAATAATTTGTTTTGAACCAATCTAGAATTCTAATCGGTGTAATCGAGAAATAGCTCTACTTATTCAACATCAAATAATAGCGAGCAATGTTTTAGACTTATGTTTTTTTTAATCGTCTTCAATCTTACACCTTTGTTCCACTGAAATCCTCTAAACATTTATGACATAACAGTGTTGTAGGTTACCGCAGAAAGTTTTCTCAACAATGTTTCGGTTGTTCAAGTTCTGTCGCTCCAACTCTCAACTCTAAACGATAGAGTTTCTGCACCACTGAACTCATTTGAATATTGGAATAGAAATTTCTACTAAGAAGTTTGGCTTCGGTATTGTTTTAATGTTAATCGAAGGATGGTTAAGGGCACAAGCGGAATACTCCATTTGAATATTGAAATACGTGCTGGCTTTAAAACTTCTCGGGTGTTTCAAATTTAGCTCCGGGGCTGTTACAAGTGTAAGATAATTAGCTTCCAGTCCATAAATATGGCCAGACTAATTCTGTTTCTGAGTAGATGTATTTACAAACTATATTCAAAGTGCATTCGCTAATGTAATGAGGCACACGTAAATTCTACTGGCAGTTGAGAAACAACATCTTTACATCTTTTTGTGGTTCTATTGAGGTTTTAGCTCAGAATCTAATCAATTATCGTTTGTATAATTTAGCTCAACATAAGTACTATTTTATCGTTTTCTTTTATTAATTTTTAATAACCTGACTTATTACCAATTATTTTGCTCCGCCACGTTTATGTAAATTCAAGACCTTGTTTTGGTAATAAACGGTACAGTTCTAAAGTTACGTAGAAATTCATTTTTATTAAAATGTCGGTCTTGCTCAAGATAACTTTCAAGGTTCCAAGGATCGGACGCTCCAAGGTCCCGACATTCGTGAAGGACATGTCTTTTATTCTTAGATGAAATGAGTTCTGAATGAGAATGACTAATTATATGGTTCACCTTCAGATAATCTTGTCACTCTTGTCAAAACCTTATCGACTGGAATAATTTCGTTACTCCAAGAGAATTCTTGCGTTTTTGGGTTTGGATAAAAGTTTTGCTAATTGACTGCCTCTTTTTCTGTTATCTTTGTCTTAATTATACATGCATTTTCTTGTCCTGTGGTGCTAGGTACAGGTAGGTGCTTGATCGTTTCGCTTCGGATCGGAAATTCGGAACTACTTTTGTACTGTTATAAACGCCACAAACGTAGCATAATCATCAGCGTATAATAATCATTCAAGTACATTTTTCTCAACATCATTTTTCATATCTTTTCCATAAAAGAATATATCTAGGTACTTCGAGAACAAAGAAATGTTCGCAAGAAGCCTCGGATAATAACAGCATAGTAACAACGAAATTAACATAAAACGAAGACAAGAAAGTCGTCAGTAACTGCGCAGTGACCCATCCAAGCCCTAGGATACGTAGTTATTATTCACAGAAACCAATCATAAGCAGGACTCGGACCTCGAAACTACTGTCTGCCTTTATTGGTCGCAATATCAGACTCGTCGAAAGGGTCTCTTTAAACTGGTCCTATTTAGAACACCCACGCTTACTTTTCATATTCCTTTGGAACCTTATATGTTAAGAATTTGAATAATCTTTGCCCGTGAACATAAACGAGGTCTCCGCAATTATAGTTTGAGTGAAAGAGTTTCAAATTACATACTTCTATTACCAGACTAGATTACGAACGAACAACGTCTGATTTAGATTTAAATTGCTCTGTCAAACGAAGTACCTACGTAATCTAGATTGCGAAAGAGAGAATTATTTTATAAAACGGTAATGCAGTCGTCCGAATTCGTGTCACCGTCCATAAAGCATATTTCTTTTTGAAAGCCAGGAGGCAATGAGAGAGATTTAGTGGTGCATTGTATATGGATGTCACGTACAGCCGCGCAATGCCCGATAGTGCTCATCTCGTATGCCACCAATACACTCGGCCATAATTCTCGTCTGGCTATGTTTGCCTCCGCGCTGACGACACGCGCGTCGTTCATCAAAATAGTGGACTTTAAACGTTCCATTAGTCCATTACACCAGTTTACTGTGTCAATCAATCTCGTAACCTAGAAAGAACCTTGAATATTCCGCTCAGCTCTGACGCTAACATTGTTTAGTTACGACCGTTGCACTACTTTCCAGGTACAAAAATATGAAAAAGACATTTGAAAGCTCTCGTAGTTTGTCACGTGAATAATTCACATCGCATCCACTCTAACCGACAACAAAGCGTTCAAAACAATCCCACATTTGCATACCAAACGGAAACCTAGTTTGACATTCATAAAGGCGCAATTTATGCTCAATTAGTGCAAATTCTTGTTCCTCTTACCTCTAATTTTAATTCACCCGAAAATTCAACTCGACGTAAATCCTGCAAATAATACGATTAAACCGAACATTGCGCCCCGATTTGACAAAGGGGGAGCGAAGCAATTCTCTTCGTAGCAATTTGTCTGGTTCAGTGACCCTTTTCGGAGACATGAGTATCCCGGCTCGGAACCCATAAACAATTCATCTTGCGAAACCTACGCATAGCGACAGTAGATCAGAGCATTATGAATGCCCTTAGACTATCGATTCAAAAAGTACATTCAAACAAAATCATCTCCACTTTTCCCTCTAGCCGCGCTGTAATAGCGCCGTCTCTTTCTGCACGTGAGTGGAATGCTAAACTGTAATCCTAACTCGAGTTGTTCCTGCACGTTCCACGGGAATAGTAAAAGGGACTTTGAAAAGTGCACTTTTAGAGTGTTTTTAGATTGCATGCGACAACTTGGTGTGCAGGTGTTCCGTGATCGTGAAACAGCTATTACTAAGCTTCTTTTTCTATTGACTTTCTGAATTGAACGGTCAAGAAACATCTGAAATTGCTTTTTGTCTAACGCTAGCTCCAGCTCCCACTTGTAATAAAGATTTCAATCGAAAGTTGGCGCCGTTTGTGTCGTAAAGGTTTATTTAAACTCGTTCTAAACTTTGCTAATGACCTGGGATTTTGGTGTGGGAAATCCGGTTAGTCACGATGTTGCCGTCTTCAGTAATTTAGTAAATAAAAACATTGTTTGACGTAAAAGTTTTGGCAACGTTACTGCTTGGTATTGCTCGCAACTTCACAATAAATCTGACATTTTTTCAGCTGTTAAAATTGGTTAGATAGGGGTCATAAAAATAAGTTATTGGCATCACATTTTTAGTTGTATGTGTTTTGACTATCAATCAAAATGTGTGCGTTCATTACTTTAGCCTACTTTTTGTGCTGATTTTTATGTGAGTTTGAATAAAAAAATATTGAAAGTTATCGTGCCGGTAAATCAACTGTCAGACAGGCCATTTAGACAATTATTAATAGAAAGTGATAAAATGCTGTGGTATGACTGTTTTGATTCCTATTACTTACTTATATGATTTATGTTAATTTAAGCAATTAAAAACTATATTATCCAAGACATCATTTAAATAATTATGACAGCAGTTACATAATTCGATTCAAATAGTAATTAAGGCTTCATTATCAAATTAAAATCAAGTATTATATGTATATTTGGATTAGAGGTCGCAAACATGTTATAGATATTATGAGTTACATAAATTATTGAATATAATGGAAAATAATAACGTGATTGTGGTTTTATGTTTAAAAAATCGTAATTTCTGTATGACAGATCGTAAACACCACTGAAAAAGTTAAATTTATTATTCTGAAGGCAATAAAAGTCAGTCTAAACAATAAACATAAATTCTTTATTATACATAGATGCAGATACACATAATTATTAAAAACGTAAGGAAGATTTGCATTCGCACTAACGTTTCAGAGAAACCATTTCTAGTTGGGGAGCTGCCAAGAACAACTCTACACCTCCTGGTCAATTCAAATAAATTATCGTTTGAGACTGAGTGTTGATAAACATGAACACAAGTGAAATGAATATTTAATTATACTTAATGTTGAAATATAAACATGTGTATAATTTTATTAATAATCCTTCTCGAAAAAAATACTTTTAAAGAGAATTAGGCAATACATCAACCTGCTATTAGCAAAAAGTATTCCAACTGTTTCTAGAGTCTTGTACCAGATTTGATTTAGATACAAATTTTTGTTTCCCACGAGAAATACTCCAGATAATCCAGAAAATTGGCTATAGTTGGCTCTAACTTGAAATGAGTAGCAATTGTATTTTCGCAGTGAACATTTTCTGAACGGCAAATAAATTCATAAAACGTATTAAAGAGAATGTCTGCTGTGTAGTTTAGTGTCTATTGGATGTTAAAAAACGAAATAGGTTTACAAAATGGATATATATTGAAAATAGAGCGTGGTATGCAAATTCAATTGCAAGCTGTGCCGTATCTGAACATGTTGTATATATTTATATAGGGCCCTTGCTTCTCGAGCGTTCGTGTCGGAGAGAAACTTGCTTCGTGAATCGATTCAAACTTTTCCTATTACCATGGAATTGGCTTCGACGTCACGCTTGTTTTTTGTCGATACATATACATTGTCTCCGATTGTAACAGGTGTAATATTTGCATAAAAACGGCCCCCTTATTCATTCTTGTTTAATATTGAATCTGAATCAAACGTTCATATCTTTATGGCATTCCACCATTTTCCCTATGACATTACTAGTAATTAAAGCCGAAAATCTTCAAACGTCTATAGGATGGTCTCTTATAAATTCTCCGAAAATGCTTTAAAGAAATTGAGAATGATGAATTTATTTACTTAGAAGTTAGTAGACGGAGAAGTTTATAGAAGCAATTTCGCTTATGTACGTGTATTGTCTTTGTAAACAACAACAAAACTACTTATTTCATCTTTTTTAAAAGAAACATGTTGACAAAATATTCTACAGTGAGATAATTATACATTGTGATCGAATGATGATACATGCCCATGGAACCCTGTTTGCTTACCAAACTAAATGCCAATATTTTTTATGTCATGCCATATAAAAAGAGGCGATAGTAGTAACAAAAAATACATCTCCAGCTTTTACGTAGTATGGGCTAGTGTGTACTTCTCTTCGCATAGAAAACCAGTAAAATAACATACATTTTACAAACATCAAAATGGGGTACGTCTATCATGATTCCTTTGTGTTTGTTTCCCATAAAAAGTCAGAATACACTTGAATGGTAGTTTTTGTATGTAAATACCGTAGATGTCGAATAAATAAAGCGCCCCTCTGCGACCGGGTCACTGGTGACATTGTAACAAGGATTAATGGTCCACATTTGCAATTTATTCCGTTATCGTCATATTCGTTTTGGAGATGTTCGTAGAGCGTGGCCCATTTCGCTCCATTGTGTTTAATGGCTGTTCTAAAACTCGTTTCTTCGTGAATCAATTCGGCCGACAGATCAAGGGCATATTGAACAATTTCGATACTCAGCGTTGGTCATCGTTTTTGTTTTTGGCTCCTCGCCAGAAGCTTTGTTGTCAGTAAAAATAAACGTAGTTAACCTGGCAGTCATAGCAGTAACTAAGCATGATTCATGTTCTTGATATAATTCACGAAGATAATCTTTCTCGTTATCTTGGAAACGTGTTCCTTGTCATCTACACATAATAGTGGCAGTAATTATAATCAAGTCAGCGTTACATACTGTTTGCATATTATATGGAAAACTTTTGCAAAGTTATGATTGTGATATATTGCGAATAAATAATTTCCTTGTTATAATTAATTTCTACATGTTTATCTCCGTGTGAACCGTAATGTTTAGTAAATACATATCTAAAATTATATTTATATCGTTGCTGTCTGTAACAGGTTTCATCACAGAAATAATTCAATTAAACCTATATCATAGAGCCTTGGTTCTCGGAATCAATTATCGTTGCTTAATTCGTATATATATATTTTGATCGTGATAACTGATATTACATTGCATAAATTCCGCAGTTAATAGGATTTGCTGCAAATGACATTTATATTCGTATATTATACAATACAGTAAATGTATAATATTACTCTCTGAGTTTCAGACTTGTGTAATGATTTTACGAGACTTTTATTCTTGGTTTATTCTTGTTTATTCCCTCAGACGTCAGAAGTTCTACGCCAATCTGTCTGTCGGTTGTGCTGTAAGCTTTTTCTCTTCATATCATTCAGATTCATTTGATACTTTGCCAAAACGTGATCTTATACTGGTGGATCTTTTGAAAGGTGGGTGGCATCTCTTTCATGATGATTTCGAAGCTGAATAAAAACAAAGTATGTTATACTGTCGAAAAATTCTTTGTCATAATTTTAATTTTATTTCCACCTGCCATGTTTCTACTGAAAATAATTTCGTGAACGTCAGACTTCGTTAACCTTTTGTGTCTATGCCAAAAATAGAATCAAGTGAAACTTTCTAGCTTACAGGAGGTTGATTTATCTAATTTATGTAACGTCTAACTTTTTCGTTATCTAGTTCCTGAGCAAAACTTATACATTGGAGCGTCAATATTGTTACTTTCATGTAACTAGTATTTGATTCATTTAGAATAACAAGAGGGAGAGTATCTCGTGAAAATGTAATCGGTAAAGTTTGTTCCAACATCGGCCGACTTTCCACCTCCATCGGTGAAGTTAGTTAATGCGAGTTCCCGTAGCGTGCAGCGGATACGGATATCGATCGCGTCAAGTGCGGGACGCCCGGGATTCGTCTGGCAGTCCCGGGTAACCGAACACCCTCGCCCCACCCTACGCGCCGCCCGTCAAAAGGGTCTGTATAACGTGCCACTCACTACTTTGTTCTTGTTTTGTTTGAAGGTTAATATTCATTTTGACCTGAATGACGGAGTTCCCTGCTCAAATGGGAATTTGAATTAGAATTCTTTGATGAAACTCTTTTGATGATAGATGTTCTTGTATACGTAGAATGATGTGTGCTGATTCTATTGAAACATGATTCACGGAAATTTTGTAAATCAGTTAACTGGAACAAATATCATCAATCTTGAAATGATCATAATTATTCAAATCTAAACATTTCAGTTCCATTAGGAACCAAAGAATTAAAGACAATATTAATTTATCATCTAATAAATATTGACCAGTGTTATTTATGTTAGATACCAAAACCAAGCTTTCTATTACTTCCTCTTTCCTGGCGATTAAAGATAAAATGCTTTTAGTTGCTCGTGAGTTAGATAAGCTACAACCAGTTTACATTATACAATATTACTCAACAGATAATATATCTTGTTTATCACCTGTCGATATGAACCGTCAGTTGCCACAGAGATAAGCGTATCTCAAATCTATATCACTAAAAAGATGACCTTGCTTGTGCGGAAGGCGCAATGTGTGTGAAGTATAATTAATTATGCAAGCCTGTGTCTGTTGGCCAGGCAGCCAGGCTTGCGCCGGGCTCGGGTGGTGGGGAGGGCCGCGGGGGGCCCCTCCCTCCCGGCCAGCCAGTTTGCGCCATTCTCCCGCGTCGGCATCACTACGCTCGGTTACTCGTTACTCGGAACGGTTTACTGAACGCATCTTACCTTTCACCGCACTAGCGTCACATGTTTTTTCAAATTTCGAATGTGCCGCGTGACGTCGTGAAGTGATTTTGGTGCTTTGTGGCCTGTGTGGACCGTGGAACGTCCCTCGCCGAGCCACCGGTACTTGTTATGACTCATTGTTTACTATCGCCTATTAGTTTGCCGGCTTGCTTGTATGATTTATTATATTTCTTAATAACAGCAATAACACTTTATTTCGTTAGGTCATCGGGTGTTATACAGTATTATCGTATCACATACTTATATTATGTAATTTATTCACCACAAAATATTAAGTGCTTCAAAGAACTATAATTATTATTATGATATTTACTTATTTATTTGCATAGCCGCTTTAACTTCTGCTTCCTGTTTTAAAAGTGAATGAATAATATCCATAATCCGAAAATGGATTTATTGTCTGGCCAGCTGTCCACCTGTAGCCTAATTCGATTTAGCATTTCTTTTGTTCATAATATGATACTACGTACAGTACAGTCCGGAGCCTAATCTGCAACAGTGAACATGCATCGGAAAGCTAATTAGCATATAATGGTTTGAGCACGACCGGCACATACGTATACGTATACTACATGCATACTACGCTCGCATGCAACTATGTAGGCGCAGTGCATACAAAGTAGAGATAGCCACACCCCGATAAGGACTGTCTCTCTCCCACCTTCACATCTCTGTTCAGTATATTAGACAGCTTAACACACCGTTAATTTCGAAGAGATGTTTACGACACTTTCTGCAAACGTTCGCGAGAGTGGACTGCACTCCCGGAGCCCGGAATTAGATCAGTTTGAGAGTGTTGCGCATCACTAATCGACGCACGCACGCACAAACTGCGCCATGTTGTTATAAATTGTTATTACATCGCCTTGTTTGCTTTTGTTCTTTTCTAACTTCTTTGTTGGTCGTTATTGTTCCTTTGTTCGGCATGATAAAGTGACCGCTGCGGACGAGACTATTTATAAACATTCAATCTATGATCGGATTATTTTCTATTGCGCTACTCCCACAATTATCGGATAATTCACAAAGGTCATGCGCGATACTTTCTCTGGTTCTGAAACAACAATAGAAACCAACGTTGTAGGCATAACACGCCGCAGGTGCTGGCATAATTTAAGCTTTTGTTATTCTGCTTTTACGAAATAAAATATGACCGTAAAGGGCAATAAAGCCCAAATAGGGAGTTGAATAGTTGCCTAGACGCAACGACATAAAGGCGGTACACGAATACCACGGCCCGTCTACATCCCACGTATACGCCCACTATACGTGAATAAATCTCACCTGACAACGCCGGCCGCGCCGGAGTCCGGACTGCGGCGACCGGGCCGAACCTTCCATACATAGCGCTAGCTTTACGTTAGCGGATTTAATAGAAACGTGATCGATTCCACGACATTGCCGTGATATTTTCCGATATAAAACAACAAGGTTTCCTTTGAGAAAATAATGCATGTTGATACCCTATTTTATTTTATCAAGCGTTGTGATTGTGACAATGAAACAATAAATAGCTATAACAATAAATAGGATGTGAAAATTCCCAACCAATTCAATTGTTCAGCCACAAAAAATGTAACAGAATGTTGTTATTCAGAATTGACGAACTGCGGAGAGCAATCGAGATGGAAGTAACAAAGGCATAAGTTCCGACTGGCTGTCACGGACGGCGACATTCCCCTCTTATTTATGTTCGGGGCTATCTCTAACCGCATTGGAGACTTGCCATTATGTATGTAAACCACATACACTTATTATATTGACGTCATAAAACGATACGAGTTATAAAATACCCGTTGCTTGCTTATATTAACCCCGTCGTAACTTTGATATATTATTCATTATCTATGTTACAGCACAGAATAACTAATAATACTTAGTACTTAGTTACAGCTTAATTTGTTTTGGCTTTGGTCTGATAAACATCAACAATATGCCTTGTAGAGTAGTAAGTACACTTAACAAGCAAACCAACATTGTTATTTACTTCATTAAAATGAGTAACTGTTTGGTCCATCGATTTAAGTCCAGACTCGAGTAAGCCAGAAGCTTCACTTCGAAATTCCATTTGAGATCATTAAAATGCGATGAAGCGGTGTAACTTTCAAAGGTAGTTATATTATTAAATCTCTTCTTTATTGTGTTGACCCACTTTCTGTACGTTCTCGTAGAATAATTACATATTCCCTTTTACTTATTGCTACTGCACAAGACATTAATTAAATAGGTTTGGGACGGATCCAAGTTTCTGTTGTGTGGAACTTTGCTCGTATGTGTTATCCGTTTATTGCTTTCCTTGCTGTTTTATTTGTATTGTCTTTTTACCTTATTTCCGGCACTTGCTGAAGTTTTCTTATTAATAAGTAATATTGTTAAGTATCACTTTACTCTTTGGTGCAAACTTTGTCCTTCATATTAATAATTTTATCCTTATTCGGACTACAGTACTTAGTTTATTCGTTACACTTATTTATCTTAAATTATTATTACAAAATACAACATAAATAACTCACTTAACTGGTATGTTTAATTTATTATGCTTACCTACGTTTCAAGTTAATCATTAGAGCTTCCTGTTTGGCGATACCTACTTTATAATCAACATACCTTCCTACTTCACATGGTAATAAATACCATGAATTAAACATTATCGAATATGTTATTTTTAAACGTTTGCAATTCGCATAACGAGAGAGGATATAAGTATTTATTCGAATACCAATCATACCAATATAAGGTAAAATTATTCAAAAAGGAAATGGTTGATTTGAATACGGTATCGCTTACGAAAATCCACACAAATAGGTAAAATAAGGTAATGTAGTCATAATAATTATGACCAGTTAGTAGCCGTATCGACGTTATAATCTAGTTAGCAAGTCTAGCCCCAAAGGCTTAGGACCGGACTAGGAATACCGGTTTCTAGTGGGAACAGAGGGGGAAGGGGGGAGAGCTGGTCCGACCAGTCGAGTTGCACTCCTGCCCCCGGCTTCACAAGATTGAGAGATAAACGTACCGGGAACGTCTCGTATGAATACACTATACCGTGCTATAGTATAACCGCCTGAGGCACTATGTTTTTTCTTTCCACGAGCTTGAGAAAGTACGTGAAATGGAATACTCGTGTATACGGAACGAACTGCGTAATATAACGCTCAACAATGATAAACGCTTAATCATCTTGAGTAATCACAACAATCCTACTCCGTGTTATGTAATGGAAATAATAACAACAGAGAACGATTACAATGCATTTACAACTACTTGGTATTTTTATGATAACACGCTATTTTTTTTATTGTTTGTGAAGTTAAACTGATTACAGCAACGGTATTTGTAAAAGATAAGGCAAGGCTGTAGTGCGCTTAACATAAGAGTATAATACCCTAATTGACAATACTGATGAGTTATTAAAAGACAGACAACTTACGAAAGATAATATAAAGATAGAATATTGTACGCTTGAACGGATTAATTGTACTGATCCTCTTAAACCAATTACTGCCAGCAGAGAATATACAAAGGAGAGTGTAGCAGTATTATATAAATTATGTTAGAAGCATTCATCGGTAGACAAAGGTCAGGCGAGCGTGCACTTGCGTAACATTTGTAAAGTGTTACTCCGACAGAGTTCCGTGCATCTGCATTATGCAATGCTTCTCGTTAATGCAGACGTGTCTTTCTTTGCAGACAAGCTGGAAGATTTAGACGTATGTCAGAACGTTGAAATGTGTTGAAAGTATTAGGAATATACTCTTCTGATTTAGACGTATGTCAGAACGTTGAAATGTGTTGAAAATATTGGGAATATACTCTTCTGTGATTCGCTTTGTTCCCTACTTTTTATAATGAAGTGACGTCTGATTATCTTGGAATTTCTCAGTAAAAGAGCAAAAGGCTCTAGTGGCATCCCATCACGGTCTCAACAGGATATTTATAAACATTACGTGAATCTTTTTCATGCCGCCATTTTCAAGCCTTATTATCTAGAAAGCTTCTCATAAGGCAGCTAACGTTATTTCAGGATATTAACTCGTAGATTCATTTTCTAGTTAACCGCTTTATAGCTTTAGGTTTAATGAGATTTTCTTTATCACGCAAAATTGTGACTCGCTCAACATTTACATAGTAAAGGATATTTATAAACAATTAGATTGAGTGTTACTACTGAGTAATGTCTTGAAGGCAATTTAGCGCTTTGAGGTAGACCCGTGCCTTGAACCTCTCATGTTCAAATTAACCAATTAATCAAAGCGCTGTCTATTGTGTACCCACGTATCTATTATCACGATCTTGTGAAGGCAGAATGGTTCAATTTATCTTGGTTATTTTGTCGATATTACCCTCCGGGGAGCGGGCACTAGAAGGTGAACTTGGAAATATATCACTGTGTACTGTTGCTGGGGACGTTCACCTGCACTGTTTCTTGTGAATTTTACACATGTGACAGATTGATGGGTGTCCTTTATACTTGACTCTGCTTCCTCGAACGTTGTTGTGGTTTTATACAGAATTATACTGTCTGAATACGGCCCCGTTTACACAACGCGGAACGTGTCGATAATCCGCTTAGTTTTTCTGACTCTCGTTTAGTTTTCGTATAAGCGTGGCGGCCTGGGGGTGATAAATCTTTCCCTTTTATTTTTTTAATGGCCATTAAAATTTTGTAGCGTCGTTCAATTGAATCTTTACTGCGTTTAGATCATTATCATTCTTCTCTTTACATTCAAATTGTTCATACTCCATCTTTATTATAGCGGTATTGTTGGATAAAATCTGCTTCTTTATCATGCGTTAATGAAATATCTTAAGACGACAGTTTGTCATTTTGTGCCAAATGTTGTTAGTTGTTACGCAGAGAGTGGAATGAGATCTATTTTACTCTGTCAGTCTATTGAATACGCAGAATAATATTCTCATTTTCTCAAATGTTTCGGTAATAGGTGCTGAAGCAACGTTGCTAGGCAGAGATCCTTCAAAGACTACTCGTGCCTTAACTTTCCCGGGAAATTACTCCTCGCTGGGCTCGTAAAGCTCTTTAAAATTTAAGCGATCAAGTAATTTTAACGTGTTTCTTTTTATAGCTAGAGGCAAATTGGTATTCATAACAATTTGTTTTCATTCTTCAGGGTTATTAACATTTTTATTTTCATCCTCAATTTTGGTTTCCGTCTTGTATTCATTTGCTTTACTTCAATCCAGTTCAATCTCCGTCAAACCATTTAAGTACTGATAGAGCTGTAGACATCAAATACAATTCTGAAAGCACAAATCTGGTACGTTTGAGTCTTCAGTAATCAGTCCGGCCTCCGGAAGTTTGCACCTAGGTATAGATAGGGACAAGTTGACTTTACTATAGATAAGCGACTTGATAGTACCGTTGCTATAGAACATGGTTCAGTACACTCCGTCCACAATGCTCAACTTGTTTATTGTGTGTTTCAAAGGGAAGCACACAAAGGCCCGATACACAGAGTGTAACGTGCGGTACAACGCCACCACGGAGCATATAAACGATCTGATTGTGTTCCCATTGAATTAACTTGCACTATACAGCTTTCATGATGGCGGAATATTAATCGATTATAAGTTCTATTTAGAGCGCTTGTGAAATGTGTGTGTTGAGCGCGAATATGAGAAAGAGTAAATCGTTTACTATTGAATATGTGAAACTTGTGAATATGTGAAAGAGTAAATCGTTTAGTATTATGAATACTTCATGTCAAATGAAGTCATTTCCTTGCGAAATGTGTAAGTTAAGCATCATCCCACAACTCACTATTTCACACATAATCTATACATATAATAAATCTGTAGAAGGGTCAATTCTGTACATTGAAAATATTGAAAAAATAAATAGCGGGGGGTGTTGCTGGATCGATACCAAACCCAAATATGTGATTAAAAAAATTTTTGTCTGTCTGTCTGTCTGTATATGCAGGCATCACGTGAAAACTAACGGTTCGATTTCGATGAAACTTGGTATAATTATACCTTATTATCCTGGGCATAAAATAGGATACTTTTTATCCTGGAAAAATACGTAGAAAAAAAAATCTTATTTTTCGGTTTTATTCATAGACGTTGTTCTGTAGAACCGCGAACACACGTTGCATTACCCGCAGTGGATAATTTTCCATTTCAATTTAAGAGAATACAGTTTCCTGTAGCTTTGTGTTACGCCATGACAATAAATAAGGCTCAAGGTCAGACCCTAGGAGTTGCTGGCGTAGATCTTACCGCGAGTTGTTTTTCACACGGGCAACTTTACGTAGCTCTTTCCCATGTGAGCAGTCCAAGAAATCTTCATGTTCATATTCCGGACGAGCTCACTAACAATGTTGTGTATGCTGAAGCTCTCAATTAACTTTCTGTCGCATTGTCACGATCACTTTTTTATTATTGCAAACTTTTCGTCATTGTCAGTAATTTACTGCTACATGCTACTTATCAAGGTCGGAATTACTATGAAAAAAATACTTACTACAGAACGCGAGCTCAACAGCAGTAGCTCAATAGAGGGATCTCCTTAATTATTATAGGCTTAGCCGTATTTGGGTCCAATAGATATTTATAAGATGTCATTGTCAGAGTTACTCAAAATGGAGAAATAAACCATCCACGCGAAGACCGACATCCGCGCGGACGGAGTCGCGGGCGGAAGCTAGTATATAATAAATACGATACTACTTGATGATTTTATATTTTCTCTTTTATGTGCATTTGTATATACAAACTGTCTTTAATTTTTGTAATTGGTTTTAAACCGTATTAACTAAAGAAATAAATAAATCAATCATTAAATGAGAATACACTTATGGAATGAAACTCGCCCAAGCTTTAATCATTATCGGAATGTGGAACATATCCTGTACATTATCATAATGCTAGTTATTAAGTTAATAAAACTAGGTTTCATTGAACAGGCCAAGGAGCCAGTGATTCACACTCATGTTAGACTTTATTCAACCAACATAATAACGGCGACCGTTTCCTTTAAGTCAATTTTATCTCATAACGGTCCCGAGGATTTGAATGGGGTGAATGTACCGTTTTCGGTGCGAGGAAGCGTTGCCAAGGGACTGGCCTTTGGAAAATTCACTTAATAGCTCATATACATAGGTAATTGAATGAGGTCCATCCTTTTGTGTATTGAGTAGGATAAAATCATAAATTGGTGCTGTTACTTTTGTGTTTCGTTTGATATATTATATATTTCTTTGGAAAAATAATTTATAATAAAAGCTCATATGCATAGATAATTGAATTAGGTCCATCCTTTTGTCTATTGAGTTTTATAAAATCATAAATTGGCGCATACCTTTGTGTTTCGTTTGATATTTATGGATTGGCACTTTTGCAAAATCTTGACCATCCATCGTTTGTGTTTGCCACAACTAAAAGTTTTTCTTTCTTTCTTGTCAAATTGATTCTAACCCTATTTTGCCAGCTGCACATTTTGAGTGCGTAACCTGCGTTTCTGCCATATTGAAGAAGGAAGGGCCCTATGTCATCGATCCTTATAGGCTCCCATATCACGCTTCTCCTTTATAGGATAAGTAGAACAGGCATTAGTAACATAAACTGCTTCAAGCAAAACAGCTGAACAAGGTGCATAAATAACAAATCGTTGCCAGCTTTCAAAACCATAGATGGCTTTATTATTTTGAAATATCTGACAAGTTTCCTTTTTAACTCGAACGACTCAATTACAGTGGTTCAAAGTGCTTTTAGGGTTCTGTGCGGCAAAGGAAAATGCAGAAACTTTACTAAATTAATTTAGCGTAGGTATACGGTGCGTACACGTCTGCGACAAACCGGACAGACAGACGGCCCTGACGTTCATAAAGACTTCTTCGTGCCGTAGTAACTTGAATTTTCCATATTCTAAGAAAACAGAAATTCCATCAGTCTTTTACTTACAGATGATCAGTTTTTGAAAACCAGTTGAATACAGAATAACTTTTTTTAGAGTCGACTAGCTGTGCCATGCGGTTTCACCCGCATAAGTCTCGATCCAGTGGAAATATCGGGATAAAAATGATCTTATGTTCTAATCAAGGTCATGTGCCAAATTTTATCCAAATCCGTTTCGCCGTTTTAGCGTGAAAGCGTAACAAACAAACACACAAAAAAAATCAAATAAGCTCCCTTTATAATATTAGTTTGGATTCGAGTTCTAGAGTAGGTTGAGAGCGAATGGCCTTATTCGAATACATTATGGAATTAATTGCTTTTGATTCTAGTAGATATGTCTGTTGCTATTCGTTCGGAGGCAATTTGTACCCGGGTAACCGGGTCCATTTAAATGGAGCTCCACGAATTGAGGTTCATTAAATCAGTGAATAATTGGTTGTCAATGTCTAAATACTCTTTATAAGAGTTTTTGACCTATTTATTTTTGGTCTTATTTTGTAATAAGTACTTACTTAATAATTGTAGTTGGTTCTTATTTTCAAAGTTTTTTGATGGCATATAGTATCGTATAGGGTTCCAATCCCGCAATATTGAGTTCCCGTTATTCCGGGATCCCGCATTCATAAATTAATAATAATTATTATAAGGAAATAAAACCAACACAACTTCGCTTTTATTTAAGTTTTACTTTTAGCAAAAAAAATCACTCTCGCAAATACCGAGATTGAAGATAGCCTGAGGGATTGGAATACTGAAGTATTAATATTTATCGGAAGCATAAAATATTTTATAAAATGGAGTGCATAAAATAAATAAGCGTATTTAAAATTCGAAATATGTAAAATAAATAATTGATAACAAGTACTTACGTATGATAATCGGCTTACAGTATTGAGCGGAAGCGATACAATCATTTCCAGTTCGGAGAATTTATGAAATAGGTAGCATGAAATACATTTCAATGTAAAAAAAATCTTTTTAATGCCTCTTTGATATTTTACGAAAAAATCTAATTTTAAGTACCTACTTATTATGTTTTCATCCGAAAAGCAGGTTTAATGAATTCTGACAACATAATTCCATTCAATCAACTTTGCAAATGTTTTCCTTGCATTATAATTGCTCGGAGGGTAAAATAAAAGTACGATCTCGACCCTTTACCCCTCCATGTGAAATCTCATTAAAGCGAAAGATGGTTTTGATCTGTCACGCACAACGTTCCATACATAGCGATAAAGGGTTAAGGGGTGTAACACACCCCGTGCCGGGGGTGAATGACACAGTAAAGGAAGACTCGACATAAAATAGACCGTCCCCTGTATGAGAAGCGGTGCCAAGGGAAATGTATTTACTTGAAACTGTGAAGATACCAAGGTCGTTGTTCGCATATTTTTGTGTAATGTAGCCAACTTTATTATAAGTGCTTCACATTTCATTCCGGTAATCTAAATAGATTAAATTTCTTTAAACGGTCTAAAGGGGTCAAGAAAAGTTTAACTCTATGGAATTATTTATTATTATTAGCCTGTGATGTCCCACTGCAGGGCAAAGGCCTCCCTACTCTCTTTCCACTTCTCCCTGTTCAAAGCTGCTAAGGGCCAGTTCTTGTTGAAGGAGTCCAGCTCATCCCGCCATCTCCATCTGGGCCTGCCACGATGTCGTTTGCCATTAAGAGGGACCCATTGGGTCGTAAGTTTGGCCCATTGTTCGTCTGACATGCGGCAGATGTGTCCAGCCCAGTTCCATTTTAGCGTGGCAGCTTTCCAAGTGACATCAGTTATCTTTGTGATGGAACGGATGGTCGTATTCCTAACTCGGTCTGTTAGTTTGATACCCAGAATACTCCGTTCCATAGCCCTCTGGCAAACCTCGAGCGTGGACCTCTGCTGATTTGTCAAAGACCATGTTTGACCACCATATGTGAGGATGGGAAGCATGCACACGTCAATGAGTCTTCTCTTAAGGGACATGGGAAGATCACCCTTCATTAGGTCTTTCATGGCCCAATAGCTCCTCCAGGCATTTTCGGTGCGTCTTGCAACTTCTTTGTTTTGGCCAAGATAGGGATACTCATCAACCTCCCCACCCGCCACAGTGATCCTGCGATGCGCGCTCTGGAATTATGTATTTATATTTAAAAACGATATCACACGATAGGTGCATGCAGCCATAGATACTTAGATAACAATAATATTATAAACGCTTAAGTCACTCCGTTTGTCCGCCTTTATGTTGCCTTTTCAAGCTTTAACGGCTGAATAGATTTCGATGAAATTTGGCACACAGGTAAACCATGACCTGGGTCCTCTTACCCGGTAACTTAATACCTGGATAACACTATCCTATGTCCTAACATTATGTAACATAGCTTTATCCCACTAATACGTTACTGTGGGCTAATTTCAAACCACCACGCGGGCGAGACCGTGTTCAGAAGCTAATCTTTTAAAAGAATCAAATACGTGTCTACGATACAAAATTGTTTTTCATCAATCATACTTATTGTTTTCATGTACCTAACACATTGATTGATACCCTCTATTTCGAGTGTAGCCAGTTTCTATCCAAACAAATCCTTGAACTGCGTTAACCGCGATATTTTTTCACTGACGAGTGTACCTATTTACGAAATTGCCGAAACATCATCCATACTAATATTATAATGCGAAAATGTGTCTGTCTGTTACCTCTTCACGCTTAAACCGTTGAACCGATTTAGATGAAATTTGGCACACAAATAGACCTTGATCTGGGTAAGGGCATAAGCTACTTTTCATCTTGAATTGCAGACGAAGTCGCGGGCAACAGCTTGTCGTAAATAAATCTACAATAGGTACTCATAACAATATTCAATTCTCAGTATAATCGACTATGTTATCTTTCAATGGTTTGCAAACGTGACGCAGCAGAACAATCAAACAGCGCTATGGAACGCTGCCAAATATTGAAAAAAAGCATTTATTTCCTCATAGAGTGAGTAAACGGACTGATCTACATATAAGGCTATGAATAGACGTGCGCGGGTGGACGCTAATAGCGCCTATTATAGATTACTCCCCGATCAATAACGGACCACCCACGATGCTCGAAACACGTTTCGTTATACGTCCCGTTTTTATACCAACGAGAGCAAACAAATTCTTTAAGTAAACAATGTAAATATGTAAACATCGTCAGGTTTTTCCTTTAGCCTGAGGATTTAAGTAGTAATCAAGTTGTCCTTGATGAAATTCATTAGGGGTTTCTACATCAATTTATTTATGCACATGCATAAAATCACGTTTGTTGGTCAGAACTCGTAACTCAGAATGAGAAATTTCTAGAAATCTAGACTTTTGCGAACCAATTAATGTAAATCTAAGTAGTAAATAGGTTTATTTATTGACTTTTAAACGTTTAAATACTATCTACTGGAATATGTTTATTTAATCTATAAATTAATTAGACATTAAATGTTAATAGATTTTATGAGATGTACCTATGTAGATGTAACAGGAATTTAGAGTTGGTAGAGCAGATTAAAATAAAACAAACAAACAAATACGACATCGCGGTAGCCATTAAAGCTGCATCTGGCGTCCATGTTGAAATACTTAATTCAATTTATCTTGTGCAAATACTTACGGACGCGAAACACTTAAGTCTATTAGCATAGAGTAAGAAGTGTAATGCAAAGTATGCAAGTATGCAAGTATGCTTGTGCAAGCTCAGGGCCCATGGCCTAGTTTGCAAGGCGCATTGCGTAGGTCAGTCATGTCGCGTGTGACCACACTTTCTCTTTAATGTACCATTTCACTTTCACTCGCCGATCGACATTTTGATGTCATTTTTCGGAGCATTTAAGTTTTTAATGCACAACATAAACGCAATTTATTGTTCCACTTTTTTTTATTTTTGCACGAAAAAATTTGCACGAATTGTGTAAGTAAAATAAAGTTGCCGGCGGAAATGTGTTACATGTGGAACAAAAAATTCTGAGAGCTGTAATTATTAGCATGTCATGTACCTAATTATTTTTAACGGCAAAAAATCGTAATGTACGATGTAGCTCATATTGTGCAAATTAGACGAAGATAATGATCATTAATGTACATTATATCATACATGGTTATTCATAATAAACACTAGTCCAATCAACGATTCGATCTGCCGTACCTACGTAGGTGGGTGTACAATCGTTTGATTAAAATGTGATGTAATTCAAAACATACAAAGAACAGAGTCAATACTAAAGTGAACCAGATGATTCATAACTTTCTCCCGTTCGCGCTCAGTCGACTAGCAATGCAAAAGTTTTAATTAATGTTTTAAAAACTTTCTATTCGTATACAAAAGTTTCAGCGCGTGTAGATTGTTTGAATTTCGCGTCTTAATTGATGTAATTCTGGAGTTTGATCACTCTTATTGTTACTTTGTGGAAGATCATTATTATGCTAAATTCTGTTAATTATCTTTGTGAGTTTTTGACTTTTTTATTGTATAAATTTATTTATGCTCTATGCATCGCAGCACTTTGTTTGCTTTAGAACAATTTTGCGGAAAACCACGTATCGGAATTGACGGTTTCGCGTATGCGTTTAAGCAATGAACGTTCCCCGTCCGAGAGATAACTATAATAAACAAAGTTAGTATAGGTATTCAAACGGAGCCACACTGAGCCAACAATGTTCCTCGATCCATACAAACAGGTTGTTTGTCAATTTCCCGATGACGCAGCGCGTTGTCAAAGCATAGCTCGCTTGTGCACATAAACAGTTCAGTCGCGACCGTCGACTCCACCACCCCCTGCCTCCCCAATGGGGGGACGGGAGGACCGCCCTCCCCACTGCCCCATTTTTCACAAGTACTTACCATATCGTGGTCGGCTCCCCCATACCCTACCTCCCCAAGTTTCGCATGTTTATGCCATAAATTTTTGTTATGACAACACACGGTCAGCTGGGCCATACATTTAATGTGTATGTTTTGCTAATACAAAAACATTTTGTTTTTTCAGCTTGTACCCAATTAAATTTTGTGTTCACCTACTGTCTCAACTGTCTACTAGCTAGACATACAATCATTTCTACTTTTATTCGAGTTCGTAACTTTATATCTTTTGCAATTGATGTCATTAATTAAAATTTAAAATACAGGGTCGTTTGATTCGTTTGTTTCCTTATGGCAGCCATTCTGCTCTACCCGGTGTTTCATTAAATTTCCCGTTTCGCTCATAACACCGTGATTTATTGAGTTCCTTCCCTCTGTCTACAAAACGAAATTCGTATTAATTCTCATTAATCAAAGGTATTAAGTTATTAATAGTGATTAGTCGGCTGTAATAGTGTATAAAGGCTCCCGCAGAAGGGGACGACAGCGATTTCTATGAAAACTTCATGGAAATTATTCTACTAGACTCGCGTCGCACCTTTCTGCGAGAGCCTTAAACACAGGTTGTCTGATAAGGCAAACGTTCCAAATAAAGGTAGTATGTATTAGAAGAGGTTTAGTTAGTGATTATCGGGTATCAATCAGTATTAGTGCATATGCATAACAGTGAACGGGCGCCGCTTTCCGCCCCGTCAGCGCAATAACCGCTGGCGAGGTGCGCCGCTGAGTCGGCAGTCCTCAGTTCTGCCGAGTCTTGCCGAGTCGGGCGTGAGTCAGCACGAGCCGACACGAAACGCCATGAGTCATGACTCGACGTAATTCGGACTGGGATCGCCCGCCGTCAGCCGAAATAAGTGGATTGCTGCTTCACGGCTCAATGATTCCATTTCAAAGGGCGCCCTCTGATGTCATTACTCCATGCATATGTTCCATTAATTTCCTTAAAAACACTGTCTGTTTGATTGTGTGATATATTTCTTTATGTTAAACGCCTTCTGATTGTGTTCTTTCAAAGAGAAGAAATTAGAATGTGGCCTGATTACCGTTTTGATCGAGACTACTGAATGTTCCCCAGTTTATAAACACGAGTTAGAACAGGTCGAGTTACCACAAACATGTTTCCAAGCGTTTGTGTAAATACGGAGTTAAATACTTTTCTAGAACCTTACACAATACGGAATGAGTTGAGCCTTTTTTAATCGGTAAACTACGTAATTAAACCCAATTCATTAAACTGTAATGTACACGACATTACACTTTAATGAATTATGTTTAATTAGATTGACGTCATAGAAAAACTATTTATTATGTAGGTATGTATATTCAAAGATAAACACAATTATACATGAGTAGTGACGGACAAAAAGCAGTTCTTAGTAAACATTCATGTATATTAATTCGCAATGAATTAATCGTGCATTAATTAGCGTTATCGGTTCTTAGATCTAAAAACAAATGTACGGTAAAGTTTTCCCGTTTGAATGTCAAGCGAAACGGTTTTCAATTAACATACTTAAATGTAACAAAACAAGGCCATTTTTGATAACTTAAAAGTTTAGAAGAAAATATGTATAGGCTGTGGTATAGGGCGGCCCCCACGGGCCCCATGTTTACCTAAACATCAAAGGGCCTGAGGGTTTCGAATTAACATTGTGTTCCGAGCACAAAGTCCTTTGTTTACTTTGACTCGAGTTCGTTATTGAAACACGTCCATATGTCTACTTTTCTTCTTATATCAAAAACCCGAGCATAATTTGAATGTTTTAGTAAGAAAATAAAATAAAAATACAATATTTGTACGGCAAAATAAGCAAAACGAAAAAGGGCAAAAGGTTCGACTAAGATACTGGCCAGATTAACTCGAAACCGTTGTAATACAACCACGTTTTTCGTGTTTTTATATTTTAAGAACAAGATTATTTTCAATCTTCTTTTTTTTTCTTTTTTCCAGAGGGTAGAGCGCGAGACCACAAAAAGTCCAGCGACGACCGGTGGCAGGAAGAAGTCGTCAGCCGTGAGGAGCAACGGGCAAATCGTACCCACTGAGCCGCCGCCACAACCTGCAGGTAAACAAAACCTTTTTTTATTCCACCTCTGCAACAAATCTCCTTTGTTCATCACATAAACTTGCCAACTCTTCAAATAAAAGCCAAAATTTATGGCGCCATTACAAAGTTATCTATTTTCGCTGTGAACGTATTATTCTTCAGACAAGAATTTGCTGTCGATAAAATAACGTTTTTGTAGTGAAAGTTGTTTGATGGATCACCTCCGGTAACACTCACGGGTGTTATCTGAAAGTCAATTACAACTTTGTTCTATTAATATAGAAGAATGTTAGGTAATTTAGTAACATAACCAAGACATTGTTTATAAGAGCAAGTGAGAATGATTGATGATAAAAACAACTTAAACCCATCGCTGAAGTAAAAACATGCTTAAAACATAGGTACCTATATGGAAAAAATATCTCAAAGGTACTCTTTTATATCTCTGATCATGAATAAAAAAAGTAACGTCTCATTCCTTTTAACCATGTATTGATTCGGTTTTATTCGAACCCGCACGAGCGGTATCTTCAATATGTCGCAATCGACGTAGCATGCAATATACGAAGGGTACAGTAGTATAGAGGGGATAGTTACAAAAGCTCCCCCGAGAGTTAGCCGGGCTCTACGCTTAATAGGATAGAATTCAGAGCATTCAGGTGTGCTGACTGTACCACGGTCCGCGGCACCCGTGACCGTTCCATTTGTAATTCCTATTAGATTGAATGCACTATTCACTAAAGCTTTCGTTTAAATTGAAATATATGAAAAACGTTCGCTATTCAAGAGAAAACATACACGCTTAGAGTTTTAACTTTCACGTTTGAATTCACGTTTCAAAGAGTGCAAAAGGAAGTGAAATATGTATCGTTGCTTTTTCATGTTTTAACTTTTTCTATTTAGATTTTGTGAGCGTAATATTTATTTCATCATCATCATCATTTCAGCCGAAAGACGTCCACTGCTGGACATAGGCCTCCCCTAAAGAGGGGGGGGGGGGTTGCGGGTTGGCGATCGTAGTATAGTATGGTGGTGGAATGCATAGAGACCGCTGCTGCCCATTCTCCGGTATGACCCTTAGTCGCCTTTTACGACACCCACGGGAAGTATGGGGTGGTGCTATTCTTTAAGTCCGGCACCACACAGACAAATATTTATTTATAGAATTATAATCATAAAAAACATCAATACAACTAACTTCATATTACTCTATTGAATGACTATTTCATTAAATCATGAATTCATGACACTTGAAGCCAATTCTAACTCAAGGAGTTGTATTGCTGATTCTAATGATTACAAATCTGTAAAGCCATATTTGTCATGGTCGCGAATCATATTTTAATCAACCACCTGACACGGACCTGCTAATCGAGGGGTACCTTAGCGCATCCCCAAAACATAGTACCTATTTAGTTATTATAAGATATGGCTCCATTGTCTGTGTGGTGCCGGACTTTAAAGAATTGCACCACCCCTTACTTCCCGTGGGTGTCGTAAAAGGCGACTAAGGGTCTTACCGGAGAATGGGCAGCAGCGTTCTCTATTTATTCCACCATCATACCATACTGCGATCGCCAACCCGCCTGCCAAGCGTGGCGATTATGGCAAACCCCACCAAAATTGGGGGAGGCCTATGTCCAGCAGTGGACGTCTATCGGCTGAAACGACGACGATGGCTCCATTATCACCTAGCCTTTCCATAGTAGGGAACAAAAAGCTAAAATGTAATTTGCTTTTACGATTAATCTTAAAAAAAGCTCCGTTCGTTTTATCTCCTTTTGTTTGGCGTTAAGTAAAGCAGCTTACGGTAATATACACATGTCTCTTACCTCCTGAATTATGAGTTCAGATAACTTTTTGGGTCAGTGTGAAGTGTGGGTCGTTTCTCGGACGTCTTTCGGCATATACTTGCGAATGTATAGATAAGCGAGTCTCAAATTTAACGGCTTTTACTCCATACCTTGGCACGGAGCCAGCCGACGACTATAAACGGGTAACTTAAACTTAAATAGTACATTCGGCCACAGCTGGGTTAAGTGCTCCTGCAGCTAACTCGTGAAATGTACTGCATATATGTACTTATGTGTTTACTGAACTTCCGAATTTATTCGCATGTAAATTAAATTGCTTTTTCCTTACACAGATACAACACTTTTCATGGAAAACGAAGTATAAACGTTTCTTCGTATATCTTAGTAGTATTATAATTTAAAAGCTCAAAAATAGTTTACCTCTTGCGTCTACGATGAATAATGTAAAACGAAAAACGTTTGCCTTTTCTTCGAGATAATTTTAAATATACGAGACAGTTTCCCACTAAACTGTAATAATATTTTACACGCAAAGCTCGTGTATTTTCAGCGCAGATGAAAAGTATGAGCGACGTATATGACAGACGTTTCTGATTTCAAATAACGTTTTTATAAATATTAATTTTAATTTATTGTCAGTGATTGTGAAGCCGTTTAAAAATTAAAAAAAAAACTAGTTGTATATTAAATACTTAAATAATTCTCTGTTGGTACCGCTAATAAATATACTTAGTAGGTACATTTTCCCCATACTCCCCCTTAATGGATGATCCTGCTTCGCTTTTGACTGCACCCAAGATGGATAGCTACCATTTGCAACAGAATGATTTACCTTTCAATACTACTTTCTTGGTTCCGACATTATTCTCGATTCCGATCTGTTAATCGCTCGATAGTGGCCGCAAGCGCTACTGCTGAACATGGAAGTCCTGGGTTCGATTTCCAGGTAGGACAAAGTGTTTTTTTTCCATCTGGCAAAGGTTTTTCAATTCAGTAAAGCAGCCCGGTCTGGAATTTGTGCTCGGTTGATGGCAATAGCCTCGCCTCCTATTACAGAGGACCTTAAGAGGGGACGGGGCCTGCGAAGAATTTGAAGAATAAGTATTTGAAGAAACTATTGCCGTCGCCTTACCTCAAGTCTGCCCTCGTAGTGTGTGATAGGGACAGCTCGACGTTTCGTATTCCCCTTTTTTCTCCTCGACAACTGAGTCGATTCAATTATTTTTTACATCAACATTTTAAGAAAGAGTATGTTTAGATTCCTAGCTGTTAAATCCTTTTCTAATTTGTCTGGTAGTCCTCTAATCACGGCGGTAAGAATAGGGTATTTTTTGTCATTTTTAGAGGGTCATATTTTCTATACTAATTACTTGCTGAAAAATAGACAATGACAGGGACGTGTTTACAGCAGAGTTTGATTTTATGAAAAAATAATTGCTCTAGAGGCATTATTCAGGAAGAAAAAAGGGAAATACATTTGTATGGAGAATCGCACGCCCTGTTCCCTCTTAACTGGCGAATTGCGGGTGTATGTATATTATATATACCTGCTATATGTATACCTGCCTAACCAATAGGGAGAGAAAGGCGTGATGTTCATTAGAATCTCTTAATCTTTCTAGTGTTTGGAAACAGTTCATCACAACAAAGGAATCTTTTATAATGCGAAATTCTTAAGTGTGTGAATTGTTTGTATTCAATTATCTTTTGTTTCGTACAGCTGTGTGAACTGACAGCGTCGAATGTTTTGTCTCAAGTCGTGTAGGCTATAAACACAGCGGTTGTTATAATTACATGTGAAGTTTTATTATGAAACCTGTATGAAATAAAAATATAGACGATGTCCTGTTTACCATGTTACGTAAGCTCTGAGAATAATTAAGTTTTTTCATTGTAGCTGTTAATTCAGGCGAATCTCATGGAAAACATTTTATTGAAAACGGGGAAAATTAAAACAAAGTCCTGGAAAAACAAAACATTAACTTGAAGAATGAACTATTGTTGGTTTTTCCGCACAATTTAATAATCTGTTTCCTAATTAAACGTAACACAGGATAATATAGAAGCACCTGTACTCATACTGTGTAACTAACGTATTCAGCTATTCAAGCAGCGCTCTAACTTTCGTGTAATCCCAGCTAAAAGCGGATCGCGCGATAATTGGGAGAATTCAAGTCCCACAAGCCGACGGTATTAGCCTAATGAACTAGACCACTTCAGGGTATAAACGCACAATTTATACCTTCGAGTACGTTCCAGCTAAACTCAACGGAAAATACGTATTTCCACGCGAGCTTCGTACTTCGCATACGATTTAATTTCACCAGTAGCAAATTATCTAGGACTAAGCTAGTGTTTTTGCTCAAGAATGCAAAGATAAATTATTGTTTCCTTTGTGAGTTTAATTACCTATCCACTTAATCTAAGCGAGTAAAAACTCAACCCAAGCTCAGGAATCTTTTGTTCCTTTTAAACTTTCTAAAACTTTCAGTGCTTTTAAAATCCATTTACTCTTTTGTAGCATCTTCAATTCAGCTTGAAACAGAAAGAGTTGAAAAGAAAATTAAATAGGAAGCAGAAATTCTCTTTTGTCTGTCCAGCGGGCGGTATGGGATGTTATCCTTTGAGTGAAATAATATGTCCGCGATAAAGGGAGATAAAACGTGCTTTCATTTTGTACTCGGTGTGCGAGTGACAGTTCGTTCGTGTCGTCACAGAATGGCCGCCTGGCCGTGGGGCGGCAGCGGGGGAAGCTAGATACATGTGAAACATAAGTACTTACATGTGTCGTATAAATTAGAGAATTGCGTAGTATAATTACTTTACATGGCGCTTTGCTAGCAACCCCGCCACGTGATGCTTTACTACGTAATCGGAGATATATGTCACGCCCACGTCTGCAGAACAAAAATTAGATTATGTTTCTATTATTTTAAAACTAGAGTTTACATATTTGTATATTTTCCTTTTTATTATGAATGTTCTATATATGTATTATATTTTTATTTTAAAATATCTTCTAAACTCGATCTTTTCTTGGCATAGTGTATTTTACTAATATAATGCTAAGTTAATGACTTACAATAATATTGTAAATACTTACTTCTAACTTCAAACATACCGTTCCGATAGTCGTTCAACCAGTGTTTCTCATTATAAGTGAATATTTGTATTTGGTTATAAGAAATACATAAATCTTATAACCATAACCAATTCAATGTCCTCTTCCACTTCTTGACTTAACCATTTAATGTGTAGTTTAGTTTGATCAGTGTTTAAAAACCACATTACATATGTATTTAAGACCTATTTTGAGAATGAAAGAGTCACGATGTTGATTATTCTTTGAATAATTCAAAGTAGTATTAAATTTCGTCGCCGCTGGGCCAACGTATATTATATTTACATAATAAAGAGTTGGGATCTAATAACGTAGGCATCAAGCGACTCCGGCACTTTTCATAATTTTGTCACAACCCTCTTCGTGATTTTGAAAGCCATCAGCGTTAATATGTATATTCGACCGTTTTCCTTTTTACCCGACTGCGTCAGAAGGAGGGTTATGTTTTTCGAGTGTATGTATGTATGTATGTATGTATGTATGTATATTTCTTTGGCACGCTCTGTAGCCTAAACGGCTTGATCGATTTCAGCTTGAGAGGTGCCGTTAGATTCGTCTTAATTGTGAGAATGACACTGGGTATATCAAAATTGAAAAAAAATTAAAATGGCCGATTTATGGCGCAAAATGTATTCATATAAAAAAATTTTTTCTCGAAACCTATCAAGTGGGGTATCAAAATAAAGGGTTTTAAAAGGTGATTACAAAAATATATATAACTTATATGGTTAAAAGTAATTCGAAGTGACAAAACGTAAAAAACAAGTACCAAGAACTAAATCGTTTGCGAAATCTTTCACATTTGTAAACTAAAAAGCTGGAAATAAAAAAATTAATTTAAAAAATAAAAAAACCCGACTGCGAAACTGAAAAGCTACAAACAAGCCCATTTTAAATTAAATAAAAGTTGGAAGCAGGCGGGACCCATACCATTTTTATCATATTTTCAAATTCAAATGGGTCCCGCCTGCTTCCAACTTTTATTTAATTTAAAATGGGCTTGTTTGTAGCTTTTCAGTTTCGCAGTCGGGTTTTTTTATTTTTTAAATTAATTTTTGATATTATTTTCATCTCATGTATATTCATAAGTTCAAATACTAGATCAGTGTTATCGTTCATTCCTTAGTGATGCGTTTACATAACTGTAGGAAAGTTATTGTATACTTAGCAGTTGCCTTGGGGCCACTAGTGTATTTATACATATGTATGTATTCAAACGGCAACTAACTTTATATTGGCTTGGAACTTCGAACTACGGAGTTGCGAACAACCGTGGGCTTCGTACAAATATTGCTCGGATCGTTGGAACTTTGTTCACATTGTTGTTCATCGTTCCAAGTTCGGTCACTTTCGTTCAGTCAGCGTTCGCGACCTGCCCCATCGGCCAGTGGGGCCAACTTTTGAATGTGAAACTAGTTAAGTTTCCAAGGTTGGTAGCAACTTGTGTTTGTTGGTACCTCGGTACCGTTCAGTAAACAATACCGCTTTACATAATTGAGAATGTTTTGTCCTGTTTTGCTTATATGGAAAAACCTATACATTTGGTTGTCACGTTTCTAAGCCGCATATCATTCCAAAAATACCAAGATGTTTGTGTTGAATACTTTAGTGGAGTCGATATTTATACAACGCTATTACAATGTAGAGTATGCGCATATTATACATAGCCTGATTTTGTTGTATGTTTTAAAAGGTACATAATATTATGAGCTCTGGCACATATTTTTTATGACTTTCCTTGACTGGTATTATTTTCTGTACAGAACTCACTAGCATAGATAGCAGCATTAACATTATATTAGTAGGTTTCTAATTAATTGATTATATACTATACAACGTGTAACATTACCCATACCATTAATATACACACGAGCGTGTTCTATACTATCCACACAATCGCAGTACATAACTCAGTCGATAGCGGCAACTACTAGCAAAGCTATCAACCGTAAACCTCTTCAAATACATATGCGGTGTTGTGTATTCACAAAGCGGCGGTGGAAGCGACAGTCCTTTGTGTCAGTTAACGGAATTCGGATATTGGATAAGCTTCCGCGGTCCCCCGGCTGTTTGTTTACCTAACAATTTGATTTTAATTGCTTTCGCAGCACTAGAGCGTTGCCTCGTCTCGTCCCCGTGTCGTGATGTTTAAAACACACCCACTCAATTATCGCATTGTAATCATAGTTCGTGTTTATATTGTTAATTGATGTTTGGGCAGCCTTGTTTATTAATCTAGTATCAATTAGCGACGGAAATGTTCTACTGGTATTTGTATTAACAAATGCCAGCGATAATAAGCAAGCTGGCTGTTCATTGAACTGCTAGTAATTACTTGTAACAAGATTACGATCGAACACGGTGTATAATTCAACTAATTGTACGCCTGTCTCAGATGTTTGTCAGCGATAATTCAATGTGCAGATTAATAATGTACATCAGCTAACCCTAATGTCATGTCATGTCTGTTACGAGTCATCAGAACGGAATAATTCGTCCTTTAATATCACGTAACGATGTTTGACTAGCGTGTCGCGTCACACCAATTTACACATTTCAACTGACTATATAACATATTCATGCTAATATTCCTAGAAAGCGACTAGACAGAATTTTGTTAAAATAATAATGCCTTAGTCTCTTCTGACTCGACATGACAGATTAATCACCCCTCTTGTACTTACCAACGTGCAACGTCCCCAATTTAAAGGTCATATAATTCTAAATTGCAAATTAAGAAGATAGCTCCGTCGGAGCAAATTTTATCTCATTGACAGATTTATACTATCTTGATATTCGGTAACGAAGTAATCTGCATTCCGTTGGCGAAACATCGCAAATTTTGCGTGCGCGCCCGCTGCTTCATGCAGTTAGCATAACTTTACATATTTACCTTTAAATGCACCAGAGGTACGCTGGGACTGCGGTAGGTATATCTAGTGTATATGTTCTAAATAAACGTACTATGTACCCAAGTACAGTATGGACCTAGCATAGGCAATTATGCGCTTGAATTATTAAAATTAAATATGCATTCACTTTGCAATCTCGAAGGTATGCAAAGGGGCTAAACAAAGAAGTTTATTCATTGCGAGTTCGTGACCCAAAAACTTGTTTCAACTGTAAAATGATTATGCAATTCCGCATACGCGTACAGACGTTATCATACTTAAGTGCAAAATGGTGTATTCAATAATAAAACAACCTCAAGGCAGCCCCTTTAAATGTGAATATTATACGAGTTTAGGAAACCGGGCGTACATTAATACACGTTATGCCCCTTTATCATACTTTGCTTCCCCCACTGCCCTTGTAAAGTTGGAATAAAAATAACAATATTAAATTTGCATGCCGACGAAACTGGCTGAGGCACGCGACGAACTCACCCCCGGCGAACGGGTGGGCGGGGGTGAAACAGGGGTGAACAGGGAAATTGTGACACGTCTAGCGCACGTTTTGTGGGGTGGCGTTAGAAATTCGTGCAGGAATGCAGTGTCACCATAATCTTTGCTCCATAATAACCTCACCTGACTGTAATGACATGGAGGTTGAGACAATGGGGTGAAATTATGCAATTTGTTTCTGCACGGACATATTATTTGGGTTACAGCGAATTAATTGCCATTTGAATAAGTAATTTAGTCTTTATCTTTTATAAATGTAAGTATTCAGAAAGAAACTGTTTAGTTTCAATCCCACGTACTAACTGTATCGAAACAAAAAATCTGAAAGATTCAAAATGTATAGTCTCAGAAGATCAGATATATCATCGAAGCCCACGTAACCTAATTACTGATTCAGCCTACTTATCAAGCGCGTGAAAGTGCGTGTAAACAAAAGACAATTGTATTAATTAACACTAAATAATGAGTCACAACGTGTGTTCGCAATGTTTTGTTTTGATAAAGCAGGCAGCGCCGCGTGTGATGAAGTACACAAACGCATGACAGCCGTATCCGGCCCACAATTGCGCGAAGGTCAGTGACACGCGACGCAACGCGAGCGTGCGAGTGAATCAACATCTACTTAATTAGAAGAAAAGCGTCTCTTAGACACGCAAGGGGGGAGGGGGGGGGAGGCTCAGCACAACCAGCGTTCTATTTGTCACATTTAAAACTAATCCGTAATTGTTTTCATTTAATCGCTATGAGACTGTATACATGTTTTTCTAGCGCTTAGTGCCACACATTTGACTTTGTTTGACAAGTTGCCAAAGCCGGTTACAGAACTTTGCGATGGAAAGTTCAAAACCCTCATCGTGTCCTTATCAAAAAAGCATATTTAAGATTAAAGACTAAGTTGAAGACAAGGTAGTCTGGCAATAATTCCTTCTGCACATGTGGCTTCCCTGGCTCCTCATTAACGGCATAACTATGTAAATGTCTCAAATTACGATGTTTAATTTTCATTTTATTTTTTTACATTATATACTTAATTTTTGACTTAAGTCCTTTATTTCTTGACATTATATGTATACAGACAATTCAAAATTTTCACCTCTCTATTAGTGGTTGTAATGGGAATAATATCACTTGGTTTTAGTAGGTTTTTTTTTATTTATCCTGTTGATAGATTCTTATTTTGTAAATGTGAAGACTTTGTAGGCCATAGAGACTTTAGACCTGTAGACCATTTTTTATTTTATCAAGTACTTGGTACTTGTTGACAGACCTACGCTGTCCTCCCATACCTACTGTAATTTAAAAACATTGTAAAAGCTAATTATTTTTAAAAAGAGTAACCGTGGAGTTTCTTGCCCGTTCTTCTACATAGGAAACGACCAATTGGAACCGTGCACCTAGCTTCTGACGTTTCATAAGTGCCCATGTAGGTTTATGTGAAATAAAACATTATGATTTTGATTTGATCCTGAAATACTATTGCGCAAGAAGTAATATTAGCAAAGAACAAGTCTCAAAAAGTAAAAACTTTTTGCGGCTATGATTTATTTACCGATGTGAAGTTCTGTTGTTGAACGATAGATGTCGCTACTTGTATCGTTCGAGGAAGCTATTTCGAATGTTTCCAGTCAGGCCAGGCGCGCTCCGCAATACTATACCTAGGTATGAAGCTACAAGTACGCGGCGCGACGGGCTCGTCTGAGTCGAGCGGGCTATGCGCCCACTGAATTGGCCCGACAAGTCGAGTCGACTTGTCGGCGTCGCCGCGTCGGTCTGGTCGGGCCAATCTAGTGGGCTGCTGCGCGACAGCCGGATCGCACGTTAGTTCGATTCTCGTCGCCTAAGATAACGTCGACTATAATGAAGGCAAAAGCATATTGCATCGCATACGGCTGCTTAAATAATAACAAGGATCAGAACCTCACGTTTTTCTCACTTCCAAAGGGACAGCGAAAGGTAAAGAAATGCACATCTACCTATAAGTAATTAGGTGGGTACCTAGTACCTACATACCTACCAAATGTTTACTTTTGTTCTTTTTATTTACCTATGTCACCCGTAGTTAGAATATTAATTAAGTATACAAGGTCAGATTTAGCTTTGCTAAGTATAGGTAGGAAAGTACCTTTTAGTATTTTTGTTTTGGTGGGGTAGGTTACCTACCATGGATTTTGATTATGTAAACAACAGGGGGATACTCGTACATACTTTTTTATTAGGGTTCCGTAGCCAAATGGCAAAAACGGAACCCTTATAGATTCGTCATGTCTGTCTGTCTGTCTGTCCGTCTGTCTGTCCGTCCGTATGTCACAGCCACTTTTCTCCGAAACTATAAGAACTATACTGTTGAAACTTGGTAAGTAGATGTATTCTGTGAACCGCATTAAGATTTTCATACAAAAATAGAAAAAAAACAATAAATTTTAGGGTTCCCCATACTTAGAACCGAAACTCAAAATTTTTATTTTCATCAAACCTATACGTGTGGGGTATCTATGGGTAGGTCTTCAAAAATGATATTGAGGTTTCTAATATCATTTTTTTCTAAACTGAATAGTTTGCGCGAGAGACACTTCCAAAGTGGTAAAATGTGTGTCCCCCCCTGTAACTTCTAAAATAAGAGAATGATAAAACTAAAAAAAATATATGATGTACATTACCATGTAAACTACCACCGAAAATTGGTTTGAACGAGATCTAGTAAGTAGTTTTTTTTTAATACGTCATAAATCGTAAACCACAATTTACCATTCATTCAATCAACTCAAAAATAAAAAAAAACATTTAGTTTCATAAACATAAACCTTATGCATAAACCCGGATGTTACGGAACCCTTGGTGCGCGAGTCCGACTCGCTCTTGCCCGGTTTTTTTGCAAAATTACCTACCTAATAATAAATAAAGGAGACTAAGCAAATTAAGGTATTATAAAAATGTAATAGACCAAGAGCTGAGGCGATATTTTGGTAAGCTTTTCTTTGACCGTAGTATAGTCGGTCAAGATTTGCTATGCAGTTCAGTAGACCTAGGTAAGTCGAAGTGGTCAACTACATAACGTACGCCGACCTTTTCTTTATTATGGCTCCCGTTATTACCTAGTACATTAAGAGCTAATAGGTATATGTTTTATTTGCCCAACTATCTACTTAAAATAATAAAAACAGGGACTAAATGAAACACAAAAGTAAATACTTACTACATAACCAGAGTACCCAGAGTTGAACCATGTTTTAAAACATTTACAAGGTTTATTCTCATATTCCAGGCGCCGGAAATGGTTGACATTAGTCGATAGAGAATACTTATTACAATTAGGAGATTTGAAGAGGAGCAGCTATTTAGCTTGTTCTGCGCATTTCGACGATTCTTCAATTAAAATAATTAAACATCTCAAAGAAAATGCTCTTCCATCAACGCTTTTACACAAGCAACCTCAAGAAGGCCCATCTTGTTCCGAAGTACAGTCCACATCCGCATTTGTCAAAGGTAAAGTGACAGAATCATTAAGATCAACGTTTGCAACGGATGAACAAACACAGACTTCAAGGTCACTTACCGAAGGAACGCCAAGAAAACGGAAACATGCAAATGAAATAAGGGAATGTGAGTTGAAACGCCGGAAGTTTGATCAAGAAAGTACAAAAATTAAGGAGTTGGAAGCAAAAAATCTGTATATAACATGCAATGATCCTGAAGACGAAATCGGTCGGAGATTTCAAAAATTAATGGAATAGCAGAATAAAATTAAAAACATGTACAAAGGGAATCGGTACGACGCAAAGTACAAAGTTTTTGCCTTAAACTTACATTAACTCCAGTCCACATGCATACAGATGCTTACAAACGGTATTGAACCTACCGTGTAAAAGTACTTTGAATAGATTCAAAATGAATATTCCTCCAAAATTTGATAATCGAGTACTAGATAGTTTGGCCTTAAAAATAAAGTCGCTTCCAGATACAGCAAAACACTGCACCATTTGTGTTGACGAGATGACACTGAAAAAAAACTTGTACTACAATATAAAAGCCGATGAAGTTATTGGTTTTCCAATGTCAATGGAAAAATATCGCCAGAAATTGCCAGCAATGCTTCAAGGCATTTATTTTAAATGGAAACAACCACTTGCATTGCTCGCAACTGCGAAGCATTATGAAGAAATTGACTTGTGGATGAATGAAGTTATTACAAAACTTTCCACGATAGGAATAAAAGTGAAAGCAATAGTTTCTGACCAAGGGTCTAACTTCGACAAATTTGCTAAAAAAACTAAAGAAAGTAACTGTCGAAAAACCTTACTTCATGAATGATGATACCAAAATATATGTATTACATATTTGATGTGCCACACTTAATAAAATGTATCCGGAATAATTTACTGACAAGCGACTTCATTCATGACGGCAAAACAATTTCGTGGGATTATATCGAACAACTTTACAAATACCAAAAAGAAATAAATTTTAGGCTTATACCGAAAATCACGGACGCTCACATCCAACCAAATAAATTTCAAAGAATGAGGGTTAAGTTAGCTGCAGTGCAAACACTGAGTCGTACTTTATCAGGAATAATTTACTGACAAGCGACTTCATTCATGACGGCAAAACAATTTCGTGGGATTATATCGAACAACTTTACAAATACCAAAATGAAATAAATTTTAGGCTTAAGTATACCGAAAATCACGGACGCTCACATCCAACCAAATAAATTTCAAAGAATGAGGGTTAAGTTAGCTGCAGTGCAAACACTGAGTCGTACTTTATCAGCAGCACTTCACACGTACATCGACTTAGGCAAAATCACTGAAGACGCCAGACCAACTGCAGATTTCTTAGAGTTAATGAATGACTTGTTTGACGTTCTGAATTCAAGCAAAATAAAATGTTGGAATAAGTTTCAAATAGCTTTAAGACTGAGTAAGGCCCAAGAAAGCGTACTTAATAATGCCAAGGAAATGTTTGCTGCTACTAAGGCTATAAATCGAAAGACCGGAAAAAATAATACGGCGCATATAAAATCTTTTGTGAATTTTCAGATAATATCTATAAACTCAATTAGAATGCTTTACGAGGATCTAAAGAAAGATGGCTTTAAATATTTATTGACAAAGACAATTTGGAAAAAGTTTTTGGTGCAATTAGACGACAGGGCGGATCCTGCAGTGAACCTACACCAATTCAATTTCGAAGAGCTTTTTCAAAGTTGTTTTTATGTAACATGCTCAAAAGCGCATCGTGTCCAAACAGCGAAATGGATATTTGTGATATACTGGTCAAAACTAAAGATATCATGAAAGGTCAACTCTTCGGTACCGATTCATCACCTCAAACACTTTATACTCACACTCTATACTACACACTATATGTTTAGGAGGTGAAACAGATTATCGCATCGACTTACCAGACGAAAACGCATTAACTTATGTCTCTAGTTATCTTTTTTTCAAATAAACACAAGTGTCCTGATATAAACAAAGTTTTAGAAACAGTTCCCGAGTTAGGTGACACTAATTTGTTTACTAGATATAAGGCTTTTAACAAAAAATCCGGGTTCTATGGAAGACTAAAAATGCCACCTATAGAATTTATTGATTATGTCCAAAATTTAGAAACTGCATTCACGCAATATTTTGACAATTTTGTTCAAAATAATCCAGGTTGTGAACTTTTAAAATTGTTTAAAACTGTACCTCAGCAAACTTCACGTACTTGTTTCCCTGTAAATTATCTGTTAAAATTGTTTGCTAGATTTCGCAACCGAAATAAACATATATTCGAAATCAAAATCCAATAACCGTCGGTACAGAAACGACAAAAAAGGGATTAAAAAATATGTTAAAGTTACCCATTTATAATTTTCTGATTGTTGATTAGGTACCTACTTATGTAATATGTATATTTCATTATTATTCTGTAGGTAGGTCGTTCAAATAAAACATAATCAGTAATAACTGTGTTTTTATTACTTCATTTTCGGTAACTATAACTTACCTACCCGAGCAACTTCTAGGTGAATGTAACTGTAGACAATTAGCGCTGTGCGACTGAATTGCACTTTATGGTGTCGTAGCAATAGTCGCTATTTATGTAAGGTGAATGCGCAGTTGTAGCCCGCGTCTACCACTGCGCGATTTTGCGGAGTAAATCTTCTGCACAGGTACTAATATGTATTTTATTATATATTATAGTGTTATTTTTATTATTACGTATACGCTTTAATAACTTTTCCATAGCGAAAGCCAGCAAGAGTGAACGATAGTGTAAAAAATTATGGTTACTATATTTTCCGAACCCTCAATAGACAGCCGACTGCCCTTTTTATGTTGGGTCGACCGTTATGGAAGATTTATGAGGGCGCACTGGAGCCGGCTTTCCGAGCTCATTTAATTTTTATTGCATCGAGGTCGTGTTAAAAACGTGATAGTAACGGCCCGCCATTAATGATACACGCGAATTGACAAACAAGCACATCGAATATTGAATACTGTTCAATATTACATCACGCGATGATCTTCAGTCGCTGCGACCAATTATCATGTATTTATGTTGAACGAGCTAATTATAATTCTTGTATGGTTGCATTATTAGAAACAGTCTTATGATATCCGTGTTTATATGCAGATTAGCGCGATTACAAGAACAATAGTCGGTGGAAATCGACACGGTGAAGAGCCGACACCTGCGTAAGCATAATAAATGTTTGTGGCGCGTCACGTTGGCGTTACGTAAAGAACAATGGCCGGCTGGGAACGCGGCCGTGAACGCGTCGCGAATCCTCTACACAGAATCTATGCCATTTATTTATTCCGAGTGACGACTCTGCTTTAACAATATCGGTGTGGAATCGCAAATGGCCGACAGTGGCGGCAGTACCGTTTCCGTCCTCAGTGTGGGACAAACAGCGATTTGCATATTTTCGTACGGCTGTGTTCGGAATGCGAAATGTCCTAATTGTAGGCAGGTATTATTCATCTTTATGCTGGGTTATTCTGTGATGTTGTTTGTTCATTCTTTGATTTGTTTTATTGAGTTGTACAACGTAGAAAAAAAAGCCTACTTCATTACATTGTATCTTGAAGTTAACAGCATAATGAAAAAAATAATAAGTATTACATTATGCAAAGAATAATAATATCATTTTACAAAGTCATTAAAACGAACATTTCCACAAAGTACTTATAAAAGAATATTTTTAAATGTAAATGTATTTAAACTGGAAGCCAAACAGTCCTTTACACACTTGCTTGCGGACGTTACGTTATTATGTGTACTTTCACCCCGATACACCGTTACTTGAACTACTGAATATTCGCTATCTCTTTCGCACTCGACGATCACAATCTCGATCTACTCAGCTGTTTGTTACACTAAACGTTTTTGTCCACTAGAAAAATCCACTAGTTTTCATTCAAAATGTTTTTATGTTATCCAATTCCAGAACATTCACAGTCTGATCTTAGCGTCAATCTGTCAAAAGACCTCTAATTCCCCTACATTTTTGACAAGTTTTTGATATTGATTGACGCTGAAAAAAGATTGCGACTAGATTCTGAACGCTTTTAATTAGGGGAATTCACCTTCTGTCTGACTATACGTAGGTAATCCGGTTTCTGGTCATGCCGCCGAACTACTGCTGCTATTTCATCTCTATATTTTTTAAACACTGATGTTCAGTGTAGTGTAGTCATGTACTCAGTAGGTGTTTTCGTATCTAAATAGCCTGGACAGAAAGAGACAAGACTGGTAATAGCCACGGTAATGTATCTGCCTTTATTGTGTCCTCTTTAGAAATTTATTGAACGGACAGAAACAGCGCGATTTATATGTTTATTCAGGCCGGGTATCTGGCCTCGTTTAAACAAGCTTTGAATGGAAACAAAGGTCTCTTAAATGTCTATTCATTATAGGTATAGAGGTACCTACGTGAATATAATTATTCTTATTCATTTCGCAATAGATCGGTAAATAACTAAACATAAACAGCATTAAATTTAATACTGAATGTAAAATACACAATATGTCAATTGTTCATCGACTCGATAAGAGAGTATCAAACAAATTCAATGAAGTAACAACGTAATTGCCTTCAAAATACGCTTTTACTATTCTAACGATCATTTAGCCTCAATCGGCTCATTGTGAAAGAGACCCTAATAAGGTCGTAAAACGTAATAAAGAGTCAAGGCGACCCGGCTCATTCCGCGCAAGTTTTAACAAGTGAAATCAGAACCCGATTGTATCGCACTGCGCACACCAAAATGTGTTGTATTTCTACATTATTCAAATCACATGTCAAGAACTCAAGACCACAGAGGTCGTGTATTTTTCACACGTCGGCGCAGACGCATTCCTCACACAATTATCGCGCCCCGCCGCCGCTCGCCGGTGGCTACTCTCGCTCCGTTATGACTTTTATTTGCCCTCCGTAGAACGCATGTCCAGCACAAACAGGTTTCGAAACCAGCTCCATAAATACGAGTAGGGCGAGGCATGCAGGCCCTATCTGGATAATCTCTCACATACATTCATCTCCCTCTAATCGCCGTAAACGGGAAGATTCATGGTGCCCTTAAAGGGAATTTTGCTGTCGAATCGTAATCGGTTCCTAGAAGAATTTATCACCAACCTTTTCGTAGAACCTGTTCCGATGCGGCCGGCTTTACATTAAAGGATTGTGAGCTTGTATTCTTATTTTAAATGTCTATTGAGTCGAATGGACCGTTAATTGGATTGGAATGCAGTCTTATATAATTAGATAAAAACGAAGAACCATAAAAGGGTAGATTATTCGAGCTTGTAACTAACGCAAAAGAAATACTTTTGGAGCTGGATTTATAGAGAGAACCTTCACGTATTGTTTAAATTTTTACGAGGCAACTGCAAAAGTTTTTTCCTTCGACAGTCATTAGAACGAGACATGTTTTTGTTTCGCAAGAATACACCTTTCTGTTGCCATGTCTCATTATTTGCAAAGAATATTCTGATATCTAAACACGTGTTCCGAGAAACTGGATAAAAATCAGAAATAAAAAGCAAGAGTCATCACCACTTACTACACAGATTAAATTTAAACGAAGTTTAAAGTTAGAACACTATAGTTCCCCAAGATGGCTGCGGGTATGACGTCAGCTGCCGGTGCGCGGGCGCATTAAATTGATCGTTGTGTTGATTGACGCTCACGGTCTTTTTTGCAGCCGTGTAAAATACAGATCTGTGTCGCAGTCAACTATATGAAGGACATTAATAAGGAAAAAGAAACCGAATAGATTGTCTATTACAATAGGATAATCATTATCAGTAATAGCATGACGAATCACAATGACAGTATTAATTGAGGAATGACAATTAAATTATTTTTATAGATTCTATAATGGCTTCTATTAGCATCCAAATTAATGTTTGATCCAAGATTTATTAATTTGTTGTTTAATTGGATTGGAATAAATACTGTTGTGGACTGTATTTGTTTGTCGTACACGTAGACGTGGGTGATGAAATGAAAGCCTTCGTAGAGTATCTTCCTTTATTCTCTTGAGAACTGGTTTCCGATTCAGAGCTGGATCTGGACTGGACTGCCGCTTCAGAAATTTGCCCCGTCTTTTATAGACGCCTCTGACCAATCAAAACGCGTACATTTTGCACACGGCACCAATCTGATTTTTCTCGACCAATCAGAGCGCGTCCTTTTTGACCAATCAGAGCGCGTCAGGTGTGCACACGTCACTAGTGCGGTTTCGTGGGGGCAATTTTCTGAAGTTAAGCCCTTACAATGCTGCTCTTATTTTCCTAACATAGATAATCACTTATTCTAGCCTATTTACAAAAAAATGGTATAAAACCCTTATTCTAGACCCTAAAATTATCAAAAATCGGTGACGGTCCTCCTTACGGTAACGTTTGGCACCACTTAACCTAATCGCACCAGTGGCGCCACCAAGCGTAAAGAGCGCGAATCATCCGTCTTACATTCTAGAGATCTTAACATAATACTTAATTAATTCACTGTATGTCCCAGTCTTAATTACAACTTATGTACATATTCGCATAACACGATCGGCGTCCGTTACAGCTCTCCCCCCGGCGCAGCTCGCGTAGCCTCCTTCTCCTTTGTCAGGACGACGAGCTTGTTCACGGGGCGCCGAAAGGTGCCGGTTCTGGTGCGCACTTCGACGATTCTGATGCCGCCGTCCGGACCGCGATGCGTGCGCTCGACGACTCCCATGGGCCAGGTGTTCCGGGGCAGTGTACTGTCGACCACTAGGACTACGTCGCCAACATCCATTGGTCGCACGTTGTTCTGCGGCTCGCCGCGAGGTACCAGGGTCGGGAGGTACTCGCGTAGCCATCGTCGCCAGAAGTGGTCGGCGAGTGCCTGACTAGCTCGCCAGGTTCTTCTATCGGCCTCGTCGCAGGGTCCCGTCGTTGGCATTCCGTCCGATGACCCCAACAAGAAGTGGTTTGGGGTCAAGGCCTCGGGGTCGTTGGGGTTTACACTGACGTGGGTCAGCGGTCTCGCGTTGATGCAGAACTCGGCTTCAGTGAGTAGAGTTCTCAGGACTTCTTCTGTCGGTGCCTTCTCTCGTAGGGTGATGCTCAGTGCCGTCTTCACGGAGCGCACCATTCGCTCCCACGCGCCGCCTTGATTGGGCGCGCCAGGGGGTATGAAGCGCCACTCCATTCGGTGCAGTAACCCTTCGTCCCGTAGTGCAGGCATCCACTCGATGTAGGCGTTGCGAAGTTCTTGGTCAGCCCCTCGGAAGTTAGTCGCGTTGTCGGAGTACATAATTCTTGGCCAGCCCCTGCGCGCAGCCATTCGCCTCAGTGCCATGATTGCTGAATCGGTGGAGAGTGACGTGACGAGCTCGATGTGCACGGCGCGGGAGGTAAGGCACGTAAAGAGTGCGCCCCACCTCTTCTCTCGACGACGCCCCACCTTGACCATCATCGGCCCGAAGTAGTCCACCCCGCAGTTGGTGAACGGGCGATGGAAGGGGTCCAGGCGGGCGCGTGGCAAGTCTCCCGTGGCTGGAGGCTGCGGCGTTGCTCGCCGCCTCTTGCAGAAGGCGCAGTTCTTCTCTACAGCGCGTACCGTGGGTCGTAAGTGGATAACCCAGTACCGCTGTCGTATGTCGTTTGTTACACGTTCTCTATTGGCGTGACCCGCAGCGCAGTGTTCTCGCAACACGAGAAGCTTGGTCAGTTGATGGCGGCCATCCAAGATGATCGGCCGCTTTGTTTCGGCTGGTGCGGAAGAGGCCTCGATCCGGCCCCGCACCTTCAGGATATCGTCTTCCAGCACTGGATCCAGCCGGTACAGCCGACTCGTCTTCGTCAGTGGACGAGCGGACCGTATTTTCTTTAACTCTTCTCCGAAGCTATCTTCTTGAGCTTGCCGTATTAGTTCGGCCTCGGCGCGCTGGATGTGGCGATGCTCCATTGCGGCTGCTCTTCGTCTGCAGATGTCGGTGAAGGCGATTGCTCGAGCGGTAGCCCTCACTAAGACTTCGTATTTCGAGAAGCGGGCTGGGTTCGGTAGCCAGCTGTCTCGTTCTGTCTTCTCACTGATGTGGAGGACCTCTTCATCCTCTGGCTCGTTTGTCGCCGCCGTGGGCCACTGTTCTTCTGGCATGTACAGGAAATTCGGTCCCTGGAACCATCGGTCCTCTGTACTGATGGGTGTGTCGATGAGTCGCGTGGCGTCGTCGGCTACGTTGCAAGCGGTGGGTAGCCAACGCCATTCTTCTTTCTTCGTCAGCTCCGCGATCTCTCCCAGCCGGTGTGCGACGAATGGTGTGTACCGTCGCATATCGTGGTGAATCCAATGCACTACGGTAGATGAATCGGTCCAGTAGGTTGTCTGGCCGATGTCAACTCGATGCTCTCTTCTTATTGCGTCAGCCAATCTTGCTCCAATGACCGCAGCTTGCAGTTCCAAACGTGGTATTGTTTGGACTCGACGAGGCGCTACCTTGGCCTTGGCGGCTACCAACACGACGTTCAGGCTCCCGTCGACGTACTTCACTCTCCAGTAGGCTACGGTCGCATAGGCTTGTTCACTGGCGTCGCACAGGATGTGTAGCTCGAGGCGCTCGTATTTCTTCGTCAGGTAGCATCTCGGTAATCGGAGTTGAGTGAGCTCGGCGAGTCGGGCGATCCAGGACGCGAACAGCTCGTTTTCATCGTCCGGAATCTGTTCGTCCCACGTTATGTGGAGGCGCCACAAACTCTGCAGTATAATCTTCGCTCGTATGGTGTAATCCCAGCGGGTCGTAAATGGACATTACGGCGCTGAGGGCTTCGCGCTTGGTCGGCGCGCGGGTCCTTGCTCGTACTTCAGCTGGAACTCGATTCATCGACGTGTTGAATCCCAGCTCGTCTCGTTCCGCGTTCCAATACATCCCCAAGATCTTGTTTTCAGGCTGTTCTCCCCCCAGTTGTGTGGGAGAGGTGGCGTGTAGCTCCGGAGGTACGTCCCGTAGGACCTTCTTGTCGCTGGAGCTCCATCCACGCAGCGTGAATCCCGCGTGTGCGTGTACCCTTCTTGTTTCTTCGACCGCCTTCCATGCTTCTTCCGCGTCTTCGTAGCTGGCTACGAGATCGTCCATATAGTGGCTCTCTTTGATGGCTTCTAATGCGCGTGGATACTCCTGCCCGTATACGTCTGCGTTGTAATTGCGGACATAGTGGGCCATGTACGGGGAGCTCGCTGCGCCGAAAATCATGCTGGTCATCTTGTACTTCTTTGGAGGTTCTTCTCGTTCGTTACCTCTCCACAGGAACTGCTGCGCTGGTTGGTCCTCTGGCCTTATCCTGATCCTCAGGAACATCTCCTGCACGTCTGCTGTAATCGCCACCGCCTTCTCTCGGAATCGGAAGAGGATTCCTGGCAGCGACAGCAGTAGGTCGGGTCCTTCTAGCAGTTCGTCGTTCAAGCACACGCCGTTACTTTTTGCAGCAGCGTCGAATACTAGTCTATATTTTCCGGGTTTATTCGGGTTCTGCACGGCGAAGTGAGGCAGGTACCAGCAGATGGCGCTTCTTTCTTCTGACCCGTCGCACAGTGTCGCGTATCCCTTGTCCAATAAGTTGTCGATCTGTTGGGAGTACTCGGTCGCGAACTTTGGATCTGCGTCCATCTTCTGCTCGATCTTCTTCAGCCGGCGCAGTGCTTGACTATAGCTTGCTGGCATAGTGACGTCGTCCCGCCGCCACGGTAGTCCCACTTCGTACCCGGTGTCGATCTTCTTCGTGGTTCTTCTGACTATGTCGATGGCCCGTTGATCCGTTTCCTTGACTCTCGGCTTTCCCTGTATGCCGAGCGCGTCAATCTTAAAGTGGCCTTCGACTAAGTCGTGAAGTTCCTGGCTGCTCGTTCCCGTCGTTCGGTCGGGCTCGTAAACGTGCAGCACGTTTCCTTCTTGGTAGATGGTGTTACGTGGCGCGGTTCCGTGCACCACCCATCCTAGTTGTGTCCTTGATGCGGCCGGTTGATCAGGGCCGCCGATGCGGAGTTCACGGGACACTATACACTCCCAATGATCTGTTCCCACTAGTAGCCCTGGGCGCGCTTTTTCGTAGCACACCTCTTCTGGTGCCAGGCTCCTTAGGTGCTTGCAGTCCAACAGAGTCTCCGGAATGGACTGCCGGTGAAGTTGAAGGTTTTTCATGGTCCTCGCTCTGACCTTGTAGCTTTCGTCGCTCTTCAGCCCTCTGATTTGGATGTTCACCAGCTGACTGTCCGTTTCTTGTTGTGTCATGTTGACCCCACTCAGGTGAAGTGGTTGCGACGGTCCTTCTGCCCCGATGCTTTCCGCCAGCTGCTTGTCGATGAGGGTGATCGTGGCCCCTTCATCCAGGAGGGCGTATGTGTTCGCCTCCCCCGTGGGCCGGAAACGACGATCGGGCACATCTTCAACAGGACTGTTCGTGGTCCGGCAGCTGGACGTGTTGCTACCGACAGAACCGCTTCTTCTTTTAGTGGCTTTGAGTCTTCCGCCCTTACTCCTCGTTCTTGATGCAGGGTCGCATGATGCGGACGGCTACACTGGTCCACGCCACATGGCTTTGCTCTACAGTTCATGCGCCTATGTGGTTTCTGAGCGCATTTGAAACACAACTTCTTCTTCTTCACAAACTTCCAGCGGTCGTCCACTGTGAGTGCCTTGTACTCGGGGCACCGTGTCAGGGTGTGGGCTTGTTCGCACTTGGGGCACTTGTTCATTCCTTCTTCCGTTTCCTCCGTAGTGTTGAACACGCTCGCCTTTTTCTTGAGTGTCACGGCAGGGCGAGTCTCCTTCTTCTGAGTCACGACGCCTGTGGACGGGGTGTACGTGTAGCGCAGCGCCCTGTCCGCTTCTCGCATCAGAAAGTGAGACATGACCACAATCTCCGGGTCCGCTGTCCCTTCGTGTTCGTAGGCGTAGTCGCACCATCTGGATCGTAGGTGCGGGCTCAGCTTGTCCAACACTTCTCTCGTCATCAAGGGGTTGAACAGGTAACCTCTTCGGTCGATCGTTTTCAACACGCAGATAATGTTCTGCAGCTTGATTGCAAAACTGTTCAGTTCGGCCGCCGATGCACCTGGTTTTGGTAGCTTCTTGAGATCTTCCATCGCCTTGTCAATGATAACTTCCGGCCTCCCGAAGCACTGTTCAAGTGTCTTCATCACGACGTCTGGATCGGTCGCCGTATGCAGGAGGGCGGCCACGGCGTCTCTTGCTTCCCCTTTGAGACAGCTCCTTAGCCGCTGAATGTTCTCTGCTGCCGAGATCTGGTACATGCGGGTCGAGTCTTGTACTGCTGCTTTGAACGGTAGCCATTCGTTTGCCGCTCCGGAGAACGTCGGTAAATCGATGTATCGGGGCCTGGGTCCGGCCATTTTTTCTAACGTGGCTGCCAGGTACTCGATACTGTTCCTTTTCCTCGTCGGCGTCGGCGATCTTCCTCGTGGGATTTCGAACCGTGTCTGCCTTGGTTCTTCACGTGTTCCTTCCTCCCCCCGTGTGCCAAGGGGGTTCGTCCTCAGCCATTCGTCCACCTTCTGATGTGGTTCACGAGGGAGGGTAGGTTCTTCTTCATGCACGCTTTCCTCATCGTGGATGACCGATACTTCGACGGCTAACCGCTTCTTGACTAGGTCGGCTTCCAGCTCCAATTCCTTTCTTCTTATGGTAGCCAGCTTCTCTGCTGCCTCCAGTTCAGCTACCCGTAGTCGTGTATTGACACTTGTGGTTGATCTAACCGATTGGGTTGGTGATCTTCTTCCTTGAACCGTAGCTGTTGTCGGTGGAAGTCTAGAGGGCCCCGCTGTGCTGTTGTCCGTCGGCTTCGAAAGCGGCGATGCTGGCGGGTCCAGCGAGAGTCTTCTCATGCGTTCTCGTTCAATCAGCTGGGCTTCTCTGAGTCGCGCTTCCTGTTGTAGTTGGACGCGTCGTTGTTCTTCAACTTCCGCTGTATCTCCTTGGCTCCTTGTGATCACCATCTTGAGTGTTCCTTTAAATCCGGATGCGAAGGACCAGAACTGTTGTGGACTGTATTTGTTTGTCGTACACGTAGACGTGGGTGATGAAATGAAAGCCTTCGTAGAGTATCTTCCTTTATTCTCTTGAGAACTGGTTTCCGATTCAGAGCTGGATCTGGACTGGACTGCCGCTTCAGAAATTTGCCCCGTCTTTTATAGACGCCTCTGACCAATCAAAACGCGTACATTTTGCACACGGCACCAATCTGATTTTTCTCGACCAATCAGAGCGCGTCCTTTTTGACCAATCAGAGCGCGTCAGGTGTGCACACGTCACTAGTGCGGTTTCGTGGGGGCAATTTTCTGAAGTTAAGCCCTTACAATGCTGCTCTTATTTTCCTAACATAGATAATCACTTATTCTAGCCTATTTACAAAAAAATGGTATAAAACCCTTATTCTAGACCCTAAAATTATCAAAAATCGGTGACGGTCCTCCTTACGGTAACGTTTGGCACCACTTAACCTAATCGCACCAGTGGCGCCACCAAGCGTAAAGAGCGCGAATCATCCGTCTTACATTCTAGAGATCTTAACATAATACTTAATTAATTCACTGTATGTCCCAGTCTTAATTACAACTTATGTACATATTCGCATAACACGATCGGCGTCCGTTACAAATACTGTCCATATTTTGACCGAGTAACAGAGAGCTAGCTAGTATAAAAGGCAACAAATAACTAAAGTGTATTTCAAATAAACTTGCGATAAATGTCATTCAACTACCCTGTACCAAAAAGTCCAAATAACTTACGATAGATATCGTTCGTCATACAAAACTGTCGTTAACATTGCATCGGTTGAGTTTCATAATACCAAACACGGAGTAGGTAAGTCAATGTTTTGATCGTGTTACCGACACTGCCATTTTTTTCGTATGGTTTGGAAATATTGGGATACATTAGTAGAAGGAGGTGAACAAACTTTATCGCAAGTTTATTTGAAATGAACTTTAAAAGTTTTTACAGTCAGAATTACAATAAGTTACAGTTCTTATTATGAATAACAAAAAAAACTTCTTCAGCCAGACACTAAATGGAAATTTCCAGTATAATAAAAGAGGACAATCTCCTACGCTGGAACAGGCAGACTCACATCAAGAACAATTTGTAATTTACGAGTATTCTGACTCTACGGGTATTATGACCGCTACCTAGCATGCATCACTAAATTATTTTAGCTGGATTTCTGACATGACAAATATAATTATTTACTTAGGTAGGTATCCTTTTATTAACTAAATTTCCCGCTTGTGAAGTTGCAACACGTTTATGAGAACTAAATATTTAAATAATGTTTATTATCTGTGGAATTGAACATTTAATTGAGCGTAATTATTTGCAAAATAGGTCATGTTGCATAATCACTCTTAGTAACAATGATTTTTAATTGTGTAATGCAACGCTTTTATGTTCAATTGAATGGTCATTTATTAATTGCTGGTTATTAACTAGTAGGACGTTCTAGATCTTTGACAGTCGTAAGTCATTACGGGTAGACAGAAGCCCAAAAGTTCCACAATCAATCTTACCAAGGCGTATCGTTTTACCCAGTAACTGTGCTGTGGAAGTCAGATAGGCATGTAAAATACTTGAATACCAGTATTTTACATGCCTATCTGACTTCCACAGCACAGTTACTGGGCATGGTCATGTAAAGTAGGTACTGGTATTCAGCTACATCCAGTTAGACTGGAAGCTGACCTCGACATAGTGGGGAAAAGGCTAGTCAGATTTGGTTATTAACCAACAAAAATTCTTGAACAAAAATGTTTTATGTCCTTATTTATTTGGCTTTTAAAATCCAACAACTCGTTTTACCTTTTTCAACTGGCATTGGTATTTTGAAAATAAAAATAGTGTAGTCTATTTTTATAACGATATTATCTTATAGCTAAATTAAACAGGTTTTTTATTTTATTTTCAAGTTGCTATTATTTTTTTGGAAATTTAGCCAAGGTTTAATCTTGCCACGCTGTTTCACCTTCTACTTAGGTTCTAATTCACAAAGTAAGTATTGAATTTACAGATTACTCAAATTGAAAAAAAAATCTCAAGTTGCATTACTACACCGGTTTGGTTAATAACTTAATAACACCAATTATAATACCATACCATAGAACAATTATGTATAACAAAAAAAAAATATCGTTATGCAATTTTTATAGACACAACGATCCTATGCAATTCATAAATAAGACGTTTATTGCCACGTAGTTATTTAATTGTTAAAACAAAGAATAAAACTATTTAGCTATAAATACACACTATTTATAGCTATACATAGTTTTATTTAAATTCGATGCTGCCTAATATACTTATTAATTCGTAATATTCCATCACCTCTTTCTCAATATCACTATAATTCTATCATTAAAAGTCTAAACTGTTTTTGGTGATATATTATTATGGACAAAAACCAGTTTCAAATGCTAATTCCAACTCAAACTAAAACAAGTCTATTTTTTATTTAATATAAATTTACATAAAAATGGTCATGAATCTCGTGATCAAACCCAATTATGTACCTACCAACTTAAATACAATTTGGAGTGGAGTATTTTTGATTCACCTGAAATTGTTCAAAAGGAGGTCACAACTCCCGGGAGTCCCGGGACAGTCGGTTAATGGGGAAATTATTTCACATGGACGAACATTACACGAAAATCTCCGAAGGGTGCACGCTGCGCAAAATGGCTGCCACGACACGCGCCGTAATGGCCGCCGCCGGCCTTGGGTCGTACTCGCAATCAACTTATTATTCAATCTCATGTCGCGAATTGGTCCGAGGTCCGCCGGCCGTTGACCCAACCGTTCCACTCCACTCGTTGTTAACGTTGTGCCCGTAGGCTGATAGATTAAATTACATAACGTAGGTATGTCATTATTTTTATCCTTGTGCGCATATTTTTTGTGATTATCTTTATACTTATTCGATTATTTTCGAGCTTCTATTAAGTGGGGTAAAAGAACAAAAGGTCACGACTTCACGAGGTTATTATTGCATGTTTATTTACATGGCTGTTTATTTGAATAGTTAATTTGTTCTATGAGGAAAATATACGAATGCTTTGAATTCTATATTGGCTTTTACAGGCAAATTTGTTATAAGGATTTAGGAAAAAAATGGGTAATCTTGTCAGTAAAAGGGACCATTGTATTGCTTGGCATTCCAAAGGTCGTCGGTCGGCGCAGTTGACGTAAATCCGACACGGTCCGTTATGTCCTCTCAGAGAACAATAGATTGTTCGCGCTACTCGCCTAATGAGAAATGTTTGTTTTTCAGCTCCATACAATGGCTACTGCTCATTGTTGCTTTTATTATTATCTCCTTCAGTGTTCCATCGTCGTCGTAAAAAATAATAATTGTCTACATTTTGTTGATCTCATCTTCCTTATATTTTGCAGTCGGTTTTAAGTAACTTTTTTACCTACACGGACACCATTATACATATAAATGCCTGCTACATAAAATGGTCCAGTTAATATTTTTATATCCGAGCACAAAATAAAAATATTAATAATCGTATAACTGACAGACCGGGTGAACCGGTTATTTGTAAATTAATAGTAACGAATTTTTACTACAAAAATAATAAAGATAATTTATACCTACTTCAACAAGCCTTTAAACAACACAATAGTTCAAAACGGGTTTTATAAAATACATAGTGGAAACGTCGCTGTTTTCGAAGAGTCGACCTTGATTGAAGGCTCATTAGCCGCGCGGAGTCAAGACGAGCGAGACCACGCATCGAACCGGTCTCGGTCGTGAGCCCGCATGATTTATGCCTTTGCCTTTACAAAGAGCGTTTTTTTTTTTTAACCAGACCGGTTTGCGCGCCTCTCCCCCGCTCTGTTTTTGTTACGCTACCTGGATGCCGCGGAAAAAATATAGTGTCAGCTTTTTTCTATGGTAATAATAATACTAAGCATTCCTTTTGTAGCACATGCGGACGTGGCTAGTGGTAGGAACGTGATGTGCTGGCGTTGTGGCTTCATTATATTAATGGACTCGACCGGATGAATACAAAGACGGGGCCTTTAAACTTTATCGCGTGTAGAATACGTGTTCCCCGGTACACGCGGCATGAAATTGAATTTATGATTCACTTGATAGCGATCGTGGAACTACTCATTTAATTACGAATAACAAACGTTAATGGAAAACTTAATGGTATTTAAATTAATTGTCTGCTCTTACATCAAACTCAAACTCAAACTCAAAGCATTTATTTCAATTAAACCTTTAACAGGCACTTTTGAATTGTCAAGAAGTCGGTCAGTCATAAAATATGAAGCTAGTTGCCCATTCCAAAGCGTAGGTACCTATGGAGAAGAACGGGCAAGAAACTCCATGGACACTCTTTTTAAATTACATTTTACAAAAACATTTGTTACATCATTTCTTTTGAATTTATGATTATATAATGTGAGAACGATGTAAAAAAAAATAAAAAGATGTCCGCGTTAAGAGCGTCCAGAATACAACAAATAGTAACAAAACAACAATCCAAAATTAAAACAATTAAAATAAGCCCAGGCGGCTAAGTGATGACCAGTCCCAACTGACGGCGCCCGTTCACGAACATGACGTATATATCAGCACCATTCAGCTCAACCACTTTGAAGGGAGCTAAATGATCCAACATACACGCCACCGCCAGCGAGACATTTGAGTGAGCATGACACACTATCAGCCGCCAGGGAATATTCAAGTCAATGAAAGATATATTATTACCCAGTAAATGGTAGCTATAGATTACATAGAACTCACATCTGTGCTATGCAATTATACAATACAAAGGAAATTGAGTTTATACAATGCAAGGATAGTCTTACAATCTTCAGCAGCTCCAACAGTATTTTCAAGTGTTAGTCAATTAGTTGTGGAGCAGGACTAGCATTGAGCCAGGCATTTTTGTCAGTGATGTAATCCCCTAACTTATAATATGCCTGACTGCATAGTGTGCGTTTTATACAAGATTTAAATTTTGTCTCATTCAGTTGAAGAATGTGGGGAGGTATTTTATTATAACATTTTAGACAGTACCCCATAAAAGATGAATCTACTTTAGCCAGTCTGAAACCTGGTTGCACTAATAGGTCCCTATTTCTAGTACTATAATTATGTCTTTCACCTCTTTTACTAAAAAGATGTAAATTTTTCCTTACATACATGATGTTTTCATAGATATATTGACAAGGCACCGTCATGATGTTAATTTCCTTAAACAGTTCCCTTAGAGAATCGCGCCTGCGGAGATTATATATGGCTCTGATGGCTCTTTTCTGCAGAATAAAAATAGAATCGTTGTCTGCAGCCCGTCCCCAAAGTAAAATACCGTAAGACATGATACTATGAAAGTAACTAAAATAGACTAGTCTCGCGGTATCTACATCAGTAAATTGACGGATTTTTCTGACAGCATAAGCTGCTGAACTTAGCCGTCCTGCAAGAGATTTTAAATGAGGACCCCATTGTAGCCTTGAGTCGAGCGTGATCCCTAGGAAAACAGTTTCATCGACGAATTCTAGTTTCTCTTGATTCAATATTATCTCACAATCACTACCCTTGACATTTGGTAAAGAAAATCTTATGCACTTAGTTTTTTTTCCATTTAATACTAGATTATTAGCAGTGAACCAATTTTGGACCTGCAGTAGGGCGTTATTTACGTCGTCAAAATTTGTAGCACGTCTATTTACCTTAAAAATTAAGGAAGTGTCATCAGCAAATAACACCATTTGTGGTTGATTTTTTAATAAATGGAGTAGATCATTAATATACACTAAAAAGAGGAAAGGACCCAATATCGAGCCTTGTGGCACACCAATTTTTACTATTAAACCAAGTGAATTGACACCATTTATTTGAACTTGTTGTTGTCTATTATTTAAATAAGATCTAACTAAACTGAGCGCAAGTTTTCCAAGTCCGTAATGCTCAAGTTTCAAAAGCAAGGTTTGGTGATCGACGCAATCAAATGCTTTGGAGAGGTCACAAAAGATTCCTATGGCATCTTGGGCCTCTTCCCACGCGTTAAAAATGTGTTTTAATAAAGTTACGCCGGCGTCGGTCGTACAACGTCCTTTGGTGAAACCGTACTGTTGATCGTGTAGGATTTTATTCGTGTTAAAATGATTGAGCATTTGATTAAGCATTATCTTTTCAAACACCTTGCTGAAAACCGGCAAAACGGATACGGGTCTATAATTATTGGTGTCTTTACTGTCTCCGGATTTGTAAAGTGGTATAACCTTACTGTATTTCATTAAATCGGGGAAGACTCCTTGATCCACACACGAATTAAATACTAAGGCTAAGTAAGGTGCAATAGTCTCAATTATGGAGGTACAGATCTTAATGGACATTCCCCAAAGATCTTCGGTCAATTTGATCTTAATTTGCTTAAAAGCTTTAATTACAATTAAGGGGTTAATATGCCTAAAGTTAAATTCAATCGGGCAGGCTGAAACGTTCGCCCTTACTAAATCAAAAGCGAGCGAGGGCGAGGAATTCAAGGTTTCAGTTGTTTTGAGTGGGATACTAGTAAAGAAATTTACAAATTCTTGAGCCACTTCTTTGTTATCGCAAATGAGACCGCTTGACGTCTGCAGTGTGTAATCAGAATTATGCTTTTTATTCCTGTTTGTTTCATTATTTATAATTTTCCAAACCGTCTTTATTTTATTGTCTGCTGATTTAACCTTGTTGCTAATATATAAGGCTTTAGCTGCCTTACATAATATGGCGAAGACAGTCCGTGTTTTTATTTTTTCGTTGCGCGTAGGTAGGAGATTAGGATTGGATTGATTGGTATTTTAGCACAGACAAAAAAAAAATAACTGAAAAATCCTTCACCAATGGGATTTGATACGATTAACTTAACAGTTAATAGTCCATTATGATGCATAATGTTATCCTTTTATGATTCTGCCAAAGTGGTCTTTTTTAGGCCCCTCCGTTGCTTGTTGTTTTGTCGGATTTCTTTCTCGGAACAGACGTTGTTAGGTATCAGTAATTAGTAAGTGTACCTACATACAAGTAGATAATGTAAAAATAAACATGGAAGTAAACTACTTCGTTCTACCAACTGTGCAAAGACCGAAACATAATATTTAATTAATATGCTAATATCGTTCTTATATTCATAAGTATGTAAATTCTCATGAGCATGACACTGTTCCTACTCTCTATGTTTATTAATATTGTGTACGTAACTACGCCCAAATTTCTTGTTAAATATAATACTTAGTAAATAAAATACAGTGGATTTCATTTATTACGACCTTGGTTGTAGCGACCATTTACCTATAGCGACGTTAAATCTAAGTCCCTTGAATTTAAAGCATACTTTAGTACAAAATTCATGTGGCTATAGCGACTTTGGATGTAACGCCGAGTTCGGGTGTAGCGACTGTTTTTAATGAATAATTTGTAACAAATTCCTAGAAATCCCACGCAGATATTGCGACCGGAGTCGGCCGCCAAAGACAAAAAGATTTCTTTCTTTCACAAACATTTCTTATATTTTGTTTACATCCACACAGATGGTCAGCAAGTGTGGAAGACCTTTACCTTTTGTTTATAGATATCAGCTAAGTAGGAAGCGTGTACGTTTTGGAGTTAAAGCTCAGTTACAAAGTGATATTCTGAGTAGCAACTGGGTTTAGTAAACTTTTGAATAAGTATAGCTGCTAGACGCACATTCACTGTTAAAGAAAAGGCGGAAATCATTTCAAAATTGAAAATCGGTGAAAACAATGCTGATTTGTGCAAAGAATACAAAGTTTCGCAATCAACAATATCTACGATGTGGAAAAACCGTGATAAAATATTACAATGCTTTGAATCCAAATCCGTAAAAATTAAGAAAAACCGCAAACCGACGCATCAAGATGTCAAAAATGCCCTTCTTATGTGGTTCAAAGCCCAAAGAAGCCAAAACGTACCTTTGAGCGGTCGTCTGCTGCAAGAAAAGGCTAATCATTTTGCCAGACTGTTTGGAAAAAAGGATTTTGTGTGTTCGGTCAGCTGGATATACCGATTTCGTCAACGACACGATATTGTAGTAGGCAAAGTTTGTGGAGAAGCCGCTAGTGTATCGCTAAGTGACTGTGACAACTGGTTAAAAACAGTTTTCCCAAAATTGACTGAAGATTATACTGATAGCCAAATATGGAACGCTGACGAGACAGGTTTGTTTTTTAAGTTAACTCCTGAAAAAACCTTGAAAATTAAAGGGGAAAAGTGCGTTGGTGGAAAATTATCAAAAGATAGAATCACCGTGCTTGTTGCATCAAGTATGGCAGGGGAAAAAAACTTTTTTACAAAAAAAAAAAAAACCGACTTCCAAAAAACACTATAAAGTGAAAAATAACTTTAATTTCGGAAGTCGGTGGCAAAAAACTAAAATACAAATCCTAAGACACTTTTTTTTTTGTAAAAAAGTTTTAATTTTTCACTTTTTAGTGGGTCAGTTTGTAATTTATCTAAGTTACAATAGCCTAATGTCAACTGCTCATCTTTTACAAAATATTGCTTTACCCGATGCAGGGACGTTAATTGTTGAGGAGTTCCCCTAATAAGAACCAGGAGAACCGGAGCTGTTTGAGAAGTCACCATCAGCTTCATTTCACCATACGCATTGTGACGAGCATACATTGCTTAACAACCATATTAAAGTAATCGAATCGCAACCCATGAAATATTTGTCATTGAGTAGTTCCGATGGCCATCTGTGGTCTTTATCCTCAGCTCCACTTTACCAAATGATGATTTCCGAGAGCAAATGCGCAAGTTACTTTAAAAAAAGAATTTTCCAAATCGGTTCGTAAATTACGGAGTTATGCGCGAACAAAAAACGCAATGCAGATTAAACGAAAAGATCGTTAATGTAGACAATGTAGATAAATTTTTAGATTTTTGTTGATTTTTCAAAAACCGCTTGTCCGATTTCGATAAATTTTTCATGGGACCATTTGGAAAGTTACCCTTTCCAACAAAAAAAGAATTTTTCAAATCGGTTGGCAAGCGACGGAGCTATGCGCGAACATACATAAAAAAAATACAAACATCCCAATTGAGAACCTCCTCCTTTTTTAGAAGTCTGTTATAAAGAAAATTATTAGGCAAGGCAAAAAAACTCAGATATTTCAAAAATGTTAAGTCTTTGCCAGTTGATTACGAAGCAAACAAGAAGTCCGGGATGACTTCAGAGATTTTCGAAAAAGCTCTACGCAAGTGGAACTCCCAGTTAAGAAATAACAAAAAGATCATTTTATTTATTGACAATTGCCCTGCTCATCCTAAAATAGGGAATTTGACCAACATAAAACTGGCATATACCAAACACTACATCAGTGATTCAACCGATTGATCAAGGGATAATTAAAACCCTCAAAAGTCATTATAAGAAGATTTTAGTACAGAAAATGATGAACGATATTGAAAACACGGCAGACCCATTTTCCGTTAATATTTTAGATGCCATTGAAATGGTAACTACGGCATGGACTCGGGTGACTCCGGATACGATCAAAAAGTGTTTTCTACACGCTGGTTTCCGTAAATCTTCGGCTATCACAACAATTGACGACGACTCCGATGATGAATTGGACATACCATTGGCACAACTGACTACAGCATCATCAAGCGTAACAAATGTTGCGGACTGGGAAACATATGTTGATATTGACAGCCAACTTATCACTACTAGCGATTTGTCCGATAGTGAAATTGTTGAAACTGTTGTTCCATCACATACGACGCAAGATGAGGAAAATGAGGAGGAAGAAGAAGATTGCAAGGAAGGTGAGATTCCTACAACTAAGGAGGTGCTAGGTGTCGTAACAAAGCTTAAAAGATACTGTTTATTTAGTGATGCAAAGGATATTATAGATATTGAAGAAGTAATGAATTCAAAATAGAATACACCCTACAGCGTACACTAGCACAAAAAAATAAATTGAAGCAAACTATAAATATGTATCTGTTTTGTTACTCTGTTTTCCTCAAAATGAAACCACAACGCTATAATAATTAATTGATAAATCGTTGTAAGTTCCGACGAACGACCTCTATTTGACATTGGCGGGCTCTCCCGTTCTCGCTTCTACAGTTTTTGTTGCACTTTTTTTTCTTATAATTTATTTATCAGCCGCCATTTTATATACCACCTGCCGCGGTCGTTACCCGCACAGAAAAACTCCCCTCCTGTAACAAAAGATATTCCCAAAGTTATTCTTACTTATAATTACATGCTCACAAAGCATTTCGGGCAGAAAGCACCGCTTTTTGTCGGCCAACAAAAAATCTCCCTTTAATTCTTTGGAAAGACGCATTCTACAGCTTAAATATGGTGTATGGGGTATACGGACCAGCTTTTTTCATGCGCAAAAAAATGTAAACAATTCGTTGGTGCGTTGCGGAATCGGGATTTACTGTGAGATCGATGTGTTGTTATCCGGAGCGAAACCCTGGATAACAAAATGTTTGATAACAATGGATGGAAAATGGTGACTGTATGACAGATTTACAACAGTATTGTGAATGTGAGTGACATAGTTGCGGCTGGTCGCAATGTCGTGAGACATAAACGTAACCGTTCGCTTTTTACTTTGTTGCTTCGCTAAATACTAATCTGCTGTTTATTTACACATTTTGCAACATGTTTAGGTACCTAGTACTTACCTACGTGTTGTGAGTTAACAACACCTTATCGTCACACAGACTGAGTGTAATTTCACGATAACAAGCTTTGCGATAGTGATAGTGTTGATAAAACGCTTTCTAGAATAAAAATCATAAAACTAATCGTGTTGCTGATAACTTTGTCGTTAGGTATTTCTCGTTGATAAGAATCGCGAAATAATTAGGTATGTCTGCACTACATGGACTCGTTTTAATAAAGAGTTATCTTTTAGATAAGGTTCGTTTATGTAATTTGAAAACATCTTATCGGGAATTAATAAGGTTTATATATTTTTTGATAAAAATAGATAGATAAACTATTTATTAAGTGAACACAAAATACAAAAAACAACACACAAAAGCACAATTAGATGACAATAAAAAATAAGAAGGACATGAAGAAGAAAATAAATAAGAATAACAAAAAGTTAATAATCGCCAACCCACGCAAACCAGAGTAATAATTGAAATTCAAGCGTCCTTTGATTTCAGCCGGCCGTGACTCAAGATATAATGGACAATAAATTATTTCCATTGTCAACCGTACGGAAGGAAAAGGAAACGAATAGTTATTGAAATTGATTTCCAGATGACAATTAATTTGGTTTCAATGACAATTATTATGATTGTGAATATTGTTATAAAGAGTTGGTCAGTCTGCGGTTCACCGAATTTGAACTGATGACGAGATAAAAAGACGAAGACGAAAGAAGTCGATGTTTGATAAATGAAATAAAAGCCAATGATATCAAAGATTTTGTTAAGAGAACGAAAATGCTATAAGTAGCAATGTATCATTAATCACACTGAAGAAGCAATTCCCCAAAAAATAAACTGACCTTTTAAAACATCAGCACAATGCAGTTAAAATAAACAATGAAAAAGGTGAGAAAAAGCCAACAAAATTATGCGCTTTCGACATCGCCGCCTCTTTGTGTAGCGTAGGTCACTTTGACGTAACCTTAACAGGCAACTGTGCCAATAATCACCGGTATGTAGATACCGAGTATCAGCTGAATGTATCGGAAGTTTTAATATTAATATACTTTAATATTATTCATTACACTTTGAATAAAATACTCGTTTGGTTGACACAGCTGATTAACATTGAGACAGTCTAAAAGACACGCACGAATTGCTTGTCTGCAAATTGCTGAGTACGAGACGCAAATGGTCAAGTTTAATGACATTTTGACTTTGTTGTCTAATGTGCAGTAGTCTAAAGACTGCAAAGGTCTTAATTAGATAAAGTTTTCCTCTCCGCTGTTATTCAAACGATCTTGAATATTAAGACACATTGAATGGTGTTGTTGTGAAACATGTTATTCGTGTCCATATTAAGCATTTTAACTGACGGCTGTAATGTTTCAATTAAATTGGCACGAAACAAGTTTTAAATACCGCAGTGTGCAAGACAAAACTTGAAATTAAAAGGTGCAAAGTGCAAAGCTCGGTAACAAATTAAGAGTTACAAAACTTTCTCAATCAAGTGAAACATTACAGACAGTTGTCAAAGAAGTCGTAAGCGGATATAAATCTCAGTTTAGCTCGATATTGCCCGCCACTGCCAACTTAACAAACTTCTCAAAAGAAATGCCAAACTTTTAATGCTCTTTCCTCGGATTCTAATAATAGGGGAGAAACTTCGTCTTTTGCGGTTCTTTATTACACTTCACAGAAAATATGAATGACTATCAACGCTCCGCGGTTTCATCAGCATAAGTGTCGATCCCGTGGGAATATCGGGATAAAAACTATCCTATGTCCTTCCCGGGGATGCAATCTATCTCTCTGCCAAATTTTATCGAAATCCGTTCAGTGGTTTAGGCGTGAAAGCTAACAGACCGACAGAGTTACTTTCGAATTTATTTATTCGAATTTATAATATTAAAATGGATTATATAAGAAGTAACATCTGCCTTTGAATAATGAATTAAATTATGGTAATCTAACATCATCAAGATTCTTATGTGCGGGTTTTTGTTTTCATTAAGATGCTTTGGCTTATGTCAGATATGAGTTTGTTTATACATTCACGGTTCTCATTAATATGGTAAACACATGTTGAATGTTTAAGTTATGCAAATATGTAGGTCTTAATTTTTTCAGGATTGCTATTAACAATATTAAGATCAGGTACTCGCGTTGTGACCTCTAGTTTGACACTGAATTGTATTTTTATTAATTGTGTAGTCTTTAGCAATACATAAAACCAGTAATCGGGAATTTCTTTAACAAATACACTCATGACCTTCTTAATATGAAATGCGTTAACATTCGAATACTGGGACTTGTGAGTTAAAAATAAGTAATTCTGCATCATTCGAAACTCGATCTTGTACAAACTCATTAAGTTAAGGGCTTTCTTAGTGCAACTAGTTAAAGACGTCAATGTTTATTTAGAAACCGGAGCCGAAGTGTTTGGTCCCATTACTGCGGCATGCCGGGGTCGTGCCCTCACTACTTGTGTCAGATCAGATGGCCGACTTCTGCTAAACGAGCTCGCTGTAAGATAAGCCTTATTATGTTTTGACTTACCACATGACCTTTAGTTTATCACGAATTTTGACATTTGATCCTCGTACAGCTGGACCCCATACCGTTTGTTTTTATTATTATATATGTATATGTATAAGTGTCTTTAGGTAGAGTGTTTTGATATTATATTTACATTTTTAATTATAAATAATATCTACTGACTTTTTCCTTGACTGGTCTACCTACAGACGGTTTCTGATGAAACTCTTCTGTATATTGAATATTTCATTTAAGTATCGGTTACTTTAGCATAATTAAGTTAGCATACTTAACTAAGACGTTGCGTTTATTAATACAATCGGACTGCAAAATAAATAAATCATCTTTCGTCTATTATAATAATTGAACGGTCAAGAATATTATCCATCAGTTAAGAACACAAAGACTTAATTAAAGACTCGTTAAGGATCACGAAGGTAGACTAATTAGTAATTAAGTATTTTGTAATTAAGAAGATTCTTTCAAGGTTATCTGTCTATTTGAAGTTTCGACATCTAGAGAAAAACAAATGGCAGTGTTCTAAAAATATAAATCGACTTTTAGTAAAAATAAAAATATTCAAGATAAAAAAGGTAAGAATTCGGAAATAGCTTGTTTGATATAAAAGGAATTCCGCAAGATTCGTGAACAGTAAATTGCACGTCTTTTATGGCTCAATACTGAACGATTTTCGCTGAATGTTATCAAATAAAATCAATTTTCTACTACAATAGCTTGTATAGAAATGGCCAACTGTAGTTCACAAAAGAATTTGATGATGTTTACGACTTTCAAATGCAAAAAGATACAATAAGAAAGATCCCCATTTGAATGACTTATCCTTTAGTGCCAGTGGCAATTGATTTTCGTTTATTTGTTAGACGCCGCGCCGTATGCATTGCACCTGTCGACACATTCCACCCTTGCACTCAAACTCCAAAGTCCCAAAGGTCTTCAAAACCCTGTCGCTTAATAAAAAAAATCTCCCAAGGTCAACACGATCATTTAGGGTGTCTATTTTTGGTATAGAACCAGATGATGAAAGACAAGACACCTTGAAACAAAAAAATGTATTAATAAAGATCTTGAATTTATTAGACTAAAGGTCAAACCGGTCAAACGATATTAAACGGACAAATAAAGATAATAAAAAAAAAAAACATTTTTGGTAGGTATAATTAGCACGAAGTTGTTTTTATTACCAGAACCCGAGTCATCGTGAAGGTTGTTATTGAATGGATTATCAACGGAAAAACCATATCTAGTACGTTATCAGTCGAATCGCTCGCACGTAAGTAACATTCATGCGTTTTGCAATCAACAACTAGATTGTTACCGTTATCTGTATCATAAGTGCACGATATAGGATAGTTATCACGTTTATCGCACGCCAGATAACAGCCCCAAGTATCCCTTTGTCGCAACACTGCGATAGCACACGAGGATTTTTTATTGTCACTTCCCTATGACTACATTCTACATTTTAATTAAGTATAGTTTATCATGTTATATCCGCTAGCAGTATGATGACACAGCTATCGTGTTTCCCTTGTTGTTTGTACTACATTTAAAAATAGTGTACAGTTTCGCTTGCGTTGATGGAAGTAATGCTTCAATGTTTGCGAATTTCACAAGAATGTTGAAAGGAATTTGCTTTGTTGTGTCGCAGTTTGAAAAACCGGTTTTGTCTGCGTAGGCACACTAGGCACGTTACTAACAAATACTGTGCTTAGATGACTACAAATTTTAATTTCGAAGGTATCCTGTGATTGAATTGAAAACCCAGTTTGATCCAATTCAGAGGATTTAAATTTCGAAGGTATTGTGTGGTTGAATTCAAAACCCAGTTTGATCCAATTCATAGGATTTAAATTTCGAAGGTATTGTGTGGTTGAATTCAAAACCCAGTTTGATCCAATTCAGAGACATCAAATGCGTCCCAATGATAAATAAATCCATCCTCATCAAGCGGCCATATATTATGACGAGAGCTACATTTAAGTGGGTACAGCAGCGACTGTCAGCGGACATGCAATTGAATATGATAGATGGACCACTGTACCGTTACCAAGAGAATGTTTTGCAGTGGAAACCATGGTGTTCCGCACTCACTTTCTATAATGCTTGCCACTGTAGGTACTGCACACAATAAACAGTTTTTATGTTGGAAAAAATAATCATTTTGCAGTAGACACTCAAGTAGCAACAACAATTTGATGACCGTTATTAATCAAGTAATTATCGTTGGAATTAAAAGAATTACAGAATACTACTTCATTGGCTAACTAATTTCATCCTAATCCTGATAGGTAGGTACTAAAATGCCACTGTAAATCTAGTCTATGACTCATAATAAGACCATAAACCGATCAAACCGGTGAAACTTCTCGAGCCTTAGAACATTATAGTTTTACAACGATACCAAGACTATAAACTCAATTATAAACTAATCCGGTTTGAATGTACGCGAGTCAGTTGCACCATCAAGAATTAACATACAAGGAACTGCAGTTTAACAGGCAATTAATTAGCGCAATGGACCGTTGGGTGGAGTGACCCGAAGGAGTGGCGGTCTCATTAACCGACGACGTCAGACTAACGATTTATAGTGCTATTAAAATTCAAATTAGTGAAAGTTAATTCATTGATATATTGTGTCACTGCTCCTTGCCATTATAAAATTTTAAAATAGATCAAAGATACGCTAGTGTAGGTTGGTCTTTTGATAATTTTAATTCGATGTTGTAATTAATTTAATTAAAACCGGGAACTTCAGTGTTATCTTATCAGTGAGGTTATCGCAGCGGGAATTCTATTCGACATAGTTTATGTTTTATGTATTTAATTCCAATTGTTTCAGTTATAATTATGCCTACCGAGAACTTTTCCGCGAATTGAAATATGTTATTATTTATTCCAGCGATACAAAAAATATATAAGTACATATGTTTCATAATAATAATATGATCGACAAGTATCTTGACTTAGCTCGCGAGGTTGTCGACATGTGGGATGTGGACTCAGCGATCATTGTGCCGATAGTCGTGACAGCCAATTGGTTAATAGCCAAGAGCCTCGACCAACACCTAAGGAGGCACTCGTTGGGCAGCTGGATCAAGGGCTTGATTCAGAAAGCGGTACTTCTGGACACGGCCCATATTGTTAGGAGGTTCCTCTCTCTGGAGACCTGACCGCCGGTAGCTTGGACCCTGTTCCCGATACCGGTGGGCTACTACTATTTTTTATATTTTAAAATATTTTTTATATTTTTTATATCCTAATATTTATATATAATTTATAATATGTATATATATAATGAAATAAAGAAATATGATCGATAGAAATGCGATCAAATAAAAATATGTATATTTATCAAAAGCAGTTTGAATAGCTGGGGGTCAATTCTCGTAAGAACGTTCACAGTCTGATCTCAGTCTCAATCTGTCAAAAATACCTCTGATTTCTATACATTTTTGACAGATTTTTAACATTAACTGTCACTGAGATGAGATTGAGACTATTAATTACAGGAATTGGCTTTCTGGTCTGAATCTGAATCTACTTACTTATCATTACTTCCTCTACTTAATCCTTATCGACTACTCAATAAATAGCTTTATCAACATCATACGATAAAACGACATTTTAAGTGCTTTCCTCAACGATTTATCTTGTTAAAAAAATGTATCAGAGATCAAAAAGTCTTGTCGAAATTAAAATCTGTTGTTCTGTTGTTAGACCATGAATTTTCCTTAATGAAACCTTGACACTAATCATTTATTGTTTATCTTATTTACAATCTGTTTGTTTGTTGTTCCAGGTACGCAGAGATTTACAGAATCAACAAAGTCTGAAGGTACAGTAAACATGTCTTTTTCAGTTGCCTCTAATTTTCACATTCATTAAATTCTAGGTATTCTTATCTTAAGTAGAATGTTATTATGTATTTCTATTCCATTATCAGTTTTATCACTTTGACCTTTTGTAGGTATTTCACAATAAATATTTTTAATCTTATCTCATGCCATTTTGGGTAAACATTCTACAAATAGTGGATTACTCACTGGAATTTGGCTCGTTTTTTATTTAGGTAAATATTTCGTAACAGCTTATCGCTTGCAAGACCTTTTCTTAATTAACCTCATTGTTGTCGATAACCGCCACTCTTTTGTTTGAACGTTTAATGAGAATAAAGCTGATTTTTATAATGCACAGACCTTTTGGCGCTTCGCCAATTTCAGAAGTAATATCGCCATCTTGTTTTTTTTTATTACAATTTCTGTGACAATTTCACAAATGTTTACCAACAATGCCCATCGGTCAATGTCATTCAGGTGCCAAAAAAATATTGTTTGCATTATACCAATTTTGTCGACATTTAAGTATTTTGACATGTTTATGCTGATTTATAAAAACCTATCTAATCTAATAAGTCGTGTTGTTTGCGAGGTCATCACGCCGCGAAGCAGCGTGGGGAATTAATTTCCCATGAGCCTCGTTCATTGTACGTAAAGCGATATTTGTCGACCTGATTACGGCTCGGTCTGTTATCCACGCTAAACGGTCGTGACTTTCCGAATGGTTAGTGATAGCACGCTAATTTGTTTCGAATCTATCGATTTACAGCGATTCAGAATTTAGTCGAGCTTTTAAAGCAGTGTTTGTTCTGGATTTTATCAAAAACCTGTCACGTGTATTGCAAAGCGCAAGAACTATTTACAGTTTAATTGTAAAGGGATTTTCCTGAACAATAAAGTGCTCTTGAGTGAAGAATACTCTCCAAGCGTAACGATATTGAAACTTCCGCTCATATCTAACGTCGTTACTGATGTATGTCGCTTCCAGGAAGTACAAATCCATTTTATAACTCAATAATGTGGAAAGTGTAACGATATTTCTTAGGAAATTAACGATGCTATACCGAATACCTATTACTTACCCGGTGAAATATAGCCGGAAATCTGTCACAGTGGGCACAATGCGAAATTGGCTAGAATGTTAGCATGACTCAGTAATAAACCAGTGTGGATCAAAAATAAACATGTGACGTCAGCTCTGACGCATTTGTGACCGAGGAAAATCAATAGGCATTTGTCCCCTTTGATACTAGGAATTGATTGAATGAAATGGGGCGATTCAAACGGAATTTTCGCCGTTTCAGCGGAATTTGGCCGTTTATCTTCCTTTATTCCCCTCGGCGTTTTTATTGTGCTAATATTTTTACCTGTGGACTCTTTTGTTTTGTAAACATTGCTAATATTGCTATGTATAACAAGATTTTGCGTTCATAAAACTAACTTATTTAACGTATAATTTATACTACAGATTTTTTTGCGTGATCAGAACAATTTAGACAGAAAATAAATGTCACGAATTTACTGCTTCTAAATTTTGTTTCTATGAAGCTTAGACGAAATGACAATTCAGTCACAAAATTCACATAATATAAAATTAATTTATTAAAATATTATGCCAAGCTTCTGTCCCGTGTCATTACATTTGCTTGTTAAGTCTACTGTGAGTTATATGGTTATGCTGTCTGCATATCTATTAATTTAAACACAGATACGACCAACTCACTTAGAATTACCGACGTTGTAGAAATAAATATATTATTCTTAATTCATTCATAGTTTATCGTGTCCTTATGAGTCAGCTTCAGAGGCAAGCATTTGATCAAAACAGCTCATAATGTACTCAAACTGTCATGATTTCATGAATTTAGCGTTATAAATCAGACATGTCAGTTTTCGTTTAGTGTAACTACATTTCCAGACGTATTCTCAACCATTATATATTCATACAAACACTTATACATGCACATATGTTATGTCGGGCTTCTTGCCAAAATATTTGCCAGACATGGCCCAAATGTTTCCATTGTAAATCACAACGGACTAAAAATCACAAAATATCACTTTATATACGATGTTTGGAAGCTGGATGCAAACCCATAAGGGGATGATAGTTGACACCATTTAGAGCATTTTGAGCCATACCCATACGTGTCTTAGACGAAGTATGATTTTTTTTATTTTCAACTGCAAATTTTTAGTCAGAAATAACATACCAATTTAACTGTGAAAAAAAGAATAAAACATACTTCGTCTAAAACATGTATGGCTCAAAATGCTGTAAATGCTGTTATCATTTCAATGAATCTCGAATGATACACCTTGCGAACTACTCAAGATAAAATTTATGATATTAATGATAACGGCTTTTGAAATCTCGATCTAGAATGGCTGCTAATGATAACTGTAATAATACTTTCTTAATTAAATGTTGAATGATACATGGCGTGTACTAATCTTGTGTTCTATTAAGTTGACATACAGTATACCTTTATCTTTCAATCGATCGCAAAACTAATACCAGCCATAAGATAGGAAATAACATGTACGATATCATGCACCAGCACGTATCAAGTTATCTGACGGTAATGAACTCCGTACGATAGTGACAATAGATCGTATTAGAAACTTTCCCAGAACTTACTTATCGCATGTTATATTTCTCTTACGGAAACATAAAGCTGTAAACAAGAGGATAAGTGTGTGGGTAATGTTAAAAGCCATGTGTAGCTAATGCATTCGGTTTGAAAATCATAACAATACACAATAGACGCAACCGGTCACCTTTCGTCTATAAACAGCCGTAATCCGTAAGAATAATCGGTAGAAGGTAAGTAATTACGTATCCAATAATACTACTAGTACTTATTGATATTTCCCAGACGATTCTTCGGTATTCACAGGAAAATAAACAGCTTACGTGGTTCTGTTTGTCCTGTATTCCATGAACATGAAATTGATTATCTGCTGCGCAAATGTTATGCATTCCACTCTTGAATTTTCCCTATTTATGCCAGTACAAATTATTACTCATTATGTTACTGACGTAGGTACAATTGTAATTTCAATAGGTTTTAAGGAAATAATCCCACCGAACAATGTAGGTAACTTGTAAAATCATGTGACTGTGTGTTGAATTAATTGTTAATACCTAAGTTTGTCTGCTGATAGGACCATTTGAGTATTCACTCGTCGTGTTTTTACATAGTCGCGTTATCTCTCAAGTGTTCCCGATAGCATAAATCCTCATTATTAAATTTATCATTGGAAACGGCGTGTTATCATTTTAAACAAACTAGCGTACGATTGTGAACTAGGTCACAACTACAGTTTATTTTCATTACGCCTTTATCATAGCCACAATCATGTCTCTTAATAAAATTGTTTGTCTGGTAGCTCTCGACAGGACATGAGCATTTATTTAATTCCATGTAACATTGAAATAGGTTCATAAAATACATTTTTAAATTACTTCGTTGTCTGGTCACCCATTTGCGTATGTTGTCAAGTATTTATTGACAGTAAAAACTAAATAGTTTTGTAAAACAAGTAGGTACTTATCATTGAAACGACACTATGTTACAGTTATGCTAATGATTTTAGCTCATGTCCTTTGATAATGAACATTCTAATTATATTCTAGATTACAAATGAACCAAAATAACTGATGGTTTGGAAATAAACGATTCTATTTGCATATTTAATCAAGCTAATGGTCTAGTTCAACAATAAATGTGACAAGAACGGAATAAAATGTGGGAACGCGCCCACGTGGCTTGTTTGCGTTTCCAGTCTGACATTTAAATACTCGATTGATTACTTGATCAACAGTGTCTGACGTCTTCGCTGTTGACTGGCGTGACTAACTTAAATACTTACCTTTAATTAAATGGTAAATAATAACAATTACTCGCAAGGTTTTTTGAACTATCTGTTTTCTCAGTTTAATTAACGTCACTTCGCTTCGCGAAGACATCGCTTAAATCAAGATTTAGTTTCATAGAAAAAAAAACTACTTTTCTCATCTAATGTATTCATTAAAATTCCATTTATTTTTTAAACAGCTCCGTATCAATATTCATCTGGCGATTTATGCAAAGGAACTCTATAATCTGGTAATCAATATGCGCATACAGTGAAACGGACATCTCGGATCACGTCTCGATGTTGGTCAAGGCGAGGCTGACGACCGTGGCGGCACGCCAAACGTGGCCCACCGTAATGGCTGCCATTTATCATATTTTTTTATTGAAAACAATGAACAGAGGACAATATTTATGACGAGCGACGTTCTCTCAAATAATCTTCAATGAGTATAATTCGACTTTGAGCGTTGGGAAAATTTCAGTAATTTGTTTGGCGTATAAAATTGAGATGAAATACATAAAGAGGCGATGTAAGAGGTCGTGACCCTCGCAATGAGGAAACGTCGAGAGCTGGAGACAATTTTATTACATCCACAAAGATCGCGGCCGTGAACGAGGCAATTATTTATGCGGATTGTTATTTCCAAGCAACTTACTGAAACATTATGTACTGCAGTCATTATCCTAGTAGTTTTATAGAACTGTCAGTTTGTTTTGTATCAAACTGGTTTAGCAATATGGTATGTGCAGACATACTTATTTGTTATAGCAAATATTAACATTTCCTTACAATATGCAATGTCACAATCCGATGCTTAAAACGATAAAACGGTGTGTTAAGTAAGCGAATTAATGCTGTATCGCGAATTGGTTGGCTTCGCTCCAACGACAGAATATGGTCGCATTCTCAAGGGCATTTAGACTTTACAAATTACGTTTATTTCACAAATGTAACTGTTTGTTATAGGAACAACAAATTATATTTCATTATCTACAACTGAAATGATTAAAAGTCGTGAATTATTTTTATTAGCGTTGATGTTTTTAGTTCTGATGCTATCATTGTTGGGTATTTGCTTGTTTTCTGTAGATTCAATTTGATTACGAGTACGTAGTAGTCAGTGTTTATTTTTGAGCCTTATTACAATGTTTCATGCGTAGTCAGGTGTTTACCGCAAGTGCAAATTAAATTAAACGTTGTTTGCATTAAGCAGTTAGTCTTTGTATATAAAGACGTGTAAATGTATCCACGTTAATAGATTGTTTGTTTGGGCCCAAACTTCATACGATTCTTGCCAGAACTTCATACGATTCTTGCCAGTCGTTACGTTATCCATAAAACGAGAAGCCATAAATTATGCTTCCCAATACGGAACGTAGTAAGAAGGAAAACAACCAGTAAATTCGATGACTCAGACTCTTTTAAATGCGCAAATATACCAACTTTTATCGGTTTTCTTACACAATCCTATTCTCAATCATGTCGTGTATAAACATTAATACTTAATAGTGCATTTGTTTTAAACTACTTGCTCTACTTATCTTGAGGACACATTTCAATATACTTTAATCATTTTACAGCGTTCCTTCCTTGACATTTATATTTAAGCATTCATTGCTTATCATTCCGTCATGGCATTTTATTTCAATTAGTACATTTTTATTTATAGCCAGTACATGAACTCTATGGATGTAAATAGCTATCTGAAGTGGAATTGGAAATGCGCCAACGTCGATGTACAAGTAATCGTATTCCAAGTGGTCGTATCAACTAAATGTTGATTGATGGTTTCCCTTGTCTGTAAACGACCGGATCGACCTTTGCTGGAGCAGTTAACTTGAATATAAATGTGGAATCATTTTCACGGAATCAAGTGCCTTAAGCCTTCATACCCGATGTGATTACTCATATGCTACAAACATGATTGGAAAATATGAAGATCGTAAAGGTCGTAATAATGATAATAAAAGTCTGATTTTTTAAACGGAAAAAGAAGAGAATGGCTTCCACGATGTTGTCGTAAAAGAACGTTTTACATAAACAGCAATACAAATATAAACGGCAGAAATGAAACGTTATGTAACGGCACAAAGGTGTCAACTCCGATGATAACGTGTTTATAAAAAGTTTCGAGGACTTCCTGAGAATTGAAACCAATTTGAGTAAGTTAACAAATATCAAGTGAACCTCGGTCCTCCCAATTAAAGTTCGATCGTATAAAACATGTTGAAGCACCGTCCTCTCTCGGCTCGGTTTTAATGAGTTTCCAGCTTAATTTACAGTTATTGTTTCACCCTAGTGGCCGTGGATTTGGAACTCGTTACATCCGTTGAATACCAAATAGGGTTTGTAGAAACTTTTGCGGTCACGCCGATTGTAATATCAGATTAACTTAAATACTGGTATTGGTTTTATTAAAGTTGTTATATAGATAAATGAGTGAAAACAATATTATTATTTTTTGTATAATACAATACACAATCTAACATTAAAATATATTTAATATACTAGCTTCCGCCCGCGGCTTCCCCCGCGAGGTTTGTCGATAACAACTATCCAATGTCCTTCTCCGGGATGCAATTTATCTCTCTGCCAAATTTTATCGAAATCCGTTCAGTGGTTTAGGCGTGAAAAGGTAACATACAGACAGACAGACAGAGTTACTTTCGAATTTATAATATTATTAGTATGTATGTACAAGTATGTAAATAAAGGATTGTGGTGGAGTGGGATTATGTTGTGAATATGACGAAGAGAGGCCTTTGCTCCTCAGTGGGACTATAGAGGCTGATTATTGTTATTATTATTTATGACGATGAAATATGCTATGATGAAAACATGTTGCAAAATGTACTTACCTAAAGATTGATAAACAAAAGACCCCGTCTATCAATGCAAAATTCCAGACTTACCTACACTTAGCACATTCGATCATAAACTCGTTGATAACCGTTAGATGCTTTTCCAGTATTGTGGAATATTGTAAATAACATACGACGATATTCTATCTTCAAAAAAATTGACAAGATAAAATTATACTAATTTTATAAGAAGGTTGCTGAGTCTTTAATTTACCTACCTTTCCTTTATTATCCCCAAATATTTGACTTTCACTAAATCCAATTGAAAGTGTAATTAAGGTGCTGTCTGTTTTAATTACTTTCAAAGTTAATCAATCTCTGATTAGAGATTCACTTAGTAATTAACAAATGAATTTTATCGAAGATAATTTATTTAGGTAGGTAACATCGAAGTTTATTACTTGCCGATTTAACATAATGATCGTATGAAGTAATTTACCTGCCGAGACCCTAATCTTCTAAGACTAATAAGGAGAAACTGAGGCCAGTAATCTAAAAACTAATTTACCATTAGGAAAGTAATCAATATGATCCATGATCCATCATTGCATTAGAGACGTATTTCACAAAGTCAAAAATATTGTTTTCCTTTGGTCATTGTATATACATATATGTTGAGGAACAATTTCATGTTTTTGCAAAGTTTTAACCGAAGACCATTGAGTTCTCTTTCCATTCCAACCCCAATTTCTGAGTTAATAATCAATTCCCGAAGTTGGTGAATCCGTACAACTCAATTATAATACATAACTAAGGTCGATTCGAAGTTCTGTATCAGTAAGTTATTCATCGAGTTGCAGATACCAAGTCCGACTCACGTATACTTGTTTGTATAAGTTGGGGTTTACTCTGCTTATCTGCAACATTGTCTTATAATGCGTCAATACTTTTATCATCTTTATTTATATCAAAGTTTGTGTTCATAACATAAACTACGTCTATAATTTTCCTTATCTAACTTCCAAAAATTCGTCATTATCTTCTTTGTTTACGACAAGTTGAAAATAACTTACCTAGAATGATTTATAAAATAATTATAAATAAAAGAAAGATCTGAAACAGGAATATCCACTTTACCATTTAAGTGTAAATCCAGCAACACCATTATACACTTTCAGACTTTAACTTAAAGTTGGCACGGAAAGTTAAACATTATAAGGTTTTACATTTCGCAAGATGACGTTCAGTTCAGGTTTTCCAAGAGTTGCTCGTTATGAAACTTTCTTGTTATTCTTTGTTTCTATATTTCATTAAAATGAAAGTTTGAACGGATTGTCCTATTTTTATACGCGACGTTTATTGTTCCAATTTTATTGCTAGTTTTATTTCACTTCGTCTACTGGGTAGCTAATTGTGTTAGGTAAGTTACTGACGTGAACTTTTTTAACTTTTATTTTGTCCGTAATCCAAGGCAATCAATAGTTGCCTTATTATTTTGCGACTTTCTATTGTTAATAAATTTGTTGAAATGCTTTGATACTTTTGAACTTAACACTTTAAAAGCAAAGTCTAACAACTTATCAACGTTACGCCCTTAATAGCGCCCTTAAGGGCGCTATTACAAAATCGAAGTGCTCAGTTTTAGGTAAATTCTACGGCGCGCGGCAGCGGATGCGCACGTGTGCATCTAAAGAGGTATGCTACGCACACATGCAAACGGCTATGCGTCCGATGCCAGGAACAAACCAACAAGAGCCTTTGCTACTTTGTTTTTGAAATAAATTAAATTACTGTTATACATAGTTCATGAAATATTATTTGTACCAATGAATGTTTCCTAGAACGGCAGTTTATCTATAGAATTACTATAGGGTCATAAACATATACTTGATTTTTTTTTTCGCAAACTAGCACGCAGCCCGCTTGATGGTGTGTAGTTACCGCAACCTATAGACGCTTGCGATGCCAGAAGCATTACTTGCGCGTTGCCAGTTTCTAAGAAAGGAATCGCACTGATACTTTTTGTTGGTAGGTACCTACTTTTTTACGAAGTTTCTTTATATGTAATTTATTCAGCAGGTAGGTAGACATTTAAGTACTTATTTATAGAAATAAGTGCAATGTGATGTTGTATCTACAGTTTGGATAAAAACGTCAAAAGAAAGTAAAAAGGCAAATCAAAAGTAATTTTATTCAAATTAGGCTGAGAATCTGCACTTTTCGAACGTCAAAATTACATAAGACAGTCCCCAAAAACGCCCGCCCTTCACCATTTCCTAGCGCTTTCACTGAGAAGAAGAAGTGGCGCAACAAACTCCCCAGCAGTACAGGTGTCTGTTGTTAAAAAAATATTACCGGCCGAGTGCGAGTCGGACTCCCACACGAAGAGTTCTGTACCACCGCAATAATATGCACTGAAAAAATCACATCGCAATATAAAATACACATTTCGAAAAATTTCAACTACCTGCCTATAACGGCTCATGAGCCACTGACAGACAGACGGACGGACGGTCAGCAGACACTTAGTAATAGGGTCCCGTTGGCACCCTTTAGGTATGGAAAAAAAAATATCTGAAGTGGCATAGACCGTGCTTTTCTCTAATCTATGATTTCAAGAAGCACGTACTCCTAATAAAACTAGTTTTTTCTGGTTCTGGTATTTTGAGGTTCCAGGGAGCCTAAAAAGGCAATCAAAATCCAATCCCAATCTCTTTGATTATACCTAATGTAGTGCAGCGAAAAAAGAAAAACACGGACTGCCTTCGCTATATTATGATTCATAATGTTATCCTTTTATGATTCTGCCAAAGTGGCCTTCTAGCCCCCCAGAAATCATTAACTTTGAAAACTTTTATTACTTTTAGTTGATATTGAGTACCAGTCCACACTGCAACTACTTACGTCTGAAAATAATTATCTGAATTAAAAAAAAAAAAGTCAGAAAACGAAGACAACAACAACTATTAATTAAAATAGATGGACATTTAAGAGCGTTTACGCCGAACGGCATTTCATACAAAATTTCAAGTCCTTATTTTTCGAAATGAATGAACCGATTATAATGAAACTTCATATGCATAAGCAGGATACAAAGTTCTAAAAAGTTAGTAGAAAACATTTTCAAAAAATAGTGTTACAGCCAAATTAGACCGATTTTAAATGTTCCATAGAAACAGAGATTTCCAGTTATCTTTTTTTAAATAAGACATTTTGAAAATGTTTTCTACTAACTTTTTAGACCTTTGTATCCTGCTTATACGTATGAAGTTTCATTAAAATCGGTTCATTCATTTCGAAAAATAAGGGCTTGAAAGTTTGTATGAAATGCCGTTCGGCGTAAACGCTCTTAAACACAGCCTTTTTAGGCTCCCTGGAACCTCAAAATACCAGAACCAGAAAAAACTAGTTTTATTAGGAGTACGTGCTTCTTGAAATCATAGATTAGAGAAAAGCACGGTCTATGCCACTTCAGACATTTTTTTTTCCATACCTAAAGGGTGCCAACGGGACCCTATTACTAAGTGTCTGCTGACCGTCCGTCCGTCTGTCTGTCAGTGGCTCATTGTACGTCTAACTAAAGATATCCAAGCAAAAAAAAAACACTGTTTAAAGTGATTTTATTTTGACCTAAAATAATCAATTCTAGGCACATTCGTGTATTTTCGTTAGCTGATTATTTTTCTTATAAGTATCTATGCGTTTTTCTTGTATATTTTTTACCATCTTCCTTATTTTGGTGGTCTGAATGTGTTCTGAAAGTTTCTCCATCTATTTTAATGGGACCTTATATTTACGTATGTTTTTTTTCTATAATACAGGATATACATATTCGCGCTAGAATATCATAGGAAAATACTTATGCATTACATTCCGACCTTCTCTAATAAAAAAAAAACACTTGTATTAAGATGTGTTGGTCGCGGTTTATTCTTGGCGAATTGGTGAGCGAGACCACGTGACGGCAACAGCGAGCGAGCGATACGTCCTCTCTTTGGAAGCGCTCGGCGCGGACTGAAGCTAAGACCGCGCGTCCCGAGATTTATATTGATAAATAGCATTGCATACAACAATTATTTAAAAATATTAATTTACTTTAAATTAGAGTTATTTTTTTTTTCAAGCAAGGTTACAGAGTAACCTTAGTTATTAAATACTTTTTGTTTGAATTTCTTTTATATATTCATAGATAAAAAATATAATTTCGGGCGAAAAATTATCATTAACTCTCTGTTTTACGGAATTGTTTTTGGTGTATTACTGTATGAAACATAATAAATTGATGTATGCATACCATAGTAGAAGATACAGTTGTATCGTAGATATTTTTATAATTGATTAAACTATTATATCTTCGATGTAACAGGGCATCGCGAGATGCCCGAAAGTAAAATTTTATGAAACAGCCTTTGCAGAAACAAGTTTTTTACTGATTTATGTGAACAAACTGGAATATTTATTGAATGCGCTCCCAAAAGAAGGAATCAAACTTTCTCGGGCATGTATTTTTTTTACTATTGTGGCTTTAGTTAAATCATAATCACACATCAAAACTCGAGTCAAACGCTCTAAACAAGAAAAATTTGTGATAGCCCTCTTAATTGAATGAAATCATTTTGATTTTAATGGCTTCATTATTAATTTGAAGCTAATATTGATCAACGACAAGAGTTGATACCTAATATTCTCTCCTAGTGAAATATTCTTCAGCGTTATCAAGATCATGCTTGGAAAGTAATTACGGATCATATTAGCGAAGTTTGCTTACAGTGACAAACTTGCAGATTATCTGCTTCCAGCCATTACAGTTTTGAAGCAGCCGAGTTCCAGCCAGCAGAAGTTCCGAACTTGCCAACTTTGTGGACTGCGCCCAACTCCTGTCGCCTCGCAGCTCGCAGCCTTCCTACTTTAAAATAACGTGTTTATTTGCCACTTCTTCGTCTTTCATTTGTTTTGTTATGAAACCCTTCTGTTTTCATTCACATTTTAATTGGATTGTGTAATTTGGAATTCATCCTCTACCGATTCGAATCATGAAGCGATACTAACAGTAAAACGGTGAAGGGTGTTTATTTAAGTGGAAGTAATGTTGTATCCGCTCAACAAGTACCCACTACAGAAGATTCGCCCCCACTGACAACAATGCGTAATGAAATCGCAGTGAATTCAATTAATCCACTGAACGATCAACTTTTTCTCTCAGACCCAAGTGTCAAACAAAGTTAGAAGCCCTAAAAGATTCCAAAATAATCGGATAGAATCCGAGGGTGGTGGAACTTTGTCAATTTTCCCCCCTGCTGCGAGTTTGAACCGTTTCAAAGGGATGAACGATGGGAGGTCGCCGGAGGGGGAGGCCCCCCATCCTCTTTGGTGTTCGTGAATACCGCTTAAAGTTCTCGACGTAATTGCTGTCTGGCTGCGAATAAACTTTGTATTACATTACCCGAGTTAATTTATAGTGTCTTCTTATTCATTGCTACAAGTTAGTTTTGTTTTCCAAACGACCGAAGTTATTCTACTAGTAACTAGTAAAGTTTTCTTAAAAGTAGTAGTGTGTATGTTTTATATACTTACGTGAAAACGCCTTAGTTTTATCACTATTCACTTTTCTAGAAGCATTCATTTTTCTTCACATTTATTCTTATTAGGTCATGAAGTTTGTGCAGCTAACTAACTAAGATGTACTTTATAGCTGTAATGGAATTTTATGTCGCCCACAAGTCATAGTCTGTGTAGTGTTTACAGAGCCAGCACTAACTGTATTTTATGGATATTGCACGATTTTACGTCGCTTTATTTCATCACAAATCATGTCTGAGCATCATGATTAATGACTAAATGGCCACATTATTGAGTCAGTAAATCATTGCATCCGATATAAAGAAGCTTCACTCGTGATCGCCGCTCTCAATGGGGTCGTGTTCGATTCGTCCTTGACTTGCCTCGGAAATATCCGTCGCGTTTTATGAAAAACGGTGCTTTCAAAACTTAATTCAGATAATGTTGAATGAAATACTTGTAACAAATTGTAAATAGTCACGCAACGTCATTAATAATTAAGTACATATCTTATACTTATAACACTGAGTCACGAAATATCGTGATTGTTAGTTTAAAACGTCTCTATTAAACAGGACAGTCTGGAAAGGCGGCCAATTGTATCTCGTTTGCACACAGACGTCGAAAGTTCACAACTGTGTTGCTGTACTAATTGACTATGAACTTTACTATTAAGGGGTTAAGTGGGCCGTAGTTTATAGAAAGGAACAGTAGACACAACAATATAGAGCATTATACGAGTAATCTTAACTAATCTACGCACTAACCATTACAACGGGAAGGCAGTTTCAGCGCATAATGTAAATTGATTTAGTGGATAAGGTAATTTGTGCAATTAATTGACCGGCTGCATACTGCAGGCCTATAAATTTGACGAGCCTCGGGCGAAGGTTATCTTCGTTATTGCTATGCCCGCTTGTTGTGCGCGCACATTCCATGACGAGCGAAATCCATTTATTATTAGAGCCGTATGATAACGATAAACCAACGAGGTCAGACGAGAGCGCGCAAAAAATAGAAACGCTGCTTTACTGCGCGTGACTAAAGACTCGATGCAGGCAAGATGGCGTGCACATCCGTCTCCTTCTAACGGTTGCAATACACTACCTCTGTCCCGTTCTATCAGATTTGGTTGCCGTTAATTTTTTTGCCAACTGGCTAGGTTTTTTATCCACTTTTTTGTCATTGAATTTCACGAATTACATGATGGTAGCGAGCTGGCGAGAGCTCTGGGCTGGCTTTTGTTGACTTTTTTGTTATCTTTTGAGGTTATGTAATGATAACCCTGGGATATTATTCAAATGAGTATTTTATAATGAAGTATATATTTAGACAGTCGTGAACTCGCAAGATTAGATAACATTTGCGAAAAATGTTTGCATATTACTGACGCAAACTTCCAGTTCTGTTATAGGTAGCTTAATTGGGTACATTTGAACGAAACGATTGCCTGCGGCTGGAACAAGGAGTCCTTTACGACATTTGCATACAAGACTACACAGAAACAGCCAATGCGTGTCCTGAGAGGGCGTCGAGATAAAAACTCTTTGCATAATATATTCGGTCTGCGCGCCTGTTTACGTTCGCACAAAATCGAGTTACATAACGGAGCCCACCTTTTTAGGATTGATGCTCTTGTCTACCCCAGCCTATCAGCTGTCGAGACGCGACGCCCATACTGATGCTCGTCTTGGAATATTGATGTGAATTTGTCTGGAACGCGATTACGACAGAATCATTACATAATTATTCTGGAAATCTGGACATTATACTAAATGCTTTTGGGACATTCAAAACCTGGCCATGAGTTAAATATTTTTTTCAAACCGAAAATATCAATCTGTTGTGGTCCGGCAAGTGGTACCTAAAATACGATGCCTTAAAAAAAAAAAATAGGGTTTCGAGACATAAATCGCTGACATAGGTACCTACCTAAACGGCGTATAATGCTGAGCTGGCAACATCGCGCAGACGTAATAATAACATAACACAACAGTACAATACAAGTGAGTCACGCGTGGCGCGGTGGGTCGTCGAGGAAACGTTTGTCACGACTATACACTCCCACATAATATACATCAACATAGTAACGTAAGTTATCTGAATAGTTAATAGCGTTAGTCATTTTTATGGTATTAGTTGGAAATAGTAATTACTAAAAAATAAACACAACATCATCAACAACAAAGGGAGCAGTGATGGCCCAGTGGTAACGGACGCGACTTACGAGTTTTATAGGTCGTAGGTTCGAACCCAGACAGGCGCTTTACTTTGTGTAAGTAAATTATTTCATCACCACTTGTCTCAAAACTGTGAAGGAAAACATCGTGAGGAAACCGGCATGTCCTAAGATCAAAAATTCGAAGTTATGTGACATCTACCAACTCGCACTGGGCCCGCGTCGTAGATCGCAGCCCAGCCCACTCCCTCTCATCGGAGAGGAGGCCTGTGTCCCAGCAGTGGGAACATTATAGGCTGATAATTCTTATGCTAAACACAACATAACATCTTGAATATAATCCCCGAAGCGTTAGGCAGAGGTGTACTTACCTACTGTTGGCAACACAACATTTAGTTCAATTTGTTTTAAGGCACAAAGGCCCAGAGGCCATGTCAAAATACATATGTCATTTTAATGTCACTGTAATAATATGTTATCTGTGCACTGTACCAATCAACGAGCAACGAAGTACACGGCTTTTTCATTTATAATCTGAGATTTTTATTTTATTCATCAAGCAAGTTATCCCAACACCTACCTATAGTACACACACATGACCCACATTTCACCAGTTATGTTTATTTAAGTCCCATCTCCCATGTGCTTAGGGGCGAGCTTATTGCCATCAACCAGGCACGAATCCAGACTTCGTGCCGACTGAGAAATTCTAGATGGAAAAACCCAATAACACTGCCTGACCCGGGAATCGAATCCAGGACCTCACGCTCTGCAGTAGCGCTTGCGACCACTAGACCAACGAGGCACTCATAAAAATAAAGCAATTAGGATTAACTAAATTCAGATTCGGACCTCTTTTTAGCAGACCTTGTTAGATATCTCTGACATTTGATTGTCCGGTCTTCGACATCAGAAGGCCAATTTCCGTAATTAAAAACATTCAAAATCTACTCGCAGTCTCATCTCAGCGACAATCAATGTCATAAATGTAGGGAAATTAGAGGTATTTTTGACAGATTGAGACAGATCAGACTGAACGTTCTTAAAATTACGAGAATTGCCCTCTGATAACAGTCCTCTGTGTCTCAAGTGTCTGTGTGGTACCGGACTTGTCTGTGTGGTGCCGGTCTTAAACAATAGCACCACCCCATACTTCCCGTGGGTGTCGTAAAAGGCGACTAAGGGGCGTACCGGAGAATGGGCAGCAGCGTTCTCTATGCATTCCACCACCATACCATACTGCGATCGCCAACCCGCCTGCCAAGCGTGGCGATTATGGCAATCCCCTCCCTTTTTGGGGGAGGCCTTGTCCAGCAGTGGACGTCTTTCGGCTGAAATGATGATGATGATGAACAGTCCTCTGGTGGGATGCTTATAGGCTTTCCCATTCGCGCACCATTTAGGACCTCGATACTGAACTACTTTGGTTAAGACAAAACATTTATTTAATAAGAGTAATTATGTCATTGTACTTCATGAATATGCATTTGTGAATTTCAATGCAGTCCTAAATTTCAGTGAGCAGTGGTGTGGTGGCCCGTGATCAGTGGTGGCCTAGGGGTAACGGCCGCAACTTAAGAGTTGTAAGTCGTGGATTCAGACTCAGGCTGTACTTTGTATAAATAATTTCATCACCACTGCTCTCAAAACGGTAAAGAAAAACATCGTGAGAAAAACGGCATGTCCTAGAATCAAAAATTCGCACTGGGTCCGCGTGGTTTATTACAGCCCACTCCCTCTCAAAGAGAGAAGGCCTGTGTCTCATCAGTGGGAACATTATATACAGATCGTTACATAACTATTTCCTAATAGTTTAATCCTTGCCCTACAGGCACAATTTTCGATCTCTCTAAGAAAGTTTAAGTAGGTACTTACTTATTATAGTAAACTTAATAAAACACAAGTCTTTTGTAAGTTAATATATTTATCAGCTACAAATATTTATAAAGGATTAATAACTATTCTTCCAGCATTCGATCCGCGTAAATCATAAGCTTTATTGTTAATTTTAATGACATTATACATTTTCATTCTTACAAACAGTTTTACAAGATACTGCTTAGGAAAACAGCCGCACGGTGGACAAATATAGGGTTCGTCGATAATATTATTAAAAAGTAATTGCGCTACGTTGCGCTTAGAATTTACCTCTACAAAGCATTGAACAAACAGTGCGTCCATTCTCTTAACAAATTGAACAAATTTATCGCACGGCACAACTAACAAACTTTTACACTGGTCTTTACTATATTTTTTGTAGCCGCGATAGCGCTTCTCTTCAATGAAATCGGGTATATTTTTATATGGTTTTATATATGATCTAAAAAATTTACAATCGTGTTTTTCAGCACATTTCGCCAGGAGGTGGTGGCTAATTTTGAAAGTACAATCTTTTTTTTGAAACTCCAGTTTGTTGTAATCTGAAGCCATAACCTTAAAAGCTTCGTTACCAGGGTCTAAAAATACGTTCACCGGCTTATCAGATAGCGCTGGTTTAAACCGATTGGTGTGGATATCGATAAGCCATTTTGTCAAATCTTCTGCGTCATGTTTCTTCGCTTGGGGTTTCATAAAGTGGGATGATAAAATTTTTCGGTAAGTCGACACAAACTGCCAACTCGTAGGTTTTGACGCTATGCCATATTTTTTTCTAACTTGCTCAAACAAATGATCGATTACTTCCAGATTCAGCCGCCTTGTTGGCAAAAATGTGTATCCTTCTATCCTAATGTCATCAAATAGTTGTAAGATAGATGTTATTGTTATTTGAAATCCTTCAATAAACTTTTGTTCAAATTTTATATCACACAATTTTATGTCTCGGAAAAATATCAACATTTCATTTAAAAAATCTATTTGCGATTGTATGCCACGGAAAACGCTTTTATACTCATCAGTGTCTTTACTGTCAAATGAGTTCAAACAATCAAACAAATTGTTCATTAATTTAATAAAATCTGCAGTGTCTTTTCCACCTTCATCAATAACGTGTAAGTCGACGTAGGTTGATATTCCAGTGGCTACAGAATTGCTAAGAAGCTGTGCGGCATAGCGTAGTTCTTTTTTCTCGAAATTAGTGGGATGAATATGATTCTTAGTTAATTTGGGCGCAAGTTTGAATTCTTTTTTTTTTTCCTTTTGATAAAAACTACGTACATGTTCATATTTAGCTCGACGGTCTTGAAAGAGAAAATCATGGTCTATGAAAAGGTTGCGAACTAATTTAATAAGATGAGGAGCGTCAAAAATGTAGTATATTTTTCTATCGCTGACGAAGAAATATGGTTTCTCAATAGTGACAGCTCTATTTTTCGCTGCGTTAATAAACTCGCTTCCTGTGTCGGAGACCAAAGTTCGAACGTTAAGTCCGATTTTGAATAGCTGTTCTAATAATCCGTCAATCCATTCATTAAACTCTACAGACTTTTCACCTTTAGGTAGCAATGCGTATCCAACAGGTTGTTTCCAATTATTATATATTCCGCGCACCATCATAACATAAGCTTTTTCTGCTATATCTGGTAACCTTATTCCATTGATATCGAGGAAACCAACAATTATATCATTATCTATGCTATAGAATAAGTTGGGCTTCACAGATATAAAACTTATTACAGCTGAGCAGTTCTTTTCCATATCTGTCATGGTGTCAACTTTACTTTTAAATATCGACATAAAATTACCTTGTATTTCACTGGTTATCGGCATTGCGTTCTTATGTAAACTAAAAGGACACGGCAGACGTAAAGCACCTCGTAGCATTCGGTATGCTAGAGGATTGCTGTGGTACAAATGCAAGCTCATTAGGTTGAAATCAAGGCATTTTTTTCCTGCTAAACTTTTTAAATTACTGTGTGCTTTGAATATGTCAGCAAGTTCTTTCGTCAGAAATTGATTGCACAATCTTTGAAACGTATCTTGTCCCAAATAAACTAAGTTACTGTTTTGAGTTTCAAGTTGTTTTTTGCTGCTACATCCCGGAGGAGGTGACGCTAACTTTCTTTTCCTTGTTGTCTCTGGCAGAGGCTCAGCAAACACACTCGGTGTATCAATGTCAATATCACATTCTTCAATTTTGATGGAAGTTTCCATGTCCATAACTGTTTCATCAGATTGGCTCTGCTGCTGAACCGGTAAATGAAGAGCAGGCAACGCATTCCTTTTTAATTTTTTCCGTTGTATTCCCATTAAAACATCCTGTACATTAAAATGGTCTTCACAAACGCAATAATTTCTTGCGGGTCTATCTATCAATTCTTCTCGGCCAATCAATTGAAGCCATTTCAATCGCCTGGAAAAAAACCATATTGTTATTAATCATTGAAATGGCATGGCGCCCTGATAGTGTAACACAATGATAATTTCCTTCCATTTAAACAAATTACATCATACCATACTGCGATCGCCAACCCGCCTGCCAAACGTGGCGATTATGGCAAACCCTCCCAAATTGGGGGAGGCCTATGTCCAGCAGTGGACGTCTATCGGCTGAAACGACGAAACAAATTATTCAACATGTTAAGTAAAAGCACAGGTTTACTTAAACCGTAACTTGGCAGAAAATAAATTTCTCGTAATTGAAAACAACTGGCAATCAGTTAGCGTTAGTGCTAACCCAGTCTTCAAACGAATGACACACAAAGCTATGCCGCCTAGCACAGTAATGTGCGCCGCGGTAGATTAGGTTGAAATCTTCGAATTGACGTGGAGTTCGCGTTGCGGGGCGGTGCGGGGCGTAGCACATCCACGATCAACGATTGATTAATTTTGACGGTTGTCGAGGGTTGCAATACGCTGATTAAGTTAATTTTGTAAAAAAAATATTTACACAGTGTATTGCTGTAATAGTATTATAGTATACTAGCTTCCGCCCGCGGCTTCTATCCTATGTCCTTCCCCGGGATGCAATCTATCTCTCTGCCAAATTTATCGAAATCCGTTCAGTGGTTTAGGCGTGAAACATAAAGAATAAAAAAAAAATAATAATGCACTAAAAACACTACTACACTACTACTATAATAAAACATACCGAACAGACAGACAAAGTTACTTTCGAATTTATAATATTAGTATGGAAGTATGGATAAACAATCAATGTCAACTCCGAACTGACCTTTCAACGTCTGAAGGGTGTTTGAAAAACGAGATATCCGGTTTTTGCTCCGATGTGTTGACACATCCGTTGACACTGCAATATGAACGTCCTCGAGGTTGAACCCGTACCAACTGTGCAGGATTCATTTTCAAAGCAACGTCTTTTCGCTACACGAACGAACAAAAGGCAAACACAAGCAGTCACCACGGCGCGGCAATCGCGACTGTTGTATAGCGAAACTAGTCTAGCTAGAACGAGCGCTCTGTTGCCGTCTCGCTCGCGTTAACGTAGTTCGTGCACACCCACCACCTCGAGTGTGGTAGTGAAACCTATATTATTGCTTTGCACAGTGTGTGTGCCATTTCTTCAACGGAGAGCAGAGTACAATTTTTTTATTTCGCATTTGAATATTTATTTTCTTCAGTGTGAACCAAGTTCCACTGCTTTCATTACCTAAGTACTTATTATTAATGCTTCATTTCTAAATTTTAGTAAAATATGAACAATTACAAATATCAAAGAAGTTTGCAGTAACAAAATAAATAGGTAGGTATTATGTATATTATGAAATACGAGTTATTCCGGTCTGATCCCTTGAACCCCCCAACACCTCAACCCTTTGTAAATTGTATTGTAATGCTTCAAATTATTTTATCAATGCATCTGCTGAAAGAGTACTCGAACCAATCAATAAATTCAATAGCCGTCGGCGATCGGAATGTTGCACAAATAAAAAACCACGTGGTGTACACGAATTGTTCCGCTCCGTTTAGCGCTTGTTCGCTGTTGCCAGGCGGACGCGTGGACACGTGATGTTTTCCGAACGAGCCCAATCCAAGATGGCCGCCAGCAGCACCAAAGCCGCCATTCGCTTTCCCACGTCGCGCACCACCACTTCGCACGCTTCATTCTCGTTTCTTTTCTATTTTGCATCGCAATTCGCTATTGCATTTTTGCACTAACTCCGTTTTGATGATTGCATCTATATTAGCTTTGTTACCGTTAATGTTCATTCTGAAGTAAATTGTACGTCGTTATTTTGGAGTTTAGGATGTTTTACCGAGAGCATTTTATGAGCATACGTGTCTTTTATAAGCACGTAGCGAGCGTGGCATGTCGGGAAGGGGCCATTAGCTAACATGTGTTAACAACGTAACCGTGAGCATGACAGATGTGGGTAACGAGACATGAGACAGAGAATGGCTGGACGACATGTGTTTTCTACAAATACTAATGTCTATTTAAAATTGCTGAATAAAGTACCGGCTGATTGACATAATTACTTTGATGTCTTCTTTCCGGAATGCAAAACAAATTACTTAAGGACGCCTTTACGAATCTGACAAAAATAAGCCGTATTTCGGTGCATTTTGCGGCAAAATGAGACGAAACCAAATGTAACTAATAATTACCACAGATAGATTACTCTTTCATCTCCAAATGGTAGCCATTTTTTATTCGGAAATGTTGGTTTATAATATAGTAAAAAATAATTTCCGTTGCCTCTTCACACAAAATCGACGATATCGTGCTGTCTTTGGGATCATTTTTCTTCTATTTAATAACATAAACATATTTATTTTAAAATATTTTATGTAAGCAGACATGTTCAACTCAAAAAGGTAGCCAAAAGAACTATCAAAATGTTAAAAATAAGCTCAGAAAAAAATAAAAATCGGAGTCTATTTTTTCACATATTTAGCTGTAATACGTGAATCTTATTGGATTGAAATAAGGGTTATTTTACTGGTCACTGTCTCGGTTTATTGCACAAAAATTTGTAATGAAATATTAGTCTGCGCTCGGCCGCCGTTGTGAGTGGACTCTGTGTCGGTTGTAAGCAGCAGCTTGTGCTAAAAGAAGATCGCTGTACGGATACAAAATATTTGACACACAAAACTTGATACTTCACGCATTATTTATGTACCTATTACCCAAGGAAAGATTTGATTCACAGTCTTATAATTTTTCTAGAAGTAAGTAGGGTTTATAAATTCATATTTCGTTCCGGACTTGCTGGAGTGACCTGCACAGCGTGTACTTCGAAGACTGCTACTGGAACTAACAGCCGAGCTGAGGAGTTATTCCGGTCTGATCCCCTGAAGACTTACAATATTTCATGATGGGTGTCAATTTCGTGGTTTTCGAGGGTGCTGAAACCGATGGTGAGGTCCAAATGAGAATCCAAGATGGCGGATGTGAAAAATGTTACAATTTTTCATGATGGGTGTCAATTTCGTGGTTTTCGAGGGTGCTGAAACCGACGGTGGGGTCAAAATAAAAATCCAAGATGGCGGATGTGACAAATGTTACAATTTTTCATGATGGGTGTCAATTTCGTGGTTTTCGAGGGTGCTGAAACCGATGGTTGGGTCAAAATAAAAATCCAAGATGGCGGATGTGAAAAATTTTATAATTTTTCATGATGGGTGTCAATTTCGTGGTTTTCGAGGGTGCTGAAACCGATGGTGGGGTCAAAATAAAAATCCAAGATGGCGGATGTGAAAAATGTTACAATTTTTCATGATGGGTGTCAATTTCGTGGTTTTCGAGGGTGCTGAAACCGATGGTGGGGTCAAAATAAAAATCCAAGATAGCGGATGTGAAAAATGTTACAATTTTTCATGATGGGTGTCAATTTCGTGGTTTTCGAGGGTGCTGAAACCGATGGTGGGGTCAAAATAAAAATCCAAGATGGCCGATGTGAAAAATGTTACAATTTTTCATGATGGGTGTCAATTTCGTGGTTTTCGAGGGTGCTGAAACCGATGGTGGGGTCAAAATAAAAATCCAAGATGGCTGATGTGAAAAATGTTATAATTTTTCATGATGGGTGTCAATTTCGTGGTTTTCGAGGGTGCTCAAACCGACGGTGGGGTCAAAATGAAAATCCAAGATGGGGGATGTGAAACATGTTACAATTTTTCATGATGGGTGTCAATTTCGTGGTTTTCGAGGGTGCTGAAACCGATGGTGGGGTCAAAATAAAAATCCAAGATGGCCGATGTGAAAAATGTTACAATTTTTCATGATGGGTGTCAATTTCGTGGTTTTCGAGGGTGCTGAAACCGATGGTGGGGTCAAAATAAAAATCCAAGATGGCTGATGTGAAAAATGTTATAATTTTTCATGATGGGTGTCAATTTCGTGGTTTTCGAGGGTGCTCAAACCGACGGTGGGGTCAAAATGAAAATCCAAGATGGGGGATGTGAAACATGTTACAATTTTTCATGATGGGTGTCAATTTCGTGGTTTTCGAGGGTGCTGAAACCGATGGTTGGGTCAAAATAAAAATCCAAGATGGCGGATGTGAAAAATTTTATAATTTTTCATGATGGGTGTCAATTTCGTGGTTTTCGAGGGTGCTGAAACCGATGGTGAGGTCCAAATGAGAATCCAAGATGGCGGATGTGAAAAATGTTACAATTTTTCATGATGGGTGTCAATTTCGTGGTTTTCGAGGGTGCTGAAACCGACGGTGGGGTCAAAATAAAAATCCAAGATGGCGGATGTGACAAATGTTACAATTTTTCATGATGGGTGTCAATTTCGTGGTTTTCGAGGGTGCTGAAACCGATGGTTGGGTCAAAATAAAAATCCAAGATGGCGGATGTGAAAATTTTTATAATTTTTCATGATGGGTGTCAATTTCGTGGTTTTCGAGGGTGCTGAAACCGATGGTGAGGTCAAAATAAAAATCCAAGATGGCGGATGTGAAAAAAGTTACAATTTTTCATGATGGGTGTCAATTTCGTGGTTTTCGAGGGTGCTGAAACCGATGGTGGGGTCAAAATAAAAATCCAAGATGGCGGATGTGAAAAATGTTACAATTTTTCATGATGGGTGTCAATTTCGTGGTTTTCGAGGGTGCTGAAACCGATGGTGGGGTCAAAATAAAAATCCAAGATGGCCGATGTGAAAAAAGTTACAATTTTTCATGATGGGTGTCAATTTCGTGGTTTTCGAGGGTGCTGAAACCGATGGTTGGGTCAAAATAAAAATCCAAGATGGCGGATGTGAAAATTTTTATAATTTTTCATGATGGGTGTCAATTTCGTGGTTTTCGAGGGTGCTGAAACCGATGGTGAGGTCAAAATAAAAATCCAAGATGGCGGATGTGAAAAAAGTTACAATTTTTCATGATGGGTGTCAATTTCGTGGTTTTCGAGGGTGCTGAAACCGATGGTGGGGTCAAAATAAAAATCCAAGATGGCGGATGTGAAAAATGTTACAATTTTTCATGATGGGTGTCAATTTCGTGGTTTTCGAGGGTGCTGAAACCGATGGTGGGGTCAAAATAAAAATCCAAGATGGCCGATGTGAAAAAAGTTACAATTTTTCATGATGGGTGTCAATTTCGTGGTTTTCGAGGGTGCTGAAACCGATGGTGGGGTCAAAATAAAAATCCAAGATGGCGGATGTGAAAAATGTTACAATTTTTCATGATGGGTGTCAATTTCGTGGTTTTCGAGGGTGCTGAAACCGATGGTGGGGTCAAAATAAAAATCCAAGATGGCCGATGTGAAAAATGTTATAATTTTTCATGATGGGTGTCAATTTCGTGGTTTTCGAGGGTGCTCAAACGGACGGTGGGATCAAAATGAAAATCCAAGATGGGGGATGTGAAACATGTTACAATTTTTCATGATGGGTGTCAATTTCGTGGTTTTCGAGGGTGCTGAAACCGACGGTGGGGTCAAAATGAAAATCCAAGATGGCGGATGCGAAAAATGTTACAATTTTTCATGATGGGTGTCAATTTCGTGGTTTTCGAGGGTGCTGTAACCGACGGTGGGGTCAAAATGAAAATCCAAGATGGCGGATGTGAAAAATGTTACAATTTTTCATAATGGGTGTCAATTTCGTGGTTTTCGAGGGTGCTGAAACCGATGGTGGGGTCAAAATAAAAATCCAACCATCGGTTTCAGCACCCTCGAAAACCACGTAATTGACACCCATCATGAAAAATTATAAAATTTTTCACATCCGCCATCTTGGATTTTTATTTTGACCCAACCATCGGTTTCAGCACCCTCGAAAACCACGAAATTGACACCTATCATGAAAAATTGTAACATTTGTCACATCCGCCATCTTGGTTTTTTATTTTGACCCCACCGTCGGTTTCAGCACCCTCGAAAACCACGAAATTGACACCCATCATGAAAAATTGTAACATTTGTCACATCCGCCATCTTGGATTTTTATTTTGACCCCACCGTCGGTTTCAGCACCCTCGAAAACCACGAAATTGACACCCATCATGAAAAATTGTAACATTTTTCACATCCGCCATCTTGGATTCTTATTTTGACCTCACCATCGGTTTCAGCACCCTCGAAAACCACGAAATTGACACCCATCATGAAAATATTGAAACACTTTTCATATCCGCCATCTTGGATTTTCATTTTGACCTCACCATCGGTTTCAGCACCCTCGAAAACCACGAAATTGACACCCATCATGAAAAATTGTAACGTTTTTCACATCCGCCATCTTGGATTCTTATTTTGACCTCACCATCGGTTCCAGCACCCTCGAAAACCACGAAATTGACACCCATCATGAAAATATTGAAACACTTTTCATATCCGCCATCTTGGATTTTCATTTTGACCTCACCATCGGTTTCAGCACCCTCGAAAACCAGGAAATTGACACACATCATGAAAAATTGTAACATTTTTCACATCTGCCATCTGTAAAATTATTGAAAAGGGTTCAAATCGGGTGCGGTGACTTAACAAAGACGAAAATGTGGAGTCGTTGTTCCTCAATACTAACATACACGTATCCGTTATAATAAGAAATTACGAACTTATGTATTTCAATAAACCCTGTACCTACTTATTTTTTATTGCTGACGATCCTTAAGGATCAAAAACAAAAGAAAAAGCGGTTCAAACCGGTATGAGGAAGTTTTTAGTGGATAAGACAGAGATTAAAACAGAAGACGATCTAGGAGGGGATCGAGGAGGGGATCGAGGCGGGGGGGGGGTGGAGGGGGGGTTCAGGGGATCAGAACGGAATAATTCGAGCTGAGTCAGGTGTGCCGAGTATGGGCTCGTTTTCTTAGTTATGTTGAGACCTTACCTCCGGACTTGATGGAGTGACCCGCAGGTGTACTTCGAAGACTCCTACTGGAACTAACAGCCGAGCTGATCTAGGTGTGCCGAGTATGGGCTCGTTTTCTTAGTTATGTTGAGAGCTTACCTCCGGACTTGATGGAGTGACCTGCAGGTGTACTCCGAAGACTGCTACTGGAACTAATAGCCGAGCTGAGCTAGGTGTGCCGAGTATGTGCTCGTTTTCTTAGTTATGTTGAGACCTTACCTCCGGACTTGATGGAGTGACCTGCAGGTGTACTTCGAAGACTCCTACTAGAACTAACTGCCGAGCTGAGCTAGGTGTGCCGAGTATGGGCTCGTTTTCTTAGTTATGTGGAGACCTTACCTCCGGACTTGATGGAGTGACCTGGAGGTGTACTCCGAAGACTGCTACTGGAACTAATAGCCGAGCTGAGCTAGGTGTGCCGAGTATGGGCTCGTTTTCTTAGTTATGTTGAGACCTTACCTCCGGACTTGATGGAGTGACCTGCAGGTGTACTTCGAAGACTCCTACTGGAACTAACAGCCGAGCTGATCTAGGTGTGCCGAGTATGGGCTCGTTTTCTTAGTTATGTTGACACCTTACCTCCGGACTTGATGGAGTGACCTGCAGGTGTACTTCGAAGACTGCTACTGGAACTAATAGCCGAGCTGAGCTAGGTGTGCCAAGTTTGGGCTTCTTTTGTTAGTTTTGTTGAGACCTTAAGAATAGGTAGGCAGGCACTAGGCCGGGTCTAGTCTAGGCAGATGCGGTCACTAATCGGAAACAGAAAACAAAAGTATCTAAAAAAAAAAGATTACAGCCGCCATCTTGGATTTTCATTTTGACTTTGTTTTCGGCTCCAGCACCCTCGAAAACTATGAAAACGACACCCATGATAAAAAATATAAAAAAAATTACAGCCGCCATCTTGGATTTTCATTTTGACCTCACTATCTGCTTTAGCGCCCTTGAAAACCATAAAAACGACACCCATGATAAAAATAAAAAATAAATTACAGCCGCCATCTTAGATTTTCATTTTGACCTAATTATTGGCTCCAACACCCTCGAAAACCATGAAAACGACACCCATGATGAAAAAAAAAAAATACAGCGGCCATCTTGGATTTTCATTTAGACCTCACTATCGGCTTTAGCGCCCTTGAAAACCATAAAAACGACCACCCATGATAAAAAAAATAAAGCCGCCATCTTGGATTTTCATTTGGACATCACTATCGGTTTTAGCACCCTTGAAAACCATAAAAACGACACCCATCACACCCATGATGAAAAATTAAAAAAAACTACAACCGCCATCTTGGATTTTCATTTTTATCTCACTATCGGCGATCTCAATATCCGTCACTTTGCACGGCCAAAAATGTAATTGACAGGCTTATGGTGATTTATCGAGGTAGCCACTGCTAATATCCCTTTATGCAATGCACGACACTGCTTAGTACGTTATCCTAATTGCGTAACACACTTGGAATGGCAATCCATTCCGATTTGACAGTTCAACAATATCCATTGCGTTGTTTTTGTTTTACGATTTTTTTAAATATATATGAACAACTAGCTGTGCCCCGCGGTTTCACCCGCATAAGTTTCGATCCCGTGGGAATATCGGATAAAAAGTAGCCTATATGTGTCAGCTACCTCTATACAAAATTTTATCAAAATTGGTGAAGCCGTTTGAGCGTGAAAAACAAACATATAAACATACACACACACTCACAAACTTTCGCCTTTATAATATTAGCGTGATGAATATTGTAGCATTTACGTACTGTTTGCCTTGTAGGATGTGTGCCAAATACACGTATTTTCTTTCCAGTTTTCGAGAACCTACTTGCATTTGATACCATAGCAAATTTATTATATAAAATACGAAATAAACCGAATAAAACAAGCCTGTTTTATATTTGTTTTCAATAAGCTCGTCCGCAAATTGTTAATACATAGGTACTTTGGCAACTTGTACTTGATTAATCACTGTCCAGTGAAATTAAGTAAATAGCATTCTACTTATATGAACACTTCACATTACCTACAAACTGTTTGAAAACAAATCACCGTAAACTTAAAAAAAATACATGGCAAAAATAAAATAAAATTAGGCTCAAGTATCAAGTCGTGTCAGTTTACTCATAATTTCACCGCTTCGCGCATGTCGCTGTGTGTGTGAGCCGTGCACGTGTAGTAGTAAGACTCAATACCTAAAATTGAAGCGCGTCATTTCGTAAACGCGCCCTTAAGTATTTATTTATTTTATCTTACATTTGAGGTTAAATGTTCTGCCTTATCTAAGCATCATTGAATTTGCATTTTTTTATTATCCATTCATTGTTCTTCAAGACATTAAATACGGGGTTCTTCACATTGTTCTCGGCTCGCACGACGTGATGTCATGCTCATCGTTCTCGGAACATCGACTTTTTTTTTGCTTTTGTTTATACAGATTTAACTTTTTGTGAGCCATAAATTCTACTAGGTACGCAAGGCTGATTTTTCTAACGCCAGATAATTTTATCTGAGGAATAATTTTGAATTTTTGACAGTTCTTCCATACAACATATTATTATGTCAGACGTCAATTTTATTCCGCTAACAAACATTAAGTGTCGATTTTGAAATCAGCCCTAAATCAAATATTGACAAATGCGATGCCACGAAATGAGGCCATTGGCCTTCGATTGGACGCAACGCAATTATCGCACATAAAGGACACCGGGTGAACGGAAATAACTGAAATAGATTAACGACTATTGAATAGATGACTGTTTATGGATTAGCTAAGGGTAGGTACCTAATAATAATATGATTTTATCGTCAATATAAACGGTTACTCGGCAAGGCTCCCACTGATGCCACAAGGAAGAAGCCTGAGTCTATTGTGTTCTCCTAATTAAACAATCAATTGTTGTAACATATTTTTTAAACAAGATTATACTACTACAATAGCCAAAGACTATAGCGCATTTAAGTTTCACTTCAACTAAACAATGAATTAAACATAGCTGAACTCATTTAGATTGACAACTAGTTAAATAATTGCTCTATTAAATTTTTAAATGCAGTTTAATGTAGCGAAACGTTTCAGTAAGCATGTAAACGTAAAGTGAGAAGAATCGGTTAGCTATTTGCCGAGGATGTGTGTCACGGCTAAAGCCGTGCGTGTGTAGTGGTTCGAGTGGCTCATACATATTCAAGCGGCGCCGGACCCCGATCATAGTCGCTCGCCATTGCCCGCAAACTCGCTGAATACTAAGCGAACGCCTTTGCAAGATCTGCATTGAAATTATATTCGATTTCGGTTTCCTGTAGCACGATCGGTTAACTAGCAGGAAGTCATCAAATCTACACGTTACTCTATTGAAGTTCAATACGTTGGCTTATTCTATTAATACTCATGACGTTATCTTTGACGGATTAGTGTTGCCGTGTATTTTATACGAAAACAAAATTATTATTACCAAAGTTCCAATATGTAGCAAGTTTGGCGTTACACGTTATTATCAATCAACAATGAATTTGCCATCGGTTAGAGCTGACCCACTTGCAGCAAATAGTGTTATCAAGAATGATGTATTAGTAGTGCAATTTTGTTATCGACTATTTACTGCTCTATTGATAACATTGTTGACTTTTTCAAGTTCATCAATATCCTTTGTTCTTTACAGAGCTCTTAAACCTTGGTTACTGTTCCGATATTTGTTTAGTATTTGAGAAGGCTTGTTAACATAAATAATGACGCACTCCTTTCGTGTGTCATGTAATACTAGAACTAGGTACTTATCCCTTTAAAGACTACTTATATGGCATGTAAACTCGTTTCCTTCTTAAATATTCACTCCACTAAATTGGGACTAATTTACATAATATTTAAAACGCCAATTAGACAGTCTCGTGTATTTCAGTAAGTACCTAAATGCACTCCGTAGGTACTTGCCTTGCCCTTTAGCTTAACCTAAATACCTACACAAGAATACGACTACTAATAAGTTCGGTTAATTTAATATCTTTAATAATGTGTTACTCTCTGTATTTTGTGGTGTTATTTAGGAACGAAACATTTAAATTAAATTTAATTCCAAGTTATTCAGTCAGCAAGACAAACTGCCGCGCTCGTTCGGTCAAGGTGACCTTCCTTGCGTCCAGCCACATCGCAACTTAACGGCTCCCTATTCAATGTAAATTCTGAGAGACCTTGTTCGCGACTCGAGCTCTAAATCCATATGAAGTTACTACTAGTGAATTTCAGTATCTCAGCCGCTCTTATGCATCACATAAATTATTAGCACATTTTGCCTTTGAAATGCACGAGCGCCAGTTTCTTTAAATAACAAAAGAAAGAGGAACACGTGCTGCGCGTCGTCCGCCATTTTGCAATATAAATAGCAAAATGGCGGCGGGCCGTCGGTTGGCGAAAGTAGTCGGTAATTATAAGCGGCGCGGTGCGGCGCGGCGGGCAGGCAAGCTGAAACGCGAGGATCTATGGCCGGCCGATGCACGCAATGCTTAGCTTGATTTATATCGCTCTCTTGTTTCCATTCGCCCGATTGTTCTCGGCTTTATGCGCTCGAGTCTCGCGATTCTGGTATTGTTTCCGACGGCCATGGGAACCGAGTTCGCGTGGGTTCTCAATGACCTTTATTGCTTATGCGACTCTCAGCTATTTTAGAATTTTTGTGCACAGTTCAAGTTCACGATATTTTCTTTTCAATGCAAATAAGATTTTAGTAGGGGCAAACTGGTTTTAAATTTAATTTGATATTTTGTGTGAAACATTTCGTAACGCAAAGTAGGGTGTAGATATCTACGATGGATATAATCATGAAATTCAAATGTATCAATGACGCAAATTGATCGGATTATTCAGTCAACAACCGGGTAGATAATACAATATACTGAATAAATTTCCTCCACCTTGATCTGTTTCCATTTATAGCCGATGTTTATAACTACAAGCCGTTTATAAAAACCTTTAGCAAATACGTAACATATGTGCGTCTTCCACGGTATGACAGTTTTAATACATTATGTAAACCTCATAAATAATACAGAATTATTACGAACTAGCTGTGCCCGCGGCTCCGTCCGCGTGAATGTCGAATAAAACATTGCATTCATTGTATGCGCAATAGTCATTACAATCAAAATGTCGGGATACAGCTTAATCTTCGGTTGAGATGAGATATCAGAGACATGCCGCAGTTGTAAGAGAGGTTAACAGCTATACAACAGTAAAAGTTTCATTGAAATTCATCAAGCCATTCTCGCGTGGTCAGGGACTCAAACTGTAACCGTAGTAAGTGTTTTTAACACTGTTTTTTAAAACTGTTTTATAAGAAAAACACTTCTAAATGTAACAGATACAATAATGTTACAGAATCAAAGTGTAACATTTTATATGTGTTAATATTATGTGTAACAGATATACCTACCTAAGCATTTTGTAGGTACAATTGATTCTGTTATCAATTCAATATGTAGGTAACACTTATAATTATGTAACCTTTATAATAATAATAATAATCATTTTATTTCAGAATTAAACATCCATAATTTGTTAGTTAAACATTAACCTTAGACTCTGTTAGTAAACATGCAGGTTGGACAAATAATGGATTTAGGAAGGTGTTTTTAAGTCCCTGCACGTGATAAGGCAACAAACAAAAAAACCAGAGATAAAAAAAAATTCAACCAAATTGAGAACCTCCTCCTTTTTTTTAAAAATCGGTTAAAAATAGTAAAAACTTTGATTTTTTTTTATTTTTCAACATTATCTAGATGAATTTCAGGAAAATTTTCAATGTAAGTACAGACTTCGACCACTACGATTTTGTTAAAGTACTTCTAAGAAGATACAAATGTGCGTCGGCTATTATTAATTTGAAAACTGAGCATATATCATAATTATGTAAGTATCATAAACATAAAGGACCGGCACATAAAGGGCTAAGGAAGGAACACGGGTGGGTTTTAGTCAGTAAGAGTCTGACACTCCCTTCCGCTCCACCCAGAGCGGGAGGAGTCATTTGACTCATCACAATATCACGTGCAGGGGAATGATTGACGTTTACATAGAAGAGTTTCGTTTCTAGTATGCACTTACATAAGTATGCAAACGAGTGTATTCGTAATGTGATTTGCATTCCAATATGTAAACACTTTATTGATCAATAGGCACGAGGCGTTAGTGTAACATAATGTTGGCAAACAAACGGAGCTGAGGTCGGGTGGCTGGCTACGGAATACTGACGCGTCTCGCCTCGCAAATAGCTCGATGACTTATTGGCTTCCACGAACCGCCAACATTCTCTCGTTAATCAATATTTAATGCCCCATTTCCGCTTTAAGATTATTTCAATTTGCAAAACTTTCAGCTCTATAAAAGCTTACCTAACTTTTTAATTTTTGTTTAAATACTCACTTAAATTTGCTGAATTTGAAGAAACCAATGGACTTATTTCAATACATTAAAGTTTATGCCCCTATTCTACTAGCTCTACTCAAGGATTTAAACGATTCTTCGAATAGTTTCATGCATAAAAAGAAACGATTCTTAAGTTGTTATTGAGATTTTTTAAATAGTCGTGTTTGTTCCATTTGCATACCAACCAATCAACATTAATTGGCATCTAAAATGGCTGCATATTTACCAGATAACAGCAATCGAGTCTACGTTAAATTTACGACTTGATTGCGACACCACACATGGTATAAATGTTACTAAATAAGTGCAGATAGTATATAGGCAGAGTGGGCGGCCTACAATCGATGCCTACAATAAAGTAATGGATTGTAACTTTTACGACGCGTGCACATCACTAGACGATGTAAAGTGACCTCGTTTCCAACATTTTTTACTCACCTTACCACGCAACAGTTGTCACTTGTCACTTAAGTGTTTTTTATTCATTGTACGTAGGAAGAATCTCTCGACACGGTCTCTGTACAATCGATTAAGGTTTTTGCTCCATTTTTCGGTCTGTAAAATAAAGCTGAATTCGGCGCATTTGCAATGGCTTCCTTTTTCGACCGACCGCCCGTGAAGGTTCGCTTCAACCCGGAAAATAAAAACTCCTTTCAACATGAGCCATGATAGCTTTGCCAGAGCAACACAAAACAAACAAAAAATAACGAAAAAAGCCAGTTGCTTTTTATTGTTTTTTAGTCATGCTTCATTCATAAGGAATTAGGTAATACGTTTAGTGATTGTTTTAACATTGAAACCGTCTACTTACCTTTATTTATGATAGTGACTACGAAATATTTATTACACTCTTGAAACAATATTTCAGAGTTTCCAATATTTGAAAGTAATTTTTTTTTCCGAAATAATGTATAAATCACGTTGTTATTCTCGTTCCGAAGTTTAATGTTACGTCTTTGAAGATATATCGTCGAGACTGCAACGTGATCAATAAGATTTATAAACAAGTTTCCATTCAAGTTAATTACAAAGACGATACGATAAGGCGGTGCATTGAACGACACAACACGATTGATAATATAATAATACTCCTACTCGTAACACGATTGCATTTCAATTGCTATTGTTATCGTAATGAATGTACCGTCACGTCACGTATGTACGACCTCTACTGCTGATTTAAGCTGTTTCTAGTTGAAAGTATCCTGAATAATCATCTATGTTTATTTTCTTTCAATTAGAATGAAGTTTTATTTAGCTATGAAACAATTGACGAGTTTGCAACATTTAGTTCCCAAGTCTCTCCAGTGGGTGTTAACATTAAGATGCCAACGTATTGTTTATTACCGTTGGCATATTTCAGCGGACCGACAGAGGATCGCATGCCAACTCGTTTGACCTCATTCCCGAGACTAGTTCTGCGTAAACTCTCATATCGGGTTTATGAAAACATACCTATTTTAAGACTATATAAAGCGGCAGACCGGTCCAACATATTATTTGTTTGTGTTTCAGCTGGAACGTGTGCCAAGTGTATGATGCGTGTTTTCAATGTTCGACGTTACTCAGTCTGATTTAGTATAAACAAGTCGAGAGAAAGGCACCGATGAGAGATAACTCGTTTTTTTTCTGACATCGATTCATTACACCATTCTCGTAACATGTAAAATATTTATACAGCAATACTCATACATTCCAGTAACTGAGTCCGATTATGTTTGTGCTCGTAACTGTAGATGTTTCGACATGTGAGCCCGATTTCGTGAACATTATGTATTGTCTTGTCGTTAATTCTTCACACATAAATTCAATGAGCTTCGTCCGGTTTGGTAAGTCGGGTCCACTGGTCACTTGTCCGGTGTGTCGACGATATCCGTTATCTAGACGACACACAACCGGTTCTTAAAGCATCTTATCTCAATTAGAAAGTTAAACATTATCTGACAAAAGTGACATTTTGATCGATGAAGGTAAAATTGTTTTTGCCATTATAATTAGATCAAACGTTCCATCTATTTTCTATTGAACGATCACTTTCAGTTAAGACATGATACGTAGTTTATTGCACAGATAAGTTTGTTAACCGATGGAATTTATTTTGCGAATGGTTGCGGATAAATTAAAGGCATTCCGTCTGACTTTATGTAATTTGAACGCGTTTTTATTAGTTTTTTTTATGCCACAAACGATGAATCACGACTTTCCAGAGCAGCTGAGACATAGTAATTATAATTATGTTGTTTCTTAGTAATGGTGTTAAACGGATGCTATTTAAAATAGTTCACACAACACACATAGTTTACAAACTATAAACCCAAACAAACTGGCCTTCTCAGCAATAATTTATGAACGGCTCGAGCTCTAAACATTACAGATTAATTCGCTCGTTTCGGTCGATCGAATTGGCCTGTAATGGGCGGCTGTAGTATCAAGCACGAGGTATATCGGGCAATGAACGCAGTCGAGTCCCCATTTCTCACGTCCAGACCAGTTGCAGACTTGTCGGTCGGCATACCGATCAAGAAAGGCTGTGGTGCGGTGCCTTAAAGGGGAAAACGCCATGTTTTTTGCTCCCCCGAGTATACCGGCCGCCATTACCATTAGCCCGTGCGTGCGGCTCAAATAATGATTAGATTTAGCCTCGCAACCTCTCACGTGTTGGGTTAGACCGATGGTAGGCTGGTGACACACTGAGCTGGGAGAGTGCTGCAGGTAGGCGTTTAAACTATTTTTTATAACTAGGCGATCAGGTACCAACTTTTATCTTTCCAAAAAAAATATCATGGCATTTTTGACATTGGTCATTTTTGATATTTGACATCTTACTCTGCTGCTACCTGGTCGCCGTGTATAGAGTCAAGTCTCGCGATATCTCATAAGAAGGGACGGGGCCTGCAAGGAATTTGAAAAATAGGTATTCGAAGAAACTATTGCCGTCGCTTTACCTCAAGTCTGCCTCCGTAGTGTGTGATAGGGACAGCTGCAGCTCAGACCGAAATTATCACAAAAATTTTGACGAGATCGATGTTTTGTATTCCCCTTTTTAGGGTTCCGTTGCCAAATGGCAAAAAACGGAACCCTTATAGATTCGTCATGCCTGTCTGTCTGTCTGTCTGTCTGTCTGTCCGTCCGTATGTCACAGCCACTTTTCTCCGAAACTATAAGAACTATACTGTTGAAACTTGGTAAGTAGATGTATTCTGTGAACCGCATTAAGATTTTCACACAAAAATAGAAAATAAACAATAAATTTTGGGGTTCCCCATACTTAGAACTGAAACTAAAATAATTTTTTTTTCATCAAACCCATACGTGTGAGGTATCTATGGATAGGTCTTCAAAAATGATATTGAGGTTTCTTATATCATTTTTTTTCTAAACTGAATAGTTTGCGCGAGAGACACTTCCAAAGTGGTAAAATGTGTGTCTCCCCCCCTGTAACTTCTAAAATAAGAGAATGATAAAACTAAAAAAAATATATATGATGTACAATACCATGTAAACTTCCACCGAAAATTGGTTTGAACGAGATCTAGTAAGTAGTTTTTTTTAATACGTCATAAATCGTAAACCGCAATTTACCTTTTATTCAACCAACTCAAATATAAAAAAATATAAAAAAAAACATTTAATTTCATAAACATAAACCTTATGCATAAACCCGGATGTTACGGAACCCTCGGTGAGCGAGTCCGACTCGCTCTTGCCCGGTTTTTTTCTCCTCGAAAACTGTGCCGATTCAATTATTTATTACAATGACATTTTAAGAAAGAGTATGTTTAGGTTCCTAACATTTTTTTTTTAATGTTAAAAACTATTCGAATTTGTCTGGTAGTCCTCTAATCGCGGCGGTAAAATAGGGCATTTTTTGTAATTTTTAGAGGGTCATATTTTCTTTACTAAGTAATTAGTTGCTAAAATAGAAAATGACAGGGACGTGTTTACAGCAGACCTTGATTTATAAAAAAAAAGTGTTGCTCTAGAGGCATTATTCTGGAAGACACGTCGCAAATCGCACGCACTGTTCCCTCTTAAGTACAAATGGTAATTTATGCACTTGGACCACTTTTTCTGCCGCTGAGTGTAGTACCTAAGTAAGTTAGGCGATAGAAAAATTTGAATCGTAGCGTAGTAAATTCCTAAGGTAGGTACTACAATTCTACGACCCGGAATCATACAGCCCTTTTACGAAGAAACCCAACTGCTACGGCGCCGTAGCGTAGCCACCCCGTAGCCGCACGTAAGGGCTGCTACGCGGGTTGGCTACGCCTTGACTATTTACTTAGCGGCCGCAGTCAGTCTACCACCCAGTGCATTGTCTGCCTTAACGAATTAATTTCGGCAGAAAGTTGCTGTTTTTTGTTAAGACGGCAAGGCGCGTTATTCGCTTCTGAGTGTCTCTGAAAATATGCGTATAAAAAGCAGACACTATTAAAACAAATAGCGAACCATTCTTAAGAATTAAGGCTTTAGAAAATAATACTGTAGTCTGACCTTCTGTTAGAACTTATAATAGGAACGAAAATGCTAGTGTGTTGCTACGCGAAGTCATTATTTTTTGTAAGGAGCTAAATTAAACTTCTGTTTGATTATCACTTTGATAAAACATTTCTCTTTTACTTTAGAATAATAATGTTAAACTGAGCAAACTACTGATAGCTTGCATAACTACAAACCTGTTAATTTGTCAAAAATAGTCACGTACCAACTAGTTTGAACAATGTAAAGTTTTAGATTAACCCTGTAAACGGATTACCATTTAACCCTAAACTGTTTTACGTAGTAGTGATTGGCTGAACAGATCCGACACGATAGGACCCACCAATCACAATTTGTCTCGCCTAAAGGTATTTTACGGCGGCTAACTATGATTAATTCATTTACTTAATCTAGTTTACAAGCCACCTGTGCAACTCGGCCTTGACTGAAATGACTAGAGTGGTTCATTTAGCATATTAATACTCTTAAACCTCCCACTTAAATGAAATGCTTAATGAACTATTAAATTAACTACTAGAGATAAATTCTCGTTACTGAAATAAAAAACGTTACTAGCATCGTTGTCGGTGTAATTTCTAGAGACAATAACGATAAAGTAGAACCAGCTGTGAACATATACGATGAAGGTTTATTTATTAATAATAATACCAAGCTACGCAATACCATTAAAGTCCAACCACAGGACAAAAACCTCCTAAATCTATGTAATTACAGCGCACCTCATGTATTTCACTACAATTGACAGGTGATTATGCTAAACAGCCAGTCTCGTCGGCATGCCATTAACTGGGTAATGTTTTCTATTGCATAACTTAAAAACAGGTTCCGATAAAATGTCAGACAAACGAGTCATACAAGCATTTATACTCAGCTGTTTCTTATACACCACAATTATGGAAGGTCTTTTTTGTATGAATTGATTGCAGAATGAGTGTTCGACTTTCTTAATTTGGGGTTTTGTTTACAAAAAGAAACCATTATGTAAAATATTTCGGTTATGTGAGCGTTAATTTCGATGTTACGGATCATATGAAAATTATGCATCATATTATGCATGCAAGAAAACTTAATGTTCGTGTTATGACAGCGTTTTTACATATAATTACAATAATTACAAATGTGCATGAATTAGAGACATTTTAACATAACTTGACCTTAAGAAGCTTGACCACCCAGAGATTCGAAAGTAGTCAGCCAATAAAGGATGTAAAAGAAAATAGTATCACAAATCCATTAGGCGTGGCCACGCCGCCGAGTCGCATATGAGTCCGCAGGTTACTGAACCGGCAGCTGCAAGTGACGGCCATGCGGGCGAGCAGAAAACAGAAACATGAGAGACTGCCACTCGCCCACCTGCCGCTTGCAACCACCCTAGTCTGATTTGACCAGCCGTTCTCCGCATTACTTCGCCATTAATTATTTCTGAAACTGCAGATAATCGCTACTGCAGTCTGCAGATATCGTTGACGTGAATATATTGAATCGAATTAAAGTTAAACATTTCAAGAAATTACCATTCCCTTTCTACTGTTCCACGCCATTCTGAATGCTCCAAATCAATAAATAACTCATTATGTTATTTATTCGACAAAATTATTCAGCTTCACAAACTTTGCATGGACACGGCCATATTTAAATACCAAATTGACTATAATAAACGGCTTATAAATAACAGACCAGTCCATTTTTAGGGTTCCGTACCCAAAGGGTAAAAACGGGACCCTATTACTAAGACTTCGCTGTCTGTCCGTCTGTCCGTCTGTCCGTCTGTCTGTCACCAGGCTGTATCTCAAGAACCGCGATAGCTAGAGAGTTGAAATTTTCACAGATGATGTATTTCTGTTGCCGCTATAACAACAAATACTAAAAACAAAATAAAATAAATATTTAAGGGGGGCTCCCATACAATAAACGCGATTTTTTTGCTCTTTTTTGCTCGATATCAAAAATGGCAACAGGTAGGCACTTGAAATATTCACAAAATACTCAATTGTATTTAAACTTTAATAATAAATAATAAAATTAAAATAAAATAAATATTTAAGGGGGGCTACCATACAACAAACATGTTTTTTTAGGCGTGTTTGCCTTGTGGTACGGAACCCTTCGTGTGCGAGTCCGACTCGCTCTTGGCCAGTTTTTTTAATATAAGTACCTACGTGACAAAAAAAATAAGGTTGTTTCGCATACCTTTTCCTAACCGAAACGGGTTGTCGTAACCGGTTCTTGTCTGCTATTCTTGACAGCGTTATAAATATTCAGTGGTTAATAATTGACCTTTGAATCGAAAAAGGTTCCGTTTTGGCGGCAATATAAAGTTGATATCTTTCGAGGAATAAATTTAAAGCAAGTTTATCTAATTAAAACGAAATGCTCGTAAATTGTCGTCAGCGGCTGAGGGTGTCGTAACTTTGTATTTCGTTTTAATAATTCCGTGAAACTATAACAGTATTATTCATAGAGTTTTGAGACTTAATTTCGTGTTTCTGTATGCTAATTTTTTATATGTATCGAATGTTTGAAATTGGTATCATAAAAATAACTTGTTTTGATATTAAAACATGTTTTCCTCTTTTTTTTATTTATTTATAGATTCAGTAGTTATTATTCCGGGATTTTCTTCTCATAAATAATCCATCAACACTGACGATAAAAAACTGTTTGTCCGTTTCTAAGAGTTTAGAGCAACCTAAAATATTTATTCGTATTAAGTATACCAACAGATAGGTATAGATGGTACACTGGAAACTACAAACCCATATTTCATTACGAACAAACAAAAAACCTTAGTTTCATACATAGCATTTATTCATGTGTTGTATCTTTTGTTTCAGGTTCATCACCAGAACGTGAATCCAGCGAAATTAACAAAAAAGGTAAAAAACAATGTTCACATTTTTCGATCACTATTCATTCAAACATGTATTCAGTGGTTCACATCGATCACAGCGTTCGCCTGATTTTAATACCAAATAACCGTTCCTCAGCCTCCATAACGCAACTGTTTTTTTTTAAATTTAAAAGTTTATTTTAGGCTGATGATATACTCGTGCCTCGGAAAGCACGTTAAGCCGTTGGTCCCGGCTGTCATTCGTGAATCTTTGACAGTCGTTACGTGTAGTCAGAAGCTCGAAAGTGTGACAGCCAATCTTACCAAGGGGTATCGTATTACCCAGTAACTGGGTTGTGGAGGTCAGATAGGCAATCGCTCCATGTAATGTACTGGTATTCAGCTGTATCCGGTTAGACTGACTAGGCAGATGATGATATACTTGCTGTTAAAAGTATAAAACACGAAATTGATAGTAGCCTATTGGATATAATGGAATCTGCGGGTTCCCGAGATAAGCCACCTGATGTCAAGATAGATGACTTTCATAACTAAAGTCTATTCGTGAAATCTGACATTGATGAAGTGAATATCTATTTAGACGAGCCAGAAGATAAGTTTTAAATTGAATCTTAGTGAAGAAAAGCACAAATTAATATTTAGGCAGCAAAACACAAGATCGATGTAAGTACTTATTCAAATAACCTCTGTATATTCAGTTGACCGCAAACCGCATTATACAGATTTTAAATTTTATATTGGTGTAATAATTTATTTTCTTAAAATAAAACGAGAATCTTGTATTCAAGTTTACAACCCATTAAGGACTTTATTTTTATTGTCTCTTAGTCTGCCGCCACCTCCACGAGAATCATAAACGTGTTTACGTTGAAAAATTGAGATCACCATCCTTAATTTCACATTCAAATCTGTATCTTTGTTTGTCCAGCCCTCATCTGCGTATGTATGAAGTATTTATGCTCCAAAACACGAATTTTGAAAGCCAGAGGTCACAGCGGACGACAAATACATTTGTTATTATCATTTCACAATCTGAATTTCAATTCAGCATCCGAGTAACGGGGTCACATCGTTTTCGATAGATTCTACATAATTCTTTATACGTGCGTCCGTTTCATTTATGGTAAATAGGTTTACACTGTATACTATATTGTGCAACGGTACGTGGCTAATTGTTATTTATGGCATTCATGTATCACTGAATTCGTGCTCGTATACTCCTTCGTCTCCGGTTGGATGTTTTATTTGTAGACTGCGCTCTTGTTTGGAGTACCTAGGTTAAAACAACATGTTCCGTTCTCCCTCCGGCAGTTAAAGGCCGCCACACACGAGGTGCCACCCTCGCTGCTATAACTTTATTTTCTTTTCACCACGTTTGCCGCACCTTTTCGGGCTCGAACGTAATAAAGTAGGTAAATACACACAGGGTCACTCGAAACCGAGCTGAAACTTTTGCTTGTTATGTTTGAGAGCCGGCCTTAACTGTCGGAGCCTTATTTTTCGCTTATTCGTACCTGGTAACAATAATATCACGTATTTTCATTGAGATTATTAAACGCCTACAGAACGTGTTTATGGCCCACTGCGCAGTATTCAATTATGAATTCTTGTCTTGTATTGAAACCAGAAAATTTATTGTTTATGTTGAGTTAGGGATCATAATATACCTATTCAATTTAGAGTATAGAGTCAGCGTCATTCATTCCACGAAATCGTGTTGTTACTTTATCGACCCGTGCTATAAATAAGAATAAATACGATACTAAACCGGTAAGAGCTCCGGTTAAGTAGGTGTGCGTCATCTTGAATCTCGTATACAGATGTATAATTAAATGAATATTCATAGCGCGCTCGGGCCGGATCAATTTGTGGTGGTGCCAAGCTCTGGCCTCTCGATTTTTTGTTGACCGTTATTTAACTTGGTACATTGAGAACGATTACAAGTTATTATAACCGCGTGTGTATCATAAAACTTACATTTATTATTTATAAACACCTGCGTGTGTACTGTATAGGCGCGTCAGTGCATCCGACGGATACCTTTAATCAAGAACTGGTAATTAATTGGAGGAACGCGTTCATACCGTGTGATAGCTCGGCTATTTGATGACGCACAGAACTGTGTCGGCGATACCTATGTAATTAGCGATCACACGATGTTATGTAGAATACAACAGACTTTGTTTGTTAACTGTTTCAATTTGTAATGACAGACGATAGTAACGGTAGATTTTTTCATATACATAAAGCGTTCCTTATACACAATAGGTTCAGAATCGGCATAATTATATTCAAAGAAAGTTACGCCACTACACTGCTTGAATATTCATAGACATACAAGACAACTAATTCTATTGAGATTCTAAAAGATAAACCCTTTCTATTAAACTTTGTAGCTACCTTCTAAGAATGATTCACTTTATCAAAGGCTTAATTAATATGCTGAATCCAAATCCTCCTAACCTTTGTAACTTTGTATCAATGCATAAATCTTCCACTGCATCTGCACTTCACAACTGAGGCGTGAACTAAGGTAACAAAAAGTGACGTAAATTGTTCCGAAGTATTCTATCTCCATCAAAGTATCTGTACCATTGACATTGACAGGCGCACAATTGATCGCGCATTTAGATTGACAGCGAACAAAGAGATATTCGGAGATAATATGAACAGTGCCGAACAATACTAAAGCCAAGAGGAGGTCAAACGAACAAGTCAAACGAGTATTTCGTGCAGTATGCACGAGTAAGAAAGTCGTTGGTGAAAGTACCAAGCCGCAGCTAATTCGACCGACAGAATTATTAAATGAGTTTCATAACACCGCTCGTAACTAAACCAGTTCTTAAAGTTCAGACTCACAAGGTAATCTTTTATTATTATTGTAATATAATGATGGAGGGAATAATAATAATAAAGGTAATGTATGTGAGATTTGTAAAGCGAACCTGTCCCTTTTGTTAGGATCGACCGGGACGAGGGTCTGGGGTCCACTATTATGTCGTTGAATAGATTCGGGATCTCCTTTTGAACCGTTACTGTTATTCTTGAGTTACCTGTTTGACTGATGGGGTGGCTTTTAGATAGGAATGTAATGCCCTTGAGTTTTTTTTCATCTTATCCTTTTATATAAGAACAATGCGTTATTTTACTGTTGGCCTTTAAGAGTTGTAAATTAATTTTATCGTGTAGGTACGATAAAGATGGAGACAACTAATGCCTCTTTCAATTAAGTCCTAAATTTCGAGAGCGTTTTTATTGTTCTTTTTTATGTGCATACTTAAATTTATTTCACATTGAAATTCAAATGTGGACACAAGGGTAGTTACCAGTAGTAACCAGCTCATTACCATAAAAAGGGAAATTTCTCTTTTGACATTATACACACAAATGATATCCTTTTTGCAGAACGTAACGATCCGCCATATTTGTTGCCCTTATTGAAACGGGTGCAATTAAAAAGCCCGCATGCAGATATAAGCCGATTATGAGTTTCATTTTTGCTAAAGATAAGCTCTCTGTCACTGAATTAAAATTCAACTCTTAACGATTTCATGGCAGTTTTAACGATTAAACATACATTTTATTCGCGAATAATTTCAGCGTGGCTACAGTTAATGAGTGCTTAAAATGTAGTGTGTAATATGATAATGACGTCATTTAAATTAATTCGCCCGCATGCGTGTTTATAGCGTGGCGGGTGATGGAGTTTCCAGCACATTGCCTTAGCACCGACCGGTTGTGCATAACATGCAATTTTGCACGACTTTCTATCGCACTCCGGACTTCAACGCACGCTTGAACCGCGCGCATTCTCGTAGCACCTGGCAAACTAACCAGTTAACAATACTTGAAACGAACCACTATGTTAATGTGAATCCAACTGACACAACAACTTTTTAAAGAAACGAAATGTTCGAAGTAAATGATAACGAGAAACGTAGCAGCAGAATACAAAGTTAATTTATTACACGTGATCACGGAACATCCGATTGTCTTTTGTTCATGGTGAAAATATTGTACGAGAACTATCGTGGTAAACATACGAGTAATACATGAATAGACAATCGAAACAAAAGAACAAGGCATATGATATCGAGCATGTGAGATGTTACTGAATAATGATTGTATGATAATGCCTCGTTGTGATTCAAATTGAATATTAAACGAGGCAAGGGGAAAACATGAACTCACTCCATAGATGTATTCATACGTCGTACTGTAACCATTGCATAGACAATTTACGACATAATGATTGTTTTATTGCTTCCTGGAAGGTGAATCGAGCAAACCTTACTTATCCTTTCACTTGTTGTAGAGTAATTGGTGTTTCGATTCATATACCATCGTTAATGAGCAAGAAATTACTGGTATTCAAGCTGCAACAGAAACTAGCAGGGATCGAGGAGGGGGTGGAGGGGGCTGATAGTGCACACACCTAATTTTAAAGCAATGCATAAAGAAACTCAATAATTAATTCACGAAAACAGTAATTACAAAAACAGCGTCAAAACGGCAATAACAGTCTACGTCATAATTATAAAACTTTCAATAAATATCCACCAGATAATTATTGGCAATAATTGATGTGGCCTTTAAATCGAGTGCCTGACCAAATTTTCCACTGGTTCGCGGCGTGGCATGGCATACTTGAGATTTCAACGTAATTGCTCCTTCATGCGGTGCAGCAATGAGCAATGCAGTTGTCAGGGTCGCGGGAGGCAAGTGTCAGCGCGACGCCCGCGCCACCTGCACGACAACCGGTGGAACGAGTTCCGATACCCGTCACCGTCTAGTGCCGAGTCGTGTAGTTATGAAACATTTATTTATCACCGCCATGATTTTATTTTATCGCTTGCGCAATAATTGCTGAGAACTCCGCCACGCCTCAATGTTGAGTGGCATCGACCAACGTGGCTTCCTACCGTCGATCTCTCATAATGAGACTCTGAGCTTCATCGGCGATTTATTCAGCTTTAATGATATATCATTTTTAACCGAACAGAAGCGGCAGTTAAACCGGAGCTCGTTAAAGGTACTTTATTTACAGGCCTACATTATCAAGGTGTTCCATGTTCTTGTTGGAAACTAGTTGCGCTATTGGAGTAAAAACTTGTTTGGATTTGTGTTGTGATGAAATAGAAAAGCACGATAATGTTCACATTCACACTATTCACACTTCACACAAACCTAATAATCTTTTTGATGACGTTAAATTCCACGAACTTAAAATTGGAGGTAAATATTGATTGACACGAGCATCACAAAGCGTTGACTTCAATCAGTGACATTCAAGCCAAAATTCAACGAGCACTTTTGAGGCAAATCCTGCAACAATAGGAGATGATTGACGTGTTTTTGCCAAGTCACAGTCTAGTGATTTTTCAATTCTTTGTTCCCTTTACGACAAAAGAGAAAGTAATTTCCGCCACTATCAACATGAGCTAATGTTTGTGTCCAATTTTGTTTTTGAAGTCGTTTCATGAAGCCCGAATCAATTAAGAATATCATGATAAGCATCAAAAGCTTTTTTGGGCCTGAATGTGGAAGTCGTGATGTAAAAACAACCCGTCATTTGTGTATTGTGCGCGACATAAACGGCCCGTATTAGGTTGGTCACGATAAAATCGAATTGAATGTATCTCGTAGTCGGAGGCGGTCGGTCCAGTGCTCGTCACGATCCGTGCGCCGGAGTGTAGGCAGCTACTTTCTCCTAACGGGATTTACCTCGCCGCCCTCCCCTCACGCAGTTGCCGGCTGTGCAGTCGCCCGATTACGATTACGACATCCATTTTGAATTTTATTAACTGCGGTATCACGATGATGATAATGTTACACGTTCTGAAATAATATATACGCCACAAATATTTGTTAACCTTTATTTAATTGAAACTGTTCTTGGCTTCCATTGGCGTTTTTCTCTTTTATTAAATCACCACATTTATTGATTTGTCCTACAGCTATGTGATTGGAGCTATAAACTATTATTTTATTAATGTTTCTTGGTAATGTTTGTACAGTAAGTTCTATAAATATCAGAAAACTGTTCGTGAAATATCTATTTAGAAATACATATTATTTACCTATGCCTGATTCTAACATGATACAGCTTGAAGAGGGATTACAAGAACAGTCGTGAGCAGACAAGTTCTTCGCGCCCTCGTTGCCCCAGGGGACTCGCAGTCAAAGGCCAGGAGTCACGATCTTTGCTTCTCTGGCTTGAGCAATACCTGCTGGCATTCATGTTTCATTGTATTCTACAAAACAAACTGTCATTCCTATGAAGAAATTAGTTTATACAATTTCTTTTTTACCGCCACTTTTTGTTATTGAGTCACAGTTGCTGGGCACGGCTACGTCAAGAGAATTAAGGTCGTCTTTCTTATTCAATACAGACCACAGTTTTGTTTACAAATCAGTAAACGCTAATGATTTATTCTCATCTTGTTCAATAAATCTGTCCGATTGAATTTCTTATTACAAATTCGTGCCTGCATATAGTCTCGTTTATCTTGCCTTAAGTCTCGGCAGTCTTGACTTAATTTCGTGAGGCATCTAGATCATTTTTGTTTGTAGAATTGAATTAGTTTACTTACTATCAATATTTGCTTCAATAGTCGTCACTTTGCTCAGTTACTTTGTTAATAGATTTGTTTGCGATTTGCGTAACAGCTGCCAGTCTTTTAATATGATTCATCTCCGTCATAACCGTTGTAACTCAATCTGTGTATATTCAAGTGCTACTTTTCTCCCCCCACCTCACCGCATCTCTGGCGTTGATCCAATATGTGTCGATCTTCTGAGAAATGCATCGATCCACTAGCGGGGCATTCAGCGCCAACTTGCTAATTACGCGCATCGACTACGATGTATTTTTGTTACGTCACCCGGACGACTGGTGATCATACAAATTCTAAATGTAACTCATTAGCACAACATGTGGTCGCTAATTCTGTAACGATTCGAAAGCAGAGCGAATGAAAGTAACTATAACTTCGGAGCTCATACGTTCAAATTCTCAGCACAAACGTCACGAACGTATTGATTTCCTTTCTAATAAAAAAGCTTTGTCTGTTTGAAAGCTCGCGAGCACAAAGCGTGAAGACTACAAAAAGCTACTGCACAAAAAGGCTCGACCGTATCGGTGCGCGGTGGTTGCTCGCACCACTTGCATTATTCCACTATGAAACGGAACGCACATGTGTGGCAGATGTTTGGGGTTCTTTTTTCAAATGTATTATTACGGGTCCTCCGCCCCCGCCCCGACCCTTCACCCCGCAACACCCCACTGTTCAGTCAATGACCCCTTTTTGTCGTTGTATTATTACATCTGTTTCTGACCTGCTTCTTAGTTATTTCGAAATTCACTTGTTGCTGCTGTTTTTGTTTTAAGAATAGCTAGGTGAGTTTTTAAGGCTGCCGGTTTCCTCACTGTTTTTGTTCTCGAATCTCGGTTTATTTCAGCATTACTTAAGCAAGTTTTATAAAATGTTGATGTTTTCTTCATTTTCAATTTTCATGACTTGCGTAATCAGTCTAATGCTGAGTTATGCGTCCATGTTACAGACGTAAAAATATAACGACTATTGTGACTATTATTAATATGCAGTGACTTGCTATAAATATTCTCCGCGTTGATCGACCACATGTTACGCCCCGTGGTTCTTACCGAGGGTTGATCACCCGGTAGATGTAGACAGGTTCCAAGGTTGTTACTGACAGACAAACAGCTGTCTTTTATTATGTTAAGTGACATACATACTAATAAACTTCTATTAATAAGAGACATTATTATTTTATCTTCCAACGAAAAATATTTGGAACATCGCCCTTTCCTTTGGCTAAAGACATATTTATACAATACTTACTTTGTGTCGAACACTCGAACCGTATTGTCTTGAGTTGTGTTGTTGGGCCATTGATCCGAATTCCAGCAAAATAACATCTTGACTGCTTTTTATTACCTCGTAAACAGGTAGCAATCATAGATATTAGGTTTCATATTATAATATTAAACGGATATCATTCGCCATAAATAATGTAAGAAATATAAAAGAATCTAAACTACCAAGTTCAATGCTCCAGTAATCGCTTAGCGGAGCAATCAAGAGCCAACTCAATAAACGCAAAATAACCTCTCGCTCGAGGCAAAAATGTCGAAATATTTACGAGATTCGAGACTTTTTGTTTCACTGCTATATTTATATGCGTAATGTGCGAAACTTGTTCAAACGAATTCCAACTCTACAGAAGTTGTGTACATTACATTTTAAGTTGTCAGCGTGGGCGGTTACTCTCAATTATAGCCAGGAGAGTCGCGCGACCGACGGCGACGGACCAAATCGTGCGTTCCCCGTGAAACGTGTTTGCCGAAGCTATAAAGGAACTAGTAAAACTTGTATTGTGGTCTCGGTCTCTTTTTGCTAGTTTCGAGCATTCTTTTTTTTCTCAGCTATGTATTCGGCAGGTATATGAATAAACATGACCATTGGAGCCATTTAATCCATAGTTTTTGTTACGAGGCTGCGAGCATTTTAATCGAACGCAATTAATTTTAGCGATTAGAATCTCAGGAAAGGATTTCTTTACAACTTGCTCGTTAACAACGAATTTATCAATCAAAAATACCTAATCGAAATACTCTGAATTGAGACGATGGAATGAAATCTCTTCCTTGGAATTTCATTCCGAGAACCTGTTAAGAGCTTTTTGATCTCACTAAAGGGTCTTAGCGCAGGTAGACGGGAATCTTCCATGTTTTGCCGTTTCATTGTCGAATACGATACCGTATAATTTATTTTTTCTTTATTCTACTTAAATAAATCAGTTTCGTGTCAGAATTTGGCTTCTATAAGCCGCTTTATTTAGTATACTTCTCTCCCACGAATATAGTGATGTGCTTGTAACCGGTCGGTTTATCGATACCGGGGCAGTCGTTTCGTTCGATTTCTTCTTCCGCGACAACGAACCGGACGGCCGACTCATTCATCAATTATTTATACTTCGCTTGACTTTTAAAATGAGTATTTATGCTGACAGCAGACTTGGGTTTACATCATAACAGTAATGCAATTCGACCGCTGAGTAGCATCCAAACTGACCTTCGTCGATAGTGAAACACAGAGATGTATTTAATAATTATTTAGTGTAACAAATAAATACGAAGTAATGTGTTATTTGCTCGGCATTTTAATTAAATGATTTAGATAACAAAAGTAGAACGCGTAGGCCACCGCACCATTTGTAATGTTGAGGAAGGAAAATATTTGCTTAGTGTTGAACATTGAGCAATATTTAATATTGGCAGTAATTGTTGAACAATATGCTAAGAATGTTTGCTTAATGCAAACCACTCTACAAATCGAGAGAAACAGCATGAAAATATTACAGCGGGGTAGGTATACCAAACAAACGCGCCAGCCAATCTCTTTTGGCACAATGTTTACAAAATCTTGGGGAATTGAATCGAGTCTGCGCTAGTATTTGTAAACAGGCCGGCGGGCGGCGCACCGTGAACGGCGTGCGTGGCTCCTAAAATACTTCAAACAGGAATTGAACCCACGCCAACTGGTGTGCGTAGACGGCGGCTCGCACGCCCCTCGTAAAGTTTTCACTATACGATATCTCATTTTATTCCCGTTCATCTCTCTTTTATGTTCGTATAATTTATATCAGACCGCCAACGAACGCGGTCTGTGGTCAGTGAAATCCTATATTGCGAATAATTAATTACACACCCCACTTCATCAAATCCATAATCTACTGTCTGACACATATACACACAAATTTAATAGTTGATATATTTTATTTTCACTAATCTCTTTGAACATAAAATGTCAATTATAATTTCCGTCCATGTTATCCCCAGCCGTTTATTCTCAACGAAACATATTTTCCATTGTATATAATAAATATGTAGATACGCCATTTATCAAGATACAAACAGGTAAATCCGTTCGCTATTTGCATTGAGAGGTATTTATAGTCACGCGGAGCACGTTGAATTTACATCGTCTGTAATCTATTAACCTTGCTTGGATACCCTGACGACTATCGACAATACGATGACACATTGCGCAACACTATTTAAACAATTGTCACTGGCATAGCTCATAGCTCCTTAACCTTAACTTTAGCAACTTTTGTTTTCGTTAAATATTAAGACATTTTATTCAACTTTGCTACTTTAAAAATGAAACTTGCTCGTTTTACTACAGTTTAGGTTAATTATTCTATTTGTCACGCTCCCGTCTAGACGGCATTCTACAATAACAAAGATGTTTAATATTTTCGATTAAGTTCGCTTGCTCACCTTCAAATACTTTACAGGTTGTCTTTAGGAGGTCATGCTACCTGTTTTATACAGCAGATGGCCATTTTATGATTTCAAATTACAGATCGGTCAGGTTATTAGGAATGGTCGTAAAATATGTAAATGATTAAACAGCGTGCTGTGAATATATTTGCGCCCATATTTTACGTGATATTTGCTGTTTGAATTAATAGCCAATGAAATATACGCGGATGTAGCGTGTTCACCACCGCACTTGTTCAATAACTCTCGTTTTATTTGCCTCCCGGGTGACCTATTTTAATCCAACGATTATACGATACGATACGTTGCAGTGGATTTAAATATTAGTTGAATACCGCATGGATTTTGTTACATTTCAAATTCGAACGTTACTTACGAGTATGTAGGTCGCGTGTGTTCACGTAGTTTTCACAGTTTACGTGTAGATCGAGTTTTGATTGCTTTCTCAGCTTCAAACCCGTTTGTAGGGGAATAAGCTACGGCCGCAGGATGCACCTTATGAAAGTGTACTTACACAAGGTGTGATGCTATTGCAACACGCTCTGAACTAGTTTCATGGCTATTAATAAGTTTCGTTTTAACGGACGTGGACGTGTAGTGTAAACTTTCGTTCTACTCATCAATATTCGTGCTCAGGCGTACACGTATAATGTCGCAATTCTCAGTATTTTCTGCAAGTTTTTATAAATAAAATGGCGAGCGGGTCTAAAATTAATGAAAAGCATTGCTAATGCATTGTTTCTGCGCGGTGTCGTGTAACCGGTTCTCGGTTCGTCACGCGTGTCGGCTTCGAGGAAACCAACAGTAAAGTTGTTTCCATTGGCATTCTTCGCACGCCCGCTATCGCTTGCCACAATGTCAGCGAGAACCGACGTAACTACACGACGAGAGCCCCATCTCCATTCTCTATTGTTCTCGCTTAGAATGCCTTCCTAACTTCTTGTTGCCATGCCAGTGAAAACCGCGCGCTATTTGGCACCGCTATCGACTAGCGTGGCAATCTTACAACGGCTACTTTCCTTTATTGCTTCATCGACTAAATCTGATCTAATATTCTCACGGATACGTCTTCAAGGTTTCAAACGGAGCGCGTCTGTGCCGGATCAATGCGTATTATTTATTTATTTGTACGGCGGATGCGAGCCTATTTACGTCTGAGCAACCCGAAAGAAGGTTATTCGCGTTTACACAACCGATGAACGTATACAAAGAAGAGTTAAACGAACGCTGCGGACATTAATCAACGTTGTCGGTAACCGTAACCGTCTCCGGGGGATTAGCCGGCGAGAGATTCTATTCTTCGGTCGTAATTAATAGCTTTTGGCAAGTGAGCGTCGGCGGGCGGCGCAAATAGATATTCGTGACGAGACGTTGCACTTGCGTAATTAGATAATTATAACACGCGATACGAAAACAATGTGGGCCTATAGGAAACGTTAGTTACACGTAACTGTATCCTCCGTGATGTGGCATGCACATAATACCCGACCCACGCCGTGTAAAGCGGGCCAACGGCCTTTTGACGAGCTAGGTGTCGAGTCTAGATGTAGATAGGCGTCGGCGATGCACGGAGATGAACGACTGATGCCGACCATCACGAAATGTCGACATAACAATATGAATAATGGTAGCGTCGGGCGTGGGCCGCCCGTCGAACACCATTCGAGGTCTGTCAATACGAGTTATTTTGTACACGAAACTCGGCTCAAGTTGCTCTCCCGCGCATGGTATTATAGCTATCGAGTCAAGAACCTCGACATTTAATTAGGCAAGAGTTATGAACGCCCACGTCTGTTAAGGCAATGACTTCTGGCTTTTTGATTCATTAGCATTCAATTAAACACTTTGAAGTCATATACATATTTTAGTAAATATCGTGTTATTTGCAATATAAATGCGAATGACTTCCTGTGGAACTTGAGTAACATGGATTAAATGATAGAGCTATCGTTTTCCTACATTTCCTTGATTATTTTCAATTCTGAACGGTATCTTAATGCGTTTGGTCGGTAATCTTAATCCCGTTCTACCGGATGGGCGTTAATTGCTATTAAAGCTATTCAGCCAGGTTCCCAAAGGAAGATGGGTCGTAAATTAGTTACTAATGCCCCGATTGTATTACAGTTACAACAGACAAGCCCGATTCTTTATTACCTTTTAATTTCTATTCTAATTGTTCTATTTGATAAATGATCAACCAATTCTGATGTCAGGGACAGACATTGTGTTTTTCTATTTTAGTTATCTTTGTAGAATTTCTTTGTTCGCTAAAAGCTTTGGCTGGAGCGTCTAGGACATTGTACGCCATATTATGTGCGCACTTGCGCAGTAAAGTAGCGTTTGATGTGTTTGACATTGGACAAAATACGAAAGACGAAATCGTATCAAGAATAATGTGATGAAACTTTAACGTGCACGTTGTACGGAATCAGGGTATCTTACGCGATTGTAATACACATATTATTATTATTAGTAATACCGGTTGTTTCTCAAGACACTTTGTATCACCTCGATTTCTTTTCCTGTTATTGATCTGTCTGTCCCCTTCATTTACATGTTTAAGCGAAACTATTAACTGAACCGGTTTGTCCGAATGTTGATTTTCCTGCCTTATATTATTGACTGAATCATTAATGTTAATAACGTGTTTATAAATAAAACTGGCTTTTATGTAAGATTTATATCGTGTCTAAATACTTTGATGTGTTGTTTGTCATTTGGTTGATGTCAGCTTTATAATGTGAGCCGTCCTCAAAAAACGTTGTGTCATTCAATTATAATTAGAATCTGAGACTCAAGTACATATTTTGTAATAAACTGAATTGTATTGTTACAACATAAGTTTCTGCGTATTTGTTGTGTTATTCATGTGTCTATTTGTCCTAGCTATGGTCTGGATTTTAGCGCATTTTCTCTTAATCCAAGTGAATAATTAGATCATGTATTATCATCATTGAGGGCTCAGAATTTAAGAAATTAGAATAGTTCTATCAGTCCCTAACTCGCAAGGAGATAGATAGACCTAAAGATTCAAGAACAAAATATTTTTGGTACAGCTGAATACATCGTTAAACACAATTTAGTACCCATCCATTCCTATTACATTATTAATAAAGCGACAGACATTGAGAACAGTATACAAGTGATTGATGATCAATACTCGAGGACGCATAGAGTTAGACCTCGATGTGCCTCGCGATCAATTTGTTACAATAATTGTACTTAGAAAATAACTGTAGTTTGGAGATGTATTGTCTATATTGATTAGTCTATATATCATCATCATCACATAAACCTAGGTAAGCAGTGGGGTTAATTAATGTGAAATGCGATATACTGGCCATATTATTGGGTGCTTATTGCAGTTTTTTTAGAGAGCAGGGGTGGCCTAGTTGTAACTGCCGCGACTTACGAGCTGTGGGTCCTAGGTTCGAACAAGTGACATCTACCAACCCGCACTGCGCCTGCGTGGCATTACGGCCCACTGCCTCTCACAGAGAGGAGGTCTGTGTCGCAGCGAGGATGAGGATACGATGCAGATTATGATGATTTGTTAATATCCACGCAGCAACATTCAAAAAGCCTTAATATACCTATATAGTTCCAATTATTCAAAATATGATAAAGTTTTCCGCTCGAAGTTTTATGATTAAACATTGTTGTTTCGTATAATTTACATCATGTATTGTAATTTATTTACCTAGTGCGTGTACCAGGAAGGAAACTCGTTTATTTACACAAGAAACTACTTTGAATTACTGTATTGTATACCTAAAGCTTAGATATACATATTATCCTTGTTTTGTATGTAAATTATGCGGTTTTAACGTTGTAAGTAAATGTTTTTAGTTTCAAATAGGTATGTACCCACCTACATTGTATTTAATTATTTTTGATTTCTCATGAATATTGTCGTCAGAAAGTACTTTATGTGTTAGTTATTTATATTTTGTTGGAATTAACATTTACATTATTATAAACTGTCGTAACTTCGTTAGTCATAACATAATAATGACAAGGCTGTGTTTATTATCTGACTTTTGTCGGAGTAATACATCATTTTGCTTATTTTTTCTTAGTAAGGTCGTTTTAAAAAAAACCCGAAGGAGAGAGGTTATCAGTTCGCCACAATATTGTTTTTCTTTTAAGACCATACTGCGTCTTATAAATTATTAATTTGTTAATAAAATCACACGCCGCCGTTCATTTTAGAGTAAAGGGAAATCATAAATCAACAACAGCTCTTACATAATCAAATTATATGAAGAAAGTGTTACGAATCAATTCATTATATAGCTATGTATACGTCGATTGTCAATAGAAATTCGACGGCGAGCATGCAACCAAAGCCACGAGGTCACAACGAGTCATTTTTCAATACTTAGACGTACATATTGTTAGCCATACAACACACGGACGGACGCATCTATTGGTAAACTATCGTACAGCTATTGAACTCACTTTATACCAATCAATTTGCATTGCCTCAAGGTTGATTACTTAATAAACCTCTCGCTATTTTTGCCATGCATAAAGTACACGATGACTTTTTGCTTGTAAGTATTCGAATTTCGTGGTGTTTTTGCGCTTGAACACGCTTTTTGTTTAGACTAACGCAGATTTAACAACGATAAGATAGCTGTGCAAATAAGTTACTTAAAGGAATTTGATTACGGCTGCAAAGAAAGAAATACTGTCTTTAGGCGCCCATAACAAAAGCCAATAAAGTGTTAGTAAACGGCGAAGTGTAGATTGTGTATATGTATGTATTATGGAGGTCGAGAAAGTAAATGCCGTCGGCGACTGAATAACAAAGTCTTTGAGCATGTCGCGACGCTACGGTTGCGCAACAAATTGTCTGATGATTATGGAGAGCGGACGTCACGCGTCGCGGCTCCCCGTTTAGAAAAACAACGACAAACTCACCAGGGTCCCTCTGCCCGTCCCCGAGCCTTCACCGCCCAGCGAAACGAGGCGACCTATTGAACTATCAAAGGCCTAAGCTCGCTGGTCGCACGAAGCCATTTGAATAAATTTGCCGAATAAAAGCGCAAACAAAGAAGTCATCGGAACGTGAAAACGAAACTATCACGCTCGTAATTGGCTACTGCACGGTTAAAGGAATGCTATTATGCTACTCAGTTATCGCCGCCGAGTCTGGCCTACATAAAACGTGTCGATTTTCGACCTGATAACGTTGGCCTTGCGTTTTAACAGTACTGGCATTTAAATTGCATAAATCGAATTTAAACCGTGCAATTTACTCGATGCAACCGGTTCTCATGTAATTTAATTCACGAGTTGATTATCGCCATCGTTAGTAGTTGAGAATGAGTCATTATAAGTACAACACATGTTCCAGATATTAAATATCATATAACGCATGTTGTGAATGTATCAAATTAAGTACGAGCCCGGTGTACGAGTATCAAATGAGTCCGCGGAATGATGTCACACTGGCATACCGACATTGATCCGATTTCATCTTTACTAAGAATACTAGTATCGGAATGATTCGACTTCGCATAAGGTCTGTTTAACGACAAAAAGTCTGCAAAACTTCAAGAATATGACGTGGTTCGAAAATTCGTAAAATAGAAATCCAGTATGGATGTAGGTCGTCGTGACTTGATAATGGAATGTCCAAACGTGATGTTGACACGAAAGCGTGAACGTAATCCGGATATTTGTGCGAACAGGAGACAATGTTGTTGTTTGCGCGTTGCTCGGTATACTACATTCAATTAATTAGCGGAGTTAGGAGCGTTATATTGTTAATTTTGTACCGTACATAACAGACTAACAGCTGTTGCTATGTTTATACATAACCGTTATTTAGCTACATGTTCACCTAACAAAAGAAACCAACCGGGAACGGGCAAATCGCTCACTTATAAGAATAATAATTTGAGTTCACCCTCGAAAATGTCTATCTCATATCTTACATCAATGTTTTCTTTTATACTTGAATGTCGGGAGGGTGAGGTAGAGGGTCTTTGTGTTCCCTCGGGGTCTCCAAGAGAAGGGTTGACGTGGCTTTTCTATTTCATCTATATTTAGAACAATTATGTACCTAGCTTTGCGTTAATTCCGTTTTAATTGAACTTGATTCAAAACACGAGATTACTTTTATGTTTACTTAAATTTACATGTAAGGCGATACGAGTACGTCAACATAATTGTAACTGTACTCGTATAATAAAACCGTTGAGATTATGCTAGCATAGCGGCTTCGCTGCTGCTACGCACGGCTACGCGACTTTAGCGTAGCGGCCCCGCTTCCGCTACGCACGTAGTGGCTTCTCTTCCGCTACAAGCGTAGCGGCTCCCAGATTCCGCTACACGCGTCTACGTAACGACAACGGTTGCGTAGCGGATCTGCAGGTGCTGCTACGCAATACTAGTTTAGTGTCTCTATGGCGGCTACGCAGTGTCCACGCACCGATAACGTTGTGGATACCTTCGAATATCGTTACGCCTGACATAGCTAAGCCCAGGACCTAATTACACTCTTAGTGCCTCTACATATTTATGTCTGTCTGTCCATTGAAGTTATTTTTAGAAAGCTTTTAAAGCGAGTTGAAGTCATAACAACAAATAGTTCTTTGTTTATTTTTTTATGGATCGTTGAAAAACTCATTCGAATTCTAAGAATTGTTCATTGTTTTACAGTTCACGGAATACGTAAGCAGCTCGCTATGCAAAAAAGGCACTAGTATTACCCAGCATGATCCAGAAGAATACCGGAATTACCCGAACAAACCTGGGCTGAAATCGCAAAGTTATAAAAACATACACAGAGCGCTACTTTCGAGTTAATTACTGTCATAAAATGCAGAAATTACGTTGTGTAGTAATTAAACTTACAGCAATTAATTTAATGTGTACTCAATTACACACAGTTATTATTATTCTTGAATGAGCATTATAAGCGTTTTTAATTAATATTTTTTACGTCGCAATCGCAAGCAATGTGTCATAATTTTATGGGTGCAAAGGAATACGAAAAATTTATGTTTGAAACGAATCAGCTGCTCGGGGGTGCAATGTGGGAACACAAAAAAATAAGGATGGGGATTTCTGTGAGAAGGCATAGGCGTTGCCTAGCAACCGGGGCCGGATGCCCACCGTTGTAAAAGGGGCACTGAGCAAATATACAATGCTTTGTAAGACGATAAACTGTTCTGAGTTATTGTTTTAGGAAAATAATACGAGGCCTGTTAATTAATGTACGCATAAATTCCGAGAAAATGTTGTCGGTTTTGTTTCTATAAGGACTGGAATTTATTTTTAGAACGATGCGGCCAAATTGAGATTTGGGATGATTGAGGTCAATGTGGGTTAGCCTTTTAAATAATAAGCGGGCTAATTTATTTCTAAGTCTGACATAGGTATTTTTATTTTTCAGTTGGTTAGAGAAAGGTGTGACTTTTAATACGAATCTAGTCAACCAATATATTTTAATGGTTGTAATACATATAAAGCAAGGAAGGTACCTAATAAATTAAGCTATCGATATCTACTAGTTATTTATGCAACTTTACCTATAATACCTAAATATGTACAGTTGCATACAAGACTTTATCTACACCCATGATATGAATCCTCTATAAAAAGGTTCTGACACCATAGTAATTAAGTGTTGTAGGAACTGTATGTAAATTAATGGAAAGTTTAATTGTTGAGTATCAAAGTTTGTATCACTCATTTTTGTATACAACAAAGTAATAAATTTTTGCAATACCAATATCGAATAACCTATAAGTTTTTTTATTAATTCGCCGCACTGGTAGTGAATCGTGCGTGCATGACAATGTTCTTTTTTGAAATTCTTAAAGATACCACGAATTGAGTAGTGAGAACGTGGCTGTTTGATGAGTAAGGAAGGGATCGAAAAAACAAAGGAGTTGCATAATGAAATTTAGTACAACATTATACCACTCGTTTGGATGACATTATGGTTACTATGACACTGGTTGTTTTAATGTTGGCAGTATGCTAACTGTTTCAGAAACTTTTATAGAGGATTTATAGCATGGGTGTAGATAAAACCTATTTATATCGTTCGCATGATATCATGCTACAATCCAACTGTATCGTCACATCCATTACTTAGATAAGTAGAACAAAATACCACTTATAACAAGTTTCAAAGTACAAAATGGTACAGAGATCACAAACTCGGGGCAATTATACTTGTACAACAAATGGCCTCTTGTCATCATAAATAAAAGAATAACTAATCAAAGTTTTGCCCCTGGATTTAGTTCGATTCATGGGTGACAACGTAAACAAGCTGCGAGCGGTTTGTGGGAGGCATGCCACCCCCGAGTGCCCTCTTTCGTCCCCTAGGCGCCTCAATTGTGACATTTTCCTCTTGTCGCCCCCTCACAGTTCAATAATCTTTCAACGACACGAAATTTGAAAATTAAACGCCCTCCCTTGATAATGTTGGTACTCTCTCTTTATATTTCCATTTTATTTTTCAATAGCTTCTTATTGCGTCTTGAGATTTTTGAAGGGTCTACCTATTGCGACGTTTTTAAAACACTGGACATGTTTCCTAACATTTTTATGATAATAGAATCGGTGACGTAATACGAAAACAGGTTATTTTACCATAATACCATAATAAGCGCGTTTTTGCATAACCACAGGTTCATGTAAGCATCTGTGGAAATAATTGGGTAATTTGAATAAATTTTGCCAAAATTTCTTCGAAGTCCGTTTTACTCGCCTACGTAAATAAATTAGTGACAAACAAACTCTAATACGTACGGTTTCCTCGTAAACAGTTAATTATGAGCCGAGGTAGGGGCAGGGGGGCTGTGGGAGACTTAATTATAGGTGGAGATACAAATCGTCACCGGAAAGGAGAAAATGCTAAAGCGCCACATTTGGGCCAAAATGAGTTATATATCGTTGGATTAGATTTTTTTCTGCGTCGATCTGTTTAGGTTTCAAGACAATCTCAGCCAATTAAAATTGGCTCAGATTGTCTGTGTGGCTTGTGTCACTGTGGATTGTGGCCATTCGTAACTATCGTTGAATCTAACGATATAATATAACTCATTTTGGCCCAAATGGCGCTTTAGCATTTTCTCCTTTCCAGTGACGATATCTACATCAGTTTTATATCTTAATTACAGACAACATTAACTGAGAACATTATATAGAGTAAAATTTACGTCGGATACGAAATACGTTGTTAAACGGAGCGCACTGCTCGACACTCGTGCTCTATAGATTTTCTCGGGAACGTTTAAACCGGCTGAGTACGTGCACTGCCAGCCGCACAGGTAGCCGATAACGGTCAATGTAACTCGTTGAAACATTTCTTGGCTCTGTTCCAGCACCGAATGTGCTTCTCCGAGAAAACCCTTGATAACCTGCACCAGTTAACCGTTAATGGTAGGCTTAATGCTCCGAATAAGGCTCCCCTTGCGGCCCTTACCCGCCCCAGTGAGGGGGTTTGGGCAGTCTGCCACCCAGGAGCGTGATGTATGACCGAATGCCACACCTAACGCCATTATGTTGTATTTGATATTGATATATCATTCTGTCCTCACATACGAATATTAAACGACGATTTATTATTATCTACTCTACCATAATCACTGCCTAATGACGTGACTGATACAACAAGAATAGACACCATTATGTAACGTAGACACACATTATTACCTCTTTGTCATAGTAATAGGTTGCTCCATCATTATTGACTTTTCATTCATACGTTAAAACAAACAAAGCGTCCGCGATTATTTATCAATGGTATTTTCCACAGCCATTATTATAATAGCAAACTATGTATATATGCTCGATGTTTTGATATCTTGCATTACCGTATTGAGCTCAAGGAAGCGATTGTTATGTGTAGCGAAAAGTATAAAGCATCTCGGTAACAATGGACTCATTGTGGGGTTTGATTAGTGAATTGAGGCACAGGGGCGTCGCGTCGTGGCAGACGATCACGACTTTCTGATCTCACGCCAGGCAGGTTCCCAGCGCTTCGCTACAAATTGTTTGGACACCACTACTCGTATGTGCAAAAAAGAAAAACGCATGCACCCTATTACCGGTTTGCACGATACACGCATACCGAGATGAAACTATCAATAATGATTTTCATTCATATAGTTACGTGAAAGAAATTGAAATTACACATTAAAATTCTTGAGATAATGTGCATTAAATTGGCGAAGCGTCGGTTTGTTTATTCTTTTGTTCTGTCTGGGTATGAAGATATCAAGATGTTTGAAGTGAAATGTTATCTGAGTAGATACAATTTGTTGGCGAGATATGAAACAGTGAAGAAAGGAGATTGTTGAAAACGTTATTTGTCACGCAGATAAAGTGTACAATCTTACAATGCCATATGATCATAAGAGTGGAGTGCTAACGTTGCTATTCTTAGAATAATGCGTCATAAAAAGTATTTAGTGTGGTGAGTGGTAACAATGGGTCGTTGGGCTTACAGGAAGTGCGGCTGTAGCCCGCAGCTGTCTGTGTACCCCACGCTATTGCTCACCTTCGGTACACACGGCCGACATATAAGAAACGTTGTAGATATATCGTTTATCGCATTTATCACCTTGCTAAAAGCAAAATGTTCGCTGAAAACCAACGAGGCATTAAAGTTCATTTCAAATAAACTTGCGATAAAGTTTGTTCACCTCCTTCTACTAATGTATCCCAATATTTCCAAACCATACGAAAAAAATGTATGGTCAGTGTCGGTAACACGATCAAAACATTGACTTACTCCGTGTTTGGTATTATGAAACTCAACCGATGCAATGTTAGCGACAGTTTTGTATGACGAACGATATCTATCGTAAGTTATTTGGACTTTTTGGTACAGGGTGGTTGAATGACATTTATCGCAAGTTTATTTGAAAAACACTTTTTAGTGACAATATCGTCATGGATTTTGAAATTGTAAGTAGATTTGCAAGATTCAACAAAACCTTTCTAGTTCCGGAAAATGGAATGCTTTCATTAATCTACGTAGGTATCGGTTCTACAACAATGACCCATTTAAAGTTCAAGAGAATTGATGACACTTTTCATACCTCATTCCCACACATATTGAAAACACGGCATTTTTCCTTATTTACGGGATAGAGGCTTGAACAATCCCACCATGTTTTTCTATTTCTAGATGACAGGAAAAGCGTGTTATTGATTGAATGTTTTTCTCAATATTTGCTCAAATGCTTGACGTAACAAGTAATGACTAACGTTTTGCTTATAATAAAGCACCTACGTTTACGTTATGCTCATGTTTCCTTACATCATCAAAATTTCTGATTCGTTTGAAACTCATAATAAAAATACGTTGAGTTCATATTGCATGCTGACGCCCATCAAAAAGTAAAATATGAGTACATTTTTATTCAGAGCTGAGCTTTGTGTTTTCCAGTACAAACGCGATGTAATAATTCGTAGTTCACGGTTACGCGTTCGCTTGTTCACTTTAGCGTGTGTTGGCCCACACTTGCGGTCGTCGAACAGACGGATGGGCGCGGTATTTCATTTCACATTATTACGAGTCGTCGGCGGTACTTTCATCAGTAATGAGTGCTCCGCTGGAGGGTAGGCCTCGACCGCAAACGTATTCAACGTTAATTCAAGAGCTCGGCGAAAGGAAACACGCCTTTATAGATAGATGAGTGTTTACGAACGTAGAACAATTGAATGTTATTACTGTTTAACTTCAAACGGAATAACTCGTCATCTCGCAACCAGCGCTGGTGTAAGAGCCCCAGCACAAAGGGTATCGCTTATCAATCAGTAGTTCCCGAGTTCTATTCTTTAGTTCCACTGGTTACCCGTTAATTGTTGTGAAACGTCTCTATTAATGACGAGTCTTTCGTTCCGAGAGAAAATACTTTTGATTACGATTACACGGTACAATGGCCGTGCGTGAGAGTTGGACGCGTTGCATTGTGCCATTAAAATTATGTATTACACCGGCGCATGCTCTATTTAGCCAGCCGGTAACAATAGAAACTAATAATGATCATTCTGTATTAATTGCACGTTGCGTGCCGCAGTAAAGACTGTTTGCAATACTTATCGTGTCATGATCGTTACGTGCGATCGATGGAGCGCAGCGGAAGCGAAACGGACTAGAAAAAAATGAGTTCTTTTTAAATTGGGGGTATTATCTGAGTAGTGCGGAGTGTTCATCATAAGGTCGTATTAATATTCACGATGCGGCGCACCCGGGGCGGGCAGGCTTCACAAAATGGCTGCCGGAGGCGCGCGGGCCGACCGAGTCGTGACCGCCAGGAATCCACGCGCTCGTTCCGAACCCTCATCAATTATGCATGAATGCGGCCGAACGCCGATGTTTACTCTCCATGAGACAACAATTTATTGCGTCGTGCGGTTTCTGACATCCGATCGGAGACCGGTCCGGCGATCTCGGCAACGATGACGAAATACTTACGATTTACGTCCGCACTGGTTTAATGTGCAAATATATCATTTGCTGTGATTATAATATTCGAGTACGGAAGATAGGTGGATACTTGAAACATTCGAGACAGATCTTGTATGGCGAGTTTCCAAAGAACATCTCAATTTAATATTCTTACAACGACTCTCATAAATTCTAACAATCTTAATTCATTTCCACGCGATTCTATTGTTTTCTTTAATCCGTCATTCGACACTCCCTCGTGTCGTGGCTTATAATAATACAATCAATTCACACACAGTTCACAAACAATACAATAATAATAAAAATACGTCGTCTATGAATGCCAAGTAGGTACTCGTGTGTCGTTGATGTTCATAAAATAAAGGCATGCATGAGTCACATTTTATTATTGCATCAGGCAATCGTCGAATTAATGTACTCGCAACTGTCATTTGTGGATCTTTGACAGTCGTTACGGGTAGTCAGAAGCCCGAAAGTCTGACAACCAGTCTTACCAAGGGGTATCGTATTACCCAGTAACTGGGTTGTGGAGGTCAGATAGGCAGTCGCTCCATGTAAAATACTGGTATTCAGCTGCATCCGGTTAGACTGGAAGCCGACCCCAACATAGTTGGGAAAAGGCTAGGCAGATGATGACTTGTCCGGCACCTGAGCAACTATTGATAAGTGCTCTAGAATAACTTTGTTATTATCAAAATTGCCTCTTTACCTAAACATGTTTCTGTGTATACCTACTGGGGAATTTACTGGCATTGCTGTAAAATCGGCCGTCCATTCTCTCTGAGTCATGGTATCCGTAAAACCGTTTCTCACACAAATGAACAAAACACACAAAAAATTTATGTGTAAAATATTTTATTAATAAAGGTGTAAGGATGTGTGCACACTTCAAATGTGTGTATCCTCGTAACAAACAACAGCGAGTTCGTTGGAAAACGTTAACTATGTCACACAAAGGTGTTTTTAATCAAAATTGTTTACCTGAATAGTTTCCATTTTACATTTTTACTTATGTACATTTCTGAATGCCACATACATATATAAAAATATTTTCTAGTTTTCAACGTATCAATGCTATCTTGAAAGTTGAATATAAATTGTATTTTTTTAAACAGCTTGTACAGTCTGAGATAGATCATAAACCATACAAACACACGTGGAAAACGTTTTAATTTTATAACGTGTTTGAGTTTCTCAAGCGTAAATGAAATGAAACGAAGCGTACACCTATTGAAATTCTGAGAAGTTCACAAACGCTCTCAGGTTATTTATACAGGTCTTAGTGCAAACAGGCGGTTGGTAACGGGCCCCTTATCAGTGCCTGCAACCAAGCTATCGACTGCCGTGTTTGTATTTTGTTATCTACAAATTCCCGCCTCTCACTATACAAGCTATCTATGAACGCAAACTATTGTATGATAAAAACACCTATTTTTAGTAGATAATCTCAAGACGTGATGTTGCGGTCGTTACACATATATTGTACGTGATTCGGTATAGATAAGCACGCAGCTATCTCAATGACATTAACTATTTATCATTGTTATTTGGAACGCAAGACATTAGACTCACAAGTAGGTGGTTACGAGTCACTTAACATGAAACATGTACGCGTTCCATTTGAAATATCGCCGTTTTTTCATCGCATTGTATGTGCAAATTACACAGCATTAGTTATTCACATGTACCCGCTAACTCGATTAGCGCAAGGCCAAAACAAAGTATGCGACCTCTTTGCTTGTTTTTACAAAAATTTCGCGAACGGGTTTTGCCTGCCAATTTACCTACGTATCCGCTCGTATCCGCCTGCCCGCATGACGAGACAGACAGATAAAAACAACAACTAATAACGACGCAATACAAATTGTTAATGCAAGATCTACTTAACAAAAAAGTAATTACGTTTTTTAACTGAGTTCACAACGAATCGTCGGGCAAACAAAAAACTCTGCCCGATTTCTTAGAACTTATTGGGTTTTGTTATTATCGCATCTAATTAGTGTAAATGTGTTTTCTGTCTGCGAAAAACAAAAACAGCTTGATTTAGATTATTTTTTAATGCAAATTCCGTTGGTTAAACATCAATTTTATTTATGTGACCTGAGAGCTGAACTCTTTGTGTTATTTATAAAGCGAACGTAGAACGTATAACTTGTCACGGAATACTTGGGAGTGTGCCAAATCGTTAGCGCGTTGTAAAATGTTTTCGGTATGTTGGTCAACGGTCGCTATTTGTTTATACCTATTAGAACAATGCTTGTACGTACAGCACCTACGTGTTTCGATTGATTAATTATCACACTTATTGCAAGTCGGTATACTAAATGAGTACGTGAGGGGATTAATGGATTTGAATGATATTTAGAACTGTTACGGAAGTTGTGTCTTCCTGGTAGATGAGGCAAATATTTTCTGACATTTTTCGTCAAGCTTATCCGCGGGCAAATCAAGACTTACCCTATTTTAATAATAATATTTCTGGAATATAAGTTTCCTTTGTTTGTTATTCGAAATGTTATTTACTCATCATCATTTGCCTAGCCTTTTCCCAACTAGGTTCGGGTCGGCTTCCAGTCTAACTGGATACAGCTGAATACCAGTATGTTACGTGAAGCGTCTGCCTAAACGTTATTTACCCATAATCATTCGGGTGTGTCAAATATTCAGAAATGATAAGTGAATGTTCTGTTTATTACAATACTCTTAAGCAATCCTTCATTGTTTTATCAATTTCATGAAGAAGTATGTTTTCTTGGAATGAATTCAATTTCCGTGTTATTGTCATTCATTTCGTTAAATGTTTTTAGTATCATGTTCTAATTGTGTATTGTGTGACTGAACACAAAGTATGATGGCACTCCAAGTCTGCCCATTGAGCCTGTGTTCATGATGATAAAAATATATACATCTACGTAAGTAAAGTAGGTACCCTCTCCCATACATCTCCCATATATTATTCTAAAGGGCGAATGTTTATTTGCGTCTACTTAAACGTTTCGCTATCATTCAGCTGTTGCCTGTTTGATTATGTAAATCGTCCGCCGTGATTAGCGACATCTGCCCTTCCTGTCGTATAATATGGGGACATGGGGTCCTGTGGAACTGGAAGACAGGACGGGTGCACATGAGCGTCAGGTGCTAAGTCCGCGAGGGGGCGCCGGCTCCCCCAACCTCCCCTTCTGCTTACCCCGCGACACCCGCGCCGTTCACTTGTTGCTACGTTGTGCTACGTCGTCGCCTCTAGACTGGCGCACACGTCCCCCCGCCCCCTTTCCTCCGTACACCACTTCCCTTCCCCGCGCATTTCAGTTCTTTGTGCGCCACAGAGGCTTTCGCACGTCCGTGCTGTGCCACTTTACGTTCGCAACGAATCATTTTGACATAGACGTGAATTGTACATAATATTATTACATAGATAGCATAGCCAATGGAATTTGTGAGTGTGTGCTGGTGAATGCCTGAATTCTGCGATATTTTGACCGCAACCTAGTTGGAACCGCACCTTTGGAAGGATTTCAAGCTGATTGGAATATCCACGAGGATTTTTTTTGTGAAAAATCTGTGATAGTGACTTAGGTCATTTGTGTGTTTAACGGGCACCGAAGAATACTGTGTCTGAATATAAGAAATTGAAGTGATTTTATTGTAATTGACGAAGCTGCTAGAAAATTAAAGCTGAAAGAAGATAATTAACTTAGTGTTTATTTAATTGAGACCTGTAAGTACTTTGATCTTATAATAATAAATAATTGTACTCCGAATGAACTACAAACAGTTCAATTAAATTTTCTCGAGGTCGTCCACCTACCCAATGACTTTCGTCTTTGTAAATTTGAAATTTTGAACTGGTAATTCGAATTTGTAGTGGTCACTCCGTCCCTAAGACGACCCACTGACCAGTTGTAGCTAGATACATCCAGATTATCATGTTAAATCCGGTAAGTACAAAATAATTAATGTACGTATTTACGTACCCACCCAATGTGTATTTTTTATGACCGACAGGGATTAGTCGTATAGCCTACCCACAGCAGGTATTTATATAAGTAACTACCTGTTTGTGGAAGGTCAATGCGAACTCGTTAAATTCTTATTTACTTATTTAAAAACGACAGCCATTAAAAATCATTAACACGTAGTCACGTAGCGCAGTTAATCGTTTAATCGTTTAGATTTAATCGTTATTAATGCGTATTATAAACCAACTATCTAGGTCTAATAACGTCATTAGGTACATGCCTACCCGCTTATTAGCTATGAGATAATGCAGTAAAACTGTGTTAATTACCTTGTATACGTTACTAACATTACCTGTTAGATAATCGCATACCTAACGAGCAGGCAATCAGATCATCGTGTTGTGCTCGCACGATAAATAACTAGTTATTTATTACGTTACGTTATAGCCGCTACTCCGCTAGTCGTGCTCCGAATGACCTTTCATATCGTCTATGTTATCGAGAATGCTTTAAGAGTGTGCATTGTTGCCGTAAACAGCGATTCGTTATCGAATCGCGTGTTTTATCGCCCTATTGTTTATTGTCGAGTGACCCGTAATGTTTGTTCTAATTCCTTGATAGTCGTAATCAGTTACTCTTGGCTGTTCCGTATTTCAATTTCACGGTGCGTTTTTAAACAATATGTTCGACAGAGCTCGACTAAATTGAATTGCAAGTCATGACCGCAACTACCTCAAGCCAACTCATATAATAAAGTTACTGGAATACATTGAAACAGCTTCGTAATTAAATTCATTTAAATGCTACACGCGATATATTATTACACAGGAAATACCGAAAATGTCTTGAGTTATTGCGTAATAATCAGTTAATTAACTACACACTCGAGTCCATTTATAAAGAGGTTTAAATCTTTTCATCGAAACTTTCAGGGCCGTCCAGTTTGTCGAAGCGATAAAAACATTTTATGATAGATTGTTAGGTGAAAAGTATGCGATACTGTGTATTGTACTGTGTATCAAGAATTCCGGTCACGAACAATCGAGACACGTCGTGAGATGCGAGGGAGATTGCAGCGCGCTCGCCTCCGTGCGCTTTCAATAGCACATTGCGCAATTTACTGCACGAGCTGCGCCACTCGTGATATCTGGCTACACTACATCGTATCTTCAAGGTGGTATTGCATTCTGTAGTCACGATAACTGATGCGCCACTATACCCCGGTACATTGTACCCTACACGCTATCTTACATTTTGTAGAAGCTATAAAGTAAATAACCTAAAAGGAAATCGTCCATTTCAGCTGTATATGGCCGAGACTGGCTTCCGTAAGTGTCGGTCACACGCCTAACGATCTAAAACTAGGTTGATATTTCAAAAGCGAATGTTGACTCGATATCGAATAAGTAATTTGCGAGCTTCGTTTAGAAAGTGAGATTCGGATGCGGTTTGCGGTGGACCTCCCTACTCTAATTTGTCTCGATTCAGCCAATGTTACGTTATCACATGATGCTTTATGTAACCTGAGGTAGAATGTTTAATTGCTACGTTACAGAGAAAGCTTTGTCACAACTAAATGTCCTATTAACGGTTATTCTCCGAGTGGAAGTGTTTCATTACACGGTCGGCGAGTCGAAACGCTCCAGTGGTTTTAACGAGATGGCTTTGAGCCTGCAAACGCGCTCGGATAACACGGTAACAGGTTATTTGAGATTATTGACGTACAACCGCTTTGTCTAACACACTCGCGTATAACTTGGGCGTGTAATATGCACAAAGCAGAACATGTTCGCGTGACGTTAGGCACGCGTTAGCATATTAGTTTAGTTTTATTACTACTTGGCCTTTACACGAAGGTAATTATTTCAACAATGTACCTATTTGAGATCAAAAAAACGTTTGAATTGTTTGATTTCACAGTCCCACACATTGCATTCAGCGATGCGTTTAATGTTCCACGGTCTACATCTAATAGACTTTTACGTAACTTCCCGTCATTAGAAGCTTGCTTACCTGTATACCCTCGATACCGATTCCGTGACTCGGAATATTGGAACGTTTGATTGATCGCTGCCAGTCACGCACTCGACTTCCTCAAAGTAGTCGCGAGTACATAAAATTCCTACATCGCTACGAAATGGTCTGATGATTTTGACCTTTTGACCTCATCCAGTCTCGTCATAATAGAATGGTGAAACTCAATTGACGCGTTCTTGTTTGAATGATCACTTAAAAAGGTTGACGTAATTGGTAACTATGGGCTTGTGGTTAGCTGTTCTCGGAAAACCTGCAAACGTAGTCAGGTAATGGCACAGTAAACGGTATTGCGCTTAGATGAATAATTCAAAACCGCGCTAATAATTTATGTAGTTATTTATTTACACGAGCTATGATACTGAGAATCTGTAAAGTAAGTGGTTTATTGAAACACTGCGCTGTCTTTCTTAGCATTATTTGGATCGTCTTTGCATAACCTACATAACATGGGAGTGCGTGAAAAGAGCTGATGCAAAGTTTTTGTACAGCCGCAGTATGTATATGGAGATAGGTTGGAGCGCTGGTGCAATAGTCGGTCTGAGTTACGGCCGGGGCCCGCCCTTCATGCATAATTCAAATTGTCGTGGTCAGGATTTACTGCGTCGAGATAGAGCGGCAAGCGGTCGCGCTTCTCAGAGCCCTCGTGTCAACTTTTTGCCCTTCCTCTCCATCTAATGAAAAGCTCTCTCACCGGTTCCGCCTCGGCGTTTGTCTTGTCAATCAGCCGTTGTCGTTCTGCGACGTTGCCGCACTTCCCCATCGAGTTATTTGTTACCCCATTGTCCCCTCCCGCTGATCACTGTCGCATTGTTTCACAACTTTTGTTTACATTCGTTCAATGGTCGTTTGTTTGTAAAGCGGCAGGTTTGTTTTCTCCGCCTCGTGTATTCTTTTAACATTGTAAACAGCTGGGGCTTGTTGAATTTCTTGTTATCGAATAATGTTGACTAAAACAACTATCGTTTCATTTGCAAGCAATAAGTAACGCTATCGTAGCCATTGTGATTTTGCAATTCTTTTTATCTACACGCCTACTCAAGCGCATTTACGTATCGTGTTGTACCTTTTGTATTATGTCAACACGTTTGTTCCTCGATTAGATTAGAATTTATTTTCGCTTGTGACTGTTAATTATTTGCTTTTCCAAGGTTTAGATAACGTCTACTCGGCATGTTATTTTTACATGCTTTTAAGTAGAGCAAGAGGTCTTACAGTTCGAGGAATTAGAGTGGGTCATGCTGAAATTAGTCTTGAATTACAAAGTGTATTCAGTCGGATAATTAATTTGGTGTAGGCAGATGCGTCACCATAACAGGAAAGGAATGTCGCTGGGGGCTGTTAGCGAGGCGTAGTCTGTCTGGATTTGGCCGTAACCGGTTTACAGCGCGCCGATGAGTAATCTTCGGGTGCATTAAAAATGGCGGCTCGACCGCAACCGTATCGCGATACATTATCATATCATTATGCGCCGGCTGAGATGAGATCTGCCGGCTCACGCACCCAGTGAATAATGACCAGCTGTAGGCAGCACACAATCGCCAGTTTCTTCTCTGTTTATGTTTGTTATGAATAATTATTTATGCGATTATGTAGATGAGGATCCTCGTTAACAGCTCTCTCATTAAAATTCCATTGTTGTTCGCTCGACATGCAGGCTCGCTCTTTTGTGTAGGTGTCGAGTCGAATTATGTGCTTTGGTATGTACGTTCATATACGTTCGTGTATTTATGAATCGACTCATCATCTTCATCTGCCTAGCCTTTTCCCAACTATATTGGGGTCGGCTTCTAGTCTAACCGGATGCAGCTGAGTTTTACATGGAGCTACTGCCTATCTGACCTCCGCAACTATTATGAATTTATGAATCGACTACGAAACTTACTTGAATCGTTTATTTGTATGTAGATTATTAGGATATCTTAATTCTCCTCCTCCTCTAAAATCCTCAAGCGGAGTAATATTACTTAGGTATAATATGCATATTGTATATAAATATTATGGAAAATTATTATGAATCACCTTGATGTACATAAGAACCTATTATCGCGTGCCAGCTGCCTTTACTTTTATCGGTCGTTTTTTATGCATGTTTATGGAAATTAAAATGCAATCGCGTGTTAATAACAAGAAAAACCTCGAGAAATGCGCGCTTGTAAGATTAGTACTTAGGAAGGAATTTATTTTTAACCGACTTCAAAAAAGGAGGAGGTTTCTCAATTCGACCGTATATATGTTTTTTTTTTTTTTTTTTTTATGTGTGTTCGCGGATAACTTCCTCGTTTATGAACCGATTTTGATTATTCTTTTTTTGTTGGAAAGGATATATGCCAAGGGTGGTCCCATGATAAGGAAACCAGGATCTGATGATGGCATCCCAGTGAAATCGAGGGGAACATCCGAAAATCGTAGGAGCGACTAGTGCGTTTGGTAACTTTTTCATTAAGTATTTTAAAGCACTACAATTTAATGAAGGCCTGGAGTCGATCTGATGATGGAGCCGAAAGACAGTCGAGGGGACTCCTCAACGATTTACAGCAGTTACCTTGTGTTTGGGCTTGATTAATTTGTATTGATGTGAACTTTACACCTAGATGGGTTGTGACTGTCATTAGGGGTCTGATGATGAAGACGAAGGACAGTTAAGGGAACTCCTCAACAGTTTACAGTAACTATGTTCACCGATTACTCGAAGACGGCTGGACCGATTCCAAAAGATATTTTTTTATTCGAAAGGGTATACTCTCGAGGTGGTTCCATTATCATCAACTTGGATTTTGATGAGAGGATCCCATGGAAATCGAGGGAAACCCTCAAATTTTATATGCGAACCTATAGCGATTTGGGTATTTTTTAAAGTAACTTGAGCATTTGCTCTCGAAAATCATCATTTGATGAAGTGGAGCTGATGATGAAGACCACAGATGGCCATCGGAACTACTCAATGACAAATATTTCACGGGTTGCGATTCGATTACTTTAATATGGTTGCTAAGCAATTTATGCTCGTCACAATGCGTATGGTGAGTGATTGTTGAGGAGTTCTCCTGGTTCTTACCGGAAGAACTCCTCAACCATTAATGTCCCAGCATCGGGAAAAGCAATATTTTGTAAAAGGTGATCAACAGTTGGCATTAGGCTATTGTAACTGAGATAAATTACAAACTGACCAACTAAAAAGTGAAAAATAAAAACATTTTTACAAAAAAAATAACCGACTTCCAAAAACAAACACTACAAATTGAAAAATAACTTTAATTTCGGAAGTCGGTGTCGATAAACGAAAATGCGGAACCAAAGACACCGCCTTCCGAAATTAAAGTTATTTTTCAATTTGTAGTGTTTGTTTTTGGAAGTCGGTTATTTTTTTTGTAAAAATGTTTTTATTTGCTCGTGCGGTTTAAATCGAACGCTGCAATTTCTGTTAATTTTATTTACATGCTTCGGGAGTTCTTCAGTTATAGTTATAGTAGGTACTAAGGTAGTTTTGTTTAGCTATTTTCCTTGTAGGTACTTAATTTGGGTTAGAGTTGGTGATGTCACAAATATTCCTGTGGCGATGCGCTAAGGAATTAAACATAGTAAATAAAAGTCAAAGTGATGTGACTTCCTCTTTAGTTATTGTGTTAGTAATTTGTATAGCATGACGATTGACGCGTCACCCGGGATTTTATCACATTGCCCTCGTTCTGGTGGAGCGCCAAATGTCCGGGCGCTGGCGGCACTGCTTGGCGTTCCTCCAGACGTCATTCACGTGCGGCTCGACGGGCCTGACTGGACTGCCAGTGCCAACAGTGCCAACAGCCAACATATTACTTCCACCCACGCCGCCATATCTCTTCGTGAGCGTATCTTCCTGTTCCGGTTACTAATAAACCAATCATTTGAATAATTTCGTATTTGTCATGCAGCCGACGTACACTATTAGCTTGGCTCGCTGTTTATCACTTTCATGTAAATCAATCTGTTGAGTAGGGAGGTACTGTACCCAGCCAAGAGTGGTGGTTGCGCGATCTTGAATTGATAAAGTCACGTGTGCATGCATAGCAATTTACTTCATAATAAAGCAATGTTTACTTACTTCAACTAAAAATAGTACTTACGTTTATTTTCAGGTGTTGCAATATTTTTTTCTCAGAACCTAATGAAATTGTATCGTCCATACAATAAATAATTTTTTACGTAGGTACTTATATGCGTGGGTGTAGTGTGAATGGGCTTACTTTGGCTTCGTCCCAAACGTGCCGACATGACCGACGGACCGAACACTGACGTCGGCCGTTTGAAAATATGCAGCTGGCAGCTCGTTGATAACACAATATTAATCCGTTTTTTGACAGGGACACACGGCTTTGATAAATTATTTGAATTTTACTCACCATTTCGGATGATTTGCCAGAAATGTAGATTCCGGAAATATTTCGTAAATACCTACCTACCCATTCATCGTTGAGTTGTTATGAGTATGTAATCCTAACAGTTTGTTTAATTGTTACAGGTGTCGCTGAAAGTGTGAGTGCAAGTGATGTCGTCGAGGTCAGTGAGGAAACCGACAAGTGCGTGAAACAGGAGGAAGTGAAGGCAAGTGAGTGTGAAGTGAAGAGTGAAGTGAGTGCGGGCGCGGATGGTGTTGCCAGCGCCGTGGCCTCCGAGGAGGACGACTGTGTGATAGTGTGCGCGCGAGATGCGGACGATAGGTCCGACTCGGGAGTGAGCGGAGTCCGTTCGGGCGGCTCGGCCAGTTCGGTGGAGGAGCGCGAGTGGCGCGGCATGGCGCACGGCTACGGCGGAGGCCCCCCGCCGCCCCTACTGCACCTGCCCCCCCCGCCGCCGCCAACGCTGTATCCCAGCGAGCTGCTGTGGAAGCAGCGGTACCAGCCGCCGCTCCACGCGCCGCTGCACCATGCCATCGCGGATGACTACCTCGCGGCGGCGACCTACGATAGAGAGAGACATGAAAGACTGCTACGGTGAGTTCACCATCTTACTATACCTATCAAGTTTTCTTAGTTCCCTCCACCTACACAGTCAAACCGTGTCCCAAAAGTAAAGTTCATGAATCATGCACGGTTATATACCTATATAAAACGATGATAGTTTGCTAGAAAGGCCCGAGAGTTTAGGAGAGATATTATTAGACCAAATCGTCAATACTATAAATTTCAAACATTCCGTTCGTAAACAGAACGATTAAATCGAAATGAATCTTCATTCATCGTTCTGAGAAATAAATCTTCTGCGAAGCGTATTATTAGTAAGTACACTACTTACAGTAAACAATATTGAAATCAATTCAGTAAAGTACCTACAAGAAGTTGTTAAGGAAATTAGGTACCAAACCAGAAACCAGGGGATAACCCGATTCCATAGGCCATTGCCTTTTAGACCGTATCGAAGAGTACCTAACCTTTAATGGTACCAATACTATGTTGTGCGAAACTTGCACTGATATTGCTAACATTATTGCCTACTAGATTAAAGGGGTCAATGAACCTAAGATAGCATTTTATAAAATCTTATCGTAGGTATACCAAAATGTAATATCCTTAAAAGCGAGTTAGGTAGATAACGCTTGTTAGTTTCTTGTTTGTGCCGAAATTAACATAATACTGTGACAACTACCCACGTATTTGCTGAAACAGATACACGTGTTTTACGTGTATCTGTTTTAGCAAATATGTAAATCCTAAATATGTATCCTACCTAATAATATATATGCGAAAGTAAAGTTTGTTTGTTACCACTGAACCGGTCATCCTTTAATTTTGCATTACGTTGTCATGTGTACAGAAACGGACATAGGGTACCTTTCATCCCTAAAAAAAGGGCCGTTCCCGAGGAAAACAACCTTATTATGATAATAGATGGCGCCACGTGTCTTTCGAACGGGATCGACACTTATGCGGGTGAAATCGCGATTCGCGGGGCGCTGCTAGTCAAATAATACAATCAACATTTCCCGGTATTTTCCAAATCGCTTATTCAACTGGAATTATCGTTTATCGTGCAAAATACTGCGTATATTATGAATGAGACCGTCACACATTTAGGTAATAAAACCAATAAAACGGTCCCGCTACGTAAAACCGCTAAATGTCAAATGTGATTTAGGTAAAAATCCATATCCGTGTAAAAATCGTTAGGTTTTTATAGTTTATTACAGCAATTAAATTCATTGGCAACACCACACCCATGACTAACCGACCTTTTTCCTGTATTTAACGAAGAATTTGTTAGATTATTTGCCGTGACTCAGAACTTTGAATACAATTTATGTTACAACAAGAGCTACCTATTTATTTTGTGAGTCATGAATTCAAAGTGTACTACGTAAAGTCACAATACCTACATCTAAACACTCGAAAAGTCGAAACACTTCAGAAAATACTGAAAACCTGATTTTATCTGCCCGCTATCTCGGATACTCGAGATTGTTTATTGTTATATTCAAACGTTATTTATGTAAATAAATAGAGCTGTAAAACGAAGTGGTAATTTCCGATGTTACAAGATTGCTCCAAATACTCATGATTTGTTAAGCTTGATAAATGGCACGATTTGTTTTTTTTTTGTCGAGTTCCAATTTTGAATGGTCTGTTTTTTTTTTTTTTTTTTCTTAAAAATAAATTTAGCTTGGAAGAGAGCATAGACAGAAGAAAGATAGAGATTTAGGTAATTTTTATTATTTTATTGAATGGTTTCCGAGTTTCCGAGACCCTTCCTTTTTTCACAAACAACAATAAAAGATAGGAAACAATACATCGCAAGTAGTTATTCTTTGTTGTATTGTAAAGGAAAGAAATTTGAATTTTGTTGCAAAAGTTACGGTTTTACATTTGTTTTTGCTGGCCTTCAGAGTTCAGTGTACTCTTTACTTTATTATGATGAAATAAAATAAATGGCAATAATCCATAGGTAGGTAGTATAGTAGGCACGTGCCATAATTCATTCAAAGTAGGTTTGAAACTTTAAAACATACCTATCGTTTTTCTCAGAAAACATCGTTGGCCCAAAAAGATAAACTCAACAATTTAATGTGAATCGATTCAACATGGTTTGAATTGGTTTGTTATCATTAATGTATATTAATTATAATTAAATCAAGTAATTAGAAGATGATATTAAATGGAAGTGATCAAAATATCATGACCATATGGTATTTATTGGTAAAAGTATGTAGATATTTTGATGTTTGAATAACATTTTTAGCGACTTCAATAATTACGATTGTACATTAAATACGAAGGTATGTTATTGGTCTTAGTATGTAATTAGCTTATTTTGTTTATTAAGTTATTGTTTTATAAGTAAGTAAATCATATTTTATTTATTGACCATGACGCTAATGTGCTCAACATATGACTAGGGTAGTTTTAGTTAACTCTAAAGTGTATTTCAAATAAACTTGCGATAAATGTCATTCAACCACCCTGTACCAAAAAGTCCAAATAACTTACGATAGATATCGTTCGTCATACAAAACTGTCGCTAACATTGCATCGGTTGAGTTTCATAATACCAAACACGGAGTAGGTCATTGTTTTGATCGTGTTACCGACACTGCCCATACATTTTTTTCGTATGGTTTGGAAATATTCGGATACATTAGTAGAAGGAGGTGAACAAACTTTATCGCAAGTTTATTTGAAATGAACTTTAGTGTAGTCTGGGAATGTCAAGGACACTCAAGGATCCACTTAGATAATCTATATTTTTATGTATGGGGTAAGTATTCTTCGGAACTGCTGATCCAATCCCGAAATTTCTTTCACTGGTGAAGCTACAGTATTGCCAAGTGTCTTGGGATATTTTATGTTAAAACAAAAAAAATCGCGGGTAGAAGCTAGTGTTGGATATAAAGCGGACAAACTCAGTTTGACCTATCTGTACAGTGATAATCAAATACACCTGTAATATGAATTACAAACAGACACAAAATGATTGGACAGTTATTAGGTCCTATTTTATGATTGCGCCAAGGGCAATTCAATAGTAAATAGGCACTGGAAACAATCCCAACCCAGCTAGGGTATCGCTCACAAATAAGAAATTACCCTAGAAAAAATATCCCAAATATACTTTTCCCAAAGTTTTATTCACGAAATTAAGTACCTAATTTGCTACTATGTTAAATGTTTTAGGAATTTTCAAGTATAATTAATAAAGAAATTATTTCAGCATAACTACTTATGCTAGGCAGATGATGATTAACTACTTATGCTGAAATAATTTCTTTACGCCATATTCGTGGCATTGAAAACGAATATACCAATACATACACACATTTGCTCTTACACTGTCCCATCGTCATGGAAATAGTTTAAACTATTTACTACAAACAGGAATTCATTTAAATAGTTCGTCTAGAGACGACATAAGTTTATTAAAATACATATAATTAGAACAAGCAAACAACGTAAATGGAACAAAACTTTTGTTATAAAATAAAAGGTTAAAGCCACCAGAATTCGTATTTGAAACTTACAAGGCCGGCGCAAAAATAACAGAGCATTCTGCAGACAGAAATAGTGCTGTCGACATGCAAGAAAAACTTTGCAATGATAAACACTAACATAATTGGTGGCTTGCCAACTTTCTTGTTATTCTTGAACAATGTTTAGGAAATGGGTGCTTTATTATTTAAATACGTCTTGGCTGCCTTAAATACTGCGGAATTCTGCAGTAAATTATCATTTTAAAGTCTTGTTAGGTAATTATGATTATATCAGTCTGTGGAATGATTGTCATCGGTCAATACCTATACTCAACTGGGACTTATAGTCTGAAATCGATTGGTCTGTTGCTAAGTAATAAGAATAAGAGTCGCACGGGTCGATCGATCAGGTTAAGCTACGCTGACCGCGGTTGGTCCGTGGACCGGTGACCATCTTTACCTACCAAGACCCCTCGATACCTCGAAAAGAACGTTAAGGAATTGGGCCCGGCTGTCATTCGTGGACCTTTGACAGTCGTTTCTGGTCATCAGAAACCCGAAAGTTTGACGACCAGTCTTACATATTACCCAGTAACTAGTAGTCAGCTGCATCCGGTTAGACTGGAAGCCGACTCTAACTTAGTTGGGAAAATACTAGGCAGATGATGAGTCTGAAATCGCTAACCCGTGGTCGTGGAAAGCTTTGTGACTGGTGAAGTGATCAATGCTCATGCCTTCTCTGTATGAGAAGAGGCTTTTGCCTTGTAGTAGGACAATAATAGGCTGGTAACATAGATATAAGAAAGAAGGAGAAAGGCCCGGTAGTTGAAAATGTATCAGAACCCGATGTTGCTAGGTTGGCCCCACCACCGCGCCACTACTACACATGTAGTTCAGTAAAAGCAATAAAGTTCATTTCAAATAAACTTGCGATAAAGTTTGTTCACCTCCGTCTACTAATGTATCCCAATATTTCCAAACCATACGAAAAAAATGTATGGGCAGTGTCGGTAACACGATCAAAACATTGACTTACTCCGTGTTTGGTATTATGAAACTCAACCGATGCAATGTTAGCGACAGTTTTGTATGACGAACGATATCTATCGTAAGTTATTTGGACTTTTTGGTACAGGGTGGTTGAATGACATTTATCGCAAGTTTATTTGAAAAACACTTTAGATACAAAGTCGCGCATACTTGCAATTTATTAATCAGAACGTGCTCCACGATCAATAATAAACCTTAACATTTGCCATGCATCGTTCCACTTGGTCACACAAAAACATATGTCGCTATCATAGAAATCTAAATAATAAATTAAATCACAGAAATCTAAATAATAAATTTAGATCACAGAAATCTAAATAATAAATTTAGATTTCTGTGATCGCTATCGTTGTGCTGTGCAAAAGCCATTTATTTTACACTACCTGCGCCCCGCGGTTTCGCCCGCGTAAATGTCGATCCCATGGGAATATCGGGATAAAAAGTAGCCTATATGTTATTCCAGGGTGTCAGCTACCTCTATACAAAATTTTATCAAAATTAGGCCAGCCGTTTGAGCGTGAAGAAGTAACACCAACATATAAAGTGACAGTAAAACGATCGAACGCAATTCAGTGTTACCACTATGTAGGTATATGTATAGTTTACAAATTGTATACGTTAAAACGATTTATAATAAAGATTGCAAATGCTCCCTTAACGGGAGCTTCGGAAAGCAATCATTTATAAATATCATTTGAATTTACTATTTGAATGTAGGTAATGATTTAAAACACCGTTATACCTATACGTTTCAAAATAGAAGGAAGTCCCTGTTGATCGTTCTATTTATTATAGGTATCTAAAAAATTGGAATATAATATGTTATTCTCTTTAGGAAGATTTTGTCATACCTAATTGCCTATTTTATTGGGGAAAATAAACTTGCAAATAATATTATAGGTAGGTATGAATCGTTGAGGGAATTTTAAACTGTTACGTTGGCCTTTTTGTTATTATTCTACGAATTTATACAATTTAGCATTATGAATTAGTTTTTCAGAAATCATGCATATATTGTACTATACAATAATATAAAATACTGTGTAAAAACTTCTTTGAAGATCACTAAAACCTGTTCAGTCTTTTCTTAATTCTCTCCAAGTGCTTACTTATTCTTGCTTTTTCTTGTGCCACCCTAATACTGTCAGCGAAAACTTTTAATTAGCCTTCTTTCACTAACTGTCAACTATCTGTATCCTAGCCAAGCCACTGACCTCTTGTATGATAGAGGTCAGTGATCCTAGCTGTAAGTTTTCTTAAGAAATAAAATAAATAATAAAATATCTTACTTCTTCCTTTCATAATTTACGCATAGTATTCATATTCAAGGTCAGATCATGTTAATTAAATTTAGGTATGTTAAATGCAATGGGCATCGAACCGAAAATAGACAATTTAAAAGCATAACCAAATTAATGTCATAGTAATTTTCGTATACATTTTAATACATTAAGTATTCATTCAAATCTTTTATTATAATATGCATGATAATAAATAAATATAATACCGTTTTCAATAAATTTATTACAGTGTTGATAAGTCATTGCAAACATTAAAATGCTAATTCATTGGGACACGTTTCTTGAATAATCGTAACGAACTTACGGATGTGGAAAACCAATAACTTACAGTCGTCTAAACCTGTTTAGGCATACAAAGTAGCACAACTTATTATACTTCTTTCCCTACGTCATAAATCCATCGTGATTACCCAGACTGCAATGAACTAATTCATTTGACCTCATGTGACCAGCTTGTTAACAACTTCATAACTCCATTATAAGGAAATATACCTATGTGTGTTTGACGTAGCAGTATTTTCCCGTTTAGCAATACCTAGTAATAACATAATATGGTGCTTAATATTCATCGCTCCCTACAAGGCTATTGTTATTACTTGTAGTTGTAACTTTTTGCTGCATTGATTTAGCTGTTACTGAGCCAGCTGGTTTTGCGTTTTTTTTTACCTTTTGTAATAGTTTGTAGACAGATTTACCTGCAGCTGATACTGATTTCTTTGAACATAGCCTTTTGTTATTTTCTTTAGAATTGTCATTCAAAAGATAGGGCAGTGAACAAGTTATGGTCGCCGTTATTATTATTATTACAAACTTTACGACCTATTGTTTTTAGACCTTGAAGATATTGTGCTCCGTTTATGGTATTTGGATCGCGTAGTAGATAAAATAATTACTAATTCTTGTCGTATTATTATTATAACACTGTTTTGAACTTTTTGTCCAAACAACAAACAGAAGTTCTTCTGTTTTTATAAATAAACCAGTAATTAAGTTAATAAATAGGCATACTTACATTAAATTGCGTACGTACATAAAATGTGTATATAATCTTTCAATGTAAATAACTAACAGGTTTTAAATGAATACGTAAGAGGAAAATCTATTTACGTCCATATTGATGTGGCCTTGTCGGTTTATCCGGTTCTTATTGTTCATAACTTGATATACGTGAATAAATATCTTGAATGAATAATGAATTTCAAATTATAAAGATGTTTTTGACCTTGACTCGTCGTGTTGAATATTTAGGACGTGATGAGTTCGTGCGTTATTAAAAGTTATCAGCGGCAGTGTTTATTAAGGTCGGTGTCTGTATAAATAAACGATTAAAATACAGGATATCCTATAATTTTGTTGTTTGCGCTTGATATGCTTTAAAGTATTTTGCTTGATTTCCTTGCTATGAATACGGCCATTCTGTGAGAATAAAATAGACAAATGCACTTACTTATTTGAAATATTTTTTTAAAGCTTGTTTTTGTAAAGTTTTTTTTGTGAATGGCATCTCGCAGATCAACTTAGGAGGTTACGCCTGATTAATCAGCCTATCTTGTGGATGCCTTCATAAATTATCTCCAGCCAGGGCAGCATATAATTATTTCTACTATTGCTTATTAAAATTAATACATTGTCCTTCCATACTCGACCACATCGACACTCGACGATATTTTATTTATTTATTGTTTTTTATTTATTTATTGGTGTGATTTTTGGTACATTTTTACATGAGATCTTAATAATAAATAATTAGTTCCTAAAAAATCTACCTTAAAGGTGTACACTCTTTAACATAATTAGTAATTAATAAGAATAATCAATCAGAATACTTAATAATAATAAATAAGAATAGTCAACATATTAAAATAAAATAATTAGAACAAAACACAACATAACTTACACAAGCAAAACATTAACGATTAAAAATTAAAATTAAACATGAAATAAAATTACGCATCCTTAAAAAAATTGTAGCAACATGAACTTTTCTTCAAAAAATCTTTTACAGAATAAAAGCTTTCCTCTATCAACCAGTCCCGTAAAACACGACAGAACTTATTATATGTTAATTCAGAAATGTGTTTGGGTAGGGAGTTGTAGATAAGTGGTGCCATATACGTACAGTTACGTCTAAACCATTCTAATTTAGGGACCGGCATTTTGAGTGGTAATCGCGTTAACAACCGCTTATTTTTATTATCATTACCTTCGAAAAGGAATGGATGGGCCTTAACAAATTTGGCGACTTCGTAGATATAGAGACTAGGTACAGTTAATAGCTTTTTTGTTTTGAAAATCGGTTTACAGGAATCAAACCATTTCATACCATAAATTGCGCGAATACATTTTTTCTGCGCTATAAAAACCCGGTTTACCTCTGAAGAGTTACCCCAGACTACAATGCCATAACGAATGAGAGAACAAACATAAGCATGATACACCATTAGGGACGTTTCTCTCGTTGTTACATCTTTAACTTTTCGAAGAGCAAAAACGAATTTATTAATTTTCTTACAAATACTGTCAATATGATCCTTCCATGTGAGATGTGCGTCTAAAATGATACCGAGAAATTTCGTACTTTGTATTTGTTCAACTTTATTATGTTCAAGGCTTATGTTAATATGAAATTCTTTTCGGTTAGGCGTTTTGAAGAATATAAGTTTTGTCTTGTCAATATTTATTTTTAATTTGTTACGTTTCAACCATTCAACTATTAAATAAAGAGTTTGATTTACTTCAGATTCATAAGAATTTAGATTTTTACATTCAATGATGACAGTCGTATCATCTGCAAATAAGACACAGTTGTGTGATATCTCGAGGGGCAGATCATTTATGTATATAAGGAATAACAAAGGCCCCAAGATACTTCCTTGGGGCACGCCAAAATGATTTGTACGATGCTGTGAGTCGTAGTTTTGTATGCAAATATTCTTCTTGTTGAATTTAGTTACCCTTGTAGACTGTTTTCGATTGCTTAAATATGACTGGAACCACTGAGAAGCTAGACCTCTTATACCGTATCTGTCCAATTTTCCTAGGAGTATGGAGTGATCTACAAAGTCGAATGCTTTGCTGAGGTCCAGAAAGAGGGCAGACGTTGGGATTTTAGAATTAATACTGGAAACAATAGACTTAATCAACATAAAGGTAGCTAATTGAGTAGATTTCCTCTTTCTGAAACCGTACTGTTCCTTAGCCAGTATATCATATTTATCAAGAAAATTAAGGAGTCTTTTGTACATTACCCTTTCAAAAATTTTGGACAAAATAGGAGTTAATGCAATAGGTCTGTAATTATTCTTGTCAGACTTTGAACCTTTTTTATGTAAGGGTTTTATTATTGACAGTTTAAGTTTATCTGGAAAGCAACCTTGTTCAAAAGATAAGTTAATTATATAAGCCAATGGTTCTGCAATATAAAGTGCAATCCTTTTCAAAAGATTTGTATTAATGTTATCATAGCCGGCAGATTTGGTGGGTTTTAACGACTGAATTATCTGAAGGATTTCATGTGGTGTTGTGGGCCGTAGAAAGATACTAGAGTCATTAGTTTTACACTTGTTAATGTAAGAAAAAAATAAATGATATGAAGTTATGTATGACAGATGACTCAATTAAATACTTTATCGTAATCCTACTTATCGTTTTCGCCTTGCAACCATCAAGTAAGAATTTATTATTATCAATTAATTTCTATTCTACTTATCATTGCTATGTTAAGAGATAAAATCATAAAAGTATGATATGATAGAAGCATGTGACAAATATATTGATAACGTAAGGATTATTTTATGAGGAGTCATTTTATTATTGTATTCACATTTTCGGAAGTAGATATAATTCATAAAAGGATAATACGATAGATAGGATTAGTAGCTACTTAAATACCCATTATATAGAAGGTGTTAGACAGGCATTAAAAGAACCATAAAAATGAATGCATTTAAACTGGCTTGTTTTTCTGTCGTTAGCAATTAATTGCTGGCTGTTAAAATTGTTTTAATTGTTTCAGAACTCATTGTTTATCTAATGTAATTGTACGATTTAACTCGTGTAACTCGTGTTACCCTTGGATTTTCTTTGTTAGACCGTTTGTCCACCGCCACGTCACTTCGGGTTCGAATAATCTCATTTCTCGTTTACGTGACGGTGGACAAACGTTGTTACAGTACATTGTAAAGGTAAGTACTTTGTTCTTGTGTGTTCTTGTGTTAGACCCAAAGGGTAGGAACTACTTTTAAAAGGTTCTAACTGTATACAGGTTGAAATTGAAAACATGCGACAAACCGAAATGGGAGATTATAGGTACTCGTCATTATGAACAACTTTTACAATGGGACCAAACCTGAAATCTCGAAAAAAAATCAGGTGTTCCACCACAATCACATTTTGACGAGTTATGCGAACATAAATGTAGGGAACAGGCGGAACAGCTGATTTTGTTTTCGCCGTTTCAGGTTTGGTCCCTTAATAAAAGTTTTGTAAAATAATAATTTATGTCGCATGTTTTCAATTTTACCATGTACCTAGTTCAGGTATTCAATAACTTACCTACTTACTAGAGGCAAAAAAACGTATAATGTTGGATAAATAATTTTATCAGCAGGCTTTTATTGTTATAATATGATAACAACGTGATTCACATTTGATACATAATAATACATATTATAAGGTTAGTATGTACAAAGGTACGTATTACGTAGGTACAGTCAGCAAAAGAGATAAGTATGCAGGATCGTTGGATATTTTAGGGTTCCGTACACGAAGGGTAAAAACGGAACCCTATTACTAAGACTTCGCTGTCTGTCTGTCTGTCTGTCACCAGGCTGTATCTCAAGAACCGCGATAGCTAGACTGTTGAAAATTTCACAAATTATGTATTTCTGTTGCCGCTATGACAACAAATACTAAAAACAAAATAAAATAAATATTTAAGGGGGGCTCCCATACAACAGACGCGATTTTTTTGCCCTTTTTTGCTCGATATCAAAAATGGCAACAGGTAGGCACTTAAAATATTCACAAAATACTCAGTTGTTATTTAACTTTAATAATAAATAATAAAATTAAAATAAAATAAATATTTAAGGGGGGCTCCCATACAACAAACATGTTTTTTTCGGCGTTTTTGCCTTGTGGTACGGAACCCTTCGTGTGCGAGTCCGACTCGCACTTGGCCAGTTTTTTTTTCGTTATCGTTCTCGAATAAAATTTAATTTTAAATAATAGAAAACAAACAGCTCATTTATCAAATTCAATTTCAGTCGACACCATCCATCTGTTTCTTACTAAACTTCAACTATGTATATCCGACGATCCTGCATACTTATATCTTTTATTGACTGTACATCTATCTACGTTATAAATGTCCCTCTCATTGTTACAGGACTCAATATTTAGCATTATTAAAACGTTCATTTGTTTTTCTAATCAGTCATTGTTCACGTCCGACATATTGAAAAACATTATCCGATTTCGTAACCGCGAGAGTCGGAACTGTTTCTAATGAATTATGCACGTGTATGACGAATTTATAAATAGTTTTCTCTACGTATAGATTTTACACGCGTTTCTAAGTACAATTCCATAAATAACTGGTCATTTGAAGCCTGTGGTGTCAACAATGAGCTTTGGATGCCTTCAAGGTTGCCAATGACGTCAGCACCCAAAAGTCGTTGTAGGCCAAGGTCAATGAATGGTAATGTCAGACGGCCGTATGCGCATAATCGATGTGCGCTTGATTTTATCTGTTTTACTCATAAGCTTCGTGGTACATTATTTGGAACATTATTTTTGCATAATGTGACCAATTATAAATAAATCGAAACTAGTTAAATCGTACATAACTCGCACAGTGATAAATAAATTATGTGAAACTGATTTACCTACTTAGTTTTTTTTATCGGAACAACAGCTTTTCGTATCCTAAAACACTAGAAATAGTTTTCTTTTAACGCTGGTAGGTACCTATTTCCCATTTAGTCGTCATGACTCAGATACCTATAGGTATAATTCTTTCATATAAGCCTGTTATTGTTTGTTGTAAACTGATACATTCTTGATAATCATAGATAACAATATCATCCGATTTTCATTACTATTTGCGTAATTCGCGTTCTGCGTAACATTAATGATTCGTGGAATTAAAAGATAAAATCTGGAGATAAATGTTGTGTTATATTCAAAGGTCGGAGTAGGTAGATTGATTTTTGGTACTTGTATCATAAATGCCCACAGAAAGAATAACATGGATAAACCATTTTCCCGGAAAGTAATTCCGGTATTTCCGGATCCAATTAAGTATTGTTAATGTTGGTAGTGATTATTATTACTACTCAATTCAAAATTTAAAGGAAGGTATTAAAACTAAATTAATTTATTATTTATCTGTTTTCACGTAACGAAATTCCGAAGGAATGTCCATATTAATATATACGTTTCGGATCAATGACCCCAATTCAATCTACCTATTCCGACCACTGGTTATATTTCAACAGTGCTATTCTGTAAAAATCTCATGAGTGCTATTCTTCTCTTATTCCGTGAAAACTTTGTGTCCAAACACACTATGCCGAAGGAACGCGACCGAAGTTCCGCGGCTGATTTGATTTGGTTGATTTACAACGCAACGTAATTTCGACATAATGTGTCGTCAGTCATTCAAATAGCATTGCAGGCGTAATCATGCCGAACTTCGGTCGCGTACCTTCGGCATAGTGTCTTTAGACACTTAGGTGAAGTGAGCTATCATTCCACAGTATTGACAGCTCGCTTCACATAAGTTCTCACGGTGAGATTTTTACAGAATAAATCGGCAGTTCATGGCTATTACTTCATTCGAAGTGTAAGATATAATAATAATAATATATGGATATATTATGTATAATTATATGGATATCAGAGAGGGGGCAATTCTCGTAGTTTTAAGAACGTTCACAGTCTGATCAGTTTCAGTCTGTCAAAAATCCTCTAATCTCCCTACATTTTGACAACTTTTTGACATTTGTTTGTCGCCGAGATGAGACTGCGACTAGATTTTAAACGTTTTAAATTACGAGAATTGGCCTTCAGATAAGTAAGGAGGATTACTGTTTTTTACTACGAAGGTTTTTAATCATTATTAGGTACTGGCTGATAACAAATTACAATACCACTTACTGGCCGAAAATCATGAAAAATAAATCCTTTTGACATTGAATGAAAGCACTGTCAAAGTTACAGATCTATAGCACGGTGCAGCGAAACTTATTTTGTTGTATTATTTTATTTTAACACCTTAAGTAAAACACGGCAAAAATTAATCGGCCAATTCATTAATTTAATTAAGAATAACAAAAGTAAAGTTTTCATTACATACTTGCAACTACGGAGTAGGTACGTTCTAGATTTCGTTTTGTGAAGTTACAAAATGTGTGAAACGGACATTTCATGGATTCTTGTACAAAGACGTCTGTTTGTGTTGTAAGTTTTTCATTTCACAAGCTAATTACCCTCCATTTTAATATTATGTTAAAAGGTTTACCAACCTATTGCGTCTGAAGTGTCTTTGTTAGATTCAAGGTCTGGTCTAGTCGAATCAAATGTTCAACAACAAAGTATGTTTCACATTTATGTTTTCACAATTTTTGTAAAACAAAAATACACAGTGATAATGTCGGTCTGTGTTAATCTTTCTTTGGTGCAAAGAGAACTGCTTATCAAAAGAAGCCAGCAAACCTGTAAAGGGAAATATTATTTAGAAATTTAGACAGTGTATGAAATCAAGAAGAGACTAATTAAGTCAGCATTCTCCTGTCCTTATCCCAATTTATTCGGGGTTGGCGCAACATGTATTTTTCTTCCTCCATACATCTCTATTAGTCGTCATCTCAGTAGTCACTCACCCCTTTGCTAGCCATAATAATAGTTAAGTATTATGTAAAAAGTCAAATTCTCTTCCATCGAACTTTAAAAGGAGTGTTATTGTCAAGCAGTTCTCAAGCCACAGCTAATTATAGCAATTTCTTAAATTTTCATGTCTATACAATAAGCATTTCGCCACAAATTCTCCAATTCTAATATTAGTATATTCTATCGATTTCTTTTCATAAGCTACTTGTAACGTTTTATTTTTGTTACGTTTCCGTTTCAAAATAATTATAAGTCGTGAAGGTCGAAGGTCGAAGCCACTAAAACTTTTTCCGTAAACGTAATCGGATTCGTGCGTCATCCGTTTTACAAATATAGCTCGGTATTGTTAGTAAACAAATAACCATCCGTCGATAAGCCAATTAGGTGGATACGTTTTGTGACTTTGTTTATTGTGATATCTTAATATCAATATATTGCATTGAGTATCTATCATTGATTATATTAACGAACGCATATTCAAAAATTTTGTGAGCATGAGTATTTTCTGTTTGTTAGATCTTTCTTTTAGGAACGCATGTACTTATAAAGTATATTATCTTCAGACCTACTAATGTTTTTTTATACCTAGAAATATTTCGAAAACAATACAGTGACGTAGTTCATGACTAATCATGACTTACTGAAAACACCATGTATTCATAATACTTTCATGGTGGTATCAATAACAACATGAAATGCATGATTTTTCATGCAAAGGTGATGGTTCCCAAGACAAGTATTTTTTCCCGAGATAGTCTCTTCTAATTAGTTAAATTTATTCGGAATCGGATGTTTCTTTTATTAATACATTCTATTAGCCAACCAAAATTACATAAGATTGTATACAGAATATGTGTGGAAATTACATCAATAAAATTGAATGACCTTGACCCACTTAAATCGCGTACAGATCACTTGGGAAAGTTGCGTATACGCAGGTTACATAATAAGTAACGTTACTTAAAATCATTACGTACTTAATGTGTACATCCTACAGTTATGTAAGTTTATGGACGTACTATTAAGTGCAATTAAAAAAGAAATTAATTATAAATTCAAATTCAGTTTATTGAGGTCTTTGTTTATTTTTCCGGTTTTTTTCCGGGTTATCATCACCAGTTTTTGAGAATATTCCTTTGGAGCAAAGATCGGAAAGCTTCCTTTCATTAGTAACAGGTTGAATGCCATATTTACAGAAACAATTTAAAAGCCATTGTGTCTAGCGTGGATCCACGGCATTATACGGCATACGAATGGTTAAGACCAATTAGTCTTAATTACTTGTCAATCCAACAGTTCCCTAATCCTTGAATTTCTTTTATTTGTTTGCTTCTTTTTACTTATCCGTTTTTGTCATTTGTTTACAGAGATCGAAGAGAACAGGAGCAACGAGAAATGTTGGAGAAGCAACAAAAAGAGAGAAAAGAGAGAGAACGGATAGAACAGGAACGTGAGAGGGAGAGGGAAAGAGAACGAGAGAGGGAAAAACAGGAGAGGGAAGAAAAAGAGCGGAGGGATCACGAGAACGCTGCCTCAAAGCTAGTGTCGAGGCATTTCGAGGAATCCCTCAGGCTGGCTAATCAAAAGGTAGTTAGTAACTTTAATTTAACGATAAAGGATTATTTAGATTTTTTTATTATAAATATTTCATCCTTATTTTGGTGGCTGAGATTTTAGAATTGCAACCTTATAGAAAAAATCAGTTATACTAAAGCCATGTTACAGTTAACCTCATTTCCCATCCTATAGAAAAATATTGACGAAAGTTTTCTTTTTGTCGCAGCGGGAACGCATGTCGTGGTCGCTACTGCATAGCCTGGCGCCGAGCCGAGGGGCGGCGGCGCAGGAGCACGAGCGGCTGCGCGCGCCCCCACCCGACCGAGCCTACTACTCGCCGCCCGGCCACCCCTCCCACCCCGCGCACCCTCCGCACCCCGCTACCTCCCCCGCAGAGTACCACGCGCAACACGCAAGACTCAACCTCCCCTCCAAAGGAGACAAACAATCACATCCCTCCTTACCTAAAGGCGAACCTAACTTTGGCCCCTACAATTACCCCTATCGATACGATAAAATGAAAGACCAGCACCTACCGGCGCCGCCACCGCTGGTCCCAGAGAAAAACTCTGTGATAGTCAAACACGATCCCAAACAGATCCACCTAGAACAGAAGCACCCTTACCCGAGCAAGCCCCGGAACGAGCCCAACCCCCACTACTTGCCCTCGCGGACGTACCGGACGGGGCCCTCGCCGCACGCGCCGCCCCATCCGCACCCCACGCTGCAGACGTCACCGCACGCGGCACTACCAGCACAGGATAAGAACGCGCGGCGGATGTACCAGCCTCCACCCCCGCGCTCGCCGGCTTATTACCAGACTGCACAGCCAGTGAAGCCCAAGGTGTCGAGCCCTGCGCCGCCCCACATCTACGGCAAGCCTCCGTGTAACTCCCCGGGCCCCGGGCCGGGACCCGCGCACTACGCCGTGGCCGTGGAGCAAGCCAACATGCCGCCGCACAGCAAGGTGGAGCAGCCGCCCGTGCCGTACCCGCCGCCCTACGCGCAGCGTACGCGCCCCCCGCCCCCCGCGCACTCGCGCACCCCCGAGCCGCGCCCACCACAGCGCGCGCTCGTCGACTCCAACTCCACGTCGCCGTGCCAGCTGCAGCCGCTCGACCTGGGCGTCACGCGCGATGACCCCGACCGCCTGTCGCCTCGGCGACGAGGCGCGTCTGATCCCCCCGAAGTTGATGCCAAGCGGCGAAGACTCGAGGAGCCCTCCGCGCCGGAACCGCTAATAGCGGCCGCCGCCGGCACCGGGCGGACGCCGCACGGCTCCGAGCCCGCCCCGCAGGCGCCCGGCCCGCCCTGCGACGTGCGCGTGCCCTCCGCCGACGGCAGCGTGGCCACCCCCGAGCGAGCGGCCGGCGCCTCGCCCGCGCCGCCCCTCACGCCGGCCGCCAGCCCCGCGCCCTCCACCCCTGTACCTCCGGTGGCCGCATCGCCCCCCATGGCCGCCGCGCCCCCTACAGCTCCCACGCCGCCCGCTCCTCCCGCCACGCCACCTGTCTCCACGGCAGCTGACGGTGATACCCCGGGGAAAGCGGCACAATCGCCACGCGACAACGGCGGTGCGCCCGTCCGACACCTCGGCAAGAAGGCGTGGCTCCAGCGGCACGAGACCGCACCGATCGGCGAGGGCGACTGCTCCGGTGGTGGTGGAACTTGTATCACGCTACCCATGGCAATCAACCGAGTATCGGAACCGGACGATTCTAGTTCAAACATAGTCGTGCCAGTAGCTGCGAAATCAATCCAGCGCGGCACGCGGAAGACGACGAAACCGAGGAAACCGAAAGAGGCGAACGGTCGCGTAGAGGACGCCGAGGAAGATAGCTCGAGTTCCGACCGAGAGTCAGCTGCGCCTCCGAAAAGGAAGCCGCCTAAGGCGAAACGGAAAAAAGGCGCGGTCCCGCGGAAGGCTGGGGACGAGCCGAAGAGGAAGAAGGCTTCAGAGAGTGGAAGCGAGAGTGATAAGGAGAGTGACGATAAAGACTCTGATTCCGGCGGTAGCGGAAGTGGGAGCGGCAGTACGTCCAGCCGGCGCGGAGGCGCGGGCCGCGCGCGCGGCCGGCGCACGCGCGGCGGCGGGCGTGGCGGCCGGCGGCGGGACGAGCCGCCGCGCCGCGTGGCGGCGGCTACGCCCGCTTCGCGCGTGCAGCCCGACTCCTTCCTACAGAACGGCCCTTGCTTCGAGGTCGCGCCGCGCCTCGCCAAGTGCCGCGAGTGTCGCTGGTCGCCAGCTCAACGCGACAAGGACATGCCGAACATCTTCTGCCGATTCTACGCTTTCCGAAGACTGAAGTACGCCAAAAACAGGCAGCTGGCTATAGCTGGCTTCTCGGATCCTTACAAAGACGCCGAGGAGGTGAGCTACCTTTATTTTAAGATTAATTTGTCTCCTTACTTTCTTGCGCGTTCTTTTATCAAGTGTAGAATAATGTTAACGAAAATATTAACGAATTCTCTCTTTGTCTTCAGGATGATAAAAAGCTATGGCTGTCGTCATCTGCTGGTGCGGCTGAGCTAGATATCGAGATGAGTTGCTTCCTACTGAGGGAGATCGGAGACCAGTTCTGTGAACTGCTACAACAAGAGAAGGAGGCGGAATCCCATCACTTGAATGACGGTAAGGTTCCTTTAAAAGATGACAAAAAATATTTAGCCCATCTGCCTAACCTTTTCCCAACTATGTTGGGGTTGGTTTCAAGTCTAACCGGACGCAGCTGAATACCAGTATTTTACATGGAGCGACTGCCTATCTGATCTCCACAACCCAGTTACTGTATAACGTAATACGATACCCCTTGACAAGACTGGTTGCCAGACTTTCGGGCTTTTGACTACCCATAACGACTGTCAAAGATCCACAAATGACAGCCGGGACCAATCTCTTAATGTCTTTTCCGAGGCACGGAGGGGTCTCGCTATGTAAAGATGGACACCCATCCACAGACCATCCGCGGCAAGCGTAGGTTAACCTGATCGATCGACCTGTGCGGCTGTTATAAAAAATATTTAGCTATCCAAGTTTATTCAAAACGATTTGTGCTCTGCAGCTTTACCCGGGGTTACATTATATTGTATCCTATGTATTAGTTTAGCATTTTGTCAACAAAATTATTTTCGTAATTGGTTCAGTTCGAACTTTTACAAACATATAAACGATTTTACCTACTTAAAATATTACTACAGATTAGATTTAGATGAATGCTTACTATTATATTTGCAGATAAAACGATAGCATGGAAGCGAGTGGTGCAAGGAGTCAGAGAAATGTGTGATGTTTGTGAGACTACCCTGTTCAACTTCCATTGGACGTGCGGCAAATGCGGCTTCGTCGTGTGTTTAGACTGTTATAAGGTGAATATTATTATGAGGTCTCATAATAACTACTTTTATCTTATTTTAATCTTTTTTAAACGTTGTACATGTGTGAGAACCCTTAATAAAATTTGGTTACCTTTATTTACAGTCGCGGACATCCGGCACAGAAACTGCTACCGTCCCAGCTGAAACGAACAACCCCTCGAATGCCAATAGCAACGGCGAGAGAGATTCCTTTGGGTGAGTAAATTGCATATCTTCATATTTTGTTTAGTTTAGTCGATTGTTGATTTTAGCTCCTGGACGGTTGTTGTCGCTCCATTAAATAAACAGCTTTGGCAGTTTACAATAGTCAGTCCTCTATTAAATCCCTGGGTTAAAAAAAAATGGATGATACTGATAAATGTTGATTGATAACATAAAATCACGCCCGAAGGGTTAGGCTGAGTTATACCTATAGTAGGTACACCCACATTCCGCCAGTTAAGTCCCATGTAATGGGGGCGAGCTTATTGCCATCAACCCGGGCACAAATCCAGACCCTGGGCTGCTATTGAGGTATTTCTTATTATGTTAATTGATTCTGGTGACTTTGCGCACACATTTAAAAGCCCTTACCCCCTTATCATACTTCCCGTGGGTATCGTAAAAGGCGACTAAGGGGCGTACCGGAGAATGGGTAGCAGCGTTCTCTATGCATTCCACCACCATACCATACTGCGATCGCCAACCCGCCTGCCAAGCGTGGCGATTATGGCAAACCCCCCCTTTTGGGGGAGGCCTACTTCCAGCAGTGGACGTCTTTCGGCTGAAATGATGATGATGACCCCCTTATCAAATGATACTAATAGTCGTTGTCCCCCAGCTGGCTGACGTGCACGTCGGGCGGCGCGCACCCCGCGCGGCGCCTGCTGCTGACGCAGATCGCGGCGGGCGGCGCGCTGGGGGCGGCGGCGGCGCGCGCACACGCGCTGCGCGCCGCCTTCGCGCTGCCACAGTGCGCCTGCGGCACTGCGCCCACGCCGCCGGCTAACACCAAGGCTCTGGCGAGGCGACTGCTCCATAGGGCGCTAATGAAGGTAGGCCTGCAACAAAATACCTTTTTAGGTTATTTGCAATTTGTAACAACAAATTAGAAAGATAAAACGTCTTGTAAAAACTTTTTTAAAGAATTGCGTAACACACAATGGCAATACCGAAAGGTGTTGCCATATTGAGAATAATACCACATCTTTTGCGTGATCTACGTTGACGAGTAAACGAATTTCAAACATAAGAAGCAATGAATTAGCGTGTTGCTTAAAAATCTGTTGGTTTATGTTTGGTAGCGAGGAGAGAATTTGAATGTGCTGCTTATAAAAGACAGTAGCTCTAAAGTTTAAAGTCTCTTAAATTACTTAATACGTAAAGTGGCAGCTGGAATAATGCAGAGATTTTTGAGAGTGTAATTAAATCTGCTCTTTCTTGGATGCTTATGCAATTCTGTCCATCAGATTTATGCGATAACCTGGGAAATATTAGCAGTAGCACTTCACCACTACCTCGACAAGTAACTAATGTCTATTTATTTTATTTACAGAACGTCAAAAAAGAAGACGTAAAAGAAGAGACTTCAGCAGCAAACGGTTCATCCCCGGTCAAGTCTGAAAATGGCAAGACTGGCAGTTCCGTCGTGAGCTGGCTGTCCGACATACCGCTCAAGACTGAGGCTGAAGACGAGAAGTCTGAATCCAGCTCGTCCGACTCAGAGGAAGGAGGCAACTTCTCAACGTTACGAGAATTACTTATCAGACCAGCGCCTGAAGGCGGAGATACACAACCTAAGAAGAAACAAAAGAAGAGCAAAAGCGATATCCTCGATGATGTCATCTCTAGCGTTGTCGATGAGAAGAAAGATGAAGACGGCGAAGTTAAACCCTTCGCGTTGTCCAACGTAGTCAAGCGGTACGATCGAAGCGGTCGCAGTCGCGACGAGCTGCCCATACGTATCATGACGCTCACGGAGTCCAAGCTGCTGTATCCTGATGTGCCGCATGCTTGGCTGTGTGACGGCAAGCTGCTTCATCTCACAGACCCCATCAATGCTGGCAATTATAAACCGTTCCAGGTAAATTGTTGTGCCATATTTTATAGCTATAAATGTTTTATTTTGATATGAAATTGATAATAATTTATTTAAACATTTTATTAATGATTATTTACTGTCGTTACAGGACCAGTGGAAACGGGGTCAACCAGTTCTAGTCTCAGACGTATCGACCATTCTCGATAAAGACTTATGGAGCCCTGAGAGTTTCTCACGTGACTTCGGTGAAACGAGAGTCGACTTGGTCAATTGTGCGTCCGGTTTAGTGGTACCGTACCAACTCGGCAAAAAGTTCTGGGACGGGTTCGACCTGGCCGCTAAGAGACTGCGAGACGAACGCGGCGCTCCCATGGTGCTCAAACTAAAAGACTGGCCGCCGGGCGAAGACTTCGCGGAGCTTCTCCCGGCGCGGTTCGACGATCTCATGCGCGCGCTACCACTCAGTGAATACACATCTCGCACCGGAAAATTGAATCTGGCCGCGCGGTTACCTGAATGTTTCGTCCGTCCGGATCTCGGACCCAAGATGTACACCGCGTACGGCGGCGCCGGCGGCACCACCAACCTGCACCTCGACGTCAGCGACGCCGTCAACGTCATGGTGCACGCCAGCGCGCCCGCCGACGCGCCCGAGCGGGCGCGCGAGGCGGCGCGCGCGGCCGAGGACGCGGGCGTCGACGTGCTGTCGCGCCGGCGCGCGCGCCTCAAGCCGCCCGCCGCGCTGTGGCACATCTACGCCGCTAAAGATGCGGACAAGATCCGCGACTTCCTAGTCCGAGCCGAGTTGGAGCGAGGCGCCAGACCCCGACCGCAGCACGATCCTGTGCACGATCAGACTTGGTACCTCGACGCCGCGCTACGCGAGCGGCTGTACCGCGAGTACGGAGTGGAGGGCTATGCGATACTTCAATGCCCCGGAGACGCCGTCTTCATCCCGGCCGGAGCACCGCATCAAGTCAGAAACCTACTAGACTGTATCAAAGTGGCCGAGGACTTCGTCTCGCCCGAGAATGTCTCGCGGTGTTTCGAGCTCGCGCAGCAGTTCAGGCGGCTGTCTCGCCAGCACTCTAATAAAGAAGATAAGCTACAGATAAAGAATATCGTGTACCACGCGGTCAAAGATTCTCTGTGCTGCCTGGAGGAGGCGCTCGCCGAAGCCAAGTGAAGACGAGCGGGCCTCCCGCATTTGATCTCAACCTCGAACGTAACATTAATTGCTAAGTTCCGCATTTAAACGTAAGATTGGGAGCGAGTATGATACGCGCTGTGCGCCGTTTCGTGTATAAGATGCCATTGTTAAGCGTCCGAGTCGATTGTGTACCAGTTATGTGTGTAAGTGTACTCGAAATGTGATTTAGTCCGACGGTCGCGATCGGAGTATGTGCAATGTAAATTAGTCTGATTATGGTGATATCGTTGAGATGTGGATATGTTTTATGTTCCTTAATTGAAATACAAATAAAACTCTTCAGGTTATTTACAGCTTAATTGTAGCTATAGTGATATGTATGTATTGTGTAAATTTTAATTCGAATTCCATCGAGTACATATTAAGAATTGTATACTTTTAAGTTATTGTATTGAAGTAAAACAAACATATTCGCTCGAAGCATTGTACATTACAACACGGCATGTAGATAAGTTTATCCTATTACTAGATTTCTCAATTTGGTTATGTTACAAAATGATAGTTAAACAAAGTATGTGACAATTTCTTTTTGTCCTTATTGCTGTATTAGGAAGTTTTTTTTTGTACTGTGTATATTATGTATGGTTATAAGTTGGAATAAAAAAAGATGTTTATATGAAAAGGTTGTTTTAATTATTGATAGGATCGGCAGCAAACAAACTAGTCACGAGACTTCGAGATGATTGGGAATAATGATGCGGTAGATAGGAAGCTCTTATTCTTCAAAAGAGTTAATCTGAAACGGTAAGGTTTGAAAAACAATTCTGTGGGAATCCCAGTCTCGGCTACAATCAATTTAGAAATAAAAATCTGTGGATCTGCCAATCGTTTAGTACCGAGGGTTGGATACATAGGATATAATTAAGTAGGTGTTACCCGTTATCCAATATTTAGGGGATATGTTTTGATGTAGGTATAGCTAGCGTCGGTGGCGTGAAAAGGTTCGGGGTTCGGGCAAACTATCCATACTAATATTATAAATGCGAAAGTGTATCTGTCTGTCTGTTACCTCTTCACCGCTGAACCGATTTAGATTAAATTATGTATAGAGATAGTTTGAGTCCTGGGAAAGGACATAGGATATTCCCACGGGATCAACACTTATGCGGGTGATCAAAAAGTACTCTGTGTGTGGGTGAAACCGCAGGGCGCTGCTATAGGTCTACCAGAATCTCATGGCAAAAAAAAAACAAAACTGTGGTTTTCATACATTTGACAACATTGGCAATGTCAAATGTATGAAAACTACAAAGATTTTTTGTATTTAATTATACATTGACAAAACTAGCTACGAATGTTATTTTTTGTTTTTGCTAAAGAGCGCCATCTTTCGGTATTTGGTTGCAGCGTGTACATGAATTTCATCTTAAAGTACTAGGTTGTTTCGCTACTCCCCAACAGATGTCGCTATAAAGAATAAATTGTTTTAGTATTCTAATTTTGAAAAATATTTTTGAAACACATTTATTTACTAAATGTAATCGTACAAATTCTTTCCAAAAAACAACACTAATATTAATATTTATGTCTTAAAATTGTTAATAAATTGCTTTTTTACACCGAAACTTCGAATGTTGCCATTGTTATCACAAGCTCAAATATGTACGTAAGTTGCACTTTTGATAAAAATAATAAATCTTAAGACTAAGTATAGATAAGATATCGCTTACGGATACTGGGAATTTACGACAAACAACGGAAAGTTTGCTTGATTACGTACTTTTATATTAAAAGTTCCTCAGGAGTCAGGAACGAAATGAAGACCGTTGTTTGAAAACTTTTCTTTTTTGTGACAAAACAGCGTACACTTACTTACCTTGTTAAATAAAACGTAAGCGAGTTAATATCCTTATGGAGCACCAACGTAGGTAGGTATTCAATGTACCTAATTTTAACTTAGCGGTAGTGGTACATATATAGTAGTAGGTAGCAGGTCTGAATTTTACTGCTTCATACTGGCTATAATAAGATAAGTAGGTAGGTACTTAGTGTGAGTAAGTACAAGCAGTGCCGGATTAAGACTACTTACTTGATGCCCAGTGAGTAGAGTAAAGAGCAGTGGTGGCCCAGTGGTCACGGACGCGACTTACGACTTGTAGGTCGTAGGTTCGAACCCAGACAGGCGCTTTCTTTGTGTAAATTATTTCATCACCACTGCTCTCAAAACGGTGAAGGAAAACATCGTGAGGAAGCCGGCATGTCCTAGAACCAAAAATTCGAAGACATGTGACATCCACCAACCCGCACTGGGCCCGCGTGGTGGATTACGGCCCACTCCCTCTCACTGAGAGGAGGCCTGTGTTCCAGCAGTGGGAACATTATGATGATATATGATGACTTGATGCCCTAAGCAATCCACGCCTGTGGGCCCCCCTATCCACTAGTCGTCTCGTATTTTTTCTAAAAAATTCGACGAGTGATATTTGTTAAGATTAGCGCAAGTCTCAAGAGTGAATTTTGGGTCTTGTAATATCTTTCTGACGAACAGCCTTGCCTTTTATGTACTAGCAAATATTTTTTCCGTGCTTTTTATGGCAGGCGCGGTCGCAGGCCAAGATTTTGGTGGGTCACCATGGATGCCGAGGAATATTTTTAGGGGTGATCTTGTCGTTGGTGTACTTAGTTGGTCGCAAGCGTTACTGCTGACCATGAGGTCCTGGTTCGATTCCCAGGTCGGGTAAAGTGTTATACTTAAGGTTTTTCCATCTTGAAATTTCTCAGAAGTAGCCAGACGTCTGGATTTTATGCCCGGTTGGTGGCAGAAGGCTCGTCCCCTACGACATGGGACTTTAAAGATAACTGGCGCAATATGGGTGTAACTACTTGTAGTAGGTACATATCTGCCTAATTCTTCAGGGATCAAAGACGTGATGTTATGTTAATGTTCATATACATCTCCAGCTCCACATTATTTAATTATGCTATTCAGGGACGCAGCTTTAACATGGTGGGGGGTATTACTTAATAATGTTGCCAAATTGGTCGCAGCATGTTTTGATAAATAGTTAGTATTACAACGGGACATTATGTAGGGTGAGCAGAGCGAGCGAAGCGAGCTCGAAAATTTTAACAACCCACCTCGGTTACCTTAGGTTTTGTTTTACATTTTCAAACAGAAATAGCAGTTACATTGTCGACTTATGCAGAAAAGCACAAGCAATTATGAGAATTTTGTGTAAAAATGCAAGAGCGAGCTCAAAAATTTTGCACGCTTTCGGATAGGTTACACTTTCAATTCATGATTCCAAAAGAACTAGGAATTAGTCCCCTTGTGGACTTATGAATAAAAGCCCAGGAATCAAAAGAAGTGAGAGAACAAATGCTTCAAAACGTTTTACAGCAGTTTAGGTTTTGGAATCTGACCTTAACCGTAGCCTTTCGAACCTTACGTACGAGCGGGGTGCCTGATATCCCGAGTTTGTTTCCCGATATTATAACAGGCTTTTTTGAACTAAAAACTTCATTCATTTTTGGTAGGGGAAAATCTTATGGGTTCGCGTCACCGACATGCTAATGTTAACAGTATATTATGTAGCTATGAGTATGTCGTGCTGCACTTGTTGTTGCTCGGAGTGCCGATAAATGTAAAAACCAGACTAATGTTAATAATTTTAATTTACTAATTGTGAAATTAAAATATTTGATACTACAATTAATTTTTAAATTAAAAAATAACACTGTTAATTCATATTGGTAGTTTTAAGTTTCCACGTCTTTCGGTAGACCCCACGACACGACTGCCTCAATGTTTTTCTATGTGCCCATCGGGGTCTCCGTAGCTCAACTACTTACCAACAGTTTAAATGATAAATGATAAATGATTTTATTTTTGTAAGTAGGTTTGTACAAACACTTTTACACGTCAATCATGTTTTTTTTAAACTAGATGAGGTCGGCGTTTCCTATCTGACTACTCTGAGAAGAAAGGCCGAAACAAACTCAGAGGTCACAGTCTCTTTTAAAGTCCAGACATAATCTTGGTCAGGTTATATGAAGACCATGTAGATCGATGTCTGAGATGGTCTTTTGAGGAAAGAACCACACAGATTGAGAGGACCTGTCCAGTCAGTGCACGCATTTGTCAGAAATCGTGCAGCTCAACTCAAGACTTAAGGAGCTCAACGATTCGACGAACAATACCAAAGAAAGGACATTTGGGTAGGCCACATAAATTACTCAAACTGCCAGACCATGAGAGAAAAAAAAAAAAAAAAAAAAAAAAAAAAAAAAAAAAAAAAAAAAAAAAAAACAAGTAATAGAACAGAGAGAAAAATAAAACATAAAAAATTAATAAAATGACCCACATCGTCTTCACATTCACAAATCACAATGTAAAAAAAAAAAAATTATATATATAATACTTTACAAAGTAAGTAAATGTCATTGTTTATAAAAAAAAAATCATTAATGTCAATGTGTATATAAAAAAAAAAAAATGTCATTCAAAATGCAGAAATTTGAAGCAGCTCAATCCCAAGCCTTTTTGTCCTCAATATAATCTTTAACGGTATAAAAGGCTTTCTGGCACAACTTACGTTTAATGAATGATTTGAATTTATTGAGGCTTAGATCTTGAACGTGGCTTGGTAGCTTATTATAAAAGCGTATACATTGGCATCTGAACGAGCCACCTATTTTTTTGAGCCTTGTTGTAGGTACAACAAATTTGTGTTTATTTCTAGTATTTATATTATGGATATCACTGTATTTTTTAAACAATTTTATGTTTTTATGGGCATATAAAAGATTTTCATAAATATACTGAGAAGGCACAGTCATTACATTAATCTCTTTAAATTTGTCTCTGAGAGAGTGTCTCGGACTTAATTTATAAATTGATCGAACAGCTCGCTTCTGTAAAACAAAGATAGTCTGAATATGAAATGTTTAAAGTTAGTAAGACGAGAAGTAAGTAAATCATTCAGGCTCTCGACAGTTTGAATGATTTTGGAGTTCATGGTCCCCATGGCCCCCCTTCGGTCAGTGGGTCGTCTTAGGGGCGACCGCGCCTGGTTTTCCCCCTAGACGTGATGCCCTAAGCAATTGCTTAATTTGCTTAGGGGTTAATCCGGCACCGAGTATCTACAAGACACAAACAGAGAGTCAGGAATTATACAATTTATAACATAACGGAAGCATGACTCAATCTTTTGTGACTGGTGTGACACACCACGTTTTTTTCAGGCGCCGTTTTCGGCGCTGTTAAACTTGAAAATGACAGATTACTTACGATTGCATCGCTGCAAACTCACGAGAAAGGCGCTACAGACGCTTGTGAGCAACTCTCCTTGCAAAATAAAACGCGTGTAGCACGCGCGGGAAGAGCAGCGAGCTTGCGTGCATCGCGCTGTAAACGTGCGTGCGCGCTGTGTGACCGATTAAAACGCGCTGTCTGTACATATAATTTTTGCAGCTAAACGTCTGTAACGATATAAATCCGCGCGTCGACAGCACGCTTAAAAGTCTGCATACTACAATTTTATGAACGTATGCATAGGTCAATTGGTTGCGATAATATCGCGTTTGCAGCTCGACAGTTGTGTGCGACTCGCGTCGACGGCGTCTGAAAAAAACGTGGTGTGTAAGAGCTTTAATGACTGAGCAGGAAAAAGAAGATCAAATTTTCACGGTTTGAAGATTTTGTTTAAGGTTTGGGCAATTAGGATTTGTAAAGAAAAGCAAAATTTAAATTAAGTAAGTAGGCACTTACAATCCAGTAACGTCTTTTGGGGTAAAGTTTATGCTTGCTGGCTAGGGTAGGTTATCTTATCTACCTATGTTTTATATCTACCTCAAGTTGCAAACTTGCAATTTACATCCGATGGTGTAGAACGAAAAAAAGCTCAAGTTCTACAGACAGACAGATTTAACTTATCTATATTATGTCATTTAAAACGATAGAGACTGCCTTACGGTACAAGCCATTAATCTTGTTACTGTTATCAAATAAATAATTATAAATAACTTGCCCCGGTAGGTAGGTACCAGTTTTAATAACAACAGGCTTTATTTTCAATGTTTAGCCTATCTACTACTTCTTATTTAAAACAAATTTTTTAAAATTCCATTTACCTAAGTACAGTTTATCAATCAACGCTTCTTTCTAAGAAGTTATCATTTCATTTTAAAAACGTTTCGGCGGGAAATTAAAACGAAAATTGAATTTTTTACTCAAGTATCCAAAAATACGGGTTTACTGCTTGATTTCGAATGTCATATGCCCGATGCCTAATGCCCCGAAGTCATCAGATCGAACTTCCGAATTGCCGAAATTCAATTCAAGCAGTAAACCCCAAAAATACACCATCATTTATTTTACAATCAAAGACTAGATAGCTACCTACTTGATTGTAGCGTAAGCACACATAATACCTAGGTAGCTCCTATTTATAATTCTACATAGGTCCGTATTTTCCTCATAGCAAATATCTACATAAACGGTATATAAACATTCATGTCGGTGGCATGAGATTAAATTAACGGATCCAAATAAAAAAATAACTGTCTCCTCTGAACAGTGAACTATACCTATTTGCGTTGAAATCAACATTATTGACCTGCAGATAAAGCGACACCTCATGCAATACGCTTACCATCGCAGGTTTTAGCTGAAGAGAGAGAAAAATGATCTAGAATACGAGGTAGTGGACATGTAGTGTAAGAGTTGCATCAATCACGGCCGTGCACGAGGCTCCCCTCTATGCGATATAAAGCGGGTTGGCTTGCCCTCTCTGTTGGCAGTTATTCACGTTGAGTGCTCGAGAACGCAGATTTGTGATTAAATAATTATGAACGCAGCTACTTTGTTTGTTTTTGGTAAGTTATTTTCATTTATTATTTTTATACATAATAGAAGTTTTCACGAAATGCCTGGAACCTTCTGGAAAGATAACTTTGCGAAGCATAATCGACATAATCGTACCCTGACAATGATTTAAAATTGTTGCTGTTGTAATAAAATCTGGGTGATTCACATTTTTTGCTAGCATTGTTTGCCAGGCTTTTTTTATCTGACTAACTAACTCATTTGGGATGGTCTGGTTAGAGTCCTATTAAAGGTAGGTGTACTACGAATAGTATGCGAACATTTTGTTTTGATAGAATACTTTCTATTTAAGGGGAAAAACCAGTATAGCCATATAGTTTCGAAGATCTGTTTCTGATATAATATCTTAGTATAAACACTAATTGGTCGCTCACAATGGGTCTTATTAGAAGGCTAAAAGTCACCCAAAGAGCAATGGAGAGGGCTATGCTTGGAGTTTCCCTGCGTGATTGAATCAGAAATAAGAACCAAGGTAGGTAACCGACATAGCCCGAAGAATAGCCAAACTTAGCGGTAGTGGGCAGGGCACATTGCTTGCAGAACGGATGGCCGATGGGGCCGAAAGGTGGTTCTGGAGTGGCGACCGCGTACCGGAAGACGTAGCGTTGGAAGGCCTCCCACAAGGTGGACCGACGACCTTGTGAACGCCGCAGGAACCCGTTGGATGCGAGAAGCACAGAACTGGTCGAAGTGGAGGTGCTTGGGGGAGGCCTATGTCCAGCAGTGGACGACTTTCGGCTGAAAATGATGAAGCTCAAAAATATTGCTCTCATGAAAGTTTCTTTTATAAAATGTCGTTTATTATTTTAGGGAATACAAATGTATTCTTTTTCATTATCAGCATAGCACATCCCCTTCCTAGATAAAGATCATCCCCCATTTTTTGTGCTTTTCTTAATCCCACGCTATATGCAAGTATATACTTAGTTATCAAGAGGTGTGCATTACCAAGCATCTATACTTAATTTACCCTAAAACAATAAACAATGATAATTCAGAAACATCTTTCGCACGCAACGTTTCATAAATAAGGTCTTATCCTTATTATTAAGGCCTAATTTTATGAATGATTTGTCCTACGTCATTCACAGACCGGTGTTCATTGGTCCAAAGTGGTCCCTCTTCCTACTATTACCTAGATGAGCATTTTACGACCTTAAATGGTGTTTGTGTTGTTTAAAGGTCAGCGTGTGCGCCGACGTCGATCCTTTGACTTGATTACATGATGAGCTCTAAAAACTTCCGGTTCGTTAGGGAGACGTGGATAAATGTGATGTAGTCTAGTAATTTCAAGACGCACTTGCGACGTAATAAAAAAAAAAGAGTTTTCCTGGCTGTTTGGTATATTTTAACGACCGAATAGAACTGATTTTGATGAAAATTTTTAAAGTTTGACGTTTTCTGGTGAAAGTCTTGACTTCGTAGCAGACAAGTAGGGATTTGTCAAGCGGACATAGCTGTTTTTTCCATGAAATAGTACTAGTAAAGTACTCAAATAAAAACGTGAGGCTCATGAAATGTTAGAAGTAGGTACCCTTAGGTAACTTACCTTACTATAATAAAGAAAACTTTTTACAAAAAAAAAAACAACGGACTTCCAAAAAAGACACTGCAAAGTGAAAAATAACTTTAATTTCGGAAGTTGGTGGCAAGCAACGAAAAAGCGGACCCAATTCGACACCGACTTCCGAAATTAAAGTTATTTTTCACTTTGCACTGTCTTTTTTGGAAGTCGGTTGTTTTTTTGTAAAAAAGTTTTAATTGAAATACAAATTCGTGTAACACTACTTGCTATGTAAATATCAGTGACAGGAAGTTATTATAACATCATCAATATAAAAATATGTGACAAAAATACGTATTATTGAAGCTTAACTCAAACTACCCAAGCGTTAGTAAAAATTTATATGGCACCCAATTGAAATCGATTTACAATTGCCGGAGATATCGCGTAACAAACTTACAAAAACAATTTCGTTTACTTGAGTTTTTACCAGTAATTTTGGATTAAAAACCAAACTACTGAACCGATTTTAATAAAATTTCTATGGGACCAATCTGAAAGTACGAGTAGGTATATCCTTTCAAATAAAAAAAGAGTTTTGCAAATCAGCTGATAAATAATTGAGTTCTGAGGTAACAAACATAAAAAAACAACAGAATTTTTAACCTCCTCCTTTTTTTGAAATCGCTTGGTTTATAAAGTCTAACTTAGGTGAAGAGTCGTACCTACATAGTTTCTAGAAAAATAATTTAAGTAATAAGTTTATTATTTTCATAGCATGTGTGCTAAGTGTTTGCAAACAGTTTTTTTATGAATAATGTCGAAATAATTAATATTCAGCTTCGCATCATTCTAAGAAGTCTTAATTAACAGGTTTTTAGCGTTAACGTAATATTTGTCTTTTTGAAATCTCTAAATGAGTTGTTTTTGTCTGACAATAAGTAAAGGCTTATTTTCCTCTACAGACGTGGCGCACATCAAGCTACCACAATCTGTCAAATTTCTTTCATAGATTTTCAACTTTATCGCTAAAGCATAAGGTTCAAAGTTGCTTGGGAAAATTTTACAGTTTCGGGTAGCTTGGTGTGCTGGCTGGCGTCTGTACTTTACCATTTTACCAACAGCTTTAAACAAGAAGCTTTCAAGCTTTCAAGCTGCTGAGCGAGCCCGTCTGCTGGCTGTGGGTGAATGGGAGTCGGGCCTCTGGCTTCAGGCGCTACCGTCACCCAACATAGGCACTATGCTGGGTGACACCACATTCCGGCTCGCTACATGTTTGCGTCTGGGCGCTCCTTGCGGAGCTCCACATCGCTGTCAATGCGGTGAAGCAGTCGACTGCCTCGGACACCATGGCTTATCCTGCAGCAAGAGCGCTGGTCGCATGGCACGGCACGCCAGCATTAACGACATCATCCGTCGGGCTCTTGTCACCGCCGCCGCCGGTGTGCCGGCTGTTTTAGAACCCAATGGCTTGACACGCGACGATGGCAAGAGGCCAGATGGAATGACCATAATGCCTTGGAAGTTGGGTAGGCCTTTGGTGTGGGATGCTACCTGTGTCGACATCCTCGCGCCATCCCATCTTCTTAGCACGGTGGGCTGTGCTGGGGCGGCTGCTACAGGAGCAGAAAACCTCAAACGGCGCAAATATAACAACCTTATTGGGAGCTATATGTTTGAGCCGTTTGGGGTTGAAACACTAGGCCCTTGGGGTCCGAGTGCTCATCGAGTATTTCGGGACATCGCAAAGCGGTTGGTTGACTCTTCACGTGACCAGAGGGCTGGCCTATTTTTAGCCCAAAGAATAAGCATTGCCATCCAACGTGGTAATGCTGCCAGCCTTTTGGGCACTTGTGCCATTGACAGCGATGCGGACGAATTTTTTGATGCCCAATGAGCACCTGTCTTTTTCTTTACCTTTTTTTTATACTTGTATATACTTTATATAATATGTATATTTTAGTGTTAAGTTGTAAAATAGTAACATTGTAATTGAAATTTTAAAAATAATTATATTCTTAAAAAACAGAAGCTTTCAAACTGGTAGGATGAATATACTGGCTCATAAATTTAATAACTACTACGAGATTGAAATATTCACTGCTAGCTTAAACCTTCTGTGAATATAAGTTGTTTTCCCTGTCTTTCAAGACTGACTCAAAACGAATAAATAAGACCATACCGTAGTCTAATTTACATTCTATTCTCGTCATATTATGCCTACAATTTTATTTATCCTAACACATAATACGATGCTGTACGAACCAGATCAAGTGCTGATCTAGTGGTCGCAAGTGCTAGTGTTGAGCATAAGGTCCTGGGTTCGACTCCCAGGTCGGGCAAAGTGTTATTGGGTTTTTCTATCGGAAATTTCTCAGTATCAGCCCGGAGACTGGATTTGTGCCCGGTTGATGGCAAAATGCTCATCCCCTAAATGTGGGTATACTATAGGTAGGTACACCTCTGCCGCACCCTACGGGAATCGCAAACGTGAGGTTATTTTGTCATTGACATAGCTTCTGCCCGCGACTTCGTCCGCGTAAAATTTCACTCTCCCCCCATTCACCCGATTAGGGGTAGAATTTCGAAAAACCCTTTCTTAGTTAGTTCTTAGTGGATACCTAAGGTATGTTGGGGTAAGATCGTTGCTGGGGTAAGACCGTAGGAATCAAATTATTTGCCTGCAAAATTAAATTTGATCTTCATCGTAGCAGAATAAAAATAATGATGGAGAACACCAATGTTTATTACTGCATTAAAAAACATTGCCACATTAGGTGGGAATCTGATTCATTCGGTCTTATACCATTGGCGATCTTACCCCTACATACTTTACTCTTCACAAAGAACACACCCTCAAAATTTCATGTCTCTAGGACCAGCGGTTTATGCTGTGCGTTGATATATCAGTCAGTCAGGACTTCGAATTTTATAGATATTGATTTTATATATGTATAAAGATAAAGCTTTACTGACTACCCCTCTTCATAAATTTCCAGCGCTGGTGATCGTGGCAGTAACCTGCCGTCCCGACAAGCCTGACCTGAAGCAGGTCAAGGCTGAGGCGGCCCGTAAGAAGGCTTGCATGCACGACTGCAGTTCGGTCGCCCTGGACCCTGTCTGCGCCGGCAAGCAGGGAGAGAAGTCCAAGTCTTTCGGCAATGAGTGCGTTATGAACAACTACAACTGCGAGCACCACGACAGTGAGTATACTTATATGTTTTTTTATTGCATAAGAAAAAACAAACAGTAGTATATTAACAAAAACAGAAATGCCCACCACATATGCTACCCACTTAATTTTCCACAAATCTACTTTCATAAATTAATAACAAACATGTGTGTTGGCAAACGTTATTTGACGTTACAACTAAAAATAGCAAAACAAAATAGTCTATGAGTATTGCATCCTACCATGCATGAGTGGTCTATAACAATGATAAATTGCGTACAGCCTACAGATTCTGCTGATCGTGCAAAATTTTAATTAAAGATTTGACTTTTGAAAGTGTATCTGCTATGCCATAATATGTCGAGAATATTGCCATGATAGACATCATCAAAACGGATTAGAGTTGGGTTAAACGAGAAAATATTTGGAAACAATCAAGTATAGCAAAAGTTAGTAGAACCAGAACAATGGTCTTTACTCAGTTTCTGTCATAATTTACTAAGCTTTTTAGACTTATCACTGTTCTTGAACAATAAACATTCGCAATCGGGAAGTTTTATAAGCCACTTTTGAAATCTTAAAACGAGGAAAAGGAATTTGATTGCTTCAGGAAATACCTATATGTATATTTATTACAGGCAGTATCAACCTAACCTGGTAATTACCAGCTCATTAATTTAACACGCAGACACGCTTTTAAGAAACGAACTGAATGAGACAATTCAAGGTGGAACATCATTTAAAATGTTGAAAAAAACTTTAATGTGCGTTCCGGGAAGCTCAGTTTTCCTTGTAAAGTTATATGTTACAATAGCATTGTAGACGGTATGATAAGATCTCTCACACAAACTGCTCGTGATTCACAAGATACCTTTTAACACTATTAAAGTTAAATTGTTTGTAACGCCTACAGACATTTGAGTAAGATCTGAGATCCTGTGTTTTAGTTCATTTATTGTGGTTCTACCTGTTAGCGTGGGTGTGAAAAATTCTGGAAATATCTGATTAACTAAGTTAGTTGAACTCTACTAGAGAAAATTTAACACCTTTTGATCCTTTATCCAAAATACTTAGAACCTATACAAAAGTAAATAGTTAACGTTTTTTTTAAATAATGAAGAATCAGCCTATTGATTTTCATAAGGCATACACACGTAGAGAGAAGCGTTATTTGTTCAATCGATTAGTGCTAGACAGGTGGGCGCGATGATAAGAATTTTGTTGAATAGTTTTGTACTTAGCTATTTAGGTGGTTAGTATTTTTACCCGACTGCGTCAGAAGGAGGGTTATGTTTTTCGAGTGTATGTATGTATGTATGTATGTATGTATGTATGTATGTATGTATGTATGTATGTATATTTCTTTGGCACGCTCTGTAGCCTAAACGGCTTGATCGATTTCAGCTTGAGAGGTGCCGTTAGATTCGTCTTAATTGTGAGAGTGCTACTGGGTATATTAAAATTGAAAAAAAAATAAAATGGCCGATTTATGGCGCAATATGTTTTCAAAAAAAAAAAAATATTCTCGAAACCTATCGAGTGGGGTATCAAAATAAAGGGTTTTAAAAGGTGATTACAAAAATATATATAACTTATATGGTTAAAAGTAATTCGAAGTGACAAAACGTAAAAAACAAGTACCAAGAACTAAATCGTTTGCGAAATCTTTCACATTTGTAAACTAAAAAACTGGAAATAAAAAAATTAATTTAAAAAATAAAAAAACCCGACTGCGAAACTGAAAAGCTACAAACAAGCCCATTTTAAATTAAATAAAAGTTGGAAGCAGGCGGGACCCATACCATTTTTATCATATCTTCAAATTCAAATGGGTCCCGCCTGCTTCCAACTTTTATTTAATTTTTTATGTTAGGATTAGGTATCTAAAGAGCCTAGCATTAAAGAAGCAACTAGGCAGGTATAACCTGAGTTAACTGTAATATAGGTACTACGAGAAACACGAAATGTTTTAGCAGATATAAAAAAAAATGCACAGGTTTCATTGCAATTCTTGCACATACATAACAGCCGCAGATTCATAACATCAAAATTTCACAAGAAGAGAAACCTTGTTGTCCCTTTTTGGGCCGACAAGCGAAATAAGTTTATGGATGTTTAAAATACGATGACCGATCATCAATTTGTGACTGTCTTATTTATTAAAGTAACAATCAATAACAGTTTCTTGTCGTACAGAGCTGTTAACAAATTAAATTACCTATCGATTTTGTCTAAAAATACACTGGACTTCGCAGTAAATTCAACAGAATAGTATATTATACAAGGAAAATTTATTGCAGTCATGCTGACTGCAATAGATTTTTCACCAACAAAAGAGGTTCAACGGCGCGTGATGTTGCAAAATACCCAAAACAACGAGATAGGATAAACAAAGAGTTACAGAATTCGATAGAGAACAAAAACCTATTGACACTGTATGAAATAGTTTGCTATAAGCATTGCTATAGAGCCTGTGGGCTGTGTGATCAACAAGGCGTGACGCGTCAGGTAACCGTGGTAATCTGGCGTCGGCGGCCATTGTGCCTGACGCCCTGACCGGATCGTGACTCATGCTGTTTTATGGCTGTGTTTACTCAGATGTCAGGCTGTATCTAGGTAGGCTGTATTTAGGCGATTTTAACTGTTCCATGACAATGATGAACGAAGGATGCCGATCGATAGTGTAAATCAGAAAATAGGAATGTTCAAATAGTTTTTTTGGCATTGCATTAGGGAGAGACAAAAATTAATACTTGTTTTGATGTGGACGGGTTAAAAAGAGAATGAGTTCCTTTTTCCAAATTATTTATAGAAGAAATACTTAGTGAACATAAATCATTCCTCTTAGTTCAACAGTTCTAAGTGCAGTTATTGTAATAAGCAGCTTTTGAAGCTGTCTGTCACAGTACTGAGGACAACGAACTTGTAGAACGAGCTTGTGGCCGTTCTTTGACAATAGAAGGCTAGACAAATGCAAACTTGTTTTCAATCTAGGTTGAATTCGTGCAGGATGTCTGTATCATTTGCAGATAATAGCAATACCTAGCAAATTACCACTTTTTTATTTAAGCTTAAAATCCATCCATCGTTTCAAGAAAATTCTATAAATAATGTAGGAGCAAGTTCGTATGTATCATCAATTATACCAATCGTCATAGTGACAACTTAGCTGTATGGAAAGTTTCCTTAGCTTTTCCAAATATTGACCATGATACGTTAAATACCCATATAATAATATACTTTTTACCAGAGCAATATATAGAATCAAAAAGTGGTATTATGGTCGTATGGTAACTGTAATGTATACTGGTATACTGAGGGAAATAAGAAATGCTTTAGCAGATATATTAGAAAGCTGTAAATTTGCTGATATATTGTCTAGAAAGGGTGTGACTACCGAGATGACAGCTAATAGAGAAGTATGCAAGAAAAAGACATGTTGCGGCGACACCAAATAAATTGGTATAAGGGCAGGAGAATGATATATGAAGTGAACCTACGCGTTCAAAATATATGGAAGAGCTAATTTAAAAAAAATAACCGACGAAGTTGAGAATAGTCTAGGTACGGGGGTTGAGAATAGTCTAGGTACTGAATCCATCGTCACAGTTTGTGCGTCGTCCCTGCCACCTGCCGCCCTGTCATCATCTGCCTAGCCTTTTCCCAACTATGTTGGGGTCGGCTTATAGTCTAACCGGATGCAGCTGAATATCAGTATTTTACATGGGGCGACTGCTTTTCTGACCTCCGCAACCCAATTACTAGTTTCTTGTAACGACCCGTAACGACTGTCAAAGATTCACGAATGACAGCCGGGAACAAACGGCTTAACGGGCTTTCCGAGGCACGGAGAGGTCTTGATATGTAAAGATGGTCACCCATCCACGGACCAACCGCGGCAAGCATAGCCTAACCTGATGCGGCTGTTATTACTTAGCTAGGTACAAGCCTCTCTCACCTGGCATCAAATTAAATTGACTGAAAAAATTAATCAAATAGTTGTTCACTTTTTAATAAGAATGTTGTGCATGTCTTTAAGTGATGTATTGAAGATTCGTGATTACCAATCCTTGTAAATACGTCGTTGGTGTGCCTTGCTTAATAAATAAGTAAATAAAATTGTTTTTCTTTTTCCAGCCCTTCACAAGATCAGCAAAGGCGAGTGTGCCGGCTCTGAAGGCATCCGTCTATCCTAAGTCAACAAGAAAACTAAGGATTCTTTAATTTTTATTTTTTTAATATTCGCTTTTGATGACTGCATTTTATAAAAGATATAAAATTGTTATTTGCTTATCGACTAACATCAAAAAAAACTGTGATTAAAATAGAGTTTTAACGGAGTATCGTCAACTAATGTTATGTGTGTTAACATTTTATATTTAATTGTGTATTAAATCATGTAAGTTTAAATAAATTCGATTATTTGTTTTTATACAGGGTGTAGAAACCTAATCATATCACACTAGTAGAGTACTTAAATGTTATGTTTATCGTAACAACGTTTTTTTACCCGACTGCGCGACGCAAAGGAGTGGTAATGTGTTCATTTGATCGAAATAATAATATCGACAAAATGTTGCACAAACATTATTTTAGAGGCTTTTGTAGAGGCTGTCAATAGAAAACGACGAAGTTATCCGCGATAAAAAAAAAAATATGCGGTCGAATTGAGAAACCTCCTCCTTTTTTGAAGTCGGTTAAAAAACACACTACCTACTGAATGTTTACGTAGGTTTATTGTTTAATAAGTCTGTTTTTTTATTAAACGTTAGAAAAGAGTGCTTCCAAAGAAAAGTTGGATGTGTGGTGTAAAAGATATACAGGGTGTTGGGTGCATCGTTTGCCAAATGGAATTGGCCGAAAGGAGAGGTCATTTGCTATCTCTTAAGGCCCAGTAACTCATTCCTTGTTTCACTGGTTTTTTTAAAATGACTTTTTAATTTTTATTTGGAGAAATACAAGAACTCTGCATTTAAGCTTATTTTTTTTTAAAGTTATGAGTATAGCCTTCAAATTTTATTTTATTTCTTATGTTTACTCTTGTATGGTTCTATGAAATTAAAAAATTACTTGCTAATAACATCTAGTTCCTTTTTAATAACTCCCAAAGTTTTTGAAAAAAGGAAAAATACATTTAACACCCATCTTTAAATTGCTAAAAAAAAAAAACTAAAAGCGATCGGGATCTTCGAATTCTTTTAAAAGGTTCTCTAGTTTGTCCCCTTTCCAACGGTGTGCAATATACCAAAAAAACGTTTAATAACTTCAGTAATTCGCTAAATTTGTAATCGAGACACATCAGGCTGATATTCGATATTACGGTAAGAACATAGTTTTCACATAAATAACATACTTTAAGTAGGTGGATAGTGTTATCTCACTCTTACGCAGTCTTTTATCTCTTTCTAGGGTTCCAATTTTCCTCGAACTTGAAATAAAAAATAAACTATTATTTAATAATATGCTACACCAACCCCAAATAAATTAAGATAAGTGTAGGATAATTTGTCAAAAAAAACATTTTTACAAAAAAAAAAAAAACATCCCCATTTTTTATATCCACGCAATCACTGTCCATTCCAAGGTTGCCTGGAAGAGATCGCAGAAAGCGATAAGGCCGCCCATTGTATGTTTTGTATTAATAATTGTATTTTTTTGTTATGTATTTTCTGGTGTACAATAAAGTATATATAAATAAATAATAAAACATCTGACTTCCAAAAAACACTATAAAGTGAAAAATAACTTTTCACACCACCTGCTCGAAAATTTCAAATTATATGTCAAGCAACCTTAACCTAAAGTGAGTCATTAGTGGCCGGTGGCACAGCCGGTCAATAATGTTGTACTGGATTTCATTATGACCCGCTGGTCAATAATGTGATTTGAATTTGGAATCTCACATGCTCAGCTAAATTGGCAGTATAGTACTAACAAACACCCTTTGGTGCCAGAAAGAGGAAAGCTATTCTCGAAACCCTTACTACGCGTGGATGATATTCTCGATTTCCTACAAAATCATAACGACTGCTTCTTCATATCGTTGCCATGTTTTCGAAGACATGGCAACGATATGAAGAAGACTGACAATATTGTAAGAATAATTAGATAACTACGAACCATTTTTTAAAAGGAATGGAATAACATTAAAACTGGCATTAATAATAACAAATACCGTACCGCGCCGTAATACCGTAATAGTAATTGGCTGTAACATTAGTTAATTTATTTTAAGTAAACTGCGCTAAGATTGCTGTGGATTTTGTGAATAAATAAATAAATAATAAAACCTATCTATACTACAGTCGATTTATCACATTTTATCAAAAATACTCTATTTTCACGAGCGTCTCCAATGACGTTCTAAATTCAAAATGCATACAGCCAATCATCCAAAGCCATTCTACCAGCCCTGTATAAAGCTTAGTTTACACAAACGCCACTTCCATGAGAGTGATATCAATAGACACACACGACAAAATCGTAGAAGAGACTTTTGTTTTTTAAATCGAATTGATCGTGTCTTGGCTACTTATTGGTAGACGCAATAAAGGCGCGAATTTTCGTACTATGGCTATTATTTTCTCACAGTAGGTGTAAAAAGTAGAGTATCCTCCTCTGGGCTAAAGGTGTCTTTGCCTTGGGCTAGCTTGAATCCCTCGCTGCATTCAGGATTCTTGTATTAACTCCCTCGCTTCGCTCGTGAGTTAAACTCTAAACTCCCTCGCTGCGCTCGGGAGTTAAATCCCGAATCCTTCATTGCGCTCGAGATTCAATATGACGCCCGTGACATAAGACACAACTTTAGCCCCTCGGTGCATAATCTACTATTATTGGATTTGTATTTTACTTTTTTGCCACCGACTTCCGAAATTAAAGTTATTTTTCATAGTGTTTTTTGGAAGTCGGTTGTTTTTTTTTTTTGTAAAAAAGTGTTTATATTTCACTTTTTAGTGGGTCAGTTTGTAATTTATCTAAGTTACAATAGCCTAATCTCAACTGCTCATCACCTTTTACAAAATATTGCTTTATTTCTTTATTTATTGCCGATGCAGGGACGTTAATTGTTGAGGAGTTCCCCTTATAAGAACCAGGAGAACTGGAGCTGATTGAGAAGTCACCATCAGCTCCATTTCACCATACGCATTGTAACGAGCATCAATTGCTTAGCAACCATATTAAAGTTATAAACTATGTTGCTCTCTGTTATGTTCTCGTCTAAACATGGTCTCAAAAAATGATGGGGAGTAATGTCGAGCACTTTAAACGCAGTGTCTCGGTTTATTTTCTTTAGCTTCCATAATAGCGTAGGCGCCTTTGAGTTAGTAGAGTGCTGCCTCGTCTAAACGATCCAGCGTCTTTATACCGACCGTGAACAGCTTTTTTCCTTTGAAAAAATAGGACATGTCCTGGATCTACATTCCCTGGAGATTAGTGGAGATATTATTTTGTGCACTACTTTAAGGTTTGAGTTTTTGACCAAGTAGAAATTATATGGTTATGTCTGTGCTAGTTTGAATTCGTTCAAATCTTTAATGTGGATTAATTTTCTGTATCCTTTTAGTTCTACTGAGAAATGTAAAATAGGATCCATCGATCACTTAAGAAGGAAAATTTTGAATATCTGGTGGATGAGCAGCAGTTTATTCGTATCATCTTGATGAAAAATTAATAAGGATGTACGCATACTACAGACAAATCGTGCAAGGTTCTGTCTGTGATTATGCACATTATAGAATTATACAAATGGTAAAATGGTTGTTGAGCTGAAACCTACCCATCAGTTTGGCTAGAATTAACTGATAATTAATCCATACTAATATTATAAATGCAAAAGTGTGTCTGTTTGTTACCTCTTCACGCTTAAACCGCTGAACGGATTTAGATAAAATTCGGTATAGAGATAGTTTGAGTCCCGGGAAAGGACATAGGACAGTTTTTATCCCGATATTCCCACGGGATCGACACTTATGCGGGCGAAACCGCGAGGCGCTGCTAGCAATGAATAAAATTCCGTGCAGATTTCGGCTACAGTGACTGTTTTTTTTTTCAATAACAGAAAAATGAATGTCAAAGGATTCTAAGCACTTTCTACAAAGCTTTTCCCGTTTAACCAAAAGCGTGCCAGGTTTGGTTGACTAAATTGATGGTTTTAGCTTCAATACGTAAAATAAATGCAACGGTTGGAATGTGTGCAACAGACTCATTATGCATACGTAGCGTAACTTAATCTTGGCTGATGAGGTAATTACCTCAGGTCAAAGGTAAATGTAAACTATGTAGAAATTATTACAAAGTGCCAGTATTAAACGAAAACATCTTTCCCACTATGCAAACCTCATACTGTCACATGATCGAACAAAATGTGCCGATAACATAAACAAATGATATCACTAACATTCTGGATAACATTCGATGTTTATCGTAAGGATTATCTAGTATTTACTTCACTTCTGACACCACCTAGAGCAGGAGTCAATAGGGCGGACGATGTGACCTACTTGTGTGACATAGACTGCCTGTCGCCTATAGGAATGTTTGTTGACTGTGTATCGCTCACGTTTTAAGACAGATAAATAGTCGAAGCAGACGTATTTTAACCATATTCAGCCTAAAATGTCCCCATTGCTGACTCACAGGCGTCCACTCTTCGAGAGAGACGTAACAGACGTGACTTACACAATTAAAAAAAATAAAATGGAAGTGGGCAGGTCATGTCATCAGGAGTAAAATGGAAGATAGGCGACGAAACGTAACAGAATGGTATCCCAGAGATGGAAAGAGGAAAAGAGGGAGACCCTTTTAAAAGATGGGATTACGACTTGAAAGCTCCTGTGGGAGGTAAAGACGCCAGCACATCAAGCTACACGAAACTGCCTCCCAATCAATTTTGAACCTTATGCTTTAAAGTTGAAAATCTATTAAAGAAATTTAACAGATTGTAGTAGCTTGATGTGCTGGCGTCTGTAAGCCCTTTGTTGCCCTCAGCTAAAGACCAAAGCAATCAGGAGATTTCTGATGTCTAAACTCTTAATTTAAGTAAATTGTAAAACTAGTTTTAAGCTTGCTAGTAAAGTCTATTTGGAAGGTACCGTTCTGTCAAGTACCGAAAGACTAATTCAAAACTATACTAACTAAACTACGGTAGAAAGACTGTCGTATATGAGGGGGCTCAACTCCATACCTAAAGTAATTAAGGAATCGAAGTCACTTCCAAACTTTAAAAGGCTATTAAAGCACCGTGTTCGGAATAATGTTAGCATTCTAAGTTTTTACTGTTTTTATAACTTAATTTTAGTTTATGACCCAGCGAAAGCGTCTATTTGCTTAATTATTGTTTTTCCCACTGACCTCTATAATACAAGCTTGTATTATAGAGGTCAGTGGTTTTTCCTCATAATAAAAAAAAATAATTATTGTCTTAAGCAGTAAAAAGGTCAAAACCTGTGCACGGTGTGGTACAGGTTACCTTGCAGATGTATTCGAGTGGATTTAATCTAGTGAATTCAATAAAAAAGCTTTGATTTTAACAAAGATAAATTGTAATAACGGCTTACAATGGTTTAAGTACACGATTAAGGTTTCAGAGCTTAAATCGGTTACGGATTTGCTTTTATGATTATAATGAATCATAGCATCAGAATTGAGATTGTTCTAGGCCTTGGTTAGGCATTCTCAGTTTAACATACTTAGGTACTAATAAAATAATGAATGGAAAACGTATGATACCGCACCTAGCTTGTCTTATTTGGCGTTATCTTCTTAAGAGCGTAGGGCATTTCATACAAACTTTCAAGTCCTTGTTTTTCGAAATTGGAAAATGAACCACAGATAACTATGCTAGTCAGAGATATACGTTTTTTTCCATTTCAGCAAAGAGCCCTCCTGACTTTTTATTAGTGTCCGACCGAAACTTCGTCTTCGGCAACGACAAAAAAAAAAACACTAAACCTTCGGCTGTGGACAAAATGGGCCGAAGTTTTGGTCGAAGCCGAAGGTTTCTAGCAAGCACCGAAATTGAACGAACTGTTACGAATGCGCGAGAACGCAATTAATTTTTGAAGTATTCACTTTTAGGCAATACTGAATTGAATTTCTTACCGTTATTAACCCTTAAACCCTACCCGGGGGTCCAGCAAACCCCAGAGGATGAATATTTCTAAATATTTTTGCAATAATTGAACGCACTTTTATGTCACTCGAGTCTAATCTCTAATGACGTCGGCGGCCATCTTGTAATTAGTCGAGCGTCAGCGCTTTCACTGTTTTGACGGATTTATTGCAATTTATGGGTTTGTCAGACCCCAGGGTAGTAATAACGCAATATATTGTCATTTCATTTCGTCGATATATTGGTGAATGCTGTTATTTTTTATATAATATTATAAAGGGTAAGTTTCATATTTTGATGTAGTTATTACAATAACAGTGGTATTTCATTCTTTAGAAACAATTATATAGACAAATCAAGAACTTGATGGATCAGCTATGCCACAAGTACAGCGTGTCTAGGAGATCAAAAAGGTGGCCAATGGCAATTTTTTATGGCCTTTTGAATATAGTAGGTGTTAATTCATATGTCTTGCTAAAAATGACCACGAAAAGAGCTACAAAAAGACGTCATTTCTTGAAACAACTTGCCTTAGATCTGATCACCCCTCAAATGGAAGAACGCTTTACATGGCCCTCTTTGCCCATGAATCTTCAAGTTCTCTTAGGTGGAATCTTGCAAAAGAAGCGGCCATTGCAAGAACCAAGTTCTGCTCCCACTGCTAAGAAAAGATGTGCCATGTGCCCAAGGGGTAAGGACCGGAAAACCAAGGTCACCTGTGGCATGTGTCGAAAACCTCTTTGCGGTGAACATACTGAGGCTATGTGCCAAGAATGTGTTACCAAAAACAATTAATTTTTTTTTTGTATCGTTATATAAGCGTTCATAATATTAAACAGTAATTGTAATTGAATTGTAGTTTTATTTTGTGAGCATAAATTTTTATGTATTGGGGTCCTTAAAACCCCTGGGTAGTAATAGTGTTTCTCCAGGAATGAGTAGGGTTTAAGGGTTAAACCTTTGTCTTGTATAGCACCACCCCATACTTCCCGTGGGTGTCGTAAAAGGCGACTAAGGGTCGTACCGGAGAATGGGCAGCAGCGTTCTCTATGCATTCCACCACCATACTATACTGCGATCGCCAACCCGCCTGCCAAGCGTGGCGATTATGGCAAACCCCCCCCAACTTGGGGGAGGCCTATGTCCAGCAGTGGACGTCTTTCGGCTGAAATGATGATGATGATGATTAAACCTTTGACTTCGGCATCGGCCGAAGGTTGTGGCGCTACAGCTTTGGCTGCGGCTAGAAATAGATCTCCGGTCGGACACTATTTTATGCATAATAATGTGAAAATATAAACTTTATAAACTAAACAAAATTCATCATCTACCTAGCCTTTTCCCAACCATGTTGGGGTCGGCTTCCAGTCTAACCGGATGCAGCTGAATACCAGTATTTTACATGGAGCGACTGCCTATCTGACCTCCACAACCCAGTTACTGGGTAATACGATACCCCTTGGTAAGACTGCATGATGTTCTCAGCACTTACTATATTAGTTTTGATTCGATTAACATATGAAACGATCTTTTCGGTACAAGCTGTGGTACAAGGTGTACCTAATTGATATTTTAACTGAAACCCTGAAACGGGGTTAAAAAAAAAACAGCTATTATGTACATTTTTTTGAGTTATGCGAACATCCATCAGGTTCATCCTTTTCAGGTTAACGGTAACATCAATTTGGGTGAATTAAATAAAGTAAAAAAAATATTCCGTATGCTGTAAAATCTTTATTGAATCTAAATTTCGTGTATTATGATGACAACGTCACGACTGCTAGTCTACAGAAGCCGTGATAATCCGTACTTTGTACAATAAATAAAAATATTGACTTACACAATAATCTTACAATTACAAACATTACTAAAATATTTATTTGAACATGACTTTGGCGTTAATTTTACTACTACTTACAAGCTAATAAATTTCTTACAGATATTGGAGCAATTTTGAATTTTAGGAACTGTTTGACCAAAGTCTTGCTAATAATAGTAATAAAGGCCTATTCAGATATCGATATCGCTGTCGCGCTTGTTAGCGATACCGAATCGGTATGCGATAACTGTATCGCGCTCGGTAACGATACTGGTCCGCCTTCTGGTTGGTCACTTTTGTACCGAGCGCGATAGCGATATCGCGTACCGATCCGATATCGCTACCGAGCAAGACAGCGACATCGGGTACCGATTGGGTATCGCTACCGAGCGCGACAGAGGTATCGCTAATAGGCTTTAAGTATCGTACATTATCTCCAAATATAATTTATAGGTTACTGTTTTTTGCAGAAATCCTACACAAAGATGATACTGTCACAATCCCTTCATATAATTTTAAATGATCTTTGTGAGAATAAATGCATGAAAAGGGCTCAACCATGTAGCAATAAATTATTATCTTAAACAAATCGACTTTGCGTTATAATAATTATTTTGTGTATAAGTAATCCAATTTTCATAAGAAAAATGAAAAATTGTGAAATAACGTAGAGGGATTTCAATACCTAACAAGTAAAAGTTCTGTTATCCAAACAGCTTCGGACACTAAAAATATCATAGCAACTATATTCAAACTATATTTATTATGTTATTATACAAAAACTAAATTTTACCGCGTAAGCATTATGCTACGTCATTTCAGTAAAATAATTCAGGTGAATTATTTAAATTAAATGACGTAGACAATTTTATTAGTACAGAAATATTCATGTCTGAATGATAGATGATAAGCATATCATAAACACTGATACATTTGTAAGTACATATTACGTTTAATTTTGATTTAAAAATATTTTATTTATATAATTTTAGATCATATGGGACAGGTACATACTACGTATATCTTTCACTATTACCACAGTCTACCTAACTCAATACAGTAGTAGTAGTTTTTCGCAACGAAATCGGGCGGAGCGGCCATATTGCATTTTGGGACAACTGACAGGTGACAGTTGGGATGCCCATATCTGTTTTAAATTCAGCTGAGCCTTTGACATTTAAGGTGGCTTCAATTTGTTATCGAGGTCATTCTTGACCTCGCATTAAACATACACATTTTTTTTGTGGCAAGGTTGTTACGCCAGTAAACTCAATACGTTTAAATATTGTTTTACCTCTTAAATATGAATAATGTTATCATACTAATTCTTTTTTTCCATGAAAATCATGATTCCTGCAGAGAAATGGTGCCAAGAAAATGATAGGACGTCAAGAAAAACCTTCTCATGTTATGTATTGGAAATGCCAAAGATCTGAGCCAGAGGCTTTGTGCAGTCAACCGAGCTATTTGGTATACAGGCAAAAATGTTTAAATCTTTCCACTACACTACCAATAGTGTAGTGGAAAGATTTAAACATTTTTGTCTGTATATCAAATAGCTCGGTCATTTTTATTGTGTACGTGATAACTTTTTAAGCTTATGGCATACATAAGAGAGTGATGTAAAAAATTTTGGCTATTCAGCACAATCACAACATTGTCTACAAGGAGTTGCGAGGCAGCCGTCTGAATACCTATTAGCCCGTTCGATTTCACTACTGTATAGTTACACTGTGCTAACTAGGTATAGTTAATACGTATGGTTGAACATAATATGGCGACTGTCCACAAGCAGTGCGGTACGTAATGCTTACACTTATGTGAGAACCAATGCACTTTGCGTATGCCGTCGCCGCATCAGCATTCTCCCAGACTCGTGATCGCATAATCTGGAATGAGAAAAAAATTACTTATTATCTAGCAGCAAAGAAAATAATGTAGAGAAAAAGGTTTATTTGGAAAAAAGCTGAAACTGTTTAAAATTATTTTCCAAAGGAGAATTTGAAAAATAACATTTTCGGGCGCGGTTACGACAGAGTTCTTTGACAAAGAGCAATTTGATTGTATGAGCGATTATTTTATCGTAAATTTATCAGTTTTGCTGTTCTAAAAAGCTGAAAAGGTACCAAATTGTCAAGAAAACATCTATGTCACTCTTTTTAAAGTTTCTGAACTGACATACTAATGGTATCATATTAACCACTCAATCCCGGCGTGGTACACTGTCGGCCCATTACAATAGAAAATCAATTGTGTCTCATTAGCAGTGATTCATCATCTGCCTAGCTTTTTCCCAACTAGGGAACTGGGGTCGGCTTCCAGTCTAACCGGATGCAGCTGAATACCAGTACTTTACACGGAGCAACTGCCTATATGACCTCCACAACCCAGTTACTGAGTAATATACGATACCCCTTGGCTTACCATGGGGTATCGTATATTACTGCGGCCCACCCGGGGGCCGCTGCCAACAGACATATATAACTACAAATATATTTTGATTCTACAGTGTGAGTTATCGAAATTTACAGAAGCGTACCCCCTACACAATAAAGATACAGTAAGTGTAGCACGAGCATTTGTTGATAATTTTATTTTAAGATATGGCATACCTAGAGAAATAGCGACCGATCGTGGGTCCGAGTTTATATCAAGTACTATGAGAGAAGTATGTCAAATCTTAAAAATCAACCAAATTTCGTCTACAGCATACCATCATGAAAGTATTGGGGCGCTGGAAAACAATCATAAAGCGATGGGTGCGTATCTTAGGATTAATTGTGAGAATCAGGCAAGTACATGGAGTACTTGGTTGCCGTATTGGTGTTTTTCTTACAATAATACAGTACATACGGAGACCAAGTACACACCACATGAATTAGTGTTTGGCAAACGCTGCGTATTACCGACAAATTTAGAAGGACATACGGTAGATCCTTTGTATGCTCATGACAATTACGCTCTTGAGCTAAAATATAGGCTACAAGTAGCACAAAAAGATGCACATAGTAATTTAATTAAGAGTAAGGTTAAGAGAAAGCATAACTATGATATTAATATAAACCCAGTATATTATAAAAAAGGTGATTTGTTATTATTAAAAATATATCAGATAGTAAAATAGACCCTATATATTTGGGAACTTATGTAGTTATTGATGACATGGATACTAATGTTAAAATTTTGAAAAGTGGAAAAGAATATGTAGTTCATAAAAATAGAACTAAATTTTATAAAAATGACTAAATTAACCAATGTGTGTTTACTAAATAGGCCTCTCAAGTGTCATGTATACTAATTTAGAATTTATATTCTTATGTTATAAGCCATAGTTAGTTTAAATTTATATTAATATACTCTGCGCAGGTATACCATATTAAAACTTAAAAATAATAATTGTGTAATATTATTATTTTTTTAAATAAAGGGGAAGGTGTGATGTAGTAGTTGTAAGGTATATAATAAGGTATCTTTATTCCAATATAGTCAGTGTAGTCTCGAACCTCATTCGTTTCATTTGTCTCCTAAACATCCGACCTTACAAGTATATATATATATATTACTCAGCCCGAAAGTCTGACAACCAGTCTTAACTGGTTGTCAGACTTTCGGGCTTCTGACTACCCGTAACGACTGTCAAAAATCGACGAATGACAGCCGGGATCAACGGCTTAACGTGCTTTTCGAGGCACGGAGGGGTCACGGTTTGTAAAGACGGTCACCCATTCACAGCAAGCGTAGCTTGACCTGATCGATCGACCTGTGCGGCTGCTATTATTTAGCCACGGGCCCCTCCTCTCCTCTCAGTCTCATTAGCGATGAAATAAAGATATGCATGTGTATGTATGTTTGTCTGTTTAGGACTGACACCGCATGATGCCTGATGATTCTTTCAGATTATATGAGTCAATCTCATCAGATATTTCCAATAAGTACCTAAATATTAATTGGATGCTAATCGTAGAAGGTGAAACTCACAGGTGCTTTCGCGACACGACACCGCTTCTAACTCGCATAGTGTCTCAAATGTCCTGGCGGTTCCCGTAGCATCGAAGGCACACACTGGACCTGCTGGTGGCGAGGCACATCTGCCAGCACATAGTGGAGGAGGGACGCCCTCCCTTACTCGTGCCCTCATGTACTCAGGAGGAACTCTCATATCAGGAGCCTCCCCAATCTCGTTTGCGTCACCGATGCGGGACGGCATGAAAGGCAGATTGGCTGGTTGTACTTCGTTCCATGCTGGAATGGAAAAAAGTTTTTGGTTAGCAAAATAACGGATAAATTATTAGTAACGTCTTGTGCTGTCATTATGTGGTAAGTTTTTATAATAGTAACTTTATTAGCAAAATAATAGCCCTGGAGGGCTATTTTTAGGGTTCCGTAACAAAATGGTAAAACGGAACCCTTATGGTGAGACTCAGTCTGTCTGTCTGTCTGTCACAGCTGGATATCTCAAGAACTACAAATGCTATCAACTTGAAATTGGGAACAGTTTTAGGTGACGTTTGCCCAAGTATTTCGCAATTAAGAAAGAAATAAAAAAAATAATTTGTTTTTGCAACAGGGACTGAAAGGGGTCTGAAATATTCGAAGTGGGGCTACTAGGGATTGTGGGGTATCATATGAAAGAGCGCAGTTTGCACTTTCTCAAACATTTTCATTTTTTTTGGCCGGATAGTTTTCGACTTTTGATGAAAAATGTAAAAAAAAATACCGTTCGGCCCCCCTATCTCCGAAGTTTGCAAAGACAAAAATCTTAAATAATTCTATGTGATAGAAGTTTATGGAAAGATTACAGGAAAAATAAAACGATGTCTCAGAATAGCACACTTTTTCAGAAATCATCAACAAAATTACAAGGTCAAGAGATGGCGCTAACCTAAAACAGCAATATTCTAGACTGCAGTGCGCAGAGTTAAAATTCTCTAACAAATATAGGCTTCGCCGATGTAAATTTAAAAACATAAGATGGTACGGAACGGAACCCTCGGTGCGCGAGTCCAACTCGCTCTTGCACGGTTTTTTTTCACTACAGTGAGGAGCCTGTACGTACAGACGCCAGCACATCAAGCTACTACAATCTGTCAAATTTCTTTAATAGATTTTTAACTTTATCGCTAAAGCATAAGGTTCAAAGTTGATTGGGAAAAATTGACAGTTTCGGATAGCTTGATGTGCTGGCGTCTGTACAAACGTCTGTAATATAAAAATCTCTTAATCTATCCTACCATTTAAATTATCGATCAAAGTTTCAAGGTACAAGGTTATAAGGTGATTAAAATGTAAATAGTGTAACAATATCATAATATATATATAGATAGTGGTTGTTTATGCCTTGCCTCCTAAGGCAAGGCATAAACAACCACTATCTAAATGACACAATCTAGCTTAATTTAAGTGTGATATAATTTGACCTGCAACTGAACATAAACGCAAATCTCAAAACAATGCGGGGCGCGCGGCTTACCGCCTCTTTCGAGATAACTAAGTACTTAACTGAAGATAATATAAAATTAATAGAGACATAAACGTAGCTTAATTGTTTCTTGTGTTATTCCATTATTGTTTTCAACAGTTGTTCTTGATTACTGTTTGACATTTCCTTTGACCCTTCAATCTAATCAGTGTTATTTATTTTCCTAAACTTTTCCTGTGATCTCATCCATATTACGCATTTGTAAAGCGCCCTATCGGCTCGCTGCAATATGTAAACAATGAGATGTACACGCCCCTTCTCATTGACTCACATTTGTCGAGAAAACATGTTATGGCTCTGTTTATTTGTACAAATTACTTACAATATACAAACTTCTTGGACAATCTCTAGTCAATGCATTTTTGTTTGGACAGTTGCTAATGTGAAATCACTTCTACATTAGACCTCATCCATCGCTTTCCATCAGGCATGATCGAGGTCAAGAGAGGGCCCATACATCAATAAAAAAAAAGTAAACTATGGCTATGCTGTTATTTTTATGTTTTATTTTATCCTGTTAACTGCTATATCAACATCTCGCGCTTTTGAAATGCAATGTCAATCATTATCTCTGGGTTAATTACTTAGCACTTAATCTTTATCTTCTACTTGCTATGAAAATTGCCTTGAACCGGAATGCACTTAATGTTTGATCAAAAAGTACTGTCCTCTGTTATTTTAAAATGACAGGACATTCATTATTCATTTATTTTAGCTACGACATTCTAATTAATCATAGAATTGAAAAATGAGGGCGGGCACTGACGACATTGATCAAACAGAGGTTAAGGATTCCATTAAATAAATTGAAGGAAATATTCCTATGGTTCTTTATTTATTTTGAGAAAAATTGGTCTATGAAGCTTGGTCACTTCAATGTTATTAATGATCTTTTTGAGATCCTTGATTTGCTGTGGATCTCAAAAACTGTATCTATTCTTAAAATTGTTTTAGCCTTAGAAGATCAAACAAAAAATATTATGACCTTACTTCATGCGTCCACCCCAATGGCCCATTTACCACCAACTTATCAAAAATCTGAAGCGATCCGTCGCATGGTAGATAAAACACTTGCATAACCACGTATCGAAGTTAACTGCGTATATAACTGCGTAGTTGACCCAGGATGAGTAATTACTATGAATTTTTATCGTTTTGTGTCGGTTCGGTTTTCAGAAAGGGCAACTGATTAACTGATCTAGATAAGGGCACTTCCTCGGTGACTCATTGTAGTTGGGTCTACTGCGCGTTAAACAATAATTATGTGATTAAGCAGTCTCGCCTTCAGAAATTCCCAGTGTTCTTCAATTTGTATGAGACGTTCGTGTGTATGTACCTACTTTAATGTTTTTGTTTCATGAATGTAACTTGCGAGTAAAGATAAATATAAGTCCTCCAGGCCGAATTTCGGCCATGTTGACCAATCTCAGCGGAGACCACCCTTTGGCGCAGGAGATATTATAGTGCACAAGTGTGTGTGCAGACACAGGCGCACATGAATGCGCCTGTGTCTCCCCGTCCGCAGGCCGCAGGGAGAATGATCTCCCTGCGGCCTGCGGACGGGGAGTAATGGGTAGCTCACCAGGACCAGGCCCGTGCCGGACGGCGCATACGTTTACCATGCGCGCCTCAAAGAGATGTCAGCTAAATTGAAGGGGCCCCTTAGGGCCGAAGCCTGCCAGCGGGATTGTCCGAAAGGGTTACCGCTGGCCCGGAACATAAAGGGCTAAGGAAGAAACACGGGTGGGTTTTAGTCAGTAAGAGTCTGACACTCCCCTCCGCTCGCTCTTTAATGTGCTTTCCGAGGCACGGGGATGTCACGCCGTCTACTTCCAAACTTGGGGCTGTAACTAAGAATTTCCTAATGGAAAACCCCAATAACGCTTTGGCCGACCCGGGAATCGAACACAAGACCCCAAGCTCAGCAGTCAGCAGGCGTTTGCGACCACGATATCAATGGTGCAGTTTAAGGTACACAATCGATGAAAAAGCTGTTTGTACCAAACTGCCTTGCATATCTAACGCCTGCAAAAAAAAAAACTGAAAGTGTTATGTGGTTGTGGTGTTGTGTGTGGTGTGTTGTGTTGTGTGTGTAAGTGTATGTGTGGTGTGTGTTTTGTGTGTTTTTTTTTAGTTTTTAGTGTTTAATGTAAATCCTTACCTAAACATGCTGAGGTAAATTAAACTGGGTTAGCGGATGTATTAATACAATTAATAACGTACTATACACGATGACATAATTATATTGTGTGCATTACCAACCTACTTATTACATGGTCATAGGTAATAATTATGATAAGATTGTTTACATGTTAAATAAAAAGCTTTCCTGTTTATATTGTTTCATGAGTTTCTCGAGCATCCTCGAGAACCCTTATTCACTGTTTTGTATTAAGTATGCCAATACAAAATTTTGTCAGCAAAATAGCCAATCAATATTGTTCAACAATGGAGAATGCAATTACTGTTATGGAAGAGTACTGAGTACCTAGGACTTTTTTAACACTCTTAAGGCGAAACCTCGAAAATAAATCGTAGCGAAGTATCTACTAAGCGAGCGAAAGTGATGCAATTACTTTTGAACCGCAAAAGAAGAGAGATGGCTATAATGTGGGTGGGCTCGGAATAAAACGACGTATGTGCCAAAACAAATTTACTCCTTTTTAGGGTTCAGAACCCTTATGGTGAGACTAAGTCTGTCTGTCTGTCTGTCACAGCTGGATATCTCAAGAACTACTAATGATATCAACTTGAAATTTGGAATAGATGACGTTTGCCTAACTATTTTGGAAATAAGAAAGAAATAAAAATATATGTATATTTTTTGCAACAGGGACTGAAAGAGGGTCTGAAAAATTCGAAGTGGGGCATGTGGGGTATCATATGAAAGAGCACAGTTTGCACATTCTCAAAGATTTTTTTTAGGCCGCATATTTTCGACTTTTGATGAAAAATGTAAAAAAAATACCGTTTGCGAACTTCGGAGATAAGGGGGGGGGGGGTTCCTTATCTCCGAAGCTTGCAAAACAAAAAATCTGAAATAATTCTATGTGATAGAAGTTTATGTAAAGATTACAGGAAAAATAAAACGAAAACTCTAAATAGCACACTTTTTCAGAAATCATCAACAAATGTTACATTAGTTCCACTAACGGTCAAGAGATGGCGCTGACATAAAACTGCAATATTCTACACCGCACAGTGCTAAAATTCTCTGATGAATATAGGCCTCGCCGATGAAAATTTAAAAACATAGGTACGGAACCCTCGGTGCGCGAGTCCGACTCGCACTTGCCCAGTTTTTAACCAAATAAATGAATTAAATTTAAAACTACTTTGAGTAAACTTTGATATAACAATTCTCTATGTTTTAAAGTAAATTCCATTGAATAACTCTTAAGCGTTACGCCATGATGTCGAAAAAAGTAAAAAAATAGATATAACTTTGCAATTTTTTTGTATCGAGAAAAATTTATTGAATCGTGTATTCTTTTTACAAGATACTAGACCAGAGAGTCAAAAACCAAAATGTTAAATCCCTGTTCCACATACTTAACACGAAATAGAAAAAAAACAAATTTTTTTCAATATATCACCTTAAGAGTAATGTCCTAAAATTTGAATTTCGCAATTTGTAGGTTATTGTCAGGTTGTATGATGATCAAAATATGATTCGCGCAGAATTATAATCATTAATATCATAAATACAACTCTCTAAGTTCAAATTACCCTATTGAATGGCTATTTTGTGAAATCATCACATATTAGGTCAATTTTTACTTAAGAGAGTTGTATTAATGATTTTAATTATTATAATTCTGTAAATATATATTTGTTGTGGAAAGATAAGATTTTCGACTGTGTGTCAAACTTTTTGTTGGTCTGTACACTGAAGTTAAACATGCAATTGGCTAACAACCTCCTATAAGCCAAATGCATTAATGATCATTAATGTTATAATCCATGTGATTAAGCCGGATGTATTTAGTACTGATAACATTATTTAATGTACTAAATAATAATGTGAGGGGTCCGTGGCTAAAATAATAACAGCCGCACAGGTCGATCGATCAGGTTAAGCTACGCTTGCCGTGGTTGGTCTGTGGATGGATGACCATCTTTACATACAGAGACCCCTCCGTGCCTCGGAAAGCACGTTAAGCCGTTGGTCCCGGCTGTCATTCGTGGATCTTTGACAGTCGTTACGGGTAGTCAGAAGCCTGAAAATCTGACAACCAGTCTTACCAAGGGGTATCGCGTTAGACATCTGTTCAGCATAAACCATCTATAGTAAGTATTTAATAAATTTACGTACTAATAAATATTGTTTATTGTTAATTAAAACGGTAACACCAATTACATTAATTAACATAAAAAGAAAGAGAAAATAAAAAAAATGTTCAACTACTAACATATAATAGAGGACACCCTAGCGTACTTCTTCTCACAAAACATCAAACATACCCGCATAATTCTACTCCAATCATCGGCAAACAGATCACATTCAGGACATACGTTCCCGCGGGGCCAAAAATAAACTACAAGGCATCATTATTCTCTTGCCCTTATCCCGATTTATTTGAGGTCAAAAGAAAACCAAACCAAAGTAAACCAAGTGGCGGGGTGCTTAAATTTGCGAACTCGCTTCGCTTGCTCTTGCGTTCTACATTCTCTCATTTATTCATTTTTTCTACATAAGACGACAAGGTAACTCCTGCTTCTGTATAAATGATAAAACGAAAATCTAGCCTATCCAAGGGGGCGCAAAATTATCTATATGTGTGTGTATTATCTAGCTTTTGCCCGCCCTTACATTCATAGGCTTTTATGCATAAGTCGACAAAGTAACTCGGGGCAGTATAGTGATTTTAGAAGAGTAAGGGGGCGCATAATTCATATCTTTATTTGCATTCCATAGGTAAAATTACGAACCCTGTAGGGTACAGCAAAAAGCAAAAAATAAAATTCTAAAGTTACAAGGTTGAGAACCCCTGCTCGAGTCGGTACCTAAATCATAATATTAGTTAAAAAGACTTGGGTTTTTTCCTAGGGCCTTCAAAGGGTCATTGGTCATGCCTACGACTATCTCGTAGCAGACGTAGCACATGCCTACGCCGTAGGCATAGGAATACCTACTTGGTTTATCATTCATCATTGTCGTCATGTTTTGATGATATTTATGTTTTTCCTAACCTTTTATATTGTATAGTTCTACTTCTAATCTATCAAGTATCAGGTCATATTATAAGCTATCTCGAAAAATATGAACTTTACGTGTTGGTGGTATGACAGTAAGTGTTATGATATGGTTATTTATTGATGAAATTGGAATTTAAAGATAAGGGAGTAAAATATTTCTTAAGATTGATGAGCAAAACAGGAATGCCAAGAGGTGTAAGGTGTTCCATTCATTATTTTTCTAATATGAACATTGCTACTCAGTCATACGTATATGCATAGTTGGTTGAGTTCCAAAGTAACCATAGAAAGTAAATATTTAGTAGGAGATGTGTCTTTATCTATAGCTATACCTAATAAAAAACAAATACTCACTTTCGATTATGTCTGTAAGACCACGTTGTTCTTCTAAAACACGCAACGGATTCTTATGCGGTTTTCATAAGGAAATATCATTTAGAGAATTTATTTTGTAAAGTTTATGTGTACCCATAAATATATATTTTATTTAAATTATATATAGCACAAAAATCTCGATTTAGACACGACCGGAGAGAGATCAGGCGCAGAACCAATGTTTTTACATGCTTTCAAAGTCTGGGCTGTTTGTCACTGAGAAATTCCTAATGGAAAGTAACAAGTGTGTGTGTCATCGTTGTGAGTGCATATCGATGAATTCTGAGTATAGGGAAATAACGTAACGATAAAAATCTTAGTTATCAATCTGAAGACTGATAATGATTTTATTTTTGTAAGTAGGTTTGTACAAACACTTTTACACGTCAATCATGTTTTTTTTAAAACTAGACGAGGTCGGCGTTTCCTATCTGACTACTCTGAGAAGAAAGGCCGAAACAAACTCAGAGGTCACAGTCTCTTTTAAAGTCCAGACATAATCTTGGTCAGGTTATATATTCACTGATAACTCGAGTCAGAAACAGCAAAGGTAGAAACGTACATAGGTGCATAGTACACTTATGTGCATCCACACTTTGGACTGAAGATCAAACTTGAAATAAATAGTAGATTACGTAAATACTATTAATTAACAATTACAGATAGTAGCCGGCATAGTGCACAACAGCACATCACTATTTATTTAGTGGCATCACGCACACAATATGTGCATACATCAACATACATAGATGAATTCGATACTGTCACACATAGATCAGGTCAGTTACGTCATCACATATTATTTCATCAATACCTATTTACTAGTCTGCGGTTTGCAACAAAACGGTAGCTACAAAAGTAGGTATTCGAGACAGGACTAACAGCTCATTATTCTTAGTGATTTGTTTCGTGTTTGCAGTTTTTTTAATCCATTTTTGCACTTAAGTTTTTTTCCGTGCTAGCTACAAGCTACAATTATCTTTTCCAGAATGGTTTCGTTCGATTACCTAGTTTGTATAAATGCTTCAATCTTCGTTATCATTAATAAAAAAGGTACGTGATTGCTTATTTATGTGCAAGGTAAGGCATGGTATTTTTTTTGTCATCTCATCATCTCACCATCAGAAGGCATGCGAAAATAAACACTTAGTAGTGAGTCAATAACAGTTGTCAAATATGAATGAATTGGGAAACACAGACTCCCGAATCAATGACGAACCAACAGACAGATTCGATTCGAGAAAGGAAAACACAGCGTTGCTAATTGAACCATTTACCAAGAATCTGCAGCATTTAAGGCAAGTAGGTAAATTGCCTCAAACTATGAAGCACAAATGAGATCATTTTCACAGTAGCGGGTGCAGTAGATTGCAGTGTCGTCCGTATGTCTGCCCTATGATCGATTACTCACTGCTAATAATAAATGTGCGCTGCCCTCAGTGGGCGTGTAGCGATAACCCTTGATCAAGCCGCCAAACGGTCTAATGCTTCGCGAGTATTTCGGTTTCAAGCGTCTTTGTGTTGCCCCATAGTAAACAAAGATGTGCTTGTGCACTGATCTTGCGTTGACCCCTGATGAAAACTTGACATCAACTTTCATTCAACATTTGATTAATAGCTGTTGTGTATTGTTAGTGAGTGAATAGTGGCTACTTTTATGACATACAGTATGATACCAAAATCCGTTTGGAAAGTTTATCAGTTACTGGTATGAAAAAAAACACGATTGCTGAAGAAACTTTTGAAACGCTGAAAGAGTTTTTAATACATTCTGGGGAGCAATTAAGAACATTCTGTTTGCTCAAAAGATTTACAGCTAATTGCAGTATAATACATACATACCGATGCAAACTATTAAGCGCATTTGTTAGATGCATATAATCATGACCTAATAAAACACGTTTTCCTCATTCAATTACTTAACAATAGGTACCGAAAAGATCTAATGATCAATAAGACATATTTAAGTAGTGTTATTATGTACTTTAAAACTCAGTAATTCAAAAGACAACTTACCAGCAACTAAAACTAAGCACAACAAAAACTTCTCGTTTAACATTTCCAACTAATTAAGTCCAAATAATGAACGGCACCACAACGCAACACTATAAATTCAATAAACTCCTTTTAAGATAAATAGCTACTTGTATTTTTATCTATGGCTTGTCAATTCGAACGCCTGTCAAACAGTTCGATTTGAATTAAAAATTTTGTTCTAATGAACGATGTTTATTGTATAGAAGTTATCTGTTCACTGGTGCATCAGTAACTGCTCCAGGATGGACGGAAGGGGGGATGGGATCACAGTAGTGGTGGCAGCGATAACCTCTGCCTCGACCGGAGGACGAAGCGCTGATAACGGCTATGACTTTCAAATGAGAGCGAATATTCTTTTCTTTTGCTACAGATAAAGGTACGCTTTGAAAGATTCGTTTTTAATCTTGTAATTTTTTAAATTGTTTTTTTCGTGGTCAATGACCGAAATTTTGGTAAGTGTAAGCTATTATTATTAATCAATGGAAATAATATCGTTGTGACTGCGTTTGTGCGCTATAGAGTTACGTTTGGATAGAATTTTAACGATTTAATAAATATATGCCACTTTAAATTAAACGCAAACGCTCTTAAATATAAACGAAAATTGCCAGATATGTTTCCATAATTATATACACAGTTTGGAAATTTTATATGGTAAATTACCTCTGTCATATCTCCACCTTTCCGATACTTATAAAAAGCGATCCGCAACTCCACATCAAAGCGCGTATTTTGCGTACGGTAAGCTTGTATCAGATAAAAAAAAGTTAAAATCATAAATATTCTGCTTTTCGTGTTCAAGATTGATCAATAAAAGTCTCTTCACACAGAAACAAAGTCAACCTGCCGCAAAATCCTCAGTGATCAAATCGTTAAACCTAAAGATTTGTTACAAAAATGGGTCGTTTTTCAATCCGGATAAAATTACTGCAGATATTGCTGTGGTTATGGTCGTAATAGACTGTTGTGCATAACAAATTTGTCGCATTTTAACTAAATAGTACAACAAAATTTGGCGCCAAATCAGAATCGTGGCAAAAAGGTACCCTGTATGACATTAACATATAAAATCACGTTTTGTTACATTAGGTACACACACGCTTTTTAAATTAAACTTGTTTCAAATTACAGACTCCGGAAAATCAATAAAAAAAATGTCCAAAACAATAATTGCGTGCCACTTTGGTTGAAAACCACTAGCGTGATAAAAGAATACACGTGTCTATTTTTTTTGTGAATGAGTCATATTCACACAAAAGTAATCAAGTATAGTTATCTTGCTTCCAGTATTTTCCACAATGTTAAGGCAATGATCTTTGAGAAATTGCCTGTGTATCAAACAGAGATTATATTTACCACAGCAGCAGTTTCATTGAATGCTATCGTCCAGAATTGTACTCACTCGTAGGGTTATCTGTCGAATGATTTCGTGTCAACATGAGATACATCATCACTAAATATAAACTGTATAAAAAATCTGCCCGATAAGAGTTTTGAAACTAGGATAATTTTTAGGGTTTCGTCGTGCTATTGCAAAAACGGAGGCCATCTCATTTGATGGCCTCCGTTCTTGCATCCGTAACTTCAAAACCTGATGCCATTGCGTCATGTTTTCTCGAAGTTACCTACATTATATAATAAATAATAATAATAATTAATGTAATTATTTAAATAAGTTCTTGTCATAATTTTGGTTTTTATAAATCAGTCGTTATGTCAATTTAAATGGTATCTAGGGTGTCGTGCTCGTGGCTAAATAATAACAGCCGCACAGGTCGATCGATCAGGTTAAGCTACGCTTGCCGCGGTTGGTCTGTGGATGGGTGACCATCTTTACATACCGTCACCCCTCCGTGCCTCGGAAAGCACGTTAAGCCGTTGGTCCCGGCTGTCATTCGTGGATCTTTGACAGTCGTTACGGGTAGTCAGAAGCCCCAAAGCCTGACAACCAGTCTTACCAAGGGGTATCGTATTACCCAGTAACTGGGTTGTGGAGGTCAGATAGGCAGTCGCTCCATGTAAAATACTGGTATTCAGCTGCATCCGGTTAGACTGGAAGCCGACCCCAACATAGTTGGGAAAAGGCTAGGCAGATGAGATGATGATCTAGGGTGCCGTACTCAGACGGTGCCGATGGGATCTCTATTACTAAGGTCGGTCGATCGTGTCGGATTGCCGATGCCGTCCAATCGGACTATGAGAGTGAGGGAAGAGTGAGTTCACTTATGTCTGCGCATACACTTGTGCACTATAATATCTCCTGCGTAGATGGCTAGTGTCCGCTGAGATTAGCTGCCATGGCCGAAATTCGGTCTGGAGGACTGCGTTATTGCCGAGCCTACGCTGTCTGTCTGCCTTGCAACTGTAACCGCTGTCATGGCCAATAATTATAATAATTAAAATTCCAAACCCAGGGCGTGTCTTTACTTTTTTACCTTATGGATTTATCCGGCTTAGCATTGATTATTGTTATTTTCTGACACAACCGCAAAAAGTAGGTATTAATTAGACCAGGGTGTCAGAAGTGCTAAGTATAAGGAATGGGTGCTGGATGATTGATGATGATGGTATGTTTAAGGTGGCGTTTAAAGCAAGGAAAACTGAGAACTGAATTGCGTAAGTAGTAAAAAACGCCTTTGTTTCTTGTTTTTATTTTTTGTACACACGAAGACTAAGCGCCATGACTTCAATGGGATGATTTGTTCAGTTGATAAGTCTTTTCGTCTGAAGATGTTACCTAAATAAACCAAATATTATAATTAACAAATTTTCTGCATTGTGACGTTTGTTTGTTAACATATATATGCATATTCGTCAAACAGGTTATCGAACGATAGCCTTACACTTAGCATTAAAGGAACGTGTAGGAAACGGGTTTTATTAATGTTAGTAACTGGTTCTAGTGTTGTATAGGCTGAGGCTGTTTACGACCGACGACAAGTTCTAGGCTATGCAGATACCAGTGTCATTATGCAAATGTTTTAAACGCTTGTACCTATTTGTTTGTTTTTTTAAAGAAATGTTGGCAAGGGCAATGCACTGTTAGGTATATAAATAAAGTAATTGTTAGGTAGGCCCAGTATATTTTTAATTCGTTGTCTACCAAAGTATTTTACGTTCTCGAACATACGAGAAAACAGAGGCTGCAATCTGTTAGTTTTGCCTAGTAAGAGAGTACCTATACATCAAAAATGAATAGAATAAAATAATACTTTTTCTTATGTAGGTATGTACCTACGAATTAAAGAATTCACAGTTTTTAACTTTTTGCTCAGAATTTCAATTATCGGAAGTCGGTTGATTTTTTTTTGTAAATAAAAAAGTTCTTATTTTTCACTTTTAAGTTGTACTGACCCCACAAAAACTCGTATAACACTACTTGCTATGTAAATATCAGTGACAGGAAGTTATTTTAACATTATCAATATAAAATAAGTCGCAAAAATACGTATTATTGAAGCTAACTTAAAAACTGCCGAAGTAAAGTTAATAAAATTTATACGGGACCACCCCTGAGGACTGCTGACCACCCCTATCCAAGAAAAAAAGAATTTTTGAAATCGATTTGCAATTGCCGGAGATATCACGTAACAAAAATATTTACAAAAAAAAAAACCTGCAGTCGAATTGACAACCTCTTCCTTTTTTTACTATCAAACCGCACCGTTAGCTAATTAATATTAATTGTTCCATATCTGTGGTTTCATGGTTTGTTATCAAAAGCACTATACTTCATTTTAATATTTATCTAATAGTCTTTGCCGTCAGTGTATTAAAAACAAATAATATGTGCTAATAGATGAGATAATACACGCGAGGCAGGCGAGAGGTCAGCAGTAACTGTGAGACATCGATAGATTTGAAGCGAATCATATTCGTTGACGTCATGCTACGTGCGTATGTGGAAACTACATTATATACTTAAGGGGCTTACATGAACTAAAGCGCGATCACTGTCGGACTGCATATTAGAAAAGAAATAGAAGCGCGATGACACAACGCTGGTAATTTATTGCAAAATATGAAGCAATTATTTAATTACAAAAAATGTATTGTTTGACTAAAAAATTAAAACACTAGTATTTTAGTACGTTGTTCGTAGAATAATCTGAAATCGGAATAAATCAGAATGATTGTATGTATCTTAGTATGGTTTTTATTGTAAAAAACCAGTGAGTATATTTTTAACACACTATCTACTTAGCATATATCCTGAAGAATATCATATTTTTTTTTTGATTTTGTTTACTGCAGTCGATCATATACTTTTATTGTTTCTAAAACTTGCGTCTTTTTGTGTTTAGGTCCTGTAAGCCCCTCAATAGATAATAAACGTCAAAAACATACAAAGCATTTAATGGGAAACACCAACTACCGGAGCGTACGTTTTACTACCAACTCTGGACGTCTCAGGCCCTTATTTATAAAGATTATCGAACCTCGACAAAAGAAACAGCTTCTCTAGATACCGCTGGAGATCGCTGACGTCGGTCGCGTACCTTGGCTGGTTTTAGAGTCGCGCTGACCGCACGCTGACCGTCGGCGCTGACAGCCGAAACGTATGAAACGCACGCGCTGATAGCTACGCGTTATTCTAAAACGCTTCCTAGAAGTTCATACATTTCAAGCTGTCAGCGCCGACGGTCAGCGTGCGGTCAGCGCGACTCTAAAACCAGCCGTCATTAAGGACGCGTTTACGAATTGACGCGCTTCAATTTTAGGTATTGAGTCTTACTACTACACGTGCACGGCTCACACACACAGCGACATGCGCGAAGCGGTGAAATTATGAGTAAACTGACACGACTTGATACTTGAGCGTAATTTTATTTTATTTTTGCCATGTATTTTTTTTAAGTTTACGGTGATTTGTTTTCAAACAGTTTGTAGGTAATGTGAAGTGTTCATATAAGTAGAATGCTATTTACTTAATTTCACTGGACAGTGATTAATCAAGTACAAGTTGCCAAAGTACCTATGTATTAACAATTTGCGGACGAGCTTATTGAAAACAAATATAAAACAAGCTTGTTTTATTCGGTTTATTTCGTATTTTATATAATAAATTTGCTATGGTATCAAATGCAAGTAGCTTCTCGAAAACTAGAAAGAAAATACGTCTATTTGGCACCCACCCTACAAGGCAAACAGTACAAATGCTACAATATTCATCACGCTAATATTATAAAGGCGAAAGTTTGTGAGTGTGTGTGAATGTTTATATGTTTGTTCTTCACGCTCAAACGGCTTCACCAATTTTGATAAAATTTTGTATAGAGGTAGCTGACACATATAGGCTACTTTTTATCCGATATTCCCACGGGATCGAAACTTATGCGGGTGAAACCGCGGGGCACAGCTAGTTGCTTCATAAATATTTAAAAAATTCATAAAACAAAAACAACGCAATGGATATTGTTGAACTGTCAAATCGGAATGGATTGCCATTCCAAGTGTGTTACGCAATTAGGATAACGTACTAAGCAGTGAAACGACTAAGCAGTGTCGTGCATTGCATAAAGGCATATTAGCAGTGGCTACCTCGATAAATCACCATAAGCCTGTCAATTACATTTTTGGCCGTGCAAAGTGACGGATATTGAGATCGCCGATAGTGAGATAAAAATGAAAATCCAAGATGGCGGTTGTAGTTTTTTTTAATTTTTCATCATGGGTGTCGTTTTTATGGTTTTCAAGGATGCTAAAACCGATAGTGATGTCCAAATGGAAATCCAAGATGGCGGCTTTCATTTTTTTATCATGGGTGGTCGTTTTTATGGTTTTCAAGGGCGCTAAAGCTGATAGTGAGGTCAACATGAAAATCCAAGATGGCGGCTGTATTTTTTTAAAATATTTTTCATCATTGGTGTCGTTTTCATGGTTTTCGAGGGTGCTGGAGCCAATAATTAGGTCAAAATGAAAATCTAAGATGGCGGCTGTAATTTATGTTTTATTTTTATCATGGGTGTCGTTTTTATGGTTTTCAAGGGCGCTAAAGCAGATAGTGAGGTCAAAATGAAAATCCAAGATGGCGGCTGTATTTTTATTTTTTTTTTAATCATGGGTGTCGTTTTCATAGTTTTCGAGGGTGCTGGAGCCGACAACAAAGTCAAAATGAAAATCCAAGATGGCGGCTGTAATCTTTTTTTTTACTTTTTTTAGATACTTTTGTTTTATGTTTCCGATTAGTGACCGCATCTGCCTAGACTAGACCCGGCCTAGTGCCTGCCTACCTATTCTTAAGGTCTCAACATAACTAAAAAAACGAGCCCATACTCGGCACACCTAGCTCAGCTCGGCTATTAGTTCCAGTAGCAGTCTTCGAAGTACACCTGCAGGTCACTCCATCAAGTCCGGAGGTAAGGTCTCAACATAACTAAGAAAACGAGCCCATACTCGGCACACCTAGCTCAGCTCGGCTATTAGTTCCAGTAGCAGTCTTCGGAGTACACCTGCAGGTCACTCCATCAAGTCCGGAGGTAAGGTCTCAACATAACTAAAAAAACGAGCCCATACTCGGCACACCTAGCTCAGCTCGGCTGTTAGTTCCAGTAGGAGTCTTCGAAGTACACCTGCAGGTCACTCCATCAAGTCCGGAGGTAAGGTCTCAACATAACTAAGAAAACGAGCCCATACTCGGCACACCTGACTCAGCTCGAATTATTCCGTTCTGATCCCCTGAACCCCCCGATTACGAACGAAATTGACACCCATCATGAAAAATTGTTATATTTTTCACATCCGCCATCTTGGATTTTCATTTTGACCCCACCATCGGTTTCAGCACCCTCGAAAACCACGAAATTGACACCCATCATGAAAAATTGTAACATTTTTCACATCGGCCATCTTGGATTTTTATTTTGACCCCACCACCGGTTTCAGCACCCTCGAAAACCACGAAATTGACACCCATCATGAAAAATTGTAACATTTTTCACATCCGCCATCTTGGATTTTTATTTTGACCCCACCATCGGTTTCAGCACCCTCGAAAACCACGAAATTGACACCCATCATGAAAAATTATAAAAATTTTCACATCCGCCATCTTGGATTTTTATTTTGACCCAACCATCGATTTCAGCACCCTCGAAAACCACGAAATTGACACCCATCATGAAAAATTGTAACATTTTTCACATCCGCCATCTTGGATTTTTATTTTGACCCCACCATCGGTTTCAGCACCCTCGAAAACCACGAAATTGACACCCATCATGAAAAATTATAAAATTTTTCACATCCGCCATCTTGGATTTTTATTTTGACCCAACCATCGGTTTCAGCACCCTCGAAAACCACGAAATTGACACCCATCATGAAATATTGTAACATTTTTCACATCCGCCATCTTGGATTCTCATTTTGACCTCACCATCGGTTTCAGCACCCTCGAAAACCACGAAATTGACACCCATCATGAAATATTGTAACATTTTTCACATCCGCCATCCGCCATCTTGGATTTTCATTCTGACCTCATCATCGGGTTCAGCACCCTCGAAAACCACGAAATCGCCACCCATGATGAAACATACAGGGGATCAGACCGGAATAACTCCTCAGCTCGGCTGTTAGTTCTAGTAGCAGTCTTCGAAGTACACCTGCTGTGCAGGTCACTCCAGCAAGTCCGAAACGAAATATGAATTTATAAACCCTACTTACTTCTAGAAAAATTATAAGACTGTGAATCAAATCTTTCCTTGGGTAATAGGTACATACAGAATGTGTGAAGTATCAAGTTTTGTATGTCAAATATTTTGTATCCGTACAGCGATCTTCTTTTAGCACAAGCTGCTGCTTACAACCGACATAGAGTCCACTCACAACGGCGGCCGAGCGCAGACTAATATTTCATTACAAATTTTTGTGCAATAAACCGAGACAGTGACCAGTAAAATAACCCTTATTTCAATCCAATAAGATTCACGTATTATAGCTAAATATGTGAAAAAATAGACTCCGATTTTTATTTTTTTCTGAGCTTATTTTTAACATTTTGATAGTTCTTTTGGCTACCTTTTTGAGTTGAACATGTCTGCTTACATAAAATATTATAAAATAAATATGTTTATGTTATTAAATAGAAGAAAAATGATCCCAAAGACAGCACGATATCGTCGATTTTGTGTGAAGAGGCAACGGAAATTATTTTTTACTATATTATAAACCAACATTTTCGAATAAAAAATGGCTACCATTTGGAGATGAAAGAGTAATCTATCTGTGGTAATTATTAGTTACATTTGGTTTCGTCTCATTTTGCCGCAAAATGCACCGAAAAACGGCTTATTTTTGTCAGATTCGTAAAGACGTCCTTAATACCGTCGGTCACGCGTACTAAGACGCTGACGATAAATGGACTTGGTAAGGTAGCACTGACATCAGCGAGCGTGAGTATGGACTCTGATATCAATGACATCGGTCGCGTACCGACTTATATGGATAAATCGGTACGAGACAGATATCAGCGCTGACCGTCGTCGATCGAGCACTAAATCCAGCCTAAAATTTCTTAAACAGCAGCTTTTATATGCAATCTGCGCCCAATTATTTTGCTTAACACATTTTGGATCGCAATCCGAAAGATTTTGAAGGAAATTAATCCATGGTTTCATATGTTTGAAAAATTCGTCTAAGAAAGTTGTCAAACGGTCAAAATAAATGCCATCATCCCCACAGGATTTCTTATTGCTGACTTTGGTGTCTAGATTGCCACAAAAACTGGCTCATAAGTAACGGCTATTCCGTTACTTATAGCTCATAAGTAACGGAATAGGTATAATTTTGCGCATTGTATAACTACACTTTCTCACTTAGGCTAGGTACATATAATTTTACGGTTTTGGTATACTGAAATGATAAAAAAAATATTGCATAGGTACTTGCTAGTGGCCATATTCCCGCTACTTATTTAATGAATTAACTATCTTTTCGATAAAGTCAACGAACTTAGGTTTTACTTCGACTAAACTTAAAGGAGTGTTTTCAGAGCTTATATACGAAATCAAATTATCCATATGTAAGCAGATAACTATCATTTTAATGACGTAATTGCCGTCAGTGCAGTTATATTATTATCTGCTTTGAGATGATTGAGGAAACCATTTATTACTTACGAGTAGTAAAATGCGTTATAAAATGGGTGTTTATAAAGTGATTGAATTTTTACAATTACTGTTTACCATCGATAACTTAAGTGTAGTGCATGCTCACATATCAGTAGTAAACAATAATTACGAGAAGATGATTCTATGAACAAAGCGTTTAAAAATATATGAATGGGTGGTGCAGGATAAACGAATCAAACAAATTATTGTAGGTATCGAAGTTCCGCAGGTTTTAAACTTGGATGAAATGAAAATATATGATATAGGGCAGTAGTCAGATAAGTTTTATCTGAAGAGTGTGCATTGTGCATTCTGTGCATTGGATTTTTCATTAGGAATGTCGTGTGTGTTGTTCATTAGTAACAGCCCGGAGTTTGGAAGTCGTGCCTGCAAAGCACGTAAAGTCGTTGGTCCTGCACTTGATCTCTCTCCGGCCGTGTCAGATTGTCGTCTCATCGGACTATGAGAGTAAAGGAACAGAGAGTGTACCTGTGTACATGCACACACTTGTGCACTATAATATATCCTGCGTACCTGGCTATAATCTCCGTTGAGATTGGCCACTGTGACCGAAATCGGTCGGGAGGCTATTATGAGTGAGTTTAACAGTTTTTAATATTTTCTATACAAAAACTGAAAAATATCTATTAAATGATTAACTGCTAGTTGGTACAATCGTGGCGTAATGAGGTTAACAATAAATTACCCACACGCATAAATTACAACAAATACAAAATATGATGAACACCTTCATTGCCATAAAGTCTTGACCCTCACGTTCGTTGCAATTTCACAGCATTTAATAAAAAATAACGCGCTTACATAAAACAAGACCCTTTACAAGTAAAAGACTCGGGTCATTCTTGTGTTTCATAATGCAGGTTGCAGACCAAGAGCTAAGCTAAGTTAGTCTAGCTTAGCTCGCATAGCTGAGGTAATTTTTCATACTTATGTTCATAGTTCGCGTTCTGTACACAAAATAAGATATCACATGATAATTATCATCCTACAAAAAGATGAATAAGATAAGTAAACCAAATAAATAGAAAAGACCGAAAAACTACATTAGCTTTGCGAGCTGAGCTAGACTAACTTAGCTTAGCTCTTGATCAGCAACCCGCATAATGATTCCCTCATCATTCATCATCATCATTTCAGCCGAAAGACGTCCACTGCTAGACATACTCGTAGGCCTCCCCCAAGCACCTCCACTTCGACCGGTTTTGTGCTTCTCGCATCCAACGGGTTCCTGCGGCCTTCACAAGGTCGTCAGACCACCTCGTGGGTGGCCTTCCAACGCTACGTCTTCCGGTACGCGGTCGCCACTCCAGAACCTTTCGGCCCCATCGGCCATCTGTTCTGCGAGCAATGTGCCCAGCCCAGTGCCACTTAACTTTGGCAATTCTTCGGGCTATGTCGGTTACCTTGGTTCTCCTGCGGATCTCCTCATTCCTGATTCGATCACGCAGGGAAACTCTAAGCATAGCCCTTTTCATTGCCCTTTGGGTGACTTTTAGCCTTCTTATAAGACCCATTGTGAGCGACCACGTTTCAATGCCGTAAGTCATCACTGGCAACACGCACTGGTCAAAGACTTTCGTCTTGAGACACTGCGGTATGTGGGACGAGAAGATATTGCGTAGCTTCCCGAACGCTGCCCAGCCGAGTAGGATTCGACGATTGACCTCTTTCTCAAAGTTAGACCTAGGTACCTGTGGTGTTCTGGCTATAATCTCTTGTTAGGGGCTTAGGGTTTAAAGTAAAACTACCAAATGACTAGTAAGTAGACCACTGCTCAACGGGCGCGTCCAGTCGACCCGGGGGTAAGCCGTGACAGACTCGAGCAGTGTTGCCACTGTGTTGTGTGCTACATTTAATAGTACATCACATCTCTTCCTTTTTATATGTTACTTAAGTCATTTAGATGTTAACTTATGAAACGTCAGAAGCTAGGTGCACGGTTCCAAATGGTCGTTTCCTGTGGAGAAGAACCGGCAGGAAACTCCACGGTACTCTTTTGATAATAATTGACTTTTGCAATGTTTTCAAATTACAATAGGTATGAGGACAGCGTAAGCCTATAAACAAATGCCAGGTACTTGATAAAATCAAGTGATCTACCGATTCAAAGTCTACAAAGGCCTACCAAGTCCTCACATTTACATTTTTAAGTTTACACAATACAGTGTTAACATGTATACTAAAGGAGAAGGATAACGCTCCCATACAAGTATGGTCCAGCACGGACATTAATAAAACAATATATTATTATATCATGAAGAAATATTTGTACTTAATAGTCCTGTTTATATTTTATTACTCCAGAAGTCGGTGGTGACGAGATATAAGACATTTTAGGTGAACATTCTGGTACTATATTTTGACGTTTAAATACAGTAGACAATATGTATATTGTCGTGATGGTCCAGTGGTTAATGCCTCGCTTCTCATGCACGAGGTTGTGGGTTCAATTCCGGGCAAGTACCAGTGTCACTTTTTTAAAATTCATATGTAGTTTCCGAGATTATCTTGGACATTAGGTACTGACATCGGTGAAGGAAAAACATGGTAAGGAAACCTGGACTTCTAGTTAGTTCTATCTATTAGATACTAATAATTCTATAATAGATATCATTTCAGTAGTGACCTCCTTTCTAGACATAATGTAATTAAGGTTAGAAAGAGGGTGGCTAATAATAACTTTATTACAGTTGTACTCAAGTTAATTTTTCTAATATCTATGTTCTGGCATCCTAAAATAAAGCAATGTATTTCTATACTATTAGCTCTAGAGAAAACTGGCAATGTGACATGATGACAAATATTTCAACATGTGGAACTTCAGGGACTGGTGGAACTTCAGGGAACGGTAGAACCTCGGGGACTGGTGGCACATTTATATTTTCTTGTTGCTGACCGTCGTCGTTGACGCTGTTGGGCCGCCTAGGTACTGGAGATTGCGCTCTGTAAGCTCGTTGGCATCATGGGTGGCAAATAGAGGTTGTCGGTCTCACCTATACATACGAAAAAGTTCATAATGTATCATTTCATAACATAATAATTGAATAAACATATTTAAGTGCAAACATTATTCATACTAACTTGTTGAGGATTATCCATTCAGATATAACATCATGAATGTGTCTATTGCTCTCGAGTTCCGTGTCAGTGTATGAAAATGAACACGCATCAGGGATCTTCCACAGTTTACACACACATTACGATGGCCAACACTAGGGTATGGTCTTCCACTTGTACCAGACTGTGATAATGTCTGCCTAGCCAGTAATCAGCAAGAATGGCACACATTATCAGACGCAGTGACCTAACATAAACCACTTACATAAGTATAAACAAATACCTACACCCTTAAAAGACGTGCTGAAGACGTTACTGAAAACTCACGCGTGTTAAAACTCACCAACCGCGGAGTAATCCACTGTCTTATAACAGATTGTATTTCATCCGAATCCCACAAATGTCTCCTTGTGCGAAACGTTGCTATACCACAGTAAATGCAGCGCTGGTTTTCCATTAGAAATAGGGCAAAATCAATTGTCCAAGTGCAAGTAGCCAAGGTAAATCGAAATGGGGAGATGCAAAGTCCGTAAAAGCCTGAGTCGGTCGAGAGAGCAGTAACAACAGATATCCAGAAACAAAGCCAAAGGTCATCGTAAAACACCACAAGAAACCACAAGAAATTCTTCAATATGCGAGCCACAAGAACCTACACAGGAATGACTTAAATTGTCAAATTATTAATGAAAGGCAAATGTCTTGACTTTGTCATGACAATCGACATAAAACCCATATCACACGTACCTAGCTGCAATATGTATACAAAAATACATAAACTACCTGCTTTTGCCATGCGGGAAGGCAGAAACTATAAAACGCCCTCTACTAAGTATTATGACCCTTACCTACTTACTCGTTTTGGTTTGTCCATGTTCATACATCTAGTCATTTAGGCGCGTCACAATAATAAAAGTGATATATTGTGTTGTATACATAAGGTGCAGTCAAATATATAATTTTTAGGTATAGCTGAGCATGTGTTTAATATAACAGAAATTATAACATCGTAAATGTCACAAAAATATGCCAAAATATATTTTAAATCACCTTACTATAATAATACAATAATGTGTCCTGCACTAAATATCTGTTAATTTCTATGTAATTATGTTATGTTGTATTGGGTTTCTCAGTAGCAGCGCGGAGTCTGGATATTGTCCCGGTTGATGGCAATAGGCTCGCCCTCTATGTTTATGGGACTTGAATATAACTGTAGAAATGGGGGGTAGGTACTATAGGTATACCTCTGCCTAACCCTTCGAGGATTACAGGCGTGATGTTATGTGAATATTGGATCAAACACTATATCGAATTAAGATTTATTTTGAAAACATCTATTGCTTCGTCTGTACAGAAGGCCTTAACAGAAGAAGATAGTGTTTCCATTACTTTGAAGAACCAAATAATCTATTGATTTTTAATTAAAGAGAAAAATAAAATGTGTCTTTTTAGGGTTCCGTAGCCAAATGGCAAAAACGGAACCCTTATAGATTCGTCATGTCTGTCTGTCTGTGTCTGTCCGTCCGTATGTCACAGTCACTTTTCTCCGAAACTATAAGAACTATACTGTTGAAACTTGGTAAGTAGATGTATTCTGTGAACCGCATTAAGATTTTCACACAAAAATAGAAAAAAAAACAATAAATTTTAGGGTTCCCCATACTTAGAACCGAAACTCAAATTTTTTTTTTCATCAAACCCATACGTGTGGGGTATCTATGGATAGGTCTTCAAAAATGATATTGAGGTTTCTAATATCAGTTTTTTCTAAACTGAATAGTTTGCGCGAGAGACACTTCCAAAGTGGTAAAATGTGTGGGGACACACATTTAACCCCCTGTAACTTCTAAAATAAGAGAATGATAAAACTAAAAAAAATATATGATGTACATTACCATGTAAACTACCACCGAAAATTGGTTTGAACGAGATCTAGTAAGTAGTTTTTTTTTAATACGTCATAAATCGTAAACAGTAATTTACCATTCATTCAATCAACTCAAAAATAAAAAAAAACATTTAATTTCATAAACATAAACCTTTTGCATAAACCCGGATGTTACGGAACCCTCGGTGCGCGAGTACGACTCGCTCTTGCCCGGTTTTTTACTTTTAGTTCCGTTATCACTAAACGCGCATAAAAATATATATTTTAACCCTTACCCTTTTAAATTGATATTTTCCCACACACATGTGCGGAGAAATGAAAGTCATGATAGAAATTCAAGTATTATAAGTTTTTAAAAAAAATATATTTAAGTCTTTGTCCGTGCAGGGCCACACTTTATCCATGTCCTTTCTATATCTGAAACTTCGTTATCGTTAACTTTCCATTTGCCCTTCTACCCTCTTTATTTCCCATTTTATCTCTTTTGTGATTTTTATTGAAGTTACATCTTTTACTTTTACCCTTTTATGCAATTTGCATTAATTACAGGGCAGGAAACTTTTACCCTTTTATGCAATTTGCTTTAATTACAGGTCAGGAAATTTTATCACTTTTTTGATTTTTACTGCCATACCGTATTGGCAATAGAGATCAAAATCTTTTTATGTCTAACCATGATTTACTTTGTAAATTGCATACACTGGTCGGTTATACCAATGTATGAACTTGATGAGTTTTCACCCATTGATTACATACACTGGTCGGTTGTACAAATGTATGAGTTATTGTTAACTTTTAGGTACCTACCCATTATTCATTTAATTGTTTACCTCTTCGAATTACTTCGTAATGTTTTGATACCGATTAACCACATAATCTATCAGTATCGCTACTTCCGCGATCAACATAGTAATTTTTTTTTATCCATGTCGAGAATTTTGCGACAGGGACTATAAAAGGGGGGGAAATTTTCAGTATTTTTTCGATAGGACGTACCGTTTTCGAGATATAAGCAAATTTGGAATTATTAGATTTTACGCTCGTAAGTTCCCGAAAATAACACCAGTACGTCCCGTGTTTCCCAAATAGTCAATAATGTTATATTTTGCCACTATCTATTTGGAGAAACACTTAATTAACTAAATAAAACCACATTCGTTAACTTGCCAGTATTAATCGCAACCATTAACTAGTTTGTTTTGTTGGAACTTGTTCCATTTGTGTTTTTCGCAACCATTAGGTTGTTTTGTTGGAACTTGTTCCATTTGTGTTTTTCGCAACCATTAGGTTGTTTTGTTGGAACTTGTTCCATTTGTGTTTTTCACACACACGCACATATTTTAATGTATATCAAAATATGTCTTGTATGTACCATACCCAGTACAGTTGCACAATGCTTTTTTTTCTCTCCTATTATTGTAATAATTGTAATTAAAGTTTATTTTAAACTAAATCACTGCCGTTCATATTTGACTAGCCAGCAAGTCGTACAAAGGTTGACGACGTGTGCTAGGTGCTTAAAGCAAATGTTCATTTGATATTACAACACTGTAATGAATTCTATGAATTCTTTTGTTGATTACAATAGCCAGTGCAAAATGCATTTGATTTGACTAAGATTAGTTCAATCATTAACCATAACAAATTTTATGACACGTGGTGGTGAGACTATAATTTTATTTCTTACTTTACTTCGATTTTACTGAAGTGAAACTTTTGTTAAACTGGTACATTACAATACTTTCGCTAATACATTTTTTTACACGACTTCGAGTATAGCGTCTCCGATCTTTATGATTCCCTCAACATTTTGAGAAATAGCTCTAAGGAAAAATAAACCACACCAGTCTTGTTCCAAGTAGCATGCTCATTTTTATTAAGCGTACCTTCCAGTTTTCCTGTGGCTGCAAATTTTGTTATGGGAACAGGTTCATCCCGCTTTAAAGAAAAATTGCATTATTATCGGAATTCCTTAACTCCTGATGCACCCGAATACGACTTAATTTCTAAGTACAACCGTAGGGTTGGGACTGATCGATAAAATGTGTAAACGATTTAGTATGTGTAAACTGTAAATATTTACAGTTTGCAGCACACATACATACTAAATCTTTAGTTTATTTTTTATTTAATATTAATACCTGACCTTACCTGTTTAGACCTGTAATGATAGTTTTACGGCATTTAAATAAATAAGTAACAACCAACTTAAAAAAAGTATGAAATCTTTCTCACTGAAAGGTTGAATTAACAAAACCATGTTCTTATTATTTTTATTAAGCCACGTATAAATTCATTATAAAAACATGTGTCCAACAGAATGATTCGTCACAAATTTTTTAAAGCAGGTGGAGAAGTTCCTCTGCATGTAAAAACAAATTAATTTCAGGTACTTATCAGACGAATTGGTTTTAAAATGGTTTACTTTTTATTTTTTAGAATAGAATAGAAAACTCTTTTTAAGTACATAATTTTTACTATTATCTCTTTTTATGGATATAATTGTAGTAACTTTTCTATTCATTGTTGTGTTACAACGTTAATTGAACTGCAAAAGGTCAATGAAACGCGTTGGTATTTGGCTTTAGTTAACGGAGTCATTTTGACCACATTAAGGCGGTCTAACAAAGAAAAAAAAATGGAATTGTAAGTATTGTAACCTATTTTCCACATTTAAGCCCATATTCCAATAATTGATAAGGAAAATCTTGCCGGGTAATTCACACCGTTTAAACTGACCCCCAGCCCAGCACTAATTCTCAGTCGCATACGTGTAGGAGCCAGTCATGATGCGCATGAGTTTATAAACAAAACCGGTGTCCCCGAGTGGACAGTGGCTCGCCGGCAAGCGACTCGGACGTTGTACTTGTATTCGACAAAGTGTATTCCACTGACACAGACGTAAGTAATCATTAACAAAAAACATGGACAAGCTGTTTGTTGTTTTCGTAATTGGTGAGTTTTTTTTTTGTTTGTTTTTTACTTTAACTAGGTTCTTTAGTAAACGCTGGTATACTTGTATACAGTGACTTTAGTTTTATGGAGTTCATCATCTCCTACCTTCAAGGCATAGTTGCATTAATTTGAAATTACCTACTATTAGTAAATCCCCTATATACATAAAATAAGCTATCCCAAAATATTTTTAAAGAAAGTTTTTCTCAGAACTAGGATAATATCGACTTTAAAAATGCAAGATCGTACCCATTCCTTAAATCTGCATACTTTTGATCAGTCATAATCATATGTAAATATAAAAACTGTAAACATCACGACCGGTTTAAAATACTGCTAATGATAATTCTCATTTTGATACTTAATTCAAATGATAATTATCATAAGCAGTCTTTTAAACCAGTTGTAGTGTGGTATTCAAACTAGATATTTTAAATCCGGTTCCTTCGTTAAAAATTGCGATGTGACATTTAATCATTTGAATCGTGTGTGTACCTTACATTTACATTATATATACATAAGTATATACATTTAAAATATAAAATTAGAGTTTTTTATGTTTCTTTGCCAATTTTGACGGAGATGGCAGCGTAGTCATAAGTAATAAGACTTTTTGCTGTAATTACTTATGATGATAAGCCTTGATAAAAACCTTTTGTATTTATTTTCGATAGCAACAAGTTCTCTAATAATATTGAGTATTCAAGTACCTAAACGTGCGAAAAATACCATTTCGAAGAATAATTCAGCAGCTACGCTTCAACATAGATTAAGCCTTACAAGGCGATTGAAATTAGGTTTAGGTCATAATCAACCTCTTGCCGAAACAAAGCTTAGGTTCCTATTTGTACAAAAAGAAGTGCGCGAGTCACACGGTAGCCGCCGTCTGTTATTGGGGAAACCCAATCTGTCATATTCTCATCTTATAACGGTCTTGTTTAGTTGTCAATTAATTTTAATGACTTGTAATTTCCCTTTATCATTATTTCCTTAATATTCTTTAGTGCGTGGCGATAGCTAAAAATCACTGATTATTATTTCCTCATTTACTTATATTTTTTTTTTTATAATCTATGATAATATTTAAAATAATAATAATAATATGTACATTTATATGAAAAAATAAGTAAAATAATCATAGTAGGGCATCAAAAAATTCGTCCGCATCGCTGTCAACAGGAACAGTGCCCAAAAGGGTGGCAGCATTACCACGTTGAATGGCAATGCTAATTCTTTGGCCAAGAAATAAGCCAGTCCTCTGGTCACGTGAAGAGTCGACTAACCGCTTTATAATTTTGGTTAGATCGGAAAGCAAATCTAAAACCTAGTAACAGACATACCTGCCTACCTATGTAGCACTCTCGAACTACTATGAGACTGCCAATGAGAAGAGCAAGAATACACTGACATACGTAGTCAGATATATAATTGTGCTAATGTTTCGTATTTGTATATTTTACAGCTCTTTTTGCAAATGGCGCTATCGGACAAGGGCAGACACAACAAAATGAAGATGATTTAGAAGATAGATACGGTTGGAATCGCCCGGGCTTTAACCAATTCCCAGGCCAAAGACCTACCAACCCTGGCCAGAACCAGTTCCCCGGTCAGAACCAGTTCCCTGGTCAGAATCAGTTCCCCGGTCAAAACCAATTCCCTGGTCAAAACCAATTCCCTGGTCAAAACCAATTCCCCGGTCAAAACCAATTCCCCGGTCAAAATAATAATGGTCAGAACCCATTCCCTACCCCTAGACCAAATACCGCACCGACAACGGCACCTACTCCTGGGTAAGTAGCCAATTATCCATTGGGTAAATTAATGAGTATTTTGAAAAATATGTCAAAGTTCTTTCTTCAGCATGTATTCCATTAAGATTTTCCTCCTGAACTACCATTTTGACAACGTATTGGTTACGAGCCATCAATAACCCCGAAGGTTTAAAACTCAAGCAGAAACGCTATCTTCTCAACAATGTTATCATTCTAATAAGATTGTGTTGACATACAAATTCAACAATTTTATTTAAAAGACGTATTTGAATAACATTGAATTTTTTTTTTATTGACACTCGTCAATCGATGATTCTGTATGTTTGTATATTATTATATTGTTGTATTTATAAATCATCATCTGCATAACTTTATCCCCACAATGTTGGGGTCAGCTGCCAGTCCAACCAGATACAGCTGAACGAATACCACTATTTTACATGGAGCGACCTCTTTAACCCAGTTACTAAAATACTAAAAATAATGAAGAAATTATTGATGATCGCAGAATATTTTGCAAAGAAATAATTTTAAGATGCGGATAAAGGAAGTCTACCCAAATACTTTGTAATAGCAAAACACAATGAATAAGACGAAATATTTTACTTTTCAGTACCACCACAGTCTCGCCTGCGGTGCGTCAATGCATGAACCAGTGTCCAGTGACTTCTGAGTACAACCCTGTTTGCGGCACTGACAGCATAACCTACACTAACCCTGGAAGGCTGAACTGTGCACAGCTGTGTGGCGTCAGTGAGTATCTGAAAATCTACGTAATAAGAATCTTAAATTAATTCACTGACAGACAACGAAGACCCTAAACCACTGGGTCACGGGGCTTGAAATTTTGCACTTGGGTCTTGGTATGTAAAGATGGTTACCCATTCTCGGACGAACAGCGGCAAGCGTAGCTTAACCTGATCGATCGACCCGTGTGGCTGTTATTACTCAGCCACAAGCCCCTCTTCTGAGCACAGGAAGAATATCTGAAAATCTCTCTCATAAAGGGGTTAAATAGGGGACGAAAGTTTATTTGGAAGCTTCATTTTTGGGGTCTTATTGAAGTGGTATCATAGAAAAGGTTTGGTCGTCTGAATGTGGGAGAGATAAAGAAAATTAAGGGTGTGATTTATTTTAAAAAATATACCCCCATGGCTAATATCATAACGAAGCGAGCAAGCTAAAACAAAACGTTTAAAGTTGAGTGTAAGTAAAGTTGTAAGACAGAAATGGCTGCTTTATCTTATGCGGTAAGAAAGTCTATTATAGTCTAGTATGTTCTGGTGTACAATAAAGTCATCATCGGCCTAGCCTTTTCCCAACTATGTTGGGGTCGGCTTCCAGTCTAACCGGATGCAGCTGAATACCAGTGTTTTACATAGAGCGACTGCCTATCTGACCTCCACAACCCAGTTACTGGGTAATACGATACCCCTTGGTAAGACTGGTTGTCAGACTTTCTGGCTTCTGACTACCCGTAACGACTGTCAAAGATCCACGAATGACAGCCGGGACCAACGGCTTAACGTGCTTTCCGAGGCACGGTGTACAATAAAGTATATAATATAAATAAATGATAAATAAAGTCTAAAAAGTTTAGAAGGATTAATTTAAATTTAAGAAAACTTACTTATTTCACCTTAATATTAGCTCTGTATTCAACAACCCAAACTAAAGAAATGAAATAACTAGCTATTAGCTTTAAAGTTTGTATTTTATTAAGTTTCATTTCGACGTATAGTCTCGTTTTATACATTTTAAAATCCGGTATTCTTCGTTTGACATTGAGAACATTTCCTTGAAAATACAGGTAAAATATTGGAATCCTATTTGATATCGGTTCTTGATCGTTGTTTTTAAAGACCTTGTGAATCATCGGTGACAAAATGCCCTTTCATTTAAATTACTGTCATGGTTAAGCCGTTGTGTCCTGACCTTAGAGAAATTCTTATGACATGATACTTATTGTGCGTATACTGGGATTTACTAAATGATGTCATTCTGTGGGTCTAGGAAATTTATAAATGTAAATAGATCGCAGAAGAGTCTTGATCATTGTCAATGTTATCAATTACAAGCAAATTAAAGAACTAATTTGAAGGTAGCTGGGTTATTCTTCAAAAAAAGTTCATCAACCAGCTAAACACAAACAAACAAAATTCATATGTGAATTATTGAACTTTTTTTTGAAGAATAACATAATTCTTAATTCAAATCCTAACAGTTTTCTCAGAAGAAAATTAACACAAAATGGGGTGTTAATAGCCCCCCCGATTAGCCCGTCCCTGACAGGTTAAAAGGAACGTCACAAATAATAACGTGAATTGAGGAAATATATTGTTTATTATTAGGAATGCTTTGCTCATCACAGAATCAATAAATTCTTAAAACGATGACCGCAAAGACCACACAATTATAGAACAAACACCGTAGCTACAAATTAATGACCAATTGTTGCCAAGTACCTAAGTAATGAGGAAAATAGTTCTATACATAGATGAAAATTAAATATTCACAGTAATGTACATATGTTAAAACATAACACTTAACTATATTGCACCTACTGGTCACTGAAGTTATTACTATTATGGTATTTCTATTTATTAATAAGAGGTTGTTATTGTAAAATAGAGTTGTCGTTTTATGCATTATCCTCTTTGCAGTATTAATACCGTTCTTGTATGCATCATCTATTATGAATGATTCGCTAATAATATTACATAGGTATTTTACCTGCTGCAACAGATCAGTCAAGTTTTACGATCTAATTCCAATAAATATAGAAATACCAAGAAAATTAATTGAAATGATAAATCAATATTGTTTTATATTCGGTATGTTTCTTCAACTACTATCGCTGTGGACATAATTAGTGTTATTTCTTTTAATTCTTGGGAATGAACATAGGCTGCTTTTTGTCTATTGTGCATATGTTCCATGATTTTGCTCTATAGGACCGACAGCTGTGATACGATATATCATTGATACCCTAAAATACGTTGTTTTGATGTTCACTGCCATCAGGAGGATCTTCCTTCGCCTTATGTTATTTTTTAATTACAGCATTGGCGGTGACATATTATAGTGATTGTTATAAATAATAAAGTAACACGTATTGTTTTTACAATTTCAGGTGTGTCCTTGCTGAGAACATCGCCTTGCCCAACTCCAGCCCCGGTCGTCCCCGCATAAGGCATTAATTTATTACTTTAACTAATAGGACTGAATAAATAATAAATGACATAAGTACATTACCATTTTCGGAAAGTGTATGTTGTTGTTATTTCTTTTTCTTCACGTAGGTATGTATGGTATGCACATCAAGCTCCCCGAAACTGTCAAATTTTCGCAATCAACCATGAACCTTATGCTTTAGTAATAAAGTTGAAAATCTATTAAAGTTTGACAGATTGTAGTGGCTTGATGTGCTGGCATCTGTACCTAGACATTGCTTGCATAGCAATATGATATTATCGCACTTCTGAAAACCTAATTTTGATTTTGATTAGTTGGCAAATCAAGAAAGATCTCTGAGCAGTCAAATGTCATTGCCGGGTACAGCGGGGTAATTTTGTAACATGTAGTAATAAATTTTGATGCGTAGGTGTTGGACTTTTCCATGATACAGCAGAATTTTTTTGATAACGCGCGAAAAATTTCTACGCTACATCTAGAATCATAATTATGCCGAATTCATGTTTACAGTTTGCGCACTGGTTATTCTTTTTCTGTATATATAATATTAATATAAGTATCAAAAAATATTTTTCTTTCAACTACGTAGTAATTTTATCATTCATTACTACAAAACCGATCACAAAGGACGTATCTTTTGCTTGGAACCAAAACAGTGCAGAATGTTGTATGAAATCTCATGGTTGCACAGTTTTTCAATAATGCACTGTTTTTTATTGTGTCATGCTTTGCAGCAGAGCCACCATCCTAGAAACCGATCAATTATATCTTAAAATGATCTACGTCAAACGTACATAATGTACGTTCATGTTGCTAATAGGACGATCTGCTCACAGGTCTTTTTGCTTTTAGGACATTGTGCTCATAGGACGTTTTACTTAAATGTCCTTCCGATACGAAAGGGTATTACCGTTATCGCTGTACGTGCATTAGACAATGGTAAAATAGACATTGATTGTGGCTCTGCTGCAGAGCATACTCCCTAGCAGAGCCACAAAGTACATGTACTCAGGAAAGATAAACGCCACTGTTTTTTAATAATAACTGTTGTACGAATAGTGTTTATTGCGTACGTGTTGAAAAATATCATTATTAGACAGTGGTTTTATTTATTTTAGCATAATAAAATTTTCATAGTAAGCGCCTGATTATTTTGTGTCAGCAAAAGTTTTTGTAGACAATAGGACCAGGGTCAGGATGGCTGGACCAAACGAGATATATACACGAGACTATGTGCACTATTTAATACGTGTCATTCTCTTTCTAGCGGTGAAATGACTTTGTACGAACTTGAGTCTAATTTCTAAAATATGTACGAAAAATGTACGAAATTGTACGCTAAATTAAAAAAAAGTACTATAAAGACATATAGTATATTATTTAGTTAATAAAACATTCGATTATAAATATTTACTTTTGAATCATCTTCCTATGACAGACACATCAAGCTACCCGAAACTGTCAAATTTTCCCAATCAACTTTGAACCTGGGTCGTTCGGCCCGCTAAGGGCCGAGTCACACCGGAATGTCAGCGGCCGGCAGCGACGCGGCGAGCACTTTCAGTGTGAAATAATTTTAAACTTTAACTACATACTTTCGTTTCTATCGTTTGTAAATACGTGAAATGCAAGACTGCCTCAGCTAGACGGCAACATCTTTTTCTTGCTACGCACATCTATAATAAAATAAACAAGGCCCTACATATAAACCCATTCACTAAAAAAGAAATTAAAAAGAAAATAAACACCTGGCTACAAACACTGGATTACATACAGACAGAAAAATTAATAACATAAACCATGCAATTGGCAGCTCCCATTCTAAACATGCCCGTTAAACACACACACACACACACACACACACACAAACACACACACACACACCCCACTCACTCAAGCCCACACATACAAACACATTGATACACACCCACCCTCATTCATAAGCCTCAAGCAGATATTATATGATTTAAAATTGTTTAAATTTTATTGCATAAAATCTGTGTAAAACTGAAACTGGGAGAAGACACTGATTCCTGTAACACAGGTTACAACCTAGCACAGGAGTCAGAGTTTCCATATATTAATGTAACATACTTTTATGTCAATAAAATATTATTATTATTATTATTATTATTATTATACTTAAAAGTCCAGTATCGCTTGAAAAGGTCGCGAGGCCGCCCGCGGTGACGCGAGCGGCCGCGCACCTCGCGCGTCTTGTTGGTGTTTCCGCCCGCGGCTGCCAGCGGCGACGCGAGGCCGCTCGCGGCACCGCGGGCGGCTGCGCGCTCCTCACGCCCGCCCCGCCGCAACATAGACTGAGCGCACCATTTCTCTGTGGTCTAGCGACGGGATACGTTGCGTCGTTAGAAATAAAATACCAATTTTAAAACACGATAGTATTGTGCTGCGTTAAACAAAATGTAGGCGCGCAGGGTCTGGATGTCGCGCGAGGCCGCCAGCGGCCGTTGCCATTTCGGTGTGACTCGGCCCTATGGAACTGGGACCGCGGACCAGTTACTCCTTTTAAAAATTGATAATGGTTAACTGGGCCCACATCTGTTTTGCTTTCAATCAAGCGAAGTGCGAATCGTAGATGTCTCGGTTCATAGGAAGCATTGTTGACAGAGATCTCTGTTCATAGATAGCACTTCTTGCCGGAAACTTTGTTCATAGAAACCACTGTTTCACCTTGGTTCACAGAAAGCGCCTTTGATTCACGGAAACCAATTAGATCATTATTTTTAAGTAAAAAATGGCCAAATGCTCAATGGCCCAAAATGGCCCAATGGCTCGCCCTTGCATCCTATGTCGACGGAGCCCCGCAAGAGTTTAAAGTAACCTAACCATTTCTTCATTTATTGTTCCGGGGTGGAAAATCCTCATGGATGTCCGCCACCCTGGGGTGGGCGACGGAGTCAGCCAACCTGACGCCAGAATGGCTGACCAATTTATTTCTTTGATATATTTCTTAACGCAAAGGTAGCAAATTTTTCATTATAGGTAGTAAATAGTAGCACATAGGTATTAAATAGTGCACATAGTTTCATGTACAACATGACGGGGAAGGTATAGTGTGTCTCGTTATTATCAGCCATATTTAAACTAGTGTGGGCTACAGTGCGTTATTTGTTGGATAATGCGCAATAGAATTAAATTAAAAATTTAAAAAACCCCCGACACAAAAAAAATCTAATAAAATTAAATGTAAATAATAAAAGGATCAAATAATTAAAAAACCCCCAACTTATAGAATCTAGGTAACGAGACTAAAATAGATAAATTCATATGGCAGTCGGGGGAACTTTTAGAATAGAAGGTGTTCCACAGAACGGTCCCCCGACTTCCATATGAATTTATCTATTTTAGTCTCGTTACCTAGATTCTATAAGTTGGGGGTTTTTAAATTATTTGATCCTTTTATTATTTACATTTAATTTTATTAGATATTTTTTGTGTCGGGGGTTTTTAAAATTTTTAATTTAATTTTTTATTTCATGCTTTTTGTAGGGACTCCTTAATTTTTGCATTTCATTTCTATTATTTTCTAGCGTTTTAAGATTCAGGTAATTTGGTGTTTAATCAGGTTTTTTATCCGTCAAAAAAGAATTATTAATGTATAGTTGAAGAATAATTTTTAAGAATAAACAGATTTTTTTGTTTTATTATATCCTTTTTCTAGTTCTTCCTTTAGTTATTCAACTTTCGTACAAGTATTTCATAGGGTTAGAAGCATTATGACTACCTCTCGATAAGACTAAATAGCAGATATGACTTTTAAGTAGGATAAGTCCATTCGTAATAATAAAAATAGTCAAACTTAGTGGTCGTAGGTAGGTACAAGTCATCATCATCACGAGGTACGAGTTTTTAGTTTTCATCTCGTTAGTTAATATTCCTCATTCCCTTTCAATATAGTACACATTCTACTTGTCAAGCCCTTGCATTTGATACCTTTATTAAGGGAGTTTGAAGAAAAAATATAATTCGCCATTTTGTGGTGGCGGCCATCTTGGATTGAAATTTGTAATAGCGTATAGTATTCTAATAGTCAAGCCCTTTCATTTGATACCCATATTGAGGGAGTTTTGAAAAAAAAAATGTAAATTGCCATTTTGTGGCGGCGTTTCAAATCCATCTTGGATTTGAAATTTATCATAGTGTATAGTATTTTACTATTCAAGCCCTTTCATTTGATACCCATATTAAGGGAGTTGTGAAAAAATATGTAGTCCGCCATTTTGTGGCGGCGGCCATCTTGGACCGATTTTCATCAAACATAGCTAAGAACACTCCCGACTAATTCACCTTTCAAACAAAAAAAATAAAATCAAAATCGGTTCATCCGTTCGGGAGCTACGATGCCACAGACACACACACACACACACACACACACACACACACAGACACGTCAAACTTATAACACCCCGTCGTTTTTGCGTCGGGGGTTAAACACCCCGTCGTTTTTGCGTCGGGGGTTAAAAACGGTTTTCAGTTCAAATGAGATTATAATTTCACAAACAATTTAATCACGTTAGCAAATTACACACTAGGTACACGACACAACCAGATACGGAACGCGGGACAGTTTCTAAGCACATGTTGTTCGTACGATTTCCAATGTCGAAGAGAGCTCCACATCGTTCTTGTCGCGCTGTCCTCCAGCGTCGACCCCCCACGAACTCAGGCTAGACTCTGTCAAGCGCCACCAGATGGCGCTAGCGTTCCGATTCCAGTCAAATGAATGACTCCGTCGAAGCTTGTCGTCACAGCACTTCCCGCCTCGTTGTCAAGTCAGCTCCCGTACTAATGACGTTTCCGACATACATATCTCGTTTGATCCAGCCATCCTGACGAGACAAAATAATCAGGCGCTTACTATGAAAATTTTAGTAAGCTAAAATAAATAAAACCACTGTTTAATAATGATATTTTTCAACACGTACGCAATAAACACTATTCGTACAACAGTTTTTATTAAAAAACAGTGGCGTTTATCTTTCCTGAGTACATGTACTCAGGAAAGATAAACGCCACTGTGGCTCTGCTAGGGAGTATGCTCTGCAGCAGAACCACAATCAATGTCTATTTTATCATTATCTAATGCACGTACAGCGATAACGGTAATACGTACATTATGTACGTTTGACGTACATCATTTTAAGATATAATTGATCGGTTTCTAGGATGGTGGCTCTGCTGCAGAGCATGACACTTTTTATTTAGATATAAATTTACACAGAGGTTTAATGTCTCCCATTAAGTTTAATATAAAATGAATGCATTAGATCAAAAAGATACTGGCTGAAAATAAAAATCGGCTGAATAAAACCGACTTGGTGAAAAAAAAACAAATGGCGCGCATTTTGTAAAACTTTGATACTTTATAAGTATTTAGCAAGAAAAGTTTAAAAAAATGGAAATAGACAGCAATAGCGATATGAATGCAACTCCAGAAAGTATAAAAACAGCTGCAAATGAAATTGTTAATAACCTTTTGCCGCAAAAGTCGCGGGATAAATATTTAAAAGCTTAGGAAAATTTTGTTTTCATTAACATGAGTTTTCATTGTGAGTAGGTATATTTTATAACGGTAACAACTTAACTCTCGTGCATTAATAACTCACTTTGCGCTCGATGCAACAATCGACTATTATTACCGTCTTACAAAACATTGCAGTCTGCGCCTATACAGGAGAATTAATGATCATCGCTGCATCATCGTAGGTAAGTAAGTATATGTACCTATGTTAGCCCAATGGGACTCTCTAGGTATTTATTTTTATAAGAACGAAATTATTTAAACATATTTGTTGTACTTAACTTTTTTATGAGGGCAGCAAAGCGGGTAACTTTTAATTCATTTAAGTCATTATGAAACATGATGACATTTGTTAGTTAATTGTATGTACCAATGTCCAATCAACACCATCCAGGTGATTTTGCCACCAGTGCCACTTAGAAGTAAGCTGACTTTAACACTAAACTGCTCTGACAGCGAAAAAGTGATTCGAAAAAAAGTTATAATCTATGTGTTAAACTATTATTTTAAATCCAATAAAAGTGGATAAACTTAAAGGATTATTAAAAATAGACGAATTGAATAGAAAATTACGAAAAAAAGCAACATTTCTGAAACTAAATCCAAGTGACACTGACGGAAGAGAAGTGACAGATAGTATCAGCCCGGTCGCTACTTCGTAAACCAGCATTATAAAAATTAAAAAAAAACCCGCCCTTAGTGTAGTTCTGCAATAACAGACAAATATCATAGAAATCATAAGCGTGCGCGTGCGCATCTTGTGTGTTTTATGTAAGTAAAAATATTTGTACTTCCATAAAACACACACATGGTGTGCATGTATTTATGATCTACGCTATATAGCATACTAGCAGCGTCGCACTGTTTCACCCGCATAGGTGTTGCTCCCATGGGAATATCGGGATAAAAACTATCCTATGACCTTTCCCGAGACTCAAATTATCTGTATACCAAATTACATATAAATCGGTTCAGCGGTCTATGCGTGAAAAATTAACATACAGAGAGACAGAGTTATTTCGAATTTATAATATTAGTATGGATAGACAAAAATGGCCGATTTGGCAAATTATAAGACTAGGATAAGTTTTTGAGTTATACAAACATTAATGTAGGGAACAGCTGATTTTTTTACGCGATTTCAGTATTGGTCCCATTGTAAAAGTTGTTCATAATGATGAGCACAATGAGCTCTTAAGAGGTTGTTAATGTTTTACCAATAACCCTGTATATGGGAAAATATAACAGATATGGATCCTATGCTTTGGTCGAAAGGGATATCTGCACCAAGCTCTCTCAGGAATTCATCAACAGGAACAGGAACAGTCCCCATAGAGGAGACAGGGGCTTATCGATGATTACGCCATAATGGCAGAGACGCCGAAACAGTTAGACCAGAAGTGCACTGTCAGTAAATGGAGCCTCGTGGCGGGTTGGCCTCGATATGAATTTGGGCAAGACGAAAGTCATGTTCTCGTGACAGTCCACACGTCTTGCAGACTCCAATCTACATCGATGAGTTGCTTTATCGAAGTTGTGAACGAGTATGTCTACCGTGGGGCAATTCATCCAGCTCTGTAGACACGACTTTTCGATTAGAAGGATCCAGTTGGTAGCGTTTAGAAAATTTCGTCAAGTGTTCTCGGCTAGGAGAACAGCGTGTTGACGCAGCCTGGGACAGGCCTATGGCCAGCAGTGGATAAAGAAGGCTAAAAAATATATTTACCTAAGGTTTGGGTATTTACCCGAATTGGAATTTACATGGATATTTTCTCTTTGGGTGTTTACCCGGCGCCCATTTTTTCTGTCTGTCCATAAGTTTTTCTCGAGATCTAAGAATTTGAATTTCGGCGTACACAGTTCGCCGGTCCAAGACCAAGACCAAAAAAAATGGCCAACTGCGAGTCGGCCTCGCACACGAAGGGTTCCGTACCACAAGGCAAAAACGCCGAAAAAAACATGCTTGTTGTATGGGAGCCCCCCTTAAATGTTTTTAGTGTTTGTTGTTATAGCGGCACACATACTTTGTGAAAATTTCAACAGTCTAGCTATCGCGGTTCTTGAGATGCAGCCTGGTATTTTTGCTCGATATCAAAAATACCCCCTTAAATGTTTTTAGTGTTTGTTGTTATAGCGGCAACAGAAATACATACTTTGTGAAAATTTCAACAGTTTAGCTATAGCGGTTCTTGAGATGCAGCCTGGTAACAGACAGGCAAGACGGACAGACAGCGAAGTCTTAGTAATAGGGTTCCGTTTTTACCCTTTGGGTACGGAACCCTAAAAATATATTTTTTTAGATTTATTTGGGGGATCAGTTCGGTCTTTGGTAACAAAAAGTTTTAATTACCAAACGTGTGGTGGTAGGTACTGTTTCAAAGAACCGTATTTAAGGATTAAGGAAAGAAATATTTTTTATAATGTTTGGTTTAACAGCCTTGGAGATATACATAGGTCAAAGTTTGCAAAAAATACCGCATCCCACCTTATTTATCCACTTGGTTTTTTTTATATTTTTTATTCTTTATTTTGACGATAACGTTATAAGATATTGATATCTTATAGGAAAATGAAATAATACTGTAATAATTGCATAAAATAAAAAATATACCAAAAATAGATCCATATATAGAATTACGAAGGCCTTTTGTCCTGTGTAGTAAAGCCTCTTTATCAAATAAAAATTGACACTACTTTTTTGACACTATGTTATTTATATGTATAGTTTATTAATTACGGCCAGTTAATTATGACGCCAGCAACCGTTCCTAAAACAAACTGCTCAGTGTAGATTGGTTCGAAAATTTCATTGTGTGAGCTTGACTCGCTCTTTGTCGGTTTTTTATAATCAATTCTTACTACTACTGTCAGCCTATATTATCTCATTGCTGGACAACGACCGCCTCCTTGACTTACAGTTGACTTGGGCTAGTGTGGAGCAACATGTATTTATTTGTCAAGCTCATCTCCGCTATCTTTTGCATGGTCTGCCGTGACTCTGTTCGACTTCGACTTCCTTCTTCAATTCATTGCGATTTTTATTAGTAACTAGATTAAATACCCATGAATCCGTATAGCTATATAATTATATATACAGCCTTAGATTTATTTATTTGATTTATTTATTTGTATAAACATGGTATACATACAAGAGCATGCAAGATGATAATAAATTCCATTATACTTAGTCCAATCATGTTTAGCCTTATAATATATTGGCGTACAAATATTTCGAGTCACATTGCTAGTTTAATCAATATAATTAATAAACATCATAATAAAACTAATGTCAGACAAGTTTTTCGACCAAAAATTCAGACACACTATAATATGCCTTTTGCGATAAAAACACCATCAACTGACGTTTGAGCGCATTGATACTTAGCTCCTTCCAATGCTTAGGTAGCTTGTTAAAGATAGTTGGGGCCATGCAGATGATACTTTTGCGCATGAGTGCAGTTTTAGCAGGATATACGCGAATTATGCTCATATCCCGTCTGTTACGTGGGACAGCATCCTGTAAGCGTGGAAATAATTTGGGATTCGCTTTAACAAACATTACAGTTTCGAGGATATATAGGCAAGGCAAAGTCAAAATCTTGTATCTTATAAAATACGGTTTACAAGTATCAACAGTCTTCAGCCTAAACATTGACCTAATGCATCTCTTTTGGGCCTTGAATGCGATGTTGAAATCAGTAGAATTTCCCCAAAAGATTATGCCGTATCTTAAGTGAGACGCAGCTAAGCCGTGATAGGCCGCAATTAAGGTATCTACATTCACGACTGCAGCTAGGGAATGCAAGGCGAAAGCAGAACTACAAATTTTTTTACAGAGATTCTCTATGTGTGATTTCCAGTCCAGTCTTTTGTCAATAATTAGTCCGAGGAATTTAGTTGTATTAACGCTTTCAATGATTTTATTATCAATATTTATGTCCAAATTATTACTCGTCAAACGTTGACTAAAATGCATGATATTAGTTTTATTTAAATTGATCTTTAAATTATTATAGTCTAACCATTGTATTATAGATGTCAAAGAGTTGTGAATGTCAAGTTTATATTGGGTCATGTCATTATTATTATTAGCAATTGTCACTGTACTGTCATCTGCAAATAGAGTCATGGGATGTGAAGTTGATTTTGGTAAGTCATTGATGTATAAAGTAAAGAGAGGAGGTCCCAATACACTACCTTGTGGAACACCAAAGGTAACGTGACGCTCATCTGAATCAAATATCTCTTCTTTTTTAGTAGCTATATTGATTCTAGTTATTTCTGTCTTTTGCCTTCTATTGTCTAAATAAGATTTCATTAAATTGAGAACATTACCTCTTATTCCATAAGCGTCAAGTTTTTTAATTAGAATGTCATGATTTACGTAGTCAAACGCTTGCGTCATGTCGCAAAAGATAGTACATACAGGTGTTCTTTTGTCCATCTTTGTCAGTACCGTGTATAGAAAGTCGTAGATTGCCATATTAATAGTTTTATTTTCACGAAATCCTTTTTGCTCGTTACATAATATATTATTTTTTTCAATGTAGCCGTTTAATTCCTTGTGTATGAATTTTTCAAAAACTTTAGAAATAATTGGAATCAGTGAAATAGGCCTATAATATTCCATGATCTCTCTATCCTCTTTCTTAAATATCGGCCTTATGACTCTTATTACTAATTCTTGTAACTAGCTGACCCGACAGACGTTGGCCTGTCCAAATTTCAATAACTCATACATTGACTTATGTTATTACTAGAATTCATAAGTACAAAGTTTTCCCAAATTTTCTCATTTCGCCGGATTTTTTTTAAATTCTTCTTTCCGTAAAAGCTGATTCTGACTGTTACGAACATTTTAAAACAAAAAATATATAGCCAAATCGATCCAGCGTGCATTGTTATTTTTTCAAAGATAAGTCTATTTAGCCCAGTTTTAACAATACAGTTTATAAGTGGTAAAAAACGATTATTTCACGACATAAGAACCGGCCATTACTTACTTTTCGACTTCATTTACATAGATAAATAAATAAAAAGTAATGTTTGTCTGAAGTGAATGAATTGCAGAGTTATTTTCAAAACAAATATCGTAGAGTCATCTCAACACCCCTCTTCCTTGAATTTGTATATTATATTTGTAAATAGTATGTACATACATATATATAACTTATTTATGTATTTGTGTAGGTACCTAGTTTTAATAGCTTTTTTTATAATTGTTCCTCTAGCTACACCAAAGCACCTGCCATCTAATCTCTTCACCACTCTTGGTTGACTGGTAGAGAATGCTTAAAGGCATTAAGTCTGTCTTTGTACCTTTTTGTGCGAAAAGTTTAAATAAATAATTGAGTAAGTGACTAATAAAACATTAAATAAATCAAGTTAAAATAAACTGGGAATTCCGACTAGCGCCGAATAAACCTGAAGGTTATGCGGTAATAGTACCTATAGACTCAGATACAGGTAACCTCCACGTGAGTAACTCATGAATCACTAAAAAAAACTAGTAATCAAGACTTTAAACGGTGCTATTGATAATAATTCAAGAAGAGTTACTAAGAAACGAAGAGAACCAGCAATTAAGCAATAAAATTGCAGACGAGATATATAATCTTATTGATTTTTGGTCGATTATTAGAATTTAAATGTTAAAAAAGACGTGTTATTATACTTTTTAAATTGAGAGGACATCTAAAATTGGAAGTGCATAGCTTGATGTGGCGTTGTGTGTACAAACACGCTGTGAATGTGTGTGTCAGCACACGAGCCCTTGTTACGTCAGTACCGTCCGAGACAATGGCGAAATCGGAAGTGTGTGTGTGTTATGTGCTGAGTGTGCTGACGCTACTCGTCTTCACGCATATATTCACAGCGTTTTTGTACCTTTACTTGGTTACCACAACCGTTTGTATATAAAAACCGTTACCGTTTCTATCTAAACGTGGATGTTGTCTACGTCAGCCTACATTTGTTTAACATGACAGCATAATATTAATAGTCAAAGCCGGTGAAGGATGGCAACGGGTAATAACCTTCATTGGTTGGAACGTTTTCTTTACGAACGCCAAAGAGAATCGCTTGGATCTACATTACATTGATTGACAATTTCCTTCCGAATTCTGTTCGAAATAAAATGCAGTGATTGTTAATGTTGATTGATAATGTTGGTATAGTTCCAAATCTAGCAAAACCATAGATATATGAAAGAAGACCAAAACCGATTACTCAGACCAATATAAAGGTCATATACCTACTTAAGTAAAACTCACTGCTAGGGGCATATCTTTAATAATCCGATCCAGTACGTCCTTTGCTACTTTCCCCCAGCGACGCCCTAAGCCGACGTCCGTACCACACAGGAGGTGCCCTTAGCGTGTAGTCGCTTAGTTATTAAGTTTTTTAAATCCTGACTGGAGGCCTTAATTTATTGAGGCACACCGCACACACAGGCAAGACGGCACCCTAATTGCGTAACACACTATTACACTCAATTTGCATCATTTTGAAGCATATTTCTAATCCATTGCTCTATAGGTAGGAACAGGATGTTAAGTTCACTCATCCTCTATAGAAAAGGAAGGATCCTCCGACTAGACGGGTGTTGTGTCTGGCGGGCAACTGCCCGATGATTCATGTCGGACGTCGGGCCGTTGTATCTATGCTAGTTGCGCAATAAACTCTGCTTGCGAGATGCAGGATTTTGCGTGACGTCCGTATGACGCGTTGTTCTCATGTGGCTTTGTAGATACCACTACAGCTCCATATGTTCGAAAAATGTGTCTGCTCAACAACGCAAATAACACAATGAATATTGTTGAACTGTCAAAATGAAACCCATTGCTACTGATACTTGTTACGCAAGTATCCTGCCGGTTAAGCAGCCGACAACCTTCTAATGCCATATCTAAAAAAAAATTGCATATGCCATTGCGAGATGCCATATCTAAAAAAAAAAATTGCATATTCTGAAGGTTTTTTGTGGTGCCCAGATGGCCTTTAGATTCAGAATAATATCACCCAGTCAGCAAAGTGGCATCCGGCTGCCTGAGTTGCGTTACACGTGGAGGCCGTTTTTATACGTGGTCTGGTGACTAATAATATACTATCTGGAATTAAAACCGTAACGTATTCAAAATAGTTACATTTAATTGCCGTAAAATCTATGAATTACCAAACACAATTAAAGAAATAGAGCGAAAAATAGAATGATACGCTTTACGAACCTGTAAAGATACAAAAGGTCTCGTTAAGAGTATACAGCTTGTATCAGAAAGATGTGGTTATATTTATGTTTGTTATGTACAGACTGTCAAAAAACTTTCTACATGGGACCAACATCATAATCACGAAAAACATATAAACTGTCTCGTACAAAACTTCATTGCTACCTGGACCCAAACTTATGGTAGGGCTGTTTATTTTTTCGCGATTACGATGTTGATCCCATGGAGAAAGTTCTTCAGTTTGATGGTCTGTACCACACCCTTAAATAGGACCACACCTTTTGATACATGCTGTATAAGCCAGAAAAGTCGCCATTAGTGATGTCACGATACTGTTAACGGTCTTTTTCATTTAATTGGTATACTATAAAGGCTTTTATTCTGTCCTGCAGGACTAACAGCAACATACACCAGTCTAAAATTAAAAGATAAAACTAGAAGACGTCAGGTTGCGTTTCAAAAACTCGTACTTCTAGTCTAGTATTTGTATGTGTTTATTTTTAAACCTGTTGAGGACCTGTTGCCTCATAACTTACAAAGTGTATATTTTTAACTTAGATGTCAATGTATGGCATTTATCAATTCACTGAATAGTTTTAAACGAAGTCTCTATAAATTATTGCTTTCGTAAGTCAAATGCATCGTAACATCCAAAAATATTTAGTCTGGTGATAAAATTTAATTCCAATTTCAATAACATAATTATCGACTTCTAACGACGTTGAAACCTCAAATTGATTGACGAACCTGAAACAGCGGAATATGAGATAATTTCATATCTGTTGTGATTGGACTATAATAATAATTGACCATACGAAAATGATACAAGATGAAAACGGGTTGTGAGAGGAAAATGTAGAGGGGATATATGTTAAAAGTACAAAACTTATTCGCACGTGTTTTAAAGACACAGCTCATTTTGTAAATTGGCCTCGAACTGGGTGATTGTGTGCAGTAACTTAGAATAAGCATATTTACGATAAGTTTAGTGTTAATGAAAAAAATGAAGAAATTAGTGTACATCGGTAAGTGATAATTTGTTATTCTTTTGATAAAAAATGTAAAGAATGTAGTCACAACCGGAATAAAAATAAAAATCGTGTAGTTTCAAGGATACCCACTCGGTTTGGTTTTTTGATGATATTTAAGTTCATAAGTCATTTAATAATAATTTTGTGATTTGGTACTTAAGTGTAAATTGTTAGATGTATAATAATTTTGTATAGGTAAGCAATATAATGTTAATAATAAAGCTAAAACACATATAGTACCCACTTAACTAAGTAAAGATAAGCAGGGTCTACTTCATGCGGTAAATTATGTTTCAAAACAAAGATCGCAAATGATCTTTAGAACACAACATTTAATAAGAATTGTATAATAAATAATTATTGGATTAGGTACGATATCTACGTGTGCATCACTTGACTTTACTGCCATTAAGTTGCACATTACGTGTCCAGTACTAGTATTCAACCTGTTCCTATAAAACCTTACTTTTATACGTGATCCATACATCAGCTACATGCAAAGAACTACACTATAGGTAACTGACCTATCTCAATTCTCAACAAATTACTTAAGGTACAGACGCCAGCACATCAAGCTACCCGAAACTGTCAAATTTTCCCAATCAACTTTGAACCTTATACTTTAGCGATAAAGTTGAAAATCTATTAAAGAAATTTGACAGATTGTAGTAGCTTGATGTTCTGGCGTCTGTACATTCAACTTTGTCTAAGATTAAGATTTTTTCTTTGTCTTTTTATATTGATACTTTATTGCCATAGTAATATCTTTGCCTAAAATTAATGGTCCAGGTTCATCATCTGCCTAGCCTTTTCCCAACTATGTTGGGGTCGGCTTCCAGTCTGACCGGATGCAGCTGAATACCAGTATTTTACATGGAGCGACTGCCTATCTGACCTCCACAACCCAGTTAATGCGTAATACGATACCCCTTGGTAAGACTGGTTGTCAGACTTTCAGGCTTCTGACTACCCGTAACGACTGTCAAAGATCCACAAATTACAGCCGGGACCAACGGCTTAACGTGCTTTCCGAGGCAAGGAGGGGTCACGGTATGTAAAGATGGTCACCCATCCACAGACCAACCGCGGCAAGCGTAGCTTAACCCGATCGATCGACCTGTACGGCTGTAATTATTTAACCTGGACCGTTAATGGTCCAGGTTACCTGTCGTAATCACTTAGCTAGCTAATCAGCCTATAACGTTCCCACTGCTGGGACACTGGGCTCTTCTCTGTGAGAGGGAGTAAGTTGGAATCCACCTCGTGGGACCAGTGCCAGTTTTCGAAATTCTGGTCAGGGGACATGCCGGTTTCCTCACGATGTTTTCCTTCACCGTTTTTGAGAGCAACTCTGATGAAAAAAAATCCACAAAGTATAACAACTGCCTGGGTTCGAACCCACGACGCACGACTCGTTAGTCGGGGGGCCGTTAAGAGCGTTTACGCCGTACGAGATTTCATACAAACTTTCAAGCTCTTATTTTTCGAAATGAATGTACCGATTTTAATGAAACTTCATACGCATAAGCGGATACAAAGGTTTAAAAAGTTAGTAGAGAACATTTTCGAAATGTCTTATTTAAAAAAAGATAATTGAAAATCTCTGTTTTTACGGAAAATTTAAAATCGGTCAAATTTGGCTGTAACACCTTTTTTCGAAAATGTTCTCTACTAACTTTTTAGACCTTTGTCTCCCGCTTATGCGTATGAAGTTTCATTAAAACCGGTTCATTCATTTCGAAAAAGGCTTGACGCTGTACGGCGTAAACGCTCTCTGGGCCAGCACATTATTTGTATCTTTCGCACCCGATCGAAGGCCTATAGCACGAAAATTTTTGATGTTATCGTAGGTTATGTTAACATTTTGTTTCTTTAAACGTTAATATTATTATGAACGCATTTTTAATACGAGAGTAGCTTTATCTACTAATCCATTGCCAAAGTTCCTCTTCATTTTATTATAACATTTCATCTTATTTCTCAAGTATTAGTAGATATTAATCCTTAACAGCTTTCAATAACTTGTTAACCTAATTTATAAAAATAATCTAATTCCATCTACGACAAATATTTGTTTATATATAAGCCTCAATGTTTGTGTATTTACTGTGTAGTAAAGTGTCACATTAGTTTCTACTGTTTTCCTAGGTTTTACTGGTCAATGACTTTTGGAGATGGCTGTCAGCCAGACATTTATATACTGAGATGTATTAAGTTGCTAACCAAACGTAGGACACCACAAAACGCTCAGTTTTTTGTCACACAGTTAGGCGTATTGGTATATTACAAGCCAGAAAAAAAGAGTGTAATGTCAAACGATCAAAGAAAAGACTAAGAGCTGATTTTTCCATTGCCAGATAACTTTTATTCGAGGAATAAAATTGACGTTTGACAGTTTTTGTATGAAATAACTATCAAAATTTCAAAATTATTCCCCGAATAAAGTTATCAGATGATTAAAAAATCAGCCCTTATTCAAAAAAATAATATTATTCGTCACATAATTCTCAAAACTTTGAGCGTAAACTATCATATTTTATGTAAATAGTAAAGGGAATTCAATCAACTAAAAAAATTCCTGAAAATTATTCCACTCAGGCGAACATTTATTTTTTAATTTAATTAAAACTTTAAAATTACTTATATTTTCGTCAAACGCACCGCTGTTTCGAACCTTATTTGTAGCCGCGATGAGCTATTGTCAATATTACCTAAAATGTTGCTTCTTACCCGTGCCTACTCATTCTGATGTTGTCCTAGTTCGTACTGCGTCCTTTTGCGGTATTGCTTGACCTCAGAATAAAAACGGTGTTTTCGTAACAAAAGGAGTTTAAAGACCACTATAAGGTGCAATTTAATTGCTTGTGGCAAAGTTGCACTGACTAAAAAGTGTTTAGACGATGCAAGTCATTTGTTGCTTCAATTTTATTTAATGCCACAGGCAAGACACTTGTATCGTGTAAATAGGGCTTAAATACTATGTTAGGATTATAAACGGAGAATAGGTTTTGGTAGGTACTTTGACCGCGTAGGTATTGCACTTATCTATGATTTTTTTTTATTTTTAACCGACGAAAAGTTTCTACGCAAGGGGGTCTAGAATGGCCATGTCTTTTCACGGGCCCCGGAACAGGCCACCATCGGGATCCCAACTAACGGTAGGAGGCTAGGAGGGGTTCACATCGGCGTCGAGACAACGATGAAATACCTGGGTCTCGTCCTCGACAGCCGGTGGAACTTCGTCGAGCACTTCCGACGTTTGGCCCCCAAACTGGAACGGGCCGGGCCGCCTTTAAGTGGTTCTTGTCCAACCTGAGGGGGCTAAACGCCTCTTGCCGGAGGCTTTACGCGAGAGTCGTGTGGTCCATGGCTCTATATAGGGCCCCGGTGTGGGCGCGTTCACTGCGGCGGCGAGCCGCCCGCTATCTGAACGCGCGCCAAAAGCTGGTAGCCGTAAGGCTGATCTTGAGATACGAGGCGAGGCGGCAAGCCTCCTTGCCGGACTGGGATCCACCATGGGATCTGGAGGCGATAGTCCTCGCGCGCCTGTATGAGTGGCGCGCGGAGGCACTAGGCCGGGGAGAAACTCTGCTTCCGCGGCAAATCGCGGTGGAGCGGACGGACCTCCGGCGCGATCTCATGGCGGGAGCGACCGTCGCAACCCAGCGCAGGGCACGCCAGGATAGTGGCGATAAGAGACCCCTTTGAAAAGTGGCTAGAGAGGCGTCACAGCGCCCTCACCTACCGCCTGACGCAGGTGCTCACCGGACACGGATGTTTCGTGAGGTTCCTGCACATCATCAGGCAGGAGGAAACGCCCGGGTGTCACCATTGCGAGAATCGCCCAAAGGACTCGGTGGAGCATACGGTGGAGGTCTGCCTCGCTTGGGCGGGGCACCGCCGTGTCGTCATAGAGGCGATAGGCAGCGCCGGCGACCTCTCGCGTCCGGCCCTGGTTCAAACCATGGTCCGGGACGAGAGGGAGTGGGAGGCAGTCACCTCCTTCTGCGAAGCAGTCATGCTAGCGAAGGAGGTGGCGGGATGGCAGCTGCCGCGGGAGACGCTCCGGGCATTGGGAGCCGCGTGACGACTCCCGGCCAACGTACATAGGCCTGCGGACGTAGAGTAATGGGTAGCTCACCGTCCGATCAGGACTTCCCATCCTCAAAAAAAAAAAGGGGTTTAGAATAATTACTAAATTCGTGGTTACAGTTTGCGCGTCGATGTCCCGCCACACTGTATAAATAAAATATAGTAATAGATAATGACAACAATCATTGATGAATTTCATTAAGAAAATGAATTAATAATTAAGGAACCATTTTGTGTATCGATTGGTTAATTACTTCGTATAAAATTGCCTATCGTTTGATGTATTTAGAACTGGTTCTAATATAGCTTACTTAATGGCTTTTAAAGTGAAAACTAAAACGTAGGTAATTAACTTTTTCGTTGTTGCTATAGTTATAGCAGTAGTAGTATGTAGTCAGTAGTTACTGACTATATTATTTACTACTCGTGAATCTACAGTTACTTTGCGGCATGTTGTTGTTCACGGTGTAAACACAAAATTCCTAATTTAAAATAATAAGGTTAAACCGAAATTTATTTAATGAAAAGTTTGGCTACTTACTACCTAATTATATAGAATCTGAGTAGATAGTTTTAATGGACAATTTAACTAGACCAACTAAAATTAACTTAGTCATTGATTTTCAGCATTAGTGGTGTTTTTGGGCACTGTAGCTGTTCAAGGCTATGGTCCGAAAATAAATCGCAAAAGAGGTCCACAGAAATCATCCCACTGGTCCCACAATAGGCCTTCACATGGGTCTCACCATGGACCGCCACAAAGACCACACCAGAGTCCACACCACCGGCCACATGATTTTGGACCTCCCAATCAACACGGCAACTGGGATGATTCACCCGTATGGGATGATAGATCAGATTCTAGGGATAGTAGCGGAGACAGAGGAAGCTATGATAGCCATGGACCCGATGATAGTTACGGTCCTGACGATAGTTATGGTCCCATTGATTATAGTCGCGAAAGAGACAGTTCAGATCGCTTTAGATCATCTTATGAAGACTACGATGACTCGTACGATTACCATCACTCGAAACATCCTTGCAAGCCACCTCATAATGAGTAAGTAAATCGGCACTGGTTTTAATTAGGAATAACTATTAAATAAATGAATGAATGATTCCCGTCACTGACCTGGTGAAAGCGAGTAAACAAAGGTACAGACGCCAGCACATCAAGCTACTACAATCTGTCAAATTTCTTTAATAGATTTTCAACTTTATTGCTAAAGCACAAGGTTCAAAGTTGAAAAATGGAAAATTTGACAGTTTCGCATAGCTTAATGTGCTGTCAACTGTAGAACAAAGCTTTCAAATGTTAACCATGACATCTTTTAAACTAGGGTCAATCTTGAAAGTACCTATTTTAATTTAACCCTGCAGGTAATCTGCAGAGTTAAACCAATTAAAAGGCATTTTTTTTATTTTAATTGTGATGATGATTTTGATTGTTCAAATCGATGTTAATATTATCATTATTGAATGCTGATATTTTTTTTGTTGCAGAAAACCTACAAAGACAACACCAAGAACTGTATCGACTACACCGAAGCCCATACCGACAACACCAAAACCTATACCAACAACACAAAGGATTCCCCGAATCCCAACTTTACCACCGCATCCAGCACACACACGGTTTACACCTAACCCGACAGGAACTACTGCAGCCTGGAGACCTAATCCTACAACCCCTCAAATTATCCCACGTCCTACGAGAACCATTGGCCCTATCCCCACGCCCCCAACCCCGCCTACTGTAGATACTACTAATTGGGAAACCACTACTAATTCTGTTCCTGAAACGACAAGTTTTATTCCTTTACCAACAACTAACCCTAATCCCGGAGTTGAAACAACAACAGCGGAAGAAGAAGAATTCCCCACGATATCACCGGAAATAGAAGAATGTATAAATTTGTGCCTTTCCACGCCTGAGTATAACCCCGTATGTGGCTCGGACGGTGTAACTTATAACAATGAAGGAAAGTTGTTTTGCGCGGGCTCCTGTGGAGTCAGTAAGTTGAGTTTTAATTACCTGGTTTTATTTTTTAAGGATGTAAATTTAAAAAAAATATCGCGTAGCTCTAAACTCTATGGGGTTTATTTATAAACAATGATTAAAGTTAAGTGACGTTTAAACGTCAAAAATGTATGGTTAAAATTAACTTTAAGTAACGTTTATAAATGAAGGAGTAAGTGTTTTAGTAAGATTTCTCATTCATTTTGTGATGTATCGTTAATTTGGAATTTTTGCGGATAATAATAAAAATAATCTATTTATGCAAGAGTATACAGTAATTTAAATAATACGGTGATGCACTTTATTATAATTTTAATCATCTGTGTCTGAAGTTCTGAACTTGATATAAAATATCTATATTTCAGACATCACTGCGCTATTCCCCTGTTAAAAGCGACACTTAGTTTTCAATACCTTTGTTTAACCTAAGTATACATCTATAAGATATTGTGAAAACATGTCCAAAATTTTTTCCATCATTGTTCCATCAAAGTGAAATTGTGAGAAAAACAGGCCTATTTTTTTTGCTCAATTTATCCTGATACTAAAGTGCTCTATAATATTATAATCCTCAAGATTTATTTACAACGTTGAATATAATAAATGATTTCTTCGAATACACAGTACCTGAATTTAGCAAGAGCTGAGTTCCGTGTTTTTTTATGTGCAATGTTCTTGTTTCTACGATACAGAGAATCGTATAAGCAACTTAATATTATTATGTTATAAGTATTTGGCACGTGTCAGGCCATCGACCCATTCCTTTTTTTTTAACTCTTTCCAATATTGTTACAGACGTGACTTTAGTACGCAGATCTGTGTGTCCACCACCCAATTGGGATTATGATGATGGTACTGAACCGCCTCCTCCTAGAACGACTACTACAACACCTGCTTTCCATGGACGTACAACATCATTGTCTAACTTCCAGCGGTGTATGAGACTATGCGACATAACCGCATCCTTTACTCCTGTTTGTGGGACAGATCTCATTACTTATATGAATATGGATCGTTTGAAATGTGCTCAAAGTTGCGGCGAAGGTGAGGTTAACTTACTTATAAGAAAATTAGTGTAACGTTAACTATGAACATAAAATTAATATGTATTAGATTAATGGTGCTATACAATCCTCATCTTTCTCCTATTTTTTTAATGTAGGTAATAAGTTATTCATCGTACCCAACTAATGAGGGACTCTCCAATTAAAAATGGATCTACCTAACTACTTTTGGCTTTGGAAATTTCACGTAATTTCTCATTTAATTCTGAGGATGATGAATAACTATTTAATTAATATTATTGTCATTATGGAACATTGTTATAACCAAGTACGTTTCGCAAACAGAAATTAAACGCAATGGAGTGTTTAATAAACTCTCGATCTACCTAACCCTGCGGGGAATACAGGCGTGATGTTATGAATTGTTGACATGACCTGTACGAAGTATATATTGATTAATTTTCCGCAGTTGTCGAAGTTTTATGTGAGAAAGCATGCGCTGCCTGTGGGTTCAACCCAGTCACACCTAAAACAACACCTTTGCTACCGTCAACAACCCCTCAAATTGGCAGATCTACCCAGGAACCTGATATACAAGACTGTATAAATGGGTGTCCGGTAACAATGGAAAATAATTTCGTTTGTGGCTCAAACCACGTTACGTACAGAAATCCAAGTCACTTGGTTTGTGCTCAACTGTGTGGAGTCGGTAAATATAATTTACATATTTTTCACTTAAGTTCGGCATCAAATATTTTTCATCCATTTATCTGCATACTGAAATTGACTTTTACCTGCAACAAATTTAGCAAAAAATACACTTTCCCTTTGATCCGTGTCCCATGGAAGTTCCTATCTTTCGAATGCGTCGTGTTCGGATCGGCTGTTTCTTAAAGTACCTAACCGTCGCCGTTGCCGATAAAACACATTGCTAGACTTGACATTTAAATATTAATTACAGGCGTAGCCGTATCTCGTTTAGGACCATGTGGTCCTACTACGACTTCTTCAACCACTACATTAGCCCCTACACCAACTTTATCACCTGATGTATTGAGCTGTATACGACGCTGTCCGGTAACGACTGAATATGATCCCGTTTGTGGGTCAGATGATCTCACCTACAATAACCTTGGGAACTTAGATTGCTCTAAATTTTGCGGCGTTGGTAAGTTTCCTTCCTAGGTAAAATTTAATTAACTAGTCTAATACGGTTTTACAAATCACTCTAATTTTTAAATTGTATATTTCAGAGGTGGACTTCAAATACAAATCACGATGTGTCGACGAATTTGATCTTGGCCCTGATGGAACTGATAGCACACCATCACAAACTACGCAAAATATTAATGGAAACAAGGATCATGTTACCAGGCCATCGCAAAGCACTGCAACAACTACACCGTTATTCACTTCACCCACAACAACAACCACAACCACAGCGATACCGCCCACAACGCCGACCACATCGCTGAAATCAACATCAACCACAAGCGCAGGCCCAAATTCGTCAACTACTTTAGGCTTTACAATTCCTAATGATGTATTAATTGATATTTTTGGATCGACTACAACTCAGACGCCCACAACTAAACCGAAAAACCCTGACGAAGACGAAGATGTCGATCTAGATGCTAGATTTAATACAGAAACAAATACAGATAAAGACACAGGTAGAGGTCATTATAGCAAAATTATTTTCCCTGATTAAAGACTAATTAGATTACTAACGCATTTTTATTGGAAACCTATTTACTTACGTATGCAAATTAGTTTTATGACATCATTTGCCGTAATATTGCAAATTAACCCTAATTACAATTTTTTGGTATATATTTGGCTCAAAATTTTTGTTGCCCATCAGTTGGTGACGATCTGGCTTCCTAGATTAACTTCGAGTATAGATTATTATTAAAGCAGAAAATGGACAGTGCCACTTTATTTTATGTTGTTTCACTAGCATCGATTGTTGGATTTTCGTCGGCATATTCAAGTAAGTTTTTTTTTAAGTATTTCCCATCTTGATTTTAAGCATCTCATTAATCATCATATACCTACACAAATATTTATTTAATTTACCTTATCGCACACAGGCGGATTTAATGCCTTGGGTAAATAAATATACTTAGTTCTTATTTACTCTATCTTTAACTATCATATTGTGTATAATATTTAATCCTATGCTATTTACTTAGTGTAAAATTACCAAGTAGATTAAGGTATAAAACAGGAACCATGGATGGTGCCTCGATTCTAAAAGAATTATTATTTAAACAAGCAGCGCCCCGCGGTTTCACCCGCATAAGTTTCGATCTCGTGTAATATCGGAAGAAAAAGTATCCTATGTGTTAATCCTGGTTATAAACTATTTGTGTGCCAAATCCGTTTAGTAGTTTTTGCGTGAAAGAGTAACGAACATCTATCCATCCATCCATCCTCACACACTTTCGCGTTTTTAATCTTAGTAGGATAGGATAGGATTAGTAAAGGGATATGTTTCACACTAATTTATCACGTTCTTACAGTCCCTTTCCGAAGACCATGCAAAGATATGTCGTCAGAATGCTTGAGGGACTCTATCCAGGCGGCTTTGCCGGCTCTTGCAAATGGCATTCCTGAACTAGGCATCGATTCTTTAGATCCTTACATAATGAGGCAACTGAATTTGAAATTGCCTGGAGGAATCGATATAGAATTCACTGATGGTTACGCAAAAGGACTGAAACACTGCATTGTTGATTTCGCAAGGTACGTGGATAAAAATTATATTAAAGTTCCGCACAATCAGTCATAAATTCACAATAAAATTATAAAAAGCAAGCCATAACCAAGTTTATAAGCGCTTGAACTTTAAATGTTTGCAGATATGAAGAAGATATATTTGAAACTCAACTGCATTGTAATTTGACCATCAAAGGAAAATACAAATCTTCCGGACGTCTTCTCGTATTCCCGATAGATGGAGATGGAGAATCTACTATTAAGTGCAGTAAGTTTTACGTCTTAAATATTATAAAAGAATTTCTTTACAGTTCAACTCATAAATACTTTTTAACCATAAAGCTTTAATAAATTCTTTTGTTTTGATTATCGAATCCTTCAAAAGAATTTTGCAGTTGGATCTCTTTTTTGGGACTGTTTATCACCGGGACATGACGTTATTAACTGTGTAAATAGAAAATTAGCTGCTATACCGCTTTATTGCAAAAGGGGCTTGTGGCTAAGTAATATCAGCCGTATGGGTCGATCGATGAGGTTAAGCTACGCTTGCCGCGGTTGGTCTGTGGATGGGTGACCATCTTTACATACCGAGACCCCTCCGTGCCTCGGAAAGCACTTTAAGCAGTTGGTCCCGGCTGTCATTCGTGGATCTTTGATAGTCGTTACGGGTCGTTAGTAGCCCAAAAGTCTGGCAACCAGTCTTACCAAGGGGTATCGTATTACCCAGTAACTGGGTTATGGAGGTCAGATAGGCAGTCGCTCCATGTAAAATACTGATATTCAGCTGCGTCCGGTTAGATTGGAAGCCATTCCCAACATAGTTGGGAAAAGGCTAGGCAGATGATGAGCGCTTTAATGCAAAATTCATTTTAATATCCTTTATTTGACGTATACCAATTATATTTTGTCTGTGCACGAAATTTTCCTTAATGGTCGTTTGTTCCATCGTGTTTAAGTACCTATATTTTTTCAGATAACATCAAGCTACACAATATTCTTAAGTTAGGGTCCAAAGTCAAGTCAGATGGACAAAGCTACTTGTATGTTCAGAGTTCGAAGATTGACCACAGTTATGATGGCAGGGTCAGCTACAGTATGACGAACCTTTTCAAGAGAAGTCCCGAAATAAGTAAGTACCTACCTACCTACTCTTAAAACATTTCTAATGGGGATATATCTTCTTCATATAGTTTCGATGACATACCGAGAGCCCTCCGTGCCTCACGTTAAGCCGTTGGTCCCGGCTGTCATTCGTGGATCTTTGACAGTCGTTAAGGGTCGTTAGAAGCCCGAAAGTCTGACAACCAGTCTTACCAAAGGGTATCGTATTGCCCAGTAACTGGGTTGTGGAGGTCAGATAGGCAGTCGCTCCATGTAAAATACAGGTATTCAGCTGCATCCGGTTAGACTGGAAGCCGACCCCAACATAGTTGGAAAAAGGCTAGGCAGATGATAATACTAGAAGGCATGCTCTGAGATAGTTAACATTGTCATAAGTTATTACAAGATTATTGATAGATTGAAGTGTCCATAATAAATACGTAAGGTACCATTCATCAAAAAAAGTATTTGTTTAGTTTGGACATGTCCACGACGTTCAATAGGATCGAATCTAGATACATCATAGTCATAGTCTTTACCAACCTACTTCTTTCACATTTATCAGACACAATTTTGCAAACATGTTGGGCATTAGGAATCATCAAAACGATTAAGATGATTGTTTGATAAATTTGCAATTTTTGGAATAGGTAAAACATGTCTTACATAAGCTATGAATAATTTAATAAATAAGAGACGTAGTAGCAAAGTCAATAAAGATTCAAGTATCGATGATAAAACGCGTAAAAGCATATATAATTTACCTACATGTTATTTGTTCCTCAGGTGAAGCTGTTTTAAACTTCATGAACAACAATTGGAAAATGGTAGCTGAAGAATTCGGTACTCCAATGGTTGAATATGGTGTAAATTCCGTGGTGAAAAACCTAAGAAGGCTTTTCAAAGTACTGTCTATAGACGAATTAAAGAAATTGTAGTTTTTATCACATCTATTCAAAAAGAGATAGTGTATTCTTCGTAAACAGGGACTATAACAGCTCTTTAATCCCTAGGAACTAAAAGTGATGTCAATTTGGAATGTGGATATTGTTAGTAAAAGTTCCAATCACCAAAGAGATCAATCACGAACATTGTATGAACAAGTAACAGGCTGTATGATAAAGTAAAACGCGCGCGAGCCAAATAAAAAAATAGTTTGTGAAAAAATACGCGCGAAAAGCAATCGTAATTGTTTACTCAAATTAGGATTTTAGGATTTTACTTAGTTTTATAAAAAATGAGTATGTCTTCCTCAAGTAGTGATAATGAAAGTATTAAATTAACTCTAGATAATATTGTGTCGGACGCTAAAAATGTGATATAAAATCTTTTAACTACAAAATCCCGTGAACAATATACTATTCTTATTCATAAGTTGCACTTACTTATTTTTTCATAAAGGGTAATAAAAAGTACTGTGTCCACCTCGGGAGTAACCCTATTTTAAGCTCGAGTGACGTACTTCGAATCCTTCGCTCCGCTCTGGATTCAAAGAAACACTCTCGCCTTCAAAATAGTTGTTTGCTCCCTTGGCAAACAATCTATTATTATGTCCGCCAAAATGATTTAAAAACTTTGTATAATAATATTTGAACGATGTAATGAAAACGTAATATTGAAGCGACTGAATTGTTTTTATGATAAAAACCAGTCTGTAGTACTTATAGACCTCAAACCTCTAGCATATTATGGTGAAATGACTAAAGGAAAAAGTAATAAAAATAGTGATTTTTATTAAACACAAATCTTTTATTTCTAATACCACGCAACCAATAATATCGGCAGATTTACAATACTGTGCTGAATCAATACAATCTTTATATAGTTTGCGAATGAAACCTAAAAGAAGTTAAATATTTGAATGACTACAATCAAATAAGTTGTCGCCACGCTTATAAACTTTAACATCAGCGTTATATCTACTGAAAACATATCGTAGATATAGATCCGTAGCGGCCACGCCTCTATAAGTTCCATGAACGCTTTAGCTTGTGCTCTCATTGTCTTCGGTAGGTCGTAGTTCATTATTATCTTGTTAACAAGAATCTTCGTTTCATTGCGAACTAAAAGCAATCGTTCACAAGCAATTGACATCATGGCCACGTAGCAAATCCAAATAAAAGAAGACAGTATTACATTCATCAATAGACCTAAGTCATTAATAGATGTCCGGTAATAGTAGAGACATGTCCACATGATAATAATGATAAATATGAAAGTACTCATAAGAATCGTAAGTATCTGAAAGTTGAAAACCTCATTGACCATGGAACCAATCTGTCCGATAACATCATACATCTTTGCCGTGTCTCGTATTTTAGAATTAACCTCCGAAGCGTGTCCAATGAAATTGAATCTCTCCGTAGTTTGAGCTGGTCTGCATGTTATTGTAAAAACAGTGGCGCTGTCCTGGTCTTGATCATCCACAAATATTTTTAAATAGTTGTTAATCATTATCAATCTGCACCTCAGCAGGTCGATATATTTACAAAAAGTTATAACTTCCAGTTTTTGCACAAAATTTAGGGGTGCAGAAGCAATTGCCCATGCTATATCTCCTACAGTAAACAAATCTAAGAAGCTGGTAGTGAATTGACAGATAACTACAAGAAACATGTACTTATATGTTTCAAAACGTGATTGACTGTAAAACTTACTGAATTTCCCGACTTGCAACTTGGTGTCTAGATTAGAAAGCGTAGTTATAATGCGAATATTATTTCTATTAACAAAGAAAGAAGCTGTTATCGTACAGAGAGCATATTGGATGAACATTATTGTGATGCGAACTTTGTCAGCAGTTTGGACGTAATTGCTACTGTCGTAATTGGTAAAAGTACTCGGGTAAGTAAAGTATAATCCAAATAAAATAATATATATTGCGATGACAAAAACTGTAAATGCTCTCTTTTTCCAATTAGGTTGTCGTAACTCTTCATTAACATGAGAAAATCTAAATATTCCGTGGATATATTCAACTATAATTATGACATTTAGAGTGTCGATAATTTGCTTCTTAGTATCACTTAGTATTTTGCGCTTCTCCGAGGAATAATATTGTTTTTTTTCTTCCTTTTCACCTTCCATGGTTATTTTCATTAGTTTTATTAATATATTTTATGGAGCCGAAACGTATGCTCGATGTAGAATACTAGGATATGACTAATGTCACCTTTTTGTCATCGCCTTATTTATATTAAGTTCCATTAATATAATTAAGGCTTGTTTGCTTGTTTGTATTGCTCAGCTGTCTACGACCTAATTACGATAATAAATTATGAATGAATGATGGTTTTATGTTTATTGCGAGTGAAAGCTAATAATTATGTCCTATCTACACTAAATTGTATTTGACTGTTTTTAACCCCCGACGCAAAAACGACGGGGTGTTATAAGTTTGACGTGTCTGTGTGTGTGTGTGTGTGTGTGTGTGTGTGTGTGTGTGTCTGTCTGTGGCATCGTAGCTCCCGAATGGATGAACCGATTTTGATTTTGTTTTTTTTGTTTGAAAGGTGAAGTAGTCGGGAGTGTTCTTAGCTATGTTTAATGAAAATCGGTCCAAGATGGCCGCCGCCACAAAATGGCGGATTACATATTTTTTCACAACTCCTTTAATATGGGTATCAAATGAAAGGGCTTGACTAGTAGAATACTATACGCTATTACAAATTTCAAATCCAAGATGGCCGCCACCACAAAGTGGCGAATTACATTTTTTTTTTCACAACTCCCTCAATATGGGTATCAAATGAAAGGGCTTGACTTGTAGAATAGGTACTATACGCTATTACAAATTTCAAATCCAAGATGGCCGCCACCACAAATTGGCGAATTATATATTTTTTTCAAAACTCCTTCAATATAGGTATCAAATGCAAAAGGGCTTGACAAGTAGAATAATGTACACTATATTGAAAGGGAATGTGGAATATTAACTAACGAAATGAAAACTAAAATCTTGAAAATATTTTTTTGTCTGATCAATGCTCTGGAATGATGAGGAATGTGGATTGATGACTGGTACCTACGACCACTGAGTTTGACTATTTTTATTACGAATGGAATTATCCTACTTAAAAAGCGTAGGTATTTCTACATCAGATAGTGTCGCAGTCCCATTTTATAAACTAGATCTGAAATACCTAAAATATCTAATAGCTATGAAATACTTGTACGAAAGTTGAATAACTAAAGGACTAGAAAAAGGATATAATAAAACAAAAAAATCTATTTAGTCTTAAAAATTATTCTTCAACTATAAATTAACAATTATAATAATTATTTTTTGACGGATAAAAAACCTGATTAAACACCAAATTACCTGAATCTTAAAACGCAAGAAAAAAAAAGAAATGAAATACAAAAATTAAGGCGTCCCTACAAAAAGCATGAAATAAAAAATTAAATTAAAAATTTAAAAAACCCCCGACACAAAAAGGAGCAAATAATATAAAAACCCCCAACTTAAAGAATCTAGGTAACGAGACTAAAACAGATAAATTCATATGGAAGTCGGGGGACCGTTCTGTGGAACACCATCTAAGCTAAGAGGTCCCCCGACTGCCATATGAATTTATCTGTTTTAGTCTCGTTACCTAGATTCTTTAAGTTGGGGGTTTTTATATTATTTGCTCCTTTTTGTGTCGGGGGTTTTTTAAATTTTTAATTTAATCGAAACATTTAACGTAAATCCATGCTGTTTTGTTATTTCGCTCAAAGACGTGTCATAATTATGGCTATGGTTCAGAAAGAACAATGACAATGTCAATGTCTTTATAGAATCATCCAAGGCGATGTTTTAAGTCACAATGTCTATTTGTTTACCAAAATAAAATAAAATCAGACCTACTGTATCGGACCTACTATAAGTTCGGTGTATTGTTTATCTAGCCGACAACTACTGTACTATACGATTAAACAACAATATTTACTTGGTTTTGTGACAGGATGACTGATCTTCCAATAGTTTCCGAAACTATAGATACCTACCTAATATTCTATGGCAGGACGGTGAGATGGGCTTCAAGCCATGCATTTAGACATAATTATAATAAGAAATTTACTAAGTAACCCGATGCCGTACAAAAAAGTACGTCAAGAGCGAGTCGGACTTGCGCACCGAGGGTTCCGTGCCATCATATTTTTAAATTTTCATCGGTGTGGCCTATACTCGTCAGAGAATTTTAACATTGTGCACTGCGGTGTAGAATATTGAGGTTTTATGTCAGCACCATCTCTTGACCGATAGTGGAACTATACATTAGTTCCACTATCCTATACTTTTGTTGATGATTTCTGAAAAAGTGTGCTATTTGGACTAAATAATACAATATTAATTCATCATCATCATCTGCCTAGCCTTTTCCCAACTATGTCGGGGTCGGCTTCCAGTCTAACCGGATGCAGCTGAATACCAGTATTTTACATGGAGCGACTGCCTATCTGACCTCCACAACAATATTAATTATATCTAGAAATAGAATTTAATTGTAATACTTTTGTATTTTTAATATTAAACTTCATCAAATAAAATTGTATTTTTCTGCATCTTCTGGTGCCACCAAACATAATTGACTTCATTTTATTTTTCCTGTAATCTTTACATAAACTTCAAAATTTTTAAATTTTTCATCAAAAGTCGAAAACTGTGCGGCCTAAAAAAAGAAAAAATGTTAGAGAATGTGCAAACTGTGCTCTTTCATATGATACCTTTCAGTCGCTGTTGCAAAAAATATACAGTACATATTTTATTTCTTCCTTATTTGCAAAATAGTTGGGCAAACCTCATCTAAAACTATTTCAAATTTCAAGCTGATAGCATTAGTAGTTCTTGAGATATCCAGCTGTGACAGACAGACAGACAGACTGAGTCTCACCATAAGGGTTCCGTTTTACCATTTTGGTACGGAACCCTAAAAACTTTTTGTTTAGAAACCAAATCTTTTAGTTTCGTGTAACTCACGAATGATGACGATCAATTGAAATGAAACCAATCACATTAAACAACTTTATTTTTACACAATACAATATCCAAGATGTTAAATCGAAAACTTACATGTGAGAAAAATCTTAAGAAAATCGTTGAACTAGCTTACAAGACACAATCAGTATTGCTACAAATAGATAAGCAAAGAATCTATTTCTTGTTTTTCCGTGTTAGTATTACATACTCGTATAACACTCCAGAGGTGCTTAAAAGTGAGTTGTGAACAGTGCAAAGGTACATGCAAGCTTTTAGATGAAATGAGATATTTGAATGATGACAATTAAATATGTCGTCGCCACACTTATAAACTTCAACATCAACTTAATATCTATAGAAAACATATCGTATACATAGATGCGTAACGGCCAGGCCTCCACGAGTTCCATAAATGCTTTGGCTTGTACTCTCATTGTCTTCGGAAGGTCGTAGTTCATTATTATCTTGTTCACCAATATTCTTGTCTCGTTGCGTGTTATTAGCAGCCGTTCACAAGTAAATGACATGGTGCCAACATTACAAATGGTGTTGAAACACCAAATCATAATATTTATTAATTGACTTATTTTATAGTCAGCTGATGTCCGGTAGAAGGAAAGCGATGTCCACATTGTTATAACTATGTACGTAAAAGCAGACACCAGGGTCAAAAATATCTGGAAGTTAAAAACGTCATTTATCATGGAACAGATTTCGCCGATGTTATCATAAGTTGTGGCCAGATCTCTTATTTTCATATTTCTTACTGATGGACGCCCAATGAAATTTAACATTTTCTCGCTTTTCATTTTTGTGTCCCTGACTGTAAACACTGTTATCTTCTTCTTGTCTTGTTCTTGAACAAATTCTTTTAAATACCTGTTGATAAGGTCCAGTCTACCATTTAACATCATAACATATGTACAGAAAATGTATACTTCTAATTTCTGAATGAAATATAGAAGAAAAACTATAAGTCCCCACTGGATATTTGGTACACTGTAAAAATCCACTCCGCCATTGATAATATGGGTTACAATCAGTATGATTAGGTACTTGTTGAGCTTTGAACCCATTGTTGTATAAAAATCTGCACATGTTTCGACTTGCAGCATGGTGTCTACTTCCGCAAGCAAAGTGACCATACGAATATTCATCGAACTGATGATGAAATTGGCGGCTATCACCGAGGCAGCATATTGAAAAATAACCACAAAAGAAGGAACTTCGTCCACAGAGTCTATGAATTGATATGTCTCAGTAAAACTGTCAGACGCTCCATTTAGCAGTAAGAACCAGAAAAATACAGCAGTGTATATTGAAATGATCAAAATACCAAATGCTTTTACTTTCCAATTTGGGGGACGTAAGTCTCCATCAATCAGTTGAAATCTAAATATTCCATAGCAGTACTCAAGTATTATTTCAGGTTTAACATTGTTAAATATGTCGATTATTTTCTTTTTTTCGCTACTGATTTCTTTCTTATCAATATTTGATTCATTGTCCTGTTCTTTACTGTCTTCCATGTCTAATAGCAAATAGAGTTTTTCGACGAGTATTACTAAAAGAAGAACGTCCGTAAGCTAGTGTACGACAGAAAGAATTGAAATATGAAATATTCCATCATATGAAAGTCAAATCGCCCAATATAAAATAACATTCCATTACGATAATGAAGTGTTCACTCGCACAGTCATTATTAAGTAAGTAGGCGCAAAGGCAATGTATATATTGACAGTCATGATTAAGTAAGTAGGCGCAAAGGCAATGTATATATTGATCAATATTGATCAACGTTATAATAACATGAGCAACGGACAAGATATACAGGAAGATTTTTTTATCACCATTTAATTTTTACAGGGTCTTCAAAAATCGGCTGTTTCATATATTTTGGTCAAGTAGGTATTGAACTTTTGTAATATACAGCTGATTTTAGAGTTGAACCCATAGTGACAGTTGTTAATATTCATGGGTAGAACTTCCTGTAAAAATTTGGATGGTATTAAAAAAATCTTCCTGTATAATGCATACAGGGTGCCATGGCAGGGACATCGACGCGCAAACTGCTGCCATTACTTCAACACATGATTCTAGACCCCTAGCCTAAATTAAATGTGATATTTGAATAATTACAATCAAGTAGGTCATTGCCACGCTAATAAACTTCAGTATCAGGGTAATATCTACGGAAAACATATCGTAAACGTAGATACGTTACGGCCAGGTTGCGTAACACACTATCAGTCTCAATCTGAATCATTTTGAAGCATGTTGCTAATCCATTGCTTCATAAGTTGGAAAAATTTGTCTTCTCAACAACGTAAACAACTCCCCTTCATGAGGCGAAATTTATATACATATACCGGAGCAGTATTCTAATATCGTAACAGGCTTTATAGTGTACATGACTTGTACAGACGCCAGCACCTCATTATTTCAGCCGATAGACGTCCACTGCTGGACATAGGCCTCCCCCAATTTTGGGGGGGTTTGCCATAATCGCCACGCTTGGCAGGCGGGTTGGCGATCGCAGTATGGTATGATGGTGGAATGCATAGAGAACGCTTCTGCACTGTCTCAGTAAAACTGTCAGACGCTCCATTTAGCAGTAAGAACCAGAAAAATACAGCAGTGTATATTGAAATGATCAAAATACCAAATGCTTTTACTTTCCAATTTGGGGGACGTAAGTCTCCATCAATCAGTTGAAATCTAAATATTCCATAGCAGTACTCAAGTATTATTTCAGGTTTAACATTGTTAAATATGTCGATTATTTTCTTTTTTTCGCTACTGATTTCTTTCTTATCAATATTTGATTCATTGTCCTGTTCTTTACTGTCTTCCATGTCTAATAGCAAATAGAGTTTTTCGACGAGTATTACTAAAAGAAGAACGTCCGTAAGCTAGTGTACGACAGAAAGAATTGAAATATGAAATATTCCATCATATGAAAGTCAAATCGCCCAATATAAAATAACATTCCATTACGATAATGAAGTGTTCACTCGCACAGTCATTATTAAGTAAGTAGGCGCAAAGGCAATGTATATATTGACAGTCATGATTAAGTAAGTAGGCGCAAAGGCAATGTATATATTGATCAATATTGATCAACGTTATAATAACATGAGCAACGGACAAGATATACAGGAAGATTTTTTTATCACCATTTAATTTTTACAGGGTCTTCAAAAATCGGCTGTTTCATATATTTTGGTCAAGTAGGTATTGAACTTTTGTAATATACAGCTGATTTTAGAGTTGAACCCATAGTGACAGTTGTTAATATTCATGGGTAGAACTTCCTGTAAAAATTTGGATGGTATTAAAAAAATCTTCCTGTATAATGCATACAGGGTGCCATGGCAGGGACATCGACGCGCAAACTGCTGCCATTACTTCAACACATGATTCTAGACCCCTAGCCTAAATTAAATGTGATATTTGAATAATTACAATCAAGTAGGTCATTGCCACGCTAATAAACTTCAGTATCAGGGTAATATCTACGGAAAACATATCGTAAACGTAGATACGTTACGGCCAGGTTGCGTAACACACTATCAGTCTCAATCTGAATCATTTTGAAGCATGTTGCTAATCCATTGCTTCATAAGTTGGAAAAATTTGTCTTCTCAACAACGTAAACAACTCCCCTTCATGAGGCGAAATTTATATACATATACCGGAGCAGTATTCTAATATCGTAACAGGCTTTATAGTGTACATGACTTGTACAGACGCCAGCACCTCATTATTTCAGCCGATAGACGTCCACTGCTGGACATAGGCCTCCCCCAATTTTGGGGGGGTTTGCCATAATCGCCACGCTTGGCAGGCGGGTTGGCGATCGCAGTATGGTATGATGGTGGAATGCATAGAGAACGCTTCTGCCCATTCTCCGGTAAGACCCTTAGTCGCCTTTTACGACACCCACGGGAAGTAAGGGGTGGTGCTATTCTTTAAGTCCGGCAATTTTCCCAATTAACCTTTTCAGCAATAAAGTTGAAAATCTATTAAATAAATTTGACAGATTGTAGTAGCTTGATGTGCTGGCGTTTGTACAAGTTGTACAATCTTATTTCTATAGTCACTTTCATCCATCTGTAGGATATTTGGTTTATTTACTGGTTTCTTTGCTTTTGCCGTGATAGCTTCCATAATATCTTCTAATACATGGTTTATAATGAAAAATTGAATTCAATTCATTCATTAAACGTAAGTTGTTCCAGAAAGCCTTTTATACCGTTAAAGATTATATTAAGTACAAAAAGGCTTGGAATTGAGCTGCTTCCAATTTCTGCATTTTGAATGTGGTTTTTTTATATTAAGACATTGACATTAATTTTTTTTTTGTAAACAATGACACTTGCTTACTTTGTAAAGTATTATACTTATTATTTTATTTATTGTGAATGTGAAGACGATGTGGGTCATTTTATATGTCGGAGGAAGTATAGTGAGTCTCGTTATTATCAGTCATATTTGAACTATGTGTGGGCTACTGTGGGCTACTGTGGGTAAGTGTTGGATAATGCACAACAGAAAAACGGTTTGCAGTTCAAATCAGATTATAATTTCACAAACAATTTAATCACACTAGCAAATTACACACTGTAGGTACACGACACAACCAGATACGGAACGCGGGACAGTTTCTGAGCACATGTTGTTCGTACGATGTCCAATGTCCAAGAGAGCGATGTGGAATCGTTCTTGTCGAGTTGTCTTCGAGCGTCGACCCCCCACGAACTCAGGCTAGACTCTGTCAAGCGCCATCAGATGGCGCTGGCGTTCCGAATAGTCGTTGTCGTCACACTGCTTCCGCCTCGTTGTCAAGTCAGCTCCCGTACTAATGATGTCTCCGACATATATATTTTTTATTATTCTCTCTGTTCTGTTAGGGTCAAATCACACCGAGATGGCAGCGAAGCGGCGAGCAGTTTCCGTGTCATATAATTTTAAACTTTATCGTCATTACTATAACACATAGTATCGCTTGAGAAACTTGAAAAGGCGCGCGGCCGCCCGCGGCGCCGCGAGCACTCCGACGACTCAAGTTTCTCAAGTGATACTATGCATTATAGTAATGAATATAAAGTTTAAAATTATATGACACTGAAACTGCTCGCCGCTTCGCTGCCATCTCGGTGTGATTTGACCCTTAGTTTTTTTTTCATGGTCTCGCAGTATGAGTAATTTAAGTGACCTACTCAAATGTCTTTTCTTGGTATTGTTCGTCGAATCATTGAGGTCCTTAAGACTTGAATTGAGCATCACGATTTCTGACAAATGCCTGCACTGAGTGGACAGGTCTTCTCAATCTGTGTGGTTCTTTCCTCAAAAGACAATCTCAGACATCGATCTACATGCTCTTCATATAACCTGACCAAGATGGGTTAGAAGCGTTATGACTACCTCTCGATACTAGACTAAAGAGACTGTGACTTTGAGTTTGTTTCGGCCTTTCTTCTCAGAGTAGTCAGATAGGAAACGCCGACCTCATCTAGTTAAAAAAAAATATGATTGACCTGCAAAAATGTTTGTGCAAACCTACTTACAAAAATAAAATCATTTATCATTATCATTTTATCAATAGTTTTAATGACGTCTACCAGCCGAAATATGATAGCAAGAAATAATTAATTATACTACATTTGATTCATTATTACGTTAATACATTATGTTATAAGTAAACCTTTCTTCAATATATAAAACTTATTTACAAAAAAAAAACAAACGACTTTCAAAAATAAGTGAAAAATAATTTTAATTTTGGAAGTCGGTGGCAAAAAACTAAAATACAAATCCAAAGACACAGATTTCTGAAATTAGAGTCGGTTGTTTTTTTGTAAAAAAGTTTTTATTTTTTACTTTTTAGTAAGTCCGTTTGTAAATTATTTATTTATTTATTTATTTAAATGCCTTAAAACTATCATTACAGGTCTAAACCTAATGCGATAGCCAAGTCACGTACACATAATCTAATCATATCTAAGTTACAATAGCCTAATGTCAACTGCTCATCACCTTTTACAAAATATTGCTTTTCCCGATGCAGGGACGTTAATTGTTGAGGAGTTCTCCTAGTAAGAACCAGGAGAACTGGAGCTGATTGAGAAGTCACCATCAGCTCCACTTCACCTTAAGCATTGTAACGAGCATAAATTGCTTAGCAACCATATTAAAGTAAGTAATCGAATCGCAACCCGTGAAATATTTGTCATTGAGTAGTTCCGATGGTGTGGTCTTCATCAACAGCTCCACTTTACCAAATGATGATTTCCAAGAGCAAATGCTCAAGTTACTTTAAAAAATACCCAAATCGCTATAGGTTTGCCTATAAAATTTGAGGGTTTCCCTCGATTTCCATGGGATCCTCTCATCAGATTCCAACTTGATGATAATGGGACCGCCTCGAGAGTATACCCTTTAAACAAAAAAATTTTTTTTGGAATCGGTCCAGCCGCATTCGAGTAATCGGTGAACATGCATAACAAAAAAAAAAAAATGGAACATATAACCTCCTCCTTTTTGGAAGTCGGTTCAAAATAGTTCAGTGAGTGTCTGAATGACGGTCAAGACACGGCCTAAATAATACCAAGCCAAGACACGGCCTAATAAATGTGTGAACGATATGTTTAGTTGCAGGGAGAGCAAAAATCCTCTAAGAAAAGATGTTGAGTTAATTTTCTATAGAATGGTGAAATCTGATACACTGGTTCAGAAATCCTAACAGACGAAGTCGCGGGCATAAGCTAACTTGAAAATTACAATCTTGTGTCTTCTAGAAATTATTAAAGTGTCAGTTGTCTACATTATTTTTATAACATTAAACGTGCTTAGGGTTGGCATTAATAATGGGTATTTGAATAACTTTAGTACATAAGTACCTACAACTATTACATTTATAGCTGTCAAGAATGATAACCCTAAATGGTTGTCCTATGACAACAGGCAGGCAGGAATATAGGCAGAAACTTCATTACATTATGTAGAACGTAACAAACTTCTGCAACCCCACATTAAAGGATTTAATAGTTTATATACCCATGCTAAAATCCTCTATAAAAGTTTCTGAAACAGTTAACTTATTGCCAACATTAACAGAACCAGTGTCTTATTAACCACAATATCATCTAAACGAGTGTTATAATGTTGTACTAAATTTCATTTCGCAACTCCTTTGCTTTTTCGATCCCTTCCTAGCAAGGAATCTTGGGCATCGCAAAGGCTATTGTTGCATTCACATGTATTTCTTTTTTGCGTTTCTGTTCGGAATAAGAATGATTTATTTCTTTATTTATTTATTTTGCTTCCATGGCGAAAAAATTATCAATTGCTTTTTCAGAAACGTTTGCTCAATGTTAGACCTCCCTTATATATACAAGTAGGTACTTAAGCATTATCAACCTTTTCCCATCGTCTAAGACATAACTTAGAAGTTCCATTACCATAATGAAGTTTTTTTTACTAATGACTAATTTATTCATGGTTCCTTTAGTACCTTATCAACTTATGTGTCAATTGGACAGTTATCTTCGTCGATCAAGAGTTATGTACGATGTAATCTAAATAGTCCTTGCGACATTTGTTATGTAGGTACCCTACACAATCTGTCTATTAAATACAATATTGACGACATGATATTGTAGACTTTTCAAACTTTGTTCATAAAAACCACTGTTTACAGATACCTTGGTTAATAGAAAGCACCTTTGGTTCACGGAAACCAATTAGACAATTATTTTTTGCTCGCTCTTGCATCAGTTGCATCCTATGTCCACGGAGCCACGCTTCGCGGGGCTCCTTTTTCTGTGTAAGGGATTTAAACTAAAATAACCAAACCTAACCTCGGGGTGCCTTCGCTCGCTCTTGCATCCTACGTTGCGCTTTCTGAGAACCAAGGTATCTGGAAACAGTGGCTTCTATGAACAAAGTTTACGGCAAGAAGTTGCAATCTATGAACAGAGATCTCTGGCAACAGTGCTTCCTATCTTAGGTTCCACACTCGAAGATAAATAGGTTCTTAATTATGAATGAAAAGTCTACAATATCATGTCATCAATATTGTATTTAATTGACAGATTGTGTAGGGTCCTATGGACCGGATATTTACAAACAATGTTTTTTATCAACAAAGTTTTAGGCGAAACGTGCTGTCTAGGAATAGAGATTTCTATTAGCTTTGCTTTCTGTTTGTAGTCGTATCGTACAAGCGTGTTTCTATCTTAGGTTCCATATCGTTTATCTTCTTTATGATGATGGCATAAACTCATGTTCAACAGTGGCGGTTTTACTAAGAGCAAGGTGCAAAAGAAAAGACAGCATCACCTTCAAGTTTAACACGTTCAGACCGGCGTGTACCACCGGTGGAGCACGGAGTATTTGCTGCCACGGCGAGGTGTACCACCGGTGGCCACCTCAAACTATACTTTCAATGTACTAAGAAATTGGCGCCGTTTTGAGAGACAGTGTTGTATTTACCGTCCCCGCCTAGTAAAATAGACAAATTTTCATAGTGCAGCTCAGGAGGTGGATAGAATTTCGAAAAGTAAGCTAAAATCAGTATTGAAAAATTGTATTTTTTAGAAAAAAATTGACATAATCACGACATAAATTGTACGAAATGCAAATTGTTTATGATAAATTACGTTGAGAGAATGTAATAATAAGAAAAATAAATCAAAATTGAAAAATAAAAATAAAATAAAATGCCATTATGGATGGTATAAAATGAAAATTATTTTGGATGAATAGTATTGAAACAATCCAAACAATCGATTTTTTTCTAGCCATACCCGCAGATTCGGTTGTAGTAAAATGGTCGTAACAAGGTCTGCGTTTCTTTCGGGTATCTCTGAGCTCTTCTTCCGTTTTCTCTAACTTGTGTTTTGGCTTTATTTGTGCATGGGGCCTACCCTCCTCTGCGGGTTGATTAAGTGCTGGGCTTGCTAATCATCTCTTTTATAATTTGTTCCCGAAAATTTAAAATAGTTAGTTTTTCCTGCTCCAAATTTTTGGTGAATAACCCAAGCATTTAAAAACATTGTGCCCATAGACAATCTCAATGATTAGCTTGCGGTACCATTTTAGGGTTTTTCTAAGGCTGGTATAGTACGACGCCATTTGATAAGAAATATCTACCCCCTTTTTTGCATTATTATAATCCAAAACAGAGTCTGGTTTATGAGACAAAACTCTTTACTTTATATTACGATTACTAGCTTATTAGAAAGAGAGAGAAAGTATAATTCCTGTCTAATCCTGTCCGTGTCCACCGGTGGCGCACCCCGCCCGGCAAGACTTTTGGTTCATGGGGCGGTGATGTACCACCGGTGGCCATATGAAGATTTGCGCCGTAGGATACCAAGTACCTACTCATGAGGTGCCGGTCTGAACGTGTTAATGACTATTGAAGCGTTATCATTTTCTTGGTTCAAGGAAAGCATGAGATATATACCTTCTTGAGTACTAAAAACAAGCTCGCAATGACGATAAACAACTTATATTGAAAGAAAATGCCTTATGATAGTGTAATAAACTACTTTATTTTAACACTTATTAAAATCAAAAACATACATAAACGAGACAACAATCTTAAGCTAAATGAGTGAAACAAACATTCACTTGCAATAAAACGTGTTGAAGATAAATGTGACACGTACAAACGAATCTTTAAACACAATCCAGTGGCGCAAACGCATCTTAAAATTAGTTTAGAAAAGGTTAGATACTTAGTAAATGAGATATTTGAATGATAACAATTAAATATGTCGTCGACACGCTTATAAACTTCAACATCAACTTAATATCTATAGAAAACATATCGTATACATAGATGCGTAACGGCCAGGCCTCCACGAGTTCCATAAATGCTTTAGCTTGTACTCTCATCGTTTTCGGTAGCTCATAGTTCATTATTATCTTGTTCACTAGTATTCTTGTCTCGTTGCGTGCTATAAGCAGCCGTTCACAGGTAAATGACATGGTGCCAACATTGCAAATCGCACTACAACACCAAATCATATTGTTTATCAACTCACTTAAATTATAGTCAGGTGTGCGATAGAAGGCGAGCGATATCCACATTGTTGTAACTATGTTTGTAAAGGTAGACACTAAAGTCAAGAAAATCGGGAAGTTGAAAACGTCATTCATCATGTAACAAATTTCCCCGATACTATCATATGTTGTGGCCAGATCTCTTATTTTTGTATTTCTGACCGATGGACGCCCAATAAAATTAAACATTTTCTCCGGTTTAATTTTTGTGTCGCTTACTGTAAAAATGGGTATATTTTTGTCTTGTTCTTGAATAAACTTTTTCAAATAATTATTAACAATGGCCAGTCTACCATTTACCATGATAGCATATGTACAGAATATGAATGCTTCAAATTTCTGGATAAAATATAGGGGCAAAACCAAAACGACTATTGTCCACTGAAAATTTTGCACGGTATACAAATCCACCATTACATTGATTATATGTGTAATTATAAAAATAATTAGGTACTTATTGAGTCGTGATCCCATTTTTTTATAAAAGTGTGTACATGTTTCCACTCGCAGCATGGTGTCTACTCCGGCAAGCAAAGTGACAATATGAATATTCATCGAACTGATGAAAAAATTTACGGTTATCACCGAGGCTGCGTATTGAAAAATTACCACAAGAGAAGGAAATACATTCATAAAGTCCATAATAGTAAAATTTGAGAAAATTTCATCTCGAGGTTCAACCACGAACATGAACCAGTAAAATATAGCAGCATTTATTGAAGGAATCAAAATTCCAAAGGTTTTCATTTTCCAATTTGGGGGACGTAGTTCTCCATTGACAAGTTGAAATCTATATATTCCACAGCAGTGCTCAAGTATAATTTCGGGTTTGATATTGTTGATAATTTCGATGATTTTCTTTTTTTCGCCACTGTTATTCTTCTCGTCTTCATTCGAATAACTGCCTTGTTCCTTTTCGTCTTCCATGTCTGACTAAAAATAAAGCTCTTCGACGAGTAGATATTTGAAAAATATACGTCCGTTAGTTAGTGAGTGATAGCAAGAATTGAAATATCTCATCAAATAATGAATATCTAATTGCTGAAGATAAAGTAAACTTCCATTACAGTAATGCTGTTTGCTTGCACGGTCATTATTAAGGTAAATTAATCAACTAAGTCTGTTGCAGTCTACTGCTGGACATACTAGGTCTCTCCCATGCTGCGACACAAAACCCTGTCCTCCGTCTTCCGCATCCAGTCCGTCCCAACTACCTTCTTTAGGTCGTCCGTCGTCCATCTAGCTGGGGGGCGTCCCACACTACGCTTGCCGATACGCGGTCTCCACGCCAGTACTCGTGTGCTCCACCGGCCATTGATCCTTCGAAAAACATGGTCAGCCACACTGCCACTTCAGTTTACTTACTCTGCAAGCTATTTCGGTAACTCCGGTTCTTTTCCGGATAATTTCATTCCTGATTTTATCCTTCAGACTCCGAGCATACCTCGCTCCATAGCGCGCTGAGCGACCTTGAATTTGTGGACCAGCTCGACCGTCAGCGTCCATTATTATTAAGGTAGTAGGCGTAGATACAAGTATGGTGTATTGATCGTCCAATTATTTATTACGTTTGCACTTGTGAAGCTATTTATTAACCGATATAATTTAAACATTTTAATTTAGCTTAGCAAAATATTGTGTATCAAACATAACTAACCGACTGCCGATATATAACGGCCGATTGTCTTTCCACACATAATATATGGGATTTGTTTTGCGAAATGCTCGTGACTTTCGCAATCCAAATGTTATTAGGCTATTGTACGCCTCTCTGGTTCGAAGCAAACTCGAGTCCAGTGCCTGTGTTTGGCACCTCTATAACGCGACCCAAACACTGATGCTGAAAAAGGTACAGAAAACTTTCCTAAGATGCCTCTTCCAAAGGTTATACCATTTCTTTCCGTACATGTACCCTACCAATTATCTTTTAAGGACGTTGGGCTTTAACTCATTGAAGGTGAGAAGAGGCCTTGATCAACTCACTGTAGCCTGTAAGATCTTACGGGGACGTATCGAATGTCCGGAACTCCATGGTCTTTTCTGCCGACTATTTGTACTCGACAAATACATCGGACACCGTCAGAGCCGCCGGCACAATCTGTTTGCGCAACTGCCAGCCAAAACTGTAGCTAGAACCGAATCCCCAATCTGTCGTACTTTAAAGGTGCTGAATGCCCTTCTGGTTGCCAACCCTGAATGTGATGTGTTTGCTGATGAATGGATTAAAATTATGCGTATATGTCTGGAGTTCTGCGAGAGGAAGTATGCAAGGGAGTCCACTGTTCCATGTTAGTTTTGAATTATATTATTGTGAACGTAATGATTGTCCCTATGTTAATTAATGTAATTGGTGTTTTACCGAAAATAAATAAATAAATTATATATACAGGTAAGGGCATTGCCCTTACCTGTATAGTGTACCTAGTATATTTCAGGAGATCACAATGATAATGATCCCAATGGATCATTGTGATCTTCTGAAATACACTAGGTACACTTCAGCATCAATCTCGCTGAGCCGCCATTACTAATTGAATAAAAACTAAATAGTAAGTAAGTAGGTAGTAGTAGTAACTAAGTTCTAAGTAGTAGTGTAAGTAGGTATGGCAAATACCTATGTATTGTCTCGTTTATCCATAGATATCCGTTTATCTGACCGAAAGAACCAAAGGTCCTTTTGGTCTTTCAGTGAAGCAGCGTGTCGTTCTGAATTTGAATTCCCTATTGTAGTGAAAATTATTTAATTTCTTTGTACATTTTCGGTACTGCGTTTCTTTTTACTTGTGTGAGATTCCAAGAGTTCCAGTTTGCAAACGTACTATCACTTACAAAATGTTGAATTGATCACGTTTCGAGTGTTTCATATTTCTTTATCACTTCTGTTTTACATTGTTAACGCATCATTATTGATGATAATATGAGAATTTTCTAAGTACATACCTGGGCTAGTATACCGAGATATGTGATCAATGTAAACACTATTATGTATATTTCATAGAATGCGGTTTTATAGGACATTTCTCATTATTTTTATTAAATCGTTTAGGACTCATGCCGCGCATTCGATTGTTGTAATACTTACCTCAATTGCTTGAGTAAGTATGTAGATGCACATAACCGAACATACGTACTAGGATCAACATCAACTAAGCCTATCGAAGTCTACCTATTGCTTGAGGACATAGGCCTGTCCCAAGTTGCGCGACAAAATGCGTTTCTGTTTTCTTTACTTTCAGACAGCATTCAGTCAATGGTTGCAGTACCTACTAAACACTGCCCGTGTGTTGCAGAAAATGAAACAAAATAGGTACAATTATTAATTTAATCATCATCATCATTTCAACCGAAAGACGTCCACTGCTGGACATAGGCCTCCCCCAAGCACCTCCACTTCGACCGGTTCTGTGCTTCCCGCATCCAACAGGTTCCTGCGGGCTTCACAAGGTCGTCGGTCCACCGTGTGGGAGGCCTTCCAACGCTACGTCTTTCGGTACGCGGTCGCCACTCCAGAACCTTTCGGCCCCATCGGCCATCTGTTCTGCGAGCAATGTGCCCTACCAACTGCCACTTAAGTTTGGCAATTCTTCGGGCTATGTCGGTTACCTTGGTTCTACTGCGGGTCTCCTCATTCCTGATTCGATCACGCAGGGAAACTCCAAGCATAGCCCTCTCCATTGCCCTTTGGGTGACTTTTAGCCTTTTTTAGGGCCCATTGTAAGCGACCTGTTTCAGTGCCAATAGTCATCACTGGCAACACGCCGGTCAAAGACTTTCGTGACAACCGTATGCAAATACACAAGATACTTCATAAAATATGCGAAAAACAATAAGTGAGCCTATAAAATTTGAGGGTTGCTCTCGATTTCTCTAAGATCCCATCATCAGATCCTAACTTGGTGACAGTGGGACCACCTCAGAACTATCTACTTTCGAACAAAAAAAGAATTTTGAAAATCCGTCGACAATTGGCGGAGTAATCGATGAACAAACATACAAAAAAAAAAACATACAAACATCCGAACATAGTACCTCCTCCTTTTTGTGAAGTCGGTAAAAAGATGTAAGAGACTGTAACACCAACATGATCAAATCAGCTTTGCTGAGTAACACCTCCTTAAGATCTGCCAAACAGGGAATCACGAAGGGAAATTTCTGGATTTCGAACCTAATGGACGAAAACGGGATAAAACAAGGTAGTTCAAGCAAAATTATCGACAAATCCACAAAATTCTATAAAAAAATATACTAGGATCAACACAAACAGCCCAGACACTTTATTTATTATTGCCCTGACTCTGTTGATCCTATCAGTCTCTACCGAGTAAGTTTAGCGAGCTCTTCGCGAGATGAAATACAATAAAAGCCCTGGAACGGACGGAATAACTACAGAAGTTTTAAATTTAGAGCGAAACCCTCTTCTGCCTTACATCACATCTTTTTTCAATATCATCCTATACACCGGTCAAATTCCCTCTGAAATGTGTCACTCAAATATAATTTTACTTCATAAGAAAGGAGACAAAGCTGACATCGCCAACTATCGACCCATAAGCCTTATTTCACATTTATACAAACTGTTTATTAAAGTAATAGAAAACCGTATCGCTCCGACACTTGACCTTCACCAAACTTCTGAACAAGCTGGGTTCCGTCCCATTTCTCCACAACCGATCATCTCCATACCATCAATCAAGTAATAGAAAAATATAATAAATTCAACAAACCACTTTACCTGGCCTTTGTGGACTACGCCGAGGCATTCGACAGTATAGACCATCAGTCAGTTATTTCGAGTCCCAAAATGTTACACACACCTACATTGACCTCATTGACACCATCTAATAGAAATAGCTCTGCGAACATCAAGCTACATGTTTCTGGTCCAAATTTTAAAATAGAAAAAGTTGTCAAACAAGGCGATCCATTCTCACCTAAGCTGTTCACAAGTGCATTGCAGGAGGTTTTTAACAAGTTGCCTGATTCGTGGAAGTCACGAGGCATACATATTAGCGGCTACCAGTTAACAAACCTCCGCATTGCAGATGACATAGTGCTAATCTCCACATCACCTTTAGAACTTGAGGAAATGCTCCAAGATCTGAGAACGGCAAGTATTTTCAATGAATAGATCCAAGACATAGGTCATGACCAACAGCACGACACGTAGGGTCGAGGCAGACGGACATGAGTTGCAATATGTCGATGAGTACACATACTTGGGCCAGATAGTGTCTTACAAAAACAGACAAGATAAGGAAGTCGAAAGACGAGTCCAAAATGCTTGGAAGACCTACTGGTCCTTAAAGAACACATGAAAGGTAGTCTTCCTATATCACTAAAAAGGAAACTCATCGACATGTGCATCCTGCCCGTCCTAACGTACGGTGCACAAAGTCGGTCACTTACTGGGCAACAGAAGTCCAAACTCAAGATTTGCCGACGGGCAATGGAGTGTAGCATGTTAGGTGTTAAGCGTACAGATCTAGTTAGAAACACCACGCTGCGCTCTAAAACTCAAGTAGCGGATGTTGGAGAAAAAACAGCCAGGCTGAAGTGGGAGGGGGCCGGACACGTCTCACGAATGCACCCGGAGAGATGGGCAAAGATCGTCACTCACTGGACGCCAGAGGCAGGACATCGCCGTCGAGGTAGACCAAGGCGAAGGTGGCGTGACGATCTAATATCATTTGCAGGGCCAACATGGCCAGAGGTCGCATAAGACTGGGAGGTTTGGAAGAAAAAAGGGGAGGCCTTTGCTCAGCAGCGGGACACAAAAATAGGCTAACTAAAAAAAAACCTACCTAAGTACCGAAAAACATCTATACTCATTGGGTGGAATATCGAAATTCAGATTAGAGAACCTCTTATTATGCAGATTTAACTGAATGTGCGAACAGAAAAAAAATTGGTATGATAGGGAAAATAAAACATGATTAGTTCAAATTGTTATTTAATTAAATCGCACCTATAATATTTAAACTCCTGTACATAGGTAGATACGTAGTGCCTAACAGTAATGAAAGCGTCCATTTGTTTACGGTCACTTATTATATACTTATACAAAATGTGATATTTGAATAATTACAATTAAATACGTTGTCGCCACGCTTATAAACTTTAACATCAGCGTTATGTCTACTGAAAACAAATCATAGATGTATATCCGTAACGGCCAGGCCTCCACAAGTTCCATGAACGCTTTAGCTTGTACTCTCATTGTTTTCGGTAGGTCGTAGTTCATTATTATCTTGTTTACCAGTATTCTAGTCTCATTACGAGTTAAAAGCAATCGATCACAAGAAATTGACATAATACCGACTGTATAAATTGCACTGAAACACCAAACTGCAGTGTTAATCAATTCTCCTGAGTTACTTGCAGGCGTCCGGTAGTAGTACAGGGAGGTCCATATGGTAATAACTACATAAGTAAAGGTTGATACTAGAGTCATAAAAATCTGGAAGTTGAAAACTTCGTTGATCATAGAACCAATCTTTCCTATAACGTCGTACATCGTCGCTAGATCCCGTATTTTTTCTTATTACAATTTGCTGGACGACCAATAAAATTTATCTTCTCTTTGTTATCGAATTGTTTGCTGTTTGTGACGGTAAAAACTGTTGTGATTCTCTTTTCTTGTTCTTGGACGAATATTTTTAAATAGTCGTTAATCATTGTTAGCCTGCTTCTTACCATAGAAATATATTTACAAAAAGCCAGTATTTCGAGTTTTTGTACAAAATATAAAGGAAGGACGAGCAATCCTTTTATGGTGATTTCGTCTGCGGTCACTAAGTCTATAACACTATTGATCATATGAGAAACACACAGAACTGACAAATACCCATATGATTCTATTCGTGATTTTTTATAAAATTCACTGAATGAATCGGCGCGCAGCATGGTATCTATCTTGGCAAGCTTAGTAAAGATGCCAATGTTAGCTGAGTTTACAAGGAAAGAAGCTGTAATCGTAGAGGTAGTGAATTGTATGAGAACTACAATAGGAGGTATTGCGTCCATAATGTCCACAGATTTAGCAGAGCCAGATACGAAAGCTGGGAAATCGAGAAATGCCAAAAACACAGTAAGAAACACAATAATAGAAATAATGCCGTATGTTTTCATTGTGTAGTTAGATGGTCGTAGCTCTCCTTTGGTAAAATAAAATCTGTATATTCCATACAAATATTCAAATACTATTAATGGTTTTATGGAATAAATCACGTTAGCCAAAGATTTTTTAAAGACAGGCCTGTCCTCACGATTTGGTTTGCTTTCTTCCTCTTTTCCATCGTCCATTTCTTCGGTTTCGTCTTGCGAGGTCTTCGAAAAGGGTCGTCTTTGTTTGAGTGTGCCAAACATAGAATTGAATTAGTACTTCATGTTTTACTTCTTTGTATTGAAATAACGTTCCATTGCGATAATTAATTGCTTGATGGAACAATAAAATATTCATGAACAGTACTTCGCGGCTAACAGGATTAACACCATCACGAATTAAAAAAGAGGTAAAATAAAGCACCTAAGTACCTACCTATGCACATACATTGGTGAACTTAATTAAGTAAAGAACTAAGCTATGATTAATCATTTTCCATATTCTTTTTAACTGTTTTAGGTACACAGGCAAAAGTAATTTGAAAAATACGACAGAACATAGAATCGTCGCGCGAGACGCCATCACTAAACATACTTATTCAATATAATAAATCAATTTTGTTATCAGAATTTTTACTACTATTTTGTCATGTATTTAATAACTATTTTAATAATACATTTAATACTCTAATTTAATAATTTACTTTAATAATGAAGGTAACTACTATTTTGCTATTTTAATTATAATTTTTGTTTGTCGTAAATACAAACGATGTACTGCATAAAATCCAGAACCTACTGATTGGGAGAAGTCACCGGCTCCTGTAACACAGATGTTGTTACTTAGCGCAGGAGTCAGGGCTTCACTTTGTTTGTACACATTTTTTTATTCCAATAAATTATTTATTTATTATTATCAGTGGAATCGGAATAGGCTGACTATATTTACCTAAACTTCGGAGAACAGAGACAAAAAGTGGAGACTTCCTTACGACGTCATTTTTTTTCCGTGTGCTTGCTTATACTAAAGGGAGATAGATACCTAACATTGTTTTTTATCTCGCATTATGAAAATGTAGTGAGCAGTAGCCAATGAGCTGGAGGGCCATTGTTACCTCTTTCGCTAAACAATAGAAACCGGTACCTAGTGGTACCTAGTGATTAGCCTTGTGGCTAAAAAGAACATTAGGCCTTTAATTCTCGGAAAAAAAAATGGTTTAAAATTTCAAACAGATTTACGCACTCGAAGACCGTAAAACTAAAAATCTATATTTTAACATATTTTTATTTTATGATAAAGTGATTGATACTAGTATAAAGCTGTTATATCCATGTTTCATGTTTGTAATACTGTTCTTCTATTTTATATATTACCTCTAAAACAATTAGTTCAATCCTGTGTTTGCATTGCTGTCTCAAATTGTGATACGAAATTCGTGTCAGAAAGTTTCTGGACACCGGCATAGTAGTTAAAGGAAAGAGTAAATACCTACGAAATTTGTGTATTTCACAAAAAGATAATGCAATCGTTTTAAGATTCCGGAGGAATTTTCGTAAATCTACAGTACCTACCTACGTTTAAAATACATATCGAAGTCTCTTTTGTGCAATTAGAAATTAGTTTTACTTAGGTGTTACACATTGACAAATGTTATATAATGATGTAACAACGGTTAGTTTAAGGATAATTCTAATACCTACATGATTTAAGTTAAATTAGTTTAGTGAAAATTCCTAAGATTTGTTAATTGCAAGTTTAGTCAAAAATAGCCTTTATAGATCTTAAATAAAGCTTATTTTCAACTTATTTAAGATTTTTCCCGAATTCGAAAAAATGTCGTCGTAAGGAAGTCTCCACTTTCTGTCTCTGTTCTCCGAAGTTTAGGTAAATATAGTCAGCCTGTTCCGACCACTAATTATTATACTAGCTGCGCCCCACGGTTTCACCCGCATAAGTGTGGATCCCGTGGGAATATCGGGATAAAAATATCCCATGTGATAATCCTGGTTATAAACTATCTGTGTGAGAAATTTCATCCAATTTCGTTCAGCGGTTTGTGCGTGAAGAAGTAACAAACACACTCACAAACTTTCGCATTTATAATATTAGTAGGATAGTGTGAGTGCCCGAATTTTGCGCAACTGAACGCAAAGGGTGTTTGTTACAGACACTGTCAGAATTGTCACAGGCCGTCAGTTTCTAGTAGATAAACCTTGACGTCCACCGACACCTTTGGTTTATCTACATAGGTGCTGACAATAATTATCTCAACAGCAGCCGCCGAGACGTCTCCTTATGTTGTCGTGTGATTGACTGTCGAAAATTGCCCTGCTGATTTGGTAAGCTTTTTTTTTGAAATTATTTGGTATACAGGCCGAAGTATTGATAAAATAAAAAAAGAATTAAGTAACACACCGTGCTTATTTTGCACTGTCTTCCGCCCAGTAAGGGGTGTGCATCACATAATTGTTGACGTCGTCGGTCAGTACCACTTTAGATTCGGCAGTATTCCGATCCGAAAGAAATTACTACATATTCAGCTTTCCTTCGGGTTGTGCCGATCGCAATCGGTAAACTCCTTTGGCTATCTACCTATTATACCCTCGCCTGTGCCCTCGCTGAATCATGTTCGGGTCTGCTCGGCACAATTCGAGCTAAACAGAGCGGATTTTCCCGAACACATATTATTATTTGACTTTGCCGCCCTGCTGTGCCGAATCGTGCTAAACCCAAGAAGCTTAGTAAGTACTTAATAATAAAATAATTTTTTATTTTGCCAAAAAAATAACAACCGTAACAACAAAGTTTACAAGTACTTATCCATACTAATATTACAAATACGAAAGTAACTGTCTGTCTGTCTGTATGTTACCTTTTTACGCCTAAACTACTGAACGGATTTCGATAAAATTTGACAGAGAGATAAGATTTCACCCCGGGGAACGACATAGGATAGTTTTTGTGCACAGTGCACAATTTTCATTTAGGTCGTTACGAATCCGATTCACCCTGACCGTACTAGTTATAAATTGTATTACGGTGGGACAGCTTTCCACGTTCTCTGTTAACAATATTATAATAAGCCGATTTGAGAGAAAATTATCAAAAATATAATCATATTATATTATTATTAATTATTATTGAGTGACTTTTCAAATAATACAAATCAAAACTGGGTAGAGTGTATCACACATTCAAATTGTTGTTTACTTGATTTTTTAGTTTGTAGGTAATAGCGTAAAGGTGTGACCAGAGCTGGCACTGCAACTGCGCCTCAACTATGAGCCTCAGTTGTGGATTTGTTTGCGCCTCTCGAGTACGGCGCGTAGCTGGCGCGAGCGACGCACAGAGATCTGAAAATCTAGCTCCATACTCTTAGAAACTTAAAGCCAGGAATTAAAAAAAAATGTAGCTCCCTTTATGTGATATTAACTTATGGATGGTAGTAGCAGCCCCACGAGTGAGAAAAAAAAATTTTGTGTTTTTTTTTGTATGGGAGAAAACACTTAAAGTACATTTTTTTGAAATTTAATGGAACTGAAAGGCTGGTGCTCACACGAGTGATATACCAAACACGATGATCACGATGACATCTAATTCATGCACCTTTGGATGCCGATTTGCGCGTAGCAAAGTTTTGAAATTTTGAATTTTCGATGTTATTTTTCAAATATTTGACGAGTTTAAATGAAGTTGCCGATCGATTTACTTACAATATCGTTAGTTTATAGCCTACTAATGACTTTTATAATGAGGATAATTAAAAAATAATTTTGATTAAATACGTTTTTTTACAAAAGTGCATTCCGAGAACTGAGTAACTTATTTGTTATTCACCGTTGAGTTATAATTACATACTAATGACATGAGCATTAACCAGTTAAGCTCTAGTGGAGTCAAATAGGGCCTTAATCACAATAAAATTAATTGTCTGTTAATTAGGGTAGTATCAAAATAGGACGTTTGAGCTCAATTTTATTAGTAGCTCTCAGCACTTGTTCGCGCCAACTTTTTACGTTCTATTTGTTTTTGTTTTATGATGGAAGGTGTTGGTACCAATTTGCACATTTTCATGTTTGTGGCAAACAACAGTTGTTTTTCACAGCCTAGTGTGTTATTTGAAGTTTTTGAAAATACTGTTGATTTGTCAGAAAATGAAAATAAGGAATTGAAACAATTCTGTTAGACTTATGTGTGTTCGTTGAGTAACAAATGGATCTCGTGTAATCGCACGAGTCGTACATTCATAAAAAGTTTGAGACATGGTTGCAACAGAACTTAGAATGGCCCGAGGTTGTCAGGGAAAAGATGACCGCTTCTTTAGTGTCAGTAGAGAAGCAACCATGTTCCCGTTCTGACTTTGGCGTAAATGAGGGTGCATCAACATCGTACAGACCAGAGACGTGCAGTGTTGGAACATCAACATCAGCTGTGAGTTCGAGAAAACCATTCAAGGTGCTAAGCCTGCTACAGAAGAGAAGGAGAGTGGAAGAGCTCATAACGCATAGCACTGAAAGTCTTGCTCATGCAACTGGTTTAAAAGCACAAAACAAGAATGTTGCAGATATAATTAAACTGGTCTTGGAGAATCCCGAAGAGGCTACAAAGATAAAGGAATTGTTAAATCCAAAGAAAACTGTGCCTATATGTATATTCCGCTGATAAAGCTTTAGGTATTTCGACCTCATTGAAGCTTTCGAAGTGGCAGTATATAACATTAAGATCTTGTGCAAAAGAAGAAGGAATACCACTGTACCCTTCTTATACTACCATCCTTGAGAGGAAGAAAGACTGCTACCCCCCAAAAGATACCATAGGTAAACATCACGGAATGAGAGGTAAAAGTAAAGCTCCAAACAATTTTGGACAAAACTGTGGCTAGGCTTGGAAAATTTTCCCTGGATGGCAAAGAGTTGACACTTATAAGCAAGTGGGGCTTCGATGGTGTTCCAGGGCAAAGTTTGTATATGCAAACTATGGCAGGCGAAGACGATTCTAGTATTTTTATGTGTTCTTGTGTACCTCTGCGCATAGTTTGTGGCGTAGAAAAGGTATGGGAGAATCCAAAGCCATGGTCCACAATGTTTTGCAGACCAATCTATTTTAGAAATGTACGTGGAGCTCTATGGCTGGTATTACATGCCTTCGAGTGTCTACAAATTTTTACTACATGGTGCTGAAGTTATCAAACACTTCAATATTATGCCCATTCGCAAATTATCTGAAGAGGCAACGCAACCCAGAAACAAAGACTTCAAAAAAATCCGAGAACACCATTCACGCAAATTTTGTCTGTCTCCTTGTATCGTCAGATGCCTATTGTCCAGCATAAGACCTGTACTGAGAAAGTCTATTAAAACAGCTGTCACTGATGATATGATACCTCTTCTCATTAGTGACGATTCAAGTGTAGACAAAGAGAACGTTGAATTTGCCGATGTTAGTGCGTCAATGATGGATTCGGATTTAGAGGACTCTGATGAGGGCGAAGATACTCTCTGTGAGCAGATAGGTGTACTATAGAGATTAATGCTCATGTCATTAGTATCTAATTATAACTCGACCATAATCACGGTGATTAACAAATAAGTTACCTACTAAGTTCTTGAAATGAAATTTTGTATAAAAAAAAGTATTTAATCAATATCGTTTCTCATCATAAAAGTCATTAGCAGGCTATTAACTCGATGGCTCCTAAGTATACTGAGTCAACTAACAAATTTTGAAAATTGCACTTTTTAGTGTATTAACAACAATTAAATAAATATTCGCTCTTCTTATCGCCTTCCTGTAAAGTTATTAGAAGTATAGTTGACTCAGTATACTTAGGAGCCATCGAACTAACGATATTATAAGTAAATCGATGGCAACTTCATTTAAACACAAAAACGAATGTTATTTTTCAAATATTTGAAAAATAACGTTCGAAAATTCAAAATTTAAAATATTTGCTACACTCAAAGCGGCACGCACCCAAAGGTACATGGATTGGATGTCATCTTGATCGCCTTGTATGGTATAATAAGTCGTGTGAGCACCAGCCCTTCAGTTCCATTCAATTTAAAAAAAATGTAAGTGCTTTAAGTGTTTTCACCCATACAAAAAAAACACAAAACTATTTTTTCTCACGCGTGGAGTTGCTACTACCATCCATACGTTAATATCACATAGAGGGAGGTATGGGAGGGAGGTAGGTAAAAAGGAATGTCTCTGGTATACCAGAGACATTCCTTTTTTTTTTTAATTCGTGGCTTTAAGTTTCTACGAGTATGGAGCTCGATTTGCAGAGCGCTGTGAGGCGCGCGGACGGCGCAGGGGTACGTACGAACATGAAATGTAAGCGCGCAGTTCGCAAGCGGGCATTCGCCAGGTCTGGATACACCTTGAGGCTCATAGTTCAAACGCGAAAGAAGCTACGCGTGCACGACGGCACGAGCTGGGTGCGCGCTGCACGCGCGCCCCACTCGAGGCTTGCCGGAGTTGCACTAGAGCGGCGCATCAAACGTAGGCTGTAACTGCACGCGCGCAATACGCGTGCAGTTTGCAAGTGGCTCGCGAGCGGCGCATTCGCCAGGTCTGGACACACCAAAAGCCTCCTCTACGCGTCGACAGATTCATCAGCAGATGACCATCTGCCAATGCCTCCGCCGACGTGTAGACGGGGTAATTTGCTAGTCTGTGGTAGGTATTTAGCATCTGCCGACGTCAAATACCTACCATAGACTAGCAAATTATCCCGTCTACCCGTCGGCGGAGGCATTGGCAGATGGCCATCTGCTGATGAATCTGTCTACGTGTAGAGGAGGCTTTAAGTTCACATAATATGAGTAAATTTTTTAGATGTTACGTTCGTTTATTTGTATAGTTTTCTTGTTTCTTTATAAAAAACAAAAAACACGGTTAAAAAAAAAAAAATAAGTGAAACTAAGAAAATTAAAAAATAGGTAAAAACTTATTAAAAATAAAACTTTTTTTTACTATAACATTATTTTGAGTTTTGTATATTTGTGTGTATGTGCGTAAGTGTGTAAAGCCGCATCCCTACCCACAGGCAAGACCGATTTTTGCAAATTACTGCGCGAGCTCAACCAAATGCAACGGCGACTCAATTGGTCCAAAGGCTGCGAGTGGAACACCAAGTGCTTGTGAGTGACCAAACTGTAAGAAGGCGACTGCATGAAAGCAATCTACGCTCTCGTAGACCACTCCGGGTCCCACCTTTACGGAGAGGCAATCGTGGACGACGATTAGAATGGGTTCGGAACCACGTGGACTGGGGCCGTGAGCAATGGTCCAATGTGCTGTTCACGGATGAATCCAGGTTCGGCTTCCATCCAGATTCACGTAGGACGCGTGTTTGGCAAGTTCCTGAACGATGGAGCCGTCTCCAGAACCCTCAGGAAGGTTACGGGTAGTCAGAAGCCCGAAAGTCTGCCAACCAGTCTTACCACGAGGTATCGTATTACCCAGTAACTGGGTTGTGGAGGTCAGATAGGCAATCGCTCCATGTAAAATACTGGTATTCAGCTGCATCCGGTTAGATTGGAAGCCGACCCCAACATAGTTGGGAAAAGGCTAGGCAGATGATAAGAGATCAGTAGGACACCTTATGGACCTTCGTGCACGTTTCCTGAACAATTAAAAATGTCTGTAGTGAAACCATTTTTTAAAAAGGGAAATAAGTCGGACCCAAATAACTATCGGCCTATCACGTTAGTTCCCATTATATCCAAAGTGTTTGAGAAGGCAATGCTTATTAGAATAAACAATTTTCTATTTTCACACGCAATTTTATGCAAGGAGCAATTTGGTTTTCGCAAGGGAAGTTCAACTGCTCTGGCAATCTTTGACTTAATCAAATTTGTAACAGAAAGCATTAATAATGGCAATCCAGTAGTGTCATTATTCTTAGATATGAGTAAGGCCTTTGATTTTGTGAACCATTCTAAGCTTCTACGCAAATTAGAGTTCTATGGTATAAGAGGAAAAGCATATAATTGGATTTCTAGCTATCTTAGAAACAGAAAACAGTGTACCGAGATAACAAAAGTAGTAAAAAAAGGGGAAAAAATGTATTCGAAAGTGAAATTTAGATCTATGGAAAGAATAAACAAGTGTGGTGTGCCTCAAGGAAGCATTCTCGGCCCTGTACTTTTCTTGCTTTATATAAATGATCTTCCTGAAGCTACTTCACAAAAATGTATCCTTTTCGAAGATGACACAACAGTTATCATAAACTGTCGGGATAAGGCCGCTTACAAATCTATTATCGAAAAGACCCTGTCAGATTTAGTAAGTTGGAAGGATGACAATAACTTAAATATAAACGTTAGCAAAACAAATCTTATTGTATTTAACTCTTACAATACCAAACAGTTGCCTTTAGATATAGTTTATAAAGATGAAGCAGTAAAACAAGTAGACGAGCTAAAATTTTTGGGACTTAATGTGGATAAACATCTAAATTGGAAAAGCCATATACAATATATTTGTCAGAAGCTTGATAGGTTTGTGTTCGCGCTAAAAAAGTTAAGACAGAATGTTTCTGCAGAGGCTGCCCTTTCGGCTTACCATGGCTATGTGTCATCGGTATTTAGCTATGGACTAATAATGTGGGGTAACTCGACCGATACCGACAGAGTATTCAAAATTCAAAAACGTTGTATCCGAGTTATCAACAAATCATGGTTCTTAGATAGTTGTAAACCTTTATTTCAAAAATACAAAATTCTTCCACTACCTTGTATGTACATCAAAGAAATTTGCCTTTTTACAAAAAGGCACATGCATTACTTCAAGCAGCGTAGTGAGGTAATGCCGAGACAAAAAAGGGCTAAGTTTCTCAATCTACTATACCAACCACCCTGTCATAAAGAAATTTATAAGAAAAATGTATTTAATATGTGTCTATTAATTTATAACAAAATACCGAACCATTTAAAAATTTTACAGGGTGATTTATTCAAAAAGAAATTAACTGAGTGGCTCCAAGGTTACTGTTTTTATATCATTAAGGAGTTTATGCAACATAAAGAACAATAATAATATTGAATGTTTCCATAATGACTCTAATATTGATAGATTGTAAGGACTATAATGTAAATCTCTTATAACGTAACGTAATAAATTAGTATAACGATTTAAATTTGGTAATGATGTATACAGGAAAAGTTTTTAACCAGTGCGCAAATTTTGACATAATAAACTTGAATATATTTTAATAAACACGTATTTTTTGTTTTGATATGTTTCAATAGTAAAAAATTAAGTTAACGCTTACGAAACTTGTTTACTCAGAAATTTATTTTATGGACGTCTCTTGCCAGTCCGTCGACCGGTCGCCCGATTCACGCCGCGCGTCGACCGGTCGCCTGACGCGCCAGCTGCTATCAGAAGTACTCACGCGCGCTCGCGGATATTGACCCCAGTTTAGCGCTACAATTTTTTAAGTTTAGACTGTGTAAAGTTATTTGTAAACGTAATTTTTCGTAAATTCCAATTTATCCTTCATACTTTCATGGGCTTAGGACCATCAAAATGCAAAAAATAAATCATAATAAGTAAGAAAGTAATACGTTTTAGTCCATTCAAAATAAAACATTTAGGTATGATAGGTACTTAGACATGATACAATTTGCGTCAATGTCTAATCAAAGAGAACCTAAGACACTAAGATTGTTTATAATTTCTTCTTACCTCTACATTTTATTAATCACAATAATTTTGGCATTTCACTTGTTTCCATACACCTTGGTTTGCTGCTAAAATTGTCCTCTCATTAGGGACCGTGGGATTGAGGATCCTTTGGGCTCGCATACGAGGTACGCTCTCCCTTTCGTATCTTCTTCGTGCTGCTCGTAAATTTTCATTGCTTAACAAATACACTCGCACCATTTCATAATACTCGCGGTGAGTAAAATGAGACATTGTCACTACGCTAGTCTAGTACGCGGCACGCGCGCAGGGACGGCGAAGAGACATCCGACCTCCGCTTCCGCAAGTGACGTACTGCATGTGCATGCGTTTTGTTTATCAAACGCCGGCGCCGCGCCGCATGCCCCCGCACCCCCGTCTCGTGCGCTGGGCGTCCAGCGGCCGGCGGGCGCCCTTCGCGTTTTCATTCATGCTCATTCATAGTATTACTATTAAATTATATCCATGTCTTGCTTATTTCAAATTGGGACAAAGTGGAAAAATGAAAAAAAAAAAAGTCATAAACTAAAAATGGAAATGTGTTCTATTGCTTACACTGAGCCACCAAAAAAAATTTGCGCACTGGTTAAAAACTTTTCCTGTAGAAGTAGGTAATGAAATTTTTTTTTTTTTTTTAATGTATCAATGACATATTCCGTGACATATTCTGTGACATATTCTGTGATAACGACATAAATTTAATAATTTGCACGCTTGCTTGCAGGCCGAATACAGTGACATTTAGGCTATAAGATCTTCCTTGTAAAAATGTATTTCTTGCAAATAAATATTATTATTATTATTATCTCCTTTATTTCATCGTATGTACATATAAATTATATTTTTAAATATTAGAATATAAAAACATAAAAACATTTAAAAATATAAAAAATAGTAGCCCACCGGTATCGGGAACAGGGTCCAAGCTACCGGCGGTCAGGGCTCCAGAGAGAGAAACCTCCTGACAATGCGAGCCGTGTCCAAAAGTACTGCTTTCTGGATCAAGCCCTTGATCCAGCTGCCCAACGAGAGCCTCCTCAGGTGTTGGTCGAGGCTCTTGGCTATTAGCCCATTGGCTGTCACGACTATCGGCACAATGATCGCTGAGTCCACATCCCACATGTCGACAACCTCGCGAGCCAAGTCAAGATACTTGATTTGTTTATCTTTCTCGGCTTTCACGAGGTTCTCATCATGCGGGACGGTTATGTCAACAATCATTGCGCGCCGCTCTGATCGATCCACCACCACTATATCAGGCTTATTGGCAACAATAGTCCTGTCAGTGATGATGGATCGATCCCAATATAATGAGATATTACCATTTTCGAGAACTGGGTCGGGCACATACCTGTAGTATGGCACCTCCGATTCCACAAGGCTGTATTTCAGAGCAAGTTGCTGATGGATTATCCTGGCTACAAGGTTGTGTCTATGCAAGTACTCTCCGTTAGCTAGACGAGAACACCCGGAGATAATATGACTGATTGATTCTCCCGGCCGGTGGCATGCCCGACAGATGTCAACCGTGCCGTCTTTCACAATAAATCTCCGGTAATTGTTCGTCATCATCACTTCGTCCATAATTGCACAGACAAAACCTTCGGTTTCTCCAAAGAGGTCACCGAAACGCAGCCAGGCTACGGACGCTAGTAAATCGACATCGGGTCCATGTAGGGCCCGGAAAAAGCGTCCGTGAAACTCCTTACTCTGCCATACCTCCATGCGATCATTAGTGTCAAGCACTACTGGCTTGCGCCAGTTCTCTTTAGCCAAGGAGAGCGGGGTGAGGCCCTTGTCCACGGCGACTACATCTCGATGCATCCCCACGTCGGTTTCTAGGAAATATTCCCTGAGACTGCATATCTCGCGATTGTGGAGGGTCTTAGCGTTTAAAAACCCTCGACCTCCACACTTTCGCGGGATATACAGCCTCATTACCGATGATCGTGGGTGATGCATTCGATTTGCAGTTAGCAGCGTACGGACCCTCCTATCCAGGGCGTCGAGTTCGGTTTGAGTCCATTTGAGTATGCCGAAAGAGTACATCAAAACCGGCATGACCCAACCGTTGAAGGCGCGCACCTTGTTTCCGCCTGATAGAAGACTATTAAGTACTTTTTTCAGGCGGCCAAAGAAGCGCTCTTTCAACGATTGCTTCATGTCAGTAACATTGATGCCTAACGCTTCCGACATACCCAAATACTTATAGGTTTCGGATGCGGAGAGGGCTCTAAGGTTTGTGGAATCCGAGAGTTGGGTTCCCACGGATTCAACAATCTCCCCTCGCTTTACATGCATGACCGCACATTTGTCCACACCAAATTCCATCCTGATGGCGTTACTGAAAGTTTGAGTTTCTTTCAGTAGCTCCATCAGTTGCAAATTGTTGGGGGCAAAGAGTTTTAGGTCATCCATGTAGAGGAGGTGCGATATAACCTGACCACCTCTCCTCAGCCGATAGCCTAGACCTGAATCCTCCAGCAGTGTGCTTAGAGGATTCAAGGCTAAGCAGAACCAAAGCGGACTCAAACTATCACCCTGAAATATGCCTCGCTCGATCCTTATCGGTTCGCTATTCCTCTGAATATTTCGACATCCTGGATAGCGAAGGACAGTCCTCCATTGCCCCATACACGACATCAGGAAGGTGCGCAGAGTTGCATCAATTTTGTACAACTCCAACACCCTCATGAGCCATGTATGTGGCACCGAGTCATAGGCCTTCTTATAATACATACATACATACATACATTTAAATACATTTTTTATTGAAATAATAATAAGTTTACAAAAAGTGTACATATGGTTCAATAGTATATATTAATCTAGGCCTATAATAGGATTATAATAATCTGGATATAGACTATGGTATGTGAAATATGTGATTACAGTCTAAATTAGAACTCTGAAGGTAATGTAGTGCGGTGCCTGATCTAGGTTTATTTAAACCTGTGTTTCAGGCCATCTCCCTACAAAAGTATTTGTTAAATAGGACAGTCAGTGTATTAAAATAACATATATTGTCTAAGCAGAGACAATATTTTGCGCAACCTTATTATAAACTATTTATATCTATAACTAAAATTATTATGATATAATACTAGGTTAGGTAATTACAGTTAATCTATCCAACATGTCGACAGATCCTTTCGGGAACGACGAACCTGTTGGCTAATGGCCATATCAATGAGGAGTAGCTCCTTAGTACCACGGGACCCGTTCTTACATCCATTTTGAGAGACAGACATGATGGAGTTAGTGTTTATATGTTTGTCAATTTTAGCTCTCAAAATGGATGTAAGAACTTTATAGACCGTCGGTAAACACGTGATCGGTCTATAATTTTTGGGTTCCGTGGTGCTACCTGATTTATGGAGCAGATGGGTAATTCCTGTCGTTAGGACCTGGGGTAGCGAACCAGACTCCAAAGCAGTCTGGAACTGAGATGCCAAGCGAGCGTGCGACCTTAAAAACCATTTTATCCAAAAGTTATGCAGCCCGTCCGGCCCTGGAGACTTCCAGTTAGGCAACGGACGGACTGCACGAGCTACATCTTGGGGGCAGATGGTGATAGCCCCCATTTCTGGTATTGGGTCGCAGGCTCGCTCGACTTCCCGAGCCCAATCACCTTCGGTGTGACTGACAGGCACCGACCAGATATTGCGCCAGAAGGAACACATGGCTTCATCATCTGGCAGACACGTGTCAGCCACACTTTGGTCCGGTCGCTCCCAGCTCCTATAAACCCATCTTTCATCACTCTGGAAGGTGCGATTCTGAGTGTATCGCTCTACTCGCCGCTTATACCGACGAATACGGTTCGCCCATGCATACACTTTCTGCTTCAGGAAGTCGATGCGCTCCGTGACACAAGACATATAGTCTTGAGGACTGATATCAGTCCCCAAGAATGCCCGTCTCACAAAGCGCATCACTCTAGGGCGAGTATTGCCCTCCCTGAAGCAGATTAGTTTGCCAATGAGCGCTCTAGCCCCACCAATACGGCGTTCAATTCTGCACTGCCAAGCTGGTATGGCTGGTTTCGGTCGTGTAGCTCTAGAGTCATTGGCAAATTTGACGTGAGCTACACGACATACCGCTACAGCCGCGCAGTACAGAATCGAATGAGTATCGGTGAGGTCTTCGCAGTCATCAAAATAGTTTGACAACTGCGAATCCAGAGCCGCCACCAGCGCCCTATTTTTGTTATGCATGGGCAAACGAGGTAAGCGTGGCCTATGTTCGGGCGACATGAAGCGATATTCCCGAATCGCATCCTCCAAAGCACTCCTCAATTCCTCATTACATTGGGTACTTACGTTTGTAGCCCTGTCATTACTTCCCTCGTCAGCATGATTGGTATTACACTGCGGTAGTAGTACAGCAGTCTGCGGCTGGGGGGCGATGACATGGCTACTCTGCATTTCATTTCGCAGGCGATCAAGTACAGTGTCATCCAACATATGATTACGCTGGATGACACGCACCTGATCCGATAGACGTTGTGCCGAAACGTTGACAGCTGGCTCAAGCACCTGAAAAAGAGAGAGCATCCGAACACGGTACGCGGTCAGATTGTTTCCCCCCTCTGTAGCCCCATAGTATGAGCGCATGACATTTTCATTGATGGATCGTGTCCATCTCATGCGCTGCACACTTCCGCCGGGAGCTGGGACCCTATCAGAGGCCGGTGGGCCTCGAGGTCCTAAACCGTCCGGCGGCCGGCGTCCTCCCCGTCGACGAGCAGGTGGTGGCGTCGTGGGCGGTGAGAAGTACTCGTCGCTCGAGCTCGACGCAACTGCCACGGCCGGTGTCGTCACAGCGCTCACAGTGAGACTGGGTACCGGCGGCGGCGAGGCGGAGCTGAGCGAAGAGTCCGGAGGTGGTAGGCGTGCTTTACGTAAGGCTGACCTTGTCAACATATTTTCGTTTTATTTCTTTGATTTTACCGGAGGTGACATGACAGATGTCACCTCCGGTTCGGCAGTTTTTGACGAAACATTGAAATATTGTTCATGGTATTTTTCCTATTGATATTAATTTAAATTGTATTGAAATGGTATTTGGGTTTTGGTTGTAGGATTTCACAATAAAACTGCTTCTAAAATTTTATTAAACTGTAAATTATCAGAACGAATTGATTTGTTGACGTTGCTGCGTTGGTGTTGCCAGCTATTATTATTATTATTATTATTATTGAGCTCTTTCTACCACCAACAAGGTAGTTTTTGTCGGTACTGCCCCAGATAGACAGTAGCTTACAATAGACTGACATAGTGAATCAGTGATACACAGTAATTGTACCTATAGAACAAGCATTTCTGAGTATTTTAAAGATGTACTTATTTAGCTAGTTTCATCTTTACGTTTATGGGCACATTCCTTGAGCGCATTCCTTGATTTGGTATATTATTTACCTAAGTATATTAATCCATGATTTTGCTCTAAATAATAAAACCTTGTCATCGGCAAATGTGACAATTTGTTCCTTGTTCAGCGAAAGAAAGGTCACTCAAACCATTAATGTAGATCAAGATAAAGTGTATAGCACCCCTAACTAATAACTAGGTACTAATGTTTGGCCAAATCTTGTTTGATGGCAATAAATAAATATATCTATTTAGGACATCTTTTCAAAGGGGTTTCGTACCCTTAGAACCTGACTGAAACCAACTTTTTAGCTTTGCCAGAGTCATCTATAATGTTAGTTGTTACCATTACATTTTATCACGTGGCTTAAGGCACGCCAACGTCATCTATACGCAACATGGTTATGTTGTTTGCGTATAGATGGCGCTGTAATAAAATAATTACGCTATTCATCACTAGATGTCGCTATAAATACGATCCCACGTCAAAGACTGTACATAAATGCTAAACAGGTAATACGAAAAGTTTTTAATATATTTAACGGAGAAAAATACATATTTGACTTATGCACTTTATACGCGCGACTGTTCTATGGTCAATAGAATTTAGGTAGGAATTTGTGTAGGTTATGGTAGGTACTTACGGTGTATTTTCACCAAAGATATAAGTAATTTAGGTATTATAATATTAAGTTCCTAGGTCTGCTACGTATCACATGCATGCAATACTTACAACAAATAATAATTTTAAAACATAATATTATTCAGACAGCTGGGCAACCGGCAACGTCAAGCAAATACCTACCTACCTACTCGTAGGTAACAAAAAACTCAACGTTAGGTTTTTTTCTTTTTCTGAATACCGCAGTTGTTGATTGCTTTTCTAAACAATGAGTAAATACAAAAACACTCAATGCGTTCTCAATCATAACCGAAGAATATAGGTACCCTATTACCTTATAGTTAAGTACGTACCTAGTAAAACTAATAGATGCAATCAATCTAAAAGTACATCTTAAAGATTGTTCCAAACTTTATGATTTAGAATAGATAGGTAGGTAAATGAGCAGTAGTTACCTAATGACACGGCACAGGTAAATTCTTGGATCATGATTCATGCTCTATTTAAGTTTACTTAATTGATTGCTTTCATTTATTTTCTTGACAGTCTGCACAAGAATTTTGTGGAAGACTAGATAAGTTGCAATGGTACCTATTTTTAACCCCCGACGCAAAAACGACGGGGTGTTATAAGTTTAACGTGTCTGTGTGTGTGTGTGTGTCTGTCTGTGGCATCGTAGCTCCCGAACGGATGAACCGATTTTGATTTCGTTTTTTTTGTTTGAAAGGTGAATTAGTCGGGAGTGTTCTTAGCTATGTTTGATGAAAATCGGTCCAAGATGGCCGTGGCCACAAAATGGCGGATTACATATTTTTTCACAACTCCCTTAATATGGGTATCAAATGAAAGGGCTTGAATAGTAGAATACTATACACTAGAAGGTGTTCCACAGAACGGTCCCCCGACTTCCATATGAATTTATCTGTTTTAGTCTCGTTACCTAGATTCTTTAAGTTGGGGCTTTTTAAATTATTTGATCCTTTTCCAATTACTTACATTTAACTTTATTATTTTTTTGGGTCGGGGGTGATTTAAATGTTTAATTTAATTTTTTGTATGTTGTAGGTATTAACGTTTTTGACTTAGATTAAGGTATTTAATTTTAGACAGGTAACTTGTATTTTATTCGTAATGCTAATGTCCATAAATGATTAAAGCGTAAAACTGCTGATTGGTTTGGAAAAGTAGAACTTTCGTTTTTAGACCCAAAAAAATTGACTTCATAATATTTTATAACCAACCACCTATCTACCAAATTAGTTAAGAGTGAGATTAAAACATACGAGTTTTAAAAGTTTTCACTAAACCAGTCTACTATCTTTCTTTCCTTTAAATCCTTCTGTTATTTCAGAAGATTAAAACACCACGTAAGTACATAAGTGGTTAAGTTTGCAAGTTCAAACTGTCAGAGGTCCCAGCTGTATGCGGACTTGCGCCCGCTGCCGCTGTATCGACCGGCCGGCTTCTAGGCATGGCTTGCTCTTATCGATAGACGCACTGATGGTACATGTCTAGTATGTATTCGAATTTCGAATGCCAAGAAATGAGGATCGATGTCTCGAAAGAGTCATAAGGCATTGTGGCGGCAAAGCTGCACTGTGGAGTTTAATGTGTTGTTTTATTTTGCTGTGTTCGTCAAGTTACTCATTACGCTTAGCTCTAACAGTATTATGTAAAAGCTAAGGACTTAATAATTGACCAACATTATCTATTATTTACCTTGAGAATAGAGTCAGTTTATAAGTACCTATTTTAAATACTTAAGATCACAATCGTTATGAAACTTTCACGTCCGAAGTTTTTGAGCATACAAAAGTTTCACATTAGAAAGTTTAGAACCAACAGCTTAGCTTTTTACGGGCAGCCGATTTAACATGTCCAGTATCGATACCTAGCCCCAACCTTATGTGTGAAGCGAGGCCTGCGAGGAGCCGAGGCGGCGCGGCAGTGGACGCGCGACAGACGCGCGGGCTGCTCTACGCGGCCCCGCTTGGCCCACGCCATACACCCAGCAACCGTCACCATGGGCCAGACTTCCGGCGCTGAATGCACGCCCGAAGACAATGACTCAGAGCCACGCATACGTGTCAATCCCACCGAAAAATCATTGGTAAGTCAACCTGGAAAAGCTTCTTTTTTCCACTTTCTTTCATGAATGAAATATAGGCCGCATTCATGCGTCAAGAAACTTTTAAGTTGACTCTCAGTCTCAATGAGGCTATTAATTTTAAGACTACGCTAATTGCTGAAATAAATGTACATTCATGTATTCGTAAAATTTACGTAATAGGTACCGTGTAGGTACCGGGTGGGTACCGGGTAGGTACCTACTTATTAACCTAACTCTACAGCTTGTCAGAATTTAAGAAGTTTCAGTTTGTTTGGAGATTTGTAGTTGCATTTGCGTGTTCCTTACGAATAAATAAAATTTTCAATAAAGTCATTCGCTTCGTTGATACCATTTCAACATTTTCTGTGACACAAGATCGTTAGTACCTACCTAGGCCTGCAGTTGTTTTTATTTCTTTCTGCAGATAACCAGACAGCAAATCAATATTAAGTAGAATCACGTGTGGACTAGTTTCTAGACACCATTTTATTACGCAGACAAAAGACTAACTAGATCAAAGGCCTGAAGGACCAATGAATTATTTTTTGCCAGTATGGTAACAGAAAGAATAGAACTAAGTGCGGCATTCTGCATTCATAACCTGCACTTTTATGCATACTTAGATAGACCTATGCAAAGCCATGCCAGCAACTACCCTACCTTACTATACGATACACATACTTACACATAAGTACCTATTATATTTCTGCCCATGGTTTATCTGACATCTTCATCGGCCATGGTATAGGCAACTACGTGCTGAAGTCACTCACTATATCTAGCTAGCCGCCACCACCTACAAACGATCATAGGTCCATCGGAACGAGTGACCCAATTCATCCATCGAAAAACCTAAACAAAGCATCTCAACCCTAGGTCTCTAACAGCTTGTATATCTCACATGTGATGTATTCAAGCCTTACGGGGAAGAGCTTAAAGACCCACCTTGCCCATAAAAACTAACTGTTTTGTTGATCGCTGATCCGGAAATAAAACAAAAGCAGAATCCTACGACTTACGCCAAAAAGGAATCGAAGAGACGAAGATTACCCTTCGTCATGAATTGTAACGAATGACTATGGATTGGATTATTAAGGGTCCCCGAAATGATCAATTGCAATCAATCGCTATTGTAGGAGTTATATGTTGTGTGTGGGAGTTATGCGTTCGAGCGGTTTTAGGTTGAAACACTAGGGTCATGGGGTCCGAGTGCTTACTTGGTTTTTCGAGACATCGCTAAGCTGTTGGTCGACTCTTCACCTGACTAGAGGGCCGGCCTATTTTTTGTCCAAAGAATCAGCATCGCCATACAATGTGGCAATGCTGCCAGCCTTTTGGGCACTTTTCCCGCTGACAACGATGAGGACGAATTTTTTTATGTCCTATGATTCATTACCCTTATCGCCATACAATGTGGCAATGCTGCCAGCCTTTTGGGCACTTTTCCCGCTGACAACGATGAGGACGAATTTTTTTATGTCGTATGGTTCATTACCCTTATTTTGTACATGTACCGACGCCAGCACATCAAGCTACCCGAAACTGTCAAATTTTTCCAATCAACTTTGAACGTTACAATTTAGCGATATAGGTAGTTGAAAATCTAATAAAGAAATTTGACAGACTGTAGTAGCTTGCTGTGCTGGCGTCTGTACATAATATTCCTTAAATATTAAGTACTTAACTTGTTTGTAAATATTATAAAAAAGTAGATAATATTTTCAATCGCTTCAATTGCGTTTGGTAGTTCAAAATGCATCGTCATTTGGAAAAAAATGCGCATCAATGTGTAGGTACATATAGCAATTACATAAATATTGACAATTGCAATTGATCGTTTCGGGGACCCTTTAATGTGTTACTTACCTTAAAACAGCAGCAGGCTGAGATTTTCTTTTCGTACCTAACGCATGGCAGTTTGGCAGTTAGAAGATGGCATTATGTACTATGTTCATTCTTGGTTTTTGTTCTACTGAAGCGGCAGCACTGAATGATGGCGCAACAACGCGGCAACGCTTAAATTAAAAAAATAAGACATGCATTTTCTAATCTATGTTAGGTACAGTTCTACCTATTTTTTTACACAGTCACAGAACTTAAGACTCTTACTAAGTAATTATTACTTTAGATAGTCGATACTTACTTATTTCGTAAAGTAGGTAATTTGTGGTATGAAAGAATTTCTGAGAGATGACCTAACTACGTAGGTAGGTACTTACCTTAGTTTATCAGTAAAATTATGTTAATCATAATTTATTAGTAAAGTAACTATAGGTGCCTACTCTACTGGTCAGTGGGTCGTCTTAGAATATTAATATTGTCTTATTCACAAAGACACAAAGTTTAATGAATATGTAGGAAATATTATTATTATAATGCCATGCGCTCGGAAACAATTTTCGCCGTTCGAGCCGTACATACGCACTTCGCGCGTTTTTGTTTTGACGTTTAGCAGTTGTCGGCCTGACGGCAGAAAGAACGGTTCTAAACGGGTGCGTTCTGTGAGTGAAACGAAACGTCACAGATTCGTAAGCTAATCTGTCAAATTGAATTGTTAATTTTGTAATATCTTTATTTTTATAATATTAGTGGTATTCCGATATTTAAGTAAGCTTTGTTAGTATTTTTGTATCACAATTAATTTTAATTTGCGATACTTTTAATAAAAAAAACTGTTACTATGGGATTGTGCAATTCGTATTTGTGCTGTCAAAATTAAACTTTTGTTATTGTAAAGTGAATTCATCTGTTTTTCCCTTGAACTTGGTGTAATTTCAAACCAGCCAGTGCCAACTGCAAAGTGAACAAACGTTCTATTTTCTGTTGTTGTTGTGTGAAGAAGTGAGGAAATAACTAAAGAAAAATGTCGAAGGTGTCCCTGAACAATATCCCATCGAACCCTCGTATCAATCGTTTGAGAACCTTTTCTAGGGTAAGTGTTTAACCTATTAAATATTTTAAATTCTCTTCGGTGGATAACTCTTGTGATTTGGCTATTATTAGATTATATTTGAGGTTACATATTGTAATCTGCTTTGAGGTTTAGTATTGGGCTGGTCAAGTTAAATTGTGTCATCAAAACAGACGTTATCTCTATTCATTATGTACTTATATTAATGTTCTGTATAATTCTCATTAGAATTAGAGTTTTCCATTGAAACATCCATTCCATTACACAAAACTGACCACCTGTCAGAAAAAAACTATTTTTACCACTAAAATCCATGAAAGATCATTTTTCGAACAGTCGGATGTATTTTACAGCCAGGTACTACATCCATTTAATTTTACTTATTTCATATTAAGTATTAATTTTACTTACTTCATAATAAGTACAATATTCATACAGTACAATATAGGTAATAATGTTAATTTATATTTAATTTTCTCAATTTTTTTAAATAATATATAATGGTAACATGGTTGATAATCTCTATTTTTCTGTACTTTGTGATAAGTACATGTAGGGTTAATTATGCATCATTTACTTTGCTGTCAAACTAATCACCACTTAATAGTATTTAAGATTCATTACTCTTAATTCTAATCACTTTTTCAATATTCAATGACTGCTAATGTGATACTTAGTATACATACCACTAAATATTACTTAACTAACATAAAATGAATCATTGTTTAATTTAATAATATACAACACGGTCACATTAACTCGATGCATCTCTGGAATGCAAGCCCCGCATTCCTTAGCTCACCCGGCAAGTGTTAGGCCTTTGTCTTTGTTACCGATATGCGGGTCGATATTTTGGCTAGTTTTCTGTTGTTGTTTTAATTATATTATTTATTAGGTATATTACCAAAAAACCAAAATGACGTCCTCAACGTCAACGAGATATATTCATGATTTTAATGACTATAATTCTGTAAATACATAATATCTACTATAGTTGCAAATCATATTTTGATTAAGATACAAGCTGAGTAGTAAATCAGCAATATATTTATTTTGTATTGAAAAGCATAGCATAGAATAACATAACCAGGCCTTTAATGTTCCCACTGCTGGGACACAGGCCACCTCTCTGTGACAGAGAAAAGCTTACAATCAAAATCTATAAGCAATAATTTTCAATTCCTTTGCATACTAAACATTTCGTATCCACTAACTTGGTTGCGAAGGTCGGATAGGCTGTCAGTCACTATGTAAAATAATGCTATTGAGCTGGATCCAGTTAGACTGGAAGTAAACCCCAGCATAGTTGGGAAAGGCTAGGCAGATGATAATGATGACTATAATTTTGTATCACTCAAACAGATGTGACATCAGTTTGCTCCACTCGGTTCTGGAATAATTCACACAAGAATTCATACCATGAGCTGTTTTAATCATCGTTACTGCAGACTGAAATTGAATTGCCAATAGTTCAGTTGTTATGTTAATTGGCACTTTTCATTTGCAAATCAGACTCCATTGCATTCCATTTGTTCAGTTAATCTGCTATTGTGAATCGCAAAACATGGAAACAGTTGAAAGGGTTCACGAAACAGTTGAAGGGGGACAAACAGTGGAAAGGGTTGGTACTTATTTACTAGAGAATTATTATGGGTTTTGTTGGTTTGTGTAACTTATGATTATTTATTTATGCTTTGACTGTAGAAATTATTCAATATTGTTCTTATTTTGCACAATTTGATATTTGGCCTAGGAACCTATGAACTTTAATTTAAGAACTGTATTCAATACCTCATCATCTGCCTAGCCTTTTCCCAACTAGGTTGGGGTCGGCTTCCAGTCTAACCGGATGCAGCTGTATACCAATATTAACTGTATTCACTGCCTATGTTACACAAACAAAAAATGACTATAATTATTATATTGTAAAACATTTTTTCTATTTAATTCAAAATTACGATAAGTTTCAGATTTAGGGTTAATAAAATAATATTGTAATACAAAAAATGCTGTTTTATAAATAACCCTCTTCATAAATAAGAGGGTCTGTCCGGGGTTTTATACATATTTAAATTATTCATCGTCCTTCTCCACTAAGTATGAGTGACAGTGAGGTGGTACGGTAACAATATAATGCAAACATTTCTGGACCTCACGATACAGGGTATCCTAGTGTGGGGTCCAGTGTTACTCGAAACCAGAATGTAAAGATTTTTTGTGATTAAATTAATTATTATAAAAAAAAAAAATATACTTGATTATAATGTTTCAAGATTCTGTGTCCATATTCTCGTCTCTTGCGACATGCATTAGTAATGGGGGTGGCAAACAAGCGGATTTTCCGAACGCTCATCCGGAGATTTCGAATTGGTTAGTCAAATCTAGATAACTCATCCTGTTGACGTGTCCCCAAAACGTTATTCACTCCATTATTTTGTTTCACGCTGTTTACTTAGTGACCGGTGTCGTAATAATCAGCTCTAGTGGCATGCGGGTGCCGGCAATTGGCACAAACTGTTATGCGGTCACCGTTTTATCAATGAGTAACAGCTGGACACTACTTGCCAATTTTCAGTATTTAAAATATTGAGTAAAGAATAATATTCATAAATAATGTTTGATATTTCTTTGTAAAGCTTTTATGAAGGCATTGTATCCGTCAATTATTTACAGGTATTCTCTAAGCGAGGTTAAAGCCGTGTGTACGAATAAAAATTGCGTTGTAAATTGCTCTCAGTACCTACCCGCGCCCACGCAAATGAAATTTTCTCTCGTACCTATCGAAATTCGTGCCGCGCACATACCTATTCGTACAATTTGCCTCAAAAATATTTTGTTGAATTCCAAATTCAGCCATCCAAAGTATGAGTATGAGTAGGTATGTACCTAGGTACCAAAGTGCACGTGGATTTCTAGCTAAATTTGAACCCCTGGGGATCCTGACAACCCTTGGGGAAAAGTCAGACTACGTGCCATGCAGGTTCTAATTTACTGTCTAGTCTTTGGTCTGTCTTTCTAATTTGCTCTTGGGCAGTTCTCTGTGAATGTAATTTGAAAGTGCGTAATTTCAGTAATTTGTGAGATTGCAAGCACGTCGAATATCGAACTAAGCCTCTGAAATATTTTTTCAGTAGGAGACGTGAAGGTAGGTTACCTCCTGGTAATGTACTAAGATACGGCTACGGGTGGTGATAGCACACCCATTTCGCAAAAATATTCTTATCAAAAACACTACAACGGCTCAGGTGTCTTTATCTTAATTATCAGGTAAGTATAGTATACAATACGCAAAGATAGATAAACTTGTTTACGAGAAAGAACAATAACGTTTATCATTCTTGCTTAATACTTTAATAAGTGTGGTATATTCTATTATACAGATAAAAGTTATTGATTGGCTGATCTACTAATGAATAGAATAGAATACATTTTTTTACATAAAAACTTGATATTAATTATTTAACATTTTGTAGGTGAACAGAGCAGGGGGCCTAAAAAGGCCACTTTGGCAGAATCACAGTTAAGTTAATCGTATCAAATCCCATTGGTGAAGGATTTTTCAGTTATATTTTTTTTGTCTGTGCTAAAATACCAATCAATCCAATCCAAAGAGATTTAAGATAGGTACAATTAATGTCTTTGATCCAATCCAAATCCAATTCCAATTTTTTTGGTTATACCTACGTAGTGCAGCGAAAAAAAGAAATTTACTGTCTTCGCCATATTATGATTCATAATGTTATTCTTTTATGATTCGGCCAAAATTACCTTTTTAGGCCCCCGGATAGGTCATTTAACTATAAGATGATGCATGATCGTTTAATGTTTGTGATCGCTGATACATAAAAAGAACAAAATATGATTATTGTCACCAAACAAAGTAATGCATAACTTAAAGATGATAACAGCACACCGGTATTACGACATGCAAGTTTTCTCTCAAAAATAAACTCCATAATTTCATTGTGCAACAAAAAATCTGCTTATCCAACAGTAGGTAACCTATCAAAAGTCTTACAATCAAACTCATGTGAATGTCGTGTCTTTGACAATGACAATCCTGTACAAGGCTGTTGGAAAACCTTCGTGAGGACTATTATTCAAGGTTCTATTCATCAACTGTAAAGCAAACTGGTCTCTATTGCAATAGTATAAAGATAATAATTCTTTCCAACACGTTCATTAAAGTTCATTGAGAGTCCACACGGGGATAACTCGGCCACGATGTGGTATTACATTATTAAAATGATAATAATCGATCGTAACGTGCGTGTTTCCTTAACATAATATAGTAAAGCGTAGCGTAGTGCGTGTTCCGTATACAATAAGAATAGGAAATGTATTATAGTGAATCGGCAAAGTTTGTTTATGAGCCCGACAATGTCATGGATTTGCGAGGTAAAGATGGTGCGCTTCTGTTTTTATTATGAAATTCTGAATGGGTGACGGTCGCGCGACTGTCGCGCTGCTAAAGTCGCCTATATGTGAAAGCGGCCTTATATGGTACTAGACCGAGCGACGACGGTTCGCTTTTCCCGAAAATGACAGGATGACAGGACCTTTTTAAATTCGGTGTGCCAGTAGCATAGCAAGCTAAATACCTATAATACAAATTTTCAGTGAGAAAAAGGAAATTCGCTGTTTCATGTTCATTTGCCAATTTTCACCTTGTTGAATTATTAATTGTGCTGCTGTAGAAGAATAGAAAAAGTAGTAGAAGTACAATGCGTTTCAAATAAGAATAGGATCGACTTAGCGCCATGTTGTGACGTCATAGCTGTCAAATCGAATAAATTGGGTAGGGTGAGCAGAACAAGATATTTTTTTAATAACATTAATTATTTACGAATCATGATTTCATGAATGAAGAATTTTTAATCTGAACATGTCTGCATCACTGTTTGAGAGGTCATCGTCAACAAATTACAACAATAACAAATTTAACAGGAAACAACTGTAACATACAGAATTAACGAAAGAAACAGTAACATGTCCACAAGCACTCAGTCTCACGAAGAAGGCACACCGACAACCACCACAGAGCATGTAACACCCGACAACGACAAGATGGCGGCTGGCATCTTCGTTACTTTCTGGTGAATTGTTGTCAACAATGAAAATAAGAAAGAAAGTAGCATAATTAAAAAAAACTAATTATGACTAATTTTTTGATGTTTTTTTCACTTTGATTTATCTAAGACTCGGTTAAACAAAAAAAAAAGTTATTGATACGCAAATAAGTTTTCCTTGCAAACCGTACTTTTCAATCAACATTTGACAGATAGAGGTCATTGACGTTCCTATTCTTATTTGATTCGCATTGTAGTAGTTTTGTTCTCACACACTATTGTCTACATTTCTTTTTACTTCTCCTTTCGCAGGTCTGCTGGAAGAAAATTCTTAAGAAATAAGCAGCTACCTTTGTACTCAAATTATAATTATGTCATATCCCTATGTATTTTACTCACAGTACATAAATTATAAAATAAATAAAATAGAATACATTCGTGACGTATAGCAGGCTATACGCCACGAATGTATTCTTCTACAACTCTTTTGTAGAGCGACAGTAACTGCATCACTTCCAAATACCATTGTTCTCAAAGCAATATAAAATAAAATATTAAAGTGAACAAAAGGCGAAATAATTATTGATTAAAATGACACTGATGAATTGATGATACACACTAAAACCGTTTGATAACAATTACTTATTCATAGCAGAGACTAACTAATTAAGGAAAGGCTGCACGTAGAAAAGAGGCTTATTTTCATTCTTCCTGAATTTCATTTAACTGTGTGCTGAAGAAGAGCGATTACGATGTCGTCGTCCTGTCAATATTAGCTTTGTATTAGGTAGGTGAATGAAAAACCTGTGGAAAGAAATTAAGTATGGAAAATTACTAATGGTTTAATTTATGCCCGTACGGTGGTGGAGAAGCCAATCTTGTTTTGGAGTCTACTTTAGGAGTACGCTATCCTTATTACTTTGCCCTTTGCCCTAATCAAGGCCGTAGCCAGGAAGTCACTTCGGTGGGAGAAGGGGTAGGGGGAGTGACAGCTTTATTTTAAAACAAGCATATCTGTATTATAATTTTACATACATACTTTAATTAATAAGCAACTCACGTGGATGATCATCCATACTTACTTACTTACTAATATTATGAATTCGAAAGTAACTCTCTGTCTGTCAGTATGTTACGTTTTCACGCCTAAACCACTGAACGGATTTCGATAAAATTTGGCAGAGAGATAGATTGCATCCCGGGGAAGGACATAGAATAGTTTTTATCGACATGCCTCGCGGGCAAAGCCGCGGGCGGAAGCTAGTCAGAAATAAAGCGATATATGGAGTCTCTAATTTCGGGGCCGGGGGCTACCTACGGCCTTGGCCCTAATTCCTATATTAGCCCTAAAGTCTCACCGAAGAAGCTTGTAAAGAACACATCGTTTTCAGCAATACAACATTGGAGAAATCAAAGTGGAAGTTGGATGCATTTCAATGTTATACCTGTTGCATTGGCTTATCGCTTGATAAATCGTAGCTGTTTGAGCTGTTTCTTACTGCAATCGATCACGCTGCAGAGTGCAGTTGCTAACTAGAAAAATGATTGAACCACTTAAACTTTAGCTTTTCTTTTACATAAATATTTCTTAAATGTCAGATAAAAGTCGCCGATGGCCGTATTAGCCTAATTATCTTAAATACAGAATTAAATTAGATTATTGAAGTGCTTAAAAGTTAAATAATACCGACGATACTCGAACTCGATGTCTCGATCCTTAAAACCTGAGGATAGCTTTAATCAATAATTATGATAACGCCTAATCTATGTTCTATGTAAGGTGATTTTTACACGTTTTGCAGACGATTTAAAGATTTAATATACTGATATTTTCTGTAGATAATACTGTAGATGTGTTTGTTTATCTTCATTATTTTAAGCTGTTTATCGATATGCTGCGTCGCTAAGCATGGAATTATAAAAATAACTCGGTTACTTCGATTATCATCTTGATTTGTTTTACGATGTCGATCGAATCCAAATTATTATTTTTTATTTTACATTATGAATTCTTTCAGTATATCAACCAGTGTTAAGAGCGTTTACGACTTTACGCCGTACGGCATTTTATACAAACTTTCAAGCCCTTATTTTTCGAAATGAAAAAAAATAGCTAAAAAATGCTACTAACTTTTTAGACCTTTCTATCCTGCTTATTGCGTATGAAGTTTCATTAAAATCGGTCCATTAATTTGGAAAAATAAGGGCTTGAAAGTTTGTATGAAATGCCGTACGGCGTAAAAGCTCATAAGGAATGTTTTATGGTGCCTCCTTTAAGTCTTCATAAAGAAAAGCAGGCCGGTTCTTGGACCACAATTTATTATGTTGTTAGTCTGCGTAGCGTTAGTAGTGTAGAGCTTGTTGCGTAGAGCAGTTTGCGTAGCTGCTGTTGGTAGAGCTTCGAGTCTATGATTCTCACTATCACAAACCTTTAGGAAAAACTAAATATTCAAGTTTCTACTTTTTTTTTCGGCTGGAGTAGTTATTATGGGTGTTCATGCCTGTTCTCCTGTATCTCCTGATTTAATTGCTTATTCTTTTTTAAAAGTATTCTCCTTTCTTACATATTTGTTTATCTATTTCTAGAGTTTCAATTACGTTCAATACATGATACCCTCAACCCTCTATTAATGATTAATTACAATGGTTACCTTCTTATAGGTATTTCATTATATTATCCACGTCACAAAAGGTAGTTCTTCATTGTGCCCTGTAATCTTTACACGTTCATTGAATCGTTGTTGTAAGGGAAACTGAATTGTTTATAAAACAGGCACGTTTTTGTCCTTTGGATAAGAACTAAGCGATATCAGCAAGTATGTGGGTTAATAGTAGCAGATTGATAGGTCAACCTCTTCTACTACTGTAGTGGAACTTTAGGATATAGTTTTGAGTACCATCTACATTGTATAGATTTACAATTTTACTATGAATTTGACTTTGATAGGAATCTATTGTTTATCATTATATTTTAAAAATACATATTTATCGTCTACTTATTTTCCTTTAACTGCGCCATTAATATCCGTCATTGCCGTTCATATTACGATACGTGTGTCTGCATCAGTTGTCACAAAAAATATGAGTGTATTATTAGAAATGATGTCAAACGTATAATTCTAATACCTGTAGTAGTAGTCAAAGTCAAATAATTTATTTCAAATAGACACATTAAAGGCACGTCAAAAATTAGAATAAAATAGAATTGATTTAAGCTTTAGTCGGTAAGTCACGTTTTAGTTTTTTTTTATACAAACCATGTTCATCCGGCCATCTCCATATTTGGGCCAAACTCGTGGCATGTTGTGAGGTTATTATCACGTTTATCACCGCCTTCTTATTAGTAACTATTTTTTGCTATGGTTTTAGACATATTATTTTGTAACTATTAAGTGCTGTACTGTAAGTATACAAATAATAATTATAAGTTAAACAATACAGAAGTTAATGATGACATCACACTTCCTTGCGCTTTACTTACTTTGTCCATTTCTAACCACGTCTTACAAAGGTCGCATAGGTTTAAATCAGTGTTTCATTTACCCAAGGGACAACAGATGAGTGTGGGAATAATGGCCACTTTGTCCGACTTACCTCAAATTGAGTTGTGAAAACTAACGGGCACGGCGCCAGGGAACCACTGCTGCACAGTCTTGCAGCAGTTTAGTTCGTTATAAATATCATACATACAATTTCGTGCGTAAACGTTTAGGTACTGCGGTCTATTTCTGTATCTGTACACTTCCCATACAATTTGTAGTGGCGCTAAAACTAAACATTTTAAGGACATTCTAATTTTGGTGCAGTTTGCTAACGAAGATGCCAGTGAGTGAGTGAGCATCTTAATTAGCAAACAAGTTTTTAAAAAGTTCACTGAGTGTATCAGTATTTTTTTGAAATTGTAGTGGTATCTACAGCGCCACTTGCGATCAACGCGTCATACTGACGTCACGCAAAAATTCTGCATCGCGCAAGCAGAGTTTACCGAGCAACTAGCATAGATACAACGGCCCGACATGAATCATGGGGCAGTTGCCCGCCAGACACAACTCCTGTCTGGTCGGAGGATCCTCCCTTTTCTATAGAGATGAGTGAACTTTACATCCTGTTCCTCACACTTCTGTACTGGTGACCCCGACGTGAACGTCAGCGCAGCCTTCGTGCACCTGTTCCAGCGTGACGCCATCATCATCACTTCCGCAAGCTTTAGAGCGGTGGGTCACCCAGCCAGCCAGCACCCACGGCTTCAACGGGTATCCTGTCCACCAGCATGCAGCGACCGCGCATACCTGGTCATCACCCTCAGCCTCATTAGCAACCTTGGCACAGCATACTGCACTTTCGGCCGGTCAACAAGAAGAGCTCTTAAACCCTCTTCTGGTCGACGCCAGCAGTCAGCCTCGACCCGGCGCTGTACCACATCCGACGCACTGGAGCATAACGCAGCGCCGCCCCGACTCACTGGGGACATCTTCGCAGACAAACAAAAAAAAAAAAACACTAGACGCTCTAATAGCCATAGTCGAACAAAGCTTCGTGCACCGTCATGAATAAACTAAATAAATTACTAGTAGAGCCAGCTAAGACACGGCTTACCTAAACCATCAATTCACATGCGCGTACGTCTATATTATTTACTTTACTTAGCATTCATAGGTGTTCAAGGTGCATTTAAAACTGATGTGCACGTGTAACACGATGCATTTATTATTAATGACGGGTTAATTGTCACCAGTATGACAAAGCTATTCAATGGCTACGTTCAGATGATACTGCTCAAATACGTTTGTCACTCGTCTATAATGGCCTCTGTTGGTAGCTATTCGGATCGGGCTCAAGATATCGAAATAATTATTGTTATTACCAAAGCGTGTGTTGATTAGGATATCGAATTATCTACTGTAAGGATTACAGTCGTATCATTGCCATTGTCGGTTGATTTAGCAACAGTCGGGTGTTGTGTAATTTATCTGTGCCATTTAATAAAGTGCTTCTTCTTGAAATATGAGTGTGAAAAAAATGGTCAGTATTTTCTTTTGAGTGATGTGTTTCAAATAAAAACAAACATTTATGACAGCGATAATTTGTCGGCTTATTTAAATAATGGATAATTATTACCTTTGTAATTAGTAAATTACTACACAATTAGCGATTGTACGTTCATTACATTTTTCTGTACTAGGTTATAGAACCGTGACACATTTAATTACTTTACATTAGTTAGCATTCATTACCCTACTTGAGAGTCAATCTACTCTAAAGTTGTCATTAATCGTCTTGATTTCATGTGCACGCAACACGCGATACCTGTTTCACTGCAACTACTAATTTAATCTTACACACAGGGTTTTTTGCACATGTAGTACCTACAACTATTAAAATAAGCTATCCCTATTCACGATTGAAAGGTTATTTGAGAAAAAGGGCGAGATGAAAGAGTCTAGTTAATTAAACCATGCACGGGTGACTTGGCCGATTCAAAGGCTCATACTAATCTAAATCCTTTGCTACATAGTTCAAATATTATGCTCATAAAACGTAATAGGGTCGTGATTTATTTGCCGCACATAATTGCGTCCTGTCCAAGTCTTCACATAAAATAGGTTGAAGGAGCAGCCTGCGACAGGCGTGCGGCACTAATCAATTAATGGCAATCACGTGCGCGTGCGCCGCGGCACACGACGCGACCACGTTGCCTGTATTGTACGCAGTGGCCAAGTTAAACGCCATTACATAAGACTAAATAAATTGACCTGAAAAATAACATCGAAAATTCATTCACAACATTTCGCAATGACGACGCTGAAGTTACCAGATCTGAACTAATTTAAAACAATTTTCTGTCGTACTCTCCGCGTTGAGTGTGTAATTTTCATTTTTAAGCCGATTTGTGCTTTTTTCACTTTTTTAGTTTGAAAATCTGAAAAGTTGGTTTGGCTTTTTCATTAAATGTTTTCACATGACTTGTTGCCTTTCATGCTCCAAGCGATTCTGTGAATTCAATTAGAGATTCTGTGAAAAAGACGGATATTGTAGCAACTGCCTATAAATCGTCTTACAAGTTTTTCGTCTTCTTCGTAATTATTTTAATTTTTTATTCGGAGAAGATTTCCGTCACAGTGCACAAATGTAAATGAAAATTAATGTCGCTCAAAATGAAATGTAATTTTAGATTTTCCCAGACTTCATAAGTTCATACTAAGGTCAATAACACCCGCTGCAGAGTTTGCGGTTGTAAAGTCTAAAGTGAAATTTGTTGTAGAGGCACCATCTGTTGAATCCAAAGAGGTGGATTGGTTGAATTTACACTATAATAATAATACATATAAAGCAGAAGAGTTTGTTTGGTTGAATGCGCTAATCCCAGGGACTGCGGGTTCGAATTGAATTTTTTTTTTGTGTTAAATAGTCCATTTATCGAGGAAGGCTATAGGCTAATATCACGCTACAACCAATAGGAGCGGAGCATCATTGATAAATGTTGCAAAAACGGCAAAAAATATTCCTTTTGAGAGCTTTCGTTGCGTTCGCTGCGTAAAGTACAGGGACGACACACGTCCCTGTAATTTTCTTTTTTTCAGCAACTAATTAGTAAAGAAAATATGACCTTTCAGTCTATCAAAAAGTACTCTGGGATATGACCCTCTAAAAGTTACAAAAATTCCCTATTTTTTTATTTACCGCCGTGATTAGGGGGCTTTTAAGATTAAAAAAATGTAAGAAACCTAAACATACTCTTTCTTAAAATGTTAATGTAAAAAATAAGTGAATAGGCACAGTTTTCGAGGAGAAAAAAGGGGAATACGAAACGTCGATCTCGTCAAAATTTTTGCGTCACACGTATCCACTATGTGTGGAGGTTCGCGAACAATGTGTTTATGATTTTTCTACACTTTAGGAAATTGTTGGCGTACACTGTACGCTATAAGCATGTTCTTTTAGTTATCGGGTTTTATATGCTCAATCGCCAGGAGACCTATCATTCAGTCTCAAGTTTGTTGGCCTTTTTTTTTGTTGAAAATGACCATGACGTTTTATTTTACCAGTATTTCAATATGACCCAAACACAATATAAGTAAGTCTTCTTTGTCTGGCATTCGATTTGATTTCTAGGCTATGAAAATGAAAGTTTTTTTAATTTTCTTCATCGAAGGGCAGCAGGAATTGATTTTAATAATCTATTAATTTTGTAGCAACGCGGAATCTTTGACGTGAATTCTAATTGAAGCTGACAAGATTCTTTGTCTCAGTATTTTGAAGTAAGTACAATGTTCTAAGGCCGTTTGGGCTTCCTCGTTAGATCGAATTTTCCGCCTTTACACGTCGGTATGAGGCAAGGAGTTATTTTAATTTCAACTGTCAGTATTTATTCCTCATGTCATGTTTTAATTGTTCATGATGGATAGAAATAACTATGCTTCATACCTATTAATCGCTTTGTAACCTGGGGAAAATATTCTGCGACCACAATACATGACTAAATGATTTTTTATTAATAAATAGTAGGATTTATACTATAACTAGCTGCGCCCCGTGGTTTCACCCGCATAAGTGTCGATTCCATTTTATCGAATTCCGTTCAGTGGTTTAGGCGTGAAAAGGTAACATACAGACAGACAGCCAGGCAGAGTAACTTTCGAATTTATAATATTAGTATTAGTATGGATATAATAGTGCTTACAAGGTCAATGTTGGACGTCACGCGCTTATTTATAACTTCCAAATCAGTTTATCAAGTAAGACAAAACTAGGAAGTGTCTACAACATTATTCTATAATCTATGTTAACAAAATAAATCACTATGCCAGAGCAGTTTGTGGTGTATAAACAACTAAAGACGGACAAGGTCGGCCACCCGTCTGCTGCAAACAAAGCGATGGGCTGTTACAATGACAGCAGTGCTCATGCGTTAACAAACCCGTTCTGTTCTGGGCACCATGAAACCCGTGGACGTACCTACAGATAAGTCTGTAATTTTCTTGAAAAGAAAATAAACATAAAGCTTTCAATGTATTTGCTACTGGTTTTGTTGAAAATATTTTTTTTAAAATAGTAGCTCCATAATCTTAATACGTAATTATGAGAACCTTATCTACGCCTTGGGCTAATTCTTGGCTCTTTTTATTATTAGCTAATTGCTGCTTCGGCACTCTTTGGCGCTAATGCGAATGAAAAAGTCGTATGGAACAGTATTCTTGTGTAAGGTCAAGGTGGCGAAGTCCGTCATAGTTTATTGCAAGCTTGATTTGATAAACACCCTATGGCTGATTTTTTTACTTAATTGTATGTTTTGAATATTAATGATGACTAAAGATTCCTTATTTATCGATTACTGTTAGAAACATCAATGTAACTGTTGTCAACATGAAATAAATGCGTTTTTTTTAAAGTTAGTAAGTAGACGGACTTTCCCGAGTAATTGGGGGCAACTCCGTCATAAGCATAAATTGTTAGTAATGGGATAGATATTTGCGGCACCCATATTCAGTAAATATTCGAAAATAAAAGTTAATCAAATATAAGCTTTAAGTTTCATGACATAAGGTAGCAATCACAATCTATGGCGGTAAAATCATGAAGTGGGGTAAGTCCGGTATATTCGCAAGGGAAGGGATTGTCAACATTTAAATCAGTACAATACAATTTTAATATTCTGACTGTAGGGTATAGTAGGTAAGTATGATTGTTGGTTGCATCTAAAATGCAATGTGAAATTTGATAAGTTTTGGTATTTAAAAGACTATCTGTCTTTACACCATAGAAAAACTAAATAGTAACTAACAAACACACTTGGTTATATTTGTACTGTTTGAACAGATAATAAATTAATTAAAGGTATTAATATTAGCCCTCTTTCTTTCTCTTTTATTGAAATGTTTCTAATGAAGGAACCATATTAATAGAATCACAGTATTCATAAATTTTATGAATACTGTGATTCCCAAAAAAAAATTGCTAATATGGAGCTTAGGCTGTATATCTAAATAATAATGTTTAATGAAAATGCTTAAACCAAAAAAGGTTTGTAACATCTGCCTTGGGGCAAGATCGGCACACGACGGCCTTTCCCTAAAATACTAGACAGTCTTCCCCCAATATTGAATTTATTGGTTAGGTTTTTATCACAACTAATATTTCTGTAAATATAGATTAAAATTCGATTTGAATAGAATAAAACAATAAAATGTAATACAAGCTAGACATTTACCACTATAATACGTAAAAATCCGTTGATATTCACATTTCACGTTAGCTAAAACGTCGACACGACTCACTCGTGTTTCAACTTGTCAACTACAAAAAATTTTAAGACCGTTTTTTCGCTATTGAACTCAACACAGCGACATCTATAATTTAAAGGTAGGACGAAATAGTAACTCTGTTTTACCGACCGAGCTGTAAACGGTCGTAGCTATTCAGAAACAGCCTAGAGAGACGGTGTATGGTGTTCCCCCGTAGACGAACTTCCCCACCTTGACCTTACCTAGTTTTAATAGTTTTTTTAAATTTTATCATTGTTCCTCTCAACCAAAGCACCTGCCATCCAATCTCTTCACCACCCTTGGTTGACTGGTAGAGAATGCCTAAGGCATTAAGTCCGCCTTTGTACCTTTTTGTGCGAAAAGTTTAAATAAATAAATAAATAACTCATAATTTTTCCTATTTACCAGCTTTTGACATTGCATTTATCTAAATCGTTAGTACTTTTTGTTCTGTCGACATAATTCGCTGGTAGGTAATTATCGAACAAAATAAACGGTCGCCAAATACACACACTAATCCACGCTTAGTAAACACTTCGCAGCTCGTACTAGAGTAATTTTCCTCTCGTGCCGCCCGCGCCATGCCGTGACTCACCGCTCTACCGCATTGTTTATATTATTTTAAATTGGTATCATTTGAGTTACGACGCCGAGTAGAAACAGCAGGTTGGCAGCACGTGTTCAAACTTTGATGTAAACAACTGCAGTAAACTATGAGCTTCGAGTAGCGGGTACTCGGATTACAGATGTTTTGCTCTCGGTTCCAGGGAACCGATGTTCAAACTGCAAGTGCATCATGTATTTGTTTACCCTTAGCATGACCCTTAACAGAAACTAAGGTGAATTATAGATGAAACCTTTTAAATATTGGACGTGTGTATTAATGTTTTATTAGACATATTATGGTTGTGACCCTGGCGTGCACACGCTAGTGTATCTATACATAATATTAAATATACCTATAGAATAGTACTCTTTGTGAGTGTCCGAGTATCGATAGTTCTAGCACGGAGCATGACAACTGTCATTGACACGGCGGCAAACAAAGAAATTATAAAACCATAATGAAACGCCGCTCATGTTGCTAACAAAGGCATGTCCACATCCGTATTTTCAACTGTGACATAATTTACTAAACTACACATTTACTTGTTTATTATTTTATCTAGTGTTTATATTATGCATGCCTGACTGTATAGTCAGTCACTGCACTTAGAACTAGGTTGGGTTCAGATAACGTGCACTATGGTCTACTACACAAACAGAATCGTATATCAATTTGGAACTGTTGCTGCAGTTGCAAACAACCGCTAGATTTTCAATTTCGTGCAAAAGTTCAGTGTTCCTACACAGTTTCTATCCAGCCATGGCGTGTTTTCTTTTGTTTCAATAACAAAAAACTGATTGCAACTGCGAAAAGTTGTCTCATTGTTTTCCAGTTATTTACAAAAGGCGTACAAAGCAGCACGCGTTTGATATTCAACATGCATGTTGATTAGAATAAAGCCTTTGGCGATGGCATTGATAATAGCCGTGAAAAGTAACTTTACCGACGTATACAAAGACAATCTTTTTCGTAAATTGAAAATTGGTAACATATTATTAATCGTCGGAGTTTTCTTCGGCGTCGTAGCTCAAAATAAAGTATATCAGACTCGGGAAATTAAGTTACGAACGGTGAAATTCCGAAGGCTCGTTAAGAGCAAACGTTTTATTACTAACGTTTATAAAATTTACGACAGACGACAAGGTACCTACAATAACAATGAAATCGACATGACGTAATAGATTTGAATTAACGACGCGTTAATTTTAATGTCTATGTATACATATGTAAATCTGTAGGTATATGGACAGCCATGACATTGCATCTTTGAAAGTGTTTGTAAATGCTGGTTAATTTAAACTTGGGACATGTTACATAAAAAAAGAAGTGAATCTAGTGACGTATATGATTGATAGAGTACCCTAAACATAACGTCTAAACGGTTTATTTATAGATGATTTGTTTGCTTGTATGATATTACTCGTCCATGAAGTGACTGAAATGTTTGTGCAAATTAATTTTGATCGTTGAAACTGGCGCCTTGTGTAGGCGTAGTAATTTCAGCTACGAACTGCTACGAATGAGAATTTTTATGATGTCTTTAAAATCGTCTTTGTAATTCCAGTACCATATATTTCTGTCCTACATATTGTTGCATACTTAGTGACAAAAAATCAATGGTCACACTCACATAGCCATACTTATTATAGCTTCTATAGAATTCTACAGACTACTGCAACGTAACTGCATTGAGGTACAGCGTGCGCGCGTCGCGAATTTTATTGAGAGCTGCAGTGGTGATTAAAAATAAAAAGCTATCGTGTCTTTGTTACAGACGGAAAGTGAGACGTCATGCGAAGAGGCAGCAAGACTGACAGCGGAAGGCGCAGCCGCGGACGACGACGATGAGGCCTACGACTATGCCCTGCCGCCTCCCCCCGACGGGGGCTACGGCTGGGTCGTGGTCTTCGCATCCTTCATGTGCAACATGATCGTGGACGGCATAGCCTACACATTCGGCATATTCCTACCAGAATTAGTAACGTACTTCGGCGAGGGTAAAGGCACTGTCGCGTGGGTCGGCAGTTTGCTGTCAGGATTTTATCTAGCGGCCGGTAAGATTTATGATGATTGATAATTTATTACCTACCCTTTGTGTGTTAACAGCTTCCGACAGTGTATGTTAGATTGTTTAGTTTATTAGTCCAACAACTTTATTAACTACATTGGTCCTAGAAACTATTAACAGATAGATTATAATCTTCCTCGGCTCTACGAATTCATGTGAAATAGATAGGTACAACGTGGAATTCATGCTGGCATCTGACGGATTGCTCTTAATTGACATCAGTAGGTAATTGCAAAGACCTTTAGCATTCCTCATTTTCGGACGCCATTGCAATCGAACGCTCGTCCATTTCCTATTAATTCAGGTCACGTTGTCACATGCACCATCCATTATTCATGTGTGGATTGTACCTATGTACTTATCTAGTATCTAACAAGAGGTTTATGCATCTAATGTTCACGGGTACGCAAATGAATCAGTGCCTATTATAATGCTCCACGGTATTAGCATATCCTACAAACAGCAAATTAATCGCTTTACAATCTTGGCTTATTGCCGACTTCATACTTGGGTTATTATATGATGACGAGATTTTCCGGAGTTTGCTCAAGATATTAGCAGATTTAAAATGGTTTTTGAACGAGTTTTACCTCTCATACTTGCAATAAAAGGGTATTCGTATAATTATGTATACCTACTTATGCTTGATGACATAATCGAACATAGCGTCCTGAAAATACAACCGACATTGTTCTATTATAAATTATGCTCGAGAATTTAACAGCCTGTAATACAACTCGTGATTAGTCGTGTTACTTCTACCTTTTTACACCCTAGATTATCTGAAAAGATATAAACTATAAATCTGTTGTTACTGATTATCGTATAAGTACGTCTATATAGTAATTAATAATTGACACTTGAAGCATACGCAGTAAAATGAAATAACCGTGTCACTGTTAAACTCAGTCCATTGCGAGTACCTCGTATCCCTTTTGATAACCGAGTACAGTGCATTAGTGGTAGATAAATCCATCGAGATTAGTTAGGAAAAGTCTGCACTCACCGAGTGAAACGTATTTGTATATGTATAACGCTTCTTATCATAGAATTACTAATGATTCTTCGTGGCGGTTGATAAAATTACCGAGCCTAATCCTCATGAATAAAATATCGGTAATTTAATTGTTACTATGCAAACATTCTGTCTAATTCTCATGTAGAGTATTAAATAATAACGTCAGCTAATACTAGGTTTACGAATCAGCACTTTATCCGTCCATCGGCCCTATCTTATTTTATCTACTCATTTTAAACTGCCATTGACCTGATTGAAAGTACTCGATTACGATCGAAGATACGACGATGGTCTGACAAACAAAAATGTCCTACAAAAGAATTTCTGTAGAGTGGAGTTTGTGTGCAGTTTTGTGTGTTAAAGACCTGGCATAGTGACCCTATAGTAACTTATCTGTACGAAGTTTGATTTGGGTTATGTATGTATGTAGATTTTGCTGTTACGGTGCATTTGAATAATTTAAGTCTCCTCATAAATCACATGCTATCTACACATGTCGAATTTATTACGCATGATTGTTAATCATTTGTAGCTATCGATACGATTACTTTTTGATCGAAGATAAACGTGTTTTATACCAACCAATCAGATAAGCAAAATGTAGTGAGGAAAGTTTAGAGTATGAATGTGGATGGCTATGAGAGTAGGGATAGACTAAAGAAACGGTGGATGGTCTGATCGAAAGATAATATGGCTACAAAGGGGTGACTACCGAGATGACGACTAACAAAGAAAAAGAAATATAGAAGAAAAATACATGTTACGCCGGCTCTAAATAAATTGGTATTATGGGCAGGAGAATGATGGTGAGCTATTAGCAACAACGTGTTAAAATGAAAAAGGAACCCTCTTAAATTTGAGACATGGCCACGATTTCACTGCATCTTCAGACTTGCAAAACTGTGTGAAAGTTCCATAACTCTGCAAACGACTCCATAAAAGTCCTTATAAGAATAAAAACTCGTGTTTGCAGTAAACTGAATCTTTTATGACGACGCATCGATTCCTTGAGCTGGATTGCAAGTATTTAAATAATACAACGAGTAGCTCTGATCAAGTTTGCAATGTAGGTTTTAGTACCAAGGTGGACACTTGGCTGTTATTGATAATGATCTTACTTAATATGTTTACCTATACCATACATTGCCTGAGAAATAATGATATTGTGATTTGCGTGCTAATAGCACAGTTAGGTTAGAATGCAAATAAGTATAATTTACCTTATCCACTTTATCGTATTACAGAATTGGCACAATACCAGTGACCTACTAGGACTATCTTGCGAAATAATAAATGGATAAAAGACTGATTTATTCTGGGAGCTTCAATTTTATGTAATAATATTTAATATCTTTTTCAAAGTGCCAAGCTTTTTTTTTGCAAAATAGTGTTGCCGTAAATGTCACTCTGCATTTCTATCGCTTCAGAAGCAAGAGGCTCTTAATTAGTTTTACTATGAAGAAAATTCTTAGCTATTTGCCCTATAACAGTTACTAATTAACAGTTAATTGCGATAGGGTTGTCCCTTGGGACTTATATGAAAACTTTAAGCCCCATTTACACGATGCAAGTTTCTTGCCTGCGGCAAACAATAAAACTGAAGCTACAAAGGACTAGCATCGTGAAAACACTGTTTACACGGTGAAACTTTTATTGTTGCTTCAGTTTATGGTATGCCACAGGTAATGAAATCCCGTGCATCAGGCTTTATAGGTTTACTCTACCGTGTATAAATTAGATCTTCCACCGCTTTGACTTTAGGGTTGTTACTAAATGTTATGTCACGTTAAGTCTTTTGTTTTCTTTCACTTGCTATCTTATTCTTCTTGTTTTGGCTTGTTTATGTATGAGGAATATCAATGTTGTCGACAGGTCCGGTGGTGTCGGCATTATGCAACAAGTTCGGGTGTCGGGCTGTTTGCGTGGCTGGGTCGTTTGTCGCAGCCATTGCGTTCGTCCTGTCAACCTTCAGCAAGAGCGTTACCATGATGATGATCACTTATGGGTTGATCGGAGGTAAGTTCAATGTTTACTTTATCTAGGAATTGTTTTGTGTCTTATGATTAGAGTACCTATGTGTCTTTGGATCAGAATGAGGAATTAATTATTCATAATTAGGTTAACGGCAAAGAACATGAACATAAGTAGAGTCCAACAAGTGTTGGCGAACTCTATAATAATCAAAAGGGGAAAGACAGGTTCATCCTTCTTAGTTACATGGCAACGGATTCTGAGGCCAGTAGACCAGCGGAATCATTTCATTGATATTTCTTGATAAGTGTACTTACTATATGGGAAACTAACTATTAAAACATGGATTGATCTTTTCTCACAATTCAATCAATCAACGCTCTAATATGTGTCTTCGTACTGCCATAAACGAGCCGACTGTGATGATTTTTGATTCTTTGATCAAAACATTGATGTTTCTTGAAATTAGATATTGATTGCATCTTCCAAGAAATATATTATTATAACGTGATTACCTACTTACGTCAGGTTTAAGTACGTACTCTGATATCCTCATATAGAAATTAACGAGTAGGTACGTTTTATGTCCTCTAAATAAACTGGAATTTCCAGCACAAAATTCCTGAAACAATTTCACCCAACCAGAAATACGTCACCGAGTTTACATGTCATTGTGACAATAACAGATTAGCATTTTGAAATCCGTTGCCAATTCAATGCTAGCGTATTTCGTTTCAAACAGTAGATTAGATTCAAATGTAAAATCTTTACGAAGGAAATGATTGAGTTTCCAGCATTTTCTCTCGTCTCGCCGCGGGCAATTAAGTCTGAGAATTCTAAACCTTTAGCTATATGTATTGACTTTAAGTATATTTAGAATGGCTTGGCAATAAAACGGCTTCCAGGACTCATGTGGAACGTGAGAGTTATGTAAATGTCCACTGGCCTTGGCTCGATGGCATAGTTATGGGGTGGCGTCGCACAGTCGCCACCAGCTGTCCTTCGAACCGTGGTTAGCGAAAATAAACTTAAAAGGATACCCGTCCGTTGTAGTGGTTATACCTAGTTTACATTTATCTGATTCACATGGGCATAATAACAGATGCGAAATGAGGCCAAATGAAACCATTCTGTTACTGTTAGATAATTATTATACAACGGGTGAGTCTAGTACAATCGTACATAATGGTATCGCGACATAAAGTACCAATATTAACGTTAACGGATTCGAACTATTCTGCTCAGCAACAGCTATCATTATGCCAATATGCAGATTATTTTAACAACTCATTAGTTATGACTCAATTATGTACGACATCAACAAATGAGTCAAATAGGAGATTAAAAATATACTATTGATGCATTGAATATTGCTAAGTATATAATAATAATGATGATGTGCATTTCCCATAAATGTTATTTCCATACAATTAAAGTAATCCGTCGCGCTGAACAGTCTTTTGTTTTCATTAGACGCTAGTAAGTTTATTCCTGACAGAATTTAAAGCGTTTTTGTGATTTTGTCTTTCGTTTTCTTTGTTGTTTAAAGATATTATAATGTAGCTTCGTCATTGAGAGTTCAACTCGTAATGTATGTAGGTGTTTTGAGTGCAGGGTTGTGTATTTGCAAACTTTTATTGTACATTTTCCCGAGAAACTTTTTATTTTCAAGTGTTTCTTTTATATCAGGAGGATACGTTTTACGCGATTTTATATGGTTGAAGTTTAGTCTTATTGTACAAGTTAGATTAGGTCTAACTTCGAGATCATAAAAAGGAAACTATACGGCTGCTGTACTGGCTTGTCTTCCTTAACTCTGAACAATTAATATACATATCTATCTATGTCAAGAACCCTTTTCTGCTTTATTTGAGTTGATTGTGCGAAATATTCCACATGCTGTGAAAACTGCTAGTCAGTTTCATCTACTTAAACTGTTTTGCAAGAAATTATTTGACCATTTAATATAGTAATTCGGTTCATTAGTGCTAAGTTCAGGGAATTATGTACATACATATTTAAAAAAAAACAGTATAATTCTATTGAAATCATTAACTAGAACGCCCTTAGGGAAAGAACATCGTTCTTAATTTAATCAATCTATTTACCTACTAGTTTACTTGTTGAAAGATAAAAAGCTCTTTCACGGAGTGATGTCGTTATAACAACATTGTATCGAGTTACAGATCCTAGGGGAAATTACCTACCAGAGATCAATTTATGAGCATCGAGGTTACTTTTTAATTAAGTAAACGTTTACAGTATCTACTTCCGTAATTACTTGTGTGTCACTGTCATGGCCAGACGGCGGCGGCGCGCGGCGTCGATATATGTAATAAAGGGTTGTTAGAAGTTTGAAGGACACGCAATAATACAGAAAGCACACTATACAATGCTAACTTTTTAGTGTACCTATACTTAAATATCTTTATATGTATACGAGAGACCGACTGCAAATGTATTTTTTCGGCTGAAATCGAAAATGAAATTCGGCCTGATTTGCATTTTCGGCGAAAACCGAAAACAAATACACACAAAAACATTTTATTTTTATTTTGCAATCATTCATTTTAACCGTTTCAACGGTAAACTTTATACTTTTCACAAAAACCAGAAACTGATATTATAATGCTATAAAAATCTCTTTAAATTTTTCAGTTATTGTGCTTTTAATTGTTATAACCTATGGTTATTTGTGAAAAAAATAAATTGTTAATAATGATTTGCCGAAACTGAGTGAAAACGAAAACGCCCAAAAATGGATATTTTGACTCATCATCTCAGCCTATCACAGTCCACTGCTGGACATATGCCACTCCCAGACTGCGCCACAGCACCCTGTCCTCCGCCTTCCGCATCCAGTCTACCCCAGCAACCTTCTTTAGGTCGTCCGTCCATCTAGCTGGGGGGCGTCCCACACTACGCTTGCCGATACGCGGTCTCCACTCCAGGACTAGTCTGCTCTACCGGCCATCGGTCCTTCGACAGACATGGCCAGCCCACTGCCACTTCAGTTTGCTTACTCTGCAAGCTATGTCGGTAACTCCGGTTCTTTTCCGGATAATTTCATTCCTGATTTTATCCTTTAAAGAGACTCCGAGCATAGCTCGCTCCATAGCGCACTGAGCGACCTTGAATTTGTGTACCAGCCCGAACGTCAGTGTCCACGTTTCAGCACCGTATGTCATAACGGGCAGAACGCACTGGTTGAAGACCTGAGTCTTCAAACACTGCGGGATAGGCGACGAGAAGACTTGACGGAGTTTTCCAAATGCTGCCCAACCCAACTGGATCCTTCTGTCGGCCTCTTTCTCAAAGTTGTGTCTACCAAGCTGGATGACTTGCCCTAGGTAGACGTAATCCTTCACAACTTCGAGAAGCGACCCTTCGATGTGGATTGGACTCGGCAAGACGTGCGAATTGTACATGACTTTTGTTTTGACTGAAACTTGCCGAAAACTGAAGATGAAACCGTCTCCGCGCGTGTGTCGGATTCTATTATTTAGTAGCTTAGGTATGGAGTTATTAAGTTTAAAACAGAGCGTTCGCTATGCTCAATGATCTCCGGATATCTAGGTCTCCGGCGGATGATCGTGTAACTGATCATCCATTGTATCTATTTAGCTACATACACACATTTCGCAACGAGGAATTAACCTGTTTTTTTATTATTAAGTGTTCGCCGTCGTCTTCTACAAGATACAGACACACTGGACCAATAATAAAACTAGAAAGGTCACCTTTGAAGTCTCAAAGAGACAATATTTGTCCTTTTATTGAAACAAACTTGTAGGTAAGTCAAGAAAGATATCTTCGGTTTTTGTCCTGTCTTTTGTTCGATGTAGCTGAGATACTTGAAATATTAAAACCGTTTCGACACGTTCTTTGTTCTCTCGAACCTTTGAAAAAGAGGTAACCCGCAACAGCCCGTGTGTGAAATTGGACATTTGCCAACAGACACCGATGTGAACGAAAAGGCTTAAATGTCGTTTTAGTTCCAAGTGTTAAGCCCTTCTGGCAATTAGCTGAATTCGAGGAAAGTGGGCTTTTCCATTCCGCGAATGCAACGGTGTCGTGCCTGGCGATTTAAATAACTGATACGGGGACGCTATAATCGCCTATGTATATCGCCGCCGCCGTTTTATAGAACGGGCGACTCGTTCATGAAAGGGGAAAGTTTCCTGGATAGTGTCGCTCCGTTCTCGGAAAACCCAAAGTGACCTCTTTTGAGCTTCAGACTCAACTACGCTACTGTGTTTTTTAGACTAAAGAGGTTCTCGACAAACAATTAGCCATTGGTTGTCTGATTGGCTTAATTAAAAGACAAATGAAGACTGTAGAGTCTGTGGCGTACATTGAAACTTACTTCAAGGTCATTAGAACACGGGACGCTTGGCCAGCTGCCAGCTAGTGCAGACGACATGGCGCCTTACTAGGCTAGAATATAAGATTGCCTTTAATCCTACACACATTACAACATACACACGAACTGGCAATTGATTGTTTTACAATCGAGCGCAGGGACCGCTGATAGTATTCTGAATATCCAATGCGACCTAATTCTTGTATCGTATGGCATGGCGGCCATTCAAGGTTTTAACGATGGAAAAGTACGCAGTCAACCTCACTACGATTCTAAAATATTCGATATGATGGTTATTTTTAGGGTTCCGTACCCAAAGGGTAAATACGGGACCCTATTACTAAGACTTCGCTGTCTGTCCGTCCGTCTGTCCGTCCTTCTGTCTGTCACCAGGCTGTATCTCAAGAACCGCGATAGCTAGACAGTAGAAATTTTCACAAATTGTGTATTTCTGTTGCCGCTATAACAACAAATACTAAAAACAGAATAAAATAAATATTTAAGGGGGGCTCCCATACAACAAACGTGTTTTTTTCGGCGTTTTTGCCTTGTGGTACGGAACCCTCCATGTGCGAGTCCGACTCACACTTGACCAGTTTTTTTAGTAACGTTTTCATTTCGTGGATCATCCTCCGTCCGATTTTTCATGAATATCGTGATACCGAAATCAACACAAGAGAAAATAGTCGGACCCTTTCAAAGACATCATGTCAGTCTCAAAATTTAAAGGTGGTAATAATTAGCACGTTCATTTAGCATCAATTTTAGTGATCCCTGTTGGCAACCAACCGTTGAGATCATCGAGTCTCAATGTCGACACTGTTCGAAAATACTGTTTCACGCCAGAAGCTGACTAGACCATTCAAAATGTGGTAGATGAACGAATGAATTTATTTATCCGGTAGTGAATCTTGAAGCAAACGATTGAAAGCAGATTTGTGTAGACTTCGCAAGGTATTATTCAGAACTGCTATTTGCCTATTATATTACTAAAGTGTATACTAAATATTGACAACTTGGCGCGCTGTATATGATAATATGATACGAAAACACGTTATCGTCAGTTGCTAACAAAATAAAAGTATGTAAGTGCCTAACTATCTTCAACGAATTCTCAATTCATGCATCGGCTGATTTGTATGACATTTCATCTTCTGCATTGAGTGTCCATTTTCAAAATAGTAATGATTTATGATAATTTATATCAGCTCACCCCTGCCAAGCTTATCAGATAACCCAAACATATAGTATTCTAAGGCTCATCTGGGAATAATCAAGAACAAAGAATGAAGACAGTAGACTGCGTCAAAGTCTAAAAGAAAAGAGTTTTTTCTATTAAAATGCGTTCAGTGGTAAGAAAAGAAAACTTAATTGTTAAGAAACGTTTTCTTACATAAAGCTTCGACCTCGAAAGTCGAATGCTTGTCTGAATTTTCCGAGAAACAGTTCTCAAGATTCATTCAACTTTTCAGTTTTGCTGCCAATTTTTTGTTTACGGCCAAGTCTATTGGATATTTACTCAGCAACGCTTAGAATTTCCTTTACATCCTTAGTCTAAAGACTGAACTTTAAATAAAATGGTTTCATTAGTACTTTGTTTTTATTTCGCATTTATATCAAACTGACGAATGTACTTAAAAAAAAATTTGATCAGTGTGTTTTGTTTGTTTATTGTATGGTAGATATTTTGAAGAGGATTCTCTTATCTTCTTAAAATATTAGTTGTGATAGAATATGGACTAGAATTAAGTCGGTTTTTACACAATAATGCTACTTATTCTTTTGTTAAATAAGAAACCTTCTAACCTATAATACCTACTTAGCTGGTTACTAGTCGTCTTCTTTGAAAAGAATCTGGGTGAAATGTCGATTCATTGTGCCTTTTCCAGCTGCACGCATTGTGTGCAAATTGCTGATTAATTCGTTTGATGAGAAAATTGGAATATTGTACTGGGAAGTGACGCATGCGTTTGTAAAGTGGCGACGACCTCTTTGCAGCAGGCATCAACCCATGTGCTCCTTTGTGCGGTTTCAAATACCGATTTGTGGGCCGACAACAAACACTGACTCACTCTGTATCATGTTCAGACTTTGTTTTTACACATTATACAGCTAAATGGAACACTAAAATATTATCACGTAATTAAATATTATGGCATAATACTATATTTGCTAATGGCGCTAACTGCTTTTAGCGACAACATTAAAATTGCTCAGTAATTATCCAAGTTCGTAGACAGGGATGAAGTTGGAAGGGTTCCAATTTAACATTACCTTTAAGAACCGGTATGGCACAACAACGTGGGAATGTCTGGAGAGACCATTGTTACAAAACTTTTGCACTAACAAGAATAATGGTCCTTAGTGCAGCAAAGAGGATGTTGATAACTGCCCAAGTGAATAACTTCCATTATGTTACCTGACCTATAATGTCCTAATTAATAAACGAAATATGTTATATACTTAACCAATCGATAAGAAGTTCGTTAGCATAATGGTGGTTATTGACATAGTACAATGTATATTTTAAGAATTAAGTAAAGTTTGCCCGAAATATATTTTATTCATGAACTGCAGGCTAAGAACCTTTTGTTTATTAGCGGCACCAGTGACTTGTTTCTAACGAAACAAGGCAGATGTCAATGTCCACGCTCAGTCAAAATACCGGCGACTGGATGACGGTCTCATGTTTTTTATCGCACGCCAAATTATGTGACGTAGGCACCTCAGGCAAATTGGTCAAAGTTCTCTGCAATTTGGGAGTGTGCCAAATTGAGCAACACTCACTAATCATAATGTTTCACCTCTTTGAAGATTTTGTTTTGCCTAGCGACGCGGGTTTATCCAAACATACATATGCAGACGCTGCGCGCTGTAGCAAAAGCTGCTGTGGTATTGTGAAAACTCTGAAAACAAATCTTTTTGTATGGCACACAGCTTTTGAGAGCTTTCCAAACAATGCGTGTTTTATTTAAAGCTTGACAACTCTATTGAGTCATGGATTAATAAACTCTTGATCCAGATCTAAGTTTATTCATCAAGTTCTAAATTCATTATTACTATAGTAGGTACCTATACATCGATACACCAACCAATTGTTTAGAGTCCCTGTTAATTCAAATCACAAATTGCGCAGCACACAAAGTAGGTTATACATTTATTTGTCCTTTGTCATGAATAAAGGTTAATCAAGAACAAAGAGATTTAAGATAGGTACAATAGAGGGGCCATGCAAAGAAATGTCTTAGAAAAACTGTGATCCCATGTCTCAGTGCCGCCATCTGGTAAGATATGGCATAATTAGAGCGGCAATTTATTCAATTAGGTTCAGCTATCGCCCGGTAGATGGCCAGTGTGGCCAGTGTTGCCAGATACGATTTTCAATTCATCGATTAAAAATCGGATCGGTGGTGCTTGAAAAATCTAATATAAATCAAATCAGTTAGATAAATATCGAAAACTAAATAAATTAGGCAAAAATTGAACGAAACGGAAAACGGAACGCGCGCCCCTCGCGCCAGTGCCCAGTCCGCTGCCCAAACGCTTACTGCGTAGACGCATATTTATCATCCTACCGCGCAAGTCGCCACGTGCCTCCCTCGTGCCGCCATTGTAACGCGAAAGAATAATTATTAAGGGTCTTCGTTCCCAATGATTTAAAAAAAATTAAAGTGTAAACTAATTTTGTGCCTATATCACAAATAAATACTCTATCTAAAGGTAGTTTCCCTAAGATAACCTCCCTCACACATTTAAATAAATATTATCGATAACAAAATCGATATACAACATCACATCTCTGAAAGGCAGTCCGACTTTTAATTAGTTTTTAATTCTTCTAATAATTATTACCCTATAAAATCAATTAAACATGGATCGATTTTAAACTGAATGTTACTTGAATGAATCGATTATTTTGTCACACCACTATATTAATTTTGTTAAAAAGTGGTAACACTGAAGCTGTCATTTTACCCAACTATAGTAAAGCTACTCAGCAATAGATGGCGTTTAATACAAAATAAACAAATTTTCTAGATCTTTTTATGAAAATTATTTAATTTTAATTACTGAGTAAATATAGATAATACATACGAAAATAAACTGAATTTAGGTCCAGTTGTTTTACCATAACGAGACTTGCAGTAACGTAATGCGCAACTCGGCGTATTTCCATACAAAATATTTTTCTTTTGTTGGACACGAATGCGTCAATGCGACTTGACGCGCAGGCGTACAATACTAGACTGAGAGACTTGTTACGCCTAGGTCACAAGTACCGGGACACTGTTTTGTTCGCAATGTCCCGTCTATTGTAAATACTTTAAATGTCTTTGATCAAGAATTAATATCAGCTAATACAAAAAATGTAACATAATATTGTGTTATTTTCCTCCAAAGTTAAGAGCAACCTTTGTTCCCAGGTCTCGGCTTCGGTATGATCTACCTTCCTTCGGTGGTGGCTGTGGGTTACTACTTCGAGTCCAGACGGTCCCTAGCAACGGGCATCGCCGTCTGTGGCTCAGGAGTTGGTACCTTCAGCTTCGCGCCTTTAGCGGCACTTCTGCTCAATGAGTTCGGGTCGTGGCAGAATGCTAATCTTCTGCTTGCCGGCTTGATTCTGAACTGCGCTGTATTCGGAGCACTGATGAGGCCTTTGGTCTATCCCAAGGTTTGTGTGTTGTTTTTGTTGTGGACGGACGGCGGCATTGATTGGTGACCTCCTTTTCTAATGCCACACGCATTTCCCAATAAATTTCCCAATAAATGCAGCCGTACGTCCTTTGGTGAACACCAACCGAGTGTTACGGGTCTAACCTTATAATACCGGTATCCTGACTACGTTACGCTAAGGTCAGGCGGTTGTTTTGTATAAAATTGCAGGTAATCTTGTCACACTGGAAACCGATTCATACATACCTAATTACTTGAGGAAGTGCTAGAATAATGAAACAAATGAATAATTTAACGTATGTAATAGTGAGTGGTTTATTGTAGTTTACCTAGATACCTATACTAATTAAGTCAATTTGCACATGTTGTGTACCTTTTCTTGCAAGTACTTTTAAAACGTTTTTAAAAATTGTTTTACCACATAAATCCTCTGTGCAAATGTATAAGGAAACAATTTCTTGTATTTTAAATACCTATATTATTTTTTATTCTAGGAATGTTTTATCACCCTCTGTTTACATAACAAAGTTAATTAGTTACCCTTTGTAACGATTTGATCATACTATCGTAACTTAACCAAAAATTTTTTTTTTTTGATAAGTACCTTGGGCATTCTGTAGCTGCCCCAATTTTTTTCCGTTATATCCGCAGTCAGTCATATTAATGAAAAAAGTTGTTCATAATCTTTCATGTAACTTGTAAACACCACCCCAAATTACAGACATCAGGTGAAAAGCCCTTATTACAACGTATGGCCGAAGAAAAACGTCTGCAAATGGAGCGAGGTTCCATCGGAGGATCCTACTTCGTGGTACAGCTGCCCGATGGAACCATGGAGAAGAGGTTGAAGGTGAACGTTGTAGACGATTCTGTATGTAGTTGCTTTCACTAATTGACTATTCTAAGTTTTCTTTAAGGTGATGCGTTTCGTCTCGGCAAAAACTTAAGGTATACAGGACGAGGGTCAAAAATAACTTTTATTTTTAGAATAACACAGTCAAAGCTGAATAAACCAAGGTGTCTAAAAGCTGTATTAAATGATAAAAAATATTTGCAAAATATAACCACAGACATATCAAGCTAAATAAATCCTTGTAAGGTTGTCTAAACTGACTACGCATTAATGACATAAGTAGATATTTAGGTAGTCAAATACAACGGGAATACACGAAATGTTTTAATTCGTATCACTTTTGGATGAATCTTGTATACCTAATTATTCGATTTGTTCCTGTCCTGTAAAATTGTAGCTATAATAATGTTTCATGTAAAATCTGTGAATTACTTACGTTCATCAAGAAATCACTGTTTTAATTTTATATTTAAGTATTTGAAACTGGTGACGAAACGCATCCCCCTCGAGGTGGTGGTATACCTTTAACTAGCGAACCACGCTAGACACTGTTAAATGGTCTAGTCTTTCGGCTTGTTGTGCTAACAACATTTTTAGGAAGCTTGTTTTGAACACGTATTGTGTATGTGCATGTTTTAGAGCATGTTCGGGGAATAAAGGCTTAACTTGAGATTTGAACTTTGTTTAGTAACTAACTTCACACTTTGAAAACTTTGATGTGTAAGATCAATTTGTATTTCAAGTGGCGTGAAAGCACACGTAGGTGTTCACCAATCATATACGGTGTGCAAACGCGATGCTATAAACTATAGTAAGCTACAAGAATCTTTTAGTTTCGACCAAACGCTAGGCTTCGTCTACGCTGTGTCAACGTATTCTCAACCAATGCCTGATGTGAAGTCACTCTAGATTAAACCAATAAAAGTCTTTTTGAATGCCTTTATTCTTCCGAAGGTGCAAATTATTAGATAAATTGGCTATTGATGTAAAAAATCTGAAAGCACAGACCTACACTTAGCTATTTTATATGTTTTACGTTTTCGTAGAAATCCTACGTTTAGAATTAGCAAGTCACTCCACTTTAGTGCTTAAAATGCTGCATAATATAGACCTGTCATGGTACAAAAATACCCTAGGAACAATTTAAAAATCGAAACGGTTCTTTATATCGCCGTTTCTATGGAAGAAGTTCATATATTATGTAGCGTTCGTATGCCTTGTAGAGGGCAGCGCCTTCAAATGATTGGCACGCTTAGTTCCCCTTTATTTTGTCCCTATTATTACCGCAAAGTGAATAGCCTGGTATTGATTGTATTTCTACAAACTTTCCAACTTGAAGGGAATGGTGCACGCAAAATTTTTCAATGAATGTTATCTTTCTACTGCATTGGATGTCGTGGTGCATGAAGTTTGTGTCTACCTGTGGGTAGTTGTCGAAAATACAGTCATACCTCGAAGTTATCGTTAAGTTAAAACCGCGTGGTTCAAGTTTTTAGTAAGTCTCCTTAATTAGTCAGAGAGCTAGTTAATCATCGTAGATTTTTAAACCAACGTAAGTCACCGTCTCTCTAATCAGTAGCTAGCTGTCAAATTTCGTTTTTAGCTGCTATGATTGCTTGACCAATATAACAACAACCTATAAAGTCCCTTAACAATAGATTTGACAGCCGACAAGTTGAATAACCGTACGTAATTCGAAGTATGACATCCCTATTTGAAAATCGAGCTCCCAACTAAACAAAAAGATCTTGTATCGCCAGGCCCCGTTGAACATCGACCCCGGAGTACACTCTTCGCTGAATCTAGAGGCTTTAGCACGCGTGCCCACAGTTCCTAACATGCCCGGAGTACCGCCTGTGCCTACCCTGCCCACTATCACTGAAGCTAAGATCGCTGATGATGGCGAAGAGAAAAAACAGAAGGTAAGGTTTTATTCGCTTTATTATTTTTTTTTAATCATACTTTTGCGATTTAAAAATTATTCAAAATATATTTTTAGCACCTTTTTAGTCCTTTCTTGGCTTTATTTTTTACCCTACTAACCCAGACGGAGGGTAACGTTTTTATAAAAAATGTGTATGAAATAGTTTTCTGCCCTAGCCAAGAGCGGGATAAAGCTTTAGTTTCCCAAGAAAGTGGTGAACGGTTACACAATAACGGCAGCCAAATACAGAGCGTTTTTGGATACCTTATTGTGCTTATGAAAATGACAGATTTTCATGACGGCCCACGGCTCTTATAATACGACGAAACCACTCTTTTAGGAAAGAGTAGCTTTTGACTACGGTATTATTAAGTACTAGTAGTGCCCCGCGGTTTTTATACCCGCATGAGGGTCGATCCCGTAGGAATATCTGGATAAAAACTATCCTATATCCTTTCCCGGGACTCAAACTATCTCTATACCAAATTTCATCTAAATCGGTTCAGCGGTTTAAGCGTGAAGAGGTAACAGACAGACACACTTTCGCATTTATCGAAATCTGTAAACTGTCTTGTGTTTTTTTGTTAACTTATGTATGACCTTCTAGAATTTACGAGCAGATTACGTCAGTTCACATGTTCAGGCAGGTTTAGTCCCGATCTCTCTTAGTAAATGATTGGTTTCTTTTCTATCAATCAATCACTAGCATGCTGCTTACTTCCAATCTCAATGCCAACTAAATCGGGTTAAAGGTTTACCAACATGTGTCATGATTTAGACCGAGCACAAATATTGGCAAAAGTTTGGGCGTGTACCTATAGTAGGTACTACCTATTCGCATCAGGTAAACAATATGTAGGTACTAGGTACGCACGGCGACCTATCAACACATACATTTCCTGTATAAGCTGACTTCTCATTGTACGAAAAGCCTATACAATGCCAGGTCAGCTAAAACTGGAAATGTATAGCTTGAATGTCGTCGTGTGTACCCTATTATACAAAAAATTAATGAATATTTAGATAGGATTGTTCGTCTGTCTTGATATTAAAATCTTGGTATTTTTAAAACACTGGCAGTCTAAGAAATGTCTTGTAAAGTCCTTGAGTGCGGCCACACGTGTCTAGCTAGGCGAGCCACGAGTAGGCAGATGCAATATATTATGTTAAATATTTAAGAGACGAGGACGCGTTCTCACTAACTACATCTGTGGCCTTAGTGTCAGTTTTTTAGACTCGCCTTCGATTGCGAGCGCGTTAGAATTTTGTATGGGAAATTAGGTTTCTCTTAGTGACCACCAGGTGGCGCGAAAAATTTTTTCCATACAAAATTCTAACGCGCTCGCTGTCGAACGTGAGTGAAAAAACTCTCACTAAAGCCTGTGGTGTATATCATAATAGTGTAGGTACCTATCCTGTAGCATGCTGCCGTTGATAAGGCAAATGAAGTTTAAAACAGAAACTGTCAAGCATGTATGAATTACCGAGTTGACGCGTTACAAAGCAGTTGCCTTAGTGTGAGTTTTTTCACTCACAGATAGAAAATAGTTATAGCGCCACCTGGTGGTCACTAGGAGAAACCTAATTTCCCATACAAAATTCTAACGCGCTCGCAGTCGAACGTGAGTCGAAAAAACTCACACTAAGGCCACAGATATTTTTCTTGAACTCCACGCCGAATTAACAGTACCTACATTTAAAAGCTTCACCTAAAGAGTACTTAATGTTCGTTAGATTTCCAACTTTCGTCAATGAGCCGAGCGTAGAAAATCCAGCAGTGCGGGTTGGTAGATGTCGCATGTCTTCGAATTTTTGGTTCTCGGACATGCCGGTTTCCTCACGATGTTTTCCTTTGAGTTATTCCGGTCTGATCCCCTAAAGACCCCCTCCACCCCCCCATTTCGATCCCCTCTTGGATCGTCTTCTGTTTTAATCTTTGTCTTATCCACATTATGTAGGTTTACTCTTTATGATGAAATAATTTACACAAAGTAGAGCGCCTGTCTGGGTTCGAACCGACTTACGTTTACTTTACATACGACTTATTTACTTACATAAGTCGTGGCCGACTTACGAGTTGCAGGTCCTTTATTAAGTACACCCGTCTTCTTAATAATCAAAGTAAAATCATTAAATATGGAGCACGTGTATCAAGAAAGCATAAATGAAAACTTGGAAGTTTTCCTATTTAAATGTTAATTAGTAATCAAAGTTTCAACGAGTAGCTGTTGCTTTCGTAGATTGATTTTATTATTCTTATTAGTTCTCAAAACTTAAATGGCTTTTAACCTTTCCACTTTATACCTACATAGCGTTTATACATAAATGTCAAGTCTGAGTAAGGGAGTTTTCTATTTATATCTTACAATTTATTTAATACTAGCTTTTGCCCGCGTCTTCGCCCGCATGTATGTCGGAAAATATCCCACGGGAACGTACAAAAGGAATTAAAAGAATTTTAAAAGTATCTTTAAATACAGGTTATAAACTATCTGTGTGTCTTTCATCTAAATCCGTACAGCCGCCTTTGCGTCAAACCAAAACAACATCCAGACAAAGAGACAAAAATTCTAGAAACTGTATTTTTAGCATTAGTCACGTCGTAGTTGCGTTTTTTTTTTAAATATTCAATGTACAGTTTTGGCTTCGTTACTATTTCTTTATAATAATATGTATGTATAGTCTTTACATACCATTTTAGTAGTACATTTTTTTTTTTACAAAAATCGCTCTTGTATTTGCATGATTATGTTAAAATTAGGGTTTAGATAGAGAAGTTCTAAGTTTTTCTTAAAAAGCTCTAAATTTACATAAAAAACCATAATTTTACGCGATATCTCTAGTATTCAGCAGTAAAGAACATATATCAAAATGAAAAAGTTATGGTTTTTGTCGAAACTACAACCAGATTTCTAACAAAAGGTAAAAATTTCGCAAATAAAAAACAAAAAAAATATATTTTCGGAAACCTTGGGTAAAAATGGTTAAAATTGTAATAATGTTATAGTAAATTATCTGGTATATCGAATCCTTAACGGTGGACCACTATTTACGCCACACCCTGTATAATAAAAAAGTAACGAAGTCAAATACAGGGGGCCTAAAAAGGCCACTTTGGCAGAATCATTAAAGGGGTAACATTATGAATCCTAAGGGGCTGTTAACTTTTAAGTTAATCGTATCAAATCCTATTGGTGAAGGATTTTTCAGTTATTTTTTTGTCTGTGCTAAAATAGTAATCAATCCAATCCAAATCCAATCCCAATCTCTTTGATTATAACTACGTAAAGCAGCGAAATAAAGAAAAACACGGACTGTCTTCGCCATATTATGATTCATATGTTATCCTTTTATGATTCTGCTAAAGTGGCCTTTTTAGGCCACCTGTTGTCTTTACTATAGACAACAGTACTTGGCACTTACGAGTATAAATATATGTATGATATATAAAATCTGAAATAAATGTTATCGCTGGCGGTTGGCACTTCAAATGTTGTAATCAAATGTTAGCTAATCACGGTATACATGGATAAAAAAAACAAAGTCGGTTCAGCCGTTTGGGAGCTACGATGGCGCAGACAGACACACAGATTCACACGGTAAACTTATAACACCCCTCTGTATTTGCCGGCGGTTAAAATGATGAGAAACATGAGTCAAATTACAAACAGTCACTTATTATCTGTTACTATGTAGGTAAAGTACGTACTGTACCTACGATATGTATTATTCTGATTATAAAAACCCAATCAGCCAACATATGACTGAAAATTCTCGATTTAGCTGAGTACATGAGTGTGATAGTGTAGTTAGAGCGTTTTGCTAAAAGTACATGCATCATTATAAAGTATGATAAAAAAAAGAGAGTCGCTGTAGAAACATCATTAATCGTCGTCATAGCCTTTAATCGTAATAAATTGAAACTTCTAGTACGCACATTGTGTACTCTAGAATATAATTAATGATCGAGACATGCCGAGGTATTCTGAAGTGGGCTATCAAAAGCTACAACTCACTTTAAACTCACTTCACCTAAGTATACACGGTGAGATTTTCACAGAATCTAGACCCGACTGAGTTTCTTAATAAAAATATAAGACACATTTACATTGTCGAATGCAATGAATTTAAACAATCAAAGTTCTACTGCCTCAAAATATAATTTTATGTAAGTAAGTAGGTAAATGAACATGTAGTGTGAAATCAAGTTGACACGCAGTCAGTATTTTCCTGTATCTCCATCCGTCGGTGCTCCATGGACCAATTGAAATGTGACCAAATGGTCTATGGGGAAAATTACATGTTTCCATCGTCCAAATACCAACTGGGCTGTGGAGAATTGAGAAATGTTCCGCTGCCCAGTTCAAGAGTATAGTAATAATCATTTATTGAATAATCACGACATAACAATTCATTGTAACAAGTATTACTGATTGTAATGATTCTAATTCTGTAAATACATATTTGTTACGACCGCGAATCATATTTTAATCAACGTACAACTTAGTACTGACCAGCAAATTGCAAAAAACGTAAGAAAATTTGAATTTCGCGGGCTATCTTAGCGCTTCCCCCTTAAGTCCAGTGTCCTCTATAGCCCAGTTGGTAATTGGACGATGGAAACATGTAATCTTTCCCATAGACCAAAAGGTCAAATTTCAGTTGGTCCATGGAGCACCGACGTCTCCATCCTTTTCTATAACTTTGAAGTGCAATTTACTAGAGCGAGATGTACAACACCACGTAAAGGCGTTTTTGATGCGAATTAGTGCGGATGCTTGCGAGCAGACTTCTCGTTCCAACGAATGACGCTTTTAAGTGACAGAAAAGGACAGAGACACACGAACACTTTATGAGTGTAGATGTGATTTCGCCCCATATTTCCAAACGAAAGCCTTATTTACTCAATGCAACTTTCTTGCCCGTGGCAGAAGCAACAAATGACTGGCATCGTCTAAACGCTGTTTAAACGTGCAACTTTAATCGTTGCTTCAACTTATGGTATGCTACAGGCAGTTAAATCACACTGTAAATCACGTTGAACCCATATTCCATTATTTAATTCCCCAGGGCGAGAATGGCAACGTGACACTAAACCCGCAACAACAGCTGATGTCCCGCAACGTATCGTCTCCCGCCTTCAGCGCGCACGCGCCGGGTCTACCCAAGAACGGATCTGTCCCGTTCTTCGACAGGCAGCGCAAGCAGAGTACCGGCGACAGGTCTGGCGATAGGTAGTAGAATTGTTTTGTTATAGGGTGCAGTATGGTGGAGGTCGGCGTGGGATATGGTGGAAGTAACGTGCATGTATTAAACTTATAAGTAAACTGATCTAAATAATTGCATCACTCAAAAGGAGAATTGTTTTCATAAGGCCTCTTTGATGCCCTGGTGCATGCCATGGTCCGGGCGAGAGGGAGTGGGAGGCAGTCACCTCCGTCTGCGAAGCAGTCATGCTAGCGAAGGAGGTGGCGGGACGGCTCAGGGAGAGCTCCCGTCCCAGCCGCCGCGGGAGTCGCTCCGGGCGTCGGGAGCCGCGTGACGACTCCCGGCCACCGTAGGCGCGGACCTGCGGGCGGAGAGTAATGGGTAGCAGCGGGATTGTCCGAAAGGGTTACCGCTGGCCCGGAACATAAAGGGCTAAGGAAGGAACACGGGTGGGTTTTAGTCAGTAAGAGTCTGACACTCCCTTCCGCTCCACACAGAGCGGGAGGAGTCATTTGATGATTTCCCGTCCGCAAAAAAAAAGGCCTCTTTGATGTGATGAATTTCCACGTGATGCAATTTTTTCATCAGTTTATTTACTATGGTTTTTATTTGTGTGGTGTGTAGTTTGAGCATGCATCTGCGTTAGGTCTGCCCAAGAACGGATCCGTCTCACGGGGTAAATGCGTAACACACTAACAGTATCAATGGCTTTTTGACAGTTCATCAACATTCATTGCGTTCTTTACGTTGTGAGCAGACAAAATTTTCGGACATATGAAGCAATGAATTAGCAATATCCTTCAAAATTGTTCAGATTGTGATGGAAAGTGTGTTACGCATTTAAGATGCCGTTCTTTGACAGGGAACGCAAGTAGAGTAGCGGCGACAGGTCTGGCGATTGGTGGTAGAATGTTTGTTGAAGGGAAAGCCGGAGTTGCAAGACGACGTGGGATATGCTGGAAGTATTGTGCATGTTTTATTATACAGTCAACAAGAAAAGTCGAAATTCTTAGTACATTTTAAAACTAAACATCCTAAAAGCTAATTACTGATTTAAAATTAAACTTAAGGTGAATGCTCCAACCAGCCCGCGAAATTCAAATTTTCTTACGTTTTTTGCAATTTGCAGGCCAGTGCTAGGTTGTATATTGATTAAAATATTATTCGCGGCTGTAAGACATAATTATGTAGTTACAGAATTATAATCATCAAAATCATCAATAAAACGCTCTAAGTTCATAAAGCTGTAGGAATTACTTTTTCTGTTTTTTTTTTGTTCTTACACCTTTATGAAGTTGGAGGGTTGTATTGGTGATTTTGATGATTATAATTCTATAACTACATACGTCTTACAGCCGCGAATAATATTTTAATCAACATACAACCTAGCACTGGCCTGCAAATTGCAAAAAACGCAAGAAATTTTGAATTTCGCGGGCTGGTTGGAGCATTCACCTTTGTATGTAACCCTTGTAACCCTTTCGGACAATTTTGCTGGCCCGGCAGGCTTCGGCCCTAAGGGGCCCCTCCTCGATGCTGACATCTCTTTGAGGCGCGCGTGGACCTACCCTTATCTATGTACCTACCCTTTCAATGCTTTATTTGTTTGTTAATATTTTCTTTAACACGCACTAAACTGGGGTCTTGTCAACAGTGCCGGATTAAGACTACTCGATACCCTAAGCAATCCACGCCTGTAGGCCCTCCTCTCCACTAGTCACCTCGTACTTTTTCAAAACAACGACGAGCGGTTTGTAAAGATTGGCGCACACCTCTAGCTACAGTGACTTTTGGGTACTGTAATATCTTGCTGATAAACAGCCTTGCCTTTCATGTGCCAGCAAATACTGTTTCGGTGCTGTTTCTGCCTTATGGTGCCCCCGAGACGTGATGCCCTAAGCAATTGCTTAATTTGCTTGCTTAATTTGCTATGGGCTAATCCGGCACTGCTTGTCAATCAAAAAGCTTAGTTTGCAGTATCTCTAGCAAGTGAGCTTGAGTTCACAGATGCAGAAAGCATTTTCATTTAAATTACAAATAGGTAGAAAAACACATTTAATAATAACGAACTACGGCTATCCAAATAGACTTACATTGAAACGTCTAATAATATCACACACTTAAAAAAATATATAAAAATACTAGCTGCGCCCCGCGCTTTCACCCGCGTAAGTGTCGATCCCGTGGGAATATCGGGATAAAAAGTAGCCTAAGTGTTAATCCTGGTTATAAACTATCTGTGTGCCAAATTTCATCCAAATCCGTTCAGCCGTTTGTGCGTGAAGAAGTAACAAACATATAAACACACAAACTTTCGCCTTTATAATACACACATCAAAAGTGTCTAGGGATCAACATATATTTTTGCAATAACTTTTCTCCTGATTGATATTAATTAAAATTTTCTTTAAGGATTCATCAAATAAAGTGTTTTCGTTTGTCACAGTAACGATAAACCAAGTCACCTTTGCATTAATAAAGAAATTTGCCATTTTCCTAATAAAGGGATTTTTGACATTTGAACCACTAACACAAAAGTTCAAAAAAAAGACTGAAATAACAGTTTTCTTTAAAATTTTATTGGGTAACTTAAACAATTAATAATCCGTGTTTCTACCGCGAACACTAACAACACAAGAACATCGGTTTGGCATACTCAAAATGAGTTCATCCAAATCACGCTGTGGAATGGCCGCCCATGTTCGTTGCAACAACAAAAAAAGGTCTTCTTGCGACTAGATACCCTCCATATTCGGCAGAGCTCTTCTCTGTAGCATATCCCATGCATGCTCAATCGGGTTCAAGTCTGGCGACTGAGCAGGCCAGGGCAGGACATTGATGTTAGCTGCGGCGAGAGTCTGTCTTACAACTCTTGCGGTGTGCGGTCGTGCATTATCATGCATTAACTGAAATAAGGGACCGATTTGCACTTGTAGAGGAACGATGACGTCTGATACAATCGTCTCAGCATAAATTTGAGCGTTGAGGTTGCCTCTGATCCAAATCAACTCAGTTCTTCCGCCGATCCAAATACCCGCCCATACCATGATGGTTCCACCACTATAAGGATGGACTTCCTGGCAGGATTTTAATCGCTGTTGGCGTCCAGGGGTTCTCCAGTGTCGTATACGTCTTGTATCCGGTCTCATACCAAAACGAGACTCATCAGAAAAGCACGCGAAACGCCATTGTTCTTCTGCCCAATTTCTGTGTTCAAGAGCCCATTGATATCGAATCCTACGATTGTGCATTGCTATAGGTGGTACCCGTAGCGGTCTTCGGGAATGAAGGTTCACTTCATGCAAGCGGTTTCTGACTGTTTGGTCGCTAATTAAGTTCCCTGAAGAGTGATGAAGATGGCTAACATCATGGCGGTTATTGTTGGAGCTCTTCGAGTTAAGATTTGAATGTATCGGTCTTGTCTCCGTGTGGTGCAGCGATACCGTCCTCCATAGCGCTCAGCCACGGTACCAGTGCTTCGGTAACGTGTCCAAAGTCGACTGATAACACTCTGACTTGTATTCAGAGCTAAAGCCACAGTACGTTGCCGGGAACCAGCTTCTATCATTCCCACGGCTCTGAGCATTTCTTCCCTGCTTAAATGACGTCGCCGCTCCATAATAACGTTGGTTTTAATCAGTAGTAGGGAAACAGTAGCACTAATAATGTCTTCAATGCGTTGTATGTTTTTATAGGGAAAATATTGACAGCTGATTTTCATCTTTTACTCGAATTTGATTCACAGTTCCTGATTCAAATTATGAAATGCACCAAAAAGGATCCATATAAATTTATAAAATCATAAATTTATTACAAAGCCACATCTCAATCTCAAGAAATCCGCATAAAAATGCTTGATCCCTAGACACTTTTGATGTGTGTATTAGTGTGATTAGCGTACTCGCAATTCCACTCCTGGAAAATTCCTACCACGCTAATAATACTCCAATCAATTAACGACATAGTAGAATTGACTGGAGAAAACAAGCATGAATGGCGTCGTAACGCTTTGATTTAATTGGTCGAATGTTTTGATTGAAACGCCGCGTAGTAACGCATAACATAGAAATCAATGGAGGCACCTTATGTGTAAACATTTCCATACATTTCGTGTTTAATTTTATGCATGTTTATTGTTTAGTGTTATTATTGGAAGGTAGTAGTTCTCGTAGCTGATTAGTCATTGCTTTATGTTTGTCTATGATATACCAGACTGCCGTGTAAACTCCCAAATACAGGCTTTTTCAAAGAAAATCGCGGATTCATTGATCAATCACAATTATTGTGTATGTTGTATCCCAAAGTCAAATTGTTTATCCTGCTTGATATGATTTCCCATTGGTTACTCTGCGTACCTACCTACAAAAATGTAAGTGCTGTTTACGCCTGTAAGTAACTAATTCACCATAACTCAATGTATATTATGTTATTTATTATTATGTCAATATTTCTAGTAAATAGGTCGTCGATCAGCTTTAAAAAAAAAAATGTCGTGCAGCTGCTCGCCGATTATTTATTGTACCCAAATCTCAACCCAATAAAAGTTGCCTTTTTAACGGTCTTCTTGCATTTTCAGTGACACTCAATACAATCTGTTTCAAATTGCAGATTCAAACCGTCCCTAGCTGCAATCAAAGCAACGTCCAAAACTTCAATGAACAGTCAATACAGAAATGCTGATGTAAGTATAATAGCACAAACCTACCGCCAAGATACATACTTAACTTATTGAAACTATTGCATTACAATACCCAATTAAGATTCAGCCATTCGTATAAACCTCTAAAGTATTTTTGTGTTAGAAACAACTGTTAACATTGTATTACATCTAATTCGATCTGAATATCACACGTAAAATTGTGACTTCCTCATATATGATATGTTATTATGAGCTCACTAAATACCACTAATTCATGTAAACAAGCTGAACTAAATACGTACAGCAGTGTTTAAATTGTATTTAGTTCAAACCAATTGACCCACTTTTAAAATGACAATAAATAAATTGTTGCCAAGGGCATTCATATGGGCATATTGTCACAATATCCCACATGAGATCGTTATACCAAACTTATCCTTGAACTTTAGTAATTGTCTGCCAAATGTATGACTGGCAAGTATCCAATACAATATGGTTCCTGTATATACGCGAAAACTTTTAAAATAGATGTCATTAGTTTACTCAAATATACTTGTCGTCAATCATTCTAGAACATTGAGCATTTAACTGGGAAATAATTTGAGCCAGTGACTGATATAGGTCCGAAAATAAAACATCTGTAATGGAACCATAAAGTGTTATTTGCAAGTTTTATTTATATCGCTTCGCAACTGATCTGGAGCCATGAAAACAGTAAGAGGGTTATCACACTGCACAGGACACCGCTCCGGTGTGCGATACTGCGGCTTTTAACTTTGACTATAGACCGCACGGAGATGCGGTGTCAGTGTGTTGCTCTGCAGTTTATACAAATCAAAATTCTACAGTCGACAGTTAAAAACCGCAGCACCGCACACCGGAGCGGTGTCCGGTACAGTGTGATAAGCGCCTAATTCAATTCCTTTGTAAATCTTTACCTACGTAAACGTCAAATACATTACAAGCTATTCTATTTAGCATGACACATATTACTGTAACAATACATTGTATACACGATGTTATTTTATGTAGGTACCTATATGATACTTCTCTTCTATCACAAATAACTATAAAGTCACTGCTCACGGTACCTATAAATAAACTTACCTGCAAATCACTAAGATTGCACTGCAAACCACAATAAAATATTTAAACGCACGTAACGTAAATGAACACTCATCCGTTGTATACACGACACGTACCATATTTTCAGAATCATAGAGATTATCACTTGCATATGATATACCTAACTATCGTGACTTATACCAGGCTAGCCTTCTTTTTTCATAATCAGTAATAAAGAAAAACAAAAGAAAACTATGATAATTAAAAAAAATGAGACATGTGAACATAAGATATTAAAACAATACAAATACTACTACTAACTTACTTGTTAACCTTCCAGGGTGACACCGAAAGCATAATGTACAACTCAAAACTCTCGGTCTCAGCGGGTCCTCGAGAGCCGTCGCGCATGGTTCGTCCGATGTCGCGTAAAGACATCTTTTATTCAGGATCGGTACTCAACTTACCTCAGTACCAGAGCCAGAAGTCGCTGCAAGGATATAGGAACTCTGTGCTTAGTCTACCACAAAGTAGACAGACTGGCGATCTGGAGAGACACGAACGTGAGTTTCATGACATGAATATTTTTTACTGATAAATTAATGGTATGCCCAATAAGCTGTGGGCCATAATAACCACTATATAGAGCCCTGACACAGCCAGAAGACGTCGCCGCAGACCCTCTGAAGTCGGTGGGACGAGTAAGAGAAAACGAACAACCTTCGGTCCATATTAACCCTGGATCGAAAAACCTGGAAGTTACAGGGAGAGGCCTTTTTCCATCAGCGTGGTAGCCTACATCAGGCTACCAGCAACAGTAATTGGATGGAATGCTAAGCTGCTTTGTTGGTGCTCTCCCATTGTGGTATAAAATTATATGTTTTGCCAATAGTTGGTCCTAGGTCTGCTAAAAGATGATTATTTTTTTAGATATCGATCTGGAGACAGAAGAACGTGAGTTTCATGAGCTGGACATTTATTTCACTGATTACTTAATGATATGCTAAGCGGCTTGGTTGATGCTATCACTTCTTGTGGCACAATATAATAATATGTTTCGCCAAAAGTTTTGTTCTAGTCCCTTAGAGATGATTATTATTTTAGATATTACTCATGAAATTGATCATCGATCGCCAACTCCTCTAAACGGAAAATAGAAAATCACAGTATTTATAAAGCACATTAAGAATCATTAAAAATCTCACTTAGTGTGCTGAGTTGAAGCTGCTTCTAGCATGCACTTAATTATTTTCCTTTTTTTATTTAAAAAAAAGCCGCCTGAACAGTACTAAGTATATACTTTTAGACAACATCACCTCACTGTTACCGCCTTATGATCAAAGTTGAAGCTTCGTTATTAAAATAAGTATTGGAATAAGTAACAACTTTAATTTCGGATACCTACTAGATTTTTTTAAATTATTGAAATTGTTGGTTAGTTCATATATTTTAAGAAGTGTATACAGGGTTATTGGTAAAACATTAACAACCTCTTAAGAGGTCATTGTAGTCATCAATATGAACAACTTTTACTATGGGACCAAACCTGAAATCGCGAAAAAAAATCAATTAAAAAAAGAGCGATGTCAGGTTTGGTCCTCTAATAAAAGTTGTTCATAATGATGAGTACAATGACTTCTTAAGAGGTTGTTAATGTTTTACCAATAACCCTGTATAATGTACTTATATATTTTTGTCGTATTAATAAATGCTTCGGTTAGACTGGAAGCTGACCCCAACAAAGTTGGGAAAAAGCTAGGCAGGTGATGTGTAATAAATGCTCATTGCTGTAATTTCCAGAATACGACCTCTGCCCCTGCCTACATTTACCTGAATCCTTCAAATCGGCGCTCTCTTCAATGTTAGACGTGAGCTTACTCCGCGACCCCGCCTTCATGTTGATCGGCGTGTCCAATATCTTCGGCATGGCGGGCTTGTATGTGCCCTTTGTGTACATCGTCGATGCAGCAACGCTTAGCGTAAGTATACTTATTGTTCTCATATAAGGCAGCTTAGTGACTGGTTGACAGACTAAGATCCTTAGTCTGTTGCGCGAAGCCTTCATGTTGATCGCCGTATCCAATGTATTCGGCACGCGGTCACGGTCTTGTGTGCCCATTGTATAGTCGACGCCGCGAGGCTGAGTGTGAGTACACTTAGTTAAAAGGCAGTTTAAAACTGATTGCATCCAAATGACAAAAGACATCCCAAAAATGAAATCAAATAACAGGTATCTAGATACATCACACTAATATTATAAAGGCGAAAGTTTGTGAGTGTGTTTGTATGTTTGTTACTTCTTCACTCACAAATGGCTGGACTAATTTTTATAAAATTTGGTATAGAGGTAGCTGACCCTGTGGATTAACACATAGGCTACTTTTTATCCCGATATTCCCACGGGATCGAAACTCATGGGGGTTAACCTTAACCTTAACTCATATTTCTTATCTTATCGTTTTTTTTAAATTTATATTTATAAATAAAAAATACAATAATAATATTAGGATATTATTATTGTATTTTTTATTTATAAATATAAATTCAAATGCAACTCATCTAAAACTATTAACAGACTACTATGAGTTCTTTATATTCCATCGGCCCAACTCCAATAAAGAACAAGTTTAATGTTATGTAGTTAATGTGGACATTGACCTAGTTCTTGATAATTTCTGGAAAAGTTAATACTAATTATATCAAAAGCCAAATATTTGTCGGTCATTTGACCGAGCCCTTACATACTTTTGTAGTCTATCAACAAATACTGATATAATAAAGTCTCTTGGCATATTATGTCGTTCGTTAGGTCACATGTTTGTTTTCTTTTTAAATTCAACAAGTTTACACACAGTATAGCCAATGTCGTTTTCTCCGAATCACATAATTACACATGTCAAGCTCCTGTATCCATCTCAACTGTTATGATTTAAACGTCATAGTACTTTTAAGTTATATTCATATTGTATTGTATGTGTTTTATATGGGTCTTGATGCTTGAAATAAATGAATAATAAATAATAATTCAGACGCAATCTTGCTTCGATTATTATTAAGTACTTATATTTAATGCGCAAGCCAAGTGCGATAGTACTTTTGGGGGCGTTTCGTGACATCATTGTGTCATGTTAACTATAGGTATTATGTTGTATAGCATGATTGCGAAACTTTATGGAGGTGTGAGGTACAGTCACGAGCACAATATGAGAACAATATGTCAACACTTGGCAACTTTCAATTGCGATTTATTCGTGAAATAACGAATGAAACGTTGAAATACGACTCTTTTCACAAACCTATGGGTTCGAAAATACTTTGTTCGTATTAACATAAAATTTCATTCAAAACTAAAGGAGAAATCGTCTTTGAATAAAGACAAGTGTATACATACTTATGCTCGTGACTGTACTCTACGAATTTAACATTTGAAGAGCCAAAGTTCCTACCGTTCTGTTTCTAAGAAAATCTCGTGTTGCATCTTTTCCGAAAACCGGCGTGCATCATAATCAGAATTTTTGTAATTTAAATAACAATCTTAATAACGTCAATGATTTGCGGTAGATTGCGTTAAACTATTGCAATTAACCAATTAAATATATATTTAATATATAGTGTCTGTGTGGTGCTGGACTTAAAGAATAGCACCACCCCATACTTCCCGTGGGTGTCGTAAGTCTCAACGGCCACTAGCCTTCGGCGCGGGAGATATTATGGTGCACAAGCGTGTGCGCAGATACAGGTGCATTCTCTCTTCCCTCACTGTCGTAGTCCGATGGGACGATAATTAAGTATAAACGATAATTAAGTATAAATATACTTTACGTACAGACGCCAGCAGATCAAGCTACTACAATCTGTAAAATTCCTTTAATAGATTTTCAACTTTATCGCTAAGGCTTAAGGTTCAAAGTTGATTGGGAAAATTTTACAGTTTCGGGTAGCTTGATGTGCTGGCGTCTGTACATGCCGCAGTTTCTATTTTCTGGATTCAAAGCTTCTTTGACATGGAAACACTGCAAACGATATCAAACACATGGAACTCTGTGTGTAATTTAATGTATTTTCTTACTATTTTCCAGGGTGTAGAACCATCGCAAGCATCATTCCTGCTCTCAATCATCGGTATCACGAACACGTTTGGTCGTATCGCCTGCGGCTGGGTCGCAGACTTCCCCTGGATGGACTCGCTCTTGCTCAATAATGTCTGCCTTGTGATAGCCACGGTAAGACCGATCAGTAATTGAAACCGGTAACATGGATCGAACATTTAAAACCCTAATCAGCACCCTAATTGCGTAACACACTATTAACCGCTTGTGTGCCGTAATTACAGACAATTAAAAAGCCATTGTGTCTCGCGTAGATCTACGTTCCGGCAGACTAAGGGTTAATCTCAAAGTGAAAACGTTTGAAGGATATTGCTAATCCATTGCTTCATATGTTCGAAAAAATTGTCTGCTCAACAACGTAAATAATGCAATGAATGTTTTTGAACTGTTAAACTGAAAGCCATTGCTACTGATAGTGTGTTACGCAATAACCCCGCAGCTCATCGTGCAAATTCTGCGAAACATTAAAACGTACCTACGTTTACGTTCACGTCTTATTACGACTTGTTTATATAGGTTATGGAGGTACCTCGTTTCAGCCGATAGACGTCCACTGCTGGACATAGGCCTCCCCCAATTTTGGGGAGGGGGGGTTTGCCATAATCGCCACGCTTGGCAGGCGGGTTGGCGATCGCAGTATGGTATGATGGTGTAATAAATAGAGAACGCTGCTGCCCATTCTCCGGTAAGACCCTTAGTCGCCTTTTACGACACCCACGGGAAGTAAGGGGTGGTGCAATTCTTTAAGTCCGGCACCACACAGACATCCGGCACCACACAGACATCCGATGGAGGTACCTACCCAATCGAATTTATTTTAACGGACACACACGTCTCTATGTGTTTGTTATTCCAGCGTATGGCACTCGTGGGTTGCAGCTGAAAATCAGCGTCAGGTGGTTCACCTTGTGTTGTCATCTGACATTATGCTGAGCTGAGGCCCTTTTGGCATTATAATTATTGTTTTCTGTTTTTATAGTTTTAAGGTGTATTTATTTTGCTGTAATGGCAATGAACGCATTTCTTTCTTTCTTTCTTTCTTACCTACCTCCATAACCTATATAAACAAGTCGTAATAGGCATTTGGTCCGTTTTGGTCCGTATGTTCAGAGCCGCCTTAAAGTTTGAAGTTTGTCTTTACTGGCTTGAATTAAATGAGATGATGATTTATGTTACAGATATCGGTTGGATTGATACCCTTCTGCACCACTTATGCTATGTACGTTGCGATAGCCATCGCCTTTGGAATCGCTATTTGTAAGTATTCTTATCATCTAATCTGTAGAAAAAACATTGGGTTGTAAAGCATTATGTCAAAAAGTAAGAAAATGAGTGCAGTTTATAATATTTTTGGCCATTGTTGCATTTTGTTTTAATTTCAATCAGTGTCTTTTTTCTAATCTTTTGACCGCCACACGTCAAAAAGTCAAAAACGTGCCCTTGGCGTCAAAGTCTGCCATGTAGTCGAACCGTGGCGTGCTGGGCACATTTTGGTTTGTCATTTATACATGACTGTGGCGGTCAAAAGGTTAAAAGATTAATTTGGTATTGCAATGCAAAAATATTTCAAATCATAAAGTCATAAGCTTCTTCGATCGTGTCGTCGTCGTCGTTTCAGCCGATAGACGTCCACTGCTGGACATAGGCCTCCCCCAATTTTGGGAGGGTTTGCCATAATCGCCACGCTTGGCAGGCGGGTTGGCGATCGCAGTATGGTATGATGGTGGAATAAATAGAGAACGCTGCTGCCCATTCTCCGGTAAGACCCTTAGTCGCCTTTTACGACACCAGCGTTTACCATACTGCGATCGCCAACCCGCCTGCCAAGAGTGGCGATTATGGCAACCCCCCCCCCCCCCTTTTTGGGGGAGGCCTATGTCCAGCAGTGGACGTCTTTCGGCTGAAATGATGATGATGACACCCGACACTTAGCTGCAAATTGCAAATCTCGTAAGAAAATTTGAATTTCGCGGGGTACCTTAGCGCTTTCCCCTTATCTATTTTATAAAATTCTAACGATCTATAGATTTCCAAGTCTGAAAAGTGTTTATTATTTTCAAATTTTTAATAATTTCCTTTCCAGCCGGCTACATCTCCCTGACCTCGATCATCCTAGTGGACCTGCTCGGGCTGGACAAGCTGACGAACGCGTTCGGTCTGCTGATCCTGTTCCGCGGTGCGGCCGCCATGGTGGGGTCCCCGCTGGCGGGCGCGGTGTACGACGCGACTAAGAACTACGACGCGTCGTTCTATATGGCCGCGGCGTTCTTCTTAGCTAGTACTTTAACTTCATTCGCCGCTCCACTGTTCCGCAAGTGAGATACTGTACTATTTGAGTAGGGACGAAGAACAAGCACCTTATTGCGTAAAACACTCCCAAGTAACACATCAAAGCAGTATAACGGCCGACTTACAGCATTTCTGTATCGTTTTCGCATTTTGAGTTAGTTCTATAGTAACATTACAAACGTTTATACGGCTACTGTAATGCTTATTTGGGCACAATTTATACGGCTTTAGGTCCTAAATAGGTTCACAATAATTGTTTAATAGCATTACAGGCGCATTATATAAGCATTATTATGGTCAAAGAAGTTACCAATCGCATCAAAGAAGAATTATTACGGTCAATGAAGTTGCCAATCGGATTACAGAAGCATTATACTAGCAATATTATTGATAATGAAGATGTTAATTGCATTACAAAAGCATTACACTAGCATTAGAATGTAGTAAAAGAATGATTGGAGCTATTTAAGTGTTCACAGTTAGAACTTAAATAAACCCTACATCATTGCAAAAACATCTCTAATACCACGGTACAAATGTTATAATACAATTCACGTTGTAATTTAACTACTTTGTATCGCAACATAATATGGACGAAGACGGTCAAAACTGAGTGACACCATATTTGTTTGCATCAAAACAAAATGTATAATACTGGGTTAATTTTTGACCCTTTTGCTATTTCATGCCTTCAAATATTACTGCGCAATGTAGTTTACTGTAAATGTCTATATAAGTTTCATTGAGAATTTTCACGCGCCTTCGATATTTTGTGGTTTTGATATAAAATGTTATTTATACATATTGTGTGAAATAATCAAAACAATTGTGTATTCCTGTTTAGAACGAATTTTGCATAATTAACATAATATTATTGGTTGGGCAGTATTAAATTAAGTTATATCATTATTATATAGGTCTATTGCTTTTATAAATAGGTCCGAATGATAATATTTTTTGGTTATAAAATATTTACAAAATGGTGTCGGTCTATAGCAGCCCGGTGAGCCTTTAAAAAGGCAAATTAATGCCGTCAGCAGTATAAATACTCACACGTGAACAATTATTAAGCCAGAGGCCAAAGAGAAGGATTTTGATGAACAGTGTAGTGCCATTGTCTATAAAGTTGTTTTATATGGGTTCACCGGTATACCAGTAGAGTTGATGTAGACTGAAATAGTGCCATGGGGATCCTTGAGTAAAACAATCACCTATTTATTACGATAGTTGTTTTCTTATTTTCAGTAATTTTTGTACATACCAACCATACAATGCCGTACAAAATAAAATATATCAGCTTGCCAAAGCTGAATTATTATACATAACCCTCCTTTTGGGCTTCGCCGCAGTCGGGTAAAAATGGAAGATAATTGAATGTATATACAGCTTTACGCATTACAATAACTCACTTTTATCTGATTAAAGAGCTGTTAGCTGTACAACAGAACTCAGTTGATCTTTAAAAATGCAAGCATTACATTGAGTCACGTTTATGCTGTCCAGCAGTACTAGGCTTTTACTTACCACTTTAAAGTGCTATTACACAACAAAGGGCACTAAAAACAGCTCAAAGCTTTATAACGGATTTACGGTGCATTATAATAGTACAAGTTTATGCTATTAAGCAGTATTTGGCATTATCTTACTACTTAAAAATGCAATTATAGACCCTAAGGCACTAAAAACAGCTGAGAGATGTATAGCGGATTTACGTGGCATTATAATGGTTCATGTTTATGCTATTAAACAGCATTAAGCATGTATTTACTACTTAAAAATGCTACTGTAGATCCAAATGCACTAAAAACAGCTGAAAGCTGTATAGCTGGATTGTGGTTTACTGCAATAAAACTAAAGGCTTTACAAAAGCATTCTGATAAGCCACTATCCAACCGTTATACAGTGTAAAGCATCATAATGGTTTTTAAATGCCAATATAAAGCGTCAAGATGCTCGGTGAACTTATATAAGAGTTTATACTGATCTTAAGTTGTACATAAGTTTACTATTCGTTTGTTATAATGCTTTCTGTGTTACTTGGGCTATCAATCGGAATTTGAATAATTTTGAAGTACATTGCTAATCTATTGCTGCATAAGTTCGAAAAATGTGTCTGCTCAACACGTTGATATGTTGTTGAACTGTGAAAATGAAACCGATTCCGATTGATAATGTGTTAAATTACCATGGATTCTGTACATGATTCTGAATCACTCTGCGTTGAAAATTTTTGTCAGTTAAAAAAAAAATTGCTGTTCCTTATATTTTGACCGCATAGGTACCTATTGCATTTTTCTATGAACACAACAGCATATTTTTAGGGTTCCGTACCTCAAAAGCAAAAACGGAACCCTTATAAGATCACTTCGTTGTCCGTCTGTCTGTCAGTCAAGGCCTTTTTTCTCAGAAACGCGTGATGTTATCGAATTGAAATTAATATCACAAGTAAAGGAAAAATCCGACAACCGTAAATGTTTAGTTACATACCCACAAATTTGTACGGAACCCTCGGTGTGCGAGTTCGGCTCGCATTTGATCGGTTTTTTTGTTTTTATAACCACCGGAAAACTTCTAGAATCATGTGCGGAATTCATAGTTACAGTTAACGCTTCGATGTCCGTGCAACCCTGTATAGTAACGATCAAAGGCACACAGTTTGCTCTTATAGTTAGATAACAAGTAAGATCTAAAGCTGCAGTGCAAGTGACCGACCTGAGTAACTCCTCAATTTGGTCATTACTAGTTCTGGTAGTTTTTCGATGTTTGACATTGAGTGAGATGACATCCTCATTCAGCGTGATGTCCACTTGAATTTGAGTATGAGTACGATTAATTTTCATTACGAAATGAGTGACATTTTCGATGAATTCATCCTGATTAAATATTGATCCGCCAAGGCAAGCGCGGAATTATTGGAACCTATACTATACAGCTCATATAGTCACCAGAATATTTTCATGAATAAATGTTAAATCCTTTCTTGTCACAGAAAACAAGAAGAAATCCAACAACCGATGGACATACTCACTCCCATCGACGAGGACTTGGAGGAGGGCGAGGAGGAGGACGAGGACGACACGCCCATCACCATGGGAGCCGGCGCGCTGGCGCAGCGGCCGCCCGCTATCGTGCGTACTGCCGCGTCGCCGTCCGAGCCGCCGTCGCCCAGCGACAAGCTCACGCCGCAGCGGGAGAGCGTGCTGTAACTTGAACTTCATGGCTGAAAGTATAAGGTTTACGATTAGGTTGGACGTTGTAAGGTCTCAAGGCAGGTGGCGGCGAGATGGGCTCAATTTGCGAATTTCAAAGTCATTGCAATAAGTCACTGAGCGTCCGGAAATCTGGAATATTATAGGCAACGTGATTTCTGCGACTTATTTTGGATAACGCAAATTATTTCCGTCTAGATCCTCTTTTCAATTTACATACTTCACTAACTACAAAATATTGTAGCACCTTTAAGTCCTGTATGTGGTACAATATTTTTTAGATCAGTGTAAAGAACACTGAATAAAGAAATACCAAGTTAACATAGAAATCATTCTTGATGTAACTTTGTTCAGTATTTACTAGTAAGGTGTGTCATTTAAAGGTCCACCTGGGAGACCATAATAACATGAACTGTCATGAGAGTAGTCGGCTAATCGGGTAAGCGGCAAAAACATAAGTTTGAACATTCGACTTGGAAACTGTGATCTATTTTAAATATGGAACTGTCCTGCTCATTTTCTTGTCCATGAATTTGAAATTATTGTCTTCCTATGAAAATTTATTGGGCAGTATTTGTACTTATCATGTTTTTGTCGCTAACGAAATTAATCATTCGAATTCACCCGTATGTCGGTTTGAGTCCATCAAACCAATTCATACACATCTACATTAAACTTTTTATAACCCATATTAGCCGACGACGTATTCTACCTCCGAACGTTGGGCGTTTATAACGAAATTATAGGTGATTTGATAAACAATTAGATTTCACGAACCCTTTTAATTCTCCAATAACTAAACAAATTATACGATCTCATTACATTGGAGACGCTGTGATAAAGGTTTCTTGAAATCCATTAGGTATTATTAATTCTCGTAATTTTTACGATATACTAAAAAAGAAAAAACCGACGAAATGAATTATTTTCTGACAGTAATGTACAGTGCTATTAAATATTAAGTTAATGTTAGAAAATGACTCATTTTGTTGAAGAAAAAAAAAAAAAAATACAACAAAAAGAAAACACTTCGATGCGAAGATTTATACGAAGTTACCATAAGTTAATGACATTAATAAATAACTGGAATTGACTGCAAGCAATAAAGCGTTATGTATATCCGCTTTGCATTTCGGAACTAATGGAAGGGATATGTAAGGTTCTATATTCCAACGTGCCATATATGTGTCGTGGTGCTAGCGTCAACAACCGATGTTAAAACATTCAAGTGTACTAAATACTCAAGCACCGCAAGTTTTTGTGAACAGAAACTTATGTCCATAGTTGTCATTAGCAATAATATTAGTACTTATAGGCTGTTAAGTACTTAGAAGATATAGAATGATACATAGACATGTAGACACAATTTTCACCTTCTATACAAACGCATGTCATGCTGGATTGAATTCTCTTTCGAACGGACAATAAGATATTTCTGTCAAAAGGTCTAAATTCAATCATGTCTTCATTAATAAAAGTGTTAAATTTAAATCAGTGAAAGTTTTACAAATGTAACAATGTAAATAGTATGCACAGTTGTAAATATAAGTTGCAGGTAGGAAATCGGGTACATAGTAAAACGAATTCATGTCCCGTTTATATTAAAATACGGCTTAAAATTATTGTAGACTCTTTCGTCGAAGGTTGATGAATGAACTGAAAGTAGTTGGATGTCAATATAGGTATGTTTTAAAATACGGCTATCTACTTGGGTGAATTTTGAAACGAGGCAAGGGACTATCAATTTATACGATTAAACCCTATTAATATATTTTATAGTGTGTGTACATCGTGTTAGTGTAGCATTTTGCCTTTTAAACTTGCTAGACTATGTTAAACTTTTCGAGCTTGGCTTTTTTCTATATGACTCTATGACGAGAGAGATATTTGAAGCAGATTTTAAACGTCATATGCGTACACTTATTTCTAATCTTGATGAAACACTTTTAAGGCATTAAAGTACAATGCGAATTGCAGTGACTATTCTCACTTCCAATCTTTGACATTGTATAGAACTCATAGAGTGCCATTGTGACGAACAACTACTTGTGTAAATACGCTAATATTAAGTGAGTTTACATAGTGAGTGAAACGGAACGCAGTCAATTGTTCGTGCATCTAACATGCTACCAAACACTTGATGATTGGGCGTCGTCATATAGGCTTATGTACTTGCCACATTAGTGTGTATATATCTGAACTATAGGATATATATTTTTGTCATAGATATTTTTCTGTCAATAAATTGCATAATTTAGCTATAAGCATTAGATGTACTTTATCATTAGGAACGTGGAAGGCAATTAGCTGTTAGGAGAAGGTATTTATGTGATAATCGTGAAAAAATATTAAGAATATTTCTTTTTTAACAACCTGTATTGTATGCCTATAAGTAAATGATAATTTTAATGAAGTTTCTTTTATAAGGTTTAATGTAATCTGATATGAAGTTACAAAGTGTATAGAACGTATTAAGGAATATTCAAAAAAATATGAATTAATGTTACTGTTGTTATATAGCTTTATGTAAAAACCAAAAGTGTTATTATGTTTTTAAGATTAAAAATTATTTAGGAGTTGAGGGAAGACGCTAACTGAAGTATCGATGTAACCGAAGAGTTTATTGTTGATCGTGATGATCCAGTAAAAATCATGTTGACTACAATATATTTAGGTCTGATTTCTACGACCGCGAATCAATCATGAATTTGTACTATCTCATGATTATTTTTAGATGCGATTTTTATGTATTAACTTTGAATGGAAGCACAGAGAAGCACATATAACATTGTCATTCATCATGAATGTTTAATATAATTATTTAATTACATATTCAGTATTGGCTCAAAGTATTGTTTATATATTCATTTTAAATGTTACGAGCTGTTTACCTTTGTATTTGTGATTCTGTATTAGTTGGATTTGTTTTGATTGAGCGAATGCATTATGATTTAATTAAATGATAAAATTAATATATAGTTTTATTTGTCATTATATTTGTGTAAACAGCTCAGTCGATGTATTTTGATGATATGTTTAGCATTTTAACTGTGTGTAGTAAGAACCGCGTCGTTGGTGTTTCTGTAGAACTGCCAAGCATAACTTCGTTCTATGAGACCGTGTATTTCGTGCCAAAAGGCATATCATTCGTAGTTTTTAAAACTTAGCAGTCTTACTTTCGAATACTGACAATATCCTTCAGAAGAAAACCCCAGTTAATGTTCGAAAGTACAGAATATATATAAATAACTCCGATTGAAATTGTTTTCAGGCTGAAAAAGACCACTCTAGAACTAACAGACAACCTCCATTTATACTGTGAAAAAGTTTTTTTTTAATTGAAAAGAATTGGGCTCGTCCACACTAGAGCACAAGTCGCTATACCTATTACTGCTGCATTTTGACTGGTCGGCACTCCGAATTAAGTGCTGAGCGAAACATTGCCTCGGTACAAAAATTGTTTCAGAAACATGTGCCGGACACAAGTTGCTAAACATTTATATGGACTTGTGCCCTAGTGTGAAGGAAGTCAAAGGGTTGCTATAAGCAGTTAAAATGTTATTTTTTTAAAGTTTATTCAACGAGACTAGCGCACGCCTCGCTTGCGCTAAAGGTACAACATGCAAAGAAGCTTACTGTTGACAAAGTCCACCGAAATCTTTTGTAAATAACAGATTCATTAAATGATAATGATGACTGAGATTGACCGTTTTATTTTGAACATTCTGTATGAAGAATGCGATGAACTAAGTACTCGTGGGACAGGCTTATGATTGGTGTGTGTGTGTAAACAACTAAAAATGAGATAAGAATTATTATGCTTCGTTCGGATCATTGTAATAAATAAACAGGAAACAAAAATCGGACATCATCATGCCCGTACATGCTTGTATGTCCTGTGAAAATAAATATCAAGCCCTTCACCACTTCCTAGTGCTTTTGCTGGGATGAAGTGGAGCAACAAACTCCCCAGCAGATACAGCCTGGTGACAGACAGACAGACAGCGAGGTCTTAGTAATAGGGTTCCGTTTTTACCCTTTGGCCACGGAATCCTAAAAAAGCCAGTGTTTACATAAGGCAGTGATCTAATCTCCATAGCCGTACATGCCTACCAACAAAGACTACAATATAATGACCACCACGAACAAACGTGTAGGTACCTACCCACATATTTCAAGGCTGATGGTCCAGGGTCTTTACATTACCTACGATGTTCATGACTTAAATAATGAGCATAATCATAATGTTATATAAGGATAAATATCAGCATAGCTTTGTGCATAAAATAGTTCTATTTTGTTTGTGGCATCACACAAAATATAGATATTTTGTGGGCAATACCCGTGAAACTAACGAGCCTGTAAGAATAGCACCAATATTATATAATTAGGTAATTTTGGAGCATGGAGACGTATGTTTTAGTGAGTAGGTATAAGTACCTACTTTATCTTTGGCTCCAGAAGTGTTATTTTATAAATAGGGCAGGACAATCACAAGCATCAGCCCATAGAGCAATAGAAGTCCACTGCGAAGGAGGTAGGCCTCTCCTAACGCTCGATATTTAATTTTAAATAGCGACCGACAGGAAAGACATAAAATGATCCAACTAGCTAGGCATAGCCGACTTCTCTCTAGAAGTGGGCGAGTTGGTGGATTTCAATAATAATAAAAAGTTTCAGTTCAGAATAAAAAAACACGATACAACATTTAAAAAAAAACTAGTAGGTAACAGATTACGTAAGAGCCTTGGGTGCTAGATTTAAAAATAAAAAACACATTTACTAGACTATGTTTGTAAGTATAACATAAAAATAAGCATTGTTACATTTGGGCCTAGTTTTAAAGGTCCATGTGTCGGTATTCACCACAATTCAATTTAGACCTTTATAATAAATTAAATCAACGGGAGTCATTCACAACCGCCTACGTGCCGTCTGTCGTAAAGTTTACTATCAATCTACTACCGTTCTAACGAAGCAATCGGCACAATTGACCCCCCACATTAGGTTGAACCGTCTGCTGTAACAGGTTAATTCATTACATCAGCAGTTCAACACTTTCAATTAATTCCTGCGACCTCGAAGGGTGAGGAATGTTTTTTTTCGTCTCAGTTACCTTTCTAGAAATATTCGTGATATATGCTGCGTCAGACGGCAGTTTTTTCACGCCATCTAAGTAATTAACTCGTTTTGACGTTTAAATAAAATGTAGGATAGCATAGCAATATATCATTGGATATCATGGCGTGTTTTATTGTTAGCTTTGTCTTAGGTGATCACTTTACCATAAGAATTAGTTTTCATAGATAGATGCTATTGTACAAAACTTGACGTTCAACGTACCTAAATATTAGTCCACTCAACGAATGACGCAAAAGGAGCCGGTGTAGAGTGCATGAGCTGGGCCATGCGATTTCTTCAGAAAGTTGTTCAGGGTGCTTAGGGAGTAAACATTAGAAAGAATTTAGAAAAAGTATAGACAAAAGTTTTAGCAAATTTTATTAGCTTTCAGCTCCCTACCACAAACTGAGGACGCAGCTAAACAGCATTGTCAGATATTTTTCTCTACGACGCACCGTTTTAAAGATATTAGAGAAAAATAAAAAAATGGGAACTTTTATCCCCCGCGCCCCCCCACTCCGGCTAGACGCGGGGACTTTTAGTATGTTTACCTACTCCCTAAGCACCCTGAACAACTTTCTGAAGAAATCGCTTAGGGCCTAGCTCACGCACTCTACAACTGCTTTGTTAATTGGACTAATAAGTCAGTTTCGTTCAAAATCGAAGCTCAAGTTGGCTCAAGTCAATCAATCAACTCAGTCTATATACTGCTTGACATGGGTCGCTCCCATAGTCCCAAAGTGCGTCATGCGCGGTTCTCCGACTTTCACATCCAGTTTGTCTCAGTCAGAAATAGAAGTAGGTAGACCAATGCTTAGTTTACTAACGTGATTCTTTAATAATCATTGTGCCTAGATCTTGTTTCAGACCCCTTGAATGGAAAGATAAATCGCTTGAATTATGATACGAACTTGAACTCTAAACTGATTGCCTTACTACAAATTATTTGTAGGCAATATACGTCATTGCCTTACTACAAATTATTTGTAGGAAATATACTTGATCGGTATCTCATAGATATTACCTATCAGTACCTAATCTGTCCAATAAAGCCTTATGTAGAATATTTATTAAACACAGTAACCAGCGCTTATATTCATGAATAGTTATCTTAACCGGTGGACATAATTTATAGAATCAGCGTTCTCAGCGTGATTGATTGGAGGTACTACTATTATGTACCGATGTCAACATACATTACATAGGTACCGTGTATTTTAAAACAGACATAAATACATCGTTAGGTTTTTCCGTATACCTATAGATAATTATTTGCACTTCCTACTCTTAGTTCCGCTTTGATATACCGAGAAGTTGTGATTTCTGCAATCTTGCAGATAAAATATTACTTCCGAAAAAATAAGGTTGACGTGTAGTTTTTGCTCAAGGTGATGGCAAAGGGAGCGTTGCGAAGTTAGTGCCTGTCTAGTCTAATGTAGCATAGATCTGAATCCGAATAGGTAGGAAGTGCATTCATCCAGGGCGGATCCAGCCTTCAAGTCATGGGTCACATAGTCGAGGTTGTAGGACTAAGCCTAAGCTTTCTAGTAATATGATTGCATAATTTGCAATATGTGCCTGTATACCAAGAGTCTCGCACCCGGCAGGACTTTTTTTCAGGGAAGAGGATTTTTATCTCTTCAATATGCTATTTACGAAAAGTAAGAATGTAGGATGGAAGAGCGAGCTAGGCGAGCTCGAATTTTTTTTGCAACCATTCTCGGTTAGGTTACTATAGAACATTCTTACGGAAATGGAAGTTGCTTTGTCGACATAAGCATAAAAGTTTAAGAGACAGAAGAATATAGGGTGCAAGAGCGAGCTCGAAAAATTTTGCTCACCGTTTTGTGTAAGGTTCTTTTTTTCTTTTGAACAGTTATACATAAATTAGGGATTACTTAGTTGGCTTACGCAGAAAGTTTTAAAATGCCGGCTGCAAAGGGAGCTCGAAAATTTTAAGTAGGTACCTACTTACTTACGTAATTTTCTTCCCTGTCATGTAACGAAATGTGCCTAAATGTGACGCGTCCTAAAATGTAACTCTCAATTCTCGAATAGCCGCCTAAGGTACGGGGCCTCCAACTCCAAACTGCTTCTTACTGAATATAGGTACCTACTCGTAACTAATTTAACATGACATTTCTTAAAATTTGGGGGCTCCCCAACACCCCAAGAGGCCTGGGGCGGTATCTTGACACTATTCTAGGGCATTTAATTTCCACGTCTTGTTGCTCAACTACTGCTTTTGGCTCTTCAAAAAGCTGTCGGAAAACTATGTCCGCCTGTTCCCTTTTTTGTCGTTGGACTTTAAATGTATCATTTTATAGCGTCTATAAGTACATAGTAAGTTCATGGGTTTCAACGACCGATACATTCCTCGAGTGATCGGAAGCGCGGTTGGAAACATTGAGCGCGGGCGGTGCGGGCGTGGCAGCGTCAAACTTGCGAACTATATTTATTCGCAATGAACGTACCTACTGGTACAATATATTATGATTATAATAACAGCTCAAAGTCGTTCGCGTATGTATTCGCCATCTTTCAAGGAGATTAGAAAAAGTATCAGTGGATGACCCCAATGATCCCCCACTACATCCGCCCTGGGCATTAATGAATCATTCCCTTTCATGCTCGCTTTTCCTAGTTACCATTGGATCTTCGACGTTGTTTCATTCATCATCATTCACATTCACAGCCCGACTTCACCAAGATCTAGACATTAGGCCTCCATCTGCTTGCATCTTCCCTGTACCTACCAGTGTTATCCAGTGTTCTACCCACGAGGCCGCGGTGAGCGGCGGCCCTAGAATTTTTTTTAGGTGGTGCAAAATCTTAACGTGGCGCTCGCTCCCTCTATGTACCATGTTCCTATGATACCTATATGCATATGAAGTTGTTTGCTTGCTTGTGGACGATCGGCTTTATAGTAAGTTACTATCATCAATGACTGGTACCTGGTGGTCGCATTTCGGTTAATTTCAGCGCCTCTCCCATGACAGCGTCCGGTGTAGCCGTCGCACCGCTCTCGCACGGTACCACCGCCCTAGGGCCGCTACTCGGGTACGTCGCTAATCTATCGATACTCCTATTCAAATTTTCTTACGTTTTTTGCAATTTGCAGGCCAGTGCTAGGTTGTATGTTGATTAAAATATTATTCGCGGCTGTAAGACATATGTAGTTACAGAATTATAATCATCAAAATAATCAATAAAACGCTCTAAGTTCATAAAGCTGTAGGAATTACTTTTCTGTTTTTTTTTGTTCTTACACCTTTATGAAGTTTGGTGATTTTGATGATTATAATTCTGTAACTACTTAGGGTCTTACAGCCGCGAATAATATTTTAATCAACATACAACCTAGCACTGGCCTGCAAATTGCAAACAACAACGCAAGAAATTTTGAATTTCGCGGGCTGGTTGGAGCATTCCCCAAGTTCTGTACCGCCACTCAGTGACTGCCGTACCTACTGCGGTGCTATTCTGTAAAAAGATCACCGTGATAGCTTAGGTGAAGTGAGTTTAAAGTGAGCTGTCATTGCACCTGATGCTAGGGATTGACACTATTGACAGCTCGCATTAAGCTCACTTCACATAGGTATGTTTTCACGGTGATCTTTTTACAGAATAGCATTACTGCTCCTATCTACGCTATTCTGCACCATACCTGCGGAGTAATTGCGTAACGAACTATCAGTAACAATGGCTTTCATTTTGACATTTCATCAACGTTCATTGCGTCATTTGCGTTGTTGAGCAGATAGACTTTCAAACATATGAAGCGATATCCTTCAAAATGATTCAGATTAAGATTGATAGTCTGTTACGCAATTATGGTGCTGGCCAGGTATTGCTATAACCGGGGACAATTCAAGAATGCTGCTATTGGGAAATTCCTTATGGAAAAAGCCTTACCTAAGGCACGAACCCATGACCCCTTGCTCAGCAGACGCGCTGACAAATGTCTCATTGATCCATTGATCGCACGAATCGCGTCATATCTACCCTAACATTATAAAGAGTAAAAATTTGTATTTTTGTTTGTTTGTAATGGATAATCTCGAAAATTACCTACTAGACTGATTTTATAAATTTTTTCACCATTAGAAAGCTACATTATCTGCGAGTAACATAGGTTATATTTTATTTTTGAAAAAATAGGGGTCAGTAAGATATTTGGGTTTTTCGGACCATCATCTGCCTAGCCTTTTCCCACCAGTATTTTACATGGAGCGACTGCCTATCTGACCTCCACAACCCAGTTACTGGGTAATACGATATCCCTTGGTAAGACTGGTTGTCAGACTTTCGGGCTTCTGACTACCCGTAACGACTGTCAAAGATCCACAAATGACAGCCGGGACCAACGGCTTAACGTGCTTTCCGAGGCACGGAGGAGTCACGGTATGTAAAGATGGTCACCCATCCACAGACCAACCGCGGCAAGCGTAGCTTAACCTGATCGATCGACCTGTGCGGCTGTTATTATTTAGCCACGGGCCCCTCTCAAGGTGTAAAAAATCATCCAAAAAAGTTCCTTATTTGGCGTACGCCGCCTAAACTATAAAAGATAGAACCATAAAATGTTCTAATTAATTAAAGACCTTAAAAATATCTACAAAAAAAAGTCCGCGACACACTATACCTATTTATTTCGAGTTAAACACAACAACAATTTTTTTATTTAAAAATCTTGAATTTTTTCAGGACTTCATTTAAACGCATTTATTTTACACATGTCATTAATCAAAATAAACAATTTTGTCACAAAGTACTGTTTATGTAGATAATATTTAGTCTTTAATTCATTAAAATTGGACGTTTAGTTTGAAAGTTATGGCGAAATCAATATTATATTTCTCCTGTTTGTCGGCTAGAATGCTGAATTTACTTTTGGGGGTAGTTGAACACATGGGATCAAACATAGGCTTTTTGTAGCGGTAAGCGACATCCACGCAGGCGGAGCCGCGGGGGACCGCTATAGGTTATATAAATCAGAATAACACATAGGCTACTTTTTGTCGCGAAAACCGACATCCACGCGGGCGGAGCCGCGGGCGACCGCTAGTAAGTTATATTTACATACATATGTACAGTCAACGAAAGAGATAAGTATGCAGGATCGTCGGATATAATTGAAGTTTAGTAAGAAACCGATGGATGATCAAGAATAAAATTTAATTTTATTCATAAAAAACAACAGCTCATTTATCAAATTAAACAGTCGACAACATCCATCGGTTTCTTACTAAACTTCAACTATATCCGACGGTCCTGCATACTTATTTCTTTTGTTGACTGTACATTAAAATTCGCGATGTTCACCATAATTTCCATTTGCTACAGACTGTGACGGCAAGGTCATTGACCTGCGTGTCTGGTGCAATGCGCGCGTGTGTTGCATCAGCCGACCTTGTCCGACACGGAACAATGACAGCTGTAATGAACGCCCCTGGCTTTCAGCTGTCCTAAGTTGAGCCTCGCCAGAGTTACTGTCTAGAAAACCTTCTAGAATGTTTCTGGAACTGATTACTTAGGTAATTGAATAAGTTGGTACAGTCATAGTCATGTCCCCTAAATCATAATAATACATTGTCGTAACATTGAATTAAAGCACTGACCTGGGGGCCTAAAAAGGCCACTTTGGAGAATCATAAAAGGATAACATAATGAATTATAAAATGGCGAAGACAGTCCGTGTTTTTCTTTTTTCGCTGCACTGCGTAGGTACAATCAAAAAGATTGGGATTGGGTTTGAATTGGATTGATTGGTATTTTAGCACAGACAAAAAAAAAATAACTGAAAAATACTTCACCAATGGGATTTGATACGATTAACTTAACAGTTAACTGTCCATTCTGATAACCTTTAATGATTCTGCCAAAGTGGCCTTTTTAAGCCCCCTGAAAGTATGTTTCTGAAATTAAATTGGTATCTATATTTAAGAAAGTCACTGTAAAAGCTACCTATGCAAACAAAAATATGAGTTGAACTTTGCACTTACGGGAATAGGTATCTAATTAATGTAAATATTTTTTTTTAACTGTAGGACTGTCCATAGTGTGGTCACCCTACTCAAGGCCACGTTCCTTCTTCGTCTCGCCTGCCTAAATCGATGCGTTGTCACTTCGTCAGCACACGAGTGTTTGTCTTCAAAAACAAATAACATATTTATTTATTTATCCATTTATTTCAGGCATCAAGGCCCATATAAACACATACAATACAATATTAATATACTTAACTAAAAAATACTATAAATAGATACAACATTATAATTACACTAAAAACTAACGCACAAAACTAACGCACACGAAGTGTCTGCGTCGTGCACAAAATACACAAAATTATAGCATCCCTCCTTCTCTTAGTTTTTGCCTGCGACTTTGCTCGCGTTATCCTGGAATTAGGTCTTACGTTCTCCGTTATCCTGAACATGAAATTAATTGAAATAGTTTATTGTCCAGATACCTTAATCTAACTTACAATAAATACATATTCATAACAAATAGCTAGATAATGAAACAAATATAAACGGTAGGGACAGTACAATACTTATTACAACATTATACAAGTACCTACATATTATACAAGCCCATATTACCAACACTTTCACATTACATGCTTTGGGGCAGGGAATAGGTAATCGGCGTTTAGTAGGACTGCCACCCTAGATGTAGGGGGCTGGTTGTGGTTCCCGTACCTACCGCGGCCATAATAGAGTTCGCAGATCGTTGTAAGGCGGTCCGAGCGGCGGCCGACCGGCTCCTCAGCAGAGCCTGCAGGCAGGGCAATGATATACCTACCTGAAATCTAATCTTTACAAACCAGATTTCGCGTCCTCTTTTCAGATGAGTCAATTTGAATCATTTTAAAGGATATTGCTTACCCGCAGGTCATTCTCTAGGTAGGTACATTTACATTTGATATACATATATAACTTGTTTCTGACAGGTACTATACCTGAGACGGAGTTAATTAAGGAAGCCACTAAGGTATTCAAACCACAATTTTGTAAATAGAGGCATTATATCTACGTGCGTCACTGCAGCTTAGGTTTTCCACGAAGAATTTCTAAAATCCCCTTTTTAATTCTCAGATTTAATCTGAAATGACCTCCACTTGTCTCGGCGCCTTCGCAGTGAGTCACATTGATTAAAACTTACATAAAAGATAGCTGGGTAAAATGATGTAACGAAGATATTGAAATCAGAGTGTGTCTGATACACGGAGTAACTACTCCGGCACGTGAGTTCTTATCTTATAGAACCTAGATCAGAATACGAGGACTAAAGCACCCTAATTGCGTAACACATCATCATCATCTGCTTGGCCTTTTCCCAACTATGTTGGGGTCGGCTTCCAGTCTAACCGGATGCAGCTGAATACCAGTATTTTACATGGAGCGACTGCCTATCCCCCCCCTTTTGGGGGAGGCCTATGTCCAGCAGTGGACGTCTTTCGGCTGAAATGATGATGATGATGACTGCCTATCTGACCTTTTTCCCCTTCTACCTTAATTGCGTAACACATATCAATCACAATCTGTATCATTTTGGAGGATATAACCGAATGTTCGAAAAATATGCCCAGGAGGCCTAAAAAGGCCACTTTGGCAGAATCACAAAAGGATTACATTATGAATCATAATATGGCGAAGACAGTCCGTGTTTTTCGGTTTTTCGCTGCACTACGTAGGAATAATCAAAGAGATTGGGATTGTATTTGGTTTGGATTGATTGGTATTTTAAGCACGGACAAAAAAAAACTGAAAAATCCTTCACCAATGGGATTTGATACGATTAACTTTTAACAGTTAGCTGTCCATTATGATTCATAATGTTATCCTTTTATGGTTCTGCCAAAGTGGCCTTTTTAGGCCCGAAGCTCAACAATATCAAAAAGTAATCTGTGCTCAACAACGTACCTACGTAACGCGATGAATGTTGTTAAACTGTCAAAATGAAAGCCATTGCTACTGTCAGTGTGTTACGCAATTATCCCGCAGATTATATGTAAGTATTTAGGTACTAATTCTTTACATGAGGGTTTATTATTGTAATTTTTGCTGGATTTCTGATTCTGGGATTTTATTTAAATTGATAAAGCAATGACCCACTTCACTTCCTAGAGTAGAACTTCTTGTCGTTCATTATTTTAAATATCGTCAGTACAGTGACTGTTAGGTAGATGACCTCACGAGGTAGCAATCAGCCTCAGTGCGTAAGCTCCGCGACGATTAACTCTTCCCCCACGAGGTTTTCGGCGCGGCGTGGCATAGAGCCTCCTATTGGAGATCCCTATGCATCGTAGGCTGCAATAGTGGTTTTTACCGGTAAGAAACCTGCATTACCCCCACACCTTTCACAATTAGTGGATATCTGAGAGGATTTCCCCATGCAAAAATGTAGAGGAAAATGAGACCTTTTTTAATCGACTTCAAAAAAGGAGGTTCTCAATTCGGTTGAATATATAATTTTTTAATGTTGTTGACCTCAGAACTCCGTTATTTATAAAACGATTTGCAAGATATTTTTTTTATTTGAAAGGATATACATTCAGATTGCTCCTAGTCCCATAGAAATTTCATGAAAGTCAGTTCAGTAGTTTGTTTTTTAAACCAAAATTACTGGTGGAAATTCAAGTAAACGAAATTGCGTCGTTTGCTTTCCTATGACTTTTCAGTGGTGGCTTAGAGGAATTGTCATGGGATGCATTGTGGCTCTAATTGCCGTATCTTTAGATAATTAACCGACTTCAAAAAGGAGGAGGTTCTCAATTCGACTGTATTTTTTTTTGTATGTATGTTACGCGATATCTCCGGCAATTGTAAATCGATTTCTTTTTTGTTTTAATTGATGGTGTTCCTATGCTTCAGGGGTGCTCCCATATAAATTTGATTAACTTTGCTTGGGTAGTTTTTGAGTTAGCTTCAATAACACGTATTTTTGCCACTTAGTTTATATTGATGATGTTATATAACTTCCTGGCTGATATTTACATAGTGTAATACGAATTTGTTCAATTTAAAAGTGAAAAATTTAAACATATCTACTACATGAATACTATTGTTAGATTTTAATTGCAGCTAATTATTTTCCTTTAAAACAAGGCTTTTATTATTTAGATTAAATCAGGAATACTAAAAACTGAACAGCATTTTTTAGGGTCTGTGTGGTGCCGACCTTAAAGAATAGCACCACCCCTTACTTCCCGTGGGTGTCGTAAAAGGCGACTAAGGATCGTACCGGAGAATGGGCAGCAGTGTTCTCTATGTATTCCACCATCATACCATACTGCGATCGCCAACCCGCCTGCCAAGCGTGGGGATTATGGCAAACCCTCCCAAAATTGGGGGAGGCCTATGTCCGACAGTGGACGTCTATCGGCTGAAACGACGAACAGCATTTTAGCCATGTACCTAATGTTTCCGTTTTTCTGTGTCCTTATACTTACTTTTAAAACCACGACTAATTTAATGAGCTTGTACACCGAAATAGCGGTGTTTTATTATTTTTTGTTTCGTATAAAAAACTGTTCTTCGCTATGCTCAATCATTGTGAAATACTAAGTAATATGCATGCAACTTTATAACTAAATTACATCAACCGGATTGGATTTTCCTTTATGATTATTATGTGCTACCTAAATATTTATGAAAAATATAAGTGACTAATTGAAGGTAGAAAAATCTAATAATATCGAAACTTGTAAAGAAAACGCTGATGAATGCGGATGTAGATAATAAAAATGCGCACTCAGCTCTGTTATCAAAAGAAAATAGCACGGTCGTATATCAACAACACTTGGATGAAATTCCAAATAGCCATGAACAAACGGAACACGCAATATGATGCCAAACGTGTGTACACGCGCTTACTACGACCTCCGAGTGACGACAACACAACAAGACACGCCTTCCATTGAACACTACAGCCTCATTTGCATACAAATATATCAAATGTTGACAGCAATGAAACAAGAAACAAATTCGTCAACAACGACTCGCTGACTCACGTGGATGATGTAACATCTCTCAAACTTGCACCAGACGAATTCTCGTGAAAGAAACATTTGAACTTTTATTATTAGCAAAAAATATGCAACTGGTCTGCATCAACCTTGGCGTTTGACGGCATGGGACATAAATCGGCGGAGGCAATTAAAAAACTAATGGAGATAAATACAGCGGAAAGTAACTGTTATTCGATAGATCATATCAGCAATCTCTGTGTGTAATCTTGAGACACGATTATAAATTATAATTAAGTTTGCAAAGCTTGTCGAGTAGTCGACTCAGAAGGAATTGGCAGAATGACACTTTTTTTTTGTTTTTGTTTTTTAAATATGGTATCTTTATCGACTATGAGGTTGTCGTCTGCTTAAACGGGCTTGCCTATGGATGCCTCAACAAATTAAGGCCTCCAGTCAGGGCTTAAAAACTTATAAAACTAAGCATCTACACGCTAAGGGTAAGGACCTTGGCTTAGGGCGTCGCTTGGAGAGGCCAGCAAGGGACAGGCTGGATCGGAATTAGGATGTAACAAAACAAATGGTCCTTTATTTTTATAGATTTCGTGCTGACTCTACATCATAAGGACGCTAAACGTAAACCAGTAATCGATACTTTCATCGATAAACGTTGACATCACGCAACTTTTTTCAGGATCGATCGCGAATACTTGGATTTAAATCGTATTATCTTCGGAAGATTTTCCACCGACTGGGTAAATTGGTCAAGGCGGCCCGAGGAGGTCAGTAAAGTACTGAATTGTTAAATAATTACTCGTTAGGCATTTTCTTAAGCTATTCTCAATAATTTATTAATTAACTGTGTTTAGGTTTACGATGTAATTAGAATAGTTTTAACAGTTGAGCTGCTGAACTTGAACTACATAATATATTGAAAGGAACTACGATTAATTTATTTGGGGTCGGCGCAACGCAACATGTACACTTCTTCCATACTCCTCTAATAGTCATCTCGGTAGTCAATTCATTTCTTGCCATATCACCTTTCACACAGTCCATACATAGTTTCTTTGGTCCTCTCTACTCTTAAAACATACTTACTCAAAACTTTTCTCACAGCATTTGTCTCATTCCTGCGCATCTCATGCCCATAACAACCGATTCCCAAATCCATTTTGGTATTATGACCAACTAGCTGACCAGGCGAACTTCGTACCGCCAATCAATATCGAATCATTATCAAAATTAGTCAATTCGTTCTCGGGGTATCATCAAAAAAGCCGTTCCATCCAACAAATATGTATGAGAAAATTAATTTTTATTTCGTGTGCATGCACCCATGCTTTAATAGTTATTATGCTATTCGGGGCGGAGACAAATCCAACAAATCAAAGATCATAAAAATCGGTCCAGCCGTTCTTGAGTTATAAATGGTGTAACTAACCCGACTTTGTTTTATATATATAGACTTAGAATTTTAAGAGCTGATTTTTCAATCATCTGATAACTTTATTCGAGGAACAATTTTGAAATTTTGACAGTTAATTTCGTACAAAAACTGTCAAACATCAATTTAATTCCTCGAATAAAAGATATCTGGCGATGGAAAAATCAGCCCTTAGTTAAATAAGTAGTATTGTATATACCTGCTATTCACCACAAAACCACAACGAAAGCAGAAGGAAAGCCCATACAATATTTTGCAGGAGGTATATTCAACAATTTATAAGTGTCGTAGAATGCTGAGTAGATGATGTTGAACCTATTCATATAGAAAGCTGTGTGTGGCATGCCGCATCATCATCATCATTTTCCTAAGATTAGAGACACCTTTTGCAATGAGTATCTACGGCTAGTCGATCTAGGCCTAGCTTTCCTAGCCTATTTATAACTGAATATCTTTGTGTCATAATTTACGGCCATACTATTATCAGCTTCCTTCATCATTTATTGATTAAAGACCTATTGCTGCTTCCTATTATAGCAGTCCAAGTCGACCAAGATCAGATCGACAGCTTTAAAGTAGGTTCCTTCCTATTTATGTGACGAACACAATAAATTCTTCTCCATATGTATACTTTTCCTGATTGCCAAGGTTTCATTGCGATTTGTGATCTAAGGGCGTGAACACATGTCTTCGGTACGGCACCGGCCACCGTGTAACGGGTCACCGTGTAACGCGACGTATTGTTCTTCTCCTGTTACATAAGTACTAAGGCGACTAATGAAGAAAAAACGGAATCAATGAAAATATTCGGTGAATCCAAATCTTTCTTTAATGAATCATGATGGAAGTCTTTTTGAGAGGAAATATGAAGCGCTGAAAATGTGGTGATGAAAATTTTTTCGAATATTTTAGAATGTCCATATCAAGTTTTGAAAATACCTGCCTTGTGCCCGCGGTGCACCGCACACGGCACCGTGCCGCGGCACGACGCCGTGCCGTCTTTCGGTAGCGGCGTCGTGCCGTTACACTGTGGCCGGTGCCGTACCGTAGACATGTGTCCACGCCCTAAGAAATTCATGTAGGTAATACTTAAGTATCGTTCGTTCCTATAGATAGGATGTTGGTTTTCCTTAGCACTTTTTATGGTGTTTGTTACTCGTTAATGGATATCCTTAGATTCAGGTTGGAGACTGAGAATGGATGGTGCGAAAAGTAATCCTGCAGTTTCATTTATGTTGTTACCCTATAATCATTCTTGACTGTTATTCACCAAACCCTACCAGCCGCCAGTGGCCAGAAGTCTATAATATAGGTAATTTTAACACGATTTCTTCGATCTTTTACTAATTAATCATTTTATGTTACTCTTCTTCTTCGCTTCGCTCTTGACAGAGCGGTCACGGTCACGGCGAATTGTGTCCAATCGCAGGTGTAGTCGTTGCTCGCCTCATGGTCTCTCTCCATCTGGTTTTGTTAGAGGACATTCTGGCCTGGACCTTATTCTTTAGGCTTTTTTGTTACTACATTAACCCTGTGCGTCAGTGCCAAGAATAATGTGCCAATGAATAAGAATTGTTCAGGAATCTCGAATTAACGCTACCTGTATCTACACACATACACCATACATGATCGATAATACCACACAGCATGTCCATTCAACCATTATAATGATAATGAATAAATTATTTTATACGCAAGTAAAATGTAATGTGAACCGTTTCCGTCATCACAGGAACCTTAACAACCGGAACTGTAGTTCCGATCCGAAATTTTATTATTGTATAGTACTTACTATTATTTGTATTGTTATAACATACAACGGATGGTCATGTTAAATGTGATCATTATAGCGGCGTGATGATCATGTAAAATAGTTGAAGATCGTCTTTAGTTTTTTATTTCGGTTAGTACTAAGAAAGAATGATATAATACATTAATAACAACTAAGTAATACCTAATTAATAATAAAAAATAACAATAAAATATAGCGTCAAAAAATTCATTCGCATCGCTGTCGACTGGTAATGTACCCATGGCGGCATTCCAAGGTAAAAGACAGCCCTTGGGTGACGGAAAGTATCAACCAGCCGTTTCGAATTTTCCTTAAAAAGACCACAAGCACTCGGACCCCACCGCCCGAGGGTTTCAACCCCTAACGGCCCGAAAATATAATTTCCGATAAGGTTATTATATTTTCGCCGCTTGAGGTTTTCTGCAGCCGTAACAGCAGCGCCAGCACAGCATGCCGAGCCAGGAAGATAGGATAGCGCAAGTATATCGACTCACGTTGCGTCCCGCACTAAAGGCCTACCCACCTTCCATGGAAATAAAGACATACCGTGCCGGTTTCTTCCCATCGTCGCGTGCCATGCCATTGGGTTCTAATACAGCTGGAACGCCGACGGTTATTATACTGTAGAAGATTATCTAAATGAACTTTTAATATTTCGTGTGCAATAAACATTTAATTACATTTTTTAAATATTTTTTAAGAAATCTGTTTCTTTTTTAGGTTATCTTTAATAATAGATTTTATTAATATATTTAATTAATTTAAATATAGTTTTCTTTTTTTTCTTGTAAGTAGGTATTTAATTTTGTATTTATCTATTAGTTTTTTTTTGTTTTATTGTTTGCTTTTATTTTTTTTTATATTTGTACGCCTTCACGGCAAAACATAGCGCCCATATTATTAACCTAATACCTTTATGTAAATACCTATGTTTCACAAATAAATATTCTGATTCTGAGAATGACACACTGCGGTGACCCCAGTTGCTCCACAACGAAGGAATTATTTTGTCGGATGTAATTAGTGCAAACTTCTAACAGGATATTAAATTATTCGTTGCAGACTCATCATCTGCCTAGCCTTTTAGCCTAGGTTGGCTTCCAGTCTAACCGGATGCAGCTGAATACCAGTTTTTTTACATGGTGCGACTGCCTATCTGACCTGCACAACCAAGTTACTGGGTAATACGATACCCCTTGGTAAGAATTCCAGCAAGAAAATGAAATTTGGTATAGAGATAGTTTGAGTCCCGGGGAAGGACAAAGGATAGTTTTTATCCCGATATTCCCACGGGATCGAAACTTATGCGGGTGAAACCGCGGGGCGCTGCTATTTCATTATAAAATATACATATCTAAAGAATCAACAAGCCTATGACATTATTAGGTTAACCTTTCGTTGTAACTAGGAAGACCAATGACCATCCAACTTCTTGGCTTGGATTAAATAAAATACACATCTCGTGCTCTCCGTTTCTTTCGACGATTTTACTACGAGCTTTGTCTGTCTCTACATTATTTTAAATTGCCGAAAGTTGAATTAGAATAGAATAGAAGAATAGATTAATAAACGTTTATTGTCTCCAGTATTACAGCTAGTAGCAGTAGGTTGTACAAACACAAAACTATCATACCGGAAGCAAAAGGTTGAAGCATCAGCATTATGCTTAGGTCCCCTACAGGTTGCTAAGTTTTCAGCTCAAACTATTGACTTGAAAAAAAAAACAGTGGCACTCCGGGAGTGCCGGCAGAAGTGAAAACAAAACACAAACAGAACACTTTGCCATTACTCACTGACTTAGCGACCGAGTACATCCCGAGGACAGCCGAACACATCCGAAGCGGGTGTTTTTTTAACCGTCTTATAAACAAAACACGCGCGTTGTCGCTTACGGAGACAATGGCGCGAGTTCAATAGTTTTTGCCCATCTCAAAAAATGCCCAACGCGCCTTAAGAAGTTTTCACTTCAAAAACATAACCCTCCTTCTGACGCAGTCGGGTAAAAAGAAGTTAAGTACAGCCGGTACATTCTGTAAATATCTCACCGTGAAAACTTAGGTGAAATGAGTTTGTTTTTGCTAGGAGTTGACACTATTTCGCCACGCCACGCTCACTTCACCTAAGTTTTCACGGTGAGATTTTTATAGAATAGCAACGCTGAAGTACTATAATAAGTACTATAATATAAATTAATACACGAATGATAAACTATGACTGGAATTGCAATAAATTTTAAATATTTAATTGAGATTACATATTACATTCAGGCTTATAAAATAAACAATAAATATTGTATAATTATGTAATTTATTATTCATGTTCTAAATGCTAATTTAATCTAATTTCTAACCTTAATGTTTAATTTTAATTAAATAGTTTATCCCTGTTACTCATGTTGCTGTGCCCTTACAGGGTCCATAACTGTATCTTAGCTTTAAGCCTATTTGTAACACCTTTATTCACATTATGGTATGCAAATAAGTGAATATGAATATGAAGTACAATAACTTTTCTTATGAAATGCTTGCACTTTACGTCATACGGAGATACAGAAGGTAAACAAACAAGCAATACAGTGACGCAACGGCAGTGCACGTCACGATCACAATAGTCTATTCAACAATTATATTATAATGCGATGATTTGCTTACGACTGCCTTCCGATTACGATCGCGCGCGCTATTGTTATTAATTAGAATCACTTCAATGGAATTTTTTTATATAAAATGTTGTTTCTGTACGACAGGTACCGGTCTGTTTCACCGACCGATATTGGTCAAAGCTTAGGGGTGCTTCGGGTTGGCATGATCCGGCACAACCAGGCGGCAAAATTTTTGTTGCTGACGATCCTTCAGGATCAAAAACAAAAGAAAAAGTGGTTCACACCGGTATGAGAAAGTTTATAGTTGATAGGACAAAGATTAAAACAGAAGACAATCCAGATCGAGGTGGGGGGGTGGAGGGGGTATTTTGTATTTTCGGTCACCAATATCGCTTGTAAGACCCCGTCATCGTTTGCAGCGTTTAGAGGAAAAATTACCATTTCGAAATTTTTATAATGCCTAATTGAAGCTAAAACAAAGGCTAATTTGCTGTGTGATGGGTAGGTACCTAAATAAAACTATGATTTTATGAACATGAGAAAGAAAGAATCTTGATGTCACGTAAGGAACCTTGTAAGTTCGTTTCGCATTTTGCTAATAATTTGCCAAAAAGTGTTTGGCCACACTGGGACGCGGGCGCGGGGCGGGCGCGTTTGCGGGTATAACGCGCGCGGGCTGCCTGTCCGCACTGGAGTACGGCTGCGTTCTGCGTGTTGTCGTGTCCAGTGTTTGTCAAAATATAATATGGATGAAGAAGACTTATTTTTACTAGAAAAAAGCTCGAACTACATAGTTTGAGAACCCCGGACCCCCCGCCGCGCACCCACTGCGGCCACTTGTATGGACGAGCTATATGGCGTGAGTTGAGTTGCTCACGCGCTCCCCGCGCCGAGCAGCCTGCGCCGCTCACCACGCCCGCGTGCCCACTTTGGACACTCAAAGGAAGTTCATAAGTTTGAGTTAGCCGCGTCGCCGCCACGCCCGCCCTAAGCCCGCGCTGCCAATCTGGCCAAGCACTAATTGTCTAAAATACACGAAACATGAGACCATATAACAAAATAAGGAAAACGACGTTATTAATGAAGCTGAGTTAATAAAAACAGTTGATTAATCACGATATTATTACTATTAGGGCGAGACCTCGTCGCAATACGATGATAAGCTCTTGTGTAAATTCTGCGTAGTATATGAGATTGTTGTTTATTCCCATAATACGGGTAACTCCTCCGGTTTGCAAAAACCTGGTTATCTAGAGAGCTCAGGTCATGGCCTACCTAGCTGTAATGTTCAGGAAAATTTATATCTTAAAAAAGTCGGACAAAGGTCATAGAGCACATGTATCAAATCGGAAACTGATCGGCACCGTATCGCCTTTCGCCTCGCCGTCAAACAGGCGTCAACCTAACGTAAGCACGTAACCAAAGCGGATCAGAAGCTCGGATACGTCTTACGGCTCGCCGACCGCTGGTTGATGGTGCAGCAGGCAGGCCGGAGGGGTGAGAGGGGTAAGGATGGACGAAGAGACGTAAGCTCGGGTACGGAGAGACGTAACCGCGGAGACGACTAACCGTAAGCGCGGGGACGCGATTACGTTACGATTCCGATTAGTGTGCGTTGCAGTAGGGAGTTTCAAACAAAGAATACCGAAAGGCTCGAGTTGATACGGTGCCGATGCCTTTCCGGTTTGATACGTGTGCGTGTACCATTTTTTTTTTTCGGATGGGAATTCATCAAATGGCTCTGGGTGGAGCGGAAGGGAGTGTCAAACTCTTACTGACTAAAACCCACCCGTGTTCCTTCCTTAGCCCTTTATGTTCCGAGCCAGCGGTAATCCTTTCGGACAATCCCGCTGGCCCGGCAGGCTTCGGCCCTAAGGGGCCCGTCCTCGATGCTGACATCTCTTTGAGGCGCGCATGGAACACGTACGCGCCGTCCGGCACGGGCCTGGTCCTGATCGGACGGTGAGCTACCCATTACTCTCCGCCCGCAGGCCCGCGCCTATGGTGGCCGGGAGTCGTCACGCGGCTCCCGACGCCGGGAGGGCGGGAGGGCGTCCCGCGCGGCGGTTGAGCGAGTCCCGCCACCTCCTTCGCTAGCATGACTGCTTCGCAGAAGGAGGTGACTGCCCCCCACTCCCTCTCGCCCCGGACCATGGCTTGCACCAGGGCCGGACGAGAGAGGTCGCCGCCGCTGCCGATCGCCTCTACGAGGACACGGCGGTGCTCCGCCCAAGCGGGGCAGACCACCACCGTGTGCTCCACCGTGTCCTCTGGGCGATCCTGGCAATGGTGACACCCAGGCGTTTCCTCCCGCCTGATGATGTGAAGGAACCTCCCGAAACTTCCGTGTCCGGTGAGGACCTGCGTCAGGCGGTAGGTGAGGGCGCCGTGGCGCCTCTCTAGCCACTCCTCAAAGAGGGGTCTTATCGCCGCTATCGCGGCGTGCCCTGCGCTGGGTTGCGACAGTCGCTCTTTCCATGCCGCCATGAGATCGCGCCGGAGATCCGTCCGCTCCGCAGCGATTTGCCGCGGAAGCGGAGTAGTGCCTCCGCGCGCCACTCATACAGGCGCGCGAGGGCTTAATGATAATTTTTTTTTGTTTGGTGCGCGGTGGAAATCTTTGACTTCCTCCATCGTAGGGGTGACAGAGGGGCATGCCGGACTCTTACCGGCTAAAGCCATCGCGGTGTTCCACCTCTGCATAAGGCCGGGGTGCCGGACTCGCATATAAGTAGGTATTCATCGCTCCCACGACAGGCCTCGACCCACTGTTCCTCAGCGGGTCCCACCTTCCCGTGCGGCCATTCCCATAATGGCCGCACCCACTCTCAAAGAAATTACAAGTTAAGAACTGTTATAAGTGTCATTTCAAGTCCTGCCAACATTAGAGAACCCTAGCTTCTGAAGCAAAGACTGTTCCAGACTTATCCAGATAGACATTCTCCAATTGATGTTTTGCTTCATATAATTATGTAAATAAGAATTTCTAATGAACTCTGTCCCACGAATGATTAAATTATTCTCCACATTTTCGTCATCTTCAGATTTATGGTTTTCTTGAATTATTCTATTTCTTGTTTCTTGTTTTTATTCTATTTCTTGTTTTAAAAACCAGTTTTTACCACCGCCAAGAATAGTGCTTGGATTTTCCTCAATCCCTTTTTATCTAGATTTAACAATCACGTTTTACACAGAAAATGATGTTATTAAAGTCTCGCTGTTGCATTTAATTTAGATAAGTCGTAATTTGCGATCTGCACGGATCTGAGATAAAATCTAGTTTTTTAACAACATGCAACAATACCTACGGCACATTCACAAGTCAATGTCACAATGCAATATGAAAAGCAGTTCTTAATTTTCCATGATTTTATTTCCTAGACTGTACTTTTATGAACATACTTCCTTTGGCAGCTGTATTAAAGAATTTGGTTCCGTAATTGTTTCACTTCTTAGGGAAATAATTACGTTTTTATCTGTGATTGGATTTCCTGACATACTCGTATGTATTTTATGACAATCCCTGTCTAAGGAACAAAAATCGAGCTAAAAATTCGTCGATTTATCGCTGACGCAAAGTGACTTGCCGTGATCGGCTCTGACCATAGATGCTCCGACTGACGAGTTGTAGACCGTGAGTTCGAACCCAGGCAGAAACTTTGTGTATTTAATTTCATCACCACTGCTCTCAAAACGGTGATGGAAAACATCGTGAGGAAACATGTCATGTCCTACAACCAAAAAATTCGAAGATATGTGACGTCCACCAACCCGCACTGGGCCCGCGTGGTGGATTATGACCCACTCCCTCTCACAGAGAGGAGGCCTGTGTGTGTCCCAGCATTGAGAACATTATAGGCTGATTATTATTTTTATGGCAAGTGATTTCAGCCTTTCTTCTCTAATATATAAACATTAATGTAGTCTGTGTGGTGCCGGACTTTAAGAATACCACCACCCCTTACTTCCCGTGGGTGTCGTAAAAGGCGACTAAGGATCGTACCGGAGAATGGGCAGCAGCGTTCTCTATGTATTCCACCATCATACCATACTGCGATCGCCAACCCGCCTGCCAAGCGTGGCGATTATGGCAAACCCTCCCAAAATTTGGAGAGGCCTATGTCCAGCAGTGGACGTCTATCGGCTGAAACGACGACGACGAATGTTGTTTGTTCGTATTTTATGCGCTGCCAAACCGTTAATCCGATTGCGATAAAACTTTGTCAACTTATTGCTAGCACTTGCGCGATTGTTACAGGCATTACTTATAAGAATTACATAACTTACAGCAACGCGTCTGGTACCAGCGAGTTTTCTTTATTTTTGCAAACCGAAGTTACATAATGACACATACATGACCAAATAATGTAATACTAATGATTAATCTGAAATGTTTGTTTGTTTGAACGCGCTAATCTCAGGAACTACGAGTCGTATTTGAAAAATTATTTTTACATTTGATAGCCCAACTCTTCAGGAAGGCTATAAGCTACTAACATAACGCTAGGGCCCGTAGGAGCCGAGCAAAACCAAAAACAGTCAGAAAAAACGCTGATCGAAAACCAAGTAATAGCACGGGCAGGCGATGCGGGCTGGGTCGGGGGAAAAAGATATTTCACGCGGACGAAGTCGCGGGCAGAAGCTAGTGATAAATAAATAGTATGATTGTCATTGACGTCATGCATCTGTTTCCTCAAGGCTATTAAAATAAAGTAGGTACCTTAATTACACAGTTCTGAGATAGTTTTACTAATTTTGCAATTCTTTAAAAGTCTCATTTGTCTTTACTCTGTACAGATTAAATCATTTTAGGGCACGAGTCGAATGAGTTAATTGCCCGTATTTGTAAGCATTTGTGTCACTGATAAAGGAGAAGCAATTAACATTTATGCACTTAAAGGTACGAAAGTACAACCTTCGTTTTTTAATACGTGTGAACCAGATAAAATTGTCAACTGTTTTCGTCTTTTCGTGTAACATCATCATCATCATCATTTCATGCGACAGACGTCCACTGCTGGAATAGGCCTCCCCCAATTTTTTTGCCATAATCGCCACGCTTGGCAGGCGGGTTGGTGATCGCAGTATGGTATGATGGTGGAATGCATAGAGAACGCTGCTGCCCATTCTCCGGTACGACCCTTAGTCGCCTTTTACGACACCCCCGGGAAGTAAGGGGTGGTGCTATTCTTTAAGTCCGGCACCACACAGACCAACCTTTTCGTGTAAGGACCTGAAGAATTGTAGAGTTTTTGGAGACAATTCCTGATCGAAAACAGTAGGTAGTTAATATACAATACAAAAAGTTGAAATACCAAAAGTTTTATACAATGTTGCAAATAATGTTTAGGTATTGATACTATGTGTCTTCAATGTTTATTTGTATCTGAGCGGCAGTTTTCCTTAACGCAAGAACGCCGGAAAACCGCAAATGCGTAAGCGCCATTTATCTTTCACCGAAGAGGCCTAAAAGCCAGAATGAAAAGTTCAACTATATTTATTGCTCTTGCTAAAATATCCGTTGTTATTGTTACTATGAATAACAACTAAATACACCGATCTATAAAAGGAAACAACGACACACCATTTGTATGTCCAAGCAAAGTTGCGTCAGCGGGATTGTCCGAAAGGGTTACCGCTGGCCCGAAACATAAAGGGCTAAGGACGGAACACGGGTGGGTTTTAGTCAGTCAGACTCATTTGATGACATCAAACCAAAAAAAAAAAAGGAAAGTTTTGTCTAAGAATATAACTAGTACTTTGAAGGAGACGAACACTTCAGCCGTTCACTACTTACCTACTTTCTTTGCAATTCCTACGTTAATAACAATTTATTTTAATTCCACGATTTTCCAGCATTAGGTAACTCAGTGTTTAAGCAAAAAATGTGAGATAATGCGTTCTGTAATGAAGCGTACCAAAATAGACGCGTGCATCGCTCCTCGAGGAATGTGGGGTTTTGTCATACCCTTTTACTTTTAAATAGAAACAATGAAACTAGATGCACGAGATTGTGTTCTATTGTCTCTTGAAAGTAAGGTTGTTGGCTCGCTAATGGCTGGAAAAAATGAGAAGTAATAAGTAGACGTGAAATAAAATTTCATTGATAGGAGTTGGTAAAGTCTTCTTACTCACAAGTGTACTTATGAATTTGTTTTTTTTTTTTATTACGGAGCTTTTCCAGTATGACATCATTATAATCAACATTCCAGTTGAAATACGTCCACTTCTGGATCTCTCCCCCAAGCACCTCTACTTCGACCGGTTCTGTGCGGACCATCCAGCGGATTCCTGCGGTCTTCACAAGGTCATCAGTTCACCTCATGTGAGGCCTTCCAACGCGTACGCGGTTGTCACTCCAGAACCTTTCGGCCGAAAGGTAGTAAGTAGTAAACAGAAAAATAGAGTGACTTTTACATGTTTATATAAGAATAATTCCTGAAAACATGATTTCCTGTTCAATTTTAAGAAATGCTTGTGAGGTAAAGTGTTAATTCAAAAGAATACATTTTCTTTTTTTTAATTTATGAAACTTGTACCGAACACAGGACTCAGTATTATAACTCACCCAACTGGTTTACATTTATATAACAAGTTTTTAATTGCTCGATCAGTCACACCTGTGGTTTTGGCAATAATAACAATTAAGTACTTAAGCGATTCGCTTTTTATCGACCTATTGAGTTTTCCACTATCGTCCAACTCAGACGTGTTGACCTTATTGTTTCTTCTTATTAGCGTGTCGATGGCAATTTAAATGGACTCGGCCCAGGATTCGGCTTCGGTGTTTGGCGCCATTATTAGCGTCCACCAGTTCCTGTAACGTGCAGCTGACAGGACACGCAGGACATGATATTAAGTGTCCCATCGTTTGTGGAACAACAACTGCCGCGTCTGCCATATGAGGGGGCAGTGGTGCCGCGACGCAAGAGTTGTAGGTCGTGGGTTCAATCCCGACAGGCTCTTTTCTTTGTGTAAATTATTTCATCACCACTGCTCTCAAAACGGTGAAGGAAAACATCGTGAGGAAAAAAGGCATGTCCTAGAACCAATAATTTAAAAATATGTGACACCTACTAATTCATACTGGGCTCGCGTGGTAGATTATGACCCACTCCCACTTAAAGAGAAGGCCTGTGTCCCAGTAGCGTGAACATTATATATTTGTCTGAAACGTCATTAGTACGGGAGCTGACTTGACAACCGGAATCGGAACGCTAGCGCCATCTGGTGGCGTTTGACAGAGTCTAGCCTGAGTTCGTGGGGGGTCGACGCTGGAGGACAGCGCAAGAAGAACGGTGTGGAGCTCTCTTGGACATTGGACATCGTACGAACAACATGTGCTCAGAAACTGTCGGCGTTCCGTATCTGGTTGTGTCGTGTACCTACCTAGTGTGTAATTTGCTAGCGTGATTAAATTGTTTGTGAAATTATAATCTCTTTTGAACTGAAAACCGTTTTTCTATTGCGCATTATCCAACACACAACCCACTGTAGTCCACTCTAATTCAAATATGGCTGATAATAACGAGACACACTATACTTTCCCCGTTATATTGATTATTATTATATGAAAAGGGAACCATTGAGTCGTGCCAGTACTAGGTACACCAGAAAATAAGAAAACAAACAACAACATTCTTCACACTCTCAGAAGATTTATCACCTTATACCTACGTTCCTTCGCACAGCAAACAATGCGAATGTGTTTCCTTGGTCCCTTAAGGTTACATTGTAAAGGAAACGTCTAGAGACGTGTTAAGTAAGCATACTGATGAACTGATGACTTATTGTTACGCCTTGACATTGTTTTTGTTGCCAAAACGAAGTTCCGCACATTTGAAAATGACCTTATTGATTGATTCTTTAGTTTGCCAGGTAAGGATTACGTGTTACTATCCGTTATCCTTGTGCATCGGTACAAGCGAGTGCTGAGCGTGGGGGTTCGATTCTCAGGTCGGGACAAGTGTTATTGGGCCATTAGGAGTTTCTTAGTAACAGCCTAGAGTTTAGGAAGTTGGCGGTGTGACACCCCCTTGCGATGAAAGATGCCGTTGGTCTTGCTCCTGATCTCTATCCGGTCGTGTCGGATTGACGTCCCATCGGGCTGTGAGAATGCGGGAAGAGAAAGTGCACCTGTGTCTGCGCATACACTTGTGCGCTATAATATCTGCCGCGCCGAAGGCTGGTCTCCGCTGAGATTGGTCGCATGGCCGAAATTCGGTCTGGTGGATCTTATAACGACACGGTGTTCTTTAACTACCTTTGGCCTGGGTAAAGGCAGACCTGAGCATTTCGTCACGTTCCCTTGGCCAGGTATTGGCCCGCATGATTTCCATGTGTACCCTTGTCCCTCTTGATAGGCGCTCACGGAACTCGGTGAGCCGCACGCCACCTTCTCAGGCCAGTGTCTTTTCAGACGACAGATCCCCAAGTCTTACATCCGACATTGTCCCCGAACGTCCGCTACAACTGCCTGCAACTATGCCATAATTTAATTTGTAAATTAAATCAATAAAAAGTCTAAGTAATTTACTGGCTAGAAAAATGGTAATATGTTAATGGCACGGCTCGGCACGGCACGGTAATAGATATTGCAAGGCCTGAAAAAGCTTAAAGAAACATAGGTTTTTTTAATTAAATTTATATTTACAAAATATTTCATTAATTTTGCTTAAATTGACTGCTACTTAGCTTAGTAGTAGCAGTCAACTTAAGTAAAATTAATGATTAAAGATACCTGCTTTGAAGCAGGTATTTTTACATCTCAAAGTCGGCATTATGTTTACTACAGGAAAACCCAAAAGGAAAATGCTAGGAATAAATAAACGTTTTAATTGTTTATCTGTAATTAACTGACATGGCGAGGATCATTAGCAACTACCCGCTAGAAGCCAGTGAAGTATTTTCTCAATATTGCAGTTAACGGGGAAAATGACGAGGAAAAGATAAAAGCAAAAGTATTTGAACGTAATAGGTACTAACTGATCGATTGCGTATTTCTGTTGGAATAGGCACATCAAGCTATTCGAAACTGTAAAATTTTCCTAATCAACTTTGAACCTTAAGCTTTAGCGATAAAGTTGAAAATATATTATAGAAATTTGACAGATTGTAGTAGCTTGATGTGCTGGCGTCTGTACTACAGTAGGGTACGTCATATCCACCTTTATCTTTTATATCTATACATATTTTAAATTAAAGTCGCTTTTCGTGCCTGTGTGACCTCGTTGTTCTTCTACACCACGCAACCGATTTTGATGCGGGGTTTTCACCATCGTTCAGAGAATTTATTCCGAAAGGTTTATCAGTTTTTTTTTTGTAACTGTTGTACTTAAAGAATTTAATTTTGACAAATCCTTGTTACAATATACAAGCTAACAGTAAAATATATTTACAACGTGTAACGGAAGGGGGGAAAAAGTTTTGGACCTCCCATAGTAATAGCAAATCAATGATTTACTATTACTATGGGAGGTCCAGAATTTTTATTCATATTTCGACCTATGTTCTTTGGGGAAAGCTGTTCAGTTTCATGAGCACATTCTCCTTCAGGGTTATAGGCGTTCAGGGATATAGCGTGTAACGGAAGGGGGGATACCCCCCTTCCGTTACACGCTGTATACTAATATTATAAAGAGGTAAAGTTTGTGAGGTTGTATGGGGTAATCTCTGGATCTACTGAACCGATTTTGAAAATTCCTTCACCAATAGAAAGCCACATTATTTGAGAGTGTCATAGGCTATTATTATTATTTATATAAATGAATATCTTAGAAGATATCAGAGATTTAAAAAGCGGGGGCCGGGTGGAGCGGCTGGCGTGACGGTATGATAAAAAAGGGAAGAGCTCATTGGGCATCCAAAAATTCGACCACTTCGCTGCCAATGGTGATTCAGAAAGTGCTCAAAAGGCTGCCAGCCAGAGCCGGATTAACCTCTAAGCAAATTAAGCAATTGCTTAGGGCATCACGTCTCGGGTGGCACCATAAACCAGGCGCGGTCTTAGGTGGGGTTATGGGGATCATGACTCCCGAAATCATTCAAGCTGTCGAGAACCTGAATGATTTACTTACTTGTCTTGCTAACTTAAAACTGTAGGTAGGTACTTGAGCTACGGAGACCCCGATGGGCACATGAAAAACATTGAGGCAGTCGTGGGGTCTAACGACAAACGTGAAAACTTAAAACTACGAGAATGAAATAACAGTGTTATTTTTAAATTAATTTTAATACATAACAAATATTTTAATTTTGCAATTTGTAAATTAAAATTAGAAATATTAGTCGGGTTTTTATATATAACGGCACTCCGAGCAACAACAAGTGCAACACAACATACTCATAGCGACAGAATATACATTAGCATGTCGGTGACGCGAACCAATACAATTTTCTCGTACCAAAAATCAGTCAACGCGCCTAATGAAGTTTTTACTTAAAAAAAGCCTGATAGAAAATATTATATATTTTCTATCAGGCTTTTTTAGCGAAGCAAACTCGGGATATCGGGTACCTCGCTTACCTAAGGATAAGGTTAATGCCAGATTCCAAAACCTAAACTGCTGTAAAACTAGTTGAACCGTTTTGGCATAACTCGATTATGCATAACTCGATATGATTCCAAAAGAACTGGACTAATTCCGAATTCTATTGGAATCATGAAAAGAAAATGTAACCTATGCGGAAGTGTGCAAAATTTTCAAGCTCGCTCTTGCATTTTTACACTACATTCTCATAGTTGCTTGTGAACGACACTGTAACTCCTACTTCTGTTTGAAAATGTAAAACAAAACCTACGGTAACAGAGGCGGGTTGTTAAAATTTTCGAGCTCGCTTCGCTCGCTCTACTCACCCTACGTAATGAACTGTTATAAATTATAATAACAACTATTTATTGCCACATTGAATGGCAATGCTGATTCTTTGGACAAAAAATAAGCTAGCCGTCTGGTCACGTGAGGAGTCGACCAATTTCTGACATGTCACCACATCACACATTGCACCCGTGCGAAACTAGTAGCACCATAATCTGTAGTAGATACAAGTTTCTTTAGGTACGTTTATAAAGATTTCTGGTGCAAGCTAACAATTTGTTCTTTCCTCTAAATAACAGCAAAAAAACTCTACCTGCCTCTTATCTATAAAAGGAATGCATTATATATTGCATTTGCTTTAATTACTACTGAATAGTTTAAGCAATACTGTTACAATGTTGTTATTGTAATATCCATAATGATGCATTTTTCAATAACATAACGGGTACATCCTGTGTAAATGTTTCACATAGCAGGGATGCTCAAGCTGTGGTCGTGTACTACGTCTTTGTGTTCTTACACACTGTCGACACGCATCATCGACAGAGGCGACTGCAACCGTCGACGAGTGTTGACGCCCGCCGTCGACGCGTCGCTCGGCGGCTGCCGTCGACAATGTGCCGCTAGTATCGTTGTTGTTGTTGGTGTTGTTGTTGTACTCAAATGAGTACGGTGCTCAAATACACGAGCGGTATGTTGTCGATGGTAGCCGCCGACACGCGATGTAACTATAGTGTTGTAATCTATTTACCCTTATATTCTCTATAATGCGAGTAAAGTCGCGTGCAATGACTGGTCTAAATAATACACATAAACCTACGTACAAAAGTAGGTTATATCGGTACCTAGGCTGTAAACCGTAATCACAAACCGTAATTTTCTACTGAAGATGGCTCTTCCCTTTTATGATAACACTTACGAGTAATTAACTGAATGTCAGATAAGTAACTTAAATTACCCGTATAAATGATTCATTTACTACAGAACTTATTATCCCACATGACCATGTACATTTTACATGGAATAATAGGTATTAAAACCAGGTCAACTAGTACATACTCCCACACTTTGGTCTCAGCGATCTAAAATATACAGTCATCATCTGCCTAGCCTTTTCCCAACTATGTTGGGGTCAGCTTTCAGTCTAACCGGATGCAGCTGAATACCAGTATTCTACATGGAGCGACTGCCTATCTGACCTCCACAACCCAGTTACTGGGTAATACGATACCCCTGGTTGTCAGACTTTCGGGCTTCTGACTACCCGTAACGACTGTCAAAGATCCATGAATGACAGCCGGGACCAAAGGCTTAACATGCTTTCCGAGGCACGGAGGGGTCACGGTATGTAAAGATGGTCACCCATCCACAGACTAACTGCGGCAAGCATAGCTTAACCGATCGATTCGATCGATCGATTGACCTGTGCGGCTGTTATTATTTAGCGACGGGCCCCTCATCTAATAGTACATTATGATACATGTGTGCTATGTTGATCATTATGCTCAAGGCGGTATTATTCGCGCGAGCCGCAGGCGAGTGCGATAAGAAAGCCGAGAGTCTAATGATCAATGCACACGCGTTTCATACGACGTTTTTCAACACACTTGCGAGGAAAAAAACAGACTTGTATTGTTAAATATTAACTTGTATGGAAAATGGCGCGCTAGTTTTGTCTTTCCGCATAGCCAGCACTAGCAATGCGCGCGCAAGTGTAAATAAAAGCACTGACCACAGAGCATGTAAAAAAAATTGTAAAAAAAAAAAAACAATTGTAGTTTAGTTAGTATGGAATTAGAAAGTACTATTGGCATAGAGAAATATACCTACATTAGTTCAGTGAGAATCCGCAATGATAGAACGCCAGTCAGGGTCTTTTCCGTTTGGTTTCGGGTAGACCACGGACAATTTAAGGTGGATAATTAAAATTTTCTTACGTTTTTTGTAATTTGCAGGTCAGTATCAGGTTGCATCTTGATCAAATATGATTCGCGACTATAATATATTTATATATGTATTTACAGAATTAAAGTCATTAGAATAGAATCTTTAAGTTAGATTTTTTCCCTAAGAACTTTTCCATAAGAAAGATGTATTAATGTTTCGAATGATTATAATTCTGTAAAGACGTACCTATTATAGTCGTAAATCATATTTTGATCAAGATACAACCTGACACTGATCTGAAAATTGCAAAAGAAAATTTGAATTTCGCGGTCTACCACTGCGCATTCCTTAAATTGTCCGTAAACCCTGCGCATTTACCTTAAGGTAAATAAATATTAGTTCATTTTGGGACCAAGGACAATACAGACTATTTAAAAAAAAAGTGAATTGATGAGATTAAAAAGCGCGAATCTCCGTCTAGTAAATAGTTATCTGTGGAAATAAAGCACATGTGGATTAAAGTAAAGAAAAAGCACGCGTTTTTAATACACTGCATTATGGACTTAAAAGCGGTTCAATAAGAGCCACTTTACGAGCAAGTGTGTTGAAAAATATATTATATATAGGTATATATTTTTTTTTACCTAAGTATATAAAATATAGTCTGGTCTGGAAATTAGGCTAAAATTAATTCCGGTGGGCCTAGCACGAGCCTGCAGAGTAAACGTAACGTAAATTCGAACGCAAATAATATTTATTAAATTATTCAACTTTATTCATATTATCTGTGATACTAATTTTCCATGCCGCATAAATTGAAATGAAAATGCCATATAAATGGATAGTTGTATTTTTAATTAAAAAAACGTACGAACTTCGCGAAATCGCGTTCGTGCTAGGGCCTCAAATGTTAAGTTTAGATTTACGTATGAACTACATAGTTAAGACTAGACGACGCTAGAATACGGTTTTGGTTGTCTTCTTCTCTAACCCATTTTGTCATTATTGGTTTTCTTGAAGGATTTCGTCTAAATGCCACGAGACTAATTTCGTCTAAGAAAGACTTGAAGTCAAGATGTTCCACTCACCAGTTACCAAAAATAGTGGGCATAAACGCAGCATCTACATGGCTTCTATGTGTCTACGCGCCTACGCGACAACTACGCGGTATGATCGCAACTCTGCCTGCCTGCGAACGACAACGCGAATTCCGCGCCGTCTAATCCAAAGCTGTATGTGTCTACGCGCCTACGCGACAACTACGTCGTATGACCGCAGCTCTGCGTGCCTGCGGACGACTACGCGAGTTCAACACGCCGGGCCGTCTAATCCAAAGCTGTATGTGTCTACGCGCCTACGCGACAACTACGTCGTATGACCGCAGCTCTGCGTGCCTGCGGACGACTATGCGAGTTCTACACGCCGGGCCGTCTAATCCAAAGCTGTATGTGTCTACGCGCCTACGCGACAACTACGCCGTATGACCGCAGCTCTGCGTGCCTGCGGACGACTACGTGAATTCTACACGCCGCGTCTAATCCAAAGTTGGACAAAGTAACATAGCGAAGACGCTTATAAACGAAAGACCTAATGGTACAAGTACCTACATTAATACCAAGGTAAACAATTTTATGACCATACTTAGCACTACTACGGTCGTAAAGTTGGAACTTCGCACGCTACGAAGAGGTCGCGATACTATAAACTATAGAATGCCCATAGAATACAGATAGGGGTAGTCACGAGCTAAGGTCTCTGCGCTTACGCAGATGACGCGCATACCAATGGGTAACGCTAATGGTAAATACCTGATTGGTCATGTCGGTAACATCGACTACTATTGGCAGTTTGTTACTTAATTTTAGTGTTACTGGTAACTGCGAATGTGGATAGTACAGTAAATAGGGGAAAATGGTTTTATTTATAGTTAAGTTTATTAGTTAACACTAAAATTAACTGTTTATCATCCTATATCATTTCTGGGCTGGGCTAAAGCCTAACCAGCTTAACCCATTGGAGAACACTGAACGAGAGACAATATAGGTTTTATTGTTATTGTGTCAGGGGGTGTAAGACTGGAAGCCGACCCCAACATAGTTGGGAAAAGGATAGGCAGATGATAACGTCAGGGGGTGTCCTGCAAAGTATTCTGTTCTTTAAAGTCCTGTCTAGAGCAAATACCAACCTACAATTTTTCATTTGGTGCATTTGAAGGGGCGCCAGGGTCACCCGCGAAATTCAAATGTTCTTACGTTTTGGCAATTTGTAGGTCAGTATCATGTTGAACCATCATCATCATCATTCAACCCAAAGACGTCCACTGCTGGACATAGGCCCCCAATCACCTCCACTTCGACCGGTCCTGTGCTTTCCGCATCCAACGGGTTTCTGCGGCCTTCACATGGTCGTCGGTCCACCTTGTGGGAGGCCTTCCAACGCTACGTCTTCCGGTACGCGAATCAGGAATGAGGAGATCCGCAGGAGTACCAAGGTAACCGACATAGCCCGAAGAATTGCCAAACTTAAGTGGCAGTGGGCAGGGCACATTGCTCGCAGAACAGACCGCCGATGGGGCCGAAAGGTTCTAAAGTGGCGACCGCATGTTGAATATTGATTAAAATATGATTTGCGAGCGTAACAAGTTATTACTTACTACTTACTTGTACATACTTTATAGAATTATAATCATTAACATTATCTAGCGCATTCCCCTTAAGTACAGATAAAACAAAAAAGTTAAGTGTCTACAGACAGTTTACTAAGGGCTGATTTTTCAATCGACAGATAATTTTTATTCGTAGAATAAAATTGTCGTCTGACAGATTTTGCATGGACGATCTGTCAAAAATTTAAAATTATTCCTCGGATAAATTTATCTGGCATTGGAAAAATCAGCGCTAAGACTATCATCAGAAAATAACACATACGCACATATAATTAACTATCTACAGTTTAAAGTCCAAAAAATATACCTAGTAGAAAAATTTAATAAATCTGTCACATAAGGTGGCTTTACAAAAGACATCAACGAGCCTCCGATTTATTAAAAAGCGTAAAAATCGATTTATTCCTCAACTGTGAAGGACATTCGAACAACATAAAAAAAACTAGCTCAACTAGTTTTATGTGTCGCTGGCTTTATTAAAAGTCATGTGATGTGGAAAAGTACGTCATATTATGTTAATTAGTATAGGAGTCACACCCACATAGCCGAAAGTCATGTCTGACGCAAATTGACGCGGCAGTCTCATTCTTCGAAATCAATAAGTTGGTAGGTATTGTACTGTGATCATCAGTCATCATCAATCCGTTAAATAAGTGTAGATTGTGTGATTTCTAGTGTCTGTGATATACGTTTTTTTCATTGGTACAGGCACCAACGATACACTTTTTTCTATAATGTTCATTTTTTATACTTGGAAAATTGTTTTTGTGAACTTTACAGACACTGCGAGGCATGCGCAGCGCACATATTCATGGCGAGGCATGTGTTTCCACATGCCTCACCACGAATATGAACGTCAACACACTGCGAATCATGCGATGAGCGCGCGCCGTGCGCTGCGCATGTCTCGCAATGTCTGTATCCGCCTTTAAATGTGGTTTTTTGAAAATATTTTTTTTTTTTTATTGTAGCGATAACCTCATTTTTGCAAGAGCATTAAAAAAAATATATATTATTAGTTTCCAGTTTCCACTCTCGGACAAAGGCCTCCCGTCCTTCTTTTCACTATTCCCGGGATAACATAGGCATAATAATAAGAAAGGTTTCCGAGTCATCAACCTGCACCCAAATTGCGTAACACACTATTAATCACAATTTAAATCATTTTGATGGATATTGCTAATCCATTGCTTCATATGTACGAAAAATTTGTCTGTTCATTGAAGTAAATAGCACAAACTCAAACTCAACTCAAACCATTTATTTCAATTAAACCATTTACAGGCACTTTTGAATTGTCAAGAAGTCGGTCAGTCAAAAAATATGAAGCTAGTTGCCCATTCCAAAGCGTAGGTACCTATGGAGAAGAACGGGCAAGAAACTCCATGGACACTCTTTTAAATTGTATTTTTACAAAAATATTAGTTACATCATTAATGTTGAATTTACAAGTAAATGTGAGAACAATGTAAAAAAAAAATACGTACGCGTTAAGAGCGTCCAGAGTACAGCAAATAGTAAGAAGACAACAATCATAAAATAATTAAAAATAAGCCGAGGCAGCTGAGTGATGACCAGCCCCAACTGACGGCGCCCGTTCACGAACATGACGCATAGATCAGCACCATTCAGCTCAACCATTTTGAAGGGAGCTAAATGATCCAATACACACGCCACCGTCAGCGAGACATTTGTGTGAGCATGACATACTATCAGCCGCCATGGCACATTCAAGTCAATGAAAGACATATTACCCGGTAAATGGTAAAGAAGGTATACTTACATAGAACTCACATCTGTGCTATGCAGTTCTACAATGCAAAGGAAATTGAGTTTATACAATGCAAAGATAATCTTACAATCTTCAGCAGCTCCAATAGTATTTTCCAGTATTAATCAATTAGTTGTGGCTGTGGAGCAGGACCAGCATTGAGCCAGGCATTTTTATCAGCGATGTAATCCCCTAACTTATAATATGCCTGACTGCATAGTGTGCGTTTTATACAAGACTTGAATTTTGTCTCATTCAGTTGAAGAATGTGGGGAGGTATTTTATTATAACATTTTAAACAGTACCCCATAAAAGATGAGTCTACTTTAGCCAGTCTGAAACCTGGTTGAACTAATAGGTCCCTATTCCTAGTACTATAATTATGTCTTTCACCTCTTTTACCAAAAAGATGTAAGTTTTTTCTTACATACATGATGTTTTCGTAGATATATTGACAAGGCACCGTCATGATGTTAATTTCCTTAAACAGTTCCCTTAGAGAATCACGCCTGCAGAGGTTATATATGGCTCTGATGGCTCTTTTCTGCAGAATAAAAATAGAATCGATGTCTGCAGCCCGTCCCCAAAGCAAAATACCGTAAGACATGATACTATGAAAGTAACTAAAATAGACCAGTCTCGCGGTATCTACATCAGTAAATTGGCGGATTTTTCTGACAGCATAAGCTGCTGAACTTAGCCGTCCTGCAAGAGATGTTAAATGAGGACCCCATTGTAGCCTTGAGTCGAGCGTGATCCCCAGGAAAACCGTTTTATCGACGAATTCTAGTTTCTCTTGATTCAATACTATCTCACAATCACTACTCTTTACATTTGGTAAAGAAAATCTTATGCACTTAGTTTTTTTTCCATTTAATACTAAATTATTAGCAGTGAACCAACTTTGGACCTGCACTAGGGCGTTATTTACGTCGTCATAATTTGTAGCACGTCTATTTACCTTAAAAATTAAGGAAGTGTCATCAGCAAATAACACCATTTGTGGTTGATTTTTTAATAAATGGAGTAGATCATTAACATACACTAAAAAGAGGAAAGGACCCAATATCGAGCCTTGTGGCACACCCATTTTTACTGTTAAACCATGTGAATTGACACCATTTATTTGAACTTGCTGTTGTCTGTCATTTAAATAAGAACTAACTAAACTGAGCGCAAGTTTTCCAAGCCCGTAATGCTCAAGTTTCAAAAGCAAGGTTTCGTGATCGACGCAATCAAATGCCTTAGAGAGGTCACAAAAGATTCCTATGGCGTCTTGGGCCTCTTCCCACGCGTGTGAAAATGTGTTTTAATAAGGTTACACCGGCGTCGGTCGTACAACGTCCTTTGGTGAAACCATATTGTTGATCGTGAAGGATTTTATTCGTGTTAAAATGATTGAGCATTTGATTAAGCATTATCTTTTCAAACACCTTACTGAAAACCGGCAACACGGATACGGGTCTATAATTATTGGTGTCTTTACTGTCCCCAGATTTGAAAAGTGGTATTACCTTACTGAATTTCATTAAATCGGGGAAGACTCCTTGATCAACACACGAATTAAATACTAAGGCTAAATAAGGTGCAATAGTCTCAATTATGGAGGCACAGACTTTAATGGACATTCCCCAAAGATCTTCGGTCAATTTGATCTTAATTTGCTTAAAAGCTTTTATTACTGTTACGGGGTTAATACGTGTAAATTGAAATTCAACCGGGCAGGCTGGAACGTTTGCTCTTAATAAATCAATTGATACGTCGGATGAGGAATTTAAGGCTTCCGTCGTTTTTGATGGTATATTAGTAAAGAAATTTACAAACTCCTGAGCTACTTCTAAGTTAGAGCTTATGGCTCCACGTGAAGTCTCCAATGTGTAATCAGTGTTTCGTTTTTTATTTCTACTAGTTTCGTTATTTATAATTTTCCAAACTGTTTTTATTTTATTTTCAGCTGATTTGATTTTATTGCTAATGTACAGGGCTTTGGCTATTTTGCATGTATTTCTAAAAATTTTGGAATATGTAGCAACATACTTGCTGAAAGTTACAGTATTGATGTAAGGCTTAAGGCCATACAGCTCGAACAGTCTTTCCCTACTTATCCTAATACCTCTAGTTGCCCAGTCACTAAATATAAAATTAGGGCAAATGTTTTTTGTTTTCTTTTCAAAAGTTGTATTGAATTGAGTGTACACTACTGAAAAGAAATCCTCGTACAATTTATTTGCATCATCCATATCATGGCCCAGATCATTTAACTTATTATTTAGGGTACTATTGAATCTATTTAGTTTACCAGTCGTTATTGGTCTAAATTGTATTTGCACTTTTTGCAAAGGTGTTTTAAACTTAAAAGATACCGTTTGTCCACTATGATCAGACGGCAGATAATTGACGATGGCTTTATCTAAATAATCACAATCGCAAAAGACATTATCTATACAAGTAGCAGAAGTTGGAGTTATTCTAGTCGGTTCTGTAAAAACATTTGATAAATTGAACGATTTAAAAAGGCTTAATAATCTACTGCTATTAGAATTATTTTCCAAAATATTAATATTAAAATCACCACAAATAATTGCGGCTTTGTTAATGGATGCAAGTTTCGCTAAGACATCTTCCATTATTGACTCAAATACAGAAAAGTTCTGATAATTAGGGGGTCTGTAAACGCACACTACGACATGCTTATCTAGCTCAACACAGGACAGTTCGATGCAATGTTCAATTGATAAACCTACTATGTCATTCCGTTGCTTAGATTTTAAACAATTTTTTATCAAGATTAGGGAACCTCCACGTAGCATAGATTTACGGTTAAAACAACTGCCCACACTATAGTTATCAAAATTAATTAACATTTGGTAATCCTTTAACCAATGTTCAGTACAACAAACAATGTCAAACTTTGTTTTTTCTAAAAACATTTCAATTTCTAATAATTTGGAAGAAATGCCTTGAATATTTTGATGAAATAATGTCAAGGCATTCTGCTGATCTCCTTTTTGATATTTACTTATTTTAGAGCAAGAAGATACCTTGTTGTTGTTAGGTATAAGAATATTATTACTGGTACCTTCTGTTGTCTTACAAACTAGTTTAAATGATTATCCGGAGTTAATCCCAAGACTTCAATGTCATCACCAGGCAATGAGCTCATAGTGCGTGAGGGAAATGGAACCTCCTTCGTATAATTTGTACAAATATTTATAGCATTTGAGCTACATTCATTCAGGCAAACCACCTTATTATTAGTATTATTACTAACTGTTGTGGTATTAATAATACAAGACTTCGACATAATACTTATGTCTGAGTTTATATAAAAAGCTAATAGCCTTGCTATTATGTGTCTAAAGCTAACAGGCAGATACACAGTATCCCTAGTCGACTTTAAAGTTTCAACAAAACTGTTGGTGTCAAAATATACAAGCTTGTCACTGTAATGACTAACTAAAAAGTGCATATGCTTATTAAGCATATGAATATAATTGTTTTGTCTATTTGTTAATTTTTTAAAATATGGAAAAGCACACAATATTATTTTATTACAATTTAACTTTAACAACTCAGTTACACAGTCAGTTATTTCATATTTTTTTACCTTAGAACTGTTACCTACAAATACAGTAATGTTAGTTTTAGGATTAAATACATTTCCTGTTACTGATGCCATTATTTGTTTGTAGGTTGACCCTGGCATACAATTATTTTGAGTAGAGTAACTCAGGTTGTTACTAATTAATTTACCTAAACCTCTTCCTATACTATCCGAGAACATAACCGAATCATAACAATCATGACCACTGAAAGATGGGCCAGTCTCAAGCTGTACCAATTGAGAAAGATCTTGTACTATTTCAGATACATTCTGGTTCAGGATACACTCTTGAGGCAAACTCTCAGTCTGGGACGGGTCCTCCGTTACCTCAGGCTGGACAACGACAGGGTGTGGAACTGTCTGACATGTGCACTGACACATAACTAACTCATTTGCTGCAAGAATGTGTTCTTTAATTTGGTTCTGGGAACCCACATATTTAATGTAAAGAGAACTAAGTCTGCCCTCAAGTTCCTGTATGTCAGACTGTAAGCGCTGTGTATCAATTTCATAGATTTTTTTGCTGTCTTCTAATTTAATTTGATAATTGGTTAATTTACTAATTAGATCAACACGTTCTTTCCTCAGTGAAATATTTTTAGAACAGTGTTTTTGTTGTTTTCTAAATTGATTACATTTTTTAATTATTCTATTCATTCTTGCATATTTTTTCATTTTGTTATGACTAAATTTATAACTATAATTCTGTTTTAACAAGGAATCTTCAGTAAGGTCAATAGTTGTTAATGAATGAGGGTTACAATTACTATTCAATAATTCATTATATAAGTGGTTCGTTTCTTTAACCTGATTACATTCTATTTCTTTTTCTAACTGGGTGATACGACTATTAGCATGAATTAATTCATCTTCTAGGTCCCTAACTCTACTTAAGGCCTCCTCATACAAATTACTACAGGTGTTGAAACCATCCGTGACTACCTTCAGTTGATCGCGTTCATCAACAACATTCTGATACTGTTGATGTAGGTCTACTAGCTCCCGTTTAAGGCTTGAGTTTTTGTCAACAATTTTCTTGATTTCCTCCTCACTTTCATCATTCTCCAGTAGCAATTGGTCACATTGGAGTTTTGTTGCTTCAAGTTTTTGGAGGGCCGTTCTCAATTTAAGGTCCATCTCCTGAGCAGTAGCCTTACGGGTCATCACAGGCATGGTTTCAGGAATTGTTACTGAAATTAGAATTAAGTAACGGTGAGAAAAGTGGACAGACAAATAAAGTAAAGTTGGAAATGATAGGGAAAATGGGAGAAGTTATTGTAGATCAGTAGAGAAATTAGGTTGGTTACTGAATTGGTTTGAGGGGCTATTTTCAAGGCTAAGGATATATTTTTATTGCCTTACGATTTTACTTTTATGTACTTATGTGGGTAGGTTGCCTAGAGTTTAAAGCAATTTTTTTAAAATATATGTATTACCGTTGGTATAACGGCAATGCGAAAACAATGATCATGAACGTTTTATTGTTGTATTATATTAAAGATCAGAATAAGAATAACAGAATCTTCGCTAAGTTTCGTTTTCAACGATGTAAACAATGCGATTTAAAGCCAATGCAGGGTGCTAAGCTAATCAGCGAACTATTTTATGCTAAAACTTCACGAGGATGTGTAACAGAGTTACAGTGACAATAATTGAGTGCTATTATAAAGTAAAAGTGAGCAAATACTCCCCGTTTTAATCCGCAGTTCGAACGTCAGCTGTTGGTTTTAGGTTACCGGTGTGTAACAAACACTGTTTATTACTTTATCGATTTACAGGAAAACAATAATCCTGAGTATTTATGCAATTAAATTACGTTTACACATAAAATTACACCTTAATTTTACTTCACAATGAATGTTGTTGAGCTGTCAAAATGAAAGCCATTCCTACTGTTAGGTAGTGTGTTACGTAATTACTGCTGTTTATACTCGTGGAGGTCAAGATATATTACCAAAGGATCACGTAGCAAAGTGGCAATAATGTGATCATCCACATGTTCCTCCTGCCGTTAGGTATACAAAATGGGGGGTCGGCTCAGCAGTCAGCATGTCTCCTACGTCCATACGTTTATCAACATCTCAGTGGCGCCGATTCTGTTTAAATTAAGAAAAGGACAGAAGATAAATATTAGTTTAGTCCTGTCAAATTAAGATACTCCATAGACAACTTTAGATGAGATTAAAAAAATGGCTATTAAAAATACGTCAATTTACGCCAGGCGCTGACTAATTTGACAGGACTAAACTAATATTTATCTTCTGTCCTTGTCTTAATGAAATGGAAAGTAAAAGATGCACTGAACTTAAATTTAGTTTAGTTTGTGAACAACAGAATCGGCGCCAGTATTCACCCCTTTTCTAGCCATAATTATTATCATCTCACACAATCCATCCATCGTTTCTATGGTCAGCTGTTTTTTTTTTTCTGTAAGAGTTTTAATTGAATTAAGAACCAGTGAAAGCTCAGAGCTGTGATTCGATTTTTATTCGATTAGCGTTATTCGTCCTAATTGAATCAATTGACGACAAATATTTTAATTGAAATAAAAAAAAAACTGCAAACGTTAGAGTAAGACCTCCTTAGTGCGACATTTAAGTATTCATTCATTTGAATACACGGTACATGAACCGCTGTGGTTTCCCACATACCGATCATAACAAGTAGGTACTCAATAACAAATGTGGGTCCTTTTTCCCTTTCGAGTCTATCTATCTATTTAACTAGCCTTTTCCCAATTATGTTAGGGTCGGCTTCCAGTCTAACCGGCTGCAGCTGAATACCACTGTATGGACTGCCTCTCTGACCTATTTTCCTTCGAGTACAAATAATGAAGATGATTGTGTAACATAATCTTTGAGAATTATATTATAACAATTACCATCCAATAATTTTCGTACACGGTATAACTACATCGTTTACAAATTCGTTCGGTATTTAAATGTCGCCAATAGTCATGTTTCGTCAAATGTCGTTCATGCTCCATTTGCTCGATAAGCGACCGATGGCCGGTCGTGGGCCAACGCGGAGAATTCCAAGCATTCCTGCACAAACTGGTTTAGATGGCACAAAAATACGTTCATGTATGTGGTAGTAAGATTATTAATTTGTAGAAATTAGCACGCAATTTAGCGTATTGACAAAAAACTTGTAGAGACGAAGAAAGATATTTGAATCGGGTTCAAGCTTGAACTGAATGACAATCATAGCTTGTAGACGACTTAAAAATGGATTCAGTTAAATAAAGGATGATTTCCACACCAAAGGGCTCGCATCGGATCGGAACGGATTTTACAATATTTTTGTAAACGATATCAAATCGTGTACACAGTATTTAAAGTCTATATTACCCAGCCGCGAAAGCAGCTTGACCGCGGGCGTCTTCCGCGACATGCGATCGTAGCCGAAAGTATGCTGCGACGCGCGGTCGGCTCTGTTCGCCTGTCGTCGTATCCGAGCGAATCCTTTTGGCTGTCGCCCGAATTTTTCTTTTCCTCTTCTGTGTTTTATGATTATTTTCTTCTTCTTCTAACGCAATAGCCAGCAATATTACGTCAACTTCATCCATTTTCAAAAATTAGAACACGTCAACACGGTAGGAATTAAAAAAGCTATTTGACTAGGCGCAGAAACGGATACGTTCGCAAGCGACGGTACGGAACCGATCGTATGCGTCGAAATGCTGCCGGACGCGATTGGCTGTCGCCGCATCCGTTCGTAGCCTTTCCGATCCGATGCGATGCGAGCCGTTTGGTGGAAATCGGAAGATTTCCAAGCCTGAAGCCATTAAGGATTTATGGCTTCAGAAAACGTAATGGTAATTTAATTAAAATTGAATGGTAATTGAAAAAGTAGCATTGACTTAAAGGCATAAAATAAAAAACAAATAAAAAGTGTAAAGTGCGATGTAAGAAATTTACAGGAAAGTGTACCTCACAGCTGCGCCAAGAAGGCCCAGTTCAGCAAAAATGCCAGACAACTAGTGCCTGACGTTGTTTTCTACTGGACCTGAAGTGTGAGGTGACGGATGTAAATCAGTTTTATACTGCAATGTGACGTGTGTATACACTATACGTACTTAAATACAACTATCATCATTCTCCTGCCCATATGCTAATTTATTTGGGGCTGGTGCAACATGTCTGTTTCTTCCATACTTCTCTATTAGTCGTCATCTCGGTAGTCACCCCTTTTCTAGCCATCATATATCATATCATATTTATTTAATTAGGTACTCTTAAGAATGTACTCAATACTGTTATCTTTATCATAATATAATTAACTAATGAGACATTTATTTATAATCATCAATTACTAATACATTAGTTATTAACTCTTCCTGGATCTTAATCAACATTATTTTATCGCAAAATATATTACATGCAGAGGACTAGGTACTTACCTCAACGGAAAATCCCAGCAAAGCATTCAGATAAAATTAAATATCATAGGTTCTCTTAAAAATATTTAAGAACAGAGAAATATTTCGCCGTGCTACTTTTTTTCTTTTCGACAGTAAGTACACCTATTATTCTTTTACTATTTGGGCCCAAACGCCTCTTCTTAGAGCCGCAGACCTTTTCAGGCTCAAATAAAAAAAAACACCACTCTGTTGGACTCGCTACTGAAAATTTCATCGATTTAAGAAAAGGTTCGATGAGCAGTTTAGATCCAAGAATAACATCAGCCCTTAAGTATAAGCCAAGCATAAATTCTTACTGCAGGGAGACAGGCCTCGTCTCATCAAGAGGGAGGGGGCGTAATCTATGGGGCGTAATCTATGGGGCCTAATTTACCACGCGGGCCTCGTGCAGGTTGGTAGATGTACCATGTCCTCAAATTTTGGTTCTAGAACATTGTTTGTTTCCTCACGATGTTTTCCTTCCCCGTTTCAAGTGGTTGTATACGGCGGGGCTCCCCGGGACAAAAGGTATTTACCTAATTGGAAAAACGCCGTGCTGTGTGTATTGTAATAAAAATAAAGTAACATTTATAAAATAAGATCGATGAAATAATAAATAAAAAACTTTCTATTTTCATCGTATTGTGAATACATGCATGTAACCTAACATTAAACAAAAAACTTTATTTTTTCTATTCTTACGCATGTTTCATGTAGTGTAAAGTTTCTTTTGATTCTTGAATTATGTGCAAAATGTGACTTTTATCGGAAGATAAAACAGAATCAGTTTGCTACACCTAGGCTTAGGCAGTCTCGTAAAAGAAACAAAGGAGATGGAAAACGGTGGGCCCAATTGTAATGAAATGAGATATGTTCTAAAAAATTAGTCATATTTTTTATCTTAGAATATGAAAAATCACCTCTACACCTAGGCTTAGGCAGTCTCGTAAAAGTCTAGCTAGAAACTTTAGTATCTAGTAAAAACCTTGTTTCAATAAATCCGCGTTTAAAAAGCAAACTTCTGTCCAATACAAGATTTACTTTCAGTTCAAATGGATTGCAACATTTGCAAGATTGCACCATCCTACTCTTAGAAAGACTTAGGATTTAGTGTCCATGCTAACTAAATGCTGAAGACTTATATTTTTCGATCAGAGCTGCGAGCTCAAGCTTTAGCGTAATTTAGAATGACCTCTAACCAAATGCTAGAACTGCTAACACATTTTCGGTAATTTCCTTCCTTCTTTCCATTATCCCAAATGCCTTCGAAAGAATTAATTCTATTCTTCGAAATACGAAGGAATTCTGTGTGAATACAACTGTAGCTTAACCTCGTAAACAAATAAACCTATGCTGTATGGCCTTCAGCTAAACAGTTAAACATTGGGTAGAACACCAGTATAACTTAGCATGTGGTGTCCAGACCAAACTTTGCTCCACATTTGTATTGAAGATCTTCCCAAATCCCATCAGCCTCAGATCTGTTTTTATTACCCAAATCCCATCAGCCTCAGTTCTGTTTTTATTACCCAAATCCCATCAGCCTCAGTTCTGTTCTTATTACCCATATCCCATTAGCCTCTGTTCTTATCCCTGTTTTGCAATTCAAATTTCGTAAGGGCTCATAATAAGCATTGAGAGCAGTGGTGGCCCAGTGGTATCACCCACCACTTCGATTCCAGGCACTCCAGCCAGGTACTTTACTTTGAGTATTTTATTTCAACACCTCTCTCAAAACGGTGAAGGAAAGACATGAGACATCCACCAACCCGCGTTGGGCCCACGTGGTTGATTACGGCCGACTCTCTTTTACCGAGAGGAGGCCTGTGTCCCAGCAGTTTTAACAGTATAGGCGCATTAAGGTACTGACACACATGCTCATTACTAGCATGCTCAAACCAATTGGAGCACGCGAAACTCACGTGACTTTGATTTTCGCGTGCTCCGATTGGTTTGAGCATGCTAGTAATGAGCATGTGTGTCAGTACCTTTAAGCTATAAAAAGCAACGATCAAGCTGATCTATGAATAGTTTCATTGGAGTAGGGGGTAATCGTCTCATTGTGACACCTGCATGATCTAATTTCACGTGCCAAGCACTAACTATAGACTGTTAACAGTGTTTATGTTATGCACATGCGTACGATAATAGCCCAGGTCATAACACCCGAGGTAAACGAAGGCTACTTGGAAATAGTACATAATAGTGCCGATGTAGGCGCCCTTTTTTTCTGTTGTAGTAAATTAATAGTAGGTACTATATGATGTTTATTAGAGAAATTGGACATGGGATTTCATTCAAGGAACGTTTGTTTATCCACACAATGACATGTTGGGTTCAACAGAGTCTTTTCTCTTGACTGTACTTACCTGCAGGGGCGTAGCTACCGCCGTATCAATTATACCTAACGTGTGAAGCAAAAATTAGTAAAATGTTATCCACCATGTCACCTAATCTCGTGCTTCCCGAGAAAGTTTTTCAAAATTAAAACTGATAAAAATTACCTAAGGACTTCGATGGGGCAGGAACGGCTATCAGACTTGTCACTATTGTCTATAGAGACAGAAATTTCAGAAAAACTGAAATCGCCTTCAGATAAAGATGATTTCATAAATCAATTTGCCGAAAAAAAAGGCAAGAAAGGTTTATATTTAATTTGAATTGTTTGGCTACTTCAATTTCTAGGAGGAAGCGATAACTTATAATCAATAAATATTTATTTTAATTTAATGCAAGCATTTTCGTTTCTTCTAAAATCTTTACACTTCATTTGGGCCCCCCAACTAATTTTGATACAGGGCCCCTCCAGGTACTCCCTTACCTGTCAAAAAGAGTAAACCTAGATAATGTGGGGGTTCAGGGGATCAGACCGGAATAAATCTTATAAACGCATGCGTGATAGGTGGTAAAGCGACATAGGTCGAAGTTCATTTCTAATTATTATTTTGATAATATCGCCATGGGGGGGGGGGGGGGGGATACTCGTGCATAAGTAATAACAGCCACTCGGGTAGATCGATCAGGTTAAGCTGCACTTGCCAAGGTTGTACCTTGGATGGGTGACCATCTTTACATACCGAGACCCTTTCGTGCCTTGGAAAGCACGCTAAGCCGTTGATCCAGGCTGTCATATTCGTAGATCTTTGACAGTCATAGCGGGTCGTCAGAAGTCATCCACTATCCCAGAATGAAGGGCATTGTCGAAGACTTCCACACGAAACCTACAATAGAAGATTAGACATATAGAAGTCAGTTGGTTCTGTCAGGACTAAAGTGAAATTCGTAAGTTATTAAAAAATAAATGGCTGTTAAAAGAATTTAATTCATTCTAATATTATAATATTTTAAGATTTCCACACGTTACCTATAATAGAAGATTAGACATATAGAAGTCAGTTGGTCCTGTCAGGACTCAAGAGAAATTCGTAGGTTATTAAAAAAAAAAATGCTATTCCATACACTTAGATTTTTATTTTGATAACCGACGAATTTCTACGCAATGTTCTATGTAGAGTCATGTGCTGAGTTCATGATTGCGCGTTGATGTCGGTGCCACCCAGCGAAATGTGGATGTAGGTAACAACAACATTTCACTAGTTATTTTTTCAATCCCATGTTCCTAATAGGCAGAACCCATTGCCAACAACCAGGCACGAATCTCCAGGCTGGCTGCTACTGTTAAATTCCTGATGGAATAACCCATAAACACTTTGCCCGCCTGGGAATTGAACCCTGACCTCGTGTTCAGCAGTATCGAGTGCGACCACTAGATCAACGAGGGTTTTATGTTTTCAAAAACGTGCGTGTTGCCAGTGACCTATGGCACTGAAACGTGGTTGCTCACAATAGGCCTTATTAGAAGGCTAAAAGTCACCCAAAGGGAAATGGAGAGGGCTATGCTTGGAGTTTCCCTGCGTGATCGAATCAGAAATGAAGAGGTCCGCATGAGAACCAAGGTACACAGCCCTAAAAATTGGCAAACTTAAGTGGCAGTGGGCAGGGCACATTGCTTGCAGAACAGACGATGGTGCCCAAAAGGTTCTGGAGTAGCAACCGCGTACCGGAAGACGTAGTGTTGTAAGACCTCCCACATGGTGGACCGACGACCTTGTGAAAGCAGCGGGAACCCGTTCAATGCGAGAAGCACTAAACCGTTCGAAGTGGAGGTGCTTGAGGCCTAGTCCAGCAGTGGACGTCTTTCGGCTGAAATGATGATGATGAACAAAAAACTGGAAAATCCGGCGATTTAAAGTGATTATTTGACTGCTGTAGGTAACCCATTACAGTCATTACTATTTATTTATTTGACACAAGTCGGCCACGGTCAAGTACATTAGTTAAAATTAAAATGTTAAATAACACCCGGGCTAATGTAAAACAACTCAAATAATAAATCAGTATTTTCCCATAATTTAAGGCAGGTACCTAATTATAATTTTGCGTATAAAATGTTATTAATGTTATAAAGTGTTATTGTTAAATGGTATTATTAATAAATAGTCTTAAACGTAAGCTCTATGTAAAAAAAAATCAATACAATAAATACTTTTTATTAGGTATAACATCGCTTTATCAGCTTCAGTCTTGCGATTAAACGCAAAAAAATAAAAAGCGAAGGAAACCACATCCAAATTTTAAATCGTATACAATACTTACACCTACTAAATTGAATGTCAAATTATTGAACCACAAATTACATATTTCAACATAAAGTCTATTAAATTGAAAAAGATAATTATTTCTTTACAAATAAGCGTCACCTTTGTGCGTATTTTTGTGTTTCTTTCTTCTTTTCTGTTTATATGTACATGAATGCTTGCCTTATGTAGTTTTATATTTAGTATCCTTTTTTGTAACTTATCAAGTTCCGCTCCGATAACGAAAACCACTAACACTAAATATTTTCCACTAGTTGATAGATAATATTGATAGGAAGCCCTCTAAAACTATAAATATTTTTTTATTTTTGTTCATACGGCTATGAGTTAATATTATAATTGTATTAACGACTCTACGATGTACAGAGTACAAGTAATGTCACGGGAATCTATTCATTATTTGGAACTTATTATAATATCAAGGTCAACATGATAAGGATGCCAAAGTTGTGTCGATATCAATAAATCAGAATTCTAAAAAATAAAGCTCCATTTAACGTGATGATTAAGCGTGTTGTAACTTTTTTTGCGAAAGCGATAAACGTATCCAAATCATGTATACATAACCTATTACAATTTACTGTAAACAATGTGCAACTCCACGCTGAAATCCTATTCTTTTTTTCTGAACTAACTGGCGTGTGCTTTTAAACATGGCTGCGAGCGAGCGCCGCCGCTTAGTGTACTTGCAACCGGTGACGGAGGCACGCGTCAACGCGTTCGATAATAAATTGCGGGCATCAATAAATAAAAATAAGAATTACAACAAATGTGCCAAAGGAATTTCATTCCAGTTTCAAAAACTTGACGTGTTTAAAAAATAAACTGAAAAGCGCGGGAGTGAGTGTTTGGGCGCGTTCGTATAGATGAAAATTCACCGGCGTTACGGAGCATTCCAAATAATTCGAATCGGTCAAGGTCCGTTTAAAGATTGGAGTATATTGGTGTGAAATTGTGCACTTTCGTATCCTGATTCACGTGACCATAGGTGAGTGACATCTCGTAAGGCTAGTCTAGTCTCAGCTTTATTTTTAACACAAACGCTAGGATGCGCGGCCGCAACTATTTTTGGTTCACGGTGCGTTCACACCTATATTCTATTCTCATGTTACAGGAGAAAGTTATAAAAGTGTTTAGACATAAGAATGACAAGTGACACAATTTCTAGTATTTTTTTATAGTGCTCATAAATATATAGGAGCACTGCCAAATACCTAGTATAAAAAATCCGAATAACAAATTACTATGTCACCACCGAAACGTAATTTACATTAATTAAATGTGGCTTTTGTTATCGCAATCACAAAATTCGGTATACCTATAACATTAGCTGATGTGTCTTTCCCGTCAAGATGTTTCTGTTATTTAATTTTCAACACCACTGTGTAAAAATGAACTTATTAATTATTATGATGGTACGTTATTTTCTACCTACTAATTAATTTCCGCAAACAAGATCGGCCGCAATAAAAAAGTCAGTTGCTAAGTACTTGTATAGACGGGCAGAAAATAAGAGCACAATTTATCTTTATTATCTTAATTAACCATATAAAGAAAATAAATGTCGATTGGTTTGTACATAATCTGAACGCATAAATAATGAGTTCGTTCACTTTAAAGAAGTAATTAACAAGAATTCTTTTACGTAATTCAAATGTTTGTAAACTATGGAATAGTTGGTAATTAATTTTTAAAATAGCAACACTGTGTAATCATCTCATCAACGGTAAACATAAATGTTAAAAATAACTTGGTTGAGTTTTGTATCCACGTCTAATACTACAAAAACCCCAGAAATATAAACTTCACACATTTCAAATCGCACAGTATGTCTTTGAATTTTAATAGGCTCGATGTGTTAAACATTATGTTAAAATGGAAACTTGTGTCCGGAAACAATAACGTACGCAAATATATAATTACATCCTGTACTTGCGCAGAAATAAATATTATTTATTATGATGCTCCGGACAAGTTTTTGCTTGTGCTTGTGCACGAAGTAGAGCTTCAGGCACACCTATAAAGAACACAGTTTAATCATAATAAATCATTGACGTTTTAAACAATATAAATAACTTAAAATAACATAACACGACGCCTGTAATCCCCGAACGGTTAGGCAGATGTGTACCACCCACATTTCGCCAATTTATTTTATTTTATTTTAGGTATTTGGCTCACCAACAATTGAATACACTAATACAGAGAGATATGAGATAGGTACATCCAATAGACCTAAAGACTAGTGTACCAATTTCTTACAGGTAAGCACATTGCATTACTTATTTGTCGATTGATATTGAGCGCCTAGGTACTTAAAATTACATGACTTCTTATACTCACCGAACATAATTACGTTTTCAACGAAATTCTAAATTAAAATCACATGCAATCAAAATTAAAGCAAAAATAAACATCAAAATACAATTAAAATCAAAATTAAAATCACATGCAATCAAATCAGTTATGTTTAAGTCCCAATGTAACAGTTTGCTCTGCCTGGGAATCGAACCTAGGATCTCAGTAGTAGCGACCAATAGTCCAACGAGGCAGTAATAAATAAATAACACGCATTTAATTTTCAAGTTGTCTTAAGTCTTTAACACTTCTACTAATTAATTTATTATTATTAAGAAGACGCAGTTACCTAACAAGTCAACGAACTTTTGTAATACAATAGTCTGAAGTCTGAAAAGAAAACAGTGAAAGTTTCAATGCCATTGTTAATCCGCTCTTGTTGATTTAACAAAACTTGTTGCATTTGTTTTGTTCACTTTCTAGAAAATATAGGAAGGAAGAGCCATAAATCTTCCTGTATCTTTTAAAATTTACGACATAATCTTTTCAAAAATTGTCTATTATTTATTTCTTTCAAAACTATGAAACTTCTAATTCATGACTTCCACAATATCGTGAACGTTTACATGAAAATGTTAACCACCGTTTTTAAAAACGCGATTATTATTTTTACAAGTCACATTTTTTTTCTAAATTCATTTTAAATTCGCGGTGATATTTTCATAAATTATAGCAATATATACCCAGCCAGTGGTCAGTCATTTTAAAATTGCCATGCGGCTACAGATTAAAAATTTGCTGGCAGATCGAACGCGACCTTGACTTAAAAAAATAAACGAGTTTTTTTTGTGAACGTGCTAAACCGCGATGTTATACAGCTTGTGGGCGGGACCAGATTGGACCTTTTGTGACGAAAGATGCACGTGTACCTATTTTTTATAACAATAACACATTGTTTTAAATACATTATAATTATTAATGATTCGCAGATATGAATCATGGTAGACAAATAAGTTCAAGATCAGATAAGTACGCTGTGTCACTTTTAAAAAGAGTAAGCCTAAATGTTTTACGCATTTAAGTTAAAACATAAAGGTGGCGCCATACACTCAATGCCAGTCGCTTGTTTATGGCTTGAACAGGATAACTTACACGTGTTAAAATAATTTAATGAGGATATTCACTCGAAATATCACGTGAGTTGAACAAACTGAATGGTGATATCGATATTAAGCCTACAAATGAATCTTGCATTAAGTGTTATAATGGAATAATAAAATGGATCATGTACAATCTACGGCACATCAGTGGAAACAATTTATCCCTGACATCGCCTTCATGCCGTTATGTAGTGTGCGGTTCGCTGTACTTATAAAATACACTTAGAGAATAAAATACCGATAAGTCTCGTGCAGGTGCATGAGTAAGTAGTTAAATGTTTCCTTGCACTATGATAATAAACTGTCCTAAAAAGATAAGCAGCATTTTGTAACTGATACACGGTTTATTGTCACCGGTTTGATTATTTTCCCCTTATAATGTTTCAAAAATTTTGTCGTAGAAGAGAAAACTGGCCAAGTGCGAGTTGGACTCGCACACGAAGGGTTCCGTACCACAAGGCAAAAACGCCGAAATAAACATGTTTGTTGTATGGGAGCCCCCCTTAAATATTCATTTTATTTTGTTTTTAAGTATTTGTTGTTATAGCGGGAACAGAAATACATAATTTGTGAAAATGTCAACTGTGTAGCTATCGCGGTTCTTGAGATACAGCCTGGTGACAGACAGACGAACGGACGGACAAACAGCGAAGTCTTAGTAATAGGGTCCTGTTTTTACCCTTTGTGTACGGAATCCTAAAAAGATCCGTATTTGCTTAAAAGTACGAAAAACCCACGTACGCACACTTTGTCCATTACGATGTTAATGCACGGTTTCTTATCAAACCTTTAATCCTTGACCATAAAATAATTATGTACCTACTTATTTACAACTAGTCTGATGACCTATAAACGGCTACATTATATCCTCTTACTTATATTTGAAATCTTAGTATCTATCTTACACAAATATGTTATGAGGCCGAAATGTAAAGTTTTTAAGGATAGCCAATTCTACCACGCGATTCTGTCGCAAAAAGTTGAGCTAGTTACCTTCCTCAGCACCTAGACAAAGTCTGATTACAATAGGTCTGGTATTTGCGTCAATCTCTAATTAAATGTATTCAACTGTTTTCCACGACTATTTAAAACCCACGTACACGACGTAACAATCAAATCGGAGTAATAAACACTGCCTGCCACTACAAAAGGATAATACTATTTATGGATTTTATTTATGGATTTTATTGCATTTTACTGTGCCAGTGTGTTTGTGACTCATGCTCGAAAACACCGCAAACCGCTCTAGATTAAAAATAATCGGTCCTAAGTGACATTTTTATAAGGTAAAATATAGATATATGTATCTAATACCGCAATTTCAAATGACGCAGACCATTCATTGAGCCGTTTTACTCGGTTGCACACAAGACAGTGCGTACACAAGGTTTAAAACAATTTGGTTCGTTGCAAACAGATTTTTTAGCCTAACAACGTCTATTAGGGCATTTATTACCTAATCAGTCTGCCAAATAATAGTACTTACCAATTTTTTGTTTTGCAGGACAAAACATACATCTTGGTTAAAACTTTGTATCAGTTCAGGCAATTTGCCCGTAATTAACCTGCCACACAAAAAACGCGATGAAAAACCTCGCTACTCACGATAAAGGCTGCCTGTCTGTCATCTGCTGTGCCCATATGGCGAACACATTATAAATTAACTTTCATTTATCGTATTTGCATATCTTGCTGGAGAAATATCCATCAGTATCAAAAATAAAATTAAAAAGAGATGAATGAATGATTTTGACGGCGTTTGACGATAATCAATCAATAAACTTGAAACAAAACCGTTTATTCCAAATTCAAATGATAGACATGACGGGCGTGAAACTTTTACCTCCTTACTAATAAACGTTGTATAGCGTCAATATAGTTACACAACGCTTTGTCTTCTTCTTTCGAAAGTCAAATTACTGACGACTGAAAGAGAGAATTCGGTTTGTAACTATTCATCTGATATAATACGTTTATTAGTAAGGGGGTTAAACTGCAAATCATGGATAATGATTTTATAGATGTCAGAAAAACTACGTTTTGTGTAGAACCAGGGCTTCCAAATAGAGGTGTAATTTCACAGTAATTACTGGCAGTTTAGTAGCTGAATTGATCTTTATCTATGTTTTTTTTTATGCTACGTATTTAAGTACTTACATAGTTAAAAAGATCTGGGTTTTACACATTATTTTTTTGTAAAATCTCATGTTCAGACATTTTCAAATTCGGAACGTACTGAATTTCTGTCACGAAGCTTTGAAAGCACAAGGAAAACTATTGATTCACTCTACATGGAAAAACCCAGTTAAGTTCTCGTCTCCACATTCAGTAATGCCGTGTACCCGTGTACCGTAAATTGTTATAAATACGTAGTTATTTCAATACCGTTAATTCGTCTAGGCTCTACAGTCAACCTACGAGACCTAGACCTGCATTGTCCAATACCTCGTTCGTTTAGAATTTAGAGTATGTTTTATAGACGGTGCGCCAACTTTTGATTAATTAATCGTGCTAAGTGATTGAAACGTTTATGTACGATGTCATCGTAAATTACCCTTCTTTCTTGAAGAGCCCTACTATTCTAACCAATGTAAATATAAAGAGATTATGAGGATGAATATTTCTAGTCATCTACTTCTTCGTAATCATTTAATAAGGAAGCATCAAAACGAGCAATAAAAATTCGACCAAATCAATTAAGATTTAATTCACATTGCTATTCACATTCGCATACAGAGATCATTCACCAATTGATTGAATTATGATCACTTTGACCGTGACATTATCAAGGTCTTATGGCTTCAAATATACCTAAAGTCCGCCTTTACATTCGAAATTCGACTTTTTATTGTGACGTTTTATATGATATAGTATCATGTGTTTTAGGTTACAAAAATTTTAGGTTTTGTTGAAATATATATTTTGGAGAAAAAAAAAGGTCAGTGTGGTGTGTTGGAGCGTGCCTTCTGACAAATAAATAGAAGCGCCGCCTGCTCATTCACAGCCATGAAATATTATCTTTAAAAAAAGTTTCACCCCAAAGGCCCAAACTAATATCTATGGCGCTAATTCTGGGAAGTATCGACCCTAGCGTGGGACACAGAAAAAAAACAGAGCCTTTGAGAATAAACATTGTGATGTTTGGCGCCAATTTCTATGGGGTGTAAAGGCCATTCATTTTTAAATTACAGACCGTCGATGGACGGGGGAAATATTTTTTGTTACACTGGTATTTAAAAGCTATTCACTGATTTCACATTAAGATAATTTCAGTTAATTGTACGCAAGCAGATAATTATTTCTTGGTATTTTTCGGCGAATAAGTACTGAACTGTAAACACTGTTCTGTTTTAAAACAATTTTTTTTTTTTTTGATGATGACAGTCTCTTGACTGTTGTATTACATTATTTAATCCTCCAAACAAGACTTTTGTATACAGAGACTATAGATAGTGAATTACCTATGTGTACAGCAGCCGCGTACCGCGTGTGAAAACCAAACATACCAACATTGTTGTACCAATATCTAGCTGATGACAAAATTTTCGGCATACAAATAAGATTACCTTATTATCACACACTATCAAATAAATTCATTCATGTTTAGCAAAACTATACGAAGCAGATCTTGTGTTAGTAAATTAGCAAATCAAAACCCGTTTTACTCTGAACCAATAATTTCCGCTGTGTTTCAATTCATGCCCAGTTTGACTGTTAAGGTTCTAGGTATGCTTAAAGACTTGAAAATTATTTACATCCTGTATCTTATATTTTATGTCTAAGTATATCAAAATAATTAGTGTTTCAACTTGGCCTTACTATTTATCTGGATAATAAAATTCTAAATTGCATTTATGTATCTTAGTAAGTATTGGTGTTAATCGTAATTTACTGGTCTCTCTAATCTAATAATACATACCTGAGGTTATGCACAAAGATAATAGTCATATTTTTTGGAACCACGTCAAATATCATAAATACTTACCTACATTGTGTGAATATAATATTTATTATACTATTTATATATACGCTACATATATATATAGATACATATATAAATACATACTAAAAATAAATGACGACTACAGATTATTGCAGCTACGAAAACAAGATCACAACAATAAGTAATGCCTATTCCTTCACGAGTCTCACAGTTAAAGATTGCGCGTGCAGGATATGTATGACAATGGTGCCGATTCTGTTGTTCACAAACTAAACTAAATTTAAGTTCAGTGCATCTTTTTCTTTCTATTTTATTAAGAAAAGGACAGAAGATAAATTTAAGTTTAGTCCTGTCGAATTAATCAGGGCCTGACGTAAATTGATGTAATTTTAGTAGGCAAGTCTCTAATTACGTCTAAACTTGTATGGAGTAGTGTCAGGCGCTGATTATTTTGACTGGACTAAACTAAAATTTATCTTCTGTCCTTTTCATAATGAAGTGGAAAGAAAAAGATGCACTGAACTTAAATTTAGTTTAGTTTGTGAACAAGGGAATCGGCACAAATACCTAACTTACAATTTTATTTTTCTTTGGATCTGTGTTACATTTGCAATCGAAATCATGTTTAGCGAACGGAAAATTTCCTGTCACTAAGACCTGTTGAAAAACCCGTTGTGCCAATGAATAATTCAGTCTCAAATATAGATATTGATAATTAGCATCGATTTTAGGCATTTTGATACAAAAACAAATTATACTTAATGTAATAAAATGTTATTGGTAGATAATAACATTGAAGTTTTTTTTTTTAAGTAGATATAAACAATTTATTCTTTTCATAAAGATGTTTTTATTAAATCTTAGTTTATCGGGAATAAAACATGCAATGGCAGAGGTTGTGAACTCAAGATAACTTTTATGAAATACGTCGCCCAAAATAAATGATAACGTTGATTTTTGTATGAAATCACGAAGGTTTTAATAAATTGTTTGTTTTAATGACTATGTTATTCCTATTCGTTTCATCATCTTCATCTTTGGCAGTTGTAGTAGGTATAGGAAAACTGTCTATTTTGTTAGGCACCACATCATAAACGGAAAAATTGCTAAAGAATGGCTTAGTTAGATAAACCAAACTTTAGCAGCCGTCTTTGTGTTAAAGAATCCTTAAGAAATGTGAGGCCGAGATCTATAAACGTTACTCATCTGCGATCCTACGTACTTTGGCTAAGCGTTATTCATGTCACTGTCGCTCAACTGCAAAACTACAGTCGTAAGATAGAGACGGGAATATGCCCAAGTTAAAGCACGCGCTAAGTAACGTTTATAGATTTCGGGCTATCTCTTCGTGATCAGCAGGGCTATATTGAACTGGTACTTACTTATTTCAAAACTTTCCGAAAGACACAAGATAGGTAATGTGGCATTGAGAATTACATTTATTTTAAATATGGAGTCAGTTTATCAAATTGATAATATTATTCTATACACGACCCGTCATAATCATAGGTCAGTACTTCAAGAACTAGTAGATTATAATTGGTACATATTTGTAACATACCTACATAATCTGCATTCGCGACTTATTTACCAAAAATGCAAACAAATTAAGTTTATGGAAAAATAACATTTAACTCCTACACAATAAAGTGCAGTTTACGCTACAACTTTAAACATTTTTATAAAATTTTCTATAGTACTAGTCACTCTGAAATCAACTTAATAACCATTAAAATAAAGTTAATATTTGTTTAACTTAAAATATACATCAATTTGAAACATAAATTTGAATAGACTTTTATCTCACGCCTTCTTCCCAAGGGGATAGGAAGAAACTACAATTCGATCCTTAGACAGGGTGGCAAGGACATCGAGGCGCACCTATTACCATGGACTCACTACATGATCCTGCACTCTAATTACGGAACACACTATTACTCTCAATTTATATAATTTTGAAGCATATTTCTAATCCATTGCTCCATACGTTCGAAAAATGTGTCTGCTCAACAACGCAAATAACGCAATGAATGTTGTTGAACTGTCAAAATGAAAACTATTGCTGATAGTGTGTTAAGCAATTACCCTGCAGGACCCCCTGCCTTGAAATTTTTAGTTTTTATTTTTAGTCGGTTATTAGCTGCGCCCCGCGATTTCACCCGCGTAATTGTCGATCCCGTGGGAATATCGGGATAAAAAGCCTATATGTTAATCCAGGGTGTCAGCTACCTCCATACAAAATTTTATCAAAATTGGTCCAGCCGTTTGAAAGTGAACAAGTAACAAACATATAAACACACACACACACTCACAAACTTTCGCCTTTATAATATTAGTGTGATTAAAAATAAAATTAGTTGGACCATACATTTTGACCGCACAGGTATTGCGCGGAATAGGGGCTTGTGGCTAAGTAATAACAGCAACGCTTGCCGCGGTTGGTCCGTGGACGGGTGACCAATGACCATCTTCATATACTAAGACCCCTCCGTGCCTCGGAAAGCACGTTAAGCCGTTGCTCGCGGCTGTCATTCGTGGATATTTGACAGTTGTTACGGGTCGTTAGAAGCCCGAAAGTCTGACAACCAGTCTCACCAAGGGGAATCGTATTACCCAGTAACTGGGTTGTAGAGGTCAGATAGGCTGTCGCTCCATGTAGAATACTGGTATTCAGCTGCATCCGGCTAGACTGGAAGCCAACCCCAACATAGTTGGGAAAAGCAAATTTTTAAACAGTATTGGTTGCTGCTTATTGAGTATTTAAAAGATAAAGTAATGTGTATGATTTAATTCTTCAAAACTAATTTACCTAAACACGAACTAACGTTAATTGATCATTAGTTTAATATGGTTGAAAATACAAAAATAGTTTGTTTCGGTTGTTTTAAATAACAACGTAAAACAATTAACGCATAATCGAATGTAACGTGTTTTTCTTTAACTAATTACTACATAAGTTAATGACTACTACTGTTTGGTACAAAAGAGGGGTTTTAATAGTGTAGGTACGATTCTTATTTATTTTAATCTAAAAGATGTTATTCTGTTTTATGAGAAAAAAAATATAGTTACATGTAACAAAACTTTTCTCGTCTAACAGAGTCTCTTGTTGTGAAACTAAAAATACGAACACAAGTCAGAACGGAAAAATTCCACAATAGCTAAACAGGTCGACGATATTTCACAATTGTTCAAATATTAACTTTCAGTAACATTGCGACTACAGGCATCATTCTTAACTGTTACTAAAAGCCATAACTTTATCTTTCTTTAATTGACACACTTTTTGAATATTCTTTCTCTTTCATTCGTCCTTGCATAAAAAAGGACGAATTATCTTAAGAATTCACTCTGTATAATGAAATGTAAGTCGAGATCTCGTAGAATGCGTGGAAAGTCACTTCAACCACATTCCTTGCAAAATTAAGTGATTTATTTATAAACATAAGTACTTATGTGTAGTTATATGTATCGTGATAAAACCAGAATAATGAATAATGAGATCTTAAACGACTTCACGTTTTTTATTTTATTCGTTTTTTCCATCATACTTACATATAGAGCTATGAGGAATTCTACTAAATGTGAAACTTTTTAATAATATATATTTTAATGAACAAATTATGCTATCGCAGTATTGCAACTTTTAACTTCCTGACAAAAGTATGAAATTAAGATATTAATAGTATCTACAGACATATCTACATATAGTCAATATTTTAAAATCCAGATCCAGAGCTTATCTTCCAAAAAGCCAATCTATAGCTGTACATCTTTATTCGAAGTCGTAAATATTGAGATTATTAAGACGAGTCTTAATGCCTAATATGGATTTTAAACCATAAACGACGACGATGAAGATTTTAAATGAATTTATTGACGGATTAATCAAATTCAAAACCCGACGTCTTGATTCGATTCGACACTTTTTCTCAATAAATACATTTAAGTTTGTTGTAATATATAATTTAGAAATACATAATTTAAATGCATGCACATCTGACGCTAGCGTAGCCGCATACGCAGCGTAGACGTTGCTACATAGCGTAGCCGCTGCTTCTTTGCGTAGCCTAGCGTAGCCGCTGCTTCTTTGCGTAGCCCTGCTACGTAGCTTAAACCCCGCTACGCAGCGTAGACGCTGCTATGTAGTTTCAACAATGCTACGCAGCGCTTGCGCCGCATCAACGCTACGTTGTTGTTTACAGTGTAAAAGACAGTATTGTAGGTAATTTACTTGTTTACAAAAAACTGACCACGAGATTTTATATTAGAACTAATTACAGTTTTGTTCTTTTGTGTAATTTATATTTTTGTGTTCGTTGTAGCTGATCATAATCAGCCTATAATGTTCCCACTGCTGGGACACAGGCGTCTTCTTGGTGAGAGGGAGTGGGCCGTAATCCACCACGCGGGCCTAGTGCGGATTGGCAGATGTTACATGTCTTCTAATTTTTGGTTCTAGGACGTGCCGGTTTCCTCACGATGTTTTCCTTCACCGTTTTGAGAGCAGTGGTGGTGAAATAATTTACACAAAGTAAAGGGCCAGTCTGGGTTCAAACCTATGACCTACAACTCATAAGTCGCGGCCGTTACCACTTGGCCACCAATGCTCTAGCCACAAGACTTTTATTTGTGACTTTGCGTGCTTTGCACGTTTACCGCGTCGCCCCCTCAAAGGGTGACAGCAAAATCGTATTGGGTTTGCCAAAAAGGGTTCGATGGACGCTGTTGAGTGATTGTTCCGGGTATGCGATTAGTGTTTGTGTGTGTTAATGACCTTACGATACGGAAGAAATGCTAGTAGAATATTTAAAATGCCCATTTTAAGACTACTTGACCTCATATTTGAACATTGCTGACTGATTAAGTTCACAGTTTCTTTACTAACGGCTTGCAAAAATATCCGTAACACCACATTATCAATATCTCATACACTTGACCTCGGGTGACAATCAAACGAAAACGATCTGACGTCAAATGTGACCTAGCATTCAATACGTCATCGTTGACATCGATAACCGTAATAACATCAATTAACACTCTTTTATTATACGACGTAAACATAATTGATAACTATTACCTAAATTATTGTAATTGAATGACAATTCAGTGTGAATACCAGAAAATTGCCATAATTTTGACTAATTGTAACTGCTTTGAATAGTTCTTCGTTGTAGCCTATTTAGAAGTTGAAACTCCAAAAAAAATCTAGAGTAATTAGAGCAATGTTTACTAGACAGAAGTTGGCACGAATAATGGCGTGACTAGACGGCCAGCGGTCACCAACCTGTTGCCCCAGAGATGGAAATTACCAACGTTTTTCTGGGAGAGGGTATTGTCCAGCAATAGACAATTTGGCATGATGACACGGATAGCGTCTGACCCATAAATTAACAGAGGAAAATTACTAACGAATAATGGCACATTACCCTTTACACAGACACAAAACTCTATTACAATTAGGTACTTACTCTTTGATTTCGAAAGACATTTCTTTGACTTGAATTTAATTCTAGACATGAAAAAAAGACAAATCTTCAGGATCAAGTAAAAAGATCAAATTTCAATCGAGAGTAAATGTGAAACGGAGAGTCTAATACTATTTGACAAAATAATGATAATCCGCTACGAAAAATTGTAGGTAGCCTTTCGACCTTACCTTACTCATTCTGGCATAGCTTATGATAATGAAACGTATTCACATTATTAAAATGCACAATCGTTTATTATGTATTTCCTTCCTAACTAAAATAACAAGATTTTGGGTTTTAGTTTACATTTAATTAATTTAATTCAATCGGTAAGACAGTTACTACGTTCTTAGAAGCAAAGGAAAAACGTGAGAATGTGCTCAACAGATCTATTCAATTAACTCTGCTCACCTCGACGAATAAAATATTACAATACCTTCACACTTTACTCCGTCGCAATCTAGGGCATGATCAGGGTTCTAGACATCAAACCAGTCGGTCCATCGATGTAATTTCTGTCTACAAGGATCCTTTGCTGCCATAGAAGGCTCTACGTCGCTTATAGACTGTGTGAAACTGACTCGTAATATTTATAGCTGGCACACGATGATTTATACGATACCGGTCTCAGTACTGAGGCACGTGAGTGAGGTTCTTTAATAATACCGTGAACCTAGAGATAAATTTAACTATACCTGTTTATTTTCATCATCAAAAAGTCTAAAAACTGGCCAAGTGCGAGTCGGACTCGCACACGAAGGGTTCCGTACCACAAGGCAAAAACGCCAAAAAAAAAAACATGTTTTTTGTATGGGAGTCCCCCTTAAATATTTATTTTATTTTAATTTTATTATTTATTATTAAAGTTAAAATACAACTGAGTATTTTTGAATATTTCAAGTGCCTACCTGTTGCCATTTTTGATATCGAGCAAAAAAGGGCAAAAAAAACGCATTTGTTGTATGGGAGCCCCCTTAAATATTTAATTTATTTTGTTTTTAGTATTTTTTGTTATAGCGGCAACAGAAATACATAATTTGTGAAAATTTCAAATGTCTAGCTGTCGCGGTTCTTGAGATACAGCCTGGTGACAGACAGACGGACAGACGGACAGACAGCGAAGTCTTAGTAATAGGGTTCCGTTTTTACCCTTTGGGTACGGAACCCTAAAAACAAGGCGCGAGGTCCCTATTAAAAAAAAAACTCCATATAATATTAATCACCAAATCAAAGCTTGCTGGTGAGCGTGGCGTTCCAAAATTAAATAAAAATATACTGGTGTGTCTTTGCATACACGTTTTCCGTTACCCCCTTACTAATAAACGTATTATATCAGATGACTAATTACACACCGATTTCTCTCTTTCAGTCGTCAGTAATTTTACTTTCGAAAGAATAAGACAAAGCGTTGTGTAACTATACAGACGCTATACAACATTTATTAGTAAGAGGGTAAGACTTTTTTTTACAGTGTTGTTGACCATGAATCAAAATCATGTGATTCGCGTTTTTTAAACTTAATTACAATAATGTTTCGATGAAGATGTGTTCGCGTTGCTTGCCATCAAATTATGACAATAGGGAGGATGATTATTACACTAGCTTACGATGCAGATTATCAAATTGCTAGTCTTTATAACTCTACTACTCTAGAGTTTAAATTATTTTTCACTGTGTTTTTTTTTAACTGTAAGCAGGTTTAATTTTCTTTTATTCTTTTAGGCATTCATTCAATCCAAGGTGTCCATGGAAAACATTGCACAATATTGTGAAATAAGATATTTAAAAATAATAAACTTAAAAAAGTCCATAAATTTAATAATGTAAGTATTAGGTACGTAAGTTAATTAAATCCGCAAATTGCACAATATTTCGAAATTTTATTAAGTAGCGCATCGTGACATGTAGATACCTATAGGTATGCATAGTTTAATATGAATACTCAACTATTTAATGTTCTCAGAACAGGAGCTAGAATCCAATATTTTAATTTTAACTGGGATTCTTTTGCTTATCAAACATTTACTTTGTGTGAACCCCTATATCTAACATGTTCCCTCAATATTCTTTTAGCTGAGTTTCATCGTAATTAAATAACAAACAAATGAATATTAAAACTGGCTTTAATTATAAGGCAGTATGTTGACAATCCATACTAATATTATAAATTCGAAAGTAGCTCTGTCTGCCTAAACCACTGAACGGATTTCGATAAAATTTGGCAGAGAGATAGATTGCATCCCGGGGAAGAACATAGGATAGTTTTCCACGGGCGGAAGCTAGTTTAGGTATTATAAGATCTGCAAATTCCTGATCTACAAAACCTGCTACACCGGTGTGCTGAATGACATAGAACTTGAAAATTAACATAACATTATGAGATATAAACATAATCATAAGATTATTTAACACAGTAACCGACCAACTGGCACACGTGAAACAAGTGATTTGTGTGTAGTGACTATATATTTTATGTACTGAAATTAATTCTGTTTTTAAGTGTGGAAGTGTGGAATTTAGATAAAATTGTTCTAGGTAAATGGGCATTATTAAAACGGTAGTAATCTATTTACGTGAAGTGGGTACCACTTATACTTACACTTAACATAATTTATTATATGAACGTCGTATCTTTGCTTCTGAAGTTCAAGACGCAACGTCCTTTCGTAGCCGCGTGCCAACTTAAATTTGTTTCATCATACGTCACAGTGGATCAAGTTTTTTTTTCTTAATTACCTACTGATGGTAAATTCGGAATACAAATCCTGCAATACTTGATGATGTCAGTAGCACGCCCATTAAGCATTGTATTTGTTTGTTCCGAATCACGAGTGGATAATTGTCATACTTGAGGTTACATGGGAAATACATTATGTCATCATCATACAGTACGTAATCTATTTATCCTCAAATAGATACTGGTTAATTCATACTCCAAGTCCAACGTCATACAACGTATTGTTGGAATTCATTTTTGTGTTTGTTTCTTTTCTACATTCCAATTTTGACATAGACCAGCAGTTGAATAGTTATTTTATATTACATAGGATTGTTGTAGAAAGCTTTTAAGTACGATGATGAGGTTTTCAGTATTTAAAGCCCTAGATTAAGGTTATGTGTAGAGTAAAAATCTTTGTAGAATTTGATTTAGTTTAGTATCTATACTAATATTATAAAGAGGTAAAGTTTGTATGTAAGTGTCTAAACACACTATGCCGATGTTACGCGACCGAAGTTTGACATGATTACGCCTGCAATTTACGCCCCCCCAAAATTGGGGGAGGCCTATGTCCAGCAGTGGACGTCTATCGGCTGAAACGACGACGCCTGCAATGCTATTTGAATTACTGACGACACATTATGCCGAAATTACGTTGCGTTAAATAGCATTGCGGGCGTAATCTTGCCGAACTTCGGTCGCGTAACTTCGGCATAGTGTGTTTAGACACTAAGGAGTAATCTCTGGAACTACCAGTCGGATTTGAAAAAATCTTTTTGTATTTGATAGCCCAATTCTTGAGGAAGGCGATAGGCTAATTTTTAGATTTAGATTTAACATCACGCTATGACCCTTAGGAGCCGAGAAAAAAGAAAAAAAGTCAGAAAGAACGCTAAGCAAAACTGAAGTAGGTAGGTAATAGCGCGGGCAGGTGATGAGATGCCATGGGGTGGGTCGGGGGAACAAAAAATTTCACGCGGACGAAGTCGCGGGCAGAAGCTAGTTTATTATAAAGTGATTAATGTGGAAAATGGAAAATAGGAAAAATTTCGTGAAGAAAGTCTTGAGAATGAATGTGGATGCCGTGGATAGCTATCTATAAGAGTAAAGGAAGACCAAAGAAACGATGGATGAACAGGATATAGCTAGAAAGGGGATGACTACCGAGATGACGACTAACAGAGAAATATGGAAGAAAAACACCTGTTGCGCCGCCCCAAATAAATTGGTTTAAGGACAAATGATGACGATAAAGAGTGATAAATATAATATTATTTATCACTGTTGTTAACGCCCAGTTGATTTGTATTTATATTTATAAAGGAAATCAGCTAGACATTAACAAACTGAGATAACACCAATAACTTTTCCACTGCATTTTAATATCCAATCTTAGAGAATAAATCATCAGACTTAGGTACCCCACTTATGATACAGTTAATTAAAAATGTCAGAGGTCGAACACATACAATATTAACACATCATGTAATATCAACGTTCGCAAATCATAACATCAGATTTATAAGCTTAAATTGATGTGTTTTTAAGTTCGTAATCAACATGAAGATAGTATAATAGTGGCGCCAAATGATTCTTATTTGGTCTTCTTTTAACACTGTTAAACAATAAGCCATACAGAAATGCTGATTAGATGCGCATGCGACTAGTGATGCAATCAAGTTTAAAACTTTTTACTAGTTTTTACATTGATGCAATCAAGTTTAAAACTTTTTACTAGTTTTTACATAAGTTTACCATTCCAACATCATTCACAAATAGGCACACTTCTCACAATCTATAGGTATTAAAAATAACCTCCCTTTTTTTGAAATCGGTAAAAACTAAGCACTGTTGTAGGAGCGATGATGGTGACCCTGCTGATTAGGTATGCGCATGCGACTAGTGATGCAATCAAGTTTAAAACTTTTTACTAGTTTTTACATTGATGCAATCAAGTTTAAAACTTTTTACTAGTTTTTACATAAGTTTACCATTCCAACATCATTCACAAATAGGCACACTTCTCACAATCTATTATTAATAATAACCTCCTTTTTTTGAAGTCGGTAAAACTAAGCACTGTTGTACGATCGATGGTGACCCGGTGGTAACGCCTACGAGTTGTATGCAGGTCGTAGGTTTGAACCCAGACAAGCGTTTTACTTTGTGTAAATTATTCATCACCACTGCTCTCAAAACGGTGAAGGAAAACATCGTGAGGAAACCGGCTTGTCCTAGAACCAAAAATTCGAAGAGTTGTGACATCGACCAACCCGCACTGGGCCCGCGTGGTAGATTACGGCCCACTCCCTCTCACAGAAAGCAGGCCTATGAAATACTGTCCCTTGGTAAACATATCACTTGAGAACGGCTGGACCGATTTGGTTATTCTCTATGAATTTTTGTATGACTTATTAAAAGGACGGACACCTACAGTCGGGTAGGCTAGTCTATAATAAATGCGGCCATGCCGCTTTTTGCTCGACTTGGCGGGGGCACTGCCGTGCCCCCAGATACCTGTAACAAGATTTTGAAAAAGTTGCTTTTTTGTGAAAGGAAACTGCTCTTTGCTTAATTTTCCTGAAAGGTACAGGCGCCGCACATTAAGCTACTACAATCTGTCAAATTTCTTTATTAGATTTTCAACTTTATCGGTAAACCATAAAGTTCAAAGTTGATTAGGAAAATTTGACAGTTTCGGGTAGCTGGATGTGCTGGCGTCTGTACGTCTATAAACATTAATATTCTAGATTATGGTTATCACATACCTAAATACAGCTCTCATTTTCCATTACTAAACATGGAAACTTACCGTAAATACAAGAGATAATAATAAATGTATTGTTTTCCTTTTTTGCATAATAATTTGTTACTATCTCCGGTACATTGGCCGTTAACGTCAGCTATATAATACTAGCGACCCGCCTCTGCTTTGCACGGTTTTTACGAATTGACAAAACATCGAGATTTCTTTAATGTATGCAAGTGTATTAGTAACTAGCTGACCCGGCGAACTTCGTACCGCCTAAAACCTAAATGTATGAGAAAATGCTTTTTCGTGAATTTTCCCAATGTTATAATTATGTAGTTATTCTGCTATTCGGAGCGAAGACAAATCCAAAAAAAAAATTCATAAAAATCGATCCAGCCGTTCTTGGGAAAAAATAAATGGTGTAATAAATAATAATACATAAATGGTGTAACTAACCGAACGAACGAATTTCTTTTTATACATTAAATTAAAAAAAAAAAAAACAGAATTAAAAAGTATTGATATTTGTTGAAATTCCAGCCAAATTCGTGAAGCAAGGTGCAGAAATTTTAAAACACAACTTTTATTTTTTCCGGAGACCCTTCACTGAAAATGGTTAAAATTTCGGTATGTGACACATAAGAATACAGTGTATCGACTCCTTTACTCTGCACCACTATTTACGACACACCCTGTATATATGGACTAGCTGCGCCCCTCTGTTTCACCCGCGTAAATGTCGATCCCGTGGAAATATCGGAATAAAAAGTAGCCTATATGTCAATCCAGGGTGTCAGCTACCTCCATACAAAATTTTATCAAAATTGGCGCAGCCGTTTGAGCGAGAAGAAGTAACAAACATATTATAAACACCCACACAAAACCACTAACTTTTGCACTTTTTTTTAGGATAATAGGAAGTAGGATTAGTAGGATTAAAGTCATCATCTACCTAGCCTTTTCCCAAATATGTTGGGGTCGGCTTCCAGTCTGACCGGATGCAGCTGAATACCAGTATTTTACATGGAGCGACTGCCTATCTGACCTCCACAACCCAGTTACTGGGTACTGGTAAGACTGGTTGTCAGACTTTCGGGCTTCTGACTACTCGTAACGACTGTCAAAGATCCACGAATGACAGCCAGGACCAACGGCTTAACGTGCTTTCCGAGACAAGGAGGGGTCTCGGTACGTAAAGATGGTCACCCATCCACAGACCAACCGCGGCAATCGATCAATCGACCTGTGCGACTGTTATTATTTAGCCACGGGCCCCTCCCTTATTATGTGCCCCATAATGGTATTAAAGTATGGATATAAATGTGGGCCCCATACGAATTTAAACAATATTGTGTTACATTTAATTATATCGATGGCAATTATGGAATATACCTAAGTAGTCGGTTGCCAACTGATATCCACGTAGGTAAATTGTAGGGTCAAACGAATGTCAAAACAGCTAGAGGTCGAATCGTGTGCCTAGATACCAGATCGTATGTTTTTAAATAGGTTTCTTCTGATTTTATTTTGGTACCTAAATCTGTCGTCTATCTCTAAAGTAATACCTACGGAAAAAGTAAGAAATAGCTTTTTTCTTAAACACTCTCTCTCTCACTCTTCCCCTTTCGTACTACATATTTATACAAAACATAGGGGTTTATTTATACTCTTTGCTTGAAGATAAGATATAGGTTTTCAAAAATCTATGATCAAGCAGACGTTAATAATTACGTTACTTTAAGCAACGTTCATAAATAATCCCCATACCCATAGTTTTTAGGGAAAATGTTTGATAGGTACCCCTATTTTCACAGTATCATGACGACAGTTTTTTAAAGTTACGAATAAATCAAAATTTTGCTCTTGTTTTTATACCTAAAAGTACATGCCTTGTACTTTCAGCATGATTCTCAGACGTGTTGATCAAATTAGCCTAATTAACTGAATAGCATCCATAGCACAACCGTTATCAGTATTCCATTCAGTTAGCGAAATATTCCAATCAATAGATAACACTGTCTCGTCACGTGATTAGGATATGACTTATGAGTGATCATCAACCGTCTAGTAAACTGAACGTTTTTATCGTGTTCATTGATATTGAGAGGTATTGATTTTCAGTTTTAGCCGACCTAACAAATTGTATTGATGAACAGTAAACCATTAACTGGACGAGACTTGCCGGCGAGAATCGAGCTGAATCACGTGCTTTTGTAGAGACCTATGTCCAGCAGTGGACTGCTGTAAGCTGATGATGATGAAACCATCATCTCCTTACACAGCTTTAAGCGAGAGTAGAAAGAACAAAACTTGAAGGAAAACAGCCCTAAGGGTTATTTAATTTTTAACAGGCTTTTCAAAAACGAATAATACATTTTTCTATCAAATATATTTAAGATAGCGACTTGCCCATGCTTCGTATGGGTGCAATGGGGTCATTTCAGAACGTCGAGATTGAACGTCGAGAGACCTTAGTCAAAATAATATGGCTTGGCCATTTCGCTACATTCACATGAGCGTAAGGTGAAAAACTCTCATAGGTACTGTTAATGGTTCTTGTAGTAACGAAACGGCCAAACCAGATATTTTGACTAAGGTGTAGAGTTTGCGAAGTCAGGCCTTGTAGAGTTAGGGCGTGTAGAGTTAGAAGCTTGGCTCTACATGAGATCTGATTACTTTTTGACAGTGCGAGCTACATGGTCTCGTCTTGGCAACATTTAACATGAAATGTTTTTGTGGGATAACATTTACACATTCAGTTTATCTGCCAGAACACTGTCACTGTCACACAGGGCAGTAGATGATTACTATTATTATTATTATTATAACCTACTGATGTTATTTACTACGCAGAAACCGTCAGGCTATTGTGGGCTGCACCGAAACAATGTCGTTGCATAACACACATAGATATGCAAATATGCAATTATTTCACTGAATACAATAGTGGCCTAAGTACTACTATGTATACAGAAGAGACCACCAGTTGGATTCTCTTAGGATACTTTTAAACGTCAACATTGTGCCTTAGAGGGCAATTTCTATCTTAAATGTGGAACTATAAACTTAAAAGCGTTTACGCCGAACGGCATTTCATACAAACTTTCAAGACCTTGTTTTTCGAAGTGAATGAACCGATTTTAATGAAACTTCATTCGCATAAGCAGGATACAAAGGTCTAAAAAGTTAGTAGAGAACATTTTCGAAAAATAGTGTTACAGCCAAATTAGACCGATTTTAAACTTTCTATAGAAACAGAGATTTCCATTTATCTTTATTTAAATAAAATATTTTGAAAATGTTTTCTACTAACTTTTTAGACCTTTTTATCCTGCTTATGCGTAGGAAGTTTCATTAAAATCGGTTCATTAATTTCGAAAAACAAGGGCTTGAAAGTTTGTATGAAATGCCGTACGGCGTAAACGCTCTTAAGTAAAGTTTAAAAGTAAAATTCAATCTACTTGAAGCTATTGGCTTAACCGGCTCTCTTTATCAATAAGAAACCTTTGCTACGGGCGTTTGCTGAAATAGCCTGAATCGAAAGCTTTTCAGTTCTCATCCATACTAATAATTATAAATTCGAAAGTAACTCAGTCTGTCTGTCTGTCTGTATGTTTCCTTTTTACGCCTAAACCACTGAACGGATTTCGATAAAATTTGTCAGAGAGTTAGATTGTATCCCGGTTAAGGACATAGAATAGTTTTTATCGATATACCTCGCGGGCAAAGCCGCGGGTGGAAGCTAGTTCTTATATAAAAACCTTTACCGTTGATAACAAGGAGTGACGCAATACATTATTCTATATTATATTAAGTGATAAGTGATAACTTATCTGGTTATCTATGACTAAAACATAAAAGCTTCGATTACAGCTTTTTGTTTTAGATAACATATGACATGGCCACATTGTCAAATGGAGGTCGATGTCTATCACCGAGTCCTTTGTTGGCTAATTATTACTCGTAAAGTAGTGGTAATGAGTTTAGATTATTTTACGGTTAGCCACAATCTGTGTAAGGGCACGAAGTATGCAATAAATAGCAATAACAACTTCATTAGATATGTTAGATAAAAATAAATTGGCTTTGCTGTTTGCCTTTTTTTTTCGGATGGAACATCATCAAATGACTCCTCCCGCTCTGGGTGGAGCGGAAGGGAGTATTAGACTCTTACTGACTAAAACCCACCCGTGTTCCTTCCTTAGCCCTTTATGTTCCGGGCCAGCGGTAACCCTTTCGGACAATCCCGCTGACCTTGCTGTATGCCTTTCAAGCCATTCAACTCGATTCTCGGCAACTCTCATCCAAAGTCAAACCACCAAACTGCGAAGTTCGTGGCTCCACCGAACCTGAGAGCCGTAGGTTTGCCGATTTGCGGGGTCCACTCAAGAAAACATCAACCCCAACCCAGGGGTTGGGGCAGATGTGGGAGAGTTGAGGCAGCAAGGGCAGGCCCTTGCTCCGATTGTTATTCAAATTCCAAAATACTGCAATGATGAGAAATATGTATCTATTGTGCAAACAAGCCAAGTTGTGCCAAGTTTTATCATGAAAATCTATTCAGAACACCCATCGTTAAGAGATGCCCTTAACACGACTCACCCTTGAACTTACGAAATGTATTAACCATAGAAATGTATTCATATAATACAATAACATAGAGGTCAGTGATCGAAGCTCTTTTGGCATGGCACATTGCAAGTGTGGCAAGCAAATGTTTGCTTAGATAAACTCGCTGTCAGTCAAACTTTTCCCTCAGAAATTTTCTTTCAACTGAAAATTCGGCCTTACTCTTGATAAACACGTCCGAAGCTCCGACATTTTTATGTAAACAGTTAAGTAACGTTCACTGAGGTCGCCACGTCCGTTCTTATCACTGTTATCAGTGCACAATGGTCATGATTTACAATGGTAGGTAGTTGTATCAGCCGGGTCGACCGACGAACGTGCCCATATCGCATATTGGAGCGAAGTATCGTATTTGTTTTGTTCGAGCTAAGTGAATTCACGTGTGATAGGTATAATAATTCGAACTATTTGATGGTTTATAGCCTGACCTCTATACTTAGGTGTCTTTAGAAACTTTGAATTGTATCTATCGATATCGCCACGGACACTGCGAATTGAAGTTCAAACCTTTGTTCAAATTGTTAGAAATCTCTTCTTCATCATTTTCTCCTCTTTTTCTGCCTTTAAGCGGCATCAATATGACGCAAAAACTTTATGAATCTAATGTGATCAAAGTTAAAAAATCCATCCTAGTGGGTTAGTCATTGTAAGCTTTGGCCGATAAGTTATCAGTCAAGGGCAAGCGACATAACAAGAGTTGCGACGACTTCCCTTAATCTGATACTCCGCATAACTGTACCTAACTATTGCATATTGTATTCGAAACCCGCTCAACTCCAATATTACTTACCTACCTTGAACTTTTTACCCACCTACTGAAAATTCATCGCCTGATTAAACGAAGAAAAAAGTTTGACAAGGTCAATGTTTAAAAAAAAACTGTATTGCGTACCTACTGTTTTCATTGTAAATACGATTCCATCTGGGATCGGTTTATGAATACAGCAATGGAATTAAGAACGATATACTTAATTTAACAAACTTTAGCTACAACTCATTGAAAGGAGTGAGTTTTTCTTGAAGAGATTTTTTTTTTTTTTTTTTTAAACAAACGTTGCCCCACACTAGGAATTTCTCCTGTGTTGTGGGTGCGTTTACAGACATTTAAACTCACATACACAAACAGCCAGACCCGGAACAACTACTTGTAGATCATACAAATATTTGTTCCGTGCGGGAATCGAACCCGCGACACGCAGCGCAGCAGTCAAGCGCTTAACCACTGCACCAACCGTGCCGTCAAATTCTTCTTGATATTAATAGATACTTTTTTCTACGTAGGTTGGCTACTAGTTATGATTATGAGCTTTATCTGGGATATTTACGTTATAACTAACTGAGCCCCGCGGTTTCACCCGAATAAATACCCGTAGTTCCCGTGGGAATATCGGGACAAAACATAGCCTAATGTTAATCCAGGGTGTCAGCTACTTCCATACAAAATTTTATCAAAATTGCTCCAGCCGTTTGAGCGTGAAGAAGTAACAAATATATAAACACACACACACATACACACTCACAAACTTTCGCTTTTATAATATTAGTGTGATAGTGGGCAATTGGGTGACTATATACTATACATATACCTCAGCATGTATCAGGAAGGTGAGTGCCCTCACTCACCTTCCTGATACATGCTGCTATTTTTTTGCATTTTTTTGCTACTACTGTGTTTGAGCCCTCCCAAACAATTGGGTCGAGTAGGTATTAAAGTTTTATACGGGACAGTTCATAATTTTTTCGTGATTACGATGTTGCTCTTATGCCGAAAGTTGATGGTCTGTAAGAATATGACCACGTATTTCTAAGACATGCTTCACTCTAAAAAGACACTTACCTATATTTCCATAAAGGAAGACTGTTAAAAAGTTAAGCCTTCAAACATGACAGAAGACTTCAACCGGCAGTCCAAAGACTACAACAATCAAAAGGTACTCTGTGGACTACCCTATAATGCGGTGTCGGCAGTCGCACAGACCACAGACTAAGAAGAGAAGTTACCTGGGGCAGTCGTGTTTTTAGTGTATTCACTGTTCATTTACATTTAAATCATGTGTTTTACTGCCCTTGTTTCTAAAACTAATGGACCGAACAGAATGATCAACTATATCGTGCACATTGGACGTTTTCGTTCAATGGCTTGGAACCGCTCTGGTACTAGCGAATACTTAAGAAAAGAGTACTTATTCAAGCATTGTTTTCAATAGCCTTCTTTTTTAATGTAGTGTTTTTAAAAAGCAGTTTACTTTATGAAACTAGTACCTAAGTAGTATGCTGAAAGTCAGTTGCAAGCATCGCAATTAGGTAGCTAAGCGAGTCCACAAATAATTAAAAGGTAGGTTTTTCGATAGTTATTTTTGAATAACGGTAACTAACGTCGTTTCAGGAAAACCACAATTTTGCCACGTTACTGCTTTATCAGTATTTATTTCAAATTTCCCATTATTTTTAGTAAAATTTACAACAGCAAACAATTTGTTAATTTAGAATAACACCAGTTTCGTCCATTAAATTTATCGGTTTATGTTAAGGATTAAAATGAGGCGTCACAGACTAACGGAGTCTTTGTACTGTGTTATTGTTTAAACAACTGAATTCACTGTGTACGCATGAACGCATGTGGTTTGAGAATAACCATGAAACTCAAACTTGTGTAAATATATTTCGTAGAGCATGAGGATGTCAATGAAGCAATGGCACGTGATGTGAGCGAAATTATGACCGCAACTTCTGTTTACACTTTTTTATTTGAAGTGAAAATTATGACCGCAACTTCTGTTTACACTTTTTTATTTGAAGTGAAAATTATGACCGCAACTTCTGTTTACACTTTTTTATTTGAAGTGAAAATTTCTTTAGGCGCGTGCATTTTTTGAGATGGGAAAAAACCATTGAACTCACGCCACTGTTACCGTATGCGACACTGCGCGTGTTTTGTTTATTAGACGATTCGAAAAATACCCGCTTCGGATGTGTTCGGCTGTCCTTGGGATGTACTCGGTTTTAATGTATATCCGATATGTCAGTGAGTGATGGCAAAGTATTCGGTTTGTGTTTCTTTTCACTTCTGTAAGACACTCCCGGAGTGCCACTGTTTTTTTTGTTAGCCTACTGTCCCACTGCTGGGCAAAGGCCTCCCTTTCCTTTTTCCCCTCAACACGATAAACCGGAATAGAATCAGTATCTACGATGGCTTTTAGTCTACTTTTCTCATTGGAAAACTCTGATTTTGCTACTGCGGGAAAAACTAAGATGCTTGCGTACGGTGCACATACAGTGCGCAGTGCGTTAATTAATTAGAAGGATATTATCTTTAGAGTTCAATTTGATAAAGATATACCTACCAGCTGTGAGTGACCTATATTCATTAGACTTCTAAGAGAGACTCTCTTAGAAGTCTAATGAATATAGGTCACTCAGTATCTAATTAATATCCAGTCTGAGTCTTGACCTTCCATAATCTTCTAAGAACATTTATATAGATTCCGTAATTATGATCGCAGACATTGACGATATACTGAAAGACCCAAAGGAGTGGAAGATCTCTACAGTTTACCAATTTTCTTTCGAAGTTCGCCTCAATAGGAATATTTGAATTACAATACGGTCTATATATATATTTACAAGTGTACTTTTCCGGATATATGATTATCCTACAAGGCATACAGATAGAGGCGAAAGCAACGAAATTTTGCGCGAAATTGTGCTATAATTTCCGAATAAAATTCCCCTTGAAAACTGCAATTCAGCTTGAAAATAAGAATCACTGGAATCCATGTAGTTTCACGCCTCTCGTCCAGAATGGCCCTATTTTTGAAATCTATTATAAATCACAATTTTTTTTAATAAATAGGCTTGAAATCGCACTGCAATCTATCTACCATCAGCGCTGAACCATTAGAAATAGTCCGTTAGATCACAATACCGAGCGATTTTTCGCGTGTGCTGTCTTCAAACATTTTGTGAAAAACACAATAATTAATATCAGTATGAAATTGCGTTGTATATAATAATATTTACTGGTTGACTAGACACCTATTGAATGGCGTACCTCGGATCTGCTTCGTCGCACACTGTTTTTGCATTAGTTTATCACGCATTGTTTTTGGCATTTGAATACCGGTCAATCCACTCAAGTATACGTAGATAGCGTAGACAACTACGCACTCGCTTAAATTTAAATTAATTCTCTATAATATAGTTATTATTTTATTAATTTATTCATAAACGCATAGTTGTGTTTATTAAGTTGCAAATTGACCGGTTGTATACGTAGAACGTGTCTGCCAATGTTGCTGGAGGTAGATGCCAATTATTCGAATGATATTAATCACTTTACCATTTACTTACCACATTTTGCGCCTGGCTGGGTTCGAACCCGCGACCTACAACTCGTAAGTTAGGGCCGATACCACTGGACCACCACTGCTAATAGACATAAGTTTTGTCAACAATGTCCGAGATCGTATAAGTACTTTTGGTCCGAAGAATGTTATCGAAAAACATAAGTGAAATTTATTCTAGGACATAATCGTAAAGTAAAACTTGCACTACACTTCGTTAGAGAGTGCGCTGGATGACAATTTCACCCATAAATGCTTATTTATTGATGAGTTTTATCTTTAATAGCTACTTAAGTTGTAAGTGCGGAATATTCTGTAGAATTCCACCTCGTTGCAGCGAAAGTGGGCTTCTGAGACATAGAATAATTAAACTTTATTATTTTAGCTAAATACACTTCTAAGAACAGCTAAGCGCTAACTAATCAAGTGAAACCTACGAGTAAACTGGTAGAAATTGTCACGTAGCGAAAAAGCGTTATGCTTATCGAGAGAGATAGAGATAGTGTTCATTCATGGTTTTTGAGGGTGCTAAAGCCGTTATGTACGAGTTTGTGCGTGTTCGAGTATCGCCCTGACGGGGGCCCCCGACCGCACATGTTTTTTTTTTCATAATCTCAATCACATGCCATTATGTGGCATGTCCATGTCCATAATAATACTACGGACATTATCAGCTCTCTATATGGCTTTACTTTGTTCCAACTCCAATAAAAAGTGCCTTAATACCTACCCATGTTTCTGGGTATCTAGGTACTTACTTGTATCACTGTCTGTGCACTGGTATATTCGTACCTAGTGGAAAACATAGGACCCTAAAACGTGTAAACCTGCATTGTAGTGCCATTCCATAAATTTTGAGGGGGCGTTAATTCGTGAATGGAAATAGTCGATTGGTGAATGGAATCGTAGATAAGATTAGGTTCTTACTACCTAATTTGGTTCTAGTCGCAAATTGGACCAGATTAAGTTATTCGTTTCTGTACAATTTCTATCAATATTAAACAAATTCTATTATGATTGAAGATTGTGGTACCTAAAACTTACTCCATATACCGCAATGTAATAAATATACTTACCTGTACCCGATCATTGCCTTTGAAAGGCATTCGGTACTATTATAGATTTTAGACTGCAATATTAAATTCCCACTCAGAAACTCATGTTCTTTTTACCTTTTACAGGGCTGAAACAAGATGAAGCAACGGGTCGCGACGGACGAACGGCCCTTCAAAACGGGCTCGACCGTTGACTCCCGCACCAGTGATGAAGAACCTGTAGCGACATTGGTAAGTAGTCATCAAACTAAAGTGTTACAGTCAACCATTGATGCAGTCAACACTATTTAAGTATCAACGTGTCTAACAGTAACAGTAAGGAACTTGAACGTATTAAAACCTCATTTGATTATATAAGCCACCATAAACAAAAAAAAATAAAAGAAAATAATGATGACGAGTAAAAGTTTGCTGTCAACACCCGTGACACTAAAATTTTAATATATATGGCCAACGAATTTGGTGGAAACTAATATCAAATGGGCCGAAGCGAGAAGTCCCCGTTCTTCCAAGCCAGTAGGCTATGATAGAACTTACACATATTAATGCATTTATAGTTTTAATTGTCGGCCTCCACATTTGCTACGTTGTGTTTAGCTTCGACCGAATTCCTCCACCAACTTCACCAACAAAGGGTTCTCAAGGGGGTTTTCTCAAAAGATTCTGCAGCTTCAAGGCTTCCCAGAATCAGACAGATGAAATAGAAGTAAAATCCGAATGTATTAGCGTCTGCAGTTGCGAAGATCACGGATGAAAATTAAACTACAATGAACAACATCATTAAAAAACAGCAAGGTATGAAACGAGAATAGAAGATTTGTATTTGGACGCTGAGCTTCATGAAAAAGATGACAGCGCTTGAAAAAAAATTAAAAAGAAACAGAGTAATACGTAAGATTGCTGAACGAGTTATAAACGCTATTCTCCTCGCTACCATTTCTTTGGCGTTTGCTGAAATTACTATGACTGTACTAATTCTGATACTTTAATTGAAACGTTTATATTTTAACTGAAAGGTTGGTTATTGCTGCAACTATCCTAACGGAACTCTGACCAAATCACGATGGCTTTTAGAAGAATTTGGCAAAGGAGGAAGGAGATTGCACAGAAAGCAGCTGAAGCAGTGCTCGATGTGTTGGCTTGGGCCACACTAGTATTGGGAACATACATTTTATTGTCATGTTAAAGTTCTTTGAAATCTGCATTCTTAAACGAACTTCTCACAGGATAACTGGATTCTGAAAGTAAAAGAAACTCGCTGGATTACCTTGCATTATTGAGCTCTTTGTAACTTCATTTCAAATTAAAGGGCAAATAGTGCCTTGATGATCCTCATCAAAATGATAAAAATAGTAACTTGTAAAAAGTTAGTCCGGAATGGATCTATTTTTATAGAAACAGAAGCTCAATACTTTAAATTTAAAGACTCACCGTGCCTTTTCCGCATCACATCTAATAAATCTGCCACAAACTAGTTCCATTCCGATGCATAAATATTTGATTTCAAACTAACAATGACCTTTTTTAATATAAACAATTAATAAATATGTGTAAACAATTAATAAATATGTGTTTAACATAATCCAGTGTTTTCTATGTAACTCTTAGAGTTATTACAAATTAATTTGCTAATTGATAACGATGTCACCGGGGCTATAGCGGTCAAACTATCACATATCGTCTCCAAGTCGCATGTTCCCATGTGACCTTCATATGGGGTCAAGGAAACTTTCTAGCTCATGGGAATTATCTCTCCACGCAGATGCGCTCATTCATAATGTTATGGAAAATTGAGGACAAAGTTCCGAAGAAAATTATTGCAAAAATAAAAAGCACATTGTAACATCATCGCATTCCTTTCGTCTCAGAATACCAGATTCTCTAAAAAATCTGATTCTCAATATATCAGATCAACATCAACAAAAAATAACATCTAACGCATTAAACAAAAACTAACATAATTATAACTCTTTGGGGATTGGCAGAAATTGCAAAACCCCAAGTGCTATGATAGGGTACGAACCATAGATGAAACTGATGAAAGACGTTGTGGGTATGTGGGTTCTTTTTAGGGTTCCGTACCCAAAGGGTAAAAACTAAGACTATTACTAAGACTCCACTGTCCGTCTGTCACCAGGCTGTATCTCATGAACGGTGATTGTAAAACAGTTGAAATTTTCACAGATGATGTATTTCTGTAGCCGCTTTATCAACAAATACTAAAAACAGAATAAAATAAATATTTAAAGGGGCTCCCATACAACAATCTTGTTTTTTTTCGGCGTTTTTGCATTGTGGTACGGAACCCCTCGTGTGCGAGTCCGACTCGCCTTGGAAAGTTTTTTATAATTCTATAGTACCTATGAACATAAAGTACTCCTTTTACGGCACGGTTGGCGCAGTGGTTAAGCGATTGACTGCTGCGCCGCGTGTCACGGGTTTGATTCCTGCACGGAACAAATATTTGTATGACCTACAAGTAGTTGTTCCGAGTCTGGCTGTTTGTGTGAGTTTAAATCTTTGTAAACGCACCCACGATACAAGAGAAATTCCTAGCGTGGGGCAACGTTTTATTAAAACAACAACAACAACAACAACAACTCACTTCATGCTCATGGCGCCACAAATTGATATTGCACCTCCTTCATCTTGATATCGTCTATTGTCAATGACTGTCAAGCTTTTCACAACAAAAGTACTCTATGATTAAAAACGTCAAGCAGGCAATAGAAACCAAAAGATAAATTGATAAGATTCAAACCAATAAACTATTAATAGAAATAGCTGGTATCAATATTGATAATGGTGAATTGCATAATCATTGATGTGGACGAAGAAACCGTCACGAACACAGGCAAAGGTGACGTGAAAACGGGCCAAGTTAAAGAAGACTGTGTGAAGTATCTTCCACTCTTGAGTAAAGTTTACTGTTGATCTTTCTATCACTTGTAATAGAGGTAGACATGCCAACAGGGTAACCCTGTATTGTCTCTATATAGCTGGCAATAATACTGTGTAGGTTGCCAATAACGCCACGATACACTTATACAGTGTTGTCTCACACAATTACCCATTAACATTATGAATGAGCTTGGTCTTACACAGGTCTTAATTTTTAAAGGGTTTAGAAATGAATCAAGATCAATGAATCAAGCTGCCACTGTTTTGTAATCTGCAAAGCTGCAAAGCCACTAACAGAAAGGCCCCGATTGCTAGAATACATCAAATTGATTTATTAGGGCCATTAAAATAAAGATATCCATTCAATGTTTTCGGTTCAAATATTGTGAAACTGGCGCGTGGCGCTCAACTTAAGTCGGAAAATGAACGTAGATACAGTTTTCTCTCATCGATTTGGGATAGCTACAGAATTTCCAGGTTCATAGACAGATGGGCTAATATATGACTATGCTAGAACCAGAGTGATCTAAGTGACATTTTTGGCAAAAATGGTTTTTTTACACAATTGCATGGAAAAATCATAATTCTTTCATGCCATACTGATCTAAGTGCTTCCCAGTATTATTTTCCTTGAGAAATCACAAAATCTCACTATAGAATCGGTGCGATCTAAGTGATTTTTTTTTTGTAAAACTAAGAATGTTAGTTTTAATAAATAACTCATACTGATAAAAATTGTTATTTTATTATTTAAAACTTACGTGAAGTACATATAACTAAAAAAAAATAATAAAAAGCTCATAGATTTCAAATAATAACGCGTAACGCATTTCCTTCATTTTCTCAGAAACATACTATTGTGCCCTAGATCATTCTGGTTCCAGCGTCGTCATATATGGTTATGGTTTTCCTGCAATCTATCGGTTTCTAGCTAGACCATCATCAGCCGTTTTAGGGAAGCTCTAGTTTTTGGACTTCCATTTAAAGGGTAATAATATTCATCTACTTATATATCTTATCAAACTGAACTTTAATTCTCTTCCAGGTCGTACCTCCAGATGGCGGCTGGGGTTGGGTGGTCATGATAGCTTCCTTCTGTTGCAACTTCGTGGTAGACTCGATTGTCCTGACCTGTGGAGCCCTGATGCCTGCCCTCAAAAAGGAGTTTAACGTAAGTTTAAAAGATTAATTTCTAGTTTTCTACTCATCCCAGTACCGAATAGTTTATTTCCTTCGGTTCATGGATACTATTTACTATTTCAGACGGAAGTCTCGTGCGAGTCTATTTCTGTGCCCACCACACCCTCACATAATTGTATGAGCAGCGTTACTAAGATTTGCGTTATAGTCGTGCCTCTGTTTTATAACTTTAAAATGTGACCAGAAACAATAGATCCGTAGAAACACAGACAACATGGAAATCTCGCGAAGAATGACAGGTCTTTTCATATTGGTCACTCCATTTTTAACTGTGTTAGTGTGGCCAGATGTCTGGTGTTGTGCTGGCGTAGCCTGTTGAAGTTTAATCTCTCAACTGTCACATTCTTGGAATAATATCGCTTTCTTCAATTATTGTTTTGCTCATAGTCATTATTTATGTTGTATGTTTTGTTTTTTTCATAGTCTGTATGCGATATTATATGAATTTTGATAATTTTGATCTGTTCCTAAGTCCTCATATACACGAGCGAGACGCGTCGACGACAGGGGCTCCTGCATGTGCTTCCGTCGACAACGTGTCGCTCATGTATTTGAGTAGGTACGGTGCTCAAATACACAAGCGGCATGTTGTCGCCGGCTGCCGCCGACACGCCTTGACGGCTGCAGTTAACCTACCTCTATCGTCGACGCGTGGCGCTCGTCTGTATGTGTTAACGGAAAAGTGTGCAATCCGTCATTCTATACAATTCCTAGGAAATGTGTACAATTCCTAAAATAGATAGGAAATCTATGATATATTTTTTAATATGCACTTTTCCTAGGAAATCTATACATTTCCTAAATAGCAATCGGGTATCTTAAAAATTCAATAGGTATGTTGTGCTACTAGACGACGTGGATGCAAGAGCGCTACGCGCCAAGAAGGCACCCCGAGGTTCGGTTTGGTTAGGTTCCTTGAAACCCTGCAGATAGAGCGGGGCTCCGTCGACCTGACGTCGACGTCATAAAAAATGCAGCATGCTAAATTTATGCCTTAGAATGTTATGCTTAATCATTATTATGATTATAGAAATTTACAAACGTGTTTTATTTCTTTTAGTCGCAGAAAGCATTATTTTTCATATATTTCCTAGTATCATCTTGGAATTGCATACAATTCCTAGGAAATACATACATTTCACAGGAAATGTGTGTATTAAAGAATCTTTGAAAGATTATTTTTACACGTTTCCTAAGTAGGCTCGGAATTGCATATATTTCCTAGGAATTGTGTAAAATTCCTAGGTTTCATACATTTCCGGTAACATATGCACAACGTCATGTAACGTTTATTAACAAATTCTATTCGGAAATCATTCATGAACTGGCGCCTACACTCTGTGTATCATAAAAATGTATGATGAATGGCAACAGTTGCGTGCTCCGAGATCGTCAAGGTTACCGGTTAGCTGAAGTGGGTCGCTAAGAAAACGAAGACTGATTATCGAGTGAGTGTGAAATCGAATAGCATTTTGGTTATCAGTAAGTCGATGTTATGAGGGGTCATCGTGCTTGATTTTTTGTGTTACTTTTTGAATCTCGTGCATATACATATTAAGCATTCATTCTACGATGTCTTTAATGAAGAATCATCTCGTATCTTGGCTTAAATTGGAGATTCATCTTTTGAAGATCTTCTCTCAGTGTGACTACAACACCATGTCCATTACGATAACCTAAATGTGATGCCCGAAACGGTCCTGTTTTGGGTTTTTAAATGTACCTGATGGGTTTGGGTGAGGTTGACGCATCGATAAGCAATAACACCTCATACCTACGTGTCTTGAACTCTCGACACAGAATACAATACAAAATGAAGGTACTCCGAATGAAAAAGTTCGAAGATTTCTTATAGAATATTGTTTTTCAGCTCAACAATTTGAATCTAAATAAGTACTGAAACGTGACTAGTCTCTCAGAATCTCAGGTTTTCTTTGAATTGACCAAAACTGGTTCTTCTTTGTAACAAAATTTCTTGCTGTTAGTAGGTACTTTGGGGTTTCCCTGGAAAACTTGGTTGATTATAATTTAGGTATACAAAGTTTCTTCGGAGAACAAGCATTTGCAAATCGTCATTTCTTTTGAGCCAAGAATCGTTTGATTAGCTTTGGTTTTTAATGTTCCGTGTCTGTTGTTAAGATTTTGATTAAACCATAAGATTCAAAGCTGTTGAAAAAATAACAAAACGTAATTACAATCTTGTTTTACAGCGGACCACGAGTTGACCGTCAATGTTGTGTTCAACAATAAAATTATCATAATGTTAAGGCCAAGGTTCCGTTATGGTGCTATAACAATCCATTCATTCGGTCACTCAGTTAATCATTGAATGAACTTTATTTATACTGGCTTGGCGGTTCCACTACATGTGTAGGCACATTTTATTGCAGCCTTGCTCTAATTTTATAAATTTAAACATATTTAAGTCGGTAAGTAATACGAATTCCATCCAGAAATTACACCAGACTCATAGTAGTTACCTATTCTAATCAAAAAAAAAAATTACGGACGCATTTACAAATTGCATTATAATGCCCGCTGTCTTCTTCCATGAACCTAGTTGAATCAATAACTGCAATCTTCAGGATACGCTGTGAATTTTCAAACTGATTAACTAAACAATACCTACTTGTCTTGACCCAGTTCCAATTAAATACAGGAGAAGCGCACATTCCCGACCGCTAGTAGTATCACAGTATCACACTTCCATTAATAAAGGTCAACATCGCTTAATAAATCATTTTATCGTGTTGTGCACGTCACAGAAGCCCGCACTCGATGTAAAGGCAATTAATTACACAATTTACACCAGTTCGATGTCAAATCGATGCCTGTTAATGGAATTTGCCGTGAACAATCCTACGTAGGGGTGTCCCTTGAAACACTGAAGGATTTCTTCGATTGTTTGGACCGGATTTCCGCGAAAAATGTCTTTATGTTTAAAATTTTATTTAATGTTTAAAAGTGAAATCGAATGGTACAAGATTTTTCCTTTGTTAATTTTGCACATGATATAATATCCGCCCATCTCCACGAGCGAGAGAATCGCAGCTATAATCTCGGTGTGCCATCAAATTCACTAGACACTGTATTAATCAATCGCAACGATAATTTGATGGCACCTTATGACTATCGCCGCGATTTTGTCGCCCGTGGTGAAGGGGAATTGATAAAAAAAATTAGAGCAGTAGGTACGTAACTAAAAGATTTTTTGAAAAAGCTTGTTGCGCTCTCTGCGTGATGAACTGATGAATGTGCGACCATGTCCAATGAAACAGTTGTATTAAAAGTTTTCCACTATCGCAAGTGCAGTAACCCTTGCAATGCTAAAGTACATAAAGTTCCCACATAACAGCGCAGGGGCAATGAACGATCTCAGCCTCGAGACGCCATTTAACCAAACAGGTTGCATTTTTAATCCGTTTCGTTTCGGATCAAATCAAATGCACTATTATTGTTTTATATGCCTATTGGTGAAATTCTTTAAAAAAAAAAACAATATAATGATTAAAGACGCGACACGGGGACGAAGACAAAACATACTAGAATTTATTTTACAAAAATAAAAAGCGATTTGTCTACTTATATTATGCAACTAAAAAAAAAGTTCGCCTGATAACGCAACGTCTATGAAAATAAATATATGTGTCCACGTGTGAATGCAATAGCTGGGCTTCTGCCAAACTTTTTAGCAAATAAACGTTTTTTCAGCTGGATTTTGTAATCGTACAGGCTACAGCATTATATTAAATTGTTGTGATAAAATGGTTTTAAAAACGTTGAGGAATGATCAACTAAAATTAAAAAGTGATTGAATAGAAAATAAAAAAGCCGCTCTTCCCATAGACTAACAAAGGAACTGAAAAGTAAAGAACCCTAGGTTTTTCAATCGGTTTTTTACATCGATGTTAGCACATTACACACAACTTGAATCATAAAGCTCAGTTCAAAACAAGCTAATCATAATTTACTGGACACATAGACATGACAATTTGCATTGGTAATAGCAGGGTCAAGTATGCAAGCTGGCGTCAACCGATTTACAGTTACAAAAACAAAAACATTTTGCATTTGTTGTTTACAAACAGTCAACAACGTTACCCAAGTCAACAACAACCCTATTTGTACAGGGATAATGTCTAAATTGTGTTTGTATTTGATGGAATGTTCACGATTATGCAGTCTACGTAATGCCATAGTGCGTTAACGCCACCACGGACTTATAAGCACTCATTCGGTGCGTTAAGTGCATATGCACTTCCACTTGGGGAATGTTGAAACTTTCCGTGGTAAAATTCCATAATGTCATTTTTAAGCGCTAAATTAATAAAGGCATTCACTTCAGATGCTTCTCTTTGAATAATTTGAATCTGTGACCTAAAGTGATCCTTATTTAAATTAATGAAAGTTTGCTTGTAAAATAAGTATCTACATATTGAAACGCAACGTTCACAGCTACTTGCAATGTTTGCATAATCAGCCAATGCAATGCCATTGCAATATTTAACAACACATAAAAAAGTAAAAAATCAAATAAAATAATCAGTATTAGTTTTTTTCTATCAGTATATATCAGTTTTACTTGTCACTTATAAATAAACAGCAATCCACCAAGACTAAAATAGCAAAAGAGAAATTAAACCGCCATGACATCCAACTAAGTAATCATATCACATCAACTATGATTACTAGAAAACATACAATTTGACTAAATATGGACTCTCGATCTCGATAGTTTTTACCTTGACCAATTACGAACGAGTTCTTACTAGCCCTGAAGAAATCCGATGGTAGCCGGTCGGTGGTTCTTAAATGGGTTTATCCGCCGTAACAATTTGATTCGAGTTCTATTTTACCTACCTAATTGTAATCAGATGATTTATACTTCTTAATTTAAATAACCCCTGCACCCTAATAGCGTATCTCACTATCACAATCTGAATCATCTCATCATCAATCATCTGAATCATCAAAGGATAATCCTAATCCATTGCTTCATATGTTCGAAAAATTTGTCTGCTCAACAACATAAATTACGCAATGAATGTCGTTGAACTGTCAAAATGAAAGCCATTGCTACTGTCAGTGTGTTACGCAATTACCCCGCTGATTGGGTTCCATAATTACCCCGCTGACTGGGTTCCATTAAATGCTATGCTACACTATAATAAGAATGAGAATGAAGGGACGAACTTGACTCCTGCCGAAGAGACTGGCTGGCAAAGGCAGAGGACAAACGTGTGTGGAAGAAGGAAAGGGAAGCGTTTGCCCAGCAGTGGGACATTATGGAGTACATACATAATTAGCCCATAATTTCCACTGCGTGGAGTGGTATTAGTTTATCTATCTATCTAAGTATCAACCTCGATAGACAGCCCGCTTCACCATTTTGTTTGCATACAACAGCATTGTCCACTTTCCATTAGAATATTCAACAGCTCTTGTTAGTAAGTACTTAAGTTTTTCTTGACCTGTTTGCTAGATTGTTATCACTTTTATTAGGTACTGTTCAATAAAGATTACCGATTAACGATCATGCAAGTCGTAATCGGTACAGTTGCCGTTGTTTTCCTAGGAATGAACGTAAACACGCATTAAAATCTACACTTCTAGGTACAGCTTGTTTTCCTCGACAGTTTTCAATAACAATAATGATATAACTTTAACCCCCTCCCCCTTTCCCTTACTTCGTCTATGTTTGTTATGTCCACATAGCCTTGGACGAAGTTGATAACTTGAGTGAATAAAAATATCTTACGAATAAACTTTAGGTACCGCTACTTCATGAACTTCTAACGTAAGAATATTACCATTCTTCTCTCAAGTAACTGTTCCTTGAGGGAAGAATAGATATTCTTATGACATGCAAGGTTTAGGTACAATCAGACTGAAAATTTTACTGAAACAAAAGAGGTTGCTTAAGTTATTGCTAAGACCTATAGACACAATTAAAAACTTGTATGTTTGAAATTCTTAAGATTGGAGACAACCTAAGGTGGGATCGATCGGTCTAAAATAGTACATTACTATAGGTACCTACGCGTAATGTAACTATTTTAGACCGATCCCACCTTAGATTGTTTTAGGTTACGTTTTTATTTACTTAAATAAAAGCTTGTTTTTAAAAACTGTTTTTTTGTTTTAATTTTATTTAATTGACTTCTAAGAATGAGGAGATTCTAAATTCGGATGTCTCTTTTTTATATATTTGTTCGGGCATAACTCCATCGTAAAAAGACGGACTTTCGGGATATGGTCTCATTTAAATTTCGTAAAGATCTGATGATGAGTTTCGGAGACAGACAACGGAACCCTTCAATAAATGCCAGCAAATCAACCGCATTGTTTACGCAATCACACAACATAACATCACGCCTGTACCCTCTAAAGGGGTAGGCAGATGTGTTCAATAGCTTTCTGTCACTGATATCCACAAAGCAAGTAGTGATATATGAAATTGTTTGGGGTACAACTAAAAAGTGAAAATAAAAACTTTTTTACAAAAAAAAAAAAAAAACAACCGACTTCAAAAATAAACGTCGATGTTAAAAAACGAAAATACAGAACCAACCGACTTCAGAAATTAAATTTATTTTTCACTTTATAGTGTTTTTTTGGATGTCGGGTGTTTTTTTTTTTGTAAAAAAGATTTTATTTAAATAAGATATTTCGAAAATGTTCTTAAGTAACTTTTTAGACCTTTGTTTCCCGCTTATGCGTATGAAGTTTAATTAAAATTGGTTCATTCATTTCTAAAAACAAGGGCTTGAAAGTTTGTATGAAATGCCGTACGTCGTAAAGGCTCTTAACTAAACTAACTGTTCTAGTTAGTGTTAGTTAGTTAGTTAGTTAGTGTGTTGTGTGTTAGGTCACAGATAAGCGTGGCTTAAGTGCGGCTTTAGGTCACAGAGTGCTATAAATACTATTAGCTAACAACAGAGCTGCATAGGCAAAGTCCACGTGCAATGCCCTCTGTACTAAGGGCCTCGTTGAAATTCAATATCTTTTACATAAGCTGACGGTCCCGTTATGCTAACACCCAATGCCGCACGCCTGAGAAACAGCCTATGCATCTTGCTTAAGTAAATAGGACCACACATAGACTTCAGGCAACTAAATGAACGTGTCTAGACGCTGCAACGAGCTACGGTACTTATAAGTTGGTGTATAACATGTAGCGAACTTGTTAACTAAATGTATTCGCTTGCTATACCGTTACATTTGCAATTTTTCCAAATAAGACATGCCTGGATTCGAAGGACAGTTGAAAATGACATGCTTTAAAAATAAGAAAGATTACTGGTGTAACAGGAGCCCGTGGCTAAATAATACCAGCCGCACGGGTCGATCGATCAGGTTAAGCTATGCTTGCCGTGGTTGGTCTGTGGATGGGTGACCATCTTTACATACCGTGACCCCTCCTTGCCTCGAAAAGCACGTTAAGCCGTTGGTCCCGGCTGTCATTCGTGGATCTTTGACAGTCGTTAGGGGTCAGTTAGTCACAAGCCCGAAAGTCTGAGAACCAGTCTTACCAAGGGGCATCGTATTACCCAGTAACTGGGTTGTGGAGGTCATATAGGCAGCCGCTCCATGTAAAATACTGGTAGGTATTCAGCTGCATCCGATGCCGACTGGAAGCCGATCCCAACATAGTTGGGAAAAGGCTAGGCAGATGATGACTGGTGTAACAAATAACCAGGGCTTGGGGTTTCCAAAGGTTTTTTTTTGTTAAGTACTTTTCTGCAAAAGGGGACTAACTCATTGTAGTCTTCTACAGAATTAAACCGTTATTGTTTATCACGGTACATTGAAAACGCAATATGGGAACTGAAAAAAAAAAACTTGCGGACATAACCCGGCCTTTTATTTCATGCAAATTATTCAGATTACATTTTTGCACAACGCCTCTAAATGTTAAAAACCGAAATAATAGTGAACGACCTTTTAATTACCGAAACTTGACAGATTTTTGACTTTTGAAATGAACTTTGCTTTTAAAACGGTAGCATTTCTAATTCTGGGTACGTGTACTCTGAACTCGGCTATCAAGACCCAGCTATCCATTTATATGTCACTTTAATTAAAACCAAAGACTACAATATAATGTTTAAAACTAAAAGTGCATAGAGCTTACAGAGGGTGTCACATGTCTGTCAGAATAAAAAGGCCAGTGGGCCACATGACAACGGAAACTTATTTGACCACGGTAAAGATTTACTTCCACATCGCACTCGAATCACTGAATTGTAACGACTCGAAAGCACCACTAGTTTCACATTGAAAGCTTTATGAATACGGTCATGTGCATTCAAATCGTGAGACCACTAATCAATGTATTATAGCACCAACAATCTTGTCGTATTTTTTATACGATATCTTCTAAGAGTGGGCCGCCTTGAACGGACCTATTCGGAACGGAACGGAATTTATTCATCGACGATATCTGTTTCTCTTACTTCCTGTAATGAGGCGTTTGAGGTTTGCTAAGTATTTGCATATTAACGGTAACCGGTTAATTGTAATTTCTTTAAACAACATGTAGGATGAGCAGGTGTAGAATGTCGCACTAAAAAGATGTGGGTGTTTTGCAACTATGACCTTTCCGAACTATTACTATTGTAGGTTTCTGTCTACGAGAACTATTTTACGCAATTCGGTTTTCGTCTAGCGTGCCAACTTATTCTGTGCCATTTGTGCCAAGGACAGAGTTCAAAGAGATTATGAGACAGAAATATGTATTTTCTTGCAAAGAACACTCAGGAATCTGGGGAGCAAATCACGAAGTGAAGTTTCATCCTAAGATTACGATACACCTTAGTACCCTATCTATCTACTCTTGTCCTATAATTATTACTTCGGGTGCAACACAGTTTTCTCTTCTATCCTCCCCTGTCAGCCAACACTGTATCATTCACTTCTTTTTCTTTCATATCATCCCTCATTATGGACGGACAACCGGTCCATAATATAATTTTTTCTTTGGTCTTCGTCCCCCTCCTGTACCTATAGTACCTACCTGTAGTAGTACCCTACATAAAAGTACCTAAAATATGAATGGTCAATTACTTACTTACATAAAAAATAATCTCGTCATCGTCGTCGTCGTCGTCGTCGGGGCGTCGTCAAATCTATAAAAAACACGAAACGAAGGAAATAAATTATATTATTCATTATCAAAACTCAAACTCAAATTATTTATCTATCTAATTTAATTATGGATTTTTTCTTACAGCTGACTGTTTCATTCAAAATAATATTTTATTTTTATTTTCAGGCGACTGAAAGTGAAGTGGCGCCAATAAGCTCTTTGCTTGCTGGATTCTACCTTCTTGTTGGCCCCGTAGCATCTGCTTTGGCAAACAAGTGAGTGAATTCATTACTGCTTTAGCCAAATTCCTTATTGATTACAGCATCTAGCATGTCCTATTCGCTCCTTAACTGTTGGGCGTTATGATCTTCATTTTGCAGACTATTTTGTTCCTTTCTTAATATCTTTTTCACTCCTCTTGCTCAAAAAGACCGTCATTGTAGCGTACCAGAGCGAGGAAAAAATAGCATTATAGGGGAAAAGTTTATATTTTAATTTTTGTTTGTTAGCATAAAAAAAAGGAAAAGTCTTTATTCATAAGTAGAATAATCATGAATAAAGACTCGACTTATTAATACTGTTTCATTAAGAATAAGAACATTTTATTTTTGAAAATGGAACTAAAAGCGGCGATCTCTTCGGTAGAATGCGTGCATTGAGTTGAGGCTATCGCAGAAGAAATTAAAAAAAACTGGCCAAGTGCGAGTCGGACTCGCACACGAAGGGTACCACAAGGCAAAAACGCCGAAAAAAACATGTTTGTTGTATGGGAGCCCCCCTTAAATATTTATTTTATTTTAATTTTATTATTTATTATTAAAGTTAAAATACAACTGAGTATTTTGTGAATATTTCAAGTGCCTACCTGTTGCCATTTTTGATATCGAGTCAAAAAGGGCAAAAAAATCGCGTTTGTTGTATGGGAGCCCCCCTTGAATATTTATTTTATTTTGTTTTTAGTATTTGTTGTTATAGCGGCAACAGAAATACATCATCTGTGAAAATTTCAACTGTCTAGCTATCGCGGTTCTTGAGATACAGCCAGACAGACAGACAGACAGACGGACAGACAGCGAAGTCTTAGTAATAGGGTCCCGTTTTTACCCTTTGGGTACGGAACCCTAAAAAGACATTGGCGCGAAATGTTTATCGAGGGAAATCTTTTTCTCTAATTGCAAATTGGATTGGTGGCCGTAATTTATTTTTAATATTGTATTGGTTTATTTTATTTTCTCGCAAACGTAGTAAAAAAGTAGAGTGTAACAGACGGCGCTAAAAACCAATTATAACTCGGTTTCTATTTACTCCCTCGGTAAAGCTCGGGAGTAAAACTACCGCATATTCTCTTTTATAATGGGTCATTTTCACCCCTTGTATAACTACTTTTTAATTTTCAGGTATGGCTTCAGAGCGGTAACAATCATTGGAAGCGTGACCGCCGCAACGGGTTTCGCCCTCTCCTACTATGCCACCAGCCCCCAATACCTGTACGTTACATACGGGATCATTGGAGGTAAGATACCTTCTAACTACTCAGTAAACAGTTTATTTAATAGTAAGTAAGACAAATAAATCCGAAGACATGTTTCAGTTGAGAATGGAGAAAAAATTTTTTTACACTTAAATTTTGATTTATAAATAGGTAAGTAAGTACTTACATAAGTGTCAATGTCAAGTGTTGGACTCAGAAACTCAGATTGTAAGGTTACAGAAAAAGGGAATTCCAAAATAGAGGGTAGTTATTTAAAAGAAAAATAAAAGTTATACATAGAGTCGGTGTGTTCTAAAGACTGCAAAAAAACTGTTTCTATTATAGAAAGAATCTCATGGTGATATTGGGTAATTAACAGCTTACCTAGGTTTAAAGGAAGGTATACACAATCACCTAGGAAAGTAAGTTTTTACGGCAAAGTTAAAATAAAGTCAGGCTTTGCTCCACCCGGGGCAGTATTATATTCGCACGGCTTTGAGAACTAGCGTAAGGTTGCCTGACCACCGGAGCCGAGCGGAGCGAGGCAGCCGAGCGGAGAAACGGAGAAATGTTAACCAATTGGATTGCACAAAATATCCTCTCCTCTTGTGTCCAATTTTCTTATTGGTTAATATTTCTCCGTTTCTCCGCTCCGCAGCCTCGCACAGCTCCGGTGGACAGGCAGCCTAACGAGGGTTTAATACACCTCAGCCGGTTTAGGCAGAGGTGTATTAAACCTCCCTTTCGGAGGAATTCAGGTGAAAATATTCAAAAGATTTTAATATTTTTGGGTATTAGTATTACCTATGCTGAGCGATGGCCGTTTCGCGTGGATGTGACGCATGTCGCACCTCCGATAAAATAAGGTTCCAACGCGAAAATCCTGGATTTTTAGAAAAGCAAAACAAACTCACGGATTTATTAATCAGTCATATATTACTACTATAACTACTATTATTATTATTATGTGTTCAAAATTATACATGCTTACAAAAAAATATGTTCTAGTGGCACACGCTGTTTTTCAATTTTCCTGAAAAACAACCTAAAAATTCCTGTAAATGACTTTCGAGTTGTAACCCTATTTTATCGGAAGTGCGATGTTTTCTCCCAAATTGTTTTTTTTTTTGTGTTTTTTTGATGCGTCATGTTTGCCGCAAATAATCGAATTTTCTTTTATTATTATGTTTTATTTTCAGGTTGCGGCGTCTGCTTGATATACATGCCTTCAGTGTTAACTGTTGGTTTCTACTTCGAGAAATGGCGGGCCCTTGCTACGGGCTTAGCTCTGTGTGGCTCCGGAGTGGGAGTCTTTATAATGTCACCCGTCACGATCTCGCTTGTAGAAAATTATGGCTGGCGGATGACCGTGCTTTTTCAAGCAGGTCAGTAACAAACAAATATAAAGAAAGAAACAAAAATGTCCATTACATAAATCATATTATCATATTTATTAAGGCCCTCTTGTAGTGCGGTGTGTAGGTATGATAACGTTTCCTCACTCCCCGCATAATACGTATCGGGGCATCTCTCTCTCGCAGGCACTGGCCGGCAGGCGTGACCCAAGTAACAAAAGGTTCTATAACCAAGGCGTTTTATCACCAAAGAGTGATATAGTAGGCCTTTAACGGTAACCATTGTGACTGCTTGTACTATAAAGGTTTATAACAAAGCGTTTTGGTTCTATAAGATTAAAGAGCATTTAAGTTCTATTATTTAGCTCTTAGAACGCTTACAGGACCATACAAAAGAATCTTTAAAGTGTTGCCCTGTAATAGAAATGAGAAAAACGATTTTGGTACTATTTAGTACTATAGACAACCTTACTGACACTTTTATGTATCTATTTTGCTCTAAATAATGTTTACAGTACTAGGATTGTAGCAGTATCGAAAACACTATTACAGGATCAATTTGCACTATAAAAGTACCTTACACAACCATTACTTAACCGTTTAGCTTCGTAAAAGCTCCCTCAACATCGCTACGGGGCTAGTACTGTAAAAATCATGAAAACTCTTCTATAGTACTAAATAGTACCATAGCGACTCCTGGCGCAATTGCTAAATAATTTAAATTCAAATAGCTCTAAAAGTGAGTTGGTGTTACTGCTACGAGACTAAAGCATGACATAAAAAGACTAAAATTATCATTAATGGACTAATTGGATCTTTAATAGATTTTCGGTGATAAGATGGCCGCTATTTTCTGCCGCTATAGCACATTAGCAGCACGGCTGGAGCCAATGTGTACTATAGGATCCGTATTCGGGACAAGTCCTTTATTTTATTAATTAAAATTTAATTAAAACACGAAAATAATGAGGGCGCATTGTCAAATTCGAAATCAGCATAATGATTTTATCGATACAATTATTTTCGCAAGTGCAAGTTATGGCAGAGTTGTGTTATGCCTTTTTATTACGATGATACGTTAGGCAACAATGGCAAATGACATGAATCATAACTTAGCGATATTTTTTGTTTTCTTAAGGACGACTGACACAATACGAACAAAAATGGTAAACAATAATTATAAGTGTCAAAAAAGATCTCTCAAATCGTTTACAGTGCAAAATAGCACTTTAGACATGTTTTGGTTACTTTTATAGTGCAAATTCGTGACATTATTGCACTTGTGGCACTATTTTAGTACTAAAAAGCGTTTCACTACACTTTTACACCTCAACTATTGAGCTGATTTATCACCGTGAGAGCCTTTATGTAATGTTTATAGAATAAATCAGTGATAAAACTCGGGCCTATTTGGGGTTTTGTAAACGTTTACAACACCTTTATAGTACTAATTATGGAGCCTTTTAGCACGCTCCAAAACGTTCTCAAGACTTTTATAGTACCAATTTTTGTTACTTGGGGAGCGCTTGAACTGCTCAATATAGTCTAATTTTTGTTCTTATATAAATAAATAACCACTTAAATAAAAATCTTCCTTACCCAGCGCTAGAAAATATTAAAACCTATATTTTGATATATTACTTAGATGGTTTCTTAATATAATTTTTTAGAAATACGTTCGAAATATAGATTTATCTTTGCGATTTTTTTCTATCGAGCCAACTATTAGTAATTCTGTTTCCGTCTTTAGTCAGCGCTTGACCGTATGTTCAATTTTGTTAAAATGATTTTTTTTTTGCGTAATATTTACAATAAATGGAAATATATAGCTTTAAAAAACTTTAAAATACTACAACCTCGCCTTAAGTATAGGTATATATTATAATAATATGTTTATTATATTTTGGAATACGCCTAAGAAATTTTCTTTTGTAGGTAGGTATTATCTTTTGCCCTCTTTAAGTATTTTGAAAAATAATTATACGGTACATTTTTTTTAAGTTCAAAAACATTTTATTAGGTTAATGTACCTGTCCTAAACATCATGTTCTGACTAAATGTTATATTGTTTCAGGTATGATGCTGCTGTGTATCGCCTTTGCGTTAACATTCAGACCAATAGAGCCCGTCCACGTAGTAGCATCGGAGGAAACAGTTACAGAGACCGAAGAGGAACGTAACAGAATAGCAGTAGAAAAACTAAATGATACAATGAAACTACAGGGCAGACTTGACTCAGGCATCAGAATGCCGTCTGACATGAAGTTCCAGACCCAAGCCAGCCCTCATACTTGGATGGGTGTTTCAATCAACACTCGCTATCCGACAGCGGAAGAGGTCTTCCGTAGAAGCACTACTGCTATAAACGCTCAACACCGACGCTCCTCCGCCACAGCAGGAACAATCAAGAATAACCTAAGCAAATCTCCTTACGCAACAGTCACTGAGAAAGACGAACAGGATGACGCTTCTACAACCCCCGAGGCAACTGAGCCTTTGATCGGAATCCGAGGATCTGTACTCAGACTCATGTCGCGCCAGGACTTTACCAATGAAAGACTACGCTCCTCAACCGCTGACATGGTTGCCAGACCTTTGTACCGTGAAGATATCTTCTTCGGAGCCAGCTTGGCTAGGCTGCCACAGTACAAGTCACGGACATCCCTTGCGTACCACATGGCTGTAACGCACGTACCTTCTCCCGAAGATGAAAAAGAAGAGGCGGGTAAATGTCGTATATGTCCTGTTGCTGTGCGCAGAGCTTTGGCTACCCTGTTGGACGTGAGCCTATTCAAATCAGTGACATTCGTGATTCTGGCACTCAGTGGTTTTATCACGATGATGGGATTCTTTGTGCCGTTCATGTACGTGCAAAACAGAGCGGCGCAGAACAACGTGCCGGACGCAGCTGTTGAGTGGTTGGTGTCATCGATCGGAGTAGCGAACATTGTTGGGCGACTGGTGTGCGGACTGGTGTCGTCGATGCCGAAGGTCTCTGCGCTGTTTGTCACCAACGTTGCTCTCACTCTCGGAGGTCTCGCGACCATGTTCAGCAACTTCTGCTTCGACACTTACTTCCAATACGGATACTGCGTCATATTTGGCCTTGCTGTTGGTAAGTTGGTCATTAACTAGCTTATTTCACGACTTATCGGCCTCAGCTACCAAAAAATAAAAGATAATAAGTTACATCTCAGCCAATAAATGTAATCAATTAAAAACTGAAAGACACACTAAACCATACCTTGCATTGTTGTACTTGGCATTGCTGTAATTCCAGGGATTCCCATACGATCGATACCGAGAGATCTACGTAGAAAAATTAACCAAGCCAGATAACTTTAACACGTTTCGATGATTTCAGTTTACCATCATGGTGAAGTACGTCCGTATAAATTCAATTTATGTAATTCACTTGGCTCATTGTGATTGGTTTAATTCCAGCTTGCTTCGCTGCGTTGCGTTCTATCGTAGTCGTGGAGTACCTTGGTCTGGAGCGGCTCACCAACTGCTTCGGCCTGTTTCTCCTCTTCCAAGGCGCTGGTGCTTTACTTGGTGCTCCTATTGCAGGTGAGATTTATTTTATTTTATGGCAAACAAGCTTACGCTCGGCGCAACCCGTCTTAAGCAGGCGTGGTGAAGAATGCTCGTGCCTTCTATATAATGAGAAGAGGCCTTTTGCCCTGCAGTGAGACGTAATAGGCTGGTTAGCTGGTATATCATTATAAGCTAACGGCCCACCGGATGGTAAGTGGTCACTGTCATCGTATCGTGGCTCGCGCTAGGGAATCTAGGAATCTAGAGAGCTCACTTCAAACTCACTTCACTTAAGTTATCACGGTGAGATTTTTACAGAATAGCACTACTGCAATACCAGAGGCATCGCAGAAGCGTTGCCAACACAGAGACAAAGCTGAAATTTTAATGTCGTATCTGCAATTCCCACCTTCAAGCGCACCCGCATGGTGATCGAACGGCGAAATATCTGGACATGGGACAGCTTAATATTAAAGTTAAACTTATTAGTAACTAGCTGACCCGGCAAACGTTGTTTTGCCATATGAATTATTTCTAGCTGCCCGGCGCTACTTCTTTTATGCGTGGTTTTTCTTTTGCGTGGTGTCCTACCCCTTACCCTACCCTACCCCTACCTTACTCCTACCCTACTCCTACGCCTACCCTACTCCTACACTACTCCTACCCTACTCCTACCCTACTCCTACCCTACTACTACCCTACTCCTACTCTACTCCTACGTTACTCCTACCCTACTTCTACCCAACTCCTACCCTACTTCTAACGTACTCCTACCCTACTCCTAACCTACTCCTACAGTACTCCTACCCTACTCCTACCCTACTCCTACGCCTACCCTACTCCTACACTACTCCTACCCTACTCCTACCCTACTCCTACCCTACTACTACCCTACTCCTACTCTACTCCTACGTTACTCCTACCCTACTTCTACCCAACTCCTACCCTACTTCTAACGTACTCCTACCCTACTCCTAACCTACTCCTACAGTACTCCTACCCTACTCCTACCCTACTCCTACACTACTCCTACCCTACTCCTACCCTACTCCTACCCTACCTCTACCCTACTCCCATAGATATAATAATTTTTCTCTGCGTAAGAACCATCCTCGTATTTCAAGGAACATTCTAAAAAAAGAATTAGCGAAATCGGTTCAGCTGTTCTCGAGATTTGCGCTTAGCAACACATTCAGCGATTAATTTTTATATCACACTAATATTATAAAGGCGAAAGTTTGTGAGTGTGTGTGTGAGTGTGTGTGTGAGTATGTGTGTGTGTTTATATGTTTGTTACTTCTTCACGCTCAAACGGCTGGACCAATTTGGATAAAATTTGGTATGGAGGTAGCTGACAACCTGGATTAACATATAGGCTACTTTTTATCCCGATATTCCCACGGGATCGACAATTACGCGGGTGAAACCGCGTGGCGCAGCTAGTTATAGATAAATTACTTATTAATATTAAACTTAAGAGTATTTTATTGCAATATTAATACATAACTATATACATAATTTGTCTTCGTATTTATGTTATTGATACGCACTCTAGATATGGTTGGCCAAAATTCGTGGATCAAATGAAATAGGGAGATAAAGGAGGTCATTTCCAACAAAAAATCTTTCTACAGCATGGCCATAATTGAATTGCCCTAAAAGTTATGAATATTTTTGTATACCGAGCTCATTTACTAATTAAAAAAAAAAGTGATATAAAACAAACGGTGTTGTATTATTACTAGATACTAGAGGTCTATTGTGGCTCTGGGTACCAAATTTCAAGAGCAATACATTTTTTTTTCCAAAAATGTTGAAGCGTTACTAAAAATTATTTCACACTATAGAAGCGTTGGAAATGACCTCATTTATAAATATCCCTATTTCGTTTGATCCACGACTTTTTGACCACGTATAATTTGACCTCGCCTTCATGTTATTGATTCGTATGCTTTATCTTTCGCAGGAATGCTGTACGACGCCACCCATAGCTATGAAGTATCGTTCTACGTGTCGGGAGGATTCTTACTCCTTTCGGCCGTGATGTGCTACCCCATCAACAGGATTGATAGATGGGAGAAAGAACGTGTAAAGGCAAAGAGCACCAGCCCACAAACGATAGTCAATAAAGTGTAAGAGAAAGAACATTTGCGAAAGCACATTGTTGTAGACAACACATTAGTGCCAAAAGAACTATTGAGAAATAGTGAATGCAGTTTTCCAACTGCCGGATGAGTACGTAAAACGAAACGTAGCTCGCATTCAAATGTACCGTCTGCCGAAGGATGAGCGTGCACTAATGCGTGTAATGAATAATAAATTATGCCTTGCATACTTTGAATACCAACCTTATTCCCGTATTCATGAATGACCTTATACGTAAGTGACTGCACTCACTGCCATTGTAATGGTTTTAACATTGCTTTGGCGCATTCGTTCATGAATATGGAAATTATTTTTTGTAAGACTTGTTTTTTTTTTGTAATCTACATTTATTTACAAAATGTACCTAGTGTTACCACAAAATACAGACAGTACAAAAGGCAATCACATGTATGTACTTCACTTAATTCATACCTAGGCTCGGCGGTCGCGCTAGGGTTGTCAACTTTGGCTTATGCACATAGTCGTAGTAGTGGCACTCGTATCTAGTTGTTTTATTTATCGTTGAGCTTATTCTACAATATTAAAACAAAATAATAAACATAGTATTACAATACAAAAAGTTTACAGAACAAAATATATAAAATTACAAAACATATAAAATTTTACATTTATCAGTTTTCACTATCGAAAATCCCTAATAACTTCAAAACGGATTGCCCTATTTACAAAATTTATTTTGTCCTATTCGTTTTAGACCTAAACCTATCAAATGACACTAAAAACAACACAATCATCATCTGCCTAGCCTTTTCCCAACTATGTTGGGGTCGGCTTCCAGTCTAACCGGATGCAGCTGAATACCAGTATTTTACATGGAGCGACTGCCTATCTGACCTCCACAACCCAGTTACTGGGTAATACGATACCCCTTGGTAAGACTGGTTGTCAGACTTTCGGGCTTCTGACTACCCGTAACGACTGTCAAAGATTCACAAATGACAGCCGGGACCAACGGCTTAACGTGCTTTCCGAGGCACGGAGGGGTCTCGGTATGTAAAGATGGTCACCCATCCACAGACCAACCGCGGCAAGCGTAGCTTAACCTGATCGATCGACCTGTGCGGCTGTTATTATTTAGCCACGGGCCCCTAAAAACAACACAATATCTACACAAACAAAAACTCATGTTTTCAACTTACTTAATAGTTGGAGGCGTGAATTAACCTTACAAAAAAGTTACTTCATTTAGACTGATTCAAAATAGGAAACTATTATATAAATCGAGCTTGGATAACCATTTTTTTGTTGCTCCATTTTTGCACTTGACAAACGCGTGTCTCAAGCGGATGGCACTCGCGCTCGCACTACTCCCAACCCGTCCGAGATAACGTGTCCGTGAGCGGTGTCTATGTGTGCGTTGCTCGAGCGCACTTTGTATGTAGATTGCCTTCTGTACTATCTGTATTTTGTGGTGTTACGTTAGTTTTATCGGTCAAATTAAATTTGGAGATCAAGTTACGTTTAATTTTAATTTAATTGTAAACTAATAAACACAGTCCTAAACATGTACCTCGAATACGAAATTATAAAATTAGAAACATTCCCAGTAGTGACGGATTGGTCAAATTGGGCGTGTGAAGACCCTGCGCGAGAAAAGAGGCTGACTCTTGACTCTTTAGCTCGTCTATCTGATTAAGTACCTTTGACAACTGCTGTGACCATTAACTGTCAAAGATATGCTTTTATCCGGCGCAGGATTCACTTCAGTTTAACCAGTCCGTAAATTTTTGACAAAACTGCAAGAGATGGTTGCTTTTGCAATAGATTTGATTAAGTCAGATAAATGCATTTAAAATAGATTTAGAGGTTTTGAAAGTACAAAGACGTGAAATGTAAAGATAGTTTCGCAGTTTTGTCCGAATTAGGGCCCATAAGGAGGAGATCTGAAGCCAAAATGTACTTTAAATTATAGTTGTGTTACTTTTAACATTAGATACTATCGTGTGCCTAGTTCATAAAAGTGGTGCATAATATAAGACTACTATTAATAGAGGTAATTTGTTGTAATAGTATATCTACTGCATATCAGCGGGGTACCTACATAATTGCGTAACAAACTTACAGTACGAATGGCTTTCATTTTGTTTTGACAGATCAACAATATTCATTGCGTTAGGTATTTATGTTGTTGAGCAGACAAATTTTTCGAACATATGATGCAATGCAACTAGCTTCTGCCCGCGACTTCGTCCACGTCCACGTCCACTTCGTCCTTCGTCACTTCTTAGGGGTGGAATTTCGAAAAACCCTCTCCTAGTGGAGACCTACTCTTAAGTGCTGGATTTACACATTTGCCGCCCGAAAGCTATGAAAATTTTGCCGCCCTACTACCTATATTAAGTACCTAACGGACACAAAGAGAGTCGAGGTGGCAGTGGCAGGCCCTCCCGAGGCGGCACGAGTGGGGAAGCGGCTGCTGCCGCCGCCGCAGCCCCACCGTGTCCGCAGCCTTACTTTTTTTCTGTACTTACCAAATTTTTTTCTTGGGCCAATTTTGCCGCTTCCCTAATTTTGCCGCCCTAAGCTTCAGCTTTTTCAGCCTCTATGGTAAATCCGGCACTGCTACTCTTCACAAAGAATACACCCTCCAAATTTCATGTCTCTAGGACCAGTGGTTTACGCTGTGCGTTGATAGGTACTTATATCAGTCAGGACTTTGAATTTTATTTACCTATATTTTTCTTATTTTTTTTTTATTTTTTTTTTTATTGATGGTTGGATTAGCGAAAAATGATTCCTTCAAAATGATTCAGTTTGTGGTTAAAAGGGTGTTACGCAATTAGGGTGCAGTTCAATGGAGATGACTGATGATGAGGTATGAAACATAGAAATGGGTTGATATTTTGTAGCATTGTGCCTTATTGTGTGAACTGACTCGCTATTTTAATATGAAATATTTATATTTAAGTACGTAAATAAGTTGGACTCAACGGTCGTTGTTATTATTGCAGAAGTTTTATTGTAAATAAATTGGTAATATTACCAAATGTATTGCACATCACATGCAATGATATGGCGTAGTTAATGCTATAAATTATCTAACATAATTATTTTATTTAGAATAAGGATTATTACTGTGGCTGTGGACTTCTAGCGTATCTATGCTTAAATTGTGTACCTAATTAAGAAATCATAGTCATTTATTTTCGAATCGTAAATCATTTGTTTGTATGAAAACAATTCGTTTTTCTATCTAACATCTTTTTCGACGGTTTTAATTGTATATATCTTTTGATGTACCTACTTATAGCTCATTTTTTGTTGATATTAAATAAATAGATTATATAATGAACTAGGTATACTTACCTAAAACTTTATATAGGTATCAACTTTATGTATAAGTACTTATACACACGTACTTAAGTACCTATAATTATATCTACGTATAAATATTTTCAAAAGAGATAGTGAACAAAAGTACCTACAATATTCATTTTGTTTACGGGAGTATGTGTATTATACACACGTTATTGTAACATTCTAAAAGATTCCTACTTTTTGATGGTGACTATGATTTTTTTGAGTTGTTTAGTATGTTTATCGATGCCACAGTGCCATATAGTGTTACATTATGTAAGGAATTATCAATAGGTACATGTACACGCGCCTGGACTATTGTCTTGCCGTTTATCATGACAGCGTACAAATTGTTAATTGAAATAAGTATGTCCAATTGAACCGTTTTGTGACGTTAATTGTGTTAAGAAACATAGTCTTCCTTGGCCCTTTTGAAATACACGATATTTGCCAAATAACGCTGATTATAGTTTTATTTACCTAAAATCCTACAAAGTAACTACTTTATTTTCAAACAATGTTATAATTATATAAATTAGCTGACCGGACAGATGTCCTGTATCCTCGAAGTCGATCGCAGCGCCTAGGTGGCGTGGGCGGGTCCAATTGTGGACCCTGTCTCCAATATCCACTAACCGCCACGATTAAAAAAAAAATCGATTAGCACTCGTCTCAAGAGTGACTTTTGGGTATTGTAATATCTTGCAGAACAGAACAGCCTTGCCTTTTATGTGCTAGCAAATATTTTTTCGGTGCTATTTATGGCAGGCACGGTCGCAGCCCAAGACTTTGGGGTGGGTCACCATGGGTGCCGAGGAATATTTTTAGGGTGGTACATCTCCTCGTTGGTCTAGTGGTCGCAAGCATTACTGCTGAGCATGATGCCCTGGTTCGATTCCCAGGTCGCGTAAATTGTTATTAGGTTTTTCCATCACTTTCTCAGAAGCAGCCTGGCGTCTGGATTTTATGCCTGGTTGGTTGCAGTAGGCTCGTCCCCCTACGACATGGGACTTAAAGATAACTGGCGCAATATGGTTGTAACTACTATAATTATGTAGTACATATTATTATCTGCCCAGTGCCGGATTAACCCCTAAGCAAATTAAGCAATTTCTTAGAGCATCACGTCTCGGGGGGCACCATAAACCAGGCGCGTTCCCGGGGGGGGTCATGGGGATCATGACCCACAAAATCGTTCAAGCTGTCGAGAGCCTGAATGATTTACTTGTCTTACTAACTTAAAACTGTAGGTAGGTACTTGAGCTACGGAGACCCCGACGTTGGGCAAATAAAAAAAACAATTACACCCAACTCGGGGATCGAACCCAGGACCACTTAGCAGTAGCGCTTGCGACCACTAGACTAACGAGTTAGGCAAATTATCTGCTGGCTCATCTTTATTTAATACTAGCAGCACCCGCAAGCTTTCGCATTTATAATATTAGTGTGATTGTGTGATTATATCATTTTTCTGTACGTATGTATGTCACTGAATTCCTCCTAATCGGCTGGACCGATTTTGGATAAAGTTTTTGAGTGTGTTTGAGTGGGTCCCTGACTCCCTGGCAGTGCCGGATTAATTGCTTAGGGTATCACGTGTCGGGGGGCACCAAACCAGGCGCGGTATCAGGGTGGTCACGGGGATCATGACCCCCAAAATCATTGACGCTGTCGAGAGCCTGAATGATTTACTTACTTGTTTTACTAACTCAAAACTGTAGGTAGTTGAGCTAGGAGAGGATGGGCACATAAAAAAACAGTATTATACGAGCGGGGTGCCTCGTCCCGTGCGTGTGTCTCGGGGTGGTTTTGATATCCCGAGTTTGCTTCGCTCGCTCTTGCATCCAAGATTCTATATTTTATAACAGGCTTTTTGAAGTGAAAACTTCATTAGGCTCGTTGACTAACTACCAAAAATCTTATGGACTGTCCCGCTCGCGGCCCACGCCGGCCTTATTAGGTATAATGCCGCAGATAGTTCTAGAACCTTCCATTGTAGAAACATCTAGAATGTTCGAGTACATACAGTACCCGAGCCCCCGACCGACCAGATGTCGATAGTTCGAGAAAGTTCTAGAAAGTACTCGCATCGAAATTTCTAGAAGCATCTTGACTACTAGTTCCGCTACTCGATATTAGATGGCGCTAGTGGTAACTAATGTCACCATGTACCAGGAATTATTTGTGGCGCGCAACAGTACCTACCTACTTACGGATTTTCTATTCCGCACACGTACGACCACCACACCACATAGCAGTGACAAAATGTGGGAAAGAAGTGGCGGTTTTTTGTGAATAGCGCAGCTGCAGCTTCTTGCGTTGTGGTAACTACAAAATTTCGATGTGGTTATATTGTAGCTAGCGTTTGCAGACAGACAGATCGACTCCAGCTTTCGTAGAGGACTGATAAGACGTCGATGCAACGTTGTGTTTGCGATATGGCCGTGTCACTGACTCTGGCAGGGGCAGGGTTACCATCAGGGATTTTAATTTTGATAACACAAAAAATTAGTCACTAATTAGTCGAAATTTGTCGCTAAATATCAGTATTTGTCGGTCACTGGTCTAAGAGCTAGATCGAAGAGTTCACGAAAAAACTTCGACCTAGCTCTTGGACTATACCTTACTAATTGAACTCATTATATCTCCTAAACTAAGATACTCAGATATTTGGCAACAAATTTCGACTAATTAGCGACAAATTTCTTGTTATCAAAATTAAAATCGCTTATGGTGGCCCTGCCAGAGTCAGTGACACGATGTGGCCGGCCGCTAATGCGCGGTCTCGGTAACTTTAAGATGTACACTAATTTACATTGATTGCTTTGCTAACTTACCAAACTACCTGCTTTAGCTTTATGTACCTAGTCAACGCAGAGAAGAACGCGGCAGAACCTCGAGCATATTCTTTGCAGTTGCAGTCTTTCGAGTAGGTAGAACTTACTAACGAAAAATTTGGGAACCAATAATGGTGATATAAGGCGAGAGTGTGAGTGCATGCGCGTAAGGGCCGAGTCACACCGAAATGGCAGCGGCCGCGGGCGTCACCAGCGGCCGCCAGCGTCGCCGCTGGCAGCCCGTGGCGACCTCCAGACTCCGCGCGCCTGGTATCTTCTTGACTAGTTTAGAATGTTCACTCAATGTTGCGGCGGGGGCGGGGGTGAGGAGCGCGCAGCCGCCCGCGGCCTCGCGACCTTTTCAAGCGATACTGGTCTTTTAATTATGTAGTTAAAGTTTAAAATTATTTCACACTGAAAGTGCTCGCCGCGTCGCTGCCATTCCGGTGTGACGCGGCCCTTAGGGAAGCCATGATTCATCAGCCGAACGGTATTGTACCTACCTATCTACGCCAGCATGTACCGCATGTACGTACACACTCCACATCCTAAGTCATCTCTTGTAGGTTAGTATGGTGTTGATAGTTAATTTTTTTTTTAAGTTACCCTTCTCTGTGACCACCACTTAGCAAAGGCTACCCCCAAACCCTTTGGGGATTATCAATGAAAAAAAAAAAGGATCTTGGCGCAAAAAGATGTTATATTTGCATTTTATTTACAAAACATAAATCTAAGAGTTGGAGTTGGGTCCACGTCTGCGGCCGAAGGTCTGCACAACATTCACGAATCTGAAATGAAACAGTACTTTGTTAATACGAATTATTCACAAATATTGTAATGCCCAACTACAGTATGGCACTTTGAAAGCACTTGAAGATACTCCACATTTAAATAGGTGGCATGTGCACTGATTGTGATCAATGATGATGTAATCTATGCTACTAGCTTCTCCCCCCATTCACCCTCTTATGGGTGGAATTTCGAAAAACTAATTCTTTGTGGATACCTAGATTCTTCACAAAAAAACACCCTTCAAATTTCATGTCTCTAGGACCAGCGTTTTAGGCTGTGTTGATAATTATATCAGTCAGCCAGAACTTTGAATTTCATATACATACCTACATATATAAGGAGACTGATATACACACTATCAGATGGATGGAAATTTTAAATGTAAGGGACAGCCATTTTAAATTTTCCTAGTCATTTGTAATTTCTACCGTCAATATGATGAGAACAATAGAAAACCAGTCCTTAAGGACCATTTGGCAGTGGAATGACGTTTATAGTGACCTGAAGGCCAATTCTCGTAATTTAAAACATTCATAATCTAGTCGCAGTCTCATGATGGCGACAAACAAATGTCAAAAACTTGTCAAAATGTAGGGAAATTAGAAGTATTTTTGACAGATTGAGACTGAGATCAGACTGTGAACGTTCTTAAAATTACGAGAATTGCCCCTCTGCTATACACATTTGTGAAACGTATTGAAGTATTAAAAATCAAGATGGCAGTGTTAGTTCTGAATTTGGGAATGCACCAAAAGAGCCTTCTACAGCTAAGCTAAGGCTTCAATTGTCATGTATAATAAATTGAGAAATCTGCATTAGAGGTTTATGCTGACACAGATTACTACACTAATAAATTAATATTTACCGTCTGTTGTACTGGATCCTCCTCTTAGCACGGCCAGTCTTCTTCTTCTTCTTTTGTTGCTTCTCTACTTTGGGGGTCTGACCTTTGACCTTACCTGAAAGGGTGAAAGTGAAATGCTTTAACCTTTTGAACGCCAATGTCGGCTATAGCCGACATGAGCAAGCGTGCCCTGTGCGCCAACGACGGCTATACTCGACAAAAAACAGGTCGCAGAAAAATACAAAATAAACCTATTAAATCATTACTTTTATGTATTTTATTGATACACCTTGAAATTAAGATTTTCGGGCTTGGCGTACAGGGCATAGGAATACCGATATGGCGTGGCGGTGAAAAGGTTAATAAAGTATGGAATCAAAATATAAAATAAAACATTTCTCAGAACCAGTAGACCATGGAAATCTAGTTACTAGACACATAAATTATTTTTTTACCATTCTTTTGGGGCATTTAAGAGTGGATGAGAATAGTCAATTTCACATACACAAAACATATATGTTGTATAATATCTCATTCAAAACTATGAATGCATACAAATGCAATAATAGTAATATTTATTAACATTGTTTTTAATAATTGCCATATGTTTCAAAAGTTAGAACTTCAATGAATGGAAATGCAACTTCATCATCTCAAGAATATTAGAGGGGATTCTTATTCAAATAGGATTGTATAAAAATGCAGATGCACTTACCAGCACGAGCCAAGGATCCGTGCACTTTACCACCGAGCAGTGGGACTGTTAGGTCAAGCTCGCTAGATGAGAGCTCTGATACCAGGCAGGAATCTTCAATGGGGGCACCACAGAGGGACAGAGTCACCTCCTCAGCACCGACCTCGGCAAGGGCGCGGATGCGCTCCTGCAAGTAACGAGACAAATTTATACCTAATCAAAAAACATTTCCAGTTCAGAGGACTGACATAACCTATAAATTGTTATTTTGATGACTAGCTTTTACATTTTACGTGTTTGATATGTGAATTTAAGCGTCTTCAATAAGTTTATCAAGTACTAGCTTTGAGATACAGCATAGAACAGATTCGTAAAAAAAACAAGCTTAGAAGAGAAAAGACCAACATGATTTAACGTATTACGATCATGTTTGATCATAGAATTTTAGTAAATACCTTGATCTGGCCAATGGTCTCCTGTCCATTGACGTCTAAGACGTGCGTCGACTGTCCTCTGATGTGCAGCTGCATTTTGAGGCCTCTGAAATGGAAACGCAATATTCAACGGCGTGGTCGGCTAGCACGATAACAAACTTTTCGTCATTCTTGACGAGTACGACCAATTTAACACATGTTTTGGATTTAGATCAAATTTTACCACATTTACTAACACTGAAACTTCCTTTTTGTCCAGAAAATCACAAAACTTAATCGAAAATGTGGATCCGTGTAAAATACTAACCTTATCAGCCAAGTCTGACAAGCGAAAGAAACAAAGATGGCGGACGGAAAAGGAAACGCGGCATTGACATTAGACAATCGACTAAATTCCAATAAAACGGGAAACCAACTATTACATTTTTACTAAAGCAGTCCATTCTTCTTTTGGTTGGCCCAAAGCTTCGCCACTAGCCCATTTACAGTCATGGATCAAGATTGGCATGGTACGGCATTAGGTGGTCAGAATTTTTTTAATATTAGTAGGATAAATTAAATGCCATCAACATCTGGGGGCATGGTAGTGCCCCCGTTAATACGAGCCAAGCGAAGCGCAAGGGCACTACCTACCTTTTCTCAAAGCGTTTCGTCGTTTTTTTAACCCTCATCATAACTTGGGTTTGGAATAAATCATGTAAACAAAATTCTCGGGATGGCCCATTCGCTACCGTCACATGGGCGTAAGGTGAAAAATTTATTCATTACCTTTCTATTAGACAATAGTTCTTGTAGTAACAAAACGGCCAAGCCTCATATTTTGACTACGGTGCAGAGTTTGTGAAGTTAGGGCTTGTAGAGTTAGGGCGTGTAGAGTTAGAAGCTTGGCTCTACATGAGATCTGATAACTTTTTGACAGTGCGAGCCATAAGGTCTCATCTTGGCAACATTTTACACGAAAATGTTTTTGGTGGGATTTATATAATTATCTGTAACTATTACATTATGTTTATCCATTATTTTCCTTAAACAATATATATTTAAACATTTCTAACTAAAAGTAAGTATATAAAAAAAACATTTAAAAACCAATATATAAAAATAGTGATCCGCCGGTGTCGGGAGCAGGGCCCAAGCAACCGGTGGTTAGAGCTGCATAGACAGCTGAACCTCCTCACGTTAAGAGCCTTCTCGAGAAGTACTGCCTTCTGAACCAGGCCCTTGATCCAACTGCCTAACGAGAGCCTGGAGAGATGTTGAGAGGAAAGAGGCTTTCGGCCATCACACCTTTGGCCGTTACCAAAATCGACACAATGACAGCTGAGCTCGTGAGCTAAGTCGAGATATTTGAATTGTTTCTCTTTCTCAGCTTTAACGACGTTCTCGTCATGTGGAACGTGTGATCTATCACCACTATATCTTATTGCCGGCAATAGTCCTGGCAGTAATTATAGACAGATCCCAGTACAATGTGACATGGTCATTATCGAAAAAGGGTCAAACACACTTGTAATACGGTACTTCAGAATCCACAAGTTACATTTCAAAGCAAATAGCTGTTGAATAATCCTGGCCACTTTGTTATGCCTTTGCCAGTTGAGAACAACCAGAGATAATAATGTCTGATGAACTCACCCGGACGGTGGCATGCCCGACACACGTCAACGTCACAAAACTTTTAGCTTCCCCGAAAAAGTCACCAAAACGTTGCCAAGATTGAAATCCGTGAAATCTACACCGGTCTCATGAAAAGCCCGATAGAAGCACCCATGAAACTCCTTGCTTTCCCATATCTCCTTGCGGCCATTGGTTGTAAGTATTACAGGTTTGCGCCCGTTCTCTATATCCATGGAGAGTGGGGTGAGCCCCTAGTCCACTGCGACCACATCATGTCGCTTAACCACTTCAGTTTAAAAAAATATTCCCTGAGACTGCACACCTCGCCGTTGTGGTGAGTCTTTGCATTTAAAAAGTCTTGACCTTGGCACTTCCACGGGATGTACAGTCTCATCATCGATGCCCATGGATGATGCATCCGGATGCATATTTCCGTACATTGCTAACCCGACCATCCATTTATTCATCCGTCCATTTGAGTAGGTATGCCGAATGATTAGTACATTAAAACGAGCATGACCAAACCGTTGAAGGCGCGCACCCTGTTTCCGCCTGAAAGAAGAGTAATACCTTCTTCAAGCGACAAAAGAAGCGCTCCTTCAAGGATTGCTTCACGTCAGCAACGTTGATGCACAACTCTTCCGACATAGGTACCCAAAGACTTTTATCTTTCGGATAAAGAGAGGAATCTAAGGTGTATGTAATCCAAGAGTTTAAATTCCCCCCAATTCGACAATCACCACACGCTGAAGGATGCATGACTGCACATTTGTCCACACCAAATTCCACTCTGATGGCGCTACTGAAAGTTTCAGTTATCTTCAGTAGCTCCATCAGTCGCAATTTGTTGGAGTCAAAGAGTTTCAAGTCAACCATGTAGAGGAGGTTAGATATAAACTGACCACCTCTCTTCGACCGATAGCCTAGACCTGAATCATCTAGCAGTGTGCGTAGAGGATTCATGGGTAAGCAGAACCAAAGTGTACTCAAACTGTTGCCATGAAATACTCCGCGTTTAATCCATACAGGCTCATCTTTCCCCCTGGATCTGTCGACACTCTGAATGGTAAAGGACCTTCCTCCATTGGTCCATACACGATTCAAGGAAGGTGCGTAGAGTTGCATTCATCTTGAACAACAGTAACTCCAGCACCCTCATGAGCCGTGTATGTGGCACCATGTCTCAGGTCTTCTTATAATCTATCCAGCATGGTGACAGATTCTTGCGGGATCGACGAACCTGTTGTCTTAGGGGCATGTCGATGAGGAGTAGCTCCTTAGTACTGCGGGACCTGTTTCTACATCCATTTTGAGATGTAGACATAATCGAGTTACTATTGGTAACATGGTTATTAAGCTTATCAGTTCGTCACTTTTTTAACAGCTAGGCTTAGCTAGCATAATCGTAGGTGAACTCCCGGCTTTACGTTTTATTTCTATAGTGAGAAACAGAGTCTTTTCCAAATGTTGTAGTCTGTATCAGTATAACGGACTACAACATTTGGTTTCTGAACGTTGGCAAGCATTCTGTCCACCCTGAAGCTCGTGATTGGCTGTCTGAAAAAAGCGGCTGACTGTGCCGTGTGATCTGTCCGATTGATGTGATTTCTTTTCCCGAAAAATGGTTAAATAAAATATATTGCTACCGCCAAATTCCAGTGACACTCTGTTAATTCTTTATCATGCTGTCGCGGCTGCTTACTCAGTTTTTGTTTATATTAGTGCATTTGGTTGTGAATATACTTGTTGCTGTTCAAAATGTTTATTCCCGATTTCGGATCAAAAAGTGTATTTTACCCCAAGATGAGGTGACGAAAAGTGATATTAGAGTTATATTAAAACACTTGCCAAGAGTTACCAAGAAGCTCAATCATTTGGTGATCCTGACGGACACTGATCAACACTCGTTCAGTGATTTGGCTCGCATGGTTATATGGAGCCTTGTAGCAGGGATATCATACGTGAGCTTCTACGATATAACAGGTAATAAACTATTGAGTAACTCTCAGTTGGGAAATGCTATTAGTTTCAGTTATTACTGTTTCTCAAACCCTAACCAAAAAAATGTCCTTGCCACCCAAAGCATTCAATTCCTTTTTACTCATTATTTGAACAATATTACATGGTTTCAAGTACGATACTTTTATTTGCTACATGTCTCACACTACTGCCTCATACAAACATTATCAGATAGCTATGATGCATTGTTATAAGATAACAATGATGGAGTACCTATAGACATGTATCCCTCACAATCCCATAAACTTAATATCTAACTGTCTTTTGTCGTATGTAAGTACTATACCAGGTTACATTAAAATTAACTTTCACAAAATTAAATGACAATTTCTTTATTTTCAGGAGAATTGAAAGAAAATGAAGAAAAGCTATTTCTTGAAGTGGAAAGAAATAAAAAGGGTGTGCCAGGTTGCATTAAATGGTGCAGAAAGCCTGACTTGAATGGCTACACAAATGGGAAGCAAGCTCACACAGTGTACATAAATATCTTCACCAGTAAAGATGGAAAACCCATTGTAGCACAATGTATACGTCACATAGCTGAAAATAGAGTTGAATGTATTAGAGAATCTGAGCAATATACTGCACAAGAATTAGGTAATGCCCTAACATTAATGTACCCTTCCATTCCTGATCCAGAAGTAGTTCTATATACTGGTACGTTATGTTGTACTCGTGGGCTATTGCCGTGGCAAATAAGACTTTCAGAGTTTATACAACTTTCCATGAACCATAGTGTAAATGTAGACAGTTATATAGGTGCATTGTATAGATACAATAAATGTGATCAAAGATTTGGTAAGTGAGATTGGGGCTAGCCTCAGCAAAAGGCCTAAGTTTATTTAGATATCAATATGCTGCGTTTAACATCAAGAATCATGAGTGTATGTGTAAATAGGTGCTTTATTTAAGTATCAAATTCATAATTTTATTTATAGATCATGTGATCATTGCATTAACATTTTTTATCATTAGCCGAGGCCTATAATGTGATTAATTAATAAAGTGTATTGTCATCAATATATAATTGGTATGTTACAAACACTATGTTGTCCTTTGAATTGTATAAATTTTATGTAAAACATAGTGTACAACATTACAATCGGTGAGCAATAACCTATAGAAATTCATGAAATATGAACATATATTTATAATTTTTAAAGAAAAAAAAAAATATAAACTTGATCAATTATTATGGTTCATTTAATTTAAACTGCTCTTGTTGTTTATCATACTTTTAAGTAGCTATATTTCTTCATAAGAGCATGTGAAGAGTTTTGTTCGGCACTAAATAGCATTTTATATACATGCAACAAAACAAATGATCATGATTTGATTGATTATTCTTTTCCCATACTTAACTGTTAATTTGTGATGTAGGGCTACTAAAAAGGATTGGTTTGTGGTAGACTACGAACAGTTAATTTGTGCTGTAGGGCCTATTTTTAAGGATCGGTTTGTGGTAGACTACGAACAGTTAATTTGGGCTCTACAGCACTACACTAATTAATTGAACTAATTAAGTCTGTTGGTAATTAAGGGAAAAGCTAATAAATTGAATCTTGAGTGAGACCATGATATTTGTTTAGCTGTGATAAAACGATCGCATAAAGACCGATAAGCATAATTGGTTAAAATATCGTTATCCGCAAAACAACCATACATAGACCACATACCCATCCCTTTTGGTGTTCCTACAGGACTAATAAACAGTTGGTAAGGGATGACAGAAAACCCAATAGTATTGTTTGTATAATGAAAATCGAAATTGCCCAAAGTCCGATGATATGTGCTCAATATTGTCGGCATTTCAATACTTGAACTTCGAAAAACTGTCCATACTGGTACGTAATGAGGCAGGTTTGGTTGGCTGTACTTACTAGTAGAGGTGTACCTCTCTGACCCTTTTGGGGAGTAGTTACAGGAGTGATGTTGTATTATGTTCTCTTGAGGCTGGTTGCCAAATTAAATCAACATAAGCCAGTAAAATTAACTTCCTATCCATTACTACATCTGGCTTAGGATTCATCACGACCTTAGTACACTAACAACTTAGTTTGTATTGTCATTGGCACACTAAAAGTAATGCATGTATGGTAATGGACTCATTCAGTTAACTGTACAGAAAAATGTGCAGAAAATGTTGGTTGTTCTTTAGTTCGTGAAGTTCTTCAAAAAGGTCAAGTGCGCATAGACGCGTAATAGTCACCACTAGCACGACTGACCTGTAGTGCTATTCTGTAAAAAACTCACCGTGAGTTCACTTTACCTTCATCGTCAATATCTAGGGATTGACACTGTTGACACAGCTCATTTCACAGTTTTAACTTTTCAGGGAGAATATTTATTACATAATACATCAGCTCAGTAGTTTCTGCCAACCCCTTTGGGAAGGTGAGAGTGTAAGTCGGGATTTTTGTTCGAGAATATTGCTAACCAAGGCATTTAGCTCCTAAATTTATGTATCTGTATTTAGTCCATTCATTAGTATGCAATAGGTAGGTAATACAGATAGATCTCGAGTCTTGTCCTAAAACGTGCAACCAGCAAGATGCGATTACAATTACTCTCAAAGTCCAAAACCAATCAGAACTTTTCCATCAATTAAAGTTATGCAACAAGAAATAAAACGAATGATAAGAGTGAAGTGTTTATTAAAGTAATACGCGAATAATAGTGCACACTAAAATACTATACACAAGGGACTAATATTTACATCTTGCACGCACTAATTCATTGCTCCCACCTGCAAGAGAAAAATAAAAATAATATATCACAGCCTTAGCTTTTTTGATGTCAGAAATGCATTTGGTACTAAATCAGTTGGTTCGAAAATATTCAGACCTTATCTTGTTACGGGTGATAGTATACGGATTCTGTGTCGCGTATCTCCTCGGATGTTTAAAAACACTTATCTCCAAAAAGATTAAAGTATGACATAAGTGAAAATTTTGTCATATATTTTTGTTGATTCCTCATTAAAATTGTGTGCTCACAATTTCCTCATTAAAATTTATTCTTACTGCTTCATTTGTTTGGACTGAATTTGTTTGTACTTTGAATTATATATTAATTTATTAATATAATTTGCATTTAAAATACTTCATTATACTTACGCGTATAATCTTATGTATTGTTAAAAGCTAGTTACGATTACAGTTGACCACTACAGTAATGATTGACCCGTATTAACATCTTACAGGTCTTGATTTATTTGTTTTGGACAGGTTGAACATTTTTGAATATCGGTGGTAACCATTTTAGAATATAAAGACAACATTTCTGACATCATCCTATTTTCCATGAACAATGTTAGTAAAAGTTCGAGGTCGACTTTTTTTTTTGTAATAATTAGCATTACTATTATACATAATAATTATTATTATACCCTTAACACTAATTATTGCATTATAGTTATTTTTTAGCACTTAACTTTTGTTATTCTTTTGCATAATCAACAGAAAATTACGTTTTTTCTAAGTCGAACACACAATTTTAGAAGATAGATAAAAGTACAACCTGCTGGATGTGTAACCTGATGTTCACCGGCGGTGGCGGGAGTGACTGCCGCTGCGCGATCGACGCCGGTCGTAGTCCCTAGACCGCTCATACCTATCGTACTTGTCGTAGTCTCGGCCCGACCTGTCGTAAGACCGGTCGCGCTTCGAGCTGTCCCTGTCGTATGACCTCTTGTCCCTCTTGCGCGAACGTTCTTCGGATCGGTCCCGCGACGTCTTCTTGCGTCCCGAACGCGATTCGTAGCTGATCGAACGCGACCGCTTTGTACGCTTCCTGGGACGCTCCTCCTCGGAGTCATCTCTGTATTTATTGTGTTTGTCGTAGTCCCTACTCCTAGAAGATTTATGTCTGTCGTAGTAGTCGTCTTTCTTCTTGGACCTAAGCTTGTCGGATCTCTCGTAGTCGTCGTAGTATTTTGATTTGGAGTAGCTTCTGTCGCCTGATTTGTGAGACTTGTCCTTTCGATGTTTTTCTTTCTTTGATTTTTTGCGAGAGCCACTTGAACTGGAGCCTCTGCGTTTGCGTTTCTTGGATTTAGTTTGGACGATGGCGTCTTGTTCGGTCTCTGAGGAGGATTCGCTCGAGCTGGATGAGGAATCGTCTTCAGAGTCACTAGTGGAGGAGGAGCTTTCTTTATGGTTAGGTTTACTAGTCGATTTGGAATAGGGGCTCGGGGTGCGGTCCCTTTTACTCGACTTCTTAACTTTCTCCTCTAGAATGGTATCTAACTTCCTGACTACATCGATCTTGTCAGACTTATGACTATTCCTCTTGTCCTTAGAGAGGCGGCGTTCAGGTAACTTGTCGGGGGTTTCACTTTCTGGCGGTGGTGTTGCAGACGAACCTGTAGAGAAAACATAATATCGTTATTCCTAAATCAGTTCCTCTAGCTTCCCGTGCCGGACGCGTACGTGTTCCACGCGCGCCTCAAAGAGATGTCAGCATCGAGGAGGGGCCCCCCTTAAGGCAGAAGCTTGCCGGGTCAGCGGGATTGTCCGAAAGGGTTACCGCTGGCCCGGAACATAAAGGGCAAAGGAAGGAACACGGGTGGGTTTTAGTCAGTAAGAGTCTGACACTCCCTTCCGCTCCACCCAGAGCGGGAGGAGTCATTTGATGATTTCCCATCCGCAAAAAAAAAAAAGGTTCCTCTAGCTTTATCTCAAACATAATGAATGGCTAACTTCAGACCAGTATTTTATTTTTAGCGACAGTCAAATTTTTGCATAAAACATACTAAATTACTTTCTGCACTTTAGCTGGGACAGTTTAGTCCCGTATTACAGAACCTGACTAAAGCATTACTAGAGGCCGTAGAGTCCAGTCTTAAGGTTAAAAGTACTATTACTACCTATCAAAATTCCAGGATCTAATAATAGCTTATATTTAAGTACTAACGTGAACGCCGCGGTCGCTCGGGCGTGACATTGTTGGGTGTGGTGGGTTCATCGTTGGCCTCCCTCGCCTCAGCGCGCCGCACCTCCGCCTCGATCTCCCGCGAAGTGCGCTCGAAGTCCAATCTCTTGCGTTTTATGATGTCCTGGCAACACATGCGGTAGTGTTTATATTAGGGTGATAACTGTAGGTCGTAGTGATCGCAGTTTATTGTCATCAGCAGACTAAGACCCACATACACAATAAATCACTAAAACGTTTTTCGCTAAACGAATATAAAACATCGCTCTGTTTCTCTTAACCGTCTGGAGAAGACAGAATGATGTTTTAAATACGTTTAGCGTTAAATGTATCCAGTAATTGCTGGTGCAAGCGAGCCTTAAAGATGCTTCCTCTTGATGTAACTAGAAACCTATAATAGCCCTCTAAAAGTGGAAGAGTATTGGGATATAATGGTGTGATCACTATATTTTGGAGAAATACTCCCTTCTAACGAATGGTGTTTTATGTTATAATAACGACTGCGAATATGTAACAAAAAACCGCTTATAGTTTATGTAAGTATTTGTAGACAATAGAGAATAGAGTTGCGAACACCAGCCCGATCTACAATACATACAATACGTATGAGTAGAAGTTTTGTTAAAATGTGGGTTACGTTGAGTAGGTAGACCCCTTGAAGTGTGTACAACATTTCTAACTGAATTGACCATTATCAGTTCAATGTTAATTACTCAGCTATATATTATACTATCTATTGTTAATTAACATATACATAGTATTAGTTACACGTAAGGCCATCCGTTTAGTTATTATCGGGAATCCGTGTTGTTATCAAATAATAAAAAGATTGACATCACATTATTAATTAATTCCAAAAGTTATAGTGATGCGTCCGACGAAAATAGAGTTGATGACCGGATTTACAATCAAGATGCGATAATAAAGTTTTGGTTCCTTAGTGAAACGATTGACGAAAGAAATGTGTAATTCTAGCCACTTTTTCCGTAACCCGTAATCAGATAAGGTAACATTTGGGATGCTTTAGTCTCCGTGGAAATGATTCTTAAGCACGTCAGTAGCACTTTGGACAGTTAGCTAGTTAAAAAATAAGTACCGTATGTACAGACGCCAGCACATCAATCTACCCGAAACTGTCAAATTTTCCCAATCAACTTTGAACCATATGCTTTAGCGATAAAGTTGGAAATCGATAATAAAAATTTGACAGATTGTAGTAAGTAGCTTGATGTTCTGACGTCTGTACTTTGATAAGCATTTAGTAATAAACTGTTATTTTACAAACAGACACTTTATTCCATCATGTGGTGGTCCCGTGATAATGCCAGAAGCGATAAACTACTGCAACATAGTAGATTCATCTACACGTCACAATTTTTTCATTCTCGTTCATTAGAGTTCCGTATCAAAATGGTAAAACAGAACCCTTATGGTGAGACTCAGTCTCGTCTGTCTGTCGCAGCTGGATATCTCAAGGACTACTAATGCTATCAACTTGAAATTTGGAATAGTTTTAGTTGACGTTTGCCCAACTATTTTGCAAATAAGAAAGAAATCAAAATTTATGTATATTTTTTGCAACAAGCACTGAAAGGGGGTCTGAAAAATTCGAAGTGGCGCTACTAGGGCTTTTGGGGTATCGTATGAAAGAGCGCAGTTTGCAGATTCTCAAACATTTTTTTTTAGACCGCATAGTTTTCGACTATTGATGAAAAATGTAAAAAAAAATACCGTTCCCCCTTATCTCCGAAGTTTGCAAAGAGAAAAATCTGAAATTATTCTATGTGATAGAAGTTTAAGTAAAGATTACAGAAAAAATAAAACGAAGTCTCTAAATAGCACACTTTTTCAGAAATTATCAACAAAAGTTACATTAGTTCCAGTATCGATCAAGAGATGGCGCTGACATAAAACTACAATATTCTACACAGCAGTGTACTGTGTTAAAATTCTCTGACGAATATAGGCCTCGCCGATGAAAATTTAAAAACATGATGGGTCCGACTCGCTCTTGCCCGGTTTTTTTTTTGTATCATTCCACGTTCACACGACACCGACAAAGTTATACAGGGTGCTAGGGACACCGACACGCAAACTAAAACCACGAATTCCTACAAATTCAAATTTACGGTTTTCGGATTTTTTCCTTTACTTGTGCTACATGATATTGCTTCTTGCCAAATTTCATTGTTCTAGGTCAAAAGGAAATACTCTATGGTTTTGATTTCGGAACATAAACGCCCGTATCTTTTGATTGCGTTGACTTAGAAGTTTGATTTTTTCCCTGCTTCAAGGGATTGCAGCCCTGTGTATTTGATATTAAATTCAACTTGATAACTCCAAGCGTTCCTGAGAAAAAGGCTCTTGACTGACGGACAGACAGACGGACAACGAAGTGATCTTACAAGGGTTCCGTTTTTCCTTGTGAGGTATGGAACCCTAAAAATGAACAAAAAGGTTTACGGCTGGGTACTGTGGTAACTACTAATTACTTTAATTTTTTACCTGACTACACTGAAGCCCAAAAGGAAGGAAATTATTTTTTTACCTGCAGCTGTTGATCAGAAACGTCGTTTTGTTCGTCGTCGTCGCTGTCGTCACTGCTGCTCTCGTACGCGCCCAGCCCTGCACACATACACACAACACAATAGTAATGACCCAACATCACACAACCCAAAGAAGAAATGACGTAAGATACATTGATTCCACCTACTGCTTCATAATGCTATAGAAGACAAAAATGTTTGTGTATCCATCAATTTTATGATCAATTCAATTTGTTCATCAAAAAAGTCAGGAATCAGGTAAATTATAACATCGCATCTATAGAAACCTAGTGGCAAAGAATAACTGTTTTTGTATAGACACATCGATGACCAATATTCAATACGACCTTCGAAATGAATAAAACAAATCACACAAACAGTAAACAAGTTCCTTAAATAAATCATTTACATAAAATAATTTTACATAAATGTTTAATAATACGTAGGTATAACATCTATAATAAATTCTGTACATTTCTTACCAATTATCCACTAAAAACAATGCATTTAAACACTGTTCGATACAATGTATTGCCAATTGGGTCAATACTAAAATACTAATAATGATGCTGGGCTGCTGAAATGAGAAACTTGAGTAACATACATGGCGGTTCAGAACAAACTTTCAACATTTTTGATAGTTTTTCTGCAAAATTACGAGAAAAACCACCATTTATGTTTTGTACGTAAATATCTGGCAAACTATTTGATATCATGAATGGTGTTTGGTTTATTTTTGTTGAGTTTACGTCAATCAGTTCAATCTTCAAGTTCATTCAATCAATATTCAGCATGCGGAAGCGTTGTAGGACGCGTCGCGCTGTGTGTAGCGCAGTTTGCGAGATATTTGCGCTCGCTCGGCATTAGGAACGGAACTCACCGAGCCCACTGGCGATAGCGGCCAGTGCCTTCGACTTGCTCGCCTTCATAGCGTTGAGGCGCGACGCTTTTACCATATAAATAAAACCAACATTAATCACACACACCACATGTATTCATTTGTCAACAGGCAACATCTGAAATAAGACTTTATTAGCGATGATTTAGAACACATTTTTGCACATCACAATTCTTCTTCACACAAGACTGTCTCGATACGAGACGGTATTGTCACAGAGCGTGTATCACAGAGTCAGTACGCGATAGTTTCTCGTAGTACAAAGTAATGTCTTGACGGAGACCGTCAGTCCGTTTGGGATAAGCTTAGATGAGTGGAAATACCTTGTAGGGCGGTATATCGGGCCAATTCTTCCTGGCTCACCGTTTGGATCTCCTGGTCGGTCACCTCAAGGAGTATTTCTGTGAGGGAGCGACGGACAGCAAGCATCTGGAGATAGTTTATGCTATTAATATGATATTCTTTAAAACAAATCACATAATCTGACCAAGATTATGTCTGGACTTATAAGGGACTGTGTCCTCCGAGTTTGTTTCGGCCTTTCTTCGCAGAGTAGTCAGTTAGAAAGCGCTGACCTCATATATTAAAAAAAAAAAATATTGACATGTAAAAGTGTTTGTACAAACCTACTTACAGAAATAAAATCATTTATCACAAAACCTGGCCATACCTACATATTATTTTGGTCATAGCATTGCTTCGGCATGGAGTCGGAAGTGCGTGTGTGTTATGTGATGACGCTACCAGTCTTCACGAACACATTCACAGCGTGTTTGTTCACTTGGTTACAAGTAAAACGCGCGTCGCTTCGTGAGATAAAAATACTGTACCAGCCTATTATTGTCCCCCTGCAGGGCATGGTCCTCATACAGCGAAGGCACGAGCATTGATCACCACGCTTACTCAAGACGGTTTTTTTTTTTTTGGTGCATAATCATCAAATGACTCCTTCCGCTCTGGATGGAGCGGAAGGGAGTGTCAGAAAAACCCACCCGTGTTCCTTCCTTAGCCCTTTATGTTCCGGGCCAGCGGTAACCCTTTCGGACCCCCGGCAGGTTTCGGCCCTAAGGGGGCCCCTCCTCGATGCTGACATCTCTTTGAGGCGCGAGTGGAACACGTACGCGCCGTCCGGCACGGGCCTGGTCCTGATCGGACGGTGAGCTACCCATTACTCTCCGTCCGCAGGCTCGCGCCTACGGTGGCCGGGAGTCGTCACGCGGTTCCCGACGCCCGGAGCGCCTCCCGCGACGGCTGGGACGGGAGGCTCTCTCCCTGAGCCGTCCCGCCACCTCCTTCGCTAGCATGACTGCTTCGCAGAAGGAGGTGACTGCCCCCACTCCCTCTCGCCCGGACCGGATGGCTTGCACCAGGGCCGGACGCGAGAGGTCGCCGCCGCTGCCGATCGCCTCTACGAGGACACGGCGGTGCTTCGCCCAAGCGGGGCAGACCTCCACCGTGTGCTCCACCGTGTCCTCTGGGCGATCCTGGCAACTCAAGACGGGTTGGCTTGACTTTAATTATTATAAGTCGAATGTTTGTTTTTCATGAACAGGACACAGCAACGGTCTTTTGTTGGCTACGCACGACTTGTATGTCATCAGTTACATAGCGTAAGCTTATAACGCCTCCTCTCTGTGAGAGGGAGTGGGCCGTAATCCACCACGCGGGCCCAGTGCGGGTTGGTACATTACACGTCTTCAATTTTTTTTGGTTCTAGGACATGCTACATACAGCTACAGAACATTCTACTTTTCTACTTCATTTTATTTCGAACTATTTTGAATCTCACCACTTCTTGCATGATCTCCTCTCTGCTCCTCTTGACCAGCGGGGCTGGCTCCTCCCTCTCCTCTCTGGGGGGCGGCACTGCTTCCACTGGCTCCTCCTTCACAGGACTCGACGATACTGGCTCCTCCTTCTCTGCGTCTTCCCCTTCGGAATCCGATTCCTGTGATAATAAGGTGTTAATTGTTTGTGAACAAAAGTTACGACGCCACGGTTAGTTTATTGAAATATAATATTGGATTAGTAGTTCTTCGCAGTTTCAGTCTTTAGTCGTATTTAGAATCTGAAATAATAATAAATTTTCCAAAAACAAACCCAAAAATCTTAATTTCATACAAGACCACGTTTAAATTCCATTGCAAGTTTGCAACCAAAATTTTTTCACTCGAAAATCAACTTAGAATAAATTTAAGGAAATAGTAATGCAATTGAGATTACGAATACAAGTATGGAGGAATTACTTCATGTAAAATTGTAAAAAGTGTGCAATATTATATTAATTTATCCATACTAAATTATTATAAATTCGAAAGTAACTCTGTCTGTCTATCTGTCTGTATGTTACGTTTGCACGCCTAAACCAGTGAACGGATTTCGATAAAATTTGACAGAGAGATAGATTGCATCCCGGGGAAGGACATAGGATAGTTTTTATCGACATACCTCGCGGGCGAAGCCGCGGGCGGAAGCTAGTAGTTTATAATATTTATATGTTATGTCTCCTAGCTACATTATATTCAAATTCGTTCAGCGTTCCCCTGGGTGTCTTCATATTTCTTAATTTTCGTTGACCCTTATGTGTCTTGAAATGACCCTACAGTAAAATTAAAGGATGCTTTGACCATTAATAGTTTTTATCAAAATGTTAAATGGCTTTTTGTTCTCCTTAAAGGTGCAGTTTATTTATTCTTACTCCAGTAATTAGTAACAATACAAGTGTACTAATTACGAGTCATTGATGTTGGTAAACTGAGGGCAACGCCCAATTTGATAAAAAGTATATATTTGAACCCCACTAGTTAGAAAGATAAACTCTGTGCAGTGAAGATCGTTTTAATATTCCTCTTAAATACCGTGCGCTTCCTCGACATTTACATGACCAATGCTAGTGACTACGCAATCAAAACACCATAAAATAAACTGAAGCTATTTCTATACTCTTAATAGTCTCAACGCCTAGTTTTAGTTCTAATCTTATTGTAACTCCGGTTAATCTAGATTAGACCATGCCAACGGGAACGTTGTCAGCCAAGAATATCTGCCAAGACTTCCGTAATATGTTAATATTTTAATAGGGCCGGCTAGATATTTTAATTGTATGTCAAACATTTCATAATAGACATGCTAAGTAATAACAGCCGCACTGGTCGATTGATCAGTTTAAGCTACGCTTGCCGCGGTTGGTCCGTGGATGGGTGACCATCTTTACATATCAAGACCTCTCCGTGCCTCGGAAAGCACGATAAGCCGTTGGTCCCGGCTGTCATTCGTGGATCTTTGACAGTCGTTACAGGTAGTCAGAAGCCCGAAAGTCTGACAACCAGTCTTACCAAGGGGTATCGTATTACCCAGTAACTGGGTTGTGGAGGTCAGATAGGCAGTCGCTCCATGTAAAATACTGGTATTCAGCTGCATCCGGTTAGACTGGAAGCCGACCCCAACATAGTTGGGAAAAGGCTAGGCAGATGATGATGATGACATTCCATAATAATCATCACGCCTGCATTCCTTGTAAAAAAATTTTCATTTATGATTGGGCGAAAAACTACAGTAGACAACTGTAGTTTTCCAGGAGCAAATCCAGATACAGCTCGATTTAAACTCTATGGCGGCTCGGTACATGAGGCAAGTCGCTGCACAGTAACAAGTTCGCGTATCAGCGGGGGTGAGGGGTGAGGGATGAGGTAGTGCGCAGCAAGTAGCGCACTTCAGAGCCGCCATAAAGTTTGAATCGGGCTGTACTAGGCTGCTACTGACAGCGGGATTGTCCGAAACGGTTACCGCTGGCTCGGAACATAAAGGGCTAAGGAAGGAACACGGGTGGGTTTTAGTCAGTAAGAGTCTGACACTCCCTTCCGCTCCACCTAGAGCGGGAGGAGTCATTTGATGATTTCCCATCCGCAAAAAAAAAAAGGCTGCCACTGAGAATGAAAACCAATGCCTATCCCATATTTGCCTTACTGTGTATTTTTTTGTTAGATAACAAAAATGATATATGTACACAGTAAGGCAAATTTATTTTCATGTGGGTCAGATCGTGACGAATATAAAAAAGAACTTACGGGTTTACAGGCGTAATGTTATTAAATGTTAATGACAACATATTACAATCACTAATTCGTCTACAAGGCGCGCTTGTTACGGTAATAAATCGCTTTATCACTTACTTTGTTAATGTAATTTAGAGTGATTAAAGAAAGTCATCATCTGCCTAGCCTTTTCCCAACTATGTTGGGGTCGGCTTCCAGTCTAACCGGATGCAGCTGAATACCAGTATTTCGACGGCGAAGTGCCAATACCTCCTAACTGACATTTTTTGAGAAATTCACTTTTTTATCGTTTTGAATTTAAAAGCGTTATTCGCATGTTTTAGTGAATCGCCTAAGTGTATTTTAAGTTGCAACAGCATTCAATTAAAATGTAGAAATATGTACCTCCCAATTAAACCAACGCAACGTGTCTATTTTTGAACGTTTTTTCAGTTTGTGTAAATTTTTGACTTTGTCAGTTAGGAGGTATTGGCACTTCGCCGTCGATTTGGCGTGGCGCGACTGCCTACCTGACCTCCACAACTCAGTAACTGGATAATACGAAACCACTTGGTAAGACTGGTTGGTTAGAAAAGTATACTAACGAATTTGCTCTTAGGCGGCAATACAGGCTGTCCTCCAGCCTCAGCTTTCATTCTTTCTAACTCTTCTTCTTCTAATCTCTTCTTTTCCTTCTCCGCTTCTTCTCTCGCCTTCATCTCTTGTTCACGTTCTATCGCCTTCTGTTTCTCACGTTCCATTTTTTCTAATCCTGGAAATAATGATTACAGTTCTCATCATTTTGATACATATGAAACAGGACTTGCGTTTTTTTAATAATGATTCGTATTTGTTTTAGAAAGAAAGAAAACTTTTATCTGCAGTGACCCAGAGAAAGAACAAAAATTAACAAATTGGGGGAAATAGGCGCAAAACGGACATCGCTCAGCATAATGCTGCGTCCCTATGCGAGACAGAGCCCCAGCGCTGGTGTTCATTTACGTATTTCGTGTAACCTCCATATTAGGAAGGAAGGAAGGCAGGCAGGAACTAAGGCATCCGACGAGCTAAACTGTCGTGTGGTTTGCGCGCACAAAAAAATGGTCCCTTTCCTAATTATTTCCTCCCTTTTAAACAGGGTTATTGGAAAAACACCAACAACCTCTTAAGAGGTCATTGTACTCATTATTATGAACAACTTTTACAATGGGACCAAACCTGTATTCGCGAAAAAAAAATCAGCTGCCCCCTACATTCATGTTCGCATAACTCTAGGGAACAGCTGTTTTTTTTTTTTTTTTCGCGATTTCGGATTTGGTCCTATAGTAAAAGTTGTTCATAATGATGAGTACAATGACCTTTTAAGAGGTTGTTGGTGTTTTTTCAAATAACCCTGTTATAATCCGGTTTTGGTAATCTAGCGACAAGTGGTATACTTTTTGAGAAATTAATGTTTTATTTTTAACAAAACTACTAGTATTTGTATCCTAGTTTGAGGTTTTGGGTGCCAGGCATATTGTATTGTCTTTGGTGCCAGACAGGACTTTCAGGAACTAATTACCGCTTAAAATCGGATAGGCCTTCTACCTGTTACATTATTTAAATATAATGATTGTAGATACCTTCCCTAATCCACGCCGGGAGCTGTCTTCGCTTAGCTGCGTCGATTGTTGAAGATGTTGCCATAACTGTAGGCATGACTATTGGCTCGATCACGGGCGGTATCGCTGGGGCCTTTTCTCTGTAAAATTAACAACAACAAGGAATCGTGAAATTGTACAGGCAAAATACAATAAACAATTATTATTTGTCTTGGACGAAGGCGCCTTAAAAAATATGAAGATTACAACATCTGATAGCCTTTGTGGGAGACTGGTATCAGAACTAGGAAAACCTGTCACACAGATTACCAGTTAGTAGTGTGGTGTGGTGCAGTGTAGTGTAATGTGGTGTAGTGCAGTGTGAAGTAGTGTGGTGCAGTGTAGTGTGGTGTGGTGCAGTGTGAAGTAGTGTGGTGCAGTGTAGTGTGGTGTGGTGCAGTGTAGTGTGGTGTGATGGGCAGGCTGAAAGCACATTTGTCTTGGAACAATGAGGAGGCTTTCAGTGCTATCATAATCAAAGTTCAGTATATACGTGGGGAGAACTTGCTTGCACTTTTCTTTAGTTTTATTGTATAAACAACTGCCTAGGAAACATAAGTTCGAAAGACTATTTTTACACATTTGAGTAGAGCATACATTTATTTTAATGCGTTTATGACCGTGCAAGGACGTGTTTCAGTTTAAAAAAGAATGTTTACGCAAGATTGCTTGACCGATAAACAGTTGTCGAACAATAAGAACCTTGCAGTTAATTTAGATTTCAAAGGTAGAGTGAAAAAAACACACCTTGAGCACTGCTTTTAATCATTCTTAAACGATTTAGGAGCACCACCCCATACAGAGATTAGTACAGACTGACGTAGTGCCAGGTAACCTGTTTTAAGAACATTCGCATCTGCAATACGTCGTAGGCTTTTAAAAAGGAAGATGAGATCCTAATTTTCTTGGGCAACCGATTAATGTGGGAATTAAAGTTCAGGTTTTCGTCTACAATAACACCGATATACTTGAGAAAGTCTAACTTTTAGAGTTTTGGGCATGAGCACGAGTAGGTGCTGTTGTTACATAAGGGGTTTTGAATTTGGTGGGTGTTTGTAGTCTTGTCTGTATTAAGTGAGAGTAAGTTGTTGTTTAGCCAGGTCATAACATAACTAGCGAAAAACCCATCTGAGCAAAGTGATACTCTTCCTCCGAAGTATCTCTATAGAAAAGAAAAGCCGTGTCGTCAACGAATGCTATAATCTTGCCGTTAGTAAGATATAACTGGCAGAGGTCATTGATTGAAAATTAAAAATAGGGTAGGCCCTAAAATCCTCCCTGGAATTTTCAATATTGACTTCGCAGTCATCACTTACCCACTCAGCGAGCACAACATGTTGAGCTAACCCATTCAGGTAACTTTCAATGAATTCTAGCTGTGTAGCCACGAATTCCAAGGTGTTCAAGCTTCTTCAGTAAGTGGCAAATGGTATTTAATTTCTGGAACTTGCACAATGCATTAATCAAACTAAAAGAATTCATTTCATATTCAAACATGATTGACAACAGATGAGTTGTCAATCATGCCAACTTCTTTTGGTCAACCAATGACAACAGCTAGCATTGATTGACAATAGATTTAACAGATCACAGACATGATCAGCGGGATAATTGCGTAAGGGCCTGCGCTCATTGGCGGCACGGCACGGCAAGGAATTTTTATGCGCCAGATAGAAATGTAACTTAATAGTATGACAATAAAATTGAAATTTCAATGAAACGTTATGTCGGATACCCCCTAGCTTTAGTTTTGCACCTACGATGATTATCATTGAACTTTCAATTTTATTGCCATACAATTAAGTTACATTCTTATTCGTCACACAAAAATCCCTTGCCGTGCCCTAACACGCTATCAGTGGCAATGGGTTTCATTTTGACAGTTCAACAACATCCATTGCGTTATTTACGTTGTTGAGCAGACACATTTTTCGAACATATGAAGCAATGGGTTAGCAATGTCCTTCAAAATGATTAAGATTGAGAGTGATAGTGCGTTACGCAATAAGGGTGATGGCTTTTAGACTCTTGATAGTATGTCTATGGTGATAGAATATCATATAGCGCACAAAAGTAGGTCTTTTTCTTTTTGTCAATGACAGGTCCGCCTAGGAGGTTGTCGGCTGCTTAACCGGGCTATCCTGTGGATGCCTTAATAGATGAAGGCCGCCAGCTAGGGCATAAAACTGATAAACTAAGCGACTACACGCTAAGGTCCGTACCCCACAGGGGGTGTCCCTGTGGGGTACGGACCTCGATGGGAGAGGCCAGCAAGGGACAGGCTGGATCAGATTAAAAACCAAGCGCGCGTCGGACCACGCACAATGACGGGTTCCGTAGTTGGAATGAATTTATCCCAAGAATAAACTTAACATTGTAGTTGAAAAACATGTTCTCCAATACATTCCACATGAATATGTAAGTTTGTACGTACAATATTGAGAGATTTGCCATGTTGTTTTAAGACCACAGACTTCTTATAGGTTTTCCTGTAATCTATAGGTATAAGAACTATTTTCCGTATTTTTTTTCAATATTTTAGGCTCATTAGTTTTGGAGATAAGGGGATGGTCTATTTTCTTAAATAACTTAAACATAATTTACTTTAAAATTATGAAAAAAAAAAATTTTTTTTCATTTGATAGGTCACAAGGGTCATTTAATTTTCTATTTACCCCCAAAAATGACCCCTATACTCAAAATTGATTTATTTACGTTACACGTCTTTGTTTGGGTCACAGAGATTCATGTGTACCAAATTTCAACTTAATCGGTCCATTAGATTCGGAGCAAATTGGCTGTGACAGACGGACGGACAGACACACGAGTGATCCTAAAGGGTTCCGTTTTTTCCTTTTGAGGAAAACCTTTTTTTTCCGTAAGAAAGAAAGAAAGAAAAAAGTTTATTTGGACACAGTTCGTGAAACACAAAATTAACCGTACCTCCCTAAAAAGGAGGCCTCATGATGTGACGGATACTTATATCTAGTGATTAGCATATTTGTTTTATTTAATATTGCTCCTTGCTCATAAAGCATAATAGTTGCATGGTTGGAACCTTTTGTTAACTTAGTTTTCTCCGTCACGCTTTAGCAAGGTCATCACTCAAATGGTATTGTTTCTATTTCAATACAAACTAGGCTTTATGTCATGATTTGCAGCGATAGTAATTGTACACTATGTTTAAATGATCTACTTATTATTAAAGACTCTGACGTCATTCTATTAGGAGTGGTAGAGTACTCAATGGGATTGAAGAGATAACCTTGAATTTTTAAAACGCTTTAACAGTGCAAACTTTATTTGGGACATCATCTCTCACGCATAATCTTTGCAGAAAAACTAAGGAATCACTGGTAAAATTTTATCATTGCAATTTTGTTGAGTGGTGTTTTCATCCACTGCTGGACGTAAATCTGTCCCAGACATACCCACAACGACCAGTCCTGCACTGCACGCCTACATGTTCAATTCCCGTGACCTTCACAAGACCATGAGTCCACCTTTATAGGGGGCCTACCAAGGTTGTGACTTCCGGTACTTATTAAAACATTATCCTTGTGCTGACCAACTTGGTCTGACTGGTGGTCGCAAGCGGTACTGCTGACCATGAGATCCTAGCTGGTTCAATTTCCAGGTCGGACATAGTGTTATTGGGTTTATCCATAGCGAATGTTTCATTACTAGCCTGGTGTCTGAATTTGTTGTTCGCTTGATGGCAGTTTTACATGGGACTTAAACAAAATTGGCGAATTGTGGGTGTACTACAGGTACACCTCTGCCTAACCCTTCTGGGATTACAGGCGTGATGTTATGTCATTTAGGGCTGATTTTTCAATCATCTGACAACTGTATTTGAGGAATAATTTTGAAATTATGACAGTTATTTCATACAAAAACTGTCAAACGTCAATTTTATTCTTCAAAAAAAAAGTTATCTGGCAATGGAAAAATCAGCCCCAAGTCAGTTGTTACTTTAACCCACGGAACACACGCGTGATAATGATGTGTGATGTTTAATTAGTCTAGATTTTAGAACTATCAAGCTAGAGTCTATTTTCGATAAGTGAAGATTACCTTTGTGACCTGGAACTTCTGGAAGGTTTATGATCTCTGTTCTTGCTCTTGGAGCGTCTGTCTCGACTGGAACTACTGCTCCTGCTGTTGGCCTGTTCCACTTGAGGGGCAGTCCAGTAGCCATGTTGGAATGTTGGCGCTGGCGTGCCCGATGTGTATCTGTGGTGTTAGGTTACAATTAGAGTAGGTTTTTGAGAAGAGATTGTAGGAACTGACTTGTATGTATAGTTCTTCAAGATTTGCTCATCGTTTTTTGACACTTACGGTGGCCTAATGAGAGTACTAAGTCGTAAGCGCAGCTCAACAATACCCATAGTCTACCTGAATTATGAAATCTTAAACAGGTAGAGGTTTTAGCTTGCATATTTTCTTTCACATGCAACCTTTCCGAATATTTTATAAGTTGATGGCATGTAGGTATGATATAAACATTGTTTCATATTCAGAAGGTATACTATAACCCGAGGGCCACGGAATGCGACGCTGCAAGCGAATTCGCCTTGCGCTGCAAGCATCAGCGTCGAGCGTCAAAAACAAATGTATTGTCTATTATGGACAAGGCCACAAAGTAGCGCTGCAAGCAGCAGCGAAATTTGCTACGAGCGAATTTGCACGAGCGTTGGATGATCCGACGCGCGTTTTTTAAGAGCGTCGAAAACAATTGTATGAGAACGTTCCACAGTGTACACGAAACAGACGCTCCACGCGCTCCGATAGAAGCGGTCGCTCCGCGCGTCTGCGTCTAAAACAAATTGTTTTGTTTTTGTCGCGTTTATAGTAACTAATCTAACATGAATATTGAAGAATTTATCACTGCAATCCAAAATCGACCTGCGTTATGGATGAGTTCACATCCGCAACATAAGTTTAGGAATGTTGTAAAAAAATTGTGGGAAGAAATTATAATTCTTTTTTAAGATTTATTAACAATTTTATTATAGGTATTTTTGAAGCGACATTTTCACGTGTAATGCTGTCGCGTGCTTACTCTGTACTCACAGAGCATGTTACCTTTTTTAGGGTTCCGTACCCAAAGGGTAAAAACGGGACCCTATTACTAAGACTTCGCTGTCTGTCCGTCTGTCCGTCTGTCCGTCTGGCCGTCTGTCCGTCTGTCCGTCTGTCCGTCTGTCCGTCTGTCTGTCACCAGGCTGTATCTCAAGAACCGCGATAGCTAGACTGTTGAAATTTTCACAGATGATGTATTTCTGTTGCCGCTATAACAACAAATACTAAAAACAAAATAAAATAAATATTTAAGGGGGGCTCCCATACAACAAACGCGATTTTTTTGCCCTTTTTTGCTCGATATCAAAAATGGTAATAGGTAGGCCCTTGAAATATTCACAAAATACTCAGTTGTATTTTAACTTTAATAATAAATAAAAAAAAAAAAAAAAATATTTAAGGGGGGCTCCCATACAACAAACATGTTTTTTTCGGCGTTTTTGCCTTGTGGTACGGAACCCTTCGTGTGCGAGTCCGACTCGCACTTGGCCAGTTTTTCTGTACTGAACTGATTCATTCTCCCACCGACGACGTACACGCTACAGGCGAATATTTGAAGTTCGTGGCCGTGCTTCTGACGCTTAGAAATAACGCTTGTAGCGGATTGACGCCTCAAGCGTGGCGTTATTTTCGTGGCCGAGGCATAACTGCTGCTAGAAGTAGCTGTAAAATTTTTGTACGGCGTTTTTTACATTTTTTTTACTGACTTCGAAAAAGGAGGTTTTGTATTCTTATTAATTAATATGGAAATTTAACCTGCTTTTATATCCAGAACTGTTCGATACTAAAAGATTGTCCGAAATGGATAAAATATAAAATGCTATTTACATTCCCGAGGTTTTCACTCTATGGCGACGTTATTCTGATTCGTTCATAGCAGAGATCTATCTAAATTGAATGTATTAAACTGCCGGAGTTTTAAGAGAAACTTTTTACTATTCCAATCTTTTTAAAAATTTATCTGAAAACCTTTTATTGGTGATCAGTCTATTCATTACAAAATATTATGTCATTGGTTATGGTTAACCTTGGCATTTAGATATTGTTTTAACATTCAGTGCAGCATAACTACCTACTACTTTATTTATTGTCCTGACTGAAGTTGCACTTAATTTGCATGGAAAATAAGCGAGGAGGTGAAGCTATTTAGGCACTACGAGTTATTAAAATGGTCTCGACTGGAGGACATTCGTTTGTTTTTGGTAAGACTAACATCCCCCTATGTAACTCACGTTATTCAATAAATTAAGCGCTATCTATCTACCGAGTTCTGGCTCAAGGTCTTTCAGGCTCGCAGACTGTCAGGGATCAGCGTTTGTGTACGTCCAAGTCGGCTCTGGAACACCAAGCTCTGTTCGGGGTGTACTCTGATTTGTACGGATATAATATACCCTTTTAAGTTTATTGATTTTCAAAGTAGGTAAGTTTTAGAAAAATTTAGTTTTAAATCCCCCCCTTTATAAACCACCCCTTTTGCATATTTGATTCAAATATCTTACTGCAGTGAAACAATCGATTTTGTCAGTTACAAATTGAATTTATGCAGCAGTTATTCATACCTCATGCATATTCGGGGGGAGGCTGTTTTCATTCAACTGTTTAGCATAAATATTGCTGACTGGAAATTGACCTGTTTGCTTTTGATGTTACTAGGTAAGATTGGAAATGCCGCATACTTTATTTAATAGCGCCAGAGAAAACAGGTTTTTTTTTTAAACAAAAATAAGTCTATCTGCCTAGCCTTCTACAAACTATGTTGCGGTCGGCATCCAATCTAACCGGATGCAGCTGAATACCAGTATTTTACATGGAGCGACTGCCTATCTGACCTCCACAGCCCGGTTACTAGGTAACACGATACCCCTTAGTAAGACGGGTGGTCAGACTTATGGGCTTCTGACTGACAAGCAGGGGGTCCTTCGACATCACTACATGCAAGCGCATAGTGACGTACGGCAACGATGCCACAGTATCCTTAGGCTTTATTATTGAAATTTCAATTTTATTGTCTATACTATGCTATTAAGTTTTAAGGCTCCTGCAAACAGGCGCGACACGCGATGCCACAAAGGCACCGCTCGTTGCGCGACGACTTACCAACTGAATTTCGACAAACCGTAGTACGACAAGATTTTATTCCGACAATATGGAACTCCGACATGTCTTCATTTCGACAATACTTTAGTTCGAAATTACTGAAGTCCGACACTACTGAACTCCGACAAAGCGTTTCTTCGACATGACTTAACTAGGAAACGATGCGACTTCGACGACATGCTTCTTCGACAACAATGGTAGTCCGACATGAGTCCATTTCGACGTACTCTACTCCGGCATGCTGTACTTCGACAATAGCTTACTTCGACGTGATATATCTGAGACACGATGCTACTTCGAAATTATTCTGCGACATTAGGGAACACTAAACTTGTGTATTGTTTTTATTTTTCATGGAGTAGTTTGGGAACTCTTTTTGGAGTACTTTGGGAACCACCCAGCGATACTACCTATAAAAACAATACACAAGTTTCGTATATCACAGAACATAAATACTCTAGGGAGATCTACTGGATGATTTTTTTTACCGTCTCGAAATTTTTACGGGGTGTTCTAACCATGAATATGAACAACTTTCACTATGGGAGCAACTCCAAAATCGCGAAAAAAAAAATCAGCTGTTTAATACACAAGTTCAATACCTACTTGACCAAAATGTATGAAACAGCAGATTTTTTTTTCGTGATTTCCGAGTTGGTCCCATAGTGAAAGTTGTTCATATTCATGGTTAGAACACCCCGTAAAAATTTCGAGACGGTAAAAAAAATCATCCAGTATATTGTTTGAACATATTTACCAAATACAATGGTGACAGATTGTCATCGTATTGTCAAAGAAGGTTTTCCTCTCAACTTAGTGCAGAAGTGGAGCCACCTATGTGTTACTACATATTATGTGCTAATAATGAAGCTGGAGCCTCCCGTCTCAGCCGCCGCGGGGGACGCCCCCGGCGTCGGGAGCCGCGCGACGACTCCCGGCCACCGTAGTCGCGGGCCTGCGGGCGGAGAGTAATGGGTAGCTCACCGTCCGATCAGGACCAGGCCCGTGCCGGACGGCGCGTACGTGTTCCACGCGCGCCTCAAAGAGACGTCAGCATCGAGGAGGGGCCCCCTTAGTGCCGAAGCCTGCCGGGTCAGCGGGATTGTCCGAAAGGGTTACCGCTGGCCCGGAACATAAAGGGCTAAGGAAGGAACACGGGTGGGTTTTAGTCAGTAAGAGTCTGACACTCCCTTCTGCTCCACCCAGAGCGAGAGGAGTCATTTAATGATTTCCCATGCACAAAAAAAAAAAAAAGTTTGTTCGTTTGAACGCGCTAATATCGTGCACTACCCGTCGGATTTCTTTGAACAAAAATGTAGTTTAACTAATCTTAGCACTTAGCGTTATTTGTAATTTACCGAACATGTAAACAGATGATATGAGGAAATAAGGTACTTAAAATATATTTATTTATTTTTACTTAGAAAAAATATCCACAAACGTGTAGGTTCTGCTATCATGTTGACTGATAAAAAAAAACGATACAACCTATAAAAACAATGCACAAGTTTAGTTGTTCCCTAATGTCGCAGAATAATTTCGAAGTAGCATCGTGTCTCAGATATATCACGTCGAAGTAAGCTATTGTCGAAGTACAGCATGCCGGAGTAGAGTACGTCGAAATTGACTCATGTCGGACTACCATTGTTGTCGAAGAAGCATGTCGTCGAAGTCGCATCGTTTCCTAGTTAAGTCATGTCGAAGAAACGCTTTGTCGGAGTTCAGTAGTGTCGAACTTCAGTAATTTCGAACTAAAGTATTGTCGAAATGAAGACGTGTCGGAGTTCCATATTGTCGGAATAAAATCTTGTCGTACTACGGTTTGTCGAAATTCAGTTGGTAAGTCTTGCGCGACTTGCGGTGCCTTTGTCGTGCGCGAGCCTTTATTCCTATTCGTCGCACATAACGTAGTTTCCGAGGCACAGTGGGGTCTCGATATGTAATGAATGGTCACCTATCCACGAACCGACCGCGGCAAGCGTAGCTTTACTTTGATCCACCCGTGCGGCAGTTATTACTTAGCCACGAGCCCCTTTACTAAAAATAAGTATTGTTATGTAATTTGTTTGCCACATTTCTATTCAAAGTTCCAGCATTGAGAGCAATTAATAGTAATCAGAAAGTTGTCAGTCAGTATTATAAATTATTTTGACTTTCACATGCATGAATGTGAAAGTCAAAATAATTTCCAATATGTATGCAAATTTATAATTGCTTGTTAAACCACAAAGATTAAAAACAAAATAATTACCTACTTGATATGCTAAAGAACTTCAAGGACGAAACATAATTATTTTTCACCTTTAAACTTCTTATTTCAACATAGTAATTAGCCTAATATTTAACGGGCCTTGAATATCTCATAATATATATTTCAGTCAATTACTCAACAGATTGTTTATTTTCAACCGCTGAATTGCACCAGAGTTTATTTTTACACTGTGGGCATTTACCCAGTAAGCCAAAGTAATAAATTTTCTTAGGTTATTAATAATCTGGAAAATTGAAGATATCAGAATCTGGCATATCTAATTTTTGACCAATATAGTTTGAACTGTTCTAATATTAAGCACTTGAGATTGTAATTAATCATATTATTATGGGATTATCAGTTATCACTTATTTATCAGTCTTGATAAACCTCTTATAATAACTAGGGCAGTAGATGTTAAAATATAGCAATCAATTTTAGAAATGAATGAATACATTCAATTGGAACACACAATACTTTATGCCCACAAAAGGTAGCAGCTGTTTAACAACAAAAGATTGTAGGAGTGGTTCAGTAAAATATTTATCTTTTTATCCAAACTTTTAGGTCAAACTTCTGACATAATAATATACCTATTGGTTTTATGCTTTCTGTTACGCCTTAAACGTTGTTGAACAGAAACCATTCAATCTTTTGATCTTCTTAACTGATTGGAAGACCTAATCTACTTCTGGAGGGAGGTGGGCTGATTGGAATGACCAGCGATGGCCACCATGGCCCACATACAATGATCCAGTGTGGAAACCAATCCCAGTAACATAGAACATAATTATTATGCTTTCTGTTTTCAAAGGCAGGGCAGAAGAAGTTAACCAATACAGGGTAGTAGATCTCTTTTCTAAACAGTTTTACATTTTGCAATTTGCTGTTACGGCCATACTATTGTTATAACTGGTGGCAGATACTTAAACACTCATTGTTAACACATTTGCTAAAGAAGTATACAATACAGATGAGTCACCAGTTAGGCTGGACATCATGACAATATCTTTTTACTGGAGCAATAATTTAAGGTGGAGCTGATTCAGAAATTTGTAGTTTTTTTCCACTAAATAGGTATTAATAAAACATTTGTAATGTATTATTTATTTTTGTTTCTTTATGAACCAGAACTTAAGATGTTTTTTTGCTTAACCCAGATGTCACTGATACTATTTTTTCCAGGAAAGTTAGGAAAAGGTGGCATTCTAAAAGGCCCATGGTAGGTGGTGGTGGGTTTGCATGCATTTTTGGGTCTTTTAAAAGGCCCGTTGCAGTATCTGGGTTAAAAAGACCATTGAAAAATTATAGAAATAATTAGATCCACCTTAAGTGACTAAGCCGAAGATGATCTTACCCAGGCATAGGAGCAGCTGCATCTGGTGGCACGGTGTACCCCTCAATAGGTGGCATGCCAGGATCCGGAGGTATTTTGGGCTCTCCAGGCCCTGATCCTGACCAGCCCCAACCTTGGAAGGTAATTGGAATTGTATTTATTTTAATAATTGTTCAAGGCAAAGTATGTTTGTAATATTCACTATTAGCTTTGCTCATGACCTGTCTGGGTGTATTTTGTTTTATGAAAAGTAGCTTATGTTCTTCTCCAGGTCCCAGGCTACCTATCTGTCAAACTTCATAATGATTGGTTCAGTTATTTATGGGTGAAAGGTAACATACATACAGACATACAGTTATTTTCGCATTTTAAATACTATGAATGTTATTGGTCATTATGGACCTTTTTATTAATAAGACTAGAATTGCTATTACAAGCCTATCTTATAAGATAACTGCCTATTATTTTACCATTATTGGATTCAATGAACTTAAATAAGTAAGTATTTATTTCAATCATATACATGGTTTAATTAGGATGTCATGTCTTTTCAATTCTACAATGCTAATGTTGCTAATGAACTAGTGCCATGTTTATCAGGGTTAGTAAGTAGGTACTGTCTTCTCCAAAACTCTTAACAAGTTTGGAGTGGAAGAAAATCATAGTATGTATTATATGGGTATCAAATCAGCACAGCCTAGGATAGGCTTTAAAACTAAGAGCCTTACAGAAGCTACGGAAGTTCACAGCATAGTTTACTGAGAAATGACTGATTACGATGATAGTGTTAGTATTTGATTCATAAAACAACCTGAGTATCATGAGTGAACAAATAAAATGCACTGATTGAAAGTGCAACCATACCCCATTGGTTCCAAGATCCGCCCCATGAATTCGTCGTGGAGTTCCACTCAGCGCCGGCAGGGCCATCTGAGTTGTTATCCGGGTTCTCGACCTCCATGGGTGCTTCGCCCTCTTCTTCCGCGGGCCTCAGAGCAGGTGGCGGCGGCGCTGCCACAATCGCAGCCGCTTCCTTCATAGCAATCCATTGTTGAGCTAAAGCAGCCCAGTCTACATGACTAGTATCAACATTTTGATACGCAGTGGGATTCAAAGCCCATTGCGTGGGATACGCAGTATTTGCGGCATCTCTACCGGAGTACATGATCCTTCTATTACGTCAAATTACACTTTAATAAGCAATCCATTTAGGCTCTCATAACACTAGGAACACTAATCACGTTGTACGAAATTGTTTGGTTTATAAATTAGACTAATAATTATGCTAAATTCACTAGAAAAATTCATTTCAGATTCATCCGTCTGCAGCACATTTTTCATAGACTAAAATTATTTGTTTTTTTTTTTCCAAATTGTTGTCATCTCCAGTTGTTTATGGTTTAATTATTTGGTAATGGCAATATTATCGTTGTGTATAATTGTATTGTTGTTTTACTGTTTTTATGATAATTTATGTAGTAAGTTTTGGAAATAATGTGATAAAATTAAATGATACAATTACGTTTTTGATAAAATCTCAGGACTACTCCTACGGTCCTACCATCTAGTGAATAAAATAAGAGTTATTTCAATGGTTTCAGCTAAATGTTAATAGATGGCGTTGAATAAAATATGAGGACCTAGTTATGCTACTCGGCAAAAGATGGCGCTGCACCTAAATAAACAATGTTTGAATATTTTCCACTTTCATTCTGATTCTAATAAAAATGAACTCATTGTGGCAAAGCTATTTTAATATCAATAAATTTAATAATTGTAACTTATGGCTATCAATTCTATGATGTCCTATTATAACTTAGCTGCTCCTTTACGCGGCGTCCATGCAAGGATAGGTAGGTAGGTAGGTATCAAAATATCTGGGGGCACGGGAGTGCCCCCGCCAAGACGAGCCAAGCGAAGCGCAAGGGCACTACCTACCTTTTCTCGAAGCACTTCGTCGTATTTTTGAACCCTCTTAACTTGGGTTTGGATTATACCAGATAAACAAAATTTTCGGGATATGACGTCAGTGGTTGACTTATTAAACCTATAAAGTTTCAATTGCATAGCTCTTATACTTTAGATTTTATTGATATCTAAAATACCCCGATTTCGTCACTGACTCACTGACTGATGATCATCAATATTCTTAAGGTTCTTCCTGAAGTCCTTGAAAGCTGAAATTTGGTATGTAAGCTAGTAATAGTACACAAACAACAAAAAAATCTTAAAACTTGAAACTTTTACCCCCCCAACCCCTTAAACTAGGGGGTGAAAGTTTGTATGAGACTTCCGTAAATTTTGATGTTAGAGGTCTGAAAATTTACATAGGGGGTCCTTGTTATAAATAAACCCCAAAAAAGAAAGAAAAAATGAACAACAGAAAAAATACTCGTATAAATATCATAAGCAACTTACAAAAAGAAACAACTTACAAAAAGAAATGAAATCCCACAAAAACATTTCATGTTAAATGTTGCCAAGACGAGACCATGTAGCTCGCACTGTCAAAAAGTAATCAGATCTCATGTAGAGCCAAGCTTCTAACTCTACACGCCCTAACTCTACAAGGCCTAACTTCGCAAACTCTACACCTTAGTCAATATATATGGCTTGGCCATTTCGCTACATTCACATGAGCGTAAGGTAAAAAACTCTCATACTGTTAATGGTTCTTGTAGTAACGAAACGGCCAAGCCTTAGATTTTGACTAAGGTGTAGAGTTTGCGAAGTTAGGCCTTGTAGAGTTAGGGCGTGTAGAGTTAGAAGCTTGGCTCTACATGAGATCTGATTACTTTTTGACAGTGCGAGCTACATGGTCTCGTCTTGGCAACATTTAACATGAAATGTTTTTGTGGGATTAATTTTTACTGGTAGGTAATGTGAAGTACTGTGTTCTTGTTTTAGGTATTGCAAAAGAAGTAATGAGTGTACCTAATGTGCGATTATTGTTAGCAACACCTTGGTTCGTTAAATCTAGATCAGTTTTGTAATCGTAGTCTACTTACAACATAATATTTGATAACGGCACGTAGTTGTTGTGTACATCGTTAACAAGGTAAATGACTATGATTAATAGTAAGTATAGAGGGAAAGTTTCAAAAATAATTGTATGGACAAAATATTTTAAAATTAATTTATTATTCGTCATTATTATTTATACATTTACAATCATTTGCAACCATGCATCACATATGCTTTCGAACCACTTACACAATTTGTCCACAAACTTATATTTAGATATAATTAAATTTAGACAGCGAACTCCTCTCATCACTCTTGGGGTGCGACTACGCGACCTATGCGTGTCTCACAACACTTCACTACGGGTACTTCAATCACTTACTTAACGCAAGTCTTTGTATTTGCACTAAATTAACTTAACGCTAATAAAGGTTCTTCCGCATCATGCTTTTGACTGATGAATTTTGAGTTCGTCTTTTTCCATTGCTCCTTTTTATTTAACATTTTCTGTTTCGTCGCTTCCAATTTTGATTTGGCTTTTGATAACTTTGGTGCGCTTGTCGTTTTGTCGATGCGCTCTAGAGTCTCGATAATGTTCTTAGGTTTAGATAATACTCTTCTCGTCTCCTCGCTGATTTCATCCATCGTGGAGTTCTTATTCGCGTATACTACGACGTAGTGCGAATAGGCGGAATTAGAAGGAGTGTTGATATCAGCGAAATCTCTGAAGTTAGCGAATTGGTCCTGGTTGTAATTTGGCCTGGGGTTAGCAATGTAGCCGAGTTCATACGAGGGTCTGCCATGGCCGTTGTTGTAGTAGGAGTTGTATCCATCACCGAATTCGTCTTCATCGTTCTGGGCGAAGAATGTTCCACCTCTGATGATTCCAAAGTTTCCTGAGCCGAGCAAACTGGAGCTCGCCTCAACGAGTGGAGCTGCGGTGGGAGTGCTCTGTTTACCGAAGTTATCTTGGTTTCTGTTATAGCCTCCGAACAGAGGATAGTTCAGGAGCGATCTGTAAGAGTTTGGTCTTTGACTGTAGGCTGCTTCTTGGTTGTTGAAGCCGAGTCTAAAGTTGTTTTGCTGGCGTGGTTCGAAGAGGTTTGCGAACGTCGGGAAGAATGTCTGCGAGCCTCCGACGAGCTCTATGGAGTGGTCAGTGTGGTCGTCTGATGCTGCTGCTTCAGGTTCCTGGTATTGTTGTGCGAGACCAGGGGGAGGCGCCACGGCCTCTGATATGATTTCTGATGACTCCGCATTGAGGTCCTTGGTGTCATCTGAAACAAACAATGTATTTGCATGGGAATGTGTATCGAAGATCTTAGTCTAAGTTATATCTACCAACACAATTGTATTAAGAACATCCGTTTGAGAAAGACCGATTAGAATCAAATTACTAGAAATTACATGAAATATTTCTTGATTTTGAAGTGCTGGAGCTCTCATATTACCAATGAGCTACAATTACTTCGGACCTTGATCCATCAGTTTCAATTTCTATTATACTTAAATAACGACACGCAAATATTATTTATTTCTTCAGCCGATATTCGATATCTATCAATTCTATTACATATTCAGGTAGCTCAGAACTATGTAAATTTTGTGGGCGACGTGGGCGTAGAAAAACGATTGACGTTGTATAGTTACATGCTCTTGTGACAATCTACGAGTACAGTCTGTGACGTTATAATAAAGTAATCTGCTGCCTTCTTACATGACATGGTTCCTGTTTGAATATATTTAATTAATGTATAATAGAATGCAATTGATTCTATGAAGGTTTTTGTGAGAAGCCGGATTCGGGTACGTATTTGGAAGGCATTACATTCTACTCGGCCTGTTTTAGTATAGTTCTTATCTTAATGTTTACACTGTAACGAAATAGTTTCCTGCGCAATGTTTCAACATCTGTCTAGCTTTTCCCCACAATGTTGAGGTCGGTTTTCGGTCCTAATTAGATGTGGCTGATTATTATAATTTTTCAGAACTACTGCGCAACTCAATTACTGGGAAATAGGTACCGGTCGGTCCGGTTGTCAGAATTTCAAGCATCTGGATGTTCGTAAGCGTAACAATTGTCATCGACCGTGACTGACTGTTTAACTTGTTCTTCAAGACGCGATAATCATCTCGAAAAGTAAAGAATGATCACACTTCAAGGAAAGATCACTCAATCCGCGCTGATACGAGTTCTTTGTCACAATAACATCGTAATCTTTCAAAATAGCTAAATGCAGTAATGTCATTCAAAGCTACCTATATTTATTCAAATGATAACATATCAAAAGGGATTTATAGTTCGCACTCTACTTCGTTCAATCTTATTGACTATTCATGAGAGAAATTCACAATCGGCTCAACATTGTGACACATTGTTAGACAATTTATGCAAGTAAAAGCGTTTTAGTTGCGACAGGCGACTAATAATTGTAATGCAATTGTAATGTGACATACCAGTCGTACTGAATTGACTCATTTGATTACAATATTAGGTATTAAAATAAATCGAACTATCGAACGTGATATTTTATCAGTAAGTCTACTGAATCTAAGCTTAGGTTATTTGCTTCGCTTTCTTATATTGTCCGTTAAAAATATAATGTACAAAAAGTCCGTTAATAATACTCAGGTAAAAGTTTTACAAAATCTGTCTGGGAAATTACTTTCAAGTTAACAATTTTTAAGCGTCAGCGTCGTTATCATTAATAACTTGGAAATTACCACAGCCGAACTTGAAGCCCAATGTTCACGCCGTTAAACCAACCATCAGAATGATATAATTCAATAGTTGACATGACAGGACGACGCTCTGGACTTAAACGATATTTACGTAAAGCAACGTCCACAATGGCCTTTTGAAAAGTATGCCATAGCAGATATGACTTCAACCCTAATTTAGGCCGCTCGCTAAAAAGATATCATACAGTAGGACTGTATGAAGCAGTGAACGTTCCCAGAAAGGCTGATGATGATCGCTCCCAAAATGTAAACAAACACGGACATTGCAACGCATAATGACGGAACAAAATGATGGTGGGTAAAAGCAATCCGGCAATGTATGGAAATATATTCGAGTGGAGTGCCGGCTGTTGCAATAATTTGCTATAATGGCGCCTCTAGTTACGCGCCATTACGTGTCGTATTGATGTGGTCAGTGGTCGGTGGTCAACGTCGTATGTGTAGGTAATGTTGGATAAATGTCTTGCTCTTGTTAAGTTGTTATAATCTACATCATCTAAACTCTCTTATGTTACTTCCTCTTTTCATCTCCTCATGAGGTTTCAAGTCTCAGTCTTTAATTATTTTCATCTATGGTAATGTCAGCTTTTCTTATCTTTGTGTTCCCCTCCATCATATTAAATGCTCTCTCCGTCACCTTTGACATGTGTGTCGGAAACATTGTAATATCTAAATTAACTCTTTTGCAACTTCAACACTTTTTCTAGTTAAGTTAAAAAATCCAAATTTTTCTGGTGTTATATTATCGTCATAACTTTACTGTTACATTTTAGTTATTACTTGTTAGCTCGCAAGATCGTTAGAAGTAAAGACTTTTATTAAATAGGCAGCACAATAATTGCTTCATCTACACGATTGTTTCCATTAAAGGCATGTTGACATAAATCGAAGCCATATATGGCGCGTCATGTTGCTTGACAGGTAGTAAACTATTGTCTACTCGATTCTGATGTCCTATAGTTTCTTCCTTTAGGTTCAATTTTAGATAAAAGTTGTACTTTAATTTCAATTCCTGAATTGCTCTTTATGTTTTGACGAGTATTTTTAACCATTTTCATCTAATGACTAATGATGATTAAAAAAATCCTTACTTATTTATCTCAACCACAACAGATCATCAACATCCATGTTTAATTATGTTTTGTGTTATTATTTAACTCTTGAAATCTTACACGTGTTACCATCATTACGAGTATATTCCTTGAACTAATATCAATACCTACGTGTCGCATAAATTTATCATTAACGTCTTATTACGTATGATTGCCTGTCTAGCCGTCTGTAGTGTTTTCCTGTATATCATCATCAGTTGCTTTTCTGCGTACATTATAGAGTTATCACCATTACTGCCGTATATATATATATATATGTATGCTATTGCTATACATAAAAAGGGAGAGGGCAGCTTTTCCCTGAAAATCCTGCAATAGGACAATACAGGCTAGTAATATTAGATGTAAAAAAATTGCAGTGATCTAGTGAAAAGATCGCGGTGAAGTTACAGGCAAATTAGATTTTTTAAGTAGGTATAACCTCCTCGACCGGCGATGCATACTTCAGTAGCACTCTATGCACTCAGCCACGCTACCATTCATCATGCCAGCTGGCTGAGCTGGTTAATATTTCAGCCATAACATCACAATTATGAGCTTTCCTTATAACTTACGCCGATACAAGAGACGAAAACGGACTAGATAAGCATTGATAAACGGACAAAGACTTGATTATCCTTCCAAATACATCCATGTACGCAGCAGCCCTTTATGTCTATTCTCCCTCCATATTTTAATCCACACCTGTGTTAATGAGCATGTGTCGCAATAATTCGCCATTAGCGTCTAGTTACGTATGATTACATGTCTGGTTGTTCATGTTGTGGTTTCCTGTAGAGTGTAGATTAAGTGTGAGACACGACCACCTTGTACGCAAGTATGTGCGGTCTGATATGCAATTCTAGGATATATTTTATTGTTGTAGCAATTGTACCTTTTCGATGAGTTGGTGAAAAGGTTGATAACATTCCTAAAGTAATATATTGTTATACAAATAAATTTCAAAGCGATTTTGATGTTCAAAATAAAGTCCGAAAACTTTATTTTGAACATCAAAATCGTCTTTGAAATTTTACAAATGCTTCATAATAATTATTGTTTTTTTGATTTGGGTATCTTGTATTACAAACAAAATCTTTAGTAAATAAGCTTTTGAATTAATTTAAAACGAGTTTTTTTAGCATTCATTTGTGTGTAAATATTTTCCATATTAGCATTTATCAACTATCTTATTTAGAAGTTGCATTCCGAGATGCAGTTATTTTACCTGTGCTAGTTCATCTTGCTAACAAAATTTGTTAGCTACTATTGCCAAAATTGGTCATAGATCAATGAGCCCATCTATAGCTCAAATAGAGAAACCAGCAGTAAGTGAAAACGAAGCCGTTACGTCATATGCAGGTACCTTGGTCCACCAGTTTGTGGTTTGCGGTCTCGGCTTCGTGTTTCCTACTAAAACTATTTCTAGTTCCAATTGGAATGAAATCGAATGGAACTGAAGATTGTGTTGCGACCCCAGATTAATTGAGGGCACGTAATCAGGATAGATTTGCGATGTCGTCACACGGTAAGGTAAGGAAGGACATTCCGTTGCAGTGGAGAAAATAGGGCTTACAAAAGATGAAGTAAGTTTAAACCCGTCAAGCTCTGCGCGTATCCTATGTAATACGATACAATAGAAATTCAATTGTGCCTCATTGGCGGAGCTTGAGAGGTCCCGATAAAAATAGAGAAGTTCGATTTAGAAGATAATGATTAAATCCCCTTATTTATAAACGATACTTACAGTTGAGTGATGCTTAGCGTCTGCTTAACAATACATTTTCTGACGTTTAAACGTCTCTTAAGTTTAAGCATCGTTTATGAATGAGGGAGTTAAAATCTATTTCGAAATCGTTTTATAGCGACTGCCGATTTCATTCTAAAGATGTTTCACTAAGCCATTTAGTAGTAAAAAATCCATATGTATGCACTTGTTAACAGCATACTTACATGTTTTAATTGCAATACCAATTTGTAGGTAATTTTATCTGTTCGTGATTAGATTGCCTTTAAATATAGATATAGGCATGCAATACACGCAAAGTTGCTAAAAAAAACTATTTAACGTTTGATTGAAACCTCTTTACATCATATTATGTTTGCAACATAAGATTTTACATATTACGTGTTTTAAGATAATCGAGGCTCATGCCAGTAACCTCTAACCCGGCCTACTAACATGGGTGTTCTAAAACCTAATATTTTCAAAGAAAAATAACATTGTATTTTGCAAGCGTGTCACGGGTCACGGAGAAAGTGTCGGTTGACACGGGGGTAACTTGTGACAGCGTGACAGGACTAGTTGGAGTAAATAATAGCGGTGGCGAAATGGTACGTGATGTGATTGGATGTGTTGAGATAATTGTAATGCAGCTTAGCTTGCAGTAAGAAGACTGTGTAACAACATTTAATAGACCCAGTAATATTTGCTAGATTCTCGCGTGTGTTTGTGTTTGCTACACGTTGAACAATTTATTGGAATTATTTTTGTAATAGGGTCGAATATCCACGGGGACGAGTGTTCGGGTTTAGTTGTCATTACGAGGCCCAGTTGTTTCGGAGAGTCGGGGTTGAGCTGTACCTACTCGTGAAAATACCACAAAATCAAAATGGCCTATATTTTTCCTTCAAATACGGAGAGGGATGGGTCGTTCCAATTTTTTATTTTCTTCATATTAAAAGTAGCGCAGAATGACGGACGTGACCGTTTCCCTTTGGATTGTTACGTAACAAACTGTTTTATTATACGAACATTAATTATATTGCTAAACTCATAAAAAATAAATATTTCCGCACTACAAATGGAGTGAAAGGGAAGTAAATCGTAGGCGGTATCTTTGATTTCTTAATGCGGTATTGTCAAATCCTGTTACTGTCTGATCTACGTGCGTGTTCTGTAGAGTCACGTCATCACGTGCTTCAGCGGTGCTATTCTGTAAAAATCTCACCGTGAAAACTTAGCTGAAGTGAGCGAGGAGTGAGCTGTCAATAGTGTCAATTCCTAGCAAAAACAAAGTCACTTCACCTACGTTTTCACGGTGAGATTTTTACATAATCGACCGGCAGTATTTTGTTGTTTTCTATAGATAGGCTTTTTGAAATCGCCTGTGAATTTCCTGCAAGGTAATGTCGAAAACGTGGGGCTCTTTATTGAAAAAAAAAGGAAACGTCAAATAGCCATTAAAGATCCGTTTCCATTTAAGAATCAAGACCAAATCCGTTGTATTTTATTTATTTCTTTCTAGAATCTGCAAGGTGCTCATATGACCTGATTATGTCTGGACTTGAGTTTGTTTTGATCTTTCTTCTCAGAGTAGTCGGATAGGATTCACCTAACTCATCTAGTAAAAAATTTTATTGGAGATTTTTACAGAAATAAATATAATTTATCTTAATTTTTCGATAAGCTTACATAGTCATATTATATTAAATAGTTTACATAGATACAATTTCGAAACTACATCTTACTCATGCAAGTATTCCTAACATTTAGATAAGACAACCAAAAACAATGTTGTCCAGAGAAAGTTAGAGAACTTGACCAAAAAAGTTGAAATTGACCGCATTGTCTAGTAACCTTCCTACGTCATAATGATATGTATCTTTATTGCTATTATGACGACATAAGTCGCATAACTGTGTGTGTCTTGTACTTGAAATATTTTTCTTCTAAATGATGGAGCATTATGTTATAACGATGACAGTTTTCTCATTCGTTATGATGCTATAACCGTGATGGGTTCAAAAGGTGATCATGCAAATTCGTTGTAGGTATGTGTTTCAAAATGTTGTGTTAGTTATGGCGTTTTCTAATTTAGGCACTAGGTTGCATTGCTACAGGGTTCAAAATATGACCTGGGATGTAGCATAATATGCATTTTTTTTTATAATGTCCTAAAAAAGCTAATTTAAGAATGTTAATCTAGGTCATCACTGCACTGACTTCATCATCATCATCAGGCGAAAGACGTCCACTGCTGGACATAGGCCTCCCCCAAGTTGGGGGGGTTTGCCATAATCGCCACGCTTGGCAGGCGAGTTGGCGATCGCAGTATAGTATGGTGGTGGAATGCATAGAGAACGCTGCTGCCCATTCTCCGGTACGACCCTTAGTCGCCTTTTATGACACCCACGGGAAGTATGGGGTGGTGCTATTCTTTAAGTCCGGCACTACACAGACTGCACTGACTTATTAACTGCAAAAGACGTAGTGAGGAAACCTGGACTGCGAGTGGTGAGCTTGGGGCTTTTTTCAAATGACCCCTCGCGCTCTGGGTGGAGCGGAAGGGAGTGTCAGACTCTTACTGACTAAAACCCACCCGTGTTCCTTCCTTAGCCCTTTATGTTCCGGGCCAGCGGTAACCCTTTCGGACAATCCCGCTGACCTGAGCTTGGGGCTAAGGCATTCTTTTATGGGGGACTATTTTTATTGGAGGTACAGAGACTAGTAATTTATCATATCAAAAGGATTGGCGAGTTAGTGCCAATTTTACCAATGAAACTGAACGCGATCAGCGCATCTAAACCGCGGTTTAAGAGCTGTCAGTGTCAAAATTCCACTGCACGATGACACTGACAGCAGTGACAGCTCTTGAACGTGGTGCACATCTAAGCCGCGTTCAAGAGCTGTCAGTGTCAATATTCCACTGCATGATGACACTGACAGCAGTGATAGCTCTTGAACGCGGTTTAGATGTGCACCGCGTTGAAGAGCTGTCAGTGTCATTATTCCACTGCATGATGACACTGACAGTGACAGCTCTTGAACGCGGTTTTGATGTGTTGATCACGTGCAATTTAATTCATGAAATCCGCTGTAAGTACTCGAATTATATACCTAAACGTAAGTAGACGAATACACGAGAGCAGTGGTGGCCTCGTTACCTTGTAGTACGTAGGTTGGAACCCAGTTAGGCGCTTTAGGTACTTTGTGTAAATATTTTCACCACCACTGAGAGCAGAGGAAACCGGCATACCTTAGAACCAACAATTCGAAGACGTGCGGCATCTGCCAACCCGCACTGGGCCCGCGTGGTGGATTACGGCCCACTCCCTTTCACAGAGAGCAGGCCAGGAGTGGGAACGTTATAGGCTGATTATGCTATTTTGCCAGACAAATATCCCAGATTTAAGAATAAGATATCAAAGAATTAAATCATCTATTGACCTTTTTCGATTTACTTTTTTATCCTTATGGTGTACATAATAAAGAGTATTCTATTCTATTTTGATAATTGTACTGTTATACCCATTGACCCTCACTCTTCAACCTTCGCTTAGCACCAAACTGTCAATGAGATTGACAGATCAAATCAATAAAAGCCATTAGTGTCAGATATAACAAAGACTTCAAGTATTCCTATGAGTTTTATTGACGGATCATTTATTTGTTATTTGAGTCATCGCGTAATGAGAGTGGTAGCTATAAGAGCTTCGGTTGCGTAAGTGGTTTCAATTTGTTTATTTGTTTGCACGTATCATATTTTCTGGTTCAGATACTCAACATAAAATTTAAAACGTCCTAATTACACATCACAACACAGTTTTTCATAAGTGAAGTAGGTACTTGGTTTCGCAGTATTCTATTCTACTTAGAAAATTAGATTGTCAAGTCATTTACTGGAAAAGACCACCACCACCATGACCTCCACCACCATGATCAGTAGGCCAATTCTACTAATTTAAAATGTTCAGTCTCATCTCGGCGACAAACAAATGTCAAAAACTTGTCAAAATGTAGGGAAATTAAATGTAATTTTGACAGATTGAGATTGTGATCAGACTGTGAACGCTCTTAAAATTAGTAGAATTGCCCCTAAGTGACTTTAGAATAGCTTTGATTGTCACCTGTAGAAAATTCCGACTGTAGAATATTGCAACGTTATTGTTTGTCCAAAACTCCAAACTCATTTTTTTTTTGAGTTGAAAATGTACTCACCGGCAGTAAAATCGAGCTAATTTGTGAACAAATTAAATCAATTTTTTTGGGATATTTTAATCAGTATTGATGCCGAGTAGCTTCTCTAGTTGGTCTAAGTGAATAATTTTACATTAGGTTAGTTTAAAAATGACTTGAGTAAAATACATAATTTTGCCTGATTATTTGCACAAAAAGTACTTATTCAAAACATTATGATTTATTATTTACATACTGCCATATTCAAATACTCATCGATTGATGAAATCATACCTCGAGTGCAGTGAACCAAGGCAGGGTCACTCGAACTAAAAATATAAAAGAAGCAAAATCTCTGTTTACATTCAAAAAGTTATTAAAAAGCCACATTTTAAAGGATTTTTCATTAATAAATGCTTAATATTGAGTTCAGTGGTACCAATTACTAATTTATATTGTAAAACACATAGGTACAAGTCAAAATATATATTATTAGACAATTAGTCATAATATATGAATATAATACACATAAGTACATTATTATAGTATACAATATAAAAACCTAACAAACATACACAAACAAAACATATACATACATACACTTTATTTTAATCTTATGTTCAAATAAATATATCTACAAAAATATCAATATTTTTAAATATTATAACATACGTATTTGACACTACCTACTAACTATTATATCTATATATAATAAAATAATACATAAACAAACTCAAGTAATCATAATAAATAAATTCTATGTAGTTATTTATCACCATAACTTATCAGTGATAATTTAAAAAGGTATGAACACAATAATAAAAACCATCTAAGTACTTTTATATCATAGTGAAACAGTCACTATGTCATGGGCCTTAATAAACATGTATTGTATCCTCAACTCATGCACATCTACCCGCAGTGGCGATTTCTGGCGATATGCATACGACGTCGTGCACTTATTTTCTACAACTACCCTTTTACTAAAACTGTTACAAAATCCTAATGTAATTTTGTCATAGTACTAACCCGCTACGCCAATCGGCTTTATGTATTTTTAAGTTATAATATTGTATTTTCTCTGTAAGTGATTGTGTAAATCTTTTGAGAAAATAAATGTCTAAAACCGTAAAACCGTAACTCGGGTCATTCAATATCATGATTTGACCTTACGCGTCCGAATAATATAGAGACCGTAAAATAAACTATTACCAAACGTATAATCAAGAACTTCAATGTTAGTTTGTAGATCTAACGGGATTTTTTTTGTTTTTATTTTGGGGCAAAGGTCGATAAACGTTCGGCTTACTCATCATAGAGGTGGAGTGTCCTCTTGCAAAGATATAACTTTTTTAATACGCGGAAAACGTTGATGTTTTTCACGAGCTTTGTGAAATTAAGTATTTAGAACCGTCTTCAATCTACTTTTTTTCTTGCAAGCACATTCTTTTTAGAAAAACTTGCACTGTAATTTGACTGCGGTAGACGAAATCTAAAGTTTTAAAAGATTATTGGGAATGAAATACAGCAAAATTTAAAAAAAAAACTGGCCAAGTGTTGTAAATATTTATTTTATTCTGTTTTTAGTATATTTGTTGTTATAGCGGCAACAGAAATACATCATCTGTGAAAATATCAACTGTCTAGCTATCACGGTTCATGAGATACAGCCTGGTGGCAGACAGACAGACAGACAGACGGACAGTGTAGAGTCTCAGTAATATGGTCCCGTTGTTTACTCTTTGTTTACTCTTTGGGTACGGAACCCTAAAAAGGATAAAAACAAAGGCACTTTTAGTATATGTCTGTGTGTGGATCTTGATGCGATTTTCACCCTTATTTATTAGAGAATTTATTATTGACGGAATTTTTAAGTGTATATTGCATTAATATTAATCACACTAATATTATAAAGGCGAAAGTTTGTGAGTGTGTGTGTCAGTGTGTGTGTGAGTGTGTGTGTGTTTATATGTTTGTTACTTCTTCACGCTCAAACGGCTGGACCAATTAGGATAAAATTTTCATTACGAATTTAAATTACTATTGAGCAACGTTTAATTTCACCACACCATATTTGTGAATGCAGGGCACACGCAATTTTTGGTGCAGAATGATTAAAATGCCCTGATGATAAAACAAGTGCGAAACATCTTAATACGCACAATGATCATCGCCATACAATTTACAAGTGAGTAATTAAAAATGTTAATTATTTGCAATAGGCAGCAGATTATTGCGATACACGCAATATTTTTTATTATGACCATGGCACGCACTATGCGTGGTCATAATAAAAAATATTGCTTTTGTTTATGATTTCTCAATGGAAGTTGTTTTCCTTTATTTATCGTTTTATTTGTTTATTTATACAACCGTAGGTTTTTATTACTATTGCTCATTTTACTTAGTAATTATAAGCACCTACACACGTATGTATAATCTACCTTCCTGTTTTTGTAAATGCAAACCCCCGTTATTTATAGACGTTGCTTATACAGTTCAGAGATTGTATGGTTAAAAAGTCGTTAATCATTACTTAAGGGAAAATGCGGCCGGAGACACTTTTGAAAAATCCTAAGGAAATAGTCGTAATTCGAGGTTTGGCTCTCGCCTATTTCCTCCTCCAATATTGGACCAATTTAAAAGATATTTCATACACTGAATAAGAAAGACTCGTCAAATTTGTACACTAGGCCTCTGTGGACGGCAGTTTAAATAAGTATTTTTTGAGGGTCCTAGAGCTTATAAAAATAATGTATCATCAAAAAGGAAAACATAGGGACATACAAGTAGTTAATATTTATTATTCTGTAAAAAATCATTGCTTTTTGGTCATTAACCAGAAAGAAAACAGGCGAGAGCGTGTCTATGGAGAAACCGTTCAATCTCAGAAGATCCGTTGGCCAGAACCATGATGGATCTGGTGACGATTGTTTTCTCATTAGGTCTATTTATATAAATCCATAAGTAAAATGTAGATCCATTTTACTTATTTTTTTCTATATTTTTAAGAGAATTTTAGATGTGAAAAAAAAATAATGCCACAAAAACAAATAAATATCACTAAAACAAGTGAATATCACTAATTTCAACAAATCAGTATCGCATTTCCTCTTAACTTTAAGCAACGGAAGGTTGGAAAAGGAAGGGCACTGAAACAGGACGGTTTCCTTTTAATTTTTACAAAATAATGTCTGTCTTTCTAAAAAATCTACATTTATATAATATGTAATTCATGACGAGTGACACTACGTTCAATATCGAAGATTTTTCAAAATTCCCACAGTAAGAATGTTATAAGAAATAAACGACGATAATTAATAGACAGATGACATTGTGCAATTAATTACACACAGTATGCACACAGTAATGCACAAAGAATTATCCTTTACAATAAAATCATAGAATTATATTTTTACATTTCCGCATTATCCAATTACCATATTAATGTAATAAATACCTAAAATGACCAGATTACAGCTGTAATGTCATGGAATTTCTATAACACTAGTATGTAATGACTTCCCTTTGCAAATGTCATTACAATATCATGTTTTCCTGACAGCCTGAGGAGGTAAGCAAATTACTTTTGTACAATGTTTCCTTCACTTATTCACTTATCTGATGATCAGCAGTGATTAATATGTGTAATATTTTATTGTAAAATAATGTTCCATGTGTATTTAATACAAATAATAAATAAAAATAAAATAAAATATCTTTATTTCAGACCTAAGCAGTCCATACGTAAGTAGTTAGTGGTCAGTAACAAACTGTGCTTACATGCTATGTTATTGTTGTTAGTACTTAATTCTATTTAACATAAACCTATACCTAATTCTACGCAGTGCCTTTGGATGGGGCAGTCCACTGTGATAAAAATCATTTTCAGGATGCCGTTCCGAGTGCTACGCAAACGTTGCAGTAGGGAAGCCGCTTTCTTACGCATGATGGCGTGAAAGCCATCCGTACGTGCTTCAGCAAACATTCCAGACGCACTGCAACGTCGCGGCAACCGCAACAGCATCCTGAAGGCATTGTTGTATTCACGCTTATTAATATTATAAGACACAAAGTATAAGTATATACACTATGATTCGATCTATAATAAATAATAAAATTTATTCAAAAATAGAAAGACTAACCTTAAATACATCTTTTTTTAAATCTATGTCGAGTTCCCCAGATTTGTGCCTGAAATAGGTAATCCTGTGTTTCAGGCGATTGGAGGTAACATTTATTGATTAAATAATCACATAGGTACTTAAAATATCCATCTTATTGGTACATATGTAAAAAGGTGTATAAAATTATATGATACTAACAATGTTTACTACCTAACTATGTTTCGTTGGTTATGGTTTCCTTTTGCTGCCTATTCTGATGTGGGTAAGTAATAGAATTTATTATTTGAATTAATTATTATTTTTTATCTAGGCCTCCCCTCTTATGCACGAGGTTGTGGGTTCAAATCCGGGAAAGCACCAATGTGATTTTTTCAATTCACATGTACTTTTTAATCGCGAGGAAACCTTATAGTTAAGAGGAAATGCGGGTGGTCTTTTCTCGAAACACGCTCTTTCTTTTCTTAGAAACACTCTCGTCAAATTTCTTTCTCGTTAATGACCATAAAGTAATGATTTTTTACAGAATAATAAAAAAATAACATCTTATGTTTCCCTATGTTTTCCTATTTGATTATACATTATTTTTATAAGCAAAAAACTATTATTATAACCCTTAAAAACTTTATAATTTTAATAACCCTCAAAAAATGCCGATTTAAACCGCTGTCAACAGAGGCCAGTGTACAAATTAGACAACAATTAATGAAAAAAAAAAACATATGATCACAGTTTATATCCTTCTTATTTAGTTTATGAAATATCTTTTAAATTGGTCCAATATTGGAGGAGGAAATAGGCGAGAGCCAAACCTCGAATTATGACTTCTTACTTAGGATTTTTCAAAAGTCTCTCTGACCGCTTTTCCTCAATCTGAAATTGCCAAATCGTCTTGAGCCAGTGGTGATCAATGCTCATGTCTTCTCAGTATGAGAAGTCTGTGATAAGCTTAATATTGTCCCACTGCAGGGCAAAAAAAGAATCCTTTGCCCTGTAACATATTTGTTTTGTTATTTATTTATTTGTTATAGGGCAAAGGATTCTTTTTTGCCCTGCAGTGGGACAATAATAAGCTCATCACAGGCTATATACAAAAGATAGAAAACAATCGATATAAATAATGTTGCAGTAAATATTTTTTTTCCGTATTAATATTACTCTTAAATCAACGCAATCAAACACAAAAGCTTATGGAAAGCTTTTCAAAATGTGAATGTTTACATTTAAAACGATATAATTTATTTCAGTATTCATCCACATGTCAAAACGAGTACTCTCAAGACATCGCATTGAAAGCACTTATGCAAGTGACTGTCCGTTGCCCAACGCATCTGTACCCATCTGTACAAGCGTTACTATATGGAGCGTGACATCGATTTTGTGCATACGCGTACTCCGGTTATGTGACAAATGACAACATGTGGTACGCGCGTGACGATACTCGTACTGACGTTTATGTCAAGCGTAGATATGTGCATGTCAGATTATTTAATAGTGTCTGCAGAACCAATGTGTAGAACATATTAAATTTTTGATACATAATTATATAAATATGACTAGCTTCTGCCCGCGACTTTGTCCGCGTGAACTTTCTTGATCTCCAGAAGACCCACCCCGTCGCATCGCATCGGGTCTTAGCGTGATGTTAAATAGCCTATAGCCATGAGGAGAGAGAGAAGTGAGAGAGAGAGAGAGAGAGAGAAGAGAGAGAAAGAGAGAGCAAAGAGAGAGCTAGCTATCAAATGCAAAAATATTTTTTCAAATCCGACTGGTAGGTCCAGAGATTAGGGCGATCATACAAACAAACTCTTCTGCTTTATTATTAGTATAGATATGAGATTAATTTGGGGCAACCCTAAGTTGATGGATCGATGAAGTCAAAAATAATGGTCAACTATGATGATGGGTTTATTTGCCGTTGGTTAAAGATTTCCAACCATCTTTTGTCCTTCATTTTCTAAAGGGCAATACGACATATTTTTTTTTTATACAAATAGTTCAGGACCTAATTTCCATGAAATACTAGTACTACTACTGTTTTTATTTTTATTTTGAACTCTTTTTTTGAACAGTGTTTTAATTTTGTTAGTTACTGAAGTGTCCTATTTGGTGACTGTAATTGCCCACTTTGACCTAGCAAATTTTCGGCCTGTCTTAGAACCAAAAAATCGAAGACATGTGGCATCCGCCAACCAACACTAGCCCCGCGTGGTTGTTTATGGCCCATTCCGAAAGAGTAGGCCTGTGTCCCAACAGTGGGAACATTATAGGCTGACTAGCTGCGCCCCGCAGTTTCACCCCCGTAAATGTCGATCCCGTGGGAATATCGGGATAAAAAGTAGCCTATATGTTAATCCAGGGTGTCAGCTACTTCCATACAAAATTTTATCAAAATTGGTCCAGCCGTTTGAGCGTGAAGAAGTAACAAACATATAAACACACATACACACACACTCACAAAGTTTCGCCTTTATAATATTAGTGTGATTATGCTATGTTATGCTGAGCTTGCTAATTTCACAACACTACCTATTGTCCTAAAACACACCCTGTTTTAAATATTTCTCGTGTCCCATAAGGTGTCTTGTATGACTTGTATTCACGTAAACGTATGTTACTACTCTAGTGTTGAAATAGTGCACTAATGCATGCGTGAGACTTAGAACATGTGTGTCGTTTTGTTAGGTGCACGTCTTTAAGACATTAGTGACACTTTTCGCAGAGATTTCAGTTTACGCTTAGTAATGCAGTGTTTGGTTGTAAAGGCAACACTACGAGGGCGTTGGAGTTTTGCTAAAACCGTGAAATGCCGTAATCTAGACAACTGTGTAGTAAACTAAGTTTCCTTTTTCATTTCTTAATTTTCTTTCTTTAAAGCATTTCTGCGGGGTATTTACGTAGCACATTAGCAGTAGGTCTGTGTGGTGCCGGACTTTAAAGAATAGCACCACCCCTTACTTCCCGTGGGTGTCGTAAAAGGCGACTAAGGGTCTTACCGGAGAATGGGCAGCAGCGTTCTCTGTGCATTCCACCATCATACCATACTGCGATCGCCAACCCGCCTGCCAAGCGTGGCGATTATGGCAAACCCCCCCAAAATTGGGGGAGGCCTATGTCCAGCAGTGGACGTCTATCGGTTGAAATGATGATGATGATGATGATTAGCAGTAGGAATGGCTTTCGTTTTGACAGTTCAACAACATCCATTGCGTCATTAACGTTGTTGAGCAGACAAATTTTTCGAACATGTGAAGCAATGGATTAGCAATATCCCTTCAAAATGATACAGATAGTGTTTACGCAATTAGAGTGTTGGTCTACAGAACCGGCCAAATATAAAAACAGGTAATGCTAACTCTATATTCAATGCAAAAACTTAATGATACACAACAATAACTTACCTACGTAATTAGCTTTCCTGATCATATTATTCGTGCTTAGTTCTTTTGTTCTCTTCGACTAAATGCAGGTATAATATATGTACAGAGTGGGCATAAAATCATCACGACATTTCAATGTCGTAATGTAAGATAAAGAAATACGGAACTCCATTAGAATGACGCACATTATTACATACATTTATCAGACACTCATGTATGACTATTAATAATGTCGTTCCTTGTCCGTTGTGTTACATATTTTTGGTCCATAATTAACTGCAAACAGTGGACAGCATAATTAAGCCTATGTATGTAACAAAGACCGGCCAAAAATAATTATTCGGAAGCGAAAAACTCACAATAATTAATCATGTTTGTCGAAAAAAAGGCGCAGATAATTAGTTACCCGTAATATATCAGTAACAAACTTATTCTGTTGGTTAAACTGAACAATAATTGTTCTGTATCCGCCTTGTCAAAAAAGTAGTGTTGTTAAAAATTCAACATTTATAACGTTCGAGGAAATGTTCAACAAATCAAATCATTGTATAGTTAACGCCGGTAAATTTTTCCGCGTCAATAATTCCACGCGAATTCGCACGCGAATGTTTTCGCCGCACATAATTATGTAATGTTTTTCTGCCGGACGAAAGTGTCAATGAAAAATGTACGCAAATAAATCCTCCTTGCGTCGTATTCCTTATTACTGAAGGTGATTCCCCCGACGTGAAATCAGCTTCTGTTTGAAGTTGTTTCGCTATCTTTGCCTATCCTTGGTGTTGTGAATCGCATCGTGAAGTGGACTGCGACCCCTCGGACGCTGGCCATCGACCAGTAACCATCAGTTGTTCTAGGTTATGTCCGTTCTCCCTCGCGATGAGTCCGAAAAACTGCAAAATTCTTTGCAGGCAGGTGGACGCAAATACATGCAGCTATGATTGTATAGCTTTAGCTTTAATTATATATGAGTTATTTTTTAATTTTTTTTGAAGTGAATTTTTTTTTTTGATGGGAAAAAATCATTGAACTCGCGCCACTGTTACCGTAAGCGACACCGCGTGTGTTTTGTTTATAAGACGATTAAAAAAATACCCGCTTCGGATGTGTTTAGCTGTCCTCGAGATGTACTCAGTTTTAATGCATATCTGATATGTCAGTGACTGATGGGCAAAGTATTCTGTTTGTGTTTTGTTTTCGGCACTTCTGGAGTGCCACTGTTTTTTTTTTTTTGGAAATTATGCTTATGTATTGCCTTATCCTGCCTGTGTTCCAGCAGTGGGCACATTATAGGCTGATTATGACTGCCCTATCTATAGTTAACTCATAGTTTTATCGACAGTATCTTTACAATAACTTCATACAAAAGTAGTAGAGGAGACCGTCTGTCGAGGACAAGTTGCTTTTAATCAAAAACGTATGAAAAATACTCTGCATTTGGAAGCTTAATCAGAATGTTATCGCGTTTATTCAGCAGGCTACACTTAAAAGGCATTAGCGTAAGACCTACCACAAGGAGCCTTTTCACAACATTCCAGCCGATAAGATCGACCGTGAAGGTCATTCGGCCAGCCAAAACGGGTTCTTATCGATTCGGGTTCGATTCGCATTCCGAATAATTTTGTGGGTGTCGGTCTTTATACCTGTTGATGAAAGTGGTTTTAAAAAAAGTCTGGTGTGTATCTTATTGTGTTTTAATTTTGGTGATACATGAGGGGTGTGTTTTTTGAGAAAGGATTTATTGGTTTGTTTTGGTGTTTAATATTTCTTATTGGAACTTAGCCGGTTTAGCCTGAACCTGTAGTATTGTCTCTCCTTTCTCCCTTAATCCATCCAAAGGTTGTCTTTGAAAGATCGGTTTTAGCGATAAGACCGCCTATTGTGTAACCCTTGTAAAATGTATAAGTACATTGATATCTGGAATTTTTATGGTGTACATAATAAAGAGTATTCTAACTATGTTACGATAAAACAGAAAGGAGTATTATAAAATCTGCTATGTTAGTAATAGTTTCAGTTTCTAATTCATCAAAATGTACAAACTGCAAATCATAAGGAAAAAGGAAATCACTGACAGAAGCATAATGTTTCCAACTTATAATAAAATCATAACTTTCTTAACAAAATGGCACTAAATTACAGTCACATTTAACAGCATACCATTAAACATTGCTTCCTCAGCTACTTACGTGCTACCGGCGCTTTTAACAACATAAATAATATAGATCATCATTTCGGCTGTGCAATTTCGAAACTTAGCAACTGACATTAAAAAATAAAATCGATTTTATTTTTTAATGTCACAATTTGCACAGCCGCTTTATAGAGCTGTTTTGGCGTTTGAATGACATTGACAGGGAGGCGTTGTTGGTAAACATGGTGTGAAATGAAGTGAAGAGGGCAGTGGCGGTCCAATGGCAACCGTGTGGATTAGAACCCAAGCAGGCACTTTACTTTGTGTATATTATTTCATCACCACTGCTCTCAAACCAGCGAAGGAAAACATCGTGAGGAAACCAGCATGGCCTAGAACCAAAATTTTGAAGACATTGACATGCGCGTGGTGGATTATGGCCCACTCCCTCTTAAAGAGAGGAGGCCTGTGTCGCAGCAGTGGGAACATTATAGGCTGATTATGCTATGGTGTGAAATTGTATTTAAAAAACAAGATGGTGACGTTAGTTCAGATTTTTGCCTTGCGTTAAAAGATCCTGGTCCAACTATATAACATTAATTTCCTGTCAATAAATATGTCACCACACAATCCATAAAGGAAACATCACATTAAACCAATTTTCCTTTCTAGGACGTACACGCGTTGATGAGTCAGTGAGGCGCAAGCGGTAATTTTTTCCACGCGACTTCGCTTCCATTACGTAACGTAACGCGTTGAGGTAACGTTTACAACTTTGCTATGTCATTACGTTACTATCTCAGCCGTTTTGTTACTCGATCAGGGACGTGCCATGTTGCGTGCGAGCTTGCGGATATTGTTGTGTGATTGTGGTAACACCACTAGTTAAAGTGTTCAATTTTAGTAACACGAGCGAGAAGTATATACATTTATTTCTTACTAGCTGTTGCCCGCGACTTTGTCTGTATTCTAGGATGAAAAGTAGCCTATGTCCTTCTCCAGGTCATGGTCTACCCAAATCCAAATCCGTTCAGCCGTTTTAGCGTGAAAGCGTAACAAACAAACTTACTTTCGCATTTATAATATTAAAAATAGTTAGGATGACATGCTCTCTAAAGAAACGATGGATGGAATGCGTGGAAAATGATAGTGGGTAAAAAGGAGGTGACTACTGAGATGACCACTAATAACGATGTATGGAAGAAGGAGACATGTTGCGCCGACCCCAAATAAATGGGATACGGCAGGACGATGATGATGGTGCTCTAAGGGTACCTAGTGTTAAACAAAACAGTATTGGAAACTTAAACTACAGAAGAGTTGCAGCTATTAGGTAATGTATGAATTAAATTATGATTACTAAAATTGCACTGAACGTGCCTCGAAGCTAAATATTATGATTACTTAATCGCGTTGCAGACATCACATTAAACGAACGATCGACATCACATGTTTCTTTGGTACATCACTAATTCACCCTAATTATAACCTATCATCTAAAATTCGTACGTCAAGGTGTTACTAAAGCCATAACGTCTAATAGATATATTTATTACAGGTCATAAGTCTATGGTACAGTAATACCACACAATATTCGTGCTTCTGTCAGTAACGTTCAAAATGATTTTAATCTTATAAGCCGACACGAACTTTTTGTGGTGCTTCTGGTCTTGTCCAATGCTTGTTAAACGACAAACGATTATTATAAGCCTCCTTCCTCATTTTCTAGAACACTGAGCAGTTTGCACTTTGTTGATTTAAAAACATCTTAGATTTGATCAATCTTCGTTTCTATTATTCTTTTTTATTCATTTTTCATCATTTTTTTCCGAACGGTTAAGGTTATCCTTCTCTTCATACGATACTCTTTATTCTCTTCCTCTGATAACTGTAAATTCATAATATATTCTTCTTACTGTGTAACTATGTTCTTATCTAGTTCAGGATTTCGTACCAACATTATCGCCTTTATCGTTCTTGGGTCTACAACACACGGTCAGGTCAAGTTTTGAACGAACGTCAAAACCGTACGTCAAATTTCGATCTTCGTCAGAACCCATAAGTCATAAGATAACCTACATTTTAATACTACAACAGTAAGCTGTTACTGATTTACCTCTGCATAACAACAATGCGGCTAACGATGCCTATAATATTGACGGCGGCGCTGTGTGCATTATCCCATCATTGGCATTAGAGAGGTCCCTGCTCAAGGATGCATTGCTTAGAGCTAAATTTATTGTGTCTCACTGTTGGACGTGACTGTTTATATAATAGTCTTTATGTAGTCTTAGTAGCACGTTTTATTGTTCAAATATATAGCTGTAAATGTGCATGGTTGCATGGGATGCAAGTATTGGAGGCAGCGTCCTCACGAAAATCAAACTAAGATATCATTTCGGATATATAAATCAACGCCCTCGATGTTCCCACGCCTTCCTGATGTTTGAGATTTGAAAATATATTTAATATGGACGTTCAAATTGGCCGTTGGTCTTGCTTTTCCATATGCGAGTGATTTATTTATGGTGAAGATCTCCTTGCCACAGTACAATTTTATGGAGAATAAAACTTGATTTAACAGTTCTAACCTCCATGCTGAAAACGTTACAAGGAACTTTAATGAATTCGTTATTGAATCAATTTTGTTCGAAGATATTCATGTCTGCCACATGCACATTTCGTTGCTCTCTATCCGATTGTTTCTAAACAGGAACTCGAGAAAGTAGACCAACTAGTTGCATTATCAAAAAGATGTCTACAGAGGATTAAATCATCACCAGTAATGCACTCACGAGCAGTCACGACTTCTTTTCAGATATTTCGAAAGCTTATGAAGATGATACAATATCCCACAGTATAAAGGTGGAAAGTACAGTCGAACAAAGAGTTTGGTATACAGGCAACAATATGAATTTTAACACATAAGATAACATCATGCCTGTATTCCTCGAAGGGTTAGGCAGCGGTATTAGTACGCCCACATTTCGGCAGTCCCACGAAGGCCGACCCTATTGCCATCAACCGGGCCTAAATTCGGATTCCAGGTTGCACTGATAAATTCTATTGCAAAATTTAATAACACTGCCCGATCTGGGAATCGTACCCAGGATCTCATGCTCAGCAGTTGCGCTCATCTTTCATTTTAATTGTGTGCGTAATAACTTTTACTCTTGGAATATTCTTAAAAGAGTGATTTAAAAGTTTAAACAATCACAATATTTTTTTAAGGTGCAAGTTACCTGTGTACTAAACTCTTTGTTCAACTGTACTTCGAAGTTCTAAGCTCACTTCCCGATGATGTAAGATAAGTAATCGATCTCATTTGTCAAATCATTAAGTCGTCTCTCTTTAATGTGGACTAATGAACTTTTGTGCAAGCAACAACTTACAAAGATGTGAAGATTGTTATTGTTTTGTTAACGTTACGTGGGCGTAAGGCTTGGTGTCATGTTGAATACGTTTGTCACTTCGTTGAGAAAGAGTCTGGTGAAATAGATCAAACGATAGTTGTCATTTGGGTACGATGTTTTTGACATCACAATCATCCTATAACTTTCCCACTGCAGGAACACAGGGGCCCAAGTCTGCTATTTTTATAAATTCGTCACTCCAACACGATCCCACCACCATCCCATTGTCATTTTGCTAAAAGTTCGTAATCTGCTAAATTCATAATGGTTGATCATTGGTCGGTCAATGGCACAGAACATATACGATACCCGTAACAAATTAAAAGCAATGACTGCACAATAACGTTCTAATGGTAGGTCACTGATCAAAGGAACCGTCAAAAATTTAGCAGATTATCGCATATGACAGTAATTCATTTTTCATTAAGTATGAGATTACCATTCTATGCCATTTCTTTCAATGGACTGTCAGTGATTGACCATTGGAAAGTCATAATGCCGCCATTATATTAGTAGATTACCAAACTTGTCAAAATCAACAATTATGAAATCAATGATAGACCATTCTGACACTATTGTAATAGCAGACTCGAGGCCCTGGTCTCCTGTCTGTGAGACTAAGTGGACCGTTATCTCCATCATCATCATGTTTTTGACATAAGCCTATGTATTTTTCTTTATTAATTTTTAGTATTTTTATGAAAACGAAACGTAACTCTTGATGTAAAATAAAAAAATCCAAATATTTTATTTCACATATATGGCAAGGTATATGTGAAACGGGCACTTATGAAACGTCAGAAGCTCGGTGCACGGTTCGAATTGGTCGTTTGCTATGGACAAGAGCCGGCAAGAAACTCCACGGTATAATAGTAAAAGATAAAAATACATAGTATATTTTCTCAACTTCTTCATTGTCGTCGAGCATTGTTCATTTCCTCTTTTGATCAGCCAAAGATAAGTCTTTCTTGAAGCCATCGACACTTTGCTTGGTTCTTGAAAATTAGCGAATAATATTAATTCATTATGAAATTGACCCTTATTGGAAAGTCTACTAAGTTCTTTAACGTTTTAGTTCAAGTACTTGTTGTTTGAATCTTTAGGAAATCATATGGTTCTAGAAGCTTATATAATTAACGGAATCACAAGCATTAAGATAGGTATACGATAGTCATGGTCATGAGCTGTTTCTAATCAGCTCTGTTGATCACTGAGTTGGCTCTCACTTCGTGGTCGTTATAGTCAAAACATTGAATAAATAGGTAAATGTACAGACGTCAGCGCATCAAGCTCCCGAAACTGTAAAATTTTCCCAATCAACTTTGACCCTAATGCTTTAGCGATAAAGTTGAAAATCTATTAAAGGTACTTGACAGATAGTAGTAGCTTGATGTGTTGGCGTCTATACATAATCATATTTGAACACAATTTTGCGACCAACCTCTTTTTTATTATTCTATCATGGTACGTAGACTAAAATGAGGGTAACGAGTATTTGAGTAAGTATGTGTTTTCATCCGCTATAATATATTTAAGGAAACCATGTCGGTGTTTAAGGTTGACTCTGATTTGCCTGCAGATAAACTAGAATTATTTGTCACAGATATTCGTAAATACAATGACGGTAGTCCGGTACTTATAAGGTATAAGTAAATAAACATTAACAACTTTACAAATGAAATAAAGTAATCACATTATATAATTATCTTCTTATTCAATCTATGTTATATCAGAGCGAAATATTTTAAATCTGAGGCAAGTTAAATTGAACTGTCATCATTGGTATCGTTTTTAAATTTGAAATCCGGTTGCGGTTGATCTAGAACTTACTGATTAAGATAGAGATATCTAATACCAAAATAATAGCAGACAAATAGAACCCAATTTAAGAAGTCCTAATTAAGTAGAAATTAGTATTAGGCTTGTGCTTCAATCAAGTAGTGGAATGTAACTTGAGTTTGCTTAAAGTTGAAGTCGAAATAATTTCTGACAACAAGTGTATTGAATTGTACCTATATAAAATCGAGTACGAGCCATTTCATCAGCACCAACCAATTAACTAGTGGACACAAAAGTACTCTGAACTATGATGTCCAATTAGTACTGGTATCAAGTCATCATATTACAGTTACTGGATAATTCTCTACCATTATCGGCTGCCTTCCTTCTTCTAAAATTGCATAACCTCCAATAGAAAGGTATGTTTCATGGGATCCACTTTGCCCTTTAGTGAGTTTAATTTTCATACAACTATAAGTTGGAAGACGAATATTTATAGTGGAGGCGTGTCTAAACAAAATTGATGTCTAATTGTTCTTTGTTACATAAACAGTTGTTGATTCGTTGTCTAGTATTGCAATATGTGCATTATGTTGAAGACTGCAGGTGTTTGAATTAAGGGTGTTATTAGATCTTGCAATAAAACGTGAAAAGTACACAATTTCTGGGTAAAGAGTACGCAGGTTATCCCATTAGATGACGTAAGTAAAGCTGGAGATTATGTCACGAAGTTTGTAGTTTTGTGTGAACAAATATTTGAACATGTCATTGCTCAGTGCCATTAACGCACTGTAGCTTTATGTGCGAATAAAACAGATACAGACCAAGACATTGCTTGCTTAAGACAAGACAAAAATACGTATCTATGTATATCTTCTAAATCGGAGACTGTTTTTTGGATAACATAAAAAACCTTACCACTATACAGATGCGTTTTAATAGCATAATGGTGTGAAAACACATATCATTAATAAATTAAACAAACAATTACAGTAAAAGTTAAAATCACACTAAAGATATCTCAAATTAATACATTAGTAACGAAATTCGGTCTGTTTCGAAATTTTTAACGGCTCTGTTGATCTTGGCTGCAAGGACAAGGCATCATTCTGAACATGAACAAGACAATGCAGCTTCTAGAGAATATAGAAAATAGTCATTTAGTAGTTTAGGTTTTTTACTTGTTGCAAGCGAATCTGAATGCAGTTAAATTTTTTGGTTTCTAGAGATAGCAACCGGCAAGAAATTCCTTGGCTTAATTTGAACTAAAATAGACGTTACTGTATCATTGTAAACTTTTGATAGGATACATTTTTACCTTCCCTTTATCATACTCTTTGTTGTTGATACGTTTGTTTCCTTTACTCGTTTTTTTGATAGTCTGAGGCACGTTTTGTTGTTTGTCTTATATTCGCCACATTGTCAAACCATTTAGGCGTTCCGCAAGGTATCATTCTGGGACCTTCTAAGCGTTTTTTTCTAAGATTTGTTTGATTTCCTAGACTTGGTTGTATTTTGACTCTGAATAAAATGATCAATTGAAAGGGCGATATAATAAAGTTACAATACCAGGACATCAGTCCTTAATTGCCAATTAGTATGCGGAATTACCTGAGTCACTTTATTATGTTTTATTAATAGCTCCGTTTATGCTGCGTTCACTGACCACAATCTTAGTCGAGTACGTCCTGTTCAATGAGAAAGTGAGGTCAAAGTTATAAAACGAAAAAATAAAACAAAATAGAGCAGCTGTCTTTATCGATTTGATCGAATTATAACACATTGACAACTGTCAATTTGTTAAAATGGCGGCAAATGAAACGAAAGTGAGTCAGCAAGACAAGTCATGACAGAATAAGATCGTGTCGATGCTTGTCTTATTTACATCTAAGTCTTTGTTCTTAGGTTATTTATTGACACATTTAAATTAAGGTTATATATATATTTGATTGTGTCACCTTATGCCAACTTTTCATGCAGTCGATAGGTTCCCAACATACATAGTTGGGATCGGTTCCAGTATAACTGGATGCAGCTGAATACTAGTGTTTTACATGGAGCGTCTGTCTATCTGACCTCCACAACCCAGTTACTGGTTAACACCGATATCCCTTGGTAAGACTGGTTGTCAGACATTTCGTTACTACCCGTAACGACTAAATGACAGCCAACGGCATAACGTGCTTTTTGAGGCAAGGAGGAGTCTCGATATGCTATGGATGGTCATCCATCTACGAACCGACCGCGCCAAGCGTAGCTTAACCTTGGAACAATCCGTGCGGCTGCTGCATTATTTAGCCACGAACCCCTCAAGCCGAGGCATTTATCCAGCAGTGATCTGCAATATGCTGAAGAGGATTGTAATACTGTCTTAAGGATCTTCAGATATTCTATCAATGTGTTTTAGGGCCAAGCAAGCTTTTGCTAACAAATGCAAGTCTCATTGTGTTGGGATACGAAATTCAACCGAAATTAACCATTACCAGCATTATATTGAACTTCATCTACACAATACAGATGATGAACCACTATACCAGCGGCGCTGCGACACTTATTTTTAAACGTCGCACCATCATGCTGAGATGTGGGGGGCTTTTGGCCTCGTCCAGGACTTTCTGTTTTTATTTTCATTTTGCTTTTGTTTTTTTTTGTGTATAAGTATGTGTGTTTAGTTTAGTGCGAGTCCCAATAAAAACTTCTTCCTTATTTCTTTGTAACGTTCACTAACAATATTTTTATATTCATAGACATCTTTTCGAGATATACATTTCAATTTGTTGCATTCAGTACGTGACACGACACTTGACACTTAACACACAAATCATAGGAGAGTACTACAATCTGCTTTAACTACGTCTTACATAACGAATCGAGACGTAAAGTCAAAGTGACGTGCATCAATTATGACATCGATTTTATGCGTTGAGCGATCGATTACCGACCGGATGTTTGGTGTCAATACTACCAAGGCTTTTACTGTTTGTAAACATTCGAGCATCGTATTACGACAGATGGTATATGAAGGGTCAAGAAAACTTTGTAAATGTTTAGGTACAGTCAACAAAAGAGGTTAGTAACCAGGCATTTTACTAGGTACCTAACTAACTGGAAACAAAGCTGTTCATGTGTTCCAAAGTCAAATATTTGAATATTATTCGCCTAAGTATAAACAACAACAAAGAACAATGGCCAATCTCCTTCATGCTTGGACTAGAAAAATGATAATACTAAACCCAAAAATGCAGTTAACCTTTTGAATACAAGACATAATCAAGTTAGTATTCAAAAAGTTAGCTGCAAGTAGGAAAATAATATAGGATTCAGACTTATTTAGGTTCTGGATGAGGTTTCACTATGGTGGCACCCTCCTTAATATGGTTTTGAGAACGAAACAACAGGATTTTTTTTTTAAATATCGAAAATCACAGGAATCCTAGTCTTGTTAAGGTTTAGGTATTATTTAACTTGATACCTTTCAAGAATTCAACAGACACATGCAACTATGCTTCTAAGATTAATAAGCGTGATAAGATCACGTTACAATAAGTACCTAAAAACCTATGATAATGTGTTAGAGTAATTAAAACTATACGTTAATGAGTATTTCGTTAGATATTAACATACGACCTTAGTGCTGAGTTAATAAAGAACAACCTTCATTTACAGTACTAAACATTCTATTAGTTTTATTGTTGAATACATTAACGGTTATAAAAACAGTGATAGGGTTAAGATATCGAATTGTAAGAGGATTCTGTGCCCGATATATGTGTTAAGAATGAAGATTGTTGGTGCTTGAATTGGCCAATGTTTGCCACACTTCCAGGCGTATAAAGTCCTAGTGTATTTTGAATGCGTACTTTATTCAGATGTGCGTGGTGTTTTGACCTAGATTGTGTGTTTTCTTCTGCCTCTGATTCTGGCCACCTTGTTGGTCTAGTGATAGCAAGCGCTACTGTGACCATGGGTCCTGGGTTCGATGTCCAGGTCGGGCAAAGTGGCGTTAGGTTTTTCTATTAGGAATTTCCCAGTAGAGTTCCATTAGGAGTTCTAGCAGATTCGAGGTCAAGACTAGTGCCCGGTTGATGTCATTTGGCTTTCCCCCTATAAGTATGCGGGATCGACGGATATAGTTGAAGTTTAGTAAGAAGCCAATGGATGTTGTCGACTGAAATTTAATTTGATAAATGAGCTGTTTGTTTTCTATTAATAAAACTAAATTTTATTCGAGAACATCTATCGGTTACTTACTAAACTTCAACTATATCCGACGATCCTGCATACTTATCTCTTTTGTCGACTGTGCATACGGTGACACATCAAGCTATACATTTCCAGTTTTAGCTGACCTCGCATTATACAGGGTTATTGGTAAAACATTAACAACCTGAAACCGCGAAGAAAAAATCAGCAGTTCCCTACATTTTGACGAGTTATACGAACATAAATGTAGGGAACAGTTGATTTTTTTTCGCGTTTTCAGGTTTGGTCCCATAGTAAAAGTTGTTCATAATGATGAGTACAATGGCCTCTTAAGAGGTTGTTAATGTTTTACCAATAACCCTGTAAAGTTTTTTCGTACTATCAGAAGTCAGCTTACACTGGTTATCTGTAGCTTGATGTGTAGCCGTGCGTACACCTCTGCCTTACCATAATTTATGTTATATTTTCTAATCATTGATATAATTCTGTTATTTCATATACTTAAGTTATATAACATTATCATTCAAACATCTTTGTAGGCACACTTTGTACCTGTCTACTCTCTCATGTCTCGAGAAAAGTTTCTTGTCACATTCACTTACATCATACATTGTAAAACAAGTAAATATGATTGTAGGTTAATTAAGTGACAGCGGTATTAACATAGGAAGGTACCTGCATGTTGTCGACCCTAATTGTTAGGGCGTTAACACATTGATGCTTAAAAAATGTCTAAAGGTACTATTTGGAACCGAGCTGCCAACTGCAACTGTCGACAGCACGTGCAACGACTGCATGAGCTACTGCACGAGCCAGACACGAGCGAGGCATGAGCCGCTGCACGTTGCAGTTGGCAGCTCGGTTCCAAATAGTACCTTTACGCACAAGGTCTATAACTCTTGCAAGTTACGATCACGGTAATATTATAGCGTGCTACGACCTTTAAGTATTTTGTGCCAAAATTGTCAAAAAACAACACTTTACAAATTTCCAGAAGATCAATTTTAACTGGAAAGCATATTCAGCAGGGTAATTGCGTAACACACCATCAGTAGCAATGGGTTTCATTTTGACAGTTGAACAACATCCATTGCGTTATTTACGTTGTTGTACAAACACATTTTTCGAACATATGAAGCAATAGATTAGCAATATGCTTCAAAATGATTCAAATTGATAGTAATAGTGTGTTACGCAATTAGGGTGCAGGTCATTCTTGCAATGTCACTCTGGCTGTCTGTTCGGGTGCTTTACCTATATCTTGAATAACAATGATCCGATTCATGTATCGTAAGTGTGGATTTGGGAAAAACTATTCACATTCAACGATGAAGCTAAAAGCTCTGTAGCGGTATCTACAACGCCACATGCGTACAACGCGTCATACTGACGTCACGCAAAATCCTGCATCGCGCAAGCAGAGTTTACCGCGCAACTAGCATAGATACAACGGCCCGAATGACATGAATCATCGGGCGGTTGCCCGCCAGACACAATACACCCGTCTGGTCGGAGGATCCTTCATTTTCTATAGAGTATGAGTGAACTTTACACCCTGTTCCCCATCCCTCTATAGCTCCATATAAAATTGATCAGCAATAGCTACTAGAGAAGACGGTACAGTAATTGCACAAGACTTTCCGTTACCGGTTATTTAATTCCGTGACAAACGCGACAACATTAAAACCTGCTGTGTCCGCTCCCTAAGAAGCCCTCAAGCTGTCACAATATTCTGTAGTGACGTAATAGTAGCCCAAGTACCTCTCTATTAATACCTACCATACCTCTCGTGAAGGTATTTATGGAGTATGTCTATGTACGGAACCTCTCACGGAAGTACTGATAGGAAGCGAACGTCCCACGTTTTTCTGATCACTACTAAGATTCCGATTATTGCGTTGTGTGTCGGGTAGTTTTGTGTTTTTGGTGTGATATTCTTTTTATTACGTACTGCGTGTAAAGTTAGAATTGTTGATAAATATATAGGGTGTTTGGAAGCTGGATGCAAAGCCTTAAGAGGGGACGGGGCTTGCGGGGTTTGAAAAATAGGTATTTGAAGAAACTATTGCCGTCGCCTTACGTCAAGTCTGCACCCGTAGTGTGTGATAGGGACAGCTGCAGCTTAGACCGAAATTATCACAAAAATTTTGACGAGATTGACGTTTCATATTCCCCTTTTTTCTCCTCGAAAACTCAGCCGATTCAATTATTTTTTACATTAACATTTTAAGAAAGAGTATGTGTAGGTTCCTAACATTTTTTAATGTTAAAAACTATTCTAAAGACGGTAGTTCTCTAATCACGGCGGCAAAAATAGGGCATTTTTTGTAATTTTTAGAGGGTCATATTTTCTTTACTAATCAGTTGCTGAAAAAAAGAAAATGACAGGGACGTATTTACAGCAGACCTGGATTTTATGAAAAAAAAAAATTGCTCTAGCGGCACTATTCAGGAAGAAAACAGGGGAATACATTTCTACAATATACATTTATATAATATACAATCCATTGCTTCGTATGGTCGAAAAATTTGTCTGCTCAACATCATAAATAACGCAATGAATGTCAAAATGCCATTGCTACTCTTAGTTTCTCATCCCAGCAGTTAGAACGTTATAGAATAAGAATGATACGGGTGTACCTACTAAGTTCTTCACAAAGGTAAGTTTACGTCTTTGAAGCTTTTCGTCTTCTCTTAGAGTTCGACAGCCAAGCTAAAAAGGTAGGTAGGTAGGTCTTTAAAAGATCGCTTTTAGCGATAAGACCGCCCATTGTGTCACCCTTTGTACAGTTTCTATACCTTATGTCTGTAATTAATATGGTGTACATAATAAAAAGTATTCTATTCTATTCTACCTTAAGCATCTAGTAATGTCGTTGGAAGGCAAAAAGAGAAAAGCATTCTGACTGAACTAACTTGTACTCTAACCCATAAGTAACTCTTCCTAACCCCATGTTTATTACTAAAGATGAAGCGATCATTACCTGCGCTAACCACGCCAAGAAGATACGAAAATAACATAACATCATCGTAGGCAACACGTAACAACGGTAAAGGGTTAATATTAGCTTATTATCGTGATATAACGAAAGTAACGTATACCTCCGTCTACTCATTATGAAAGTGTATCTTAAAACTTAGTTTAGAGGCACTTTTGGCTTGTGAAGTGAGGTTTAACAACCGATTTGTGTGTTACACTAACCTTTGCACGTAATTTGATGTTTATTGCTAAATCAGACAAACTATAAACATCGTAAGGTCTACCTAGAGCTTCTTGTCAAAATCAAAATCAAAATGTTTTATTTCACATAAACCTACATGGGCACTTATGAAACGTCAGAAGCTAGGTGCACGGTATGTTTCCTATGGAGAAGAACCGGCAAGAAACTCCATGGTTACTCTTTTTAAAAATAATTGGCTTTTACAATGTTTCCAGATTACAGTAGGCATGGGAGGACAGCGCAGGCCTGTCAACAAGTACCAAGTACTTGATAAAATAGAAAATGGTCTACAGATCTAAAGTCTATAAGGCCTACAAAGTCCTCACATTTACACTTGTGAAAGATTTTGCCCAATGAAGTGTACGCTCTTGTCTTCTGTACGCTCTTGCCTTGCCTTTTCGATTAGCCACGTTGCTTTAGTAATACTGGCAGTAATATTCGAGCACACGATGTCGTAAAATAATGAAATATCGATAAATGATAAATGATTTTATTACCGTAAGTAGGTTTGTACCAACACTTTTACACGTCAATCATAATTATTTTAGAAACTAGATGAGGTCGGTGTTTCCTATCTGACTACTCTGAGAAGAAAGACCGAAACAAACTCAGGGGTCACAGTCACTTTTAAAGTCCAGACATAATCTTGGTCAGATCATGTGAAGACCATGTCAGTCATCGTGCAGCTCAACTCAAAACTTAGAATTGACGAACAATACCAAAGAGACATTTGGGTAGGCCGCATAAAATACTTAACTGCCAGACCATGACAAAACTAAAATAAAGAAAAAAAAAAAAAGAAAAACAAATGACCCATATAGTCTTCACATTCACAATAATTAAAATAATAAACCTATGATACTTTACAAAGTAAGCAATATATGTCATTGTTTATGTTACCGGTCAAACCTGATTTTAGGATGAACTAGGGTTTAAAGTATCCTTACCAAACCTAACCTCGGGGTGCCCTACGCTCGCTCTTGCATCCTATGTCGCCGGTGAACTGGTTTGGCCTAGGCGAAACTAGTTCATCCTAAAATCGGGTGTGGCCGGTAACATATATATAAAATACTTTAATGTCAATTTGTATATAAAAATTATTTGATATTATATCAAGCAGAGACATTGTTTTGTTAAAGATGGTGGTAGGCCCCCAGATGGCGCAAAATAGAATGCAATGGTAATCAGCCAGGTCACCAGCGAGTTCAGTGATGCGCAAAAAATACAATAAAGAAGATAAAGAAACCATTCACACAATACAGCTATAACAAAGTTACTGTGACCAAATTAGGTTTCAAGCGAGTATATCTGTACTCGTAAAATCTTTATATCCGCTCACGTAATAGTGAATTTCACCAAATTTCACAGTCTGTAAATGAATCACGAACGTGAAAAAGTTTCGCTTTTATGAATACAATAATTTTAAAAACATGTGCTTTTTATATGGTGTGGAATGCAGATGTTTTCGATCTTAATGTCATTTAAGTCGAAAATACGTTGTGTAGAAAGTTGTGCACCCGACAAGTAGAGACTGATGTAGAGGTTCTTTGGATATAACTTGCTTTTACCAATAAATGTATAAGCTTGAACAATTTTAATGCTCTAGCTAGATTGACTAAAGCTGTCGGGATTCCATTGTTTTTTTCATAAAGTTTAAAATACGGTCGGGGGTCTTTACTTGCCTAGACCTACTCAGAGATTGTCAATTGTCTTGGATTTCAGATCGTCATTTGTCACCAACTCATAATATTTCTTCTCTATGGGGCAAAATAAATGAATCTCCTACTTAGATAGATACATTGTAAGACCATATATTGCGTACATATGTATATTCTTGCGTGTCGTGTAAGTACCTATCTATGTTATCGTAATTTTCTTTATGTACGCCACTGTATTATTAAATGAATGCGGAGAATTCATGCATAAAACATTGGCCGATATATGTGCAATTCATAATTAATTATCGATCTTATGATAAAAAAAACCGGTCAAATGCAAGTCGGACTCGCGCACCGAGGGTTTCGTACAAATTTGTAGGTATGTAAATAGTTTATCACGAGAATTTTTTTTTGTATTGTCACTAAAAATTTAGGGTTTTCGGATTTTTCCCTTACTTGTGCTATGTAGCATACATTCACCAAAACAATTAGGTAATATCACTGAAGTTCATAAACTATGAAGCACTGAATATTGCTCTAACGAAAAGATAAACTGGATTGAGGGACAAACTTAACTTTGTTGTGATTAAACTATTGTCCCCATATATTGACATAGGTCGCGGTAAGTTTACCAACTGCAAATAAATTTACATTCACCAAAAAATATCTTTTTGTGATGTAACTTTATGGTTTTCGGATTTTTCCCTTTACTTGTGCTACATGACATTGCTTCTTGCCAAATTTCATGATTCTAGATCAACGGGAAGTATCCTATAAGTTTTGATATTCTCTTGCGAGTGTCAAAATATTCAGCATAAAAGTTGCATAAATATGCAACATAAACGCCCGTATCTTTTGATTGCGTTGATTTAGAAGTTTGATTTTTTCACTGCTTCAAGAGATTGCAGCCCTGAAGTATTTTATATTAATTTCAACTTGATTATTCCATGCGTTCCTGAGAAAAAGGGTCTTGACATACGGATAGACAGATGGGCAACGAAGTGATCTTATAAGGGTTCCGTTTTTTCTTTCGAGGTACGGAACCCTAAAAACGTAAAACAATAATGTAAAGACTTTTACTGCCCGTAAAATCGGTGAAACACTGATAATTAAAATATGAACAAACGTTTCTATATTTAACGTTTTTGAGAAAAAAGAAAACCTTTTTTTAGCGTAAAACACACTGGCATGATACAAAATGACAAAATTGACAACACTACTTAAATATTTCAGGTAGTGATATTAAAATTGGTAATTAAAAAAACAGTTTCTTCTGCGGCAACAGATTCATTTTAAAAATTTTCCGTAATCTACCGAATATTTATCAGCTTTAAAGTTTATCAAAACGCTTAAAAAAACATCCACGTTTTAAAAACAAACAACAATTTAAAAATAACCAATAAAACTATCAAGTTTACTGGATCAGTGGGTGAGAACCGAGTATCGAATCCGACTCGATGACATTTTAACAGATTATGTTAATTGATTCGATGACATAACGAACAATGTCTCGATGTGGGCCAGTGAGGTTTTTGACGTCTCCGTGTGTTCGTAACCGAATGACCGTCATCTTGGGAGATCGGGAAACTTCGGAAATATTCGGTGTTGGTGATTTCGATATTTAAAAGTTACTGGTTGTTTTAAGTTAAATACTATTTTTATTTCTGTATTGTCCTAGCATTAGTCTGCTACGTTACCCGCTATTTATGTATATTATCAATCTTTGGAATATTATTGTAATAAGCTAATTTGCACATAGTGATACCTGTGATACAGGTTTATCCTAGTTCAGGTCGATCCCATTATTATATACCTACCACTTTAGTATAAGGCTTAGTATTGTAAATATGCATTATGTATTCAAATAAATAAATAAATTAGGAATTGATTTTAAAGCTCTACTAACACTAAACAAATCGAAAAGTTGCATAGCTTCCACAAATGCGTCTTGATTATAAACGATTTATTACTAAGAGCCTGTATTGTCGCCCTGCAGTGCAAAGGACCCTCTACTCTCTTTCTATTTCTGTCGGTTTGTAGGGACGACCAGTCTTTGTTGAAGAAGACCAGCTCATCCTGCCAACTCCGTCTGGACCTGCCGCGATTTCGCTTGCCATTAAGAGGGACCCAGTAGGTCGTGAGTTTGCCTGACATGCGGCAGATGTGATACACACTTACAAGACCTTACGAATTTTAATGATATTGATAAAAGCCATAAAGACCATAATTGAATGAGTTTGAAGCAGGATACAAAGTAGATAATTTAATTAGGTACCTACTTCTTTTTGACCAATCATATCCAATTATCAAATTCTCTTTGTATTTTAAATGGAGAAAGCCTACAGAACTATCGTGTCATTTAATTTCAGAGCTTATTACTTATACTTACCTTAAGTATAATTGTCAGATACGTATGATTATTCTAAAGCTGTAGTCACATAGACAACCCGACTTAGTCAAGTCCCTTTATGGTCTCCGTTCATGTCCAATTCTGGAATGATTAATCTAATACTGACAGACCTGGGAGCGCTTGCCCTTAAGCATAATCAGCCTATAAAGTTCCCTCTGCTGCTCCCCGTGAAAGGAAATGGGCCATAATTCACCACGCGGGCGCGGGCGGATGTCACATGTCTTCGAATTTTTGGTTTTTGAACATGCCGGTTTCGTCATGATGTTTGCCTTCACTGTTTTTGAGAGCAGTGGTGATGAAGTATGAAGAACACAAAGTAAAGTGCTTGCCTCTGCTGACTGGCTAATCTTAGCAGAAAGACATGCCACCTGACAGCGCTATACAAAAGACATACGTAGAGTGCTACATAGATTTTTTGGCGCTCAAATGAATTTAACAGGGGGCGCGCTGTTGCTAAACATTTGTGCAATTGTTTTGTGAAATGTAACGGAAAACCAAGATGGCGACGATTAGTTCCGATTTTGGCCACGCGCCAAAATAACCTTGTAGCGTTGTAATATCGTCACAGGACTCTACATGTATCGCAGTCGTTTTCTTCAATATTGATTGTTTCCTTGATTAATTAGGCCATTGGCAGAAGCAGTACGGCGTGTGAAATCGTATTGTTTTTGTGTCTGTCGCTTCAGCTTTCCGTTAAGCCAGTTCGGCCATGACCTGATCGATTTAATTGCGATTCAATTCTATTGTGACATGACTGATTTATGATCTTTAATTAAAGGCTCTGTGCAGTGAGCTTGATAGGTGTTTATAGACTTATGTAAAATTGTCTTGGTAGTCAGCGTGCTTTAGCGGTCGTAACTACTTCAACCATATCCATTCACTACCCTAATAAAATAAAATAAGTAAACTAATATTTTTAAGTTAAGCGGTTTTAATGAAAATAGTGATGTAGGAGCTTTTAGTAAATACTAAAAGCTAAAAAATAATTCGGTAGGTCCTAGGTACCAGTCATCACACCACTTTCCTCATCAATCTAGAGCATTGATCAGAAAAAATGAAATAAAATCGTGGGGCGCGTGAAATTTCTATCAAGAGTCAACCGCTCATATAATTATAAATGCATATTTACATATTTACGCAGGTTACGCAACGCCCCCACGATTTTATTTTTTTGTCTTATCAATGCCCTAGATTGATGAGGAAAGTGGTGTGATGATTGGTACCTAGGATCTACAGAATTATTTTTTAGCTTTTAGTACATTTTCTAAATAGTTATTTTCACTAAAACCGTTTAACTTAAAAATATTTTATACTTATTTTATTTTAAAGTTTTTATTTAAACTCTATGATCCGCCATGCACTGTGTTCTACTTGTAAAGCCGTTTCATTTGATACCCATAACCCATATTGAAACAACTATGAAATTAGAAATATTGAAACAAATATTATGTAATCCGCCATTTTGTAGCGCGGCCTTCTTGGATTTACAATGATACTGATTAAATTAAATTGTATTGTCATTAAAATTAAAGGTCTGTACCAAATACCAGATCAATCTGCCAACAGGAAGAGGGCAAAATTTCAAGTACTTACTAAATTTTACTCAAATAAATAAAAAACATGGCAAGCTAAATGAAACCGTTTAAAAATGGTCAGAGTGGTAATTCCCGTATTTTTAAGAACCTTCGCATTCTAATCTCAGTCTCAATCTGTCAAAAACACCCCTAATTTTCCAATATTTTTAATAAGTTGTCCACAAACGATGGGACACTAAATATCGTGTCCTGCGTGTCCTGTCAGCTACACGTTACAAGAACTGGTGGACGCTGGTGATGGTGCCAAACAAGTAGCCGAATTCTGGGCCGAATCTATTTAGATTGCTATCAACACGCTAAGAAGAAGAATACGTTTTTGTCATTGATTGTCGCTGAGATGAGATTGATTGCGATGTTTTTAATTACATCCATTCGACAGGTTTTCGAATTGAATTTGACACATTTTCAATTACTGACTTGCCTTGCCCCCGACAGAAAATAGCTGTCGGACAAAAAGCCGGTCGTCTATTTGATTTAAACTGACAAAATTCTCGGGTTTCGGATTTGTGAACTGCCTGTAGAGGTATCTTTTGACAAAATTAATTGATGTTCAATTCGGTACGGAAGCGTATCGGTCGGTTGTGAATATGCTAGTCTAATCTGGTTTAGTCTGGTGGTCTAATCTGGTCGTATACCATCGCCAATTGTTTATTTACTGAACAAAAAAACTTATGTATTTCCCACAGCTTACAAACCTGCCCATCTGGCCGCGTCCTTACAGGTCGCGACATTTACATAGTGTGCCTTGAATACCATTCCTCAGTTATATCACTCGTTATACAACGGAGCTTTCTCCTCTGTATCTCTTTACTTAATATATTGTTCCGAGGAATCTCCGGCCTATTGTTAATCATGACTTGTTTGTTGAATTACGGTTTTAGCTATATCAACACCTACGATGCTATATTTATTTAGTTTATAATGTAGTTGATTTCGTTGAATATTGGAGCTGTATTTATTTCAAGATTAAAATAGATACTCTGGAAGGAGATAAACCAGGTGATGCGTGAATTTGCTGTTTTGAAATACCTACGACGTATTGGTTGAAAACCGTATGAAGGCGACAATAATTGAAAATACTGGCAATACTAATGCATCGAAATGGAACACGTGATTTTTCAAACTAATTAAATAGTAATGATGGGTGCCAATCTTTTACTAGCTATGGTGACTAAACCATTGCATATATTTGGTTGAATTTTTGTATGCAGACCGGGAGCGTCATTAAATATACGAAGTTTTGTCTTATTGTCGTCTCCTAATTTTCAGCTAGTATCTCATTGAGGCCCGAGACGAGAAGACTGTAGGTAGTGGAATGACATTAATACTCAATTATCCCTCAAACTCAATAGAAAGCTTTCAATAGTCATTCTCAAAAGGTCAGAGAGCAAGGGCGTAGGTTCATACGATTCGTTTGTTCATTGGTACTCGTAGTTACTTCCGATGGAGAGGTTGCAACGTAATGGTAGGTCAAGTTAGCTTTCTATTGAAGTTTCATCATTATTTATAGAAATCATTGACGTGTGTTTTCTGCAAAGAGAGGTGACAGCCATGTGGGGATGACAGTTTTGTTCTTTTTTCGTGCATGAACGGCGGCTTAAAGAATAGCACCACCCCATACTTCCCGTGGGTGTCGTAAAAGGCGACTAAGGGGCGTACCGGAGAATGGGCAGCAGCGTTCTCTATGCATTCCACCACCATACCATACTGCGATCGCCAACCCGCCTGCCAAGCGTGGCGATTATGGCAAACCCCCCCCCTTTTGCGGGAGGCCTATGTCCACCAGTGGACGTCTTTCGGCTGAAATGATGATGATGAACGGCAAAGCCCGGCCTATCTTGATACTAATTCACTATGGTTTTAGTGTGATTCGTGGTGAAACAGTCGAGCACTGGCTACCTTTAGGATACCTACTGACTTTCTTATACCTTCTAGATGTATCAAGATCGTTTAGTCCTCAATATACGAAACCCAATTATTCGATCTTGCATGTCGGATACGTACCTGAAAAAAACAAAGTTAATCGTTACAAATTGTTACAATTAAAATAAACAAAATGCGTGTGATGGGCCAGATGGAAATCGATCTAAAATTAACACAATTATTCTTATTAGGAATGATTATACACCGTGTGATTGAATGAACGCAAAATCTCTTAAGGGGTCATTGTACTCATCATTATGAACGACTTTTACTATGGGAACAAACCTGAAATCGCGAAAAAAATCAGCAATTCCTTCAATTTATGTTCACATAACTCGTCAAAATGTAGGGAACAGAAGATTTTTTTTTCGCGATTAAGAGGATTTGCGTTAATTCAATAACACGGTGTATAATCATAGTAATGTGTATATCGGATAGTAATGTTTAAACATTGCTCAGGAGAAATTAAGACTGATTCTTATTTATTTAACACTATTTTACTTTTTGTGTGAACGTATCATACAAAAAATAAAATCGAAAAGTAAGGTACAAAGGTACTGCTAAGTTCTGAACAAACAAGCTCTGCGATCGGTTTCCATCGGAAAAAATGCCGATATTCCATAGAAACTTTCATCCCCTATGAATTTTCAAAAATCCGTCGTTAGTGCTCACCTTCGAGCTTCGTTATAAAAGGAACTCTTCCACAAAATTTCATGCTTGACTCCAGCGGCTGTGCATTATTTATCAGTGAATATTTTTTTTTTTTTTTATGTAAACCTTCTTTAAGATTTATTAGCTTTTATACCGAGTAGAGCGTAAAGCCTCTAAAAAACTTAAAAAATGTAGGTAAACGGATGTATTTATTTAACCCATTCATACAATTTATATCTGTGTTAATTAAACACCATTCACACATTTATCTGAAGTATTGGCATAACTGTCATGGCTTTGTATTGAATCAGCCGCGGGCGCATGCCAAGCGAGCTTGTCGATAACTGGTTGCAGTAACGGTGATATATTAGTGTTGCTTTTAGATTGACGCATGGCGATTTGTGAAGTAAACGCGTTTAAAGTGTCTTTTCGGGTTTAGAGTTAATTTTTTTTCGAATGTTTATTATTTACATATAATGAAAAATAGATGCGTTGGTTGATAAATTAGATTAGAATGTATTACGTAATGGCTAATTTCGTTTTAAGCATGATATTAAGGAAAGGATATGGATGTAGGTGAATGGATTCAGAACATCTTATGTAATTCAGTTAATCATAGACGTGTATCAATTAACTTCAATAGCGACCGTAGAGTGGTTCTCAAAGGGTAATATTTCTGGTGTTAAAAGCCTCGAGTTTACTTTAAATATAACTTTATACATAGAGTTATTGCAAGATTACACTAGACATTGAGCTTTTAGCCTGACTTTGCTGGTTTTGTCAAACACAACAATTTTCTACCTCACAACAACAATAAAGCAACATAAATCATTGCCTAACAATTTAAATAGTCAGTTAACTAACCCGTTCCCCCCTACTGAACATAATTAAATATAATAAGTGCGTAACTATTGCGATGATTGCACTTAATAATTATAATTGCACCATTTAGTCGCACGGTTGCTTCAACTGTTGTCATATTACTTGCAGTTGACGTGATATATTGAGGAAAACTTGGGATAAGCTGTTTTATAGGTATGTCCTTCTGCATGCAGACGTTTGCTCCTTTCATGCTCTTCTCTGCTCTTACAGCCTGGCCACGACTTTTGGCTTAGCGGGAAGCGGCGCGGTGTCTTACTGCTAGCTTTGACGCTGCGTGCGGTGCGTCGCCGTAGCATGGTTCATAAGTTTTTGACTTTGTAAATTTGTTTTTACCGCTCGCCGCCCCGCGCTAAGCTGCCGCTGATAGCGGCAAGGTCGTGGCCAGGCAGTTATGTGTTAGAGAGATAGATTTCCCATAATTTTTTGGTAGACTAAAATTGAAATTTAGTTAAATTGAAAATAATATACTCTTTGATGATTTCCTTTTCAATTTCATCAATATGTCGCAAAATTTTATTTTGATGTCAAACATATTGTCGACTCGAAACTCCTATAAGTACTCCTAGGGATTTACAACGTTAAGTAATTGGAATTTAGTCTCTAACTGACAAAAATTAAGTCCACTCAATATAACAATTTTATTCTAATTTTGTTTTTTAATTTAATTTAATTTATTTGTTTTTATTCTTATGAAATTAAAAAATATTTAAAAAAAGTTATAGTATTTTATTACTTTTGTTGTATAAATCTAGTTAAATTGTAACCTCACTGGGGAGGCCACTGGCTCTTGAAATACAGGTACTCTGACTAGCTCTGGAGTCAGGGTTTCAATTTTTTCTGCAACCCAGGTTAAGCCCATACAAAAGAATGAATTATTATAAAATGTAGGGTTATTTTAAATGGGCGAACTAAATCCTGCAGACGCGATAGGAATCTAAACATGTTTGAGAAGTTTACACAAAAAACATCAGATTTTTTACACTGATATTTTAAATAACCGTGGTCGATGACCCTACAAGAAAAGTCTAATTTAGTTCTTTAGTTTTTTTTTAATTTCTGCGGAGTTTGGCCAGCTGATTCAATTTAACCCTGTACAGGTACACTCACGAGCATAAGTATGTATACACTTGGCTTTATTCAAAGACGATTTTCTCCTTTAGTTTTGAATGAAATTTTATGTTATTACGAACAAAGTATTTTCGAACCCATACGTTTGTGTAAAGTATTTCAACGTTGCATTCGTTATTTCACGAAAAAATCGCAATTGAAAGTTGCCAAGTGTTGACAGATTAGTGCTTGTAACAACTCCAGATAGAGCACTTATAACTTTACCTAGTACATTAAGAATGATGTATGTATTTTAGATCATGTTGAAACATACACCTTAGCAATTTGAAGAGCCACTACTAAGTTAAGAGCTTCTTCGGTAACGATAACTGCAGTTTACTATACTCGTATATTAACTTAGTACCTATATGATAATGTCAAGTTGCTTCAAGGCATGGGATGTAGTTAGAGTAATGTGTTCTCACGAGACTATGAATATAATATAGTGTAATAGTTCAGTAAGATATTATACGTTTTAAGTATTACTTTTTATGGGCACTTTGTTGGCAGGTAGCGCTTAAGCCATTTGCTCATGGGGCCCTGACACTGCACTAATCTGTCATTTATATAGTGTAGGTAACGTCGCCAGTACGTCAAGCTACTACAATCTGTCTGTCAATCTTTAATAGATTTTCAACTTTATCGCTAAGGGCTTAATAGGTGAAGCGGTGCGGACGGGCGAACCGGCCGCTGTAGGTACTGTGAGATTACACGAGACCATAAGCATCGAATCATTTCAATAGCGGCTCTAAGGTGAAGCGGCGCGGACACGCGACCCGGCCGCTGTAGGTACTGTGAGATTACACGAGACCATAAGCATCGAATCATTTCAATAGCGGCTATAAGGTGAAGAGGCGCGGACGCGCGACCCGGCCGCTGTACTGTGAGATTACACGAGACCATAAGCATCGAATCATTTCAATAGCGGCTCTAAGGTGAAGCGGCGCGGACGCGCGACCCGGCCGCTGTACTGTGAGATTACACGAGACCATAAGCATCGAATCATTTCAATAGCGGCTCTAAGGTGAAGCGGCGCGGACGCGCGACCCGGCCGCTGTACTGTGAGATTACACGAGACCATAAGCATCGAATCATTTCAATAGCGGCTCTAAGGTGAAGCGGCGCGGACGCGCGACCCGGCCGCTGTACTGTGAGATTACACGAGACCATAAGCATCGAATAATTTCAATAGCGGCCATAAGCATCGAATCATTTCAATAGCGGCTCTAAGGTGAAGCGGCGCGGACGCGCGTCCCGGCCGTTGTACTGTGAGATTACACGAGACCATAAGCATCGAATCATTTCAATAGCGGCCATAAGCATCGAATCCTTTCAATAGCGGCTCAGCCGCCGCCGCGACTCGACCAATTTAATCGGTCGGGCCGCGCGGTCGCGCCGCTTCGCCTGATTAGGCCCTTAGCGATAAAGTTGAAAATCTATTAAGGCCCTAAAGCAGGGTTCGAAGTTGATTGGGAAAATTTGACAGTTTCAAGTGCTGGCGTCTGTACATAATAAAGAGTATTTTATCTATTTATCTAAACTTGCAGTTAAAGGCAAATCTTAAGAAAATTGACGATTCATTTATTTTAATCGATTCATTAATTCAAATGTCGTTTCGTATCAAATTATCAGTAAGACGTGTCCATGATTTTTACAATTCGTGAATCTTCAGGGTGGTCCTTAAGTGTATAATAATTACTGACATTGGAGTTTTATTGACACACAATTTGTCACTTAACTTTTTGATTATTTGTCCACTTATAACGACTAAACGAGAGGTAGATTTATTTTAAATGAATAATAAATTAATTAATTTATTTCATAACGTAAATAACACTGATTTGCCTGTAGTGTCAAGGCTGTAAATCGGATATAGTCTCTGGTTTACATGCACAAATCCCTTTGTCTTTCTTAAAACATGGAAACTTATGTGGAAAAATCATAACTGTAGCAAAACTTAAGCAATTTGTACAAATTATGTTGATACCTTAAAGTTTCTACCCGTGTTACATAATTTACATAACGAATAAAGTAGATCTCTAACATCCAAAAAAAGACAAAGGTATCCGTTTCATTCTTCCATTCTTGGCATGTTACACTAAAAATACCTCAAAGCGACATTCAAAAGGATCCAACCCATTTGTGTACAAACTATTTAGGTGTGCTAACATCTCGTTCATCTAGTATTTTTTCGTGCAGCTGTCAGATAACCATATAAGCTCCAATTATATAAGAATGATTAGCCATTTGATTAGTGGCCTTGGCTAATTACGTATTGATAACGAATCTTAATTATGTATAAAGACTAGATATGCAGGAAGTATAGTGTCAATTAATTATAGTAATTCACCTACATGCCTGGGTTGGGTGAACGCTATGATTTCTCCTCACCTATATGGTTTTATTGGCTGTATGGCTATATTCCGCAATCTTTGGTCGCACGATTAAAAAAAAAAAGCTCGCATAATCCCATGTCGCATATTCATTATTTATACTTAAAACGGAGGGGAGTATCTGGGAGCTACCTAATGACGTGAGCATTTCATAAGGAATATAATATGCCATAGGTGGGTTAAATTTTTAGTGTTGCTGTTTTAGAATACAAAATAAGTAACACCTACCTAATTATGATAGTCTTGCAAAAAAATTAAGGCGTTAGAAGTTCAACAAAAGTATAGGTATAATTTTAAATAGTTTTCGGACCTCTTCAAACATGTCTTGTTTTTTCATTCACAACAATATTAACAAAAATAACAAAAGACGAATGTCGCAAAGAGTATTGCGTAAGGCTTGTCCTACACATACCTATTAACATTTTAAAAAGGAAATATATTTGTGACCGGACTTGATGAGTTCGAAGCGGATCAGCTAACTCATTGAAGTCAAGGCAAAGAGACCACGCCTCCCTTGAACTCATTCTTATTGGTTATCTGTGCGAGCGTATTGGTCAATAACCTTTTTTGAAGTGTAACAAAATTATCTACATACCTACCAAATTAACATGTTTTGTTGGTATTTTCTTTACATGGTTTAAGCCGTTGGTACCGGCTGTTATTTGTGGATCTTTGAAAGTCGTTTCAGGTCATTAGAAGCCCGAAAGTCTGTCAACTAGTCTGATTACCAAGGGATATCGTTTTAGCCAGTAACTGGGTTGTGGATGTCAGATAGGCAGTCGCTAAATGTATGTGACGCTTGACGACGTAAATAACGCCCTACTGCAGATCCAAAATTGGTTCACTGCTAATAATTTAGTATTAAATGGGAAAAAAACGAAGTGCATAAGATTTTCTTTACCAAATGTCAAAAGTAGTAATTGTGAGATAGTATTGAATCAAGAGAAACTAGAATTCGTCGATAGTACTGTTTTCCTAGGGATCACGCTCGACTCAAGGCTTCAATGGGGTCCCCATTTAACATCCCTTGCAGGACGGCTAAGTTCAGCAGCATATGCTGTAAGAAAAATCCGTCAATTTACTGATGTTGATACCGCGAGACTGGTCTATTTTAGTTACTTTCATAGTATCATGTCGTACGGTATTTTACTATGGGGACGGGCTGCAGACATCGAGTCTATTTTTATTCTGCAGAAAAGGGCTGTCAGAGCCATATACAGCCTCCGCAGGCGTGACTCTCTAAGGGAACTGTTTAAAGATATTAACATCATGACGGTACCTTGTCAATATATCTATGAAAATATCATGTACGTAAGGAAAAATCTACATCTTTTTAGTAAAAGAGGTGAAAGACACAATTATATCACTAGAAATAGGGACCAATTTGTTCAACCAGGTTTCAGACTGGCTAAAGTAGACTCGTCTTTCATGGGCTACTGTTTAAAATGTTACAATAAAATACCTACCCACATACTTGAACTGAATGAAACGAAATTTAAATCTTGTATAAAACGCACACTATGCAGCCAGGCATATTATAAATTGAGGGATTACATCACTGACAAAAATGCTTGGCTAAACGCTGGTCCTGCTCCATAAGGACGCACAAATAAATTGATTAGCATTGAAAAACACTGTTGGAGCTGCTGAAGATTTTAAAATACTATTTTTGCATTATATAAATTCAATTCAATACTAGGTGTATTGTATAATTGCATAGCACATGTGTGAGTACTATGTACATACTATAAAGCTTCCATTTACTGGGTACGCCTTTTATTGACTTGAATGTGCCCTGGCAGCTGAGAGTATTTCACGCTCACTCAAATGTCTCGCTGATGGTGGCGCGTGTGTTGGATCATTTAGCTCCCTTCAAAATGGTTGAGCTGAATGGTGCTAATACATGCGTCATGTTCGTGAACGGGCGCCGTCAGTAGGGACTGGTCATCTCTTTGCTGCCATGGCTTATTTTAATTTAATACCTATTTGAATTGTTTTATTTTTTTTTATTTCGTGTTTTCATTACGGACGCTTTTAACGTTCTGCATCGTTCTCACATGTATAATTTTTAACATGAATGATGTAAACAAGACATTGTAACCATATTATTTTGATTTAAAAGAGTGTCCATGGAGTTTCTTGCCCGTTCTTCTCCATAGGTACCTACGCTTTGGAATGGGCAACTAGCTTCATCTTTCTGACTGACCGACCCCTTGACAATTCAAAAGTGCCTGTAATTGGTTTAATTGAAATAAATGCTTTGAGTTTGAGTTGAGTTTGAGTTTGTGCTATTTATATGGGTTTTTCTTTAAATTTCTATTTACACAAGTAAATTTTAGCTAAAGGGCGACTCTTGAAGCAGTCTACCTCGCACAAGTACAAAGCTAAGTAGAAGATCAGATCACTCTAGCTAGGGCATAAAATCTAAGATTTTTTTACGCCCAGGCTAGAGTACCCTGAGATTTATCCAGTTTTATCGTTATTTGTCAATAAGGCAACATGGCTCTAAGAAAATTATTAACTTACAGGTCAAAAATTTCATAATTCATCAAGCCCTATTAAAATCATTGTTTACTTAAAACCACTCTGTCATTGACTTGACCTTACACATTCTACGCTCGATTGGTACCAGGGTACCAGCAGCGAGCAAGAAGTGAATCGGTTAACCCATCGACCGCAGTAAGTTTAATGTTGTTATGTCAAGGCGAGTCAAGGAGATGCCTTGCTTGCACTAATTCTTCTTGGGTTTCTTCGACACACGGATGGAAAGATCGGTGAGCAGGGTGCAAAAGTCGTTTTTATAGAAATTTCATTGGAACATTTCAAGATTAAAAATTATTTAGGTATATGACTTAAAATTAAATAATTTCCATGACAAATTAGCCAAACTAAAAGTCAAAAATCGTTCACCAGTTAAGTCGTAAAATCTTGCACATTTATTTCTTAATGAAGATCCTCGCAAGGGCATTGTGGCCGACGAATAACAACTCCTTTTAAAAATTTTACATAATAAAACCAAAGAGTATCCTCTTCGGTTTTTGTTATTTTATGTTTCTATTGGTGTTGACAACTGCATAGTTCTTCTTGTTTTTTCTCTGAATGTCATAAATCCTTGAAAAACTACAGCCCTTTTATTTTAATAGCTCCTAGCTTAGATTAAAAAATGTCCAGATTCCGTGTTCGAAACAAAACGCAACGTTTTAAGTGAAGCCACTTTTTTATAAACGTGTGAGTGAGCGCCACGGTCGGGAGTGTATTACGTATCGTAATTGCGTTTGTGTGCACTATGCGTGTAATACCAGTGGCAGAGATTTACCCTTAAATGTGGGAGATTTTCAGTATTTTACGTTTAGCGTAAAATATATCATCAACAGTAATGGCATAATTTTTTATTATTACGGTTGTTGAGTTTCAACGTTATTTTTACTTACTTTATCAGAAATTATCATGTTACGACTGTTTGTGATATTTGCTTGTAAGTTAGTTAAATGTTTGTTGTTTTGGTGTACTTAAATAGGTAGTAAGCAGAAATAGCACAAACGGTAACTGTTAAATAGCACAAACTTACAAATAATGGGTAAAAAAAATTATGCCCCTGGCAACACTTAACAAATATGGCGTGACAGTAATGTCAAGTTATACTTTTTGTTTACATAAATTTAGAATGCGGTAACAAAGAAATACAAAGTGAAATTGAATAAGTACTTACTTGTGAAATGATATATAGTGGCACATTCCTTTTTTTTAGTGTGATTTCTACACCATTTCACAACACAAACCTTCATTTTAAAATATCAAAACACGGACTCGTGAAGTAATTTACGCGGGGAGCGTTACTAGGCGACTGACGTATGGATCGTACGACGCGGGACATTTGTCCCCCGTGTTTTTGGCTTCAATTCTCAGTGGCCTACTATCCATCTGGACATTTTTTAATCTAAGGCTCCTAGCAATTCCACAATCCACAGTTGTAACCGGAAACCTACAGAATACCACTCTCCTTACTCATTTATCTTTACCTCACCTTACCTCGCTTATAAATTATAATCAATGTAAATAATAATTAATCATGTAATATTACTCTGGTGTAGGCATATCGCAAGGATTCGTTTCCTCCCACAGGGTACCTACGTAAATAGTTATCTTGTACCGTCATCATGTTTGTATGGGAATGTCAATCAGGCTAAGAACAATGGACGATCATAGCGGGGATTATCATATGGATGTGAAGTGTTAATACGTTGTGGTGCCTTGAGACTCATCTTAATAATGTGTGTTGCATTAGCAGACATTACATTACTGAGCACTGATAATCTAACCTCTGATTTTTTAATTTGCTAGACTAAAATGGCAGCTGCTATAGAACTTTTTTGTCATATTACCTGTCATTTTGGTCATATAGTTAGCGTTGCCTAATATCAAGTAAATAAACATCTATAATATACCATGTGGGGATTGGTTTTGCCAGTGTTTTCATTTATTGGCGTATTGTGGTCAATAAATGAAAACACTGGTAAAACTATTGTATTTTTTAAATAATAACAGATAAATAAAAAAAAAAATGTAAAATAAAAAAAATATATACATTTATTGTTTAAATCCTAAACATCGAAATTAAAAAATGTTTTTTAACCAATCCAAATGGGTTTTGCCAATCAACCAACTATCTATATATAGTGACTAATTAGATATTGCATATAATTGAATTTTTGTTTGTAGACTAGGAAAGTCATAAGTAAGAGTTTAATTTATTGTCGTACTGATTTCCCCACATATTTAGAGTAAAATTCATAGGTGTAATTGCAGGGGTTTCATCCCTATGAGTGTCAAAGAAAATACATACCAACTATGGTTACCATGGTCTATTTAATAAAGAACTACAAGTTTCATATTGGTCAACTAGTTAACTGCTATTACTGCTGACATTACACTAATAATTAACTTCTTCAACAAAAACAGACTGCAACAGAAAATTAATTTTCCCAACCAATTTTTTGTACGCCACGCTCTGTAACTGTATTTACTCTACACCATTTAAATACTATTGTTAACTTCGTGATGCTTTGAGTAACAATCAAGGCTGTTGCTTGGCAACCGTTGTTTTTTTTTTCGAAACAGTAGGTCACAGTTTACAACAGAATGTTACGGTTTGATGGACTGACACGCGACCGATGTTCGTCCTGATAAGTTTGATGCCCAAATTAGATTAGTGCACTTTGATGAACAGTTTCATCGTATGTATGAAATTATAAGGTAGGTATATACAAGTAGTCCTCGTGAAACAATTAATCTGAGGTAGTACAACCACCATAATAACATTTAATTCAGAGCCATCGGTTTTAGAGGTTAGGGTTTAGGTGCAATTGCACATGTGTTTCGCAATACTAAAAATACCCGAAACCGAATTTTGTACGTAGATTCTTTACATAAAAATACTAGACACGTATTTTTATGTAAAGAATCTATGTACAAAATTTCGAAACTGTATCATGAAAAATCACAAAGTTATAAGTTAGCTGTTTGTCCGTACAAAAACATGCTCACCCGCGCCGCCGTCTTGCGCTCATTGATAAAAGCACATAGGTACCTAACCGTTCGGCGCGGAGATTGGATAACCTACTTAGTGTCGCTCCGTGTCCAACTTTTAACCTTTTTTAAATATTTTTGGGACAAAATATAACATGGGGTAAAAATTATTGGAATCGATTTAGTTACTTATTCTGAACAAACTATAGGTATTCAGGTTTCGCATAGATTAAAAATAACGTTGTATAAGTTACTTCGAAGGGGATGATTCCTAAAAGGTACTGAAGTAAAGGCAGAATACTTCATATTCTATGGCAGAGGATATCGTTCCAATCAGGTGGTCTGCATGATATGTTGATATATGTAGTTCCGACACTCTATTAAATCACGGAAAGAACAGTTTTGGATTTTTTTTTAATTTTTATGTAGTTTGACGTCATGTACAATACTGAATTTGTAAATTTTTGCACAATTGTTTGTTGTTTAGCCTACACACCTGAAGTTCTTTTAGGATGTCACATAAGCCATTTCCTAAGACCGTGTGAAAATCTATAAATGTCTTGCTTAATTCGGTCCATTATTACCATGTGAACGATTGTTAAAGTTTAAACTTAATTTTGATTATAAAACAATAACAATGGCCCGGGTCTGGTAAAGTTCACATCGGCTCAAGGTTCCGTAGTTTGCGAGATAATTGAATATAGTCTTAGGCGCGTCCTGATGAAGATATGAATCACAACATTTGGTAATATCTTTATTATAGAGTACCGTATATGGTAGAAATATGTTTAAGTATATGGTTTGTAGTTTCTAGCAATCAATATGAGCTGTAAAATTATAGTGTTCTGAATATCTATTACATGCTTTAACAGCAGTGGATCTAATCTTTTCGGGTCTTACTCACACACACACACCATAATACTATAATTTCCATCCGATTTACAGGGCCCCAATTCCGTATTATTCCCCGCGAAATCCTACCACGTGCAAATCATGGAATCGAAATGTCAACCGGGCGGCCAACATGTATTTTGACAGTTCAAACTACGCCATTGTGTCATAGAGAATACGTTATAGCAGATGTTGTACTTACGTGTATTAACGTCTCTTGGGTACTTTACCAGTCGACAGCGATGCGGATGAATTTTTCGACGGTATTTTTTACTTTCTGTATATTTTTATTTAACTCATCGAATGCCGTAATTAGAGACACAATAGAAAGACAATTGCTTATGTCGAACTTTGTAACTTAAGACATTCAAAAGGTTAAGTTAGGATTTAAGGCCTACGTAGACCGGAACGGCATGGCAAGGGATTTAAACTTTTACTAATGGACATTCAAACGTATCGATATAGAAATATGACATAAATTGCTATACCTTAAAATGATGCCGTGGCATCGAAAGGGATTTCATTGCACGGCATTGAAAGACGCGCCACGGGCTCTCGTGGCGGGATGCCTGGCGTCCTGCGGTAAGCAACTGGCATGCCAAGGACTCCGGCGCTCGTTGTGACATATAGCGGGGTGAGGCGGCGGGGGTAGACAAGCGGGGAAGTCGCTGGAATGCCGCGGTATCTACGGCGTATCTAGTGTGCGCTGACTGACGGCAAAATCCCTTGCCATGCCGTCCCGGTCTGCGTAGGCCTTAAATTTTATCATTTTTAGATTTGGTTATAGTAAAGTTGTATTTATCTTGTAATCCATTGTATATTTCACCACTTAAACGTGCTAAGTTTTTTCGCAACGCAGCATTATCGTCTACCTCCTCGCCTCATTACCCTTTCACATTCAGTTCGTTGCAGCTTGCAATTGTAAAGCTCATATCGAGAACTAAAATAAATCTTAGGTATTATTGGTTTAATTGGGGGGCTTGTGGCTAAGAAATAACAGTCGCAGGAATCGATCGATCAGGTTAAGTTACGCTTGCCGCGGTCGGTCCGTGGATGGGTGACCATCTTTACATACCCAGACCTCTCCGTGCCTCGGAAAGCAGGAAAAGGTGTTGGCCCCGGCTCTCATTCTTGGATCTTTGACAGTCGTTACAAGTCGTCAGAAAGTCGGACAAAGAGTCTTACCAAGGGGTAACCCAGTAACTGGGTTGTGGAGGTTAGATGGGCAGTCACTTCATGTAAAATACTGGTATTCAGCTACATCCAGTTAGACGGGAAGCTGACCTCAACATAGTTGGGAAAAGGCTAGGCAGAAATTATTGGTTTATAATTGCTCAATTATACGAGTAACTATTATGAGTGTTAAACTTTGCCTACGCGCACATCAAACAAAGCCCGCAGCGCCATGGTGTACTGTTTCGAACGCTTACGATAGGTCGCTCGTGCACGCGGTTGAATGTCGCTATGATCACGAGAAGCTGGACGGGACAATTCTGAAGCAGTTTTATACAGATTTTACCGAAGTTTTTATGAAGATTTTACCGAAGTTTTTATGAAGATCTTACCGAAGTTTTTATACAGATTTTACCGAAGTTTTTATACAGATTTTACTGAAGTTTTTATGAGCATTTTACCGAAGTTTTTAAGAGGATTTTACCGAAGTTTTTATGATGATTTTACCGAATTTTTTTTTATACAGATTTTCCCGAAGTTTTTATGAAGATTTTACCGAAGTTAGTATTTATGATAGCATACCGCCACGCCTGTATCCTCGAAGGGTTAGGCAGAGGTGTACCTATAGTACCTACACCCACATTTCGCCTGTTATGTTTAAGCCCCATCTATTATGGGGCAAGCCCATTGCTATCGACGGGGAAATGTACGGGAAAAGTTTTTTGCAATTTGTGACTTTTTGAGTACTCCAACGATGGTTGGTCCCATAGAAGTTTTTGATCAGTATTAGAAACAGGATCGATTGGCATCAAAAGATGATTTTGTGTAAAATGGCTATTTTCTTGCTAACTTAATTTTTTTTGAAAATCTGTGAATGGAGATCAAAGTTCCATAAAACATTATGGATAGTCTCCTCCAGACCATATTCGTGTAGCTGCAGCGGATAAGGTACTTCCCCTTACTGCCCCGCTGAAAGTTTCCACCCTGTATATTTAAATACAAATATATTTCGTGGGAACATCTTATTTACCTAAGGATTTAATTTTTTTCTATTATTTTAATAATGTGATAAATATGGTTTTTAGTTAAAATATTTGACTAATTAGTTGCATATTGTTTAAAGACACAATTTGATTTTCTATTGTAATGGGTCGATATCGTGCCACGCGGGGATATCAGAATAAGTAGCTGAACAATTAATAGCAATGTAATAAGAATTATTTGAGGGATTCAAACAATCCTTGCGATTGTAAATGTCTTTAGATACAGTAGCCCGCAAGTCTGTGGTAACTACGCCAGGCCAGCTCAAAGATATAGTGTTAACAACGACGGGCGATCGACTATACCTACAGAGAGTACTTAAAATTACGAAATCATTGTACGCATATAAAGGCTGGGTAATTACCCATTTACCTGGAGTAGCATTGTAATTATTGCCCACTATCATCACGATTAAGGAATTGTATTTATCTTATTGAAGGGTACTCTTATTCACCCGATATAAAGCCTAGATCATATCGTGGGAATATCATTAAAATAGGTACCTAATGCCTACTGGTACTGGTGGCTGAAATACTGGTATTCAGCTGCATCCGGTTAGACTGGAAGCCGACCCCAACATAGTTGGGAAATGATGATTGTATCTAATGAGTGCCACATATGGGACGGCGAAGATGTTGTGTGGGGCGTTCAGCAATAACACCAGATGTTGGACGGGTTAATAGTTCCTCAGATGGCTAGATTGAGTTCGTAGGAAGTTAACTAGGGATTTTCAAATTGGCCATTGTTGCTCGAATCAACATCACTCAAAAATCCAATGACATAATGACGTTTTTATAACCTAGGCTGTAAATATAAACACGCCATTATGTCATTCCAATTTTCCATGTTTTTCGATTCCTCTTTAGTGCTGTTATTTATAGCAAATAGTAAAGTAATTGGCACTAAACAAGTGAACGTAAAACGATGATGCGTGAACTTATTGTTCATTCAACATTATTTATCTCCTCATTGTGAACCTCACGAAAACGAGGTCCTTGAACTATTGGACAAATGTCTACTACTTACTGAATGTCAAGATGGTTGGAAGTGGACCTGTGTTTATTTAACAAAACAGCTATGTTAACAGGACTCGATACAACACTCGAATAATATCGCATGTACTTGTCATAGTCAGTCATAAAGTACGTTATTATGTCCCCCAGTGTAATTATACTGTAGGTATATAAATTTGTTTGACCCAAATTCTCATTGACTTTTGAGCACTACTAAGCAATGGTGTCATATATTCGATTAGCAAATGCACAGTTATTATAAAAATGTGTACAAAATACGCTGTTTCGTGACAAAATGTACTGTCAAATTGTTCCGGCATTTTTTCTGTCAAAATAATCGTAGGCCGTTGCGGAATGGCGCGTGCGTTGAATTAGTCACGTCACGCCACTTTTTATCTTAGACTTTTTACGCTATCCATTAACCTTGGACTAATTGTTCGGTGGCTTTCTAATTGTTCATATTTTAATCTTTTACCGGAACGTGATCAGATAGACACTCAATTACGTGTTTGTCAATAAAACAATCTTCCGTTTGAAAATCTCGCGAACTATTCTGCGTGGACATTAGTGAATGAACCGAAACGTTTTTTTTTCGATGTCTAAATGCATTTAACCTTTTGACCGCCACACCTCAAAAAATCGGGTCCGTGGCTTAGGCCCCCAGTGGTCGACGCACCTGTGGCCGACGCCCCCGATACGATTAATTTAATTCAAAGTAATTTTTGATCAAATGTACTGTCAGGCACAAATCGAATCGGGGGCGTCGGCCACAGGTGCGTCGACCACTGGGGGCCTAAGCCACGGACCCAAAAAATCATCAAAAAATCAAAAATGTGCCCTCGGCGTCAAAGTCTGTCATGTAGTCGAACCGTGGCGTGCTGGGCACACTTTGGTTTGTCATCTTAAAGCTTCCTCTACACGTCGTCAGATTCATCAGCCGATGGCAATCTACGAATGCCTCCGCCGACGTGTAGACGGGGTAATTTGCTAGTCTGTGGTAGGTATTTAGCATCTGCCGACGTCAAATACCCACCACAGACTAGCAAATTACCCCGTCTACACGTCGGCGGAGGCATTCGCAGATGGCCATCTGCTGATGAATATGACGACGTGTAGAGGAGGCTATAGGTACATGACTGTGGCGGTCAAAAGGTTAAATGCGCAACAAACCTTTGTCAATACTTAGGTTGACTTAGGTATTTAAAACGAGTCTAATCTGCTTTACCAAGCTGTAAGATTCAAGTGAGGAAAGCGGGTTGCTCCATTGATTGCTTGCAAGCGATGGGTCAGCACCCCACCACTTGTGTAATATCGCAGTTTTTAAATACATCGTTGGTATTTTGATCAGTATCAATATATACGGTGCTGGTTTCATTCGAAGCCTGCTGTAATTATCGTGCATAATTAGTTGATAACTTTCACACGATGCAGTTTGTAGAATGCAATGATAGTGTGTACTTTCATGTCATGAGTGTCAGATTAGGCGTCGTTGTAAAATACGGGTATACAAATAAATCGTAGACCTGTATTTTTTTTAAATTCTGTACCATGATTTTCTACGATCAACTCACTCACAATAATAAACGATATTTTTTTTTATCCTATGATCACCTGAAGAGAGGTTTTCAAAAGTGACGTTGAATAATTTTTTATTTAAAACAAATTGTAAAGTTTATTTGTCATATTCGATTATATTTCGAAACAACACGTCACAAAGATCGGATGTCCTGCAGACGATCTTCAACTGTTGGCCAACATTCACGCTTCTATGACTTCAATACGAGGCACACAGTCACATAATAATATAGCATTGCATTGTTTTAAAAATATGATTGCAGGCGTCATTATTACAATATTTCGATCAAATTAGAAACGAATATGATAAATCTGTGAAGAAATCAAGAGTTCAAGCAAGAAAATATTCAATTAACTAATAGCAACATTTTCTATTGTTTGTGAAAACAAAACAACCTTCATACATAAGAAACTGCTTCACTTAAGCCCAAGGACAATCAGCCAAGAAGTGTGAAAATATAATTTAATTGCAACCAATAACGGTATGACGGTTCAGCACGCTAACTTTTGGAAATGTCCACCATTTAGAAGTAAAAGAAGTAGAGTTTTTTGCCGGTTCTACACAGCAGTGCTATTCTGTAAAAATCTCACCGTGTCAAAACTTAGGTGAAGTGAGCGTGGAGTGAGCTGTCAATAGTGTCAATTCCCAGCAAAAACAAACACACTTCACCTAAGTTTTCACGGTGAGATTTTTACAGAATCGACCGGCTGGACATTAATTAGTAAAGAAACCTGCATCTAACGCTAGCATTAATTCAATTTGAATTTGAACCGAGAGATGACTTGCAATAGTGTCTTATAGTTGCCGGCACGTAACTTGGCAATAGTTTTTGTAGTGGGGGAAGTTTGCGCACGCACAATTTCATACATTTTTATATGCGCGAACTTCCCCCACTACGAAAATCTCTTGCCAAGTTACGTGCCGCGGTAACTGTACTAGCAAGTAATATGGATCAGACTTTGACGTGTAATGTGTGACGTGAAAAAAAAACTCTAGCCTGTTTATTAGTGTTTTATAGTTCTTTATTAGTGATCGATAGTATCATATATTATTGTAATTTTTGACGTTCAAGAGTGCCTTTTATGTGCCTATTTGAAATAAATGCTTTGACTATGATTTAAAAAAAAAAAGTAAAAATAGTTTATTTGCACCTTTAAGTAAAGACATTATACGGTTTATAACAAAAATAGGCCTAAGGTAAGTAGAGTTGTATGTTGGAGTTTGACATCACACTAAAGGCTAGAGTTTGTTTACATATCGAACTTTCATTAGGGGCTTACAGGACCTAAACGCAAAAAAAGCGGTATATGATCGACTACAATAAACAAAATCAGAAAAATATATGATATTCTTCAGGATACATATATAATAGGTATAATATGTACAACTAATTTGATACGATAGAAAAAAATCATGAAGATACCTCTAAAAACTTTCTTTTTACAATAAAACCTATACTAATACCTATACATACAATCATTCTGATTTTTGTCAGATTATTCTACAAGCAACATACTAAAACACCAGTGTTTTAATATTTTAGTCCAAACAATGGATTTATCTGCTTCATATTTCGCAATAAATTACCAGCGTTGTGTCATCGCGCTTCTCTTTCTTTTCTATGCAGTCCGACAGTGACCGCTCTTTAGGTCATGTTAAGCTAAGCTTATAAAGCGCTATCTACCTAAGTACTTACATAGCGCATCCTATTTCGGTATATCTTTGAATATTTTATCTATAACCGTAGCTCTATGTCTACTTACTATGTAAAAAAAAACATGTTCTTAAATCGTAATTCTGAACTTAAAAAGCTCTTACTTATACAGTTTTCACTGTTGTGATTTTTCCTCATAACGTCCAAGGCATCAACAATTTAATTTCTTCTGCAACAAGGTCTTACTTACCATCATATTTCGTGTGTATATAGTAACGTAAACAATTACCTAGTAATTAGAAAGTTAAGAACAACACCTACTAAGTGATATAGTAGTAAGTGAGTACGTCGTGCCCTTGACCGCGGTGAACAATGGATGCGTGTAAGATATTCTGCCGCAGTCATAACTCACTGTGGGAACTTGGTCGTGGTTACTTGACTATTTGGGACACACAATCATGTATGGGTTCACACTTCATGTATATATATGCTAACAAGGTATGTGTGATCCTTTAAGTTGAGATGTTTTTGATATCCGTAGGAATCTGGCAATCTTTAATTTTAATGCAAGGAGGTTGACTATCATAGGTTTAATCGGATTTGACCAGTTACTGTCATGGTTCTTAGGATTGATCGACTGGTGGAAGAGAGAGAACGAACACTTCAATGAGCTTTTTAATTCTAAGCTAAGTATTAATTAGCAGTAGACTTATAAGAAAAAACATGAATGATGGAGAAAGAAAATCTGCTTGAAACAAAAAAAAAAACTTAATTTGTAAAAGTTATCATGGTATGTGAAGCTACCAGGCGTACAGTCACGAGCATTAGTATGTATACACTTGGCTTTATTCAAAGACGATTTTCTCCTTTAGTTTTGAATGAAATTTTATGTTATTACGAACAAAGTATTTTCGAATCCACCGGTTTGTGTAAAGTGTCGTATTTCAACGTTGCATTCGTTATTTCACGAAAAAATCGACATTGAAAGTTGCCAAGTGTTGACATATTAGTGCTCGTGACTGTACAAGAGGTGTCAATATGTACAGATTATTACCCCATGAAACCGTGTTGCCTTAAGTTCAGAGATCGCCAATCGTGTAGTGTATTACACTGACTATAGTTCCTAGTGCTTAACACGCAAACATTTGTAGACATCCTTCAGTTGACTCTTGACTCTTATCGGCAGGGGTGACAAACGGCTGGGAATATGGTATGTTGCATTATTGCCTTTATCATACTAGGCGCCAATTAATTTGCCATGTATTGTATACAACCTTAAATCCCTAGATATACAATAGTTTCGTTTCTGACCTATGACTAAATCATTAAAGTTATTGTGTAGAAGGTGAAAATGCATTTAGAAATATTTTTAAAAACTTAAACCAAACATAAACTTCAGGCGTGATTAAGGTTAAAAGCAGGCCCATTCAGTAATAAAACACTATCGGCTATCTACGCAATCTCAATGCCATTAATTTTGACAATTCAAAAATATTCATTGCGTTATTCATTACGTTGTCGAGCAGATGAATTTTTCAAACATCAGCATTGGATTAGGAATTTCTTTCAAATTCCTTCTGACTGAAAAATTCTGGGTCTAACAAAATGTTGAAGCAAACCAAGTGGCAAGCAAAACCATAATAACATAACAAAAGGAATAAAAAAAATATTCTGGTGATACGTCTACTGCAAAAAGCAGTATCAATATCAGTAGTCGATCTTTAATTAATTACAATAACTGTACACTGTGCTAATTTCATTTGTTTTCATTCTTTGCACAATGATTTACCACCTAGTAATAGTAGTAATAAAATAGAATCACGTTTTGATATTAATAAATCTTATAGAATTAATTTCCCGTTACATTACAATAATTTATGAAGCAAAGAATAGAAACATTCCATTTACCGATGCCATTATTTCATATTGTGTGTCAGATAAAGTGCTTGATGCCATGTTAGTTCAATTTGCTGTGGACACAGAGTAGTAGCGTCTATGGAGTGCTAAGTCAAACGTTTTTTAATAATTGAAACGCTCACACGATTCACTGTTTGTCAGTAATAACTGAATAAGACAATATAGAATTTATATCTGTTTTAATGGATACAACATTGGGAAATTAGAAACATACTTCCTAAACTAGGTAATTGTGCTTTCGTGATAATCTCGTCAACTTGCACTTCTCTAACATGGAACATGATCAGAAGGCCAATTTCCTTAATTAAAAACGTTCAAAATCTAGTCGCAATCTCATGTCAGCGACAATCAATGTCAAAAATTTGTCAATAATGTAGGGAAATTAGAGGTATTTTTGGCAAATTGAGACTGAGATCAGACTGTGAACGTTCTTAAAATTACGAGAATTGCCCCTCAGTGTTTATTCCAGTTCCTTGTGAATTAAAGTCCAGTTAAGCGATAGTCATTTGTTTCCTCCATTTGCTCACTACTCTGTGAAGAGAAGAAGAAGAAGAGGTAATGAGGTATAATATCGTCATCAGTCTTCAACAATACTCGATAACAGTATCCTGACATTTCTTTGGATAATCCGTTGGTAGGTATCTAATATTTACCGCAAGTACCAGTTACTGCTTTACTATGAATGCTTGTGGTAAAATAGATAAGCGTTGGTAAAACCCGCATTGTATTGTATCTGTTACGGTAAACTAAGGGAAAGATAAATCCACGAATATCGAAGAGTGGATTTTTTTATTATTCTCTAATAGAATTAGTGTTTTTCATGATCAAGTTACCTACTTCCCTTTGTACCACCTTGTTATTTCCGCGTAAAACTATTAATACTTAAACGACATACAACTTTCTGCTTCTTCTTATTCAGATAAACATGGAACTCATTGAATTATTAAACAGCTGACAGTCAATTTACTTTCATTTTCAATTAAAGTTGTAGCTTGTGAGGTAAATACTACCTGCGTAAGTAAGCGTCTTTATACCAGTAAACGTGGTTTTACAAGTTCATGATCATTTAAACTCATATAATGTGCATCATATGTTACCTAAGCTGGGCTAGGTACCAAGATCATATAGTAACCTAATAGACACCTGCACAATTCCTAGATGACATTTTAATTATAATAGAAGACGAATAAAACACTTTATCAAATGATTTTTTATTTTATTTTAGCAGACAATCATCCTTTCCTTAACCCCATACCTGTTACCTACTTATGACTTGAAGTCATTGACGTTCAGTCGTATGATTTTTCAAACATTTTCTACTAAATATAATAACCTATTAGTGCAAAAAAACATATTTTGCACTTCAGGAATTAGCTGTTAGTTAAATATTGTAACATAATCTCACTTTTACTTAATCTCTTATATCTCAGTAGCTCTACCATGAGTTTGCACTGCCAAAACTCGCTAGCGTCTACGTAAATAATATGTATGAAATATTGTACAGCGCCTCTAGTGGTCACACAAAGAATTAAAATTCGTACCATGAGCACTATAGATTTCGATAGGTAAGAAACCTAACGTAATCTATTCGATAGTCACTAACGTTTTTCAGCTGTCGCCATACAAAACGGCACCATGAGTTAATAATTTGACAGACGCTATCGAAAAATACGCTTACGATAGTAGTTACGTCACTCACTAGCATTTTGACGCGTGAAACATATGTTTACATTGAAATTATATACGTTTTTGAGTATTTTGAGTCAAAATAATGTCTGGAAGAGCTTATTTAGCATGGAATATGTTGGCGGCCGCTGAATTTGAAGACCAACGACGTAAAGAACGTGAATTTCAAGCCAAATTACAAGAAATTGAAATTCTAGCTTACCAATGGGCGGGACATTTCGCAGCTACCCAGTAGCCTTTCTGTGATGAATATTAACTTAAATTTAAATAAAAGAGATTTGACTTATACAACCTTTTTATTTATTTTATTATTATATGGGAAACATACAGCATATTTAACAAAATAAGGAACACAAAAATTTACATAAAAACACATACTTGTTACCTACTAACTACACATTTTTTTCTTTAAACATTGGACACTAGGATTTCCCCTGTATCGTGGGTGCATTTACAAACACAAATATCACATGCACAAGCATCCACGGAACAATAAAATTAGGTATCTTTCTTTGGAAGATTGGATCACAAAACTTTTTGCTCCATGCGACAAATGAACCGGCGATTCTTAGCGCAGAAGCGACAGGCAGCTTCTAAAAATTGTGCCATACTGGTCCTCATTGTATTATTGTCATTTTGTAAACTTATTTAACTGAATTTTATGAAAAAACGCCGTGAACACAATGTCAACACATACAAAATTACAAATTGAAAACGACACTCGATGACACAATAGTGACATATAAGGAATAAAAATTCAACAACCACTAAATACCTTAAGAAGTTCACTAACCGCCAACCATTCTATTTAGTCGGATTATTGCCTATCATAACATTTTAAGCATAGGCGATAGTACTACATTTTGAGCATAATATATGCCGTTCTCTCTCCTTATTACTGAGAAAGAAAGAAACAAAACTTAAGGAAGTGACGTTACATTCGACACGATCTATCGAGTTTACCTTAGCGCCTGCGTAAAACTCCGTAAAACTCATGGTGCAAGCATTATCGAAATCTATTCGATCCACGTTAATACGCTAGCGAGTTTGACGCTAGCGAGTAAGTTTTCGATAACAACTCATGGTAGAGGTACTGTTCTCAGATTGACAAAATCCGCAGAGTTTTCAGTGAAAGGTTGATAATATAATTATAAGCTATTAATTGACACTACTTTCATCTTTTTACACCCAGGCCCAAGATTGTATGTAATCGTTTCAGTCTCCTTTCTATTAATAAAGTGTATACAGAGTGGTATTCTATAAACGAACAAATGTAGAGCTCATTAACATCAATTTATATCCAAAGATACTCGTACATCATCTGAGGCTTTTGAAATATTATTGGGTACTCGAATCGGACATTAGTTTAGTGGACCGCAATGCTGGGAACTCAATGTTTTTAGATTGAACTATAGAAAGACGATACAGAAGGTCCAATCCAGATTGTAGAAAAATTGTTAAAAACAGTTGTTAGGAGTTTAGTTAGTAGGTAAGGGAAAAAATTCAAGGACTGTAGGATGATTAAAAAAATATTAATTTTTAGAATTAAAAAAAAATGTTATGTTATCTATGCTCTCCTGCAGAAAAACAGACATCATTGTCTTAATTATAATTACAGAATGATATCACAGACCTGTTCCATGATGGTATTTAACTTGATAAAACTTGACTGCAAAGTAAGTTCTGCGTGCAACTGTTGTGCGACACTGCCAACTTCCATGATTCGCGATAAAGTATCCAATTGTAACAAAGCTGGCACAGAGACTGTCTTGACTGTATCGAGTGGAACTTCTACAATTATCTATTACATGTTCTAGCGGTTTGGCGAACAGTTAGATATTCGTCACCAATGATATTTATGGAATATATCATAGTCAAACAGTGAGTCAGAACTTCAGTAGAAGAGTTTCTGCTGAGAACGTTGAGACTGCCAAGTTTATTGCACTTCGTAATTATGTGTTACATGCGGTTTCCATTCGGTTTTGATTGATGCTAACAACTTGCACATGCTTTATCGAACACCTTTTGATCAGTTGAGGAAAAGGTAAATACATATTTAACTAAACGCAGGTAGGTAATTCTCACGTTTGAGAACAAAGGAGTTGGTTTGCTTTTTATTGCGACCTCTTTTTACTTTGTTGACTTGAGTGGGGTCCACTTATACAGCAGTGAGCTCAAAGACCATAGTACGAAGTAGGATCAGGCTTCAACTATGTGACTATAGTACCCAAGGAAAACAATGACGATTTAACTTTTGTGTTGTCTTGCTTTGATCTGAGGAAAATGAGCAGTCCGCGAACAGAAATTATAAATTAGGTTTCGATGTAGCAAAGTTTATAAGACTTTTTTTTTAATAATTGCTGGCAGAGACATCGACGCCAGGCAACCTCGGTTCAGTACAGTCACGAGCAATAATATGTCAACACTTGGCAACTTTGAATTGCGATTTTTTTACGAAATAACGAATGCAACGTTGAAATACGACACTACATATACCTATGGGTTCGAAAATACTATGTTCCTACTAATATAACATTTCATTCAAAAATAAAGGAGAAAATCGCCTTTGAATAAAGCCAAGTGTATACATACTTTTGCTCGTGACTGTTCATGATTCTGAGCGTTGAAATTATCCCTCGGTTATTAAAAAAAAAAGACATCCATACATTTTGACCGGGTAGGTATTGCGCTTACAACGTAGGAGGGTTCGGAATCATGTACTAAATCCATGGATACAGTTTGCTTGTCGATGTCTCTGCTACCCTTTATATTCCGTGTTTATTGTATAAATTTTGTAGGTGTCTAAGTCGATTTTGTAAATTAGAAAATTTGGTGGATATTAGTACAAAATTTAAATAGTCTTTCGTGTTAAACTATACAACTGTGTACTCGTATTCGTGATAGACCAACTAGAATCTTGACAAGTTCCCATTAGTAATATCTGTTGGGTTTTGACAGCAATCCATTAGTTGCATACTAGCGCACAGAAGCTGCAACCGTTAGGATTACGTGAGCAATCAATCAGTGTGTTTACTATGAAGAAAAACTTGTATTTCTGTAGGGCTCTCAAATGAAATCATGAGCAATAAGTCCGGTTTGGAAAATATTTATATAAAAATGTTTTTGGTAGTTCTATGTATTAAAAGTTCCGGTCTTTATGTTGCACAGTAAATAAATAAAAAAGAAATGTCTGCCACTTCAAAAAAACTAGGTTTTTGACATACATTAAGGACAGTTCATCGAGGCCAACATTCAGATGTGAAAAGTAACAAGTTCAAGAAGAAGAATAATAAAAAATAATAAAAGATATATAATAAAACTGACGAAGAGCTTTGAACTCAGTCGGCTAAATACCGTCACAGTCTCATAAAAGAGGCAAGCTATGAGCTAGAGGGGCTTGGCTGTAAGATCCTCACACTGATAATTAAAATCAAGATTACCATTTTATAAAAGCATCATAAATCAAATAAAAAGAAAAAACAAACTGAAAATATAGACAAACAGGAAGACTAAAACGAAGGTGTGAAAACCGATAGAAGTCTAGAAAAACCAGTTTGCGTACCAACCCTAGAACAAGACTCTCTTGAGTACAAGTTCTTATTCCTATATGCACATATGATATGGTGGAATGAAATTCCGCTTCCTCATAAAAGCTGGTTGTAAGACTTGTGAGTCGTTAGTTAACTGATTACCTGCAACTTTTACAAGAAGCTGTTAGCCTTAGGCTAGTGTAAATGACCATATGTACCTAAGTGTCAAGTTGAATAATTAATTTCTTGTTTTGCTTTTACGATAATTTGGTAGGCAGTAGATGAAATTGTGTTTTGGATGGATACTTAACCTTAGGAGTGAGAAAAATATCGTAAAGAAAGTTTTGAATATGAACGAGGATGGCTGCAAGAGTAGGGAAAGACCTAAGAATTTATGGATGGATTGTGTGATAGATACTACACTACTACTACTATTATATTCATAATTTTGATAGGTTTATGCGTATCAATAAATATTTAAAATATTTATTCCTCAATGTTCTTGATTGCACCTACCACTGTTTGTCTCTGCATCACCTAAAGGTTGACTGGTAGAAAATGCCTATGGCATTAAGTCCGCCTCTGTACATTTATGTGCTTGAAGTATTAAATAAATAAATACTATGGCTAGAAAGGGGTGACTACCGAGATGACGATTAATATAGAAGTATCGAAGAAAATACATGTTGCACCGACCCCAAATAAATTAGGATAAGGGCAGGAAAATGATGATGATGACAACTTAACCTTAAGGTTATGTAGCTTGTGCTAGTTCAGACATAACATTTTGCGTGGTTTCTGACGTGAATACGTCTTTAAAATTGCTTCCATAGTGGGATAGTGGGTTCAATGATAACAAAAACGGGAGATATAGTTTGGTGTTGCAGCTTCATATTTATCATCTTCAACCTAAATTCAATTACACCATTAGATAGCTAAAGGTTCAAAGAATTCACTACGCTCAGTGAGGACCATAACGCATCAGGCGTGGTGGAGGAGGAAGCACCGCCATTTTGAAGTAATTTTGCTGCGTATCGAGATTTCCACTTAGAATACCTTTTGACTCGGAAAAGCTACGACGTTTATTTGAGATTCAATCGTCAGCTTTCGTCAAAATCTATCGATTGTATACAAAACATTAGTGTAAAATAGTGACAGTGAATATAAAATAAAAAGAAAAATAATATCAAAAATATATAATGTTGGCCTATACGCGTCAAAAAACCAAATCAAGATTCAGAGATCGTATACGGTTGGAAATTGCTTCTCAAGGGCAATCGAATGGTACCAATAAAACAGCCCGAGTCAAGCAGTGCCGGGAACGTAAAAGAATGACTGCGGCCGAGCGGATTAACCCCGTTACGTAAGCGTATTCACGTACAACACAAGACCGTGTCCATGACACAGCCACCCCCCATTTTTACTTGAGTTAACACCTATGTATAGCACCTATATAAAGTTACGTTTGTCTAGCACATAAATAAATCGAGGTAATATGGTAAAGGTAGTTTTTTTACTAATCTGCGTTGATCTCCTGGGCAAAGGTCTCCCTCCACTGCCACCATTTATCGAGAGTAAAAAGGTAGTTTACGAGGTTTAATATGATAAATTTAATATAATAACTTAATAAGATTAATTCCCTTTTGAAAACGTTTAAAAACCAAACTTTCTAACGGGCTACCTTTTGAGATCAAAAATATAAGGCAGATCCATTTTGCGAAAATGTTGAAATCGTAAAATGAAGCGATAAAAATCAGCCGTAATTACTTACGTTACATGAACCTTTATTCATATCGATGAATCTTAAGATATTTATCAACGCCTCGGAAGTAGTCGCAAAATACATTGTGTTCGCGAGATGTAAAGAAATCGTTACGTCGATCAGTGAATCGCTAATTTCGTTTTTCTCACGTCTGCGGCTGTTAGATAACTCAAAGTGCACTTACGCACTATTGCTTTTTAAGTGTCTCTGTGCCAACTTGAATGTGCGTAATATACCAGAAAGCCAATTCTCGTGATTTAAAACGTTCAATATATAGTCTCAGTCTCATCTCAGCGACAAACAAATGTCAAAAACTTGTCAAAATGTAGGGAAATTAAAGGTAATTTTGACAGATTGAGATTGAGATCAGACTGTGAACGCTCTTAAAATTAGTAGAATAGGCATGACGAATGATTTTCAAATCCTCTTCCGTAATGTAGGTACGTACACATTTACTATTTACAAAAACACCTATATTTCGGTAATAAACTAAAGTTTAACGAAGTTTGAAGCCATTTTTCTAATATTTTTTCAATAGGGCGCGAAAACAGCTCACAGTGTCATGGCGTCGGATCTGACGTCACGCCTAGGTAAACATCAAATGTTGTCAGTATACTATCTATAGTGTACCTACTCTGTGAACCACAGTGATGTTTACATAGGCGTGACGTCATGCACTGTGATTGGTGTTTCAGTCAAAATGGCCGACTGCAGTATTTTAATCTTTTATTTTAGTGAAAACTCGATTAATCTCAAGTTTTTAAATTAAAGTAAATCACTGTTTTAAATCCTTTTAATATGTATTTTCCCCTAACATCATTAAATTTTTGATTATTTGATACTGTCGTCACGCCTATTGCCCCTCTGGTATGTTTACTTGTTTTGAGAATTATTAGATGCAGTTTTTGGCATTGAAGACCTGAAATACGTTTTAATAATAATAATAATAATAATTTATTTATTTGACAGACAACAAAAAGGTCCACACTGACAAAAACAAAAATACATAAAAGATGTTAGTAACAATATATCCTATGTTAGTACTTATATACTAGTATGTTAGTAACAATGTGGCTTTTGACTAGCGTACATTTGTTTAAGCGGGAATGTAAAAGTCCATACCTACTCACATACTTGTCCTTTTCCATTAGGTGCCCTTATTTTGGGCTTTACTGCAGTCGCTTAAAGAACAAAATAATACAAATAAAAATTCGTTCAGCACGCTTGCTTTGGCTAGATAAAATATTGTATAGGATTAAGAACTACATTTATAATCATGATGTTATCTTAATGTAACATTCTTGGTCGATTGTTATTGACAACCGTGATTTCACATTTGTAAAACTAATTCAGAACACGATTACACTGTTTATAACGCTGTAAAATAAATAGTACGCAAAGAGACAAATTTATTTGAAGGCCTTCCTAGCTAACTTATGGAATTACCGCGTTTAAAATTAAATTTGTTTGAAATGAGATCATATCTGAATGAAAAATCGCTTCGTATACATACGAGTAGGTTATTATCCAATCTGTAAATGCAAACTCCTTAGTAATTTAATCCAAGCAAGCAAATTGGTATAATCATATCAATCTACTTATAGTGAAGTACAGACTCGAAGATACAAAGTTAGAGGTAAACAAGTGAATGTAAGGTAATTTAACAAATGTAATAATGTTTTTCTAGCATATGTGGACGAATAAGGTTGGATGTGAATCTAAACATACTAATCGTCCCATCCGACCCGCAGGAATTTCTCAGTAGCAGCCAGAGTCTGGATTCGTGCCCAGTTAATGGCAATAAGCTCGACCCCTGTAACATAGGTCTTAAATATGGCGAAATGTACTGATGCCAGCACATCAAGCTGTCAAATTTCTTTAATAGATTTTCAACTTTATCGCTGAAGCATAAGGCTCAAAGTTGATTGAGAAAATTTGACAGTTTCGGGTAGCTTGATTTGCTGGCGTCTGTACTGTAGGTGCACCTCTGCCTAACCCTTCGGGAAATGCAGGTGGGGTGTTATGTAAATTTTCACACGACATGACTTATTTATAAGGTGTCACTGAAATAATCTATTATTTCAGTTACACCTTGTAAATAAGTCCAACAAAAAGCAGATCACCCATTTTGTTCGGCAACTTGGGATAAAAAATAAAAAGTCAGCGGCCAGAAATTTTAATTGAATGGTCACAGTAGTAGAAACATTTATTTGTATGGCGACAACGCTGTAATTAATTTGAGAACAAAGATATATGCAACGATCTTATCTTTCGATTCGCCCCCAAATATATATAATATATCTCCGAATCCAAATTGTTGTCGACTTTGACGCCTTAGTAGAAAATAATGAGTTATGTGTGTACTTTAAAAATATGTAAGTAATTATTACTGAAGGCCGCCAAAAAAAATTATCCCAGAATGGGTATCCTTTGACCATATTAACTGTTATTTTGAACCAAATTACAAATTCAATATCATTTATTCTGGTTTTATGTTCATACTAAATGCTAACGTTTATGTGCCGCCTCACTTTGCAGTCTAAACGTAAATTAAAGCCTCGCATAGAACATACTTATGTAAGACTGTTCAATATAACTAAATAAGGGTTTACAAAAGGTTTTATAGGCAGAAGTGAATATGAATGAAAATCAAAATAGTGTTTATCCCGTCCCTTCAACATAAAATGCTGTAACTATAGTTATCACTATTTACAAATGAAAATGTTATAACCAGAAGTGAATATAAATGAAGAATATATAGTAATTTCGCCATATCCCTTCAACCTAAAACGTTCTACCTGCAAAATCTGATTCAGTATATATTTCGATAGAATGAATATGCGATAAGTTGAAACAAACATTCGATATTTTGATTACTCGATGTATTGAGTGTACAACATTATATTGAATGTTCGATTTATTAACCATTCGATATTATGAACGTTCGAGTACCTATTTAGACTTTCGATTTATAGTGGTCGATCAATTGATATTCGATCATTTGGCATTCGATTTGGCATAGTAATTAAATGGTCGTAGTAATTAAATATTAGTTCATTTTGGGACCAAGGACAATTCAGACTATTAAAAAATAGAAAGTGAAATATGGCCCGCGGATTCCTTTTGGCATGAAGTCTCTTTGATGAGATTAAAAAAGCGCGCATCTCCGACTAGTAAATAGTTATCTGTGGCGTTATCGCACTATTGGAATAACATAAAGTAAAAAGCACGCGTTTTTAATACACTGCATTATGGACCTAAAAGCGGTTTAATAAGAGCCATTTTACGAGCAAGTGTGTTGAAAAATAAGTTACGACGTTTATCAATGATGCATAATATATGTCATGACTGTATTATAAAATTTATGTAAAAACCTATTGATTTATTACTGCATGTTGTTAAGAGATATGTGCTTTGGAAATAGGTATAATGGCGACGAAATTGCTTGGAGTCATTACAGTTCGTTTTGATTGATTTACTATAGGCCGCAGGAACCCGTTGGATGCGGGAAGCACGATATGATATGACGATAGCTTTCGATTGGTGGAATTATTATAAGAATGTGTCTGATTTCTCTAAAGATTTGTGGAAAGGTTGACAACATTCAAGGGTAGGTATTATCTCAGGAGTAAAGTGGTATTATCTGCACAAGTAACTAATACCAATCAGGGGAAACGATAAGTTTTACTGAATATCAATAACTATACATATACACACCAGTAGCGAAGGATCAATTTTTGTAAGAGGTAAGCCGGAGTAGATATCTTTACTATGATTGTATTATTTGTCTATAGAATATTGACTGTGCCATTTTTAAAGGGAAGAAGGTAGGAATCGAATTGTATGGAACTTTCGCCACTGATACACACATACATATTGTAGTACATGCAGAATTCCAAAAAGCTTCTCAACGTGTCTGACATATGAATTTGTGTTTCGTAGATTTACGCCCGCTTGCACAATTTAATATGATGAAAGGAGATAGAGACAGAATGATGATTTAAAAACGTTTAGCGCTAAACGTATCAAGTGATTTGTGGACCTTAGCAATTAGTTTTCCTATAATTTACTAGACAGCTTGTACCTTCTCGTATCATAAATTGTTTTGTAAACACGTTGAATAACAGGAAAACAAGCTTTCACATTTACAGTGGGTAAGCAATAGTTTGGATGAGTTTTGCTTCCTGGATCCACTTGTCTTTGATGCTCTCAAAGTAAACACTAAACTTAAGTAACTTTAGAGAACTTTGCACGTAATTTCAACATTGGATCTATTTACCTAAAATGACCCATAGTGCAATTAGAATATTAAACTAGATCAATTTGATGGGCATTACGATATATTGAAACTGATGCCTAACATGTTTAACCGATTTCCAAAAAGGAGGAGGTTATATGTTCGACTTTATATATAAGGTCCCATTAAAATAGGTGGACAAACTTTTAGGAATCATTCAGACCACCAAAATACGGACGATGGTAAAAAAAAATAAAAAAAAAACGCATAAATACTCACTAGAAAAATAAAATCAGCTAACGAAAATACACTAATGTGCCGGAAATTTATTATTTTAGGTCAAAATAAAATCACTTTAATCGGTGTTTTTTTTGCTTGGATATGTTTAGTTAGACGTACTGAGCACTGTGTTCAAATTTGTCCATCTATTTTAATGGGACCCTGTATTGAACTTTCTTTTGTTAAGTTTCGGCCACGTACAGCACCCTAACTGCGTAATACGCTTTCAATAACAGTTTGAATAATTTTGAAGGATATTGCTAATCGATTGCGTCATATGTTCGAAAAATTTGTCAACTCAACAACGTAAACAACGCAATGAATGTTGCTGAACTGCCAAAATTGGAGCCGTTGCTACTGTTACTCTGTTGAAATTATCCCGGGGGAACGTTCTATGTTCGGGCCAACAAGTGTCCTAACCCAGGACACGCCCCGTTCGGCAGTTAAATCATGAAAAGGTAACATACAGACACGCAAAGGTACTTGAATTATGATGGTGGATGCTCGCTTAGCAACAACCTATTCAATCGGGACTTGTAGTTTTATAGGTTCTAGCTATAATTCATCCAAAAATTTCTAGCTTGCAAGCAGCACAAGTTCATGTAATAAAAAATCAATAAATATCCGAATTGCGTTGTTCAAGGCAATTTATAACACTTCCTCTAATCAACTTTCTATCCGACAAAGTTACAAAAGGATCATAATTTAGTGCTAAATGCAACGCTTTTTAAAGTGATAATTGGTTTGTAAGACAGTGTATTAATTGTTTATTTGCTGTCTATACACTTTGAGATTTTTATCGATCGAATTGGTATCGATTTAAAAAATAAAAGATCAATAAAACTTTTAATCGTTCAACAGCTACAGTTGTTTGCACAAGGGATTATGGGATTAAACATTTACTAGGTAACGTCTAAAACGCGATGTTAAGCATCCTAACCGAAAGTGACTGTCACGTGAATACGCGATTACGCGATCGTATACCTAAATAATGACATAGGTACGTGACTTGATTGATCGCGCGAGTGTGTCATATTCATACAACGTTATTTTTAGTATATGCGAAACCCGAAACACGTGTCTAGCATTTTTATGTAAAGAATCTATGTACAAAATTTCAAAACTATATCACGAAAATCACAAAGTTATAAGCTTGTTAAGTTACCTGTTTGTCCGTACAAAAACATGCTCACCCGCGCCGCTCGCGCCGCGCCCGCCCGTCTTGCGCTCATTGATAATAGACCTAACCGTTCGGCGCGGAGATTGGATAACCTACTTAGTGTCGCTCGGTTTTTTTTTAACTTTTAACCTTTTCTTAAAATATTTTTGAGACAAAATATAACATGGAGTAAAAATTATTGGAATCGATTCAGTTACTTATTTTGAACAAACTATATTCAGGTTTCGCAACGTTGTAAACATACGAACGAGCGCGATGATCGCGTAGGCCGTAGGTAGTCGCGCGACGGTTGCTTTCGGTTAGGACACGGCCATAACCGTATTTAATTTAATCGTCAGTTTCTTGTAAACGAAAATTGCACTAACAAAGTTGGAAATCTTCTTACTTCTCCAGATAAAGCGTGACAAAGTTGCGCCGTTAATATTAATTAGGCAAGATTTGTGTCGTAACATCATTGTCACGAATATGCACCGACCACTAAACCGCAAGGCATGCTCCCGCGCAGTTTATTAAATAGTCAGCTGCTTGGTCTATTAACATTATTATTACATAATGTTTATGTAAATAAATACAGAAGCTCGGGGTGTTTTGCGAAAGAGTTTGTGGGTTTGTTGTTTACGCACTGTGTTTTTTTTTATCAGCTTGCTTTTGTCGCGAGTCGAGAGAATTTAAACGAGTTACATATGGATCCAGTTAAGAAATCCTTTTTTATCTTTATTGGTTTAGGCAGTAGAAAGGTACACTGAAAAAATAATTTGTTACTACACCACACTAAAGCGATTTCATTAAGACTTACTGACTTTATACAGTAAGAAGAAATGTTTGTAAAATAGTATTAGACAAAACAGTAACTTTTAATGATTGAACATAGTATTATTTATACCTATCAATTATTTATACTGAAAAAAAAAACAACAAAAAAAAAAACCACCATTACTGTAAAGTAAGTTTTCAGTGGTTTGAACGATATAACCAAATGAATAAAAGCGTTAATTTTGTGACCTTTTAGTTACTTAAAACGTTAAATTTTACTGTCATGACGGTAACATTTTGCCTCAACGAATCAGTTAAAAATACTGTTTTGAACTGTTTAAAGCAGTTCAGGTATTTTTTTTTTAAATTTTATTTCTTTCAGTGTAGGTATGTTATCTGATCTGTCAGTCAGTCAAATAACTTTTTTTTGGATAGACTTTAATTTCGACTTCGTTCAAAACTTCAAACCTAGTTCAAATGTTACTTAAAACGTAGTACCTACTTATATTTCTAAAAATGTTTTTTTTTTAATTTTATTGTAGTTTGTTTTTATCGACGCATAGATATTTAAACTTTCGCGCACTTTACTAAAGGTGAACACCATAATAAAAAAGGAATAGATTTTACCTTCCTAGATAATTTGAATTGATTAGTCACGCTTGTGGATTGTCCACACATAATTATTAGGTAAGTATATCTCTTGAATATTTATAATGTAGCTTGAGAATATTTCAAATAATATAAAATGTTGTTTTAAATTAAATTGTTTAGATTCTCGGCTTAATAAAAAAATCGAGAGCATATTTGGTGTATCTATACATATAATAAATCTGTAGAAGGGTCAATTCTGTACATTGAAAATATTGAAAAAATAAATAGCGGGGGGTGTTGCTGGATCGATACCAAACCCAAATATGTGATTAAAAAAATTTTTGTCTGTCTGTCTGTCTGTCTGTATATGCAGGCATCACGAGAAAACTAACGGTTCGATTTCGATGAAACTTGGTATAATTATACCTTATTATCCTGGGCATAAAATAGGATACTTTTTATCCTGGAAAAATACGTAGAAAAAAAAATCTTATTTTTCGGTTTTATTCATAGACGTTGTTCTGTAGAACCGCGAACACACGTTGCATTACCCGTAGTGGATAATTTTCCATTTCAATTTAAGAGAATACAGTTTCCTGTAGCTTTGTGTTACGCCATGACAATAAATAAGGCTCAAGGTCAGACCCTAGGAGTTGCTGGCGTAGATCTTACCGCGAGTTGTTTTTCACACGGGCAACTTTACGTAGCTCTTTCCCATGTGAGCAGTCCAAGAAATCTTCATGTTCATATTCCGGACGAGCTCACTAACAATGTTGTGTATGCTGAAGCTCTCAATTAACTTTCTGTCGCATTGTCACGATTACTTTTTTATTATTGCAAACTTTTCGTCATTGTCAGTAATTTACTGCTACATGCTACTTATCAAGGTCGGAATTACTATGAAAAAAATACTTACTACAGAACGCGAGCTCAACAGCAGTAGCTCAATAGAGGGATCTCCTTATTTATTATAGGCTTAGCCGTATTTGGGTCTAATAGATATTTATAAGATGTCATTGTCAGAGTTACTCAAAATGGAGAAATAAACCATCCACGCGAAGACCGACATCCGCGCGGACGGAGTCGCGGGCGGAAGCTAGTATTAACATAAATATCACGTTCTCACTTAGTTACATTACTGTATTTATTATGTAAATAGGCTTCTCATAACATTAGTTATATGAGTCGGACATTAAATTTATGAATTACAGATGAATGAGATACAATGACAAAACAAGATCAGTCGTGAGTCGTGACATACTTCGAATAAAATCTATAAATTAATTATAATACAAAGCAGATCAGGTAATAAAAAGAACAGTAATATAACTACTAACCTTAGTAAAAGTTGTATTTATTTATTTATTTATTCATTTGTTTCAGGCGACGCAGGCCCATAAATAAATACCTTAACCTAAACATACATATTTTTATTATAATAAAATAGAACTTCACTTCACTAGCACGTATTTCGTATTATACTTGAGATAAAAATAGAGCAGCTAATAACAGTTTGCCAATGAAGAATTGAGATCGTCATGGGCAAACTGATAATATCTGTCACACAATTTTTCATGCTGTGGTTACGCAGTTTACCTTACCGACTAATATTAATTTACTTACAGATTCTTTGGAGAAAAGAGACGTGATGAATATTGTTCTAATAGGTAGGATATAAAAATTAAAAATGTAAACCAAAACTTACTACCTAAAAAAGCTTTTTTACAAAAAAAACCGACTTCCAAATAAGACACTACAAAGTGAAAAATAACTTTAATTTCGGAAGTCGGTGTCGTTGGGTTCGCATTTTCGTAGTTTGCCACCGACTCCGAAATTAAAGTTATTTTTTACTTTGTAGTGTCTTATTTGGAAGTCGCTGTTTTTTTTTTTTGTAAAAAAGTTTTTATTTTTCACTTTAAAAGTTGTACTTACTCCACAAAAACTCGTATAACCCTACTTGCTATGTAAATATCATTCATCATTCAGCCGAAAGACGTCCACTGCTGGACATAGGCCTCCCCCAAAAAAGGGGGGGGGGGGTTTGCCAATATACGTATTATTAAAGCTAACTCAAAAACTACCCAAGCAAAGTTAATAAAATTTATATGGTGGTCTCATAGGAGACTCTGAGGCAGACTCTATACATAGGTACATTTTTTTAAAAATCCATTTACAATTGCCGGAGATATATACAAAAAAAAAACATACAGTCGAATTGAGAACCTCCTCCTTTTTTGAAGTCGGTTAAAAATAGTATGATCTATGTATTATTTATTAATCTATGTATTGCCGAATCTATATCTAATATTTGATTGCCAATGAAACTGAATATAAACAAGTTTTTGTGGTCACACTAAAATTATTTGTAATTGTTATGAGCGTCACGATCTAAATACTAATAAAACCATATGGGTTCGCCTTGCACAATTTTTCTTTCAATTTTTAAGTCACGTAAACTTTAGAAATTATCATTTTTCTATTGCACGATTATCTACCTCTATTGCTCTATTAGCATAATCAGCCTTATAATGTTCCCACAGATGATGATGTCTCAGATGTGATCGGTCAGAGTCCTCCTCTCTGTGAGAGGGAGTGGCCTGTAATCTACCTGTGGGCATAGTGCGGGTTGGTCGCGGGCCCAGTGCGGGTTGGTCGCGGGCCCAGCCCGGGTTGGTCATTGCATTGACATTGTCATTGCTCTATTCTAGGAAGAGTTCTGGCCGAAGGGTGTTGTGTACCACCGGTTTCGTGGCCGTTACATGACACCAGTCAGCAAAACACGACGCAGACACTGCGTGTACATTAGTTTTTAGTTGTTGGTTTTTAGTGTAATTATAATGTTTGTATTTATAGTATTTTTAAGTCATATTAATATTCTATTGTATGTGTTTATTTGGGCCTTGATGCCTGAAATAAATGGATAAATAAATAAATTACATGCCATGATTGCCTTCCAAGTACCTACATACCTGCTAAGGTCTTTGAATCTTTGCCGTTGCGCCTTAAACTGGTAAAAAGAAATTTGAAATTTGATTACATAGTTTCAGTATCACGGATATCTTAAAGACCGCAGGCTGAATCCACCGCGACGTGTTTATTTATAATGTCGAAATGTAATTTGATATAGCTGCTGCTTTTCAAATATAAACTTTATTCAATCAAGATAAGGTTTTGTTTAGATTATAAATGAGTAAGAGGGATTATCCCATGTTATTGCATTTGGGTGCCGTTTTCGCGCAGAATGCACGAAATTTATGCTAAATGTTCCAATTATGAGCACTTAAAACTGGGACCGATAATGTAATTTAATCTGTTTTGGGTGCCACCCGTGATTATTTTTGTCATGTTTTATACAAGATAGTTAACTACCGGAGGCACTGCCGAAGGTTTTTTAAAAGAAACAAATGAGTCCAGTCGTGAAGACGGTTTAATGTAGACTGCCAAAGCTTAATCTAAATCGAATACAGGATACACAGTTCTTCTTTGTTCTTAATATTAGGTCCTTATCTCTATTGTCGCCGGGGCTAGTCATAACATCCTGCGACTCTACCGTGAATGGTGTTCAGTGTGGGTCACACAAAGCGAGACGGTGTTATAAGTACAATGTGTCGATTCAGCACGCATAACTCTTCCCCCCATAAGTTCGAAATTATCGGAGGGACGATTATTGTTACTCCGATTATTTCGTCAGAAACAATATTTTATGGCTCTTCCGAGCTTCTTACGAGCTATGAACTTACGAGCTATGAATACACTAATACTTGAATATAACTATATATAACACTAGAGTGCCGACGCTAACACTTTTCACATTTATGAACTTTTCACTCACTTTTACTAATCTTTAATAAGCTGCTTAGGCGTTGCAGATTTATTTAATCACTAGTGTCCAAGTTGTAATAGTCTTTCGTTGTAGGTGTGGCTCGATGGCTGTTACAAAGGGAGATTGACAATTGGTCATTTCGTAGTGCTAATATTAGGTACTTGTGGCAGTATGATTAGATTTTGACATCCAAGGTGAGAATAAGTACCTTTTATTTTTCTTTCGTTATCTCGCTATTGCAGATTTCTGATAGTATGCTTTTGGCTTTACTATAGATAATCCAACGCCTTTTCCTCACAGGTTCTATCTTGAGAGTGTGAATTTCAACTGGTACAGGATTGCTGGAGCTCGTGTTATGAGAGAATTTCATTAATGCGGTTATTCAGGTATCTTCCATTGGCAGCTGGGACTCGTCCTTGCAGCACAGGAACTTCGCCTCGTGGAGTTCTTTGCAAGCCTGGGAGAGCGAGACTACTTCGGACCCTTTTACTTAGAGGTAGGGGTATTTGGGAATATTGATTGTGGTCTGGTTAAAATGATCTGTAATAGGTATTAGGATTGCTCTCTAGTGGGTAAAAATATATATTTCATCTTTAATTATAGGTATTTCTAAAATGAACGTTATTTGACTTCCTTTCGATTTTGCTTTTATTTCAATACACTGTTCCACTTTAACTAGTTTATACATAACTTTGTAGGTATTCACGTTTATTGTATCGTCCATATTTGATTCTCATCGATGGGGCTAACTGCTTAAATTTTGTTTTAATGCTACTTGTTCATAACGTATCTTTTAATATTAAATTCTAAGTCCTCATGAATCAAACTTAAATCTAAAACCTTAATAATAGTCCACTTATTATAACTTAGGCTAGCTTGACCTTGCTTCAGCATCAATACACCAGGATTCTTATCGATCCCTTGAAATTGAAGGGTGTGTATCCTGATGGTCAGGGCCAGGAGCACGAGGAGGAACCTGCGGAGGTCGTTTAATGTCCTTAAGTGTCACTTTTGTGTCACGATTATTTATTCTGACAGGACAAATGTTCCTAACGATTTCACCCGATACTTGTGCTTTTTGGAAACGAGGTTTGTCTTTACTTCGTCTAATGTTCACTCCTTTTATGAATACAGTGTCTGTAAACTGATTACGGTGTATTCGAACCTCAAAATAGAAGAAATATTTTATTTTAGGTTTTATGTATTTTAGATAAAATTGCTTTACTAGGTCGGGATTATCTACAGGTATCTCAATTTTTTTTTTATTATCACGAGATATATCCTGTACTGATATTTGATTTCTGTTACAGGTAAAAACAAGAACTTGATGGGGCTTCGTGTCTACAGCTTTATCTAGGATGGGGACGACGTCTGTATGGATATCTTGTGCTGAGTGTATTGTTTCAGGCAATGAACCTGCTGTGAGGGTGCTAAATGAAGATAATCGAACTAGATAGGATGAGTTAATGTCAGAAGGTGATGGGGTGGTCAATCTTTCTGAAGAGTCTAATGTTGCTATTGTACTGCCAGGTGTTTCAGTATCACCTTCATTACCCTGTAAGGATGTGTTATTATCTTCATTGGTAAGTACCTTTAATTTTATACGAGACAGGTCCTTACCGGATTTTTTTAAGTCATTGATTGCATCACTATTATCAAGATCAGTTGGTACTTTCACTAGCGTTTCAGTTCGGGGGTCTAAAGTGATTTCACATGTGAGGCTGTACACTATAGGTATTTCTGTCTCTCGTGTTCGTAAAATTTGAGTCTTCATATTTATTGTTGCATCTAACATTTTTAAGAGATCAGAACCAATTAATCCGTCATATCGTCTATCGACATTGTAAACATAGAACTTGTGTTTAAGGGAACTTTTGAATGTTTCCAGTAAGGGTATGTATATAACTTGATCGTGTGAGCTACGTGCATGTGTGCTAATAACTTCAAACGGTTCGATAAATTTATGGGCAGAAAAGTATTGATCAACTTTGCCTGGACTAATAAAACTTCCTGTACTTCCGGTGTCAATCATTAGGCGGGCATGAATTTCCGGAATGTAAATGTGTGGTAATGGGTTTGTACTATTGCAATTTAAATGTATTGCTTCGGGTGATCGTTTTCCGAGACTACTAGGAAAATTTAAAAATCCTTCTTGATTTGTAGGCATGTTGGAAACAGGCTCCACTTTTTCTGAGTAGGAATTATTGTCATTGGCGGTGTGGTTGTGAATTTCTGTAAATCGTAAATGATTTTGACAGTCTGAGTAATCAGGCTGGAAATCCTGGTCTTGGAATATGTGTGTTTCATTATTATTCGTGTAAAACAAATTGGCATTATCAGAGTTGTTTGTAGTAATGTTGTTTCTAAGGGGACGGGCAGTTTGCATAGAAACATCAGTGTCTTGTGACTGGGGTAAATTACGCTGTGGTTGATGTTGTGGCGGTATACCAAATTTGAATTGCTGGTTTGGTGGATTAAAATTGGGTCTACCCTGTGCGTTATTAAATTGAGGTCTAAATCCTTGTTGAGGTACAATACCAAATTTAAAATCGTTCTGGTTCTGCGGATTGCCTGAAATGTACACTGATTTATAACCTTGAGGCTGTTGCATATCCGATTGGAAGTGAGTTTGGTTTGGTACACCAAAGCTATAGTTGTTATTGAATCCAGACCTATAATTATTTTGGGATGAATGTGGAACTCCAAACTTGAAGTTTTGGTTAGCTGGATAACCGAAATTATTTAAAACTGGAGCATTAGGTTTTATTGGAGGCTGGAATTTAAAACCTGGGCAATTATTATTAGTAGTTGAAGGATACGGGGCTGATTTTGCATTATTTTGATTTTTAGCGTTATATTGAAATTGAAAATTGACCTCTTCCATGACGACACTGAGAGCACTTTCCAAGCTTGTACAGTTTCTGAGTCTTACAATTCTGATTAAATCCTCTGGCAGATTATATAAAAACACGTTAAGAGACAAGTTATTGTAAATTACCATTTTTGCAGCTTTTATTTCCTCACTAGCAAGCAAATTGACCTTGGAGAACAGCGTGCTACGTATTTGTTGGATTCTGTTACAGAATTCCAAATAGGTATCATTAGGTTTAATTTTTAAATTTTCTAGCTCAATAGCCACAGATTCCTCTGATCTGGGGTCACCGAAATGCTGAATAAAAATAGATTTTAGTTGGTCCCACGTAATTATGTCCTCCCTTTCACTTAACAGAGCTGCTGCTCTACCACACAATCTACTAGTGATAGCGTGAAAATTATAAGTTGACTGAACAGCATTATTGGGGCCATTAAAATTTCTTAAAACGTATTCAGTTTTCCTTATAAACAAGTTTAAAATATTTATGTCACCATCAAACTTGGGAATTAAACTTAAAATATCTTTAGGGATCATTTGGAAAGCTTCTCCAATTTGATTCTGCATTTTTATTAACCAATTTGTGAACAATTTAATCAAATTAATATACTTAAACAGTTATAATATAAAATACTTATAGCTTAAAACTAGGCCTGCTAATCTTCGTGCAGAAGTCAAATAACTTTCAACGATGTGAGTTTAAAAGTTACGCAATTAAGTCCTAATACTACAGCTTAAAAATAGACTGCCAATTTTTGTGCAGAAGTCAAATAACTTTCAACGATGTTAGTTCAAAAGTTACGCGATTAAGTCCTAATACTACAACTTAAAAATAGACTGCCAATTTTTGTGCAGAAGTCAAATAACTTTCAACGATGTTAGTTCAAAAGTTACGCGATTAAGTCCTACAGGAGCAACACAGGAAATAACAAGGACGGGACAGGACAGTAAAAAGGTCTACTTACAGTCTGCTCGATCCCATGCCTACCCGTAGAGCTGCTCGTGCCGTGGACAGGAACCTTCGGCGCCAGATGAGTTATAACTTATTTCTTTGGTTCGAGGATACCCGCGAGCCGCGCGCGACACCTATTTTTGTGTGTTCGAACACAGCGTTTAGACAGCGGATATCCTACCGGCTGCGCCAGTTAACTACCGGAGGCACTGCCGAAGGTTTTTTAAAAGAAACAAATGAGTCCAGTCGTGAAGACGGTTTAATGTAGACTGCCAAAGCTTAATCTAAATCGAATACAGGATACACAGTTCTTCTTTGTTCTTAATATTAGGTCCTTATCTCTATTGTCGCCGGGGCTAGTCATAACATCCTGCGACTCTACCGTGAATGGTGTTCAGTGTGGGTCACACAAAGCGAGACGGTGTTATAAGTACAATGTGTCGATTCAGCACGCATAACTAGATACTGACGATATTTGCTTTAAATATGCCTTTCAAGAGACTTCGAGACTTTCGAGTCATCGGTAAATACTCGTAATAGATTTTCCTTTCTAGCAGTTTACTTACACTTCTATGAGAGTCTAAATAATTACGTGAACAAGCTAGGAAGGCTTTGCGTATTTAAATTTAAAAAGAAACTAAATCTATGTAAACTAATGTATCTATTTTAGATAACAATCGTTAAGATAAGAGATTGTGCAAAAAGTAATTACGAAATTCAAATATTGTAGAACAAACGATATTCAAGGCCAATAGCATTTTGTTAGAATTATCTCACTTAGAAATTCGCTGCATTTTTATTATTATTATTATTAGGTACAAGCGAATATATATGTTGATGGATGGAGAGGGAGAGGAAGGCCGAAGAAAAGATGGATGGATTGTGTGGGGAGTGATATGAAAGAGAAGGGAGTGAATGATAGCGTGACGGTTGACAGGAGAGAATCGAAGAAGAAATTGTGTTGCGCCGACCCCAACTAACATGGGATAAGGGCAGGAAGATGATGTGGAACAAGCGACTCGCCCCTGCTTCGCACGAGTTTGAAACCAGCATCAAAATCTGTTGCGATGTTTAGAAGAACAACGACGAACAGACAGACACGAAAGGCGACTTTAATATGGATATAATTAGGTACTTCTGAGCTAGCTGCTATGAACATCCCTGCAAATTCAAGCAACAGGTTGTTTGTAAAGGTACCTACCTATAAAAATGTAGCCTTTTCTAATACTCATCATAATCAGTCATGTTCCCACTGCTGGGACACTGGCCTCCGCTCTGTGAGAGGGCACTCCCTCTCACAGAGCGGAGGCCAGTGTTCATAGCAGCTAGCTCACTACGGCCCACTGGCCGTAATCCACCACGCGGGCCCAGTGAGGGTTGGTAGATGTCACGTGTCTTCGAATTTTTGGTTCTAGGACATGCCAGTTTCCACACGATGTTTTCCTTCACCGTTCACCTTTCTAATACTGCTAAGCTTTAAACATCTCAACATTGTCTCTTTTCGCGAATTCAACAATGTGCAGCGTTACAAAACAGAACGGAAGCCGAGGGTCGTCATTCACTTATCACCTTGTCATCAGCTCACCTTGAACGCCTGGATGCACTCTCAAGGTGATGCTTGTTAACTTTGCGGTCTATATGTGTCACTTGGCAAAAACAAGAAGAATATTTTTTTAAAATCAAAAGTAAAAAACTATGCATGAATCTTCATTGACACTATGTTTAAACTGCATCGTTGTTTTTTCGATTAAAGAGAACGTACGAACAAGGCTATGTATGGAGTCTTTCAGAGGTATCCAATGCGGATTGTGGTGATCCGACAAAGAGCTGGAGTAATCGACATATCCCATAGAATAAGCAAGCTGACGTAGCAATTGCCTGACCAGACAAGTCATAAAACCGTTGATCATAGGGGTAGATGTGTTCTTGAGTGGAGATCACCAATGGGTGTCCATGGAATTTCTTGCCCGTTCTTCTCCATAAGTACTCACGCTTTGGACTGGGCAACTAGCTTCATCTTTCTGACTGACCGACCCCTTGACAATTCAATAGTGCCTGTAATTGGTTTAATTGAAATAAATGCATTGAGTTGAGTTAAGTAGAGTTGGGTAAAAGTAAGGTAGACACCCTTTGGCTAGATGCAGCGACGATGTAGAGCGACCTGTAGCAGCAAATCATTCAGAGGATCTACTTAAAGAGAGTACTAATGGGGAGACCTTCCAGCAGTAGAGTGGGCTGCTAACATTAAGGCTGCTGCAAGCATCTTCTATCGTTTCTATTATTCGATTTCTGTCTAAAAGTTACAATATTTTGCGTTCTACGTGGAAAAAACGTATTAAACTATGTTAATAGTGATCTAAATACCTAATAAACTTCTAAATCATGTAACAGTCTGTTAATATAGAATAGGCAATAGACTTACTTTATGATGATTTAATAGCACCAGATTACTCGCTTTGTTATACAATTTTATGTTCAAATACCTATTGTATAATATGCATTCTGTTGCAAATAAGTGAGGTGTAATGCAAGTTAATTTGATGAGTAGATAGATAAAAAGCTTAGATACCTACAACAGAATTGTAAACAAAAAAGAGCGCGGGCGATGCACGATGTTTATTTGTTTTAGAATGCAGTTTTTATTTTCATTTATTTTTAATTATATTACAATGACGGCTGTTGTTTAGATGGAGAACGGAATAAAGGGCTGTTTTCATTTAGAAATTTTGACTACCTATCCTGCCAGCGGAATCATCATCATCTGCCTAGCCTTTTCACAACTATGTTGGGGTCAGCTTCCAGTCTAACCGAATTCAGCTGAATACCGGTATGCCTATCCACAATTTAGTTACTGGGTAATATGATACCCGATAGTAAGGTGGGTAATGGTTGTCAGACTTTCGAGCTGTTGACTACCTGTCACGGCTGTTGACTACCTGTCACGACTATTAAAGATCTACAAATGGCAGCCGAGATCAATGGTTTAACATGCTCTCCGAGGCACTTCCAGCGGAAACAACGACCTACTATTATGGCCATTAAACACAATTATAATTACAATAAATCGATCCGTCCCATTCGATTATTTACATACAAATCTAAACCAATAAAAACGAACCAATTAATTTGCTCTAAAGTATAAAATAAATAGTCCATCCAAAGGGCACACACTAATAAATACAAACAAATAGTTAAGTCGTGACATAAGGGCAATGAAAACTTCACAGATAACAAATAGGGCCTTACTTATATCTAAGAACTGTTTTAATTTAAATGCGGGCAATTAAAATAACTACACAATACAGATGACTGCAGAAAGTCAATTTATAAATAAACGACACTATAACCCCGCGCGTTGATATTGCGACTGGTGGCCATCTTAGTGACGCAGTCGAACTGTCAGTACCGTTCAGCGCTTACGTATATGTGCAGTGGAGGACGTCAAAATGACGTCACGCAGCCTTATTGTGACAAGGTTCCATCGCAATATCAACGTGCGGGGCTTTTACTGCAGATATTTTGATGTTAAATGGGCAGTGCTTTTACAGATAGCGCAATCCACGAAGACGCGCCCCACTCTTCTTACTAATCACTCCGCTAGTGTTTTAGTTTTTTTTATACATACTAATAAGTAATTACTGTGTATCGACTAAACTAAAACACTAGCGGGACATTGCACACTTGTACTGTAAGGCGCCATCTCCACGGGCGAGAGAACTGCGGCGATAGTCTCGCCGTACCTTCAAATTTTCGCCGCGATGATATCGCCGTGTGGAAACTCGAGTGTATATAGAAATACATGGCATGACGATAATATCGCCGCGATTCTCTCGCTCATGGAGATGGCCCCTAAGCGATTATACAAAGAGTGGGGCGCGTCTTCATGGATTGCGCTATCACACTAATATTATAAAGGCGAAAGTTTGTGAGTGTGTGTGTGTGTGTGTGAGAGTGTGTGTGTGTGTTTATATGTTTGTTACTTCTTCACGCTCAAACGGCTGGACCAATTTGGATAAAATTTGGTATGGAGGTAGCTGACAACCTGGATTAACATATAGGCTACTTTTTGTCCCGATATTCCAACGGGATCGAAACTTATGCGGGTGAAACCGCGGGGCGCAGCTAGTCTACATATAAATTACATTAGTACAGAAAAAACTCACAAACATGGACATTTAAAGTCGTAAAAAAGAAGAGGGTTAAGTTACTTACCTAAACATGGAATTTAAGTTGAGTACTATTAGTTATTCTGTGCTACAGTCTGAAACACAAGCGATAAAAGTTTAGAGCTTCGCCGAAACTGTATTCTTGTTCTCTGAAAATGCTTCTATTTTAGACGAAACCTTAGGTATATTTTGCCATTTCACACTGTACGAATAATGGCCGATTCCTATAATTACAGACTTATAATGAATACTCTTGTATCTTGGAATGGAGCAAAGACCTCATAGCTTTGCATAGTAGAAATTAGCTAGTAAATGGAAGTTCATATGGGAGGGTCTACTAGCTAGTTTTACCTGTGATAGATACTTAGTTATCACAGGTAATATTACGAATCGATTTAAATGCACAGTTTGGCAATAAAAATTGCTATCACTGCAGCATGCATTGTAAGCAAAACGATTTGTTTTTGTTTATTTGAACCGATAATAAGTTTATTTTATTCATTGCTATGGTCCTTCTGCAGGTTCCACCTTGTTTTGTGATTACATGGATAATCTAATTAAAGAATAATTCCAAACAAGGGCATTTTGAATGCCACTGCAGTATGAGTCGCTTTAACGATGGCCGTGGTGCATGGCGCTCTGATTCGAATCCAATCGATTTTATGTTGATGTTGTTACTAGATTTATTTATTGTTTGCTTTACTATTAACAGTTAGGGGTTTATTTATAAACGATGATTAAAGTCAAGTGACGTTCAAACGTCAAAAATGTATGGCTATTCACTACTCATCTTTAAGCAAAGTTTATGAATATAAGGGAATATGTTTACCCGTTTTTTTCTTAACTAATATTAGAAAGAGAAAAAAATTGTACCTAGTGTATTCTTCATAAACAAGGACTAAAATAGCTCTTTAATCCTTAGGGACTACAAGTGATTTGAATTTGGAATGTGGATATTGTTAGTAAAAGTTCAAATCATCAAAGAGATTAATCACGAACATTGTATGAACAAGTAACAGGCTGTATGATAAAGTAAAATGCGCGGAACCAAATTAAAATAAAAGTTTGTGATAAAATAAAAACGCGCGAAAAGCATTCTGCCTTCGTTCGTAGTTGTTACTCAAACTTGAATGTAAATAAATAAACGTAAGTTGCATTTACTTATTTTTTCATAGAGGGTGATAAAAAGTAGTGTTCATCTCGGAAGCAACACTATTTTAAGCCCGAGTGACGTACTTTGAATCCCTCTCGCCTTCAAAATAGTTGTTTGCTCCCTTGGCAAACAACCTAATATTGTTGTATGTTAGTTTGTTACGTTTTCACACTAAAATGGCTGAACGGATTTGGATAGCAGCACATGGGTAGACCATGACCTGAATTAGAACACAGGATACTTTTTATCCCGATATTTCTACGAGATCGAGACGTATGCGGGTGAAACCACGGAGCGGAGTTCGTTTTTAATAAGTTGATATATGTCGTTCTATCCTGAATTTATTTATTATCGATTTGGCTAACCAAATCGATGTATCTTACTACATCAGTAAAGTTGGAGTAAAGTGTAAAGTAGGGGTAAAGGAGACAAACGAGTACTTGACAAATATTAATTTAATTAAGCAGGAAGGTACGTTATAACTCGGTAAAAAATATGACATAACGAGAATATTCGAATAAATTCGTTACATTACTATTTACCGACACGCAAAACGAATTCAAACTCGATTGGCTTCGATTGTCAATACCAATTAAGAGCGCGTAATTGTTCAGACAAAAAACGGCATATCATGTTAGAAAAAGCGGCTAGGTGCGAGTCGGACTTGCACACGAAGAATTCCGTACATCTATGGTTCCGTGCCACCGTACAATAAATAAATCATTGCCATTATTGCCAAACGCCGAAAAAAACACATTTCACAAGGTTTGATTGTTTAACTATTTTTATAATTTTTTGTTATAGTAGAGCGGTCATGTTAGTACACACTGAACATTTTAAGTGTCTACCGGTTACAGTCTAGAAGATACAGCCCTGTGACAGACGCGGACAGATGGACGGACAGCGGAGCGTTAATAATAGGTTCCTGTTGGCACCCTTTGGTTACGAAAACCTAGAAAAATGTGAACTCGGAAGTGAACAAACAAAAAGTCACAGCATGCGAGAAGTAGGAAGAATATAGTTACGCGATTGTGTGAAAAGGCAATTACAAAAATTATGTAAGTCAATGAAGGAGATAGTTGCGCGCCTTGAGTCGAGATACGATCGATTTATACTTAGACAACGGACTGCATACAAAAGCTCACCTAGAATAAAAATAACTTCATGTACACCCAGACTTAGTCATCCATTGTAGTCCCAGTTACGCTCTAATTTCTGTTCACCTTACTTCCTAGTTTTTTTTTAATATAATTTTTTTTTGTCAAATTACGTGTTAAATAAATTCTGATTCTTTAGTTAGATTAAAAATATTTGACACGAAATACTCGCATTGACAGCTCCAACGAAGCGAGAGTGATTTATGAGCTCCGACGAATAAGGTCAATGCCAGCGATTGTTTAGCTGAAAACACTTTCTGAACGATTTTATTTAAACTGGCATCTGCAATACGTATTGCAGAATAGAAAGATTTCTTAACACGTAAACGCTAAGTATTCCATCGGCGTCTGCGAGTGATGTGTAAACTCACTAAGTAGCTGCTACAATTCTGCACTCGATTTCCCAGAATGGTGTTTTGAATCGTGTAATCGAGCGGTGTATCTCGATTCAGCCGATGTGCGATTACGTAAGGAGGCGTCATCCAACATGCTCCAAGTTTCACTTTCGCGTGAGTTACAGTTTCGCCGTATGTCGCCCGCGCACGCTCCGAATCGCGCGCGCATCGGAATCGATTTTATTTGGGAACCGGTAGTCGATTGCGCATTTTACGAAGGCCGCAGATTTTTTGCTAACAATACTCGTACGTAGTGAAATAGTTTACGAAACATTCGCGATTATTTATGCTAATGATATGCGAAGCGTGTAATTTGTGACGTTTAGAGAACAACGACCGTTTAATAAGCGGCCGCTCATTAACTGCATTCGCACGTGCATAATATTGTAGAGTTTTATGCACATACGTATTTTGTATCGTATATAATAGGTATCATGACATAAATTATCATTAAATAATGGATGGAGTGTGGGAATGTTATGTGACAAATGTTGTTGAATTTATACAACCAATCAGAAGTACAATTCCCGTATTTATATACGTTTAAAATCTTGTCGCAATCTCTCAGCGACGATCAATGTCGAAACTTGTCAAAAACGTAAATAAAGTAGGAAAAGATATTCTTCACAGATTGAAACTGATATTAGAAAGCGAAAGTTCTCAAAAGTACTATAATATATAAGCTAACATATATAAAATAATACTACTAATATGTACATGTATACAATATGTTTGGTTTTGGACTGTACAAACTTTGAGGGATGGTAGTTTGCTCTATTTTATCACTAAAATTATTCTACATGTCGGGTCTAAACCCAACCCCCCCTGAATGGCAGCCATTTTTATGTTCTGTCTTTTTCGGAGCGTGCATACTAAAAGTACTGTAACTTTGGAATTTAAAGCCCAATTATCGTAAAAAAAAAACTTTTAATTACTAAAAAGTATTAACAATAGGTTTAATAACTCAAACAATTTCAATAAATGCTGTATTATACTGAAATTAACGCTAAAAGATCAATTTTGCGTCAAAATAAACAAAGTTTTTTTAGTTTTTCAAGGCTATTTACAAAAACACCCCTGAGAACTACGTTTTTTTATCTACTCGTCTAATAGATAGTGAGTTTACCAAAATAATAGTACCAAAAACTCGATTCTGTGACAATTGGTTTAAGAGATATTGTTGCTTGAACGCAGCCCTTCCGTACGTCAGATATGAATGAGCGCCGCATTCCATGGGCGAGCAGGTAGAAAAATGGTTTATTGAATTGAGAAAGAGACAAAACACATTTTGGGGTACGACGCGACAACAAAGGAAGTAATTAACTAAACTAGTTTTGTTTGTCAGTCCGTTTAACCTAGTTATTGAGACAACACATAATTTGCTCCTGTGCGTATTTACGTTTATTAAAAGTGACGTGACGTTCTAATAATTCGTTATGGGAACTCGTGAGCGTGAATACTCCAGTCAACACATTGCTGATATGCATTTTGTGTACGGATTTTGCAATGGTAATGCAAGAGCTGCTGTGCGGGAGTATCAAAGGCGATATCCGAATCGACCAATACCGAATCACCAGACATTTAGTGCAATTCACGCTAGATTATCTGAATATGGTATAAGGCGGCCTCAAGATGAACATAATCTACCTGTAGCTGTGCATAGCGAAGAAGCGGTGCTGAATTTGATCATCAGAGATCCAAGACTAAGTGTCCGTCGTATTTCAACGCGTTTGGGAATGTCACAATGGGCAGTCTGGAGGATTTTGAAAAGAGAAGGTCTACACCCTTACCATTTTAGACGTGTGCAGGATATTAGAGAACCAGACTACACTGCACGATCAGTTTTCTGTTTATGGGTAACCCAAAATATGCGACGCACACCAGGATTTTTAAAACGCATAATGTGGACAGATGAAGCGACATTCACAAGGAGAGGAATAACAAATTTTAGAAATCTACACTTGTGGATGGCTGAAAATCCTCATGCTGTTAGACCATCAACATTTCAGCACGAATTTTCTGTAAATGTGTGGGCAGCTATGATCGATGACCAATTGATTGGGCCTATCGAACTCCCAAGAAATTTAAATGGCCCAAGATTTTTAGAATTTCTAAGAAACGAATTTTGGGAAGCGTTATTAGAATTGCCATTATCATACCGGCGACGCATGTGGCTACAGTTAGACGGAGCTCCACCACACTTTGCCCGAGCAGTGAGGGGTCATCTAGACGAACATCATCCACAGTGGATTGGTCGCGGCGGTCCCGTAACCTGGCCACCGCGTTCACCAGATTTAACGCCACTGGACTTTTACCTTTGGGGTTGGATGAAACAAAAAGTTTATTTTGAGCCTGTTAACACCAGGGAAGAGCTGCTGGAGCGTATCCGCGTTGCTGCAGCAGAAATTAAGGCTGATCCGAACCAGTTAAGACGGTCAACACAGCAGGTGGCGATCCGGGCTACTGCGTGCCTTCAAAATGGTGGCGGGCATTTTGAACAACAGCTGTAAATTTTTGTATGTAAATCTACGTTTATAAATAATAACTTGTTTCATTGTTTCACACACATCTTTGCTTATCAATGTAATCAACCCAAATTCTTATGAACTCACTACCTGCGCAAGTCATTGTTCCAACAACAATATCTCTTAAACCAATAGTCACAGGATCGAGTTTTTGGTACTATTATTTAGGTAAACTCTCTATCTGTTAGACGAGTAGATAAAAAAACGTAGTTCTCAGGGGTGTTTTTGTAAATAACCTTGAAAAACTAAAAAAACTTTGTTTATTTTGACGCAAAATTGATCTTTTAGCGTTAATTTCAGTATAATACAGCATTTATTGAAATTGTTTGAGTTATTAAACCTATTGTTAATACTTTTTAGTAATTAAAAGTTTTTTTTTACGATAATTGGGCTTTAAATTCCAAAGTTACAGTACTTTTAGTATGCACGCTCCGAAAAAGACAGCCAAAACATAAAAATGGCTGCCATTCAGGGGGGGTTGGGTTTAGACCCGACATGTAGAATAATTTTAGTGATAAAATAGAGCAAACTACCATCCCTCAAAGTTTGTACAGTCCAAAACCAAACATATTGTATAAAAAAAGAAGATAAAGAATCTTATGGCATTAAAACATCGTCCGCATCACTGTCAACAGGAAAAGTGCCCAAACGGCTGGCAGCGTATGGCGATGCTGATTCTTTGGCCAAAAAATAGACGAGCCCTCTAGTCACGAGGAATGCTAAACAAAGAAATTGTTATCTATTTTGCATGTGCATTCTTATAAGCACATGTAAAAAAATACACACGTACAAACTTTGACCACGCAAAACACATGTCACTCCTATCATTTCAATTTCGTTCTTGACCCACATCGATCATCGCAAATGTCAAATGTTTGATCCATTATTCGGGCCAGCAAAGAACTGGTGAAAGCATTTATCACATTACGGGTGATTGACACGAGCGGAGTTAAATGCCATTTGTCCAAGGTTGGCACCCATTGTGCCGCGCGTTGGTTACGCCCGCTTCGGTGCGCTTGCCCTGTTAGCAATGCCTTTAAATATGTATGGGTATGGAAGTTATAGGTAAGTTACTTGTCTGGTTACAATGTGCCTGTACAGTATTATAAACAAGTACCGTTTTAAGTCAAAGGCCAGGTTAATTTTTTTTATTTATTACTGCAAGCTCAATCATTTACTTGCTATGTTGATTAATAATATAATAATAATAATATATTTATTCAAAATTATAAGGCATGAAAATTAGTACAGTTTTGCTTAAATAAAAATTATATTGCTAAGACTTACGTGCCTGAACTAGGTAGTCCTGTGTTTCAGGCGAGAAGAGCTAAAATAGTATTTTAAAATTAATAAATAATCGAAAGTTGACAATAGACAAATAATTATATGTTGAGTAGCTTAACACTTAGGTTTCTAAACTTGATAAATATTTAACATAAGTGAAATTTGTATACCTATATTTACTTTAATACAGTTAGTAAATTATCTGTTGCTTCATAAGACATTCTTTGGAGAGCATCCTTGAGGATTCTCTTACAATTTGTATAGTTCACAGAATAAATGTTTGCTTTCGAGTTTAGTCTATTATATAGGAGAGGTCCAAGGTACAGTTAAAATTTGGATATAAAAGCATGCTTTGTTGAAATTTGTGGACAAACTATATCTTTACGTCTTTTATTAGTATATCTAGCGCTGTAGGGTAGAGATTGTAGTAAGTCTGAGGGCAAGTCCCGTATTTTAAAGAAAGTTCACAATCTAATCTCACGCCTCAAAAAAATACTATTTAAAAAAAGTACTAGTTACTAGTTAAAGATACTATTTATCATAAATTTTTGACAAGTTTTTGACACTGACTGTCGCTAACATTAAACTGTTGTGGAGTGGAGATTGGCACATGAAAAGGGAGGCCTATGTTCAGTAGTGGGTGAAGCCGGGCTGTGGATGATGATGAAGATGAAATTGCGACTAGATTTCGAACGTTTTTAATTGACCTTCTGAAATAATTTTAAGTTGGGAATTTGGATAAGTCCTGTCTTAAGTTATCAGATTTCTAACGCGTTTATGTCTTTTGCATGCAATTTAGACACTGGTGCCGATTCCCTTGTTCACAAGCTAAACTAAATTTAAGTTCAGTGCATCTATTTCATTAAAAAAAAAGACAGAAGATAAATTTTAGTTTAGTCCTGTCAAATTAATCAGCGTCTGACACTCCATAGAAGTTTAGACGTAATTAAAAACTTGTCAAATAAAATTACGTCAATTTATTAATGCAAACGTAAAATTGCAGATTAAAATATTTTGTATCTAATTACAGTTGTATGTAATTTAATAGTTATAGTTATGTAATTTATTACGGAGATTGTATGATTATCTAGTCGGTGAATGCAGTCTGTATTCTTTATATTAATGAAAATAAAACCATAAAAGCAAACGCCGTCCTATATGTGTTAATATAATATATTAGATACTCAAGTTTTGTTCTTTCAGATTCCACATATAATATTATTCTAACTAGTCTAACAGAAACCAACAAAATTGATTGAATTTGATTCGATTCCAACAAAATTGTTTGTAGTGTACCGTAAATTCAAAACTTTTGCATTAAATTTCATTCCACACATTACTTTTCAGCATTATAATAAAGATCATTTAGAAAAAAAATATAACAAAAATATATATGAAATAAAAATTATATATTTTAAAATTAATATAAAAAATATAAAAATTATGATTATTATAAAAATATTTAAAAATGTAATCAATATGTACGCAAATGAAATAAAGAATAATGTTTTTATTGTCTAAAAAATGCAGCAATATATGCTAAAATGAATTTTAAGTGCCTGAACTTGCTGAAGGAATTGGCAGACCTAACCTATTGAAAATCTAATAAAAGATCCGAATTGTGCATTGTCAGACTGTAACACGCGCTTCAAATCACCACCAAAACAAAATCGATTACTTCATGCATCAAACAAACATTTTCAGCTGACCATCACTAATTTGATCTTCAATTGACATTTTCATAATTACGTATGAAGTAATTCGTTCTTATATCACACACCTAAGCTTGTCAATTTGAGTTGGTGCTCATGTACGGGGACCCGGTTGTAAAGATGAATGTTTAGAGATAACATTTCATTAAGATTAAATGTCAGTGAGCTTGAGCTGGGTCAGTAAGAGTGAATGTTATTGATATTGATGATTTGTTGCACGTACATAGACAGGTATATTGTGCATGTGTCTGAAGCGGTTTTATATAAAAATCTTGGCATAAGGCACGGTAAAAAGCAAATTTTTAAGTAGTTGACATTAACAACAAATAAGGTTCAAAACAGCGCAGCAATGCGTTTGATGTTAGTTGAATCGAATGACCATCTAAATAAAAGTAATTTTGTAGTTTTAATTAAATAAAAAAATAAATGCACGGCTCAGTGGGATAATTTTTAGGTATTTCTTTAGTTGATTGAATTTTGTTTATTATCATCACATAAAATATGATAGTCTGTGCTCAAAATTTTGAGAATTATGCGACGAAAAGTATTTTTTGAGCTCTGTTTTACAATGTATTATCATGATATTATTTTATTTTTATGAAATATTTTTAAATAACAATAATAATTCTTTGAACATTTCACAATACACAATATATTTTTTTGGATTGTAATATCCGTGGGACAAAAAACTGAACGTTTTACGGTGTCGTTTTTTTGGGCAGCGCCTTAATCCGTTTTATATAACTTCGAATTGAATGCATTTGGGTTTTATTTTTTTCCTCACCTAGCAAATCGTCTGAATTTTTCGCGGTGAACTTCAAAAAATAACTTAACATTCTTATTCTTGTTACTATTTCCTAAATTCACAGTTACTGTGCTTGAATGTCTTTCTTACAAACAAAAAGGTTCATAATTTTATATTGGATTAAAATAGAGTTTGGTTGGATTACCTTTTTTTTTTTTTTTTTTTAATAGTCAGCTGTTTTACTGTTTAGTTATTGACAACAGTGACAGCATACGCGTAGTAAAACTTAATACAGAATTTAATATAGGTATGAATCACGTAAATTACTTTCCGAGAATGAACGTAAACTAACTAACCTAACAATCTTTCCAAACAGGAAAATGTCATTCATTCGCAGGAAAAAAATACTAAGCGACTCTTGGTTACCCTGAGGATAATTTTAAGGCACTGATGAATTAAAGACCTATTCTTAGTATTTTAAGCTAATCGAAGTTCTTCGGATTATTTGTATTGATTCATACTTTAGAGACGATGTTATGTGTTAGGTATCATCATTGCATCCTCAAAATAATCTGACCACGATGGACGACTCATTGGTTTTTCACGTGATCTAATAAATTAATCTCATTCGAAGAAAATAAATCCGGAGAGGAACGCTTTAGCATTTTTACGTCCACTTCTTAGGACTTATATTGACTGCTGCAGTGAAGACGTATTCTTTGGAATACGAAACCCCGATTAAATTGCACCTGGGGCCCTAGTCTGCTATTTTTATAAATTCGTCATTCCAACACGATCCCACTACCATCCCATTGTCATTTTGCTAAAAGTTCGTAATCTGCTAAATTCATAATGGTTGGTCATTGGTCGGTCAATGGCACAGAAATTATTCGATACTCGTAACGAATTAAAAGCAATGACTGCACAATGACGTTCTAATGGTAGGTCACTGATCAAAGGTCAACTGTAAAAAAAATTGTAGATTACCGCGTAAGTCAGTAATTCATTTTTCATTATGTACGAGAGTACCAATCTATGCCATTTCTTTCAATGCAGTGTCAATGGTTGACCATTGGAAAGTCATAATGACGCCATTATATTAGTAGATTACCAAAGTTGTCAAAATCAACAATTATGAAATCAATGTTAGACCATTCTGACACTATTGTAATAGCAGACTTGAGGCCCTGAGTGTATGTGCCGCTGTGTGTCAGGTGCATTCACTCAGGTGCCATTTAAGCGGGTGCCCAATGTGGGATACGTCGCAGTGAATGATAATAATATTAAATAGTAGAAGAATTTGGATTAAATGCCGAAGTAGAAACTCTTTATCATCATCATTATTTCAGCCGAAAGACGTCCACTGCTGGACATAGGCCTCCCCCAGAAGGGGGGGGGGGGGCTTGCCATAATCGCCACGCTTGGCAGGCGGGTTGGCGATCGCAGTGTGGTATGGTGGTGGAATGCATAGAGAACGCTGCTGCCCATTCTCCGGTACGCCCCTTAGTCGCCTTTGACGAAACTCTTTATAGCATGTTCTTATTAGTAAAACTCAGGAATCAGGGTATGTTCCATAGATTTTTACAGAAATCAACTAAAGTATACCTAACCTAACACCCACGGGAATAAGTGGTACTTTGAGCAGTTTTCGCCAAAAATAAGGCAAGCATTGTGACTTGCATCTAATATATAAGTACGATAATAGATTTGTCGTCTCTCGAAACTCTACTTACTTGTAGACGCGTTTTAAAACCATTTAGGTAAAGCCTTAGACAATACATATTTGACACAATTTCAGACTTTTTTGAGTATGTACGTGTTTGTTTGTCATAGTTTTTTTAAACCGCAACTATGCGACAATTGCTTCTTTACCATTTTTTTTAAATGTAGTTTGCCAAGGCTCCGTTTATGTATGTTAGCAAACATACCTAGATAAACATTGTCAGCAATATCTAGAATGTATTAAAGAAAATAATTAACAGTAATCTTAATTTATTGTTTACAGATATATTTAAAATCATTGTTTTTGTCTAATCTTAAAACAGGCCAATTATTTTTAAAACTTAATAATAACCAAACCTGCTTATATGAATATAATATTTTTTATAAGCGAACTCGCGTGCTAAAGCCGGTTTGTATAAAACTGAACAAGTAGGTCAATTTAATACGTGTACACATAAATATTAAAATCTTCTACAATATAACTTTCTGTGGGTCAACGATCGAATCGTTACATTAATTCGATTATACCATAAACAATTTTTAATGATAATTTGAATCGATTTAAACTATTTATTTTTGGTTAATTATTCTCTCACTAGCAAAGGTTCATATTAAAATGGTAGTAATATAATAAAAAATAAGGTGATAATGCTCATTAGTATTTTTTAAATAGATTTAAAAGCAAAATTAGGATCTAATGATGTTGTTGATAACATAATTTAAGATAGTCAAAGTGATTAATACGATTGTTGTTCAAGGCTATGACTTATAATTATTTTTTGATAGTTTTAACTGCTGTAACTTCAACTGTTTTGACTTCAAAGTTAACTTTGGTACTACCCATAATATTGGTAACGTCTTTATTGTCATTCAATCAATACTTAACGCTACATAATGGTTTCAACTTAATAGTTTTCATAAGTTAATCAACATTCGTTTAAGTAAGAATCTTGAACCATTAGCTGAACGGTCTACGGTCATACATTGTCAATGAAAAATTAAATAAAGTATTTTTAACTTTTAACCTTACCGTCCATATTGGTCAATTTAAGGTCAATCACTCCATTAAGAAATGGAATGTCACGGTTTAAACCCACTGCAGAAAATATAACAACCTTTGGTTAAGTACCTACTTACAAAAGTAATTCTAGTGTTATTTTTGACTTTGGCCAGTACAGCAGTGACGCACGATAATGCTACAATAACAAGAAAAAAAACACACGATCATCTTTCAAGTATCGCTACCAAGAGTTTATGACCCCTGCGGTTTTGCTTTGATTGCATTCTCCGATTCTACAAGGGGTTTAAAAAGTCTACGTTTCTTTGCAATAATATATGGTGAGGTTATTGACTACTACCTGAACTTTGCCCTTGGTCTTTTGGAGATAGTCAACTGTTTTTGCATTGCAGTTAGCACAAATTGATGGACGTTCCACCATTCCATCCTTACTTGGGAGGTAGGTACAGTCAATCATACGAAATTAAATTTAGAATGGCTCTTTGAAATGTCATGCTAAAGTTGCAAGTAATTTTGGCGTGTATCTAAATACAACTTGGAATAATTACTCGTCGTCTATTAACCGGTTGAATGCCGTCATTTTTTTTTTTTTCGGATGGGAAATCATCAAATGACTCCTCCCGCTCTGGGTGGAGCGGAAGGGAGTGTCAGACTCTTACTGACTAAAACCCACCCGTGTTCCTTCCTTAGCCCTTTATGTTCCGGGCCAGCGGTAACCCTTTCGGACAATCCCGCTGACCTGGCACAATCCCGCTGACCTGGCAACAATCCCGCTCACCTGGCAACAATCCCGCTGACCTGGCAATGCCGTGATTACAGAAACAATTAAAAAGCTATTGTGTCTCGTTGAGCCACGTTCTATACGAAGGGTTGTTTGCAAATTATGAAGATGAGTTTTCGATTTTACGTAATCCAGAAAGGTTTTTGTTTTACTTGATTTTTATTTAAATCTTGAAACTAAATCATTAATAAACAAAGCGTGTCTGATTATAGTGTGTGCAAGTTCAAGATTAATTTAAATAAAGTTTTATGTTAATATTTTAAAATGTTGAAGATTTTATAAAACTGCTCTAGTACTGGATTCATAAGCATCATTTGAATGCAAATATGGTGACCAGGCCCAAACTTAAGGAAATTTGCACAATTCCGCTTCAGAAACGTACTACACCGTAATACGCTTCTCTTGGAAGGAACATAATGGGTAACCAATTGGCTTTTTAATCAAAATTCTTGCTTTCCCTGTTGCAAGGAAATTAAGATGCAACGAATAAGGATGTTTATTGAAGATAATTGAGATTTTAAGATGGTCTTGATTAAGCTTTCATAAATTATTTTGTAATCAACGTTATCCTCCTCTGTAGTTAGTTGCGATATTGTCAAAAAAACAGCCTGCCCGATACGTTACGAATAATACTTTATTTACAATAATTTCTTTACATCCATAATTTCAGTAGGTATAGCCTCAACAAACAGGGTCACGCGAAAGAGATTCACGAGTCTATCTACAACAACAAAGATTCATAAACATCTTGGTACATATCTACTTACTTCTTACTCCAGGGATTTGGTTACATAAATTTCGATTTGCTATATTATTTGAAATCAATGCTCTTCTAAATCATGGTTCAATTAGGGACGACTCAAGAAATCTATTCCGATTGCAATTTGTTAGATATTGCATAATAAACATATGGTCTGCATATGTCAGGACTGCATATGTATAAATTTAGCATATGACAATCCTAATCGGAAGTAACAATGCGAAATTCAAAGCTGTGTTGCTGTGCATTGATAAGTTCAAAACGTTACTCAATGTCCGTGACTAGCATTTTGCACATAATCTGGCTTTGACAATCGCTTGATCAACTAACTATAATTACAGTAAATGGTAAATGGTTTCGATATTAATGTATATCTACAGACATATGTAGGCATATGCAATTCCAATAACGCTATTGTCATAAACTACAAAATGAAATAGACAGGCGTTGCGAAGTGTTGCAAAGGTATATTTCATTCATTATTTCTTATTACTGTTTTTGCATTTGAATACGAGTAATAAAACATGAATGGAGATGAGAAATTCGGAACAAGTACAATTTACTGTTGAAAGACTTATTATTATTAAAATGAGTCGCTCATGAAGTAAACGTTAATCATATACCAGGAAAAACAAAGGCAATAGAAGCATTAAGTGTTGAATTTGATAAGTAAGTATACTGCTATTATAAACTAAACAGACACGTTTCGAAACGACTAGTTTTAAACTAGTTCAGTTCGGGTGTGTATTGCTAATTTGCCAGCGTCGAACGTCTTTGTTAGCTAGTGCTAACAAAGACGTTTCTTTGCAACCCAACTGGGCAAGCGCAACGTTATCAAGGTCGCTTGTACCAGCGAATGCAGTGTCAATATCGAGAGTTTTTACCAATATTTGCGGTTATGAATATTCATTAATATTGAGTGAGATATTTTTTGCATTATTGACACAAATTCGGATTCAAGTCGAATTAGTCGTTAGATTTGAACCAAGTTTTAAACATAGTATTTCAGTCCGGTGATAGCTATTCAACTATTGTAGTGTCTGAGCTTTTACATCAAATAGTAGTGGCTATAAAGCACGCCCATAAATAACAAGTCAAACATACAACCTCCAAGTACAGATGTTAATCTTTTGACGGCATTGACTTCCCATAAATAGTAAGAAAACATCAACGCCTAACACGGACCATAGAAGAATGCCTTAAGTAATCGTACAGTACTCGCTCTATAGAACGAATTGGTAATGTCACTCAATTGCAGACTCGTAAGTACGGTCACTTGCAAAAGTAATAAGGCATTTCAAATGCATATCACGTCAAAAATAATTTATAGTGGTCCGTGTTTGGAAATCATTTGATTGAAGAAACTCGTTTTTGATGACATTATCATCTATGTATATCACTTCAAAAATCATTTATAGCGGTCCGTGTTTGAAAATATTTTGATTGAAGAAACTCCTAGGCTTTTTGATGACATTACCATCCATTTACTTCTTTATGTTTTCTTTTCGGCTTGACACTGCTATTCCGATTTGTTACAACCCGAAGGCCATATTATTGTTCTTGCCAATGACGATTTAGGACAATTGAATGGCATCGACATAATTGCCCATTTTCGGTTACGTTTCAAACATCACAATAATGAGGATTTGCCAAATCATAGTGATTGTAAGGATGGTGTTGCGTTCTGTCCCAAGAGTCACGATTTTTAGACGCGCCGTGGCAAAATTGTTGGTGCTATACCAAGGCGTGTTGAAATGACGTGATATTACAAATATTACAATGTATAATACAATAACCGATGCTGAAATAGCTTTACTTTAATATTAAAAGAGATTTCAAGAGCTTTTTCCTTTGAAATCGACGGCCACTTTAAAAGCGTTTCGCAAAAACTTGACCACAAATTGTATGTCGATAAAAAAAATGTCACATGAAATTGCCAACTAGTTTTATGCTCTTAACATATTTCGAAATCGCACTAGACAAAGTGTAAAGTAATGTTGTAAGTATATAGTGGTCTTAATGAAGTAGTTGTCATTGTTCGCAATAAAACAAATGACAAAAAAGTTATTTAAAAAAAGTTATTTCATTATTTTGAGTTGATTTCTTTTTGAAGTCGGTTTAATTTTTTTAAACAACTTTTATTTCGTAATTTTTAGTTTTAAGTAAAAAATGGAATATTTGTTTGTAATAAGTAGGAAATAGTTTTGTTGTAAATATTACATTACAATTTGACCAAGGTTTTGAGATGTTTTCCCATTGACACTACACCCGTAGCTCGTATCAATAAGCCAGGCCGTCACACTTACACGTATTAGACCATATCTTGAAAATTACTGAATCGATTTTGATGAAACTTGCACTGTTCCCTAAGTTGAAGTAAATGCAAGCCAATACAAAAAAAAAAATGGTCACGATCCCATTAATAGTCGCACAGAAATGCGTGGACAAACATACATACATACACACGTCTATAAAATTTTGTATATTTGTTTGGAAGCCATAATAATGCAATTCCAATAATATTACATACATACGTGTCGAATTGATAACTTCCTTTTTTTTGAAGTCGGTAAAAAGCCAGAAAGAGATTTTCTACGTTTATGTAAAGATAGGAAGCAGGCCACACGTTAAATTATTACCAGACAACTGAAATGAAATATACACTCCGTTGTCATAATTTTGTAACACTTTTCTAATTGTTTCCTCTATTAAATACAATTGCTTATGTACAATTCAAATTTCCAATCATATATCCACCTGAAGGCTAGTTTCTATCTGAAACATTACATTGTTACCAACATTTAGATTCTAAAGCAATTTTGCAATAACGCCGGTTGCTGCAGCTATCATAATCGGGCATATGCATTTTATCGGATGCATCGCATCTTTCGCATCTATTGTGTCGGATAAGTGTTAGTTACTGTGTTCTAGATCCGAGAATAATGGATTGGGTAATAGGTAAGGTGACAGTGTTTTGTTTTTGTTTGAGCCGATTTTTTTTGGTACACATCTGAGTTTTTGTTAATGTTTTCTGAAAGCTTATTTTAAACGTGCTTAGTAATTAAGGTGAACATAAAACAAGTCCTGTATAATATACAATGCATTCCTATTTGTACAAAAAAAAAAAATACGCGTGCAGCACCGTACATGTGGTACAGACTCAGCACATCAAGCTACCCGAAACTGTCAAATTTTCCCAATCAACTTTGAACCTTTTGCTTTAGCAATAAAGTTAAAAATTGATTAAAGAAATTTGACAAATTGTAGTAGCTTGATGTGCTGGCGTCTGTATATGTGAAACTTCTTAAAAATAAAGAATAAAAGAGATTTAGTGAGAGATACAGAGAGAGAGTTATATCTTTCTTCTCTCTCATGTAACAAATGGCTGAGGCGGCCTTGAAATTTCTCTCTCAATTATCGTCCAATTATTTATCGAATCGCCGCCTAAAAATATTCACTTCAAAAACATTTAATGTCACGAAAGAATTAATTGCGTACGACAGCTGTTTTGGTGTTTGCAATGCACAAAAAGCATTTTAGTGAGACATTTCGCTAACGGCTCTAAATTCACAAAGTCTGCGACATACAATTGCATTGCAGCATGATGCAACTATTGCATCGACAGCGTTCCTGTTTGTTTTGACATGATTCCACCTCCGTGACCTTTGAACATGTCGGAAGATGGAGAGGTGCCCTATTTAGATTTCGCTGAAGTTGGTTCACTGTTACATCGATATTTGCATAGTAATTTATCTCTATTAGACCTTTTAGCAACAGCATTCACAGTACAATATGCTTTGTCTTTATGTCCCTATATTTTTATTGTTTACTTCTGTTGTGTTTTCATTATATGTAACAAAGTTTACTATTTCAGTCTGATTTGATAGTACAAGGCTTAATTAAAACTCCGTCTGATATCACAAAAAACCAAAACGTTCGTATCTCATTAATATGAATTTGACATTCGCGTACATCCACGTCAAGATGTCGAAACAAGCGACGATCACTCGGAAGATATCTAGCATGCCTCTCGGCGTCGATAAATATTCTTGATGAAGAAATTCTCGGAAAGCACTTGGATATAAGCGCCAATTGGCTAACCGCTCCACTTCTGGCTGGATAAGCGCGAAGATTGATGGTGTGCCCATCATTCATTACATCAAAGACGTAAGCAAAAGCGCCATAACTTTGTAATTCTTAGTTCACATAAAACGTTGCCTATAATTAAACAGAATTATAATTGTTGTTAAGCTATTGCGATTATTTGTTTCAAAACCCATTCAAAGGGGTATTGCGAGCGAAATTGCAGAAATATTATACAACAATAACATTAATAAGTACCGTAACAGTTTGAGCGTTGATTAAAAATTTGTCTCGGATTTTTATTTCGATCATAATATAAAAAAAAAAAATTATTGAAATTCTTCACCCAGGCTCCATTGATAGAATTATCAATAAGAAGGTATTATGTAATACCAATTTGAAAAAAGAACAGTTTCAAATCGATGACGTAATTTTCATTTAAAAATAAGGAAAATTTCTCTTTTCCTTGAAAATAGACAATGGTCAATAAAAGCATTTGAATAGTAGCACTTTCGATACTTTCACTTTACCTTGGGCCGTGTTGTGTGGAAGCATTGACCTGCGCCCGCGCTGGCTGTCGTATTGATTGATTGTAAGGGGACCCTTCAATAAGAGAATTATGACTGCAATAACTTTGATTACGGTGTTCGAAATATAATTTCGTATTGATATTGTATTTTTAATTGAAACTATTCAGAACTGTAATAGCATAGAGTACCTAAGGATTGCATAGACCGTTTTTATTTATATTTTTAAGCTGGAAAGTATTTTAATTACTGAAATTGGTTTTCCTAGGTTCTCGGTGAGGAAACTAGGTATTTAACAAAACTTGATAGGAACTAAAGATTCAGCCACTTTATCATCGTCACCTTTGCATAGAGTGATAAAGTTATTTCATAATAAACACAGAGTGTTGCCATTAAGCTAGTTAGTAACAAGCTAGTTATCATTATTAAGCTGTAAGATTTTGAAATATTAAACTGTAGGAAAAAAAGGCAACTTTTAAGAATCAACCCATTCATTGATTGTGAAATAACACTTTGGATCTGAAAACCGCAAGCGCAGTTGCCTTTATATTTTTTACAGACGTTGCACAATAGAAATATAGTGTGTATTTCGAAATTGCGTTTAATATATGTTAACACTTTATTGAAAATCAGTGTCGTAGCCAAAAGCTGGGCTGACCCTATTTAAATTTCCATCGACACGCTACGAAGAAGTGTCCTAAAGGATCCTAAAAAACCATTAGGTATGTTAAACTTCTAAGCTTGACTTAAAACTCCGTACGCGCAAATTGCGCATCTCGATGTCATTTTAAAACTTCTATTTCTAAATCTAACTAGTTTTATGTACTACTCAAGATTAAAGTATTACACCTAGCCTGCTTACGCCACTCTCCATTTGAGCCGCCTTTTGAGCGGGGAGGACTCCCCGTGATGAAATGGCATCGTGAAATTAATTTAATCTCGGAACCGAAGCTGAATTTAATAACTAACTAGATAAATAATGAAAAAACACTCGTTAGCAACGCTTTTAAACGGTCATCGTTTCAAAAATAGCTACAGTTTCAGATTGGGGTTAAAAAGTTATTTTTGCAATAAATGGCTACAAAACTTTTTAACACAATAGATGCTGTTAACAATAAAACATTTACAGTGTATAATATCGATGTTTGCGCAAAATAAACTGTCGGTTTAAAATTATTTTATCGATATGTTGACGTATCATTTTATCGATTATGATCGTTACCCAATAATTATAACATTATTAAGTGACATAACAATAATGCAACGTACGATATTATGTTTCGTCCAATCGAAATATTCTGAGTCATTACCATCGCACTGTTTTTAAGATAATCAGAATTTACGACAAATACAATTAGTAATAAATATTGCAGTGAGGTTGCGTTAATTAATTAAAAACAATTTGATGTTTATCGATAAAGCATGGATCGTGACAAACGTGCTTTACCTCACAGCTCTGTTATCTATGCCTCCTTTGCATCATAAACAAAGCACCTGTTAAAGTGTGGGAAAATGTAGGTATTAGTTTTAATAATGCTCTTTTGTTACAGCTTTGCGAAGGGCGAAAATGATGCGGAGGTTCTTACATTATTCAAGTCAGAATTAATATGTCAACATACAAAAATCTCTGCTCAAGGCAATGTTAACAACAATTGAATGGATTTAAATTTAAATGAATCTTAAAATATGCGATATTAATTTATGAATAGGACTAGGGTTATACTAAGTCATGCATCGTATGTGAATGAAGACGAGAGTCATCGAAGAGTAACTTCGGTCATAAATTTTCTCGTATAGTCCTATGGAATGCAAAGAAACATTGGCTACCAACTAAAACCAGTCCCAATATCCTAAAATAAAACAATGTGCATTCAGAATTCTGGTCAAATGCGAAATTCGGAATTTCTGAGGGTCATCCAATAAATACGTATAAAATTGTGGCGCCACACGGATAACCACATTTTTCTCTGATACTTAGGGCATGGCCAAGCGAATACTTTTAAAAGTTGGCATGAGGCCGTAAAAGTCCGGGGCACATTGTCAACATTGGAGTGTCAGGATCGACGAACTGGGGGTATTGAACTGGAGAAGGATGCACGCCAACGCTCAGGTAAGGAATAACTTCCAAATCTGAAGAACCAATCAATGATTCGAGCAACACCTTTTCAAGAGATTCTCGTTAAGCCGACCGATGAGATTAGGCTAATAACATCGGACATAAAACCACTTGTTGATACGAAACAGAACGACAACTTAGAGACACTTTCTGCACTGGTTGCCAACAAAAACAAAAAGAACTGAGCGTGGACAATGTAAGTCATGCGAACGTTCGTAGCCTAGTTACGGTCATTACGACACTATAGAAATGGTAATGAGTGAAGACATTAACTAAACTAACAAAAACAAGCGAATCTGACCCGTGAAGTATCTCACGTGGGTTGCACAAGAAAGCAATGTTCCTCGGAAGTGAACGGTTCCGTGCCGCGACGCTAACAGCTAAACTAACAATGGTGCCGAAAAATTATCCAGCTTAAACATTAGCGTTGAAGAGCCTTGCGAAGTTTCTATTGTTGCTCGTCCTACACTGGAGGTTGAAGCAATTAAGCAATATTAGGAATGAAGAAGGGAAACCTTGGTAGATATTCATCCAAACAATTTACTAGCATTTGTGTCTGTTGATGATTTTAGACACCTTAGACAATTATGTGGTGACGCTACCGCGGAATAATAGCGTATAATCATTTCCATCCCATTTTGGAATCAAAACGTGAATGATTTTGGTGTTAAGGTCTTAGTAACTATAAAAGCCTATACTGTTGGACACAATAACACTCAACAAAAGGCTAGCAAAAACTCTGTCATTATAAACAATGCAATCTAAACCATTATTTCCGAAGAATTGGGACATAAGAGCGCAGGAACAAGAGAAAATGAGACTTGGGTTTTGACGTTTGTGATGGTTTTGGTTTGCAGATTTACATCGTCCATTTTCACGGTGTTATCAAATATAAAATTGTCCGCCGTTGACATCTAGGTCATGCTGTCGATGTTCTAAGCAATGATGATGGATTATTAATTTGTTACTACGAATTAACAAATTACGAAGTTATGCACCTAAATTCGATCAATTATTTCGTGCACGCACACGTTATTGCAATTGCTTGGTGAATAAATGAATAATTTGCTTCAAATTGCTTTGGTTACTTCTGCCAATTAAATTCGACCCTTTTTATATTGATTAGTGCATATTTGGAACCCTAAAGGGTCATTTTATTGCCCATATCAAATGCATGGTTGAAAGTCATGATTGGTTCATTACGATGTTTAAGATTTCGATTAAATCAATTTTTTCTTATTGACATTTTCAATCTGAGTTCGAATTATTTCGTGCTTATTTACCTCATCGTTTTTATTGTGTATTTTTTGTTATGGATAACATCATGGTTTCAATTTTTTTTCCGCAATCATCACTTGTTTTACCAAAATAAGGTTTTCAATCACTTTCTAAATCCAATTACAATAATTTGACTTTAACAGCAGTTTTTTCTCGACATTCAATTTCAATTAGGTAGTAGTTTTTGTCTTCCTTCTAACTCGGTGATTAGTAGCGCGAAGTCTCGACACTTTCAGTAGGTCATTGTCACTCAAAGCGTGCAGACAACTTTATCTGCTGTGAAATTAGGCGTAAAAGTTCTTTATCTATTTTGCAATTTTGTTTTAGACCGCCTTGCGTAATTTTTTTTTCCATTTGCAACGAAACTATTTGTAACGTTTCGTTTATTTTCGTTATTGTTTGAATTAACTTTTGTTTCTTCAATTGAAGTTTGTGCACGTTTTCTTTGATTGTTTGGACTAATTTCTCGGGCAATTTGTTTGGATCATGTAATACTATTACATTGTTATATATTACAATTAGTGAGTGTAATTTTAGGGTATCGTGTATATTTTAGCTTACATTATAAACGATTCATCTCAAAAATTGGGCGAGTATATTTACAGAGAAGTAAATAGAAATATGAAAATAAGAACTAACCAATATTTAGAGTAGCCTTCCTGTGATCTCCAGTGGGAACAGCAATAACAGCAGAAATCAGAAGAAACGTGACGGCAATCCACGCACTGACACCCATTTTAACAGTTCTGCACGAAACCTCTTTACTAAAATTTTACAAAATATATTTCAATTAATTCACGAGACAGACGCAACTATTTCCCGCGTGTGTTCGGTAACATTTGCGTCGAGGTTGACGTGTTCCCCTCTCCGTGCACTGTGGACGACTAAACCTCGGTGCGGTACTTTCTATCTGCTTTATGCGCAAGAGCAATGTCTGGTGCACCCGCATCGCTGACGCACCATTCAGTAGGCAGGCACAGAAGGTTTGTTTAGCAGTACGCGTGAAGATTACGCATTTAAAGATGTCGCATTAAATAAAATATCAGCATGACTCTTTTTTTCTGATAGGCCTCTAGGAGTTTGTCGGCTGCTTATAACTGGGCTATCCTGTGGATGCCTTATAAATAAGGCTTCGGTCTATGTTAATGAAATAGTAGATTGTTATACAAGGAGCTAAAACGACCGAATACACGAGGTAGTTTTACTCCCGAGCTTTAGCGAGGGAGTAAATAGAAACCGAGCTAAAATTGGTTTTTAGCGCCGTGTGTTGTACTCCACTTTTCACTACGATTGCGAGAAAATAAAATAATTCAAATATTATTTTATTAAAAATATTAAATCATTTATTTTAATAAAAATTAAATGTACCTACAATTTGTACAATTCTGGATATCGGCAGCTTAATTTCAGTCTTCGGTGAAGATGACTGTTGACTAGTTGTCAGCGGGGTAAACGTGGGAGATACACGTAGTTCCAGGTTTGAGGGTCCTTCGTTCGAATTTTCTGAATAGAGAATCAGCTGCGTTGCTTGATGACGATGGTCGTGGGCTAGTTGGGAGATTATTGATGCGTTCCATGATACGCTGGGTGATATCAAATTTGTTTCTTTTCCTTTCTCTTCCATTTGTAAATTAGGATCTGCATTCTCATTAGATGATGACATTTTTAATGTTGTAAAATAAATTAGGGTCACCAATTCAATTTCCAATTAGAGAAACAAGATTTCGCGCCAACGTCTTTTTAGGGTTCCGTACCCAAAGGGTAAAAACGGGACCCTATTACTAAGACTTCGCTGTCTGTCCGTCTCTCCGTCTGTCCGTCTGTCTGTCACCAGGCTGTATCTCAAGAACCGCGATAGCTAAACAGTTGAAATTTTCACAAATTATGTATTTCTGTTGCCGCTATAACGACAAATACTAAAAACAAAATAAAATGAATATTTAAGGGGGGCTCCCATACAACAAACATGTTTTTTTCGTCGTTTTCGCCTTGTGGTACGGAACCCTTCGTGTGCAAGTCCGACTCGCACTTGGCCAGTTTTTTTTTTAATTTCTCCTGTAGCCGCAACGCAATTCAGCTATTCTACCGAAGAGATCGGCGCTGTTCGTTCCATTTTCACAATGATTTCAAAGTAATATTTATGTCAACGTATTTTCAAAAGTAAAGTGTTCTTTTTTATGAAACAGTAATAAGTCGAGTCTTTTTTCATGATTATTCAACTTATGAATAAAGACTTTTTCGTTTTTATAGGCTCGTTGGTAACAGACAAAAAAAACTTTTTCCCCTAGAGGAAAATATGCTACTTTTTCCTCGCTCTGGTATGCTACAATGACGGGCTTTTTGAGAAAGAGGAGTGAATAAAAAAATTAAATATGCGACCTTCTTCTTCTTAGTGTATCGATGAAAAAAGTTCAAACATCTTGGGCCCAAATTTCAGCTGCGCGAAATTTGCTCCCTGTTGAAGTCATAAGATCATCAAGTGCACAGGTGACGGGGCAATGCGATTCATTCTCTTGTCGACTGTACTTACTTATGGACTGGAGTTATTTCGTTGTATAAAGTGGTAATTCTGTGTTTTCGAATTGCGTACGCGCACGGACATTGTCGTTTCATATTATCGGATTCGGATTGCATTTTTTCTATTTCTAGTGATAGCATTGTTACCGTAATAATTATTAATATAGTAATTATAGATTTTCTGATAATGTTTGAGTTGTTTCCTTGTATTTGTGTGCAAGGTAGTTACAGCCAAGTTCATTGAGTAACATGACTTTTTTGTGATTGGTAAATTATACACACATCAACACGGTCTAGAGATATTTTTAAAAAAGCGAATTACTATCAATGTGTTAATTATTTATATGACATGTATATATTTGCTTATGCTTCATTTTTTTCCCATAAAATCCTGAAATTTTAATGTAAGTACCTTAACGATTATACAAAAATGGTAGAATATTAAATAACCTATCTTTTAAATATATACATGTCATATAAATAATTAACACATTGATAGTAATTCGCTTTTTTAAAACTATCCCTAGAACGTGTTGATGTGTGTATCTTAAAATTTGTGTAAATTAAATAATAATTATTGTTTTTGCATGCCCATGTGACGGTAGATCATGGAGGACTCTTATAATAAAACATATAGATGTTTTATTAAAAAATCAAATCATTTATTGGTTTGCATACATGGGTATTTAGGACATAGGTCCTAAATACCCATGTATGCAAACCAATAAATGATTTGATTTTTTTATGGTAAGTTTGGCAATAAAGATATTGATGTTGTTGAGTAGATTTTAAAAGTTTGGTGCTCTGATAATGTTGAAAAGTTTTGTTGCCGTCTAAAGTGCAACGCTCTCATAACACATGCCCATAAATATTTCTGCGTTATTCTCTACAACAGCATCGCCTTATTTTTATATCGCTTCAAAATTTATTACACAGCAATATCAATTTGAGCAAAACTTTGAGTTGTCGTAAAGATAATCACAGAAGGACGTCGTTTAACGATCTGGTTAAGAATTTAAGAACTTCTTTTTTTTTCAAGGTTACCGAGGTCAAGGCTGAAGTGCCAGGGACTTCAGAGCTTATGGGTTTGTATTTGTATTATAAAAGGTTCAAATACCAAGTGTGTTCTTGACTTTATAAGGATTATTGACACTATGCGTCAGTTGTGTGGTTACGGTGCATAAAATTTCGTGACGCGTAAGTAGGTACACATAAGACACTACGTCTTATGTGTTCCGGCCTTCAGCAGAAAGGTCTGGCTGGATATAATATTCCATTCCAAGATTCAAGCGTGTGACAAATATTAAAATATGGTGTTTTTGGTTCAATAGATAAGATTTATATAATTACCTTGAAGCTGTAAAGTTCTCTTAACAATATAATAATTCCAAGTCTAACGTGTTTTTACTTGTGTACCTCACAGAGGTAGGTACTCTAGAGGACCCCTCAGGACGTGTAAGCATGCGGTTTAGTAATTAGATGTAAGTACCTACATATCCATAAGTCTTGCAATTTTTGGAAAGTCAGAGTCAGTCAACTTAGTTATGCTAACAAACATTTTTAACAATTTATGAACTGTGGGCGTATAACCACTTCTTGGAGCCCTGACAGAGCCTGAAGGTGTCGCGGCAGTCCCCGTAAAAGATGGTAGGACGAGCTGGAGAAAACAAACGCCCAGTGGACCACTTTAGCTTTAGCGTTGCATGTAATGTAAGCCATACACCCTACGGTCTACCGGAGAGGTTACCTGTGCAGGTTTGTCTGCGCAGGTCAACCACACGTCGGTAGCGTGTATAGGGACGTTCCGGTGTACCAAAGCGGTCTTCAGTTCTTTTACACACCGTATGGTGTCACTCGAAAGAATTGGTATTCGACTTTGCGCCGGTCGCCTGCGCAGGTTCAAAAAACTGCACAGGTCTATTCTCACACACGCACCGGTTCACCTGCGTAGGCATACCTGCACAGGAAGAGCTCTCCGGTGGACCGTAGTGTGTATGGCCGGCTTAAGCACCAAATAGGATATAATCTCTACAGTACCTACCTACCTCCTGTTGGAGCTACACATTCAGATACCTGCCAGCTATAGGTATCTGAATGTGCGTGTGTGTAGAAGAAGATCGCCATTCATTAGATCTTTTATAGCCCAATAGCTCTTCCAGGCATTTTCGGTGCAGAACTTGTTTGGTCAGTAGTAAGTATCTGTGGCAAAGGGTGAATTTATAACAGAGGTAAGCCGGAGCAAAAAAAAAATCATAAAAAGGTCAATAAACCGTTTCATTAAATTCCTTTTTCGATCTACTTTTCTAATATGAGCTTCATGCGAATTAGCGAAAAATGACAGTACCGAATTTATGTAATACTAAACAACTCCTTGTAATATGTATCTATACGAATTCGTCAGATTATTAAATATCTGTACAACCTCCTTTATTCCATAAACCACTAGATACTGAGAAAAGTAAACACGGGAAACAATACATTTTATTTAATTTACCTACAACTGCCGGTCAGTCATTGATATTTACAGTAAAGAGAGAGACATTAAAATGTTAGAAAAATCCATTGCGTGGTTTGTAATTTATAGTCATATCTATGCGAACACGGCCTAACTCAATTACGTGTTTTTTTATTTTCAATACTTAATCTACGGCCAATAATGCCATCCCATCCATCCTAATGATTACTTTTCAAATCTACTCTAAATAAGTAATTTCAACTTAATTAACTATCTACTTAGGTACCCCAAATACCTAATTACTATGTACTTTCACTACACACAAAACAAAACAAACTATAATACTAAATACTAATCCCCAACTGTTAAAATACTAATTTCCAACTGTTAACTAATAAATTCAATGAATACAAAGAACAATATGCAAATTAACTACACGAGAAGTGTAAACAAATTATTACGTCAAAATAGTGTTCTACACAATACAAATGAATTTATGTCAATTGTATAATGATGTCCGAACTCTGACCCCGAATTCATTACGAAATTCAACGAAAACGACCGAATGGCGATATTGCTCCGTCTCGTTCACTTTTCTTGTACTGTCTCTATTCGTAACTCGATTTTCACCGCTCAAAAAATATCAAGCCACGTGACCAGGGGGCCTAAAACGGCCATTTTGGCAGAATCATAAAAGGATAACATAATGGACAGTTAACTGTTATGTTAATCGTATCAATTCCCATTGGTGAAGCATTTTTCAGTTATTTTTTTTTCTGTGCTAAAATACTAATCAATCCAATCCAAATCCAATCCCAATCTCTTTCTTTCTCGATGGTACCTACATAGTAGTGCAGCGAAAAAAAGAAAAACACGACCTGTCTTCGCCATATGTTATTGTTAATGTTATCATAATGTTATCCTTTTATGATTCTCCAAAGTGGCCTTTTTAGGCCCCCTGAAGTGACGTCATGACGAGTTTTCTAGAGAGAAATTGAACTCACGCCGCACGCGCCCGCGAGTTATATTAGAGCAAAATGTTTTGTTGTTAGGAAAGAAAGACAAAAAATGAAGGCGTTTTGCAATGTTTTAATTTGATGGTGTATTAAATACCCTAAGTATGATATGATTATATTTCAATGATGAATTGACTGCAGAGTGGTTGTGATCTGAATTTTCGAAGGGAAGCCGGTGGGAGTCGAGTTGTGTGCTACCTTCGCCACTGAGTCACAAACTAAACTAAATTTAATTTCAGGCATATTTTCTTTCTACTTCATTAAGAAAAGGACAGAAGATAAATATTAGTTTAGTCCTGTCAAATTAGTCAGCGCCTGACGCAAATTGACGTATTTTTAGTAGCCAACTTTTTTATCTCGTCTAAATTTTCTATGGAGTATCTTAATTTGACAAGACTAAACCAATATTTATCATCTGTCCTTTTCTTAATTAAATAAAAAGAAAAAGATGCATGAACTTAAATTTAGATTAATTTTCAATGCTAACTTAATTTAGTAGGTACCTAGCTGGCCTTACATAAATTAAATAACTATAACATTAAGGGCTGATTTCACCAACACCAGATAATTTTATCGGAGGAATAATATTGAATTTTTGACAATTCTTCCATAGGTACAGAAACTGTCAGAAGTCAATTTTATTCCACGAATAAAAATTATCCGTCGATTGAAAAATCAGCCCTAAGCCTAATTACAAAACCTAGACATAAATTAATTCACTTCAACTTGCCTAGATATGTCATAAATCATAACTTAATCTACCTTGTTAGTACTATTATAACTATAGGTAATAACACTTGTAATAATACTAGTAATAACTACTGTAGCGTTGCAGACAGAGCGTTTCAAGTAGAAAAAATAATACTATTAACCTGGTTTTCATGGATAACTGGCCGATGAATAATAATAGTGTTATTATGAAATAGGCCTAGCGTAGGCTGCCGTGTGGTTGTACAGATGCCAGCACATCAAGCTATCCGAAACTGTCAAATTTTTCCATTCAACTTTGAACCTTGTGCTTTAGCGATAAAGTTGATCCCACAAAAACATTTCATGTTAAATGTTGCCAAGACGAGACCATGTAGCTCGCACTGTCAAAAAGTAATCAGATCTCATGTAGAGTCAAGCTTCTAACTCTACACGCCCTAACTCTACAAGGCCTGACTTCGCAAACTCTACACCTTAGTCAAAATATCTGGTTTGGCCGTTTCGTTACTACAAGAACCATTAACAGTATGAGAGTTTTTCACCTTACGCTCATGTGAATGTAGCGAAATGGCCAAGCCATATTATTTTGACTAAGGTGTAGAGTTTGCGAAGTCAGGCCTTGTAGAGTTAGGGCGTGTAGAGTTAGAAGCTTGACTCTACATGAGATCTGATTACTTTTTGACAGTGCGAGCTACATGGTCTCGTCTTGGCAACATTTAACATGAAATGTTTTTGTGGGATTTCATTTCTTTTTGTAAGTTGCTTATGATATTTATACGAGTATTTTTGCTGTTGTTCATTTTTTATTTCTTTTTTTGGGGTTTATTTATAACAAGCACCCCCTATATAAATTTTCAGACCTCTAGCATCAAAATTTACGGATTTTTTTTTTAGTAAAAGTTTCAAGTTTTAATATTTTTTTGTTGTTTGTGTACTATTACTAGCTTACATACCAAATTTCAGCTTTCTAGGACTTCAGGAAGTACCTTAAGAATTTTGATGATCATCAGTCAGTGAGTCAGTGACGAAATCGGGGTATTTTAGATATCAATAAAATCTAAAGTATAAGAGCTATGCAATTGAAACTTTATAGGTTTAATAAGTCAACCACTGGCATCATATTCCGAAAATTTTGTTTATCTGGTATAATCCAAACCCAAGTTAAGAGGGTTCAAAAATACGACGAAGTGCTTCGAGAAAAGGTAGGTAGTGCCCTTGCGCTTCGCTTGGCTGGTCTTGGCGGGGGCACTCCCGTGCCCCCAGAAAATCTATTAAAGAAATTTGACGGATTGTAGTAGCTTGATGTGCTGGCGTCTGTACTTTTAGATTAATTGGTAGTGTCGGAAATTGTACTCATTCACATTAATCGACAAAAAGTACGGAACACCAGTTTTACAGATTTGGTCCTATAGTTAAAGTTATTTATTTTTATAATCAGCCTATAATGTTCCCGCTGCTGGGCGGTGGGTTTTTGTTTTGGTTGGGTAATCATCAAATGACCCCTCCCGCTCTGGGCGGAGCGGAAGGGAGTGTCAGACTCTTACTGATTAAAACCCACCCGTGTTCCTTCCTTAGCCCTTTATATTCCGGGCCAGCGGTAACCCTTTCGGACAATCCCGCTGATTCGGCAGGCTTCGGCCCTAAGGGGCCCCTTAATGCTGACATCTCTTTGAGGCGTGCGTGGAAAACGTACGCGCCGTCCGGCACGGGCCTGGTCTTGATCGGATGGTGAGCTACCCATTACTCTCCGTCCGCAGGCCCGCGCCTTCGGTGGCTGGGAATCGTCCCGTGGCTCCCGACGCCCGGAGCGTCTCCCGCGGCGGCTGGGACGGGAGGCTCTCTCCCTCATCCATCCCGCCACCTCCTTCGCTAGCATGACTGCTTCGCAGAAGGAGGTGACTGCCTGCCGCTCCCTCCCGCTTCGGACCATAGCTTGCACCAGGGCCGAACGCGAGAGGTCGCCGCCGCTGCCGATTGCCTCTGCGAGGACACGGACTCGGCCGTGCTCCGCCCAAGCGGGGCAGACCTCCACCGTGTGCACCGTGTGTGTGTGCGTGAGCGTGTGCCGTGTGCGTGTCCGTGTGTGTGAGGGAGTGGGCTATAATCAATTACTTGGTAGATGTCACAAGTCTTCGAATTTTTTGGTTCTTAGACATGGCGGTTTCCTCACGATGTTTTCCTTCACCGAGCAGTGGTGGTGAAATTATTCACAGAAAGTAAAGCGCGTGGCTGGGTTCGAAACCACAAACCTTCTACTCGTAAGTCAGAGCCGCTACCAGTAGGCCTCTTCTGCTTAAGGCGCGAATTACCTACAGAGAGACGGCGTAAGGTGAAGGCGCCGCCGCCCGCCCGCCGCGCCGCTTGAGTGTAATTCACGACACGTCGCCTCCGTACAATTTGTATTAAAACGTTTTGAAGCAGCATCATGTCTGCACCGCGCTTTTACCTTACGCCGTCTCTGTGTAATTCGCGCCTTAAACGATGATCCCCTTATCGGGTTCAGGGTAAACAAAAACACTTCTCTAAAATGTACCCTTAGGTAAATAATAATTTAAAAAATAGTGGCTCGAGGTTAACACATTGATTGTTTCACCGTCCGTCGTTGTATGCTGACGTTTATTTTGTACAAGGGGTAACTAAATTTAACACTCACTTTCATTTTGTTAATTTGACTGTGATAAGCTGTTTAGAAATATATTGTTTCGCGCTTGCTAGATCTTATCGTCATCCATCGTTGACCTCATCCATCGCTTTCCATCAGGCGAATAGGGTTACCAACTATAATAATATCCTGAGTATCCTGCTATTTCAATCGCCAAAATATTAAAAAAAAAATCTATTAAAAAAAATGTAGGCGCAAGGTACAAGGTCAAATTAAATTAGCAAGAGATACTCCACAGACTTTTATATGGGTATCGATATCTAAATACGATAGAATAAAAATTAAGTTGTTTAAATTATTTTTTGTTTGGGGTTCGCCGCTCACAGTGTATAGGTACTTGAAGTATTAGTAGAGAAAATAAGTTTATTTTTGTTTTCTCGTGTTACCCATCACGTCTTTTAAGATTACACAAAAAAAAAACTGATGACTAAACTGATATTTCAAGTAAGCTACCAGCTGTCGTTGATCCCAAAAATTTAATTCATCAAATTAATTTCCTTTTTTTCTATTATGTTTTACCCAATCGATATTCGATAATCAAAACGTCTGCGAAGTTTCGCTAGGCAATTTAATTTGAGCCTGTATTTTCATCTCAATACAAAATGGCGATCATCATCTGCCTAGCCTTTTCCCAACTATGTTGGGCTCGGCTTCCAGTCTAACAAGATGCAGCTGAATACCCCTTAACCCTTGGTAAGACTGGTTGTCAGACTTTCGGGCTTCTGACTACCCGTAACGACTGTCAAAGATCCACGAATGACAGCCGGGACCAACGGCTCCGTGCAACCGGCAACGTGCTTTCCGAGGCACGGAGGGGTTTCGGTATGTAAAGCTGGTCACCCATCCACAGGCCGACCGCGGCAAGCGTAGCATAACCTGATCGATCGACCAGTGCTGCTGTTATTATTTAGTCATGCACCCCTCCAATACAAAATGGCGATATGATCACTAATTAGCCAGTATTAATCTCATAAAAGCTGAATTAATGGTATTTACAGAATACCATTAATTAACCTTAATTTAGAGTGTAATAATAGTTATGATTAATATATTCAGGTTTTTTTTAATGTATCATCATTAAAAAAAACCTAAATATAAAGGTTCAAAGTAGCAAAAAATATACATTTTTTTAACATACCTACCATACTGGTATTCAGCTGCATCCGGTTAGACTGGAAGCCAACCCCAACATAGTTGGGAAAAGGCTAGGCAGAAAGAAGACAACCTACTATATTTTTTAAATTTTTTCGCCTTAAACTGTATTCCTAAGGGCAATACTATATATCTAAAATAATATATTTGATATAAAAAAAACTGGCAACCCTAGCCGAAATCGAGGTCAAGAGCAGGCCCGTTTACGAACAAAAAAGACAATAGTGTTCTAACCGTTAAGTACTAAAAATATTCAGTTTTATGGCTATAACTGTTTGGAAAGCTTATAGCCTAGACTAGATACTCGTTAGATTTTATAAGCGTTGCGTTACACCTATATTGTTTTTATAGATTGCCTTTTGTAAACTAAACGGTTAGTACATATTTACCAATCCAAACTGAAAGTGGCTATGTTTAAAGTTTCAGAAACTCAACTAGTCATAAATGTAAGCAGTTCTGGGAGTAGTTACTGCTGCCAATATACTACAGTTACTACGCGGCACCTAGGCTTGTTGCTAGAGAAATATAACCCTTGAATCCTCACACGTTATATCTAGGTATGTAGGTATGACTGGGTGAAGATTAGGTAGGTACCTACCCTTCGAACAAATAAACTCTCGTTCAAATAATAAATTGGCCAATAATGGGAATTACGGGTTGATCGTCTATTTTAAGAGTAAATGAGTCGCGAGCTCGAACTCAGTGGTGGTCATGGCCAAAAAGCACGCTGTCTCACCTGGCTTCGTGTCCGACAGAGCTAGTATCAGAGATGAGCAGTTAGACGCTAGTCTATACGAACAACGTCTAGTTTTCAGGCACAGAAACACCATTCCGAACTGACAGACGTGTAAAAAAATTCGAAAAGTGCTACGGAAAATCGAGCTTTATGAAAAAACCACTTCATAAATCAATTACAAATAAAGTTTATTGACCTCTTCGATAACTGAGCTTTGTCGGTACGGACTTGGTTTTGAAGATTTTACTGTTCTTTTATTACTTATTCACGCCCAAAGTTACGTTAAAAATAGCAAGAAAAACGAATCTTTGTTGGCTCATAACTTTTTAATGACTTTTTATTTTACTATTCTGTTTCCGTACAGACAACATTAATAATAATAAGACAAAACGTTATCGTGTTTAACTTTGGATACACAATGTCAAACAGTGGAGTAATACTCTACGGAGTATGGAAAAAATATCGAATAGTGGCACCTTAATTCGAAGACACCGAATATCAATAATAATTGTGAAAAACTTCGGGGGAGATTCCCCCCCCCCCCCGAACCCCCCCGGTTCGGGGGGGGGGAATCTCTGCCCCGGTTTGGTAATAACTCTGGGAATTATAATACTGGGCGTACCCAGAGGTAAGAGCATAGTTCTCAGTCGTTATGGTCAGAGGAATCTCGACATGAGATAAGTAGCCCCCTTTTTAAACACCAGTCAATAAGCCCGGCTTCCATTCAGTCAATACAATACCCCAATACAATACCATGTTAAAAACTTGCCAAAAATGTAGGGATTTTAGAGATATTTTTGACAGATTCAGACTGAGATCAGATTGTGAACGTTCTTAAAATTATCTGGGGCAAAGGCCACTTTGGCAGAATCATAAAAGGATAACATTATGAATCATAATGGACAGTTAACTGTTAAGTCAATAGTATCAAATCCCATTGGTGATGGATTTTTCAGTTATTTTTTTTGTCTGTGCTAAAATACCAATCAATCCAATCCCAATCTCTTTGATTATACCTAAGAGTAAGTAGTGCAGCGAAAAAAAGAAAAAAACACGGACTGTCTTCGCCATTTTATGGTTCATAATGTTATCCTTATATGTTTCTGCCAAAATGGCCTTTATAGGCCTCCTGGTTTCAGAATTTTAAGACGAGAACTTGTCAATTGTTTTAAATTTTCTTGCCAAACCACGTAAGAAATTTTGTAATTCGCTATGAATCACTTTGTGTGCTTTGTATATCTAATGCTAAAGTAGAGCTTGACAAATTCTCAACTGAAATTCTCAATTCAGAAATCGGGTGAGAGCCTAGAAACACCGACAAGTAAGTAATACTTTTTCAGCCAGTAATGACTATAATGCGTGTACACGCATTATAGTCAGTACATTGAATGTTTGGCCACCGGCTTGCAACACGCGTAGGAAGCCGACCAGCGAACTGTGACCACGTGTGGTCTATGAAGGTCGGTGCTTAGCTGTGCTAGTAGCAATTTTGCAAGAGGATAGGTTTTGAATGGTAGCCATTCAAGATTTGTTTATACTAGCTTCTGCACGTGACTTCCTCCGCGTGAAATTTCTTGTTCCCTCGACCCACCCCGTCGCATCGCATCGGCTGCCCGCGCTATTACTTTTGATTTTTTTTTGTTTTTGTTGGGTTTTACCCCTTGTTTATTTGTAGTGGAGGCTGCTTCCAGGTCGAGGATTCTTGTTATAATTGAAAACCTTGACTTTCACAATTATTAATATTTATTGCAAAGTAGCGCACAGAACACGTCGTTACAGTTGCATTATTTTGGAGGCAAGACCACAGTGTTGCCATGAACATATTAAAATAGACATCAGTGTTGTCAACAAAAAAAAATTTCTACTCTAAATGTTACTATTCTTAACATATTGGGGGCCGCGAAATGCAAACCTCAGTTCTAGAAAATTTTACTCACATAGCAACTTGTATTTAAACAAAAAAATGGTAGTAAGTAAACTGCTAATCATGGACGCAAAGAAACTTACTATAATAGTATATTTAAGTATACAATTTTATAAAACCTACATCTTATAACTTAAAGATATTACACCGTTTTAACTAATACACACAATTAAAACTAATAACTATATTACACATCTATGAAGGCCTACGAACTTATGACACCAGGGGTATCAGTTTTCCTCGGCTCCTTAGGGTCTTTTCGTGATGTTAAGAAGCCTATAGCATTCCTCAAGAGGTGGGCTATCAAATACAAAAAAAAAATCAAATCCGACTAGTATTTTCAGAGATTAGCGCGTTCAGACCAACAAACAAAAAACAAAGTCTTCCAGCTTTATTATTAGTACTTATATAATTAGGTTATCGGCCACACCCGATTTTAGGATGAACTAGTTTCCCCTAGCCAAACCTGTTCGATAGGCGACGTAGGATGCAAGAGCGAGCGAAGGGCACCCCAAGGTTAGGTTGGTTAGGTTACTTCAAACCCTTTACACAGAAATAGGAGCCCCGCAAAGCCCCTCCGTCGATAAAGGATGCAAGAGCGAGGGAGATTTGGTTTGGCCTAGGCGAAACTAGTTCATCCTAAAATCGGGTTTGGCCGGTAACGTTCGTTTCAGCCGATAGACGTCCACTGCTGGACATAGGCCTCCCCCAATTTTGGGGGGGTTTGCCATAATCGCCACGCTTGGCAGGCGGGTTGGCGATCGCAGTATGGTATGATGGTGGAAAAAAAATAGAGAACGCTGCTGCCCATTCTCCGGTAAGACCCTTAGTCGCCTTTTACGACACCCACGGGAAGTAAGGGGTGGTGCAATTCTTTAAGTCCGGCACCACACAGACACATATACATAAATTTAGATTTGAAGACTAACTGTATATATAACTGAAAACCCGAAAGGGGTTATTGTGTTCATCATTATACAGAGTGAATTTTTCAAGTGGGCGTGGATGGCCAAATCCGAAACTACGAGGAATAGTGAAAAGTACTCAAAGGAGTCGCGGGCTCGATTTTGACGAAAACTAAAACTGCCTCATTGGATTTTTGAAAAATCCATATTTCTAGCCAGGAATCGAACCCGTTGGTTTTGATTTAAAAAACACACATTGTATTATTTATTCACCACTCCATAGTGTCCCTAATAAGGATCAAATTCTGGGAAGTAATGACATACGGCAAACTTAAGGAAAATGTTGGATTTTAATAAACTGCTTCATATTTTCAAGTATTCATACCGACATTACTAATTGTACCTTGTTCGAAATGATTCTCAATACACCCGCAGCGCAGTCACCTTCACAACATTATGTTCTAAATTCAAATTTTGAATGCAGTACAATCCTTGAGACGTCGAATGTATTGAAAACAATGGTCATCATTTTGAACAATTAATCAGTTAAGGTTTAATAGGTAGGTACCATAAAAAAAAAGTATTTTGTTAAAAATGAGCTCTTTTCTTCAGTTTCCCGTATATTATTACTTCACAGAATTCGATCCTTATCAGCGACACTATCGAATGGTGTAATAATACAGTGTGTGTTTTTTGTTTCAAAATCAACGGGTTCGATTCCTGGCTAGAAATATTGATTTTTCAAAAATCCAATGATGCATGTTGTTGATGATGTTTTAGTTTTCATCAAAACCGAGCCCGCGACTCCTTTGAGTACTTTTCGCTATTCCTCATAGTTTCGGATTTGGCCATCTACGCCCACTTGGAAAATTCACCCTGTATACAAGTTTTAATATGGGAACAACACCTAAATCGGAAAAAAAAAACAGCGGCATTTATGTTCGCGTTATTTGACACAAGATAGCTTTGTTTTCGTGATTTCGACCACTACACTAACAAGACAGTCAGTGTTCATGGTTTTGAGTAGACACAGACACCCGGGGTAATTGCGTAATACACTACAGTAGTACCCCATACTTCCCGTGGGTGTCGTAAAAGGCGACTAAGGGGCGTACCGGAGAATGGGCAGCAGTGTTCTCTATGCATTCCACCACTATACCATACTGCGATCGCCAACCCGCCTGCCAAGCGTGGCGATTAAGGCAAACCGGCCCCCCGCCCCCCTTTTGGGGGAGGCCTATGTCCAGCAGTGGACGTCTTTCGGCTAAAATGATGATGATGATGACTACAGTAGGAATGATTTTCATTTTGACAGTTCAACAACATTCATTGCGTTACGTCGTGGAGCAGACAATTTTACAAACATAATTATGAAGCAATGGATTAGCTATCTGCTATAATTACTTAGCCTTCAATATAATTATTGTGATTGATGGTTTGTTACGCAATTTTGAGTTCTTTCAATTATACCTTGTAGACGAGTGAGCACCAGCTGAAATCTTGGGAACAAAAATATATCAAGAGCACTAACATAGAGATTTCTATTTCCTATGTTTTTAGTTGTTGGCAAAGATATTTTGAAACGAGGAGTACAGCGAAAAGAAAAACACGGACTGTCTTCGCCTTATTACGATTCTTAATGTTATCCTTTTATGATTCTCCAAAGTGGCCTTTTTAGGCCCCTAGTAGCCCTCTTTTTAAACACCACAGTCAATAAGCCCGGCTTCCACTCAGAGCGGATGATTTAAATATTAGCTAATTAATAGACGAAGCTAGTAATTGCTCGGCAATACTAAACTTCTGTTTCGCTTGAGGCAGTTTCGTTAACAGTCGTGGCATAGTGGCATCGGCCCCGACTTATGAGCTGTAGGTCGTGAGTTCGACTTCGAACCCAGGCAGGCACTATTTTGTGTATTTAATTTCATCACCACTGCTTTCAAAAAGGTGAAGGAAAAAACATCGAGAGGAACAGGCATGACCTAAAACCAACAATGGGCCACTCCCTCTCACAGAGAGGCGGCCTGTGGCCTGTGGCCTGTTCCAGCAGTGGGAACATTATGCTTGTGGCAGTAAAACTGTAATTAGGTAGGCAAATTATTTTGTTAAATTGATTGCGTTTTTTAGGGTTACGTAACCTCAGGTTGCCAACGGAACCCTATTAGGTACTAAGAAGCCAACACAGTCTGTCTGTCTGTCTGTCCGCCCGCTTGTCTGTCGTACACAGGGCAGTTTCTTTTAAACTTTTATAGGTAGCCAGTTGTTCACAGAATAGGTACCTACCTGTATTAAACTATGGCCTCTGACATGGCTAATAGTTTTGGATGTGCAATCTACACCGGCAGTAGGTACTTTTTAGTAAGGTTGGCAATTTTTCAGTTTTTCTTCAGTCGAAGTGGACTAGTTATTGCCACAGTCTATGAAAAAGTCGCAACGCCGCTTTTAGCGCCACCTAGCATATTGAACATGAACTGCAAAGATACTGTGACTTTCATAGTTTTAAATTTCAACTTGTCAAGTTCACCACTGTATTTTTATATTATAATACATTTGTATGAAAGCGCTTTCTATTATTTTGGTGAGAACACGGGACAGTAATTTATTATTATTGGGTATAGTGACATCTCTTAGCGTAAATTAATACTAAATAAACATGGGGCAGTTTAAGTAGTACAAACATGTCAGGAGAGATGGCGCTGTTTTGAAATTGTTTACTGACATCTAGTAGCGAATAGCGGAACCTTACAGTTTAGTTTATAATTTTTTCTATAGAGTTCGCTACAGTCGCCATAATTTTTATAATTTTTCAACTTTTAAATTACAGTCAAAGTGGATTGAAATAAACTTACGCGTGCACAATGTTTTATCGTATGAACAGCTGATTTAATATGTTATGTTAATTTATTATTAACATTAGGTAAATATTATTGTAACTACTTTACCCTATAATTTATAGGTAATTTAAATAGATTTATTAGAAATTACAATCCATAATACCTTCTTGCCAACACGTTCTGCGTTACCTGTATGTAATTCTTTATATTTTATGTCTAGTGATTAGTAAAACCATGACGTTTAATTCATCGTCAACATACCTAATATTAATATTGATGTCACATTAATCACCACTCCTTTATTTATGGTTTTAACTACTGTCTTCTAGTACAAGATGAATAAGTCAGTCAGTAAAAGTGATTGTCTAAAAATTGGTATTTCAAATATAAAACCATACTTGTAAGTATCGAGAAAGTTATTTTGTCTTTCTGTTAAGGTTTCTCGAATCGCTGAATCGATTTTGATGAAATTTAGTTTGGAGATAGCTTTAGCCATGAGAAAAGACATGCATCCATTAAGTCTTTAAAATCAATCAATCAAAGGTGGGGTAAAGAAAGAAATACCTAACGGGGTGTTGAAGTTGTGTAGGAAAATTCTGCGCATGAAGTTACGGGCAGAAAGTTATTATCTAAAAAAAACTCCGGAAGTGCCTACAGAAGTGAAAACTTGAACAATCACGTGTATATTTTTTTAATCGTCTTATAAACGAAACACACGGGGTGTCGAAAAAATGCCCAACGCGCCTTAAGAGCGTTTACGTCGAACGGCATTTCATACAAACTTTCAAGCCCTTTTTTTTGGAAGTGAATGAACCGATTTTAATAAAACTTCGTACGTACAAGCAGAATACAAAGGTCTAAAAAGTTAGCAGAGAACATTTTCGAAAAATAGTCTTACAGCCAAATTAGACCGATTTTAAACTTTCCATAGAAACAGATATTTCAAGTTATCTTTTTTATATAAGACATTTCGAAAATGTTCTCTACTACTAACTAAAGACCTTTGTATCCTGCTTATGCTTATGAAGTTTCATTAAAATCCGTTCATTTATTTCGAAAAACAAGGGCTTGAAAGTTTGTATGATATGCCGTAGGTACGGCATTTCATACAAACTTTTAAGAGGAAGAAGTTAAGAAGCTCTTAAGAAGTTTTCATAAAATATGTACCTAAATACCGAACAAAACAGAAAATCTTCCAAATGCCAATACCATACACCAGCTATTAACTAAGTAGATACAGAACCTTAAACCTTCTAGCCATATAGAGGCATCAAAAATTTATGTCTCATAGATTCTTGAAAACATTTAGGTAAATACCTGAGTGATTAGATACGAATTATGAGCTTATAACTACATAATTTACGTTTACAAGTTAGGCTATTTGTAAAGGTTATGTCTACTAAATTAGCCATTAAAGTTTAGTTACAGTAAGTATAACCTTCAGTTTTATTATAACCATTTCCTGTAGGATATCGGTTAAGTTTTAATTTCCTGCGGTATTTAGTTTTCTTGGCAAATTTTTATTTTTCCGGCAGTAGGTATCAAGTCTTTATGCTATGAGAAACGAGTAGGAAAACTTCGAACCTCATTCAGGTTCTAAAAGTTTTCTTCTTCCATCGTGTCGGTATGAGCTACCAAGTAATCGTTTGGTAGAGGGGTTGACTGCTCAGGGCCGAATGACCTTTTATAATATGAATATCACTTGTTGCTCAGAGGCTCTTTCTATGTTCCTCAAATAGCAATGAATATGTTGAGCAAAAATATTATTCCTCCTACATATTATAGTCGTCGTTTCAGCCGATAGACGTCCACTGCTGGACATAGGCCTCCCCCAATTTTGGGGGGGGTTTGCCATAATCGCCACGCTTGGCAGGCGGGTTGGCGATCGCAGTATGGTATGATGGTGGAATAAATAGAGAACGCTGCTGCCCATTCTCCGCCTTTTACGACACCCACGGGAAGTAAGGGGTATAGTAACAGATAAGAAAGCAAATTAACTTAATTGAAATTTTTTTTTACTAAAATTGATTTGTTTTCTATGTCAAACAATAAATTCCGTACCGCATTGTTAAAAGAAATATTTGATAATGATAAACAGACCTAAGCGCTGTATTTAATAATTTAGTATTGTCTCTAGCATGTAGTTTTCAATAATTGTATTCTGTGAAATTGTATTAATTATGTATTCTGTGGATAACGGTGTGAGTTTCACATTTAAATTACTCTTATGTCATTATTAGAAAAGACACAATGTGTAACTGTTTATCCCGAATAAATAAATAAAATAAAATAAAATGTTTAAATTTTTGAAATTGATTGTCGTTGAGATGAGATTGCGATTAGATTTTTTACGTTTTTAATTACGAGAATTAGCCTTCAGACTGAACGGTCTTAAAATTACGGGTTTACTCCCAAGTTTGGTTTTACGTACTTCATTATCATTTGTATAAGTTTTTATTGATCATAGACTTTGAATTAGTTGTTAGTAGATATCATCAAAGATTATGGTAGCATCGTCACTATCCTTGGTTGTACCATATATTATCTGATCACTGATTCGCCATAATTATCTTGAAGTGTTGTATATCCACGTTATTTTATCTGGCGTGTTCAACTGTGTAGTTTTCATTTCAACAGGTAGTGTGTAAGGTGAAAGTTGATGAAGTAAACACAAGCTTACGTGATTGAATCCATTTATTTCATTTTATTATTTAAATCATGTACTTATATTTCACATGTAGTAACAAAATTTGCATTGGAAAATTATGCAACTCGTATATAAAACATAGGTAATATTCACATGGTATTCAGTTCATTAATTCACTAACATCTAACGGCACATTTCTATACAAACTTATGTATAATTTACTTATTACATAAATAAGCAAGTTACTATAAGGCTAAAAGTCTTTCTTGGCTAAAACGGCATGTTTTGCCTGCTAATAATACTCGAGATACATTAATAAGAGAGATATTAAGTCAAATTTTGTTAATGCACTGCATAGATAACAGATTCCATCAATAGCAATAAAGAGATTAGATTAGTATAAATTAAATAAATATTGATAGTTAAAATCCAATAAATTACAAACTTATAAATAAAGCTTCGTCGTAACGAGAAACAGAAAAATATAACAGTTAAGTACAAAGGAACTGAACAGAAAGGCTTAAAAACTAAAACTTTCAATAAATTAATGATTAATATCTACAGAATACTAAATATCACAGAGAAAGTACCCAATACTTAATCAACAAAACATTGTTTCGTCAAGCACTTCGATACAACCAACATATGTCGTGTTAGAGAGCGTGCGCGAGCGCTTACAGACCTACCAATAAATAAGTACAACAGGGACTATACCGATTGTAAATTAAATAAATAATTAGTCGAAGCGAAGATTAAGTTACGTCACAATACTGAACAAACATATATTCTATCTTTCCGTGTTCTTATATCTTTTATCTTTCTTTTCTTTTAGTTTGGCCTCGTAGGCGGCGCATCTGCTGTTGCTGGTGATAACCTTCTTGCCTCGAGGACACCTGAACTCGGAGTACCAGTTGTTGAGGAGGTTGCCGTACGCTCTGAATGCTATGTAGTCATTCTTGAGACATTGCGGCGCGTCAACCTTTATTTCTAAGACTTGTAAGTCTTTGCTTTTGCTGACCTGAGGCACAGGTATTCCCACATATACCATATTTTCTTTTATTTCGGCTATGGTGCTGTATAATCGTTGAAGAGTTTTCCCTATTAACTCATGGCGGGTTTTGTTGTAGCTGCAGAAGGGATCGTCGGCGAATTCAACTTCAACTTTGATGAGTAGTTTGAAGATCTCCTGGTATTCCACCAGAGATTTGTATAGCTTCGGCATCAGATACGCAAACTGTAACAAAAAGAAACAGGTATTTAATAAATTGACTCATTAACATCCGTTTTGTTTGCAATTAATGATGCATACAATTAATGGCCTAGCTAATTGGAATTTACAAATTATATCAATGAATGAAATCCCTGATATTACGGTCATTGATTAAGTACTACGTTCATTGTCTTACGATTGTTATACCCAAACGTCATCGTGCTTACATCATAGAATATCAACGGAATGAAGGTTGAATGTTTTTTTATTAAAGTGTCGTGGGATTATCTGTGTTTGTACTTGAAGTATCATTAAAAATACAACTACTTTTTTCATGATTTGTTACTGGCACCAGAATAATGCCTTGGGGAACCACCGTAATGTTTTCAATCGCAAATTCTTTTGGCGGTTATATTTGTGTAGAAATCGTCATTAAATTACAAGTAAACATGAAGTTAATAGAGATAACATAAAGATATAAACTTTTACAACCGTCCAACTGTCTATTAAAAGGGTCATAGTGCGAAGAAGCTTATGTGTGAATTAAGCGCGTCATATCGAGGATAGTTTACGTCGCGGCAAATTTGTGTCGAGGCTGCAGCGCCGTGGGCATTTGTGATCGGTATGACTATTCAAATGACGCTATTAACACTACAATCGTATTCAAAATGTATTTATACTTCACCAGTATTTAAACGAAATTTTACTTAACAATTCACTTTAATGGCACTTTCTCAATTATTATTATACGCGGCACGACTCTGTCCCGTGTTTATAACTTTAGCCCTCGTCGCATCGCCATTTTCTTTATTAGAAGACAATACTCAAGCGTAAAATACGGTTGAGCCGTTAGCTATTTGAAATTCAAAGTGCGTTATTATCTTTTAAGGATTATTTTCAATTAATAACCATGTGCCTACCACCTTTAATGGCGCTTTTGCTTTTAAATGGAGGGATTAGTTTAAAAGGCTGGCGCGAACATGAATTTCAAGTAATTTTATTTTGTTTAATCCTAAACTTAACGGTGGGTACAACCAAATTAGATTTTTACGATCTCATATTGTCAATATTGTAAGAGATTCTTATAATATTGTGGTTCCAAACAATGGCGTTCCTAAGCATTGCATCAAACGGTTATTTTGAGATGCAATAAATCATTTGTAATTGTATGTTACTTTAAATAATTACGTAAAGAATTGTAATAAACTTGGTAGTTGTGGTTGAATGACATAATCGAGTATTGGCATTATGACATTCACAGATTATTAATAAAGGTTGGAATTCTAGATTGCTATGATTATGTTTACATTCCTGGAGATTATATTTTAGATTTAAACATGTAATAAAAGCTTACAATGTAGCTTTGATATCTAGCCTAAATTCTAAACGTCGTTAAATAGAATTAAGTGCCTTGTTAGTTGGAGTTTAGTTAAAGAAGCTTTCGTCAAGTAGTTCAGTGCCACATACCATTACTGGTGGGCGTAGTTGAGACACGTTGTTGATTATCAATGACCAGGTTTTATCAACCAAATACATCAATATTTTCTAGTCTACTTGTCTCTTAACGAATTGCATAAGCATGACTATTGGCTTCTTAAGATAATCATTCTATTTTTTTACATGATTGAGGTCGACTTTCAGCGCATTGGTTTATAAATTCATATTATCGAACTAATATGCATGACAATGCTAAAACCTTGCGACAACCTTGTTCGATCAAATCGCTTTATCCATACACTGGAGCAATGTACATCTACGAAACAAATCCTTATAATATATAGATTTTTCAGAAAAAGTCCACAAAATACATGCTCCAAATATACATAAATATAAAAATTGTCTCCCTTAGACACATCACGATCTTTATAGACAATGATGCGTTTACTTAGCTCTGTATATATTATTTATATACCTACAAGAGTACCAGACTAGCCGGTTCACCTCGGTACTTGTAATGGATCGTTTATTATTGTCCTTTAAAAATGCGACATATTTCTCCATTCGTATTTATTGCAGTTATGAGTTAATATTTTCATCATCATCATTATCATCAACTTTTAGCCTTTTTCGGCTACTGCTGAAATAATACTACTTTAGTAATATTCTGTCATCCAGTGAATTTGATGATGTATATTTTTTATTATTATTTTCATGATACATAAATTGATATTTATGAATAAAATTGCTTGGAAACAATTTCTTCAATTATAACATTTGTGGTTTATTTTATTGGACCAATGACTAACTTGTTAAGATTTTCCAGACCAATATAAATATTTTGCACATGGGTGACCATCTTTACATACCGTGACCCCTCCGTGCCTCGGAAAGCACGTTAAGCCGTTGGTCCCGGCTGTCATTCGTGGATCTTTGACAGTCGTTACGGGTAGTCAGAAGCCCCAAAGCTTGACAACCAGTCTTACCAAGGGGTATCGTATTACCCAGTAACTGGGTTGTGGAGGTCAGATAGGCAGTCGCTCCATGTAAAATACTGGTATTCAGCTGCATCCGGTTAGACTGGAAGCCGACCCCAACGTAGTTGGGAAAAGGCTAGGCAGATGATGATGATGATGATAAACGAAATGTTTCCTAATAGGATAGGTATTAATTATCATTTCTAAGAAATCAATTCATTCATAACATGACAAAAACAAAATTATCTAACTCTGTACCTGGTCTAACATTTCGGAATTTAACTTGAATGACATTTATGCTCATATTTGTGATAATTAAAGTAATATTATTTATTGAAAATTACGTTAGACTTATATCGTGACTAACATAAACATGCGATTCTTCCTGCTTCCACTTAGCGGCTAATGAATGAACTCATCTCATCACTCATTGTTCCCGGAACGTGAACCTGAGCCGTTCGGGTTTTGTTTGTGTCGATTCGTATGTCACCAGCTTCCTTTACAACGTAGGTACTCGGATGAATGAATGAGTGATTCACTCCACCAGCTGTCTAGCCGCGAATATTTTCAGCAGCGAACATATTGTTTTAATTTGGATAGTCTGCACTTTTATCTGTCTTTTAAATTATATCAACAAATATCGAATTGAAATTTTATTTTTATTGCACTCGACCAGCTGTTATACCTATATCATCCTTTGAAACCATAAGACACCAGTCTTCATGTACAGACTTTATTTAATCCCCCGAGTATTTAGAAGGCAATAAACAATCGAATCTAAAATTAATAGTTAATATTTTACGGTTCATAAAAGCATTGAGTACTCGCCGTTGCGTTTTCCCAACTATTGTGAAGGCGCGACGCCGAAGAAATTGTCGGAGCGAACGATAATAAAAGCGTCGGGCTGTGTGAGCAAATATGGTCGTGTATTAAAAGCCTGAAAACCCGACAATAAGCCGTACATTTGCCTTAAAGAGGCGAGCTTAACCTCCGAGACGTGTCGCAGACAAACGCGCCACTCCGGAATCGTAAGTTCACATTCGTCTCACTTGGACAAATAATGTGTTTTTAACATTTCGTGTTGTTTTGTTAAATCGTAAATACTGTACAAACACTAGCACCGAGCGACCGCTAAAGCCCCGGCCCCTTGTCACTGTGAAAGCGCACCGTGTTCCAACTTGTGGAATTTCTGCCCTTTATTCAAACACTGAAAATACCGGCCGGCCGCTGTCGCACCATGACTCGCAGAATTGTGTGAAAACAAATCCACTACAAATTAAAAGTATCCTTCGGAATTATTCACAGTGCTCTTCACTCAAAAGCTTTAACTTGGAACTTGGAGGGTCCGATAAATTAAACCAACATGAATCCGTGTGTCCACATTACTCTTTCTTCGGGCCCTCTATTTTAACGTCTCATTTGAGCAGTATTTAATTTTTAAATTGTTCGTATGTCAACTAAAGCCGGAGCGTAGAGATCACTTGAATTCTAACGCTTTCCTTTGCCCAATGTCAAATATTTAAATTTCTTAAGTGGCCGTACATTGACTGGCTGGCGAGACATAGGTAAGAAATATTTAATATTCATCGGTTGGTGCACTGCTCGTCTGCGGGCCGCTATGTTAGGAAATTATTTGGTCTCCAAGTCGCGGACACGATTGTCGTCGAGTGTGTAAGGACATGTGACGCTCCGAATGCACACACACTTATTGTCTCGCGTCGCATTAACTTTTGTGTACTAATTAGTGGGTGACCAATATCAATACATAACAGAAAGTCTCGAACTCCAGATGTGTGTTCGGTAAATAATAAAGAGAGGCTTATAGAAGGCTCGTTAAATATTGCTTGTGTGTTTTATATTTTACGAACCGAACCGAAACCGGTACGGGCAACCGATGAACTGAATACAATTTTTATCATAATTATAAGGTGTTGTGCTAAGATACCTACGTGTAGGATGCGTGTTGAGCCATGGTTTTAGGATCGCGTGTGCGAAGCGAAATCATGCGGTGTCAATCTATGCAAATTTCCTTGAAACATTTAACTGGCTCCTTAGTTTGCTCTGCTCCCACAAGCGCTAACCATAAGCCTCTGATTTATATATCGCCAGTATTAAATGAGCCCTTAGCTTTGGTCTGATGTGTTATTTCACAATGTGAGTGAACCGATGATTGGGGGTCAACTTTTATTGGTAATGAATAGTGGGCGGCGTCATCTTTTTTCAAACACATCATCTAGATTAGAGGGTGATAATTTTATTTTGTGCGCGATTCGTGATGTTTTCATTTACAATTAATTAATTCAAATAATTAAACATGGCGACTTCTTCTGATGCAGCGAAAGCTATAATATGATTAATCAACGCAGGATTAAGCGATTTCGAGCAAACAGCTCCATAATGAAGTTCTATAAAACACTTAAAGCTGCAGCGATTTTCAAACGAGAGCGGCTTGTGAAATTAAGGGCTTGCACTTCTAGTTATTGCCCTTAAGTACAATGTGAAGTAAATAAACGCGGTACAAAGGCCGACCACATGTAATTTGGATCGTCGGAACCTCATTTAAGTTGCAACGGTGAAGCCTCGAGCACGGCGGCTAATGTACCCGGGAACCTTTGTCTCAAATAAAGCAAAAATAAATTAAAAATAACGTAAAAACATTGAACGGGCAAAAAGAGTGATGGGCTGGACCACCACACCCTCGACGCGAGTGATCGCCCGTAATAATTACACTGTCAGTTGCACAAAAATTACTTCAAACATTGTAATATATTGCGAATCATTGTAACGTCTTGTCGCGTCACATATTATCAATAATGGTTCTTAAATTAGAACACTTTTTTGGTGCACCCCAACTTGCTCAAACTTGTCGATAGATCAATGACGTCATTCGTTCAATGGAAGCGGAAATAATCTTATCTAAGGTGTTCGACACTCGACATTTCTTATATCATAGATTGTCTATACATTTAATTATATTATTGTGAGGATACTCTAAATCTATCTATTAATATAATGATAGACTACTTTCAAACATGTGTTACTGTCAAGGCAAAAACTTAAGGTGTATAATTAATCAGTGCAAAAAGATACTCACTTTGCGTTCGGAGATGGTCGCGCCGCGTTTTTTGTAGTTGAAGAAGTGTATGTCGACGAAGTTGATTGTGGGCAGCCAGTCGGGCATGCCGTCCCGGTACTCTCGCGTCTCGTTGAGAACTCTTCGCTCCTCATTGAAGAACCGCCTCGTATTCTTCAGCTTTTTGATGATTTTTCTCGTCGCGTTCTTGAAACGGTCTGAGTGGACGTTTTTCTGTAGTCTCATCAATCCTTGCGTGTCTTTGGTTTGTGGCAGGAGGGTTTGTTTCCTGTGCGGCCGCCGCCTGTGCTCCACCACGCGGATGTCGGGCTTCATCCTCGTGTCTTTGGTTAGTGCTAGCGCTTCGTGCTGCCGCCTCTCATGCCTGATCTTGTGTTCTAGCGTTCGCGCCTCGGATGGCATCACAACCATTGCTATTATCACTAGTACTGAAGTAGCTACCAAAAGCTTTTTGGGAAAACCTGCAACAAAAATGTAGACTATTAACCTTATTTTCTTAATCACTACAACGGATATTTAACCGTAATTTAAGTATGAAATCATTTTTGTTTTTAACATGAATTGATAAAGGCATATAAAATCTTTTCAATCAGACGCGTTTGCGCACGTTTCAAGTGTCTCGTTCGGGTTTGGTAAGAAGATTCCTTGAACGCGTTGCATAATTTGGAATAAAAAAAGATCATGCACGTTTAGGAACGAATTCTGTGGGACTTTTGTCTTCAGAGCGGTGTTTCCGTGGGGTCACATAAAAAATAATAAGGTGCGTGATTATGGTAAGGTTGCTACATACACGTGTGTACGATCTTCATCTTCGAGCACTTTCACACCGACCATTAGCCCGGGGTGGGATGCGTGAGGCGGACGTGAATTTTGTTAATCAATTTTGGCTGGTGGGAAATTGCCTGTATTTTTTGGATGCCATATTTAATATAAGAAAATTGCAGCAGCCATTTTTGAATAATTGATTTTGTGCTCATTCGAAGGTGGAATAATTTTGTTCTATTTAAAGTTACAGCTATGACTCATTAGGTACAATAGCAATGATTGACTGATGGAAGTGACTTTTCCACAATTAAACAGTGACATATTTTGACGTCATGCGCGTCAGCGGGAAGCGTCACGCCTATTGTTTTTGTTATTGCACAAATATTCAAACGTTTCGCGTTGTTCGATTTAACGTTTGACAGTTATTGAAGGTTTTGATGTTTTGCGCCGACGCCATAAAACATATTTTATGTCCCAAGCAATTCTGTTGAGGCGATGTTTTCGAACTTTTAAAAGGAAGCACCACCGGCTTTGAAAGCTCAGCTTTGTTCACTCGGAGTGCTAAAACATAGAAAGTACTTGTTGCAGTTTTTATTAGTTGTCTGGGCCTCCTCAAAGAAAATATACCGACGTTAAGTAGGCAAGAATAAGTCCGATTGCGTTTTGTTTTATGTTTTTTTTTTTTTTTAATATTTCCACATTGATCCTAAATCGTGGTTCATTTGTTTAAATTTTGACGTTTAGTTTTTTTACGTGTAATCAGACACTCGAAACCACAGCATCAATGTTTATAATGCGGTCATCGATACTTATTATATTTTGTCCCGTGCGGTTTTTCAGAACAGAAAATCGTGGGTTACGTGTATTATCACATGGGCTGAATGTTACAGTGAGTTTACACTTTTGTATTACGTCACACGAGGATAATCCGAGGTTTATGGTCAGTGAATCATTAGGTCAATTCGTGTCGTTGACAATATAATTTATGTTAAGTAAATACGGCGTAACGCCATGCGATAAAAAAACTCGAGTAAAAAAGTTGACGCACTGTGTTGTGACTGGGTTTCTGTGGTACAATTATTTTAGTCTGTGGCCATTGTGAGTGGTCAGTATAGCTTCGTCTACATTGTCGAGATCATCAAACAATGCTAACGTATATAATTGTTACCGCGAAAACCGGGTACATACCGTGACTTTTCCCCCGTTGGGTTTCCCCGATCATTTGCGATCTAGGTAATCTTTTATTTCCGAATAAAATGTTAAACATGTAACTAATAAAATATTTTTTGCTAGTTTTTATTTAAGATTTTTTAGATAAACGAAGGAAGCTGTTATATATTTTTAATGATACAAACGAAGCATGATATTCTCAACAAAACAAAGTTCCAAACTGATCTCACGTCCTAACATTAGTTCGCCAAGATTGGATTCTCTCACGATTTTCAAATTGGAATCCGGCATGGCCGTCATTATTGTATTGTACATAAAATCTTATATCATTAAGTTAATTATAACCCGACACAACTTGAGATAAATTAAACAATTATCGTTGTCAAAAACAAAGTCGACTGAGCGATCAAATGTTAGGAATACAGAAAGTAAAGCTTGTCTGTATCGGATGACATCGCGGGCGCGTTTCAGCGAAAAATCCCTTTGATCGATTGCCGACGGACCAATGTTGAACATTCTCACACGATTCGAGCTCTGCACTCGATTCTCGATACGTTGTACACGTCCAAAAATGATTATCGAATTCGCTTAGACATCGATTTTTGTACTGCAATTAGTCATGTCCCATTTCACCTTGTGTGAAGAGTTTCAGTACTTACTTATGCGACTCTTTCTAAGGATACGTATGTAATCTACAAGTGATATAAGTATAGTTTATTTATTAATTTACATTTCTTATGGCTAATACGACTCCGTATTTATTTAACTGAGGTAGTAGAAGTTGTACATTTGCCTTACGTTACGATATGAAGGAAATGAAATCGTAATTATTATATGATCGCCTTATTTGTATAATCTCCTTCATTTAACGATTACTTTTTTATGCGTCGTAAATAAAGTCAATAATTAAGATTCAAGAAAAATCTGAACTAAACAAATCTGTGTGGATGGTAATATGATAGCTTTATTAGTTTGCGTTCATTAAAGCTTACCCACAAAATTAATGTCAATTGTTTACATTCGACGCGCGAATGAGCCGCACACTTGAGTTCGTCAAACAAATTAAGACGAGGTAGGCGTTGAACCTTTGAATTAAAATTATAATATTTTATAAGCACACACCAGTTAAAAAGACATCCATGAACAACGCATTGATGTAGCTCCTTTGGGCAAGTCCATGTTCATGCGAACAAAATAATCCCGATAAACTTAATGTCGCAAAATGATATAAGAACTTTCCGATCGAACGTATTGTCACTGGCCGGAAAAACAAAACACTCGCGAACTGTCGACACTTTTGAATTAAAACACTATTTTTGAGTTTGGAAGTCACTAGTGTTGTAGTAATATTAGCACTGAATTATAAAGTGTTGTGTGTTGTCGAGCGTGTGTCACCGCTGTGGTGCGAGGAGCGAGTGTGCGAGACTGGCGCGCGAGCAGCCTCCGCTCGTTGAATGGGCACCGAAATGCGGCACCGTACGTCAAATAGCCGGTCAAACACTATGCGAAATCCCTTACCCGCCCGCCGGAAAGTGAACTTCGACCCTCCTGGAGACTTCCTTCGCCCTATTATTTTTTTTAGGATTTTGTTTTTTTGTCGTTATCAATATGGTGTTCAGTCAGCCTTTCAGAACCTTGACCTGATTTACTTACTTTAGAAATAAACATGATGAAAATTGTTGCACGTTTCACTCATACCTTTCATCATGTCGATTGTTCGTGATTATTAATGAAGCTACGGACATCATTTCAAATAATTACTACTAATTGTAAAATTTTAGTATTTCTATTATCTATTCTGCTATCGGGCAAAGGACTCGAGATTTATTTTCGTTATCTATCACCCTTTATTAACTCCGTAGTCACTACACTTTACATGCATAATATATCTAGGGTTTTTTATAAAATGTTATTACGTGGTCATATTGATAATCTATATATTTATATAACAATCATGTCATTACAAAAATCCAAACTAACAAAACTTACATAAATAAAAGAAATGAAATAAAATTACCCTATTAAAGATTTAGCAAAATAAAAAGATCTAAAAAACTGCTCCAAATTCAAGAATTAAAATAAAGGCGCGTCTCCACGGTCGCTTGTTTCCACATCTTGTGCAAGTGAACATTTATTCGGTACCTCGCGGTGATTCATCGATGAGTCTATCCTAAAGTGAGTTTTTATCGGGCATTAGTCGCGCCGCGCACGGCACAACACTAGCCCTTGCTAATCTCAATAATTACTTAATAATATTATTGTATATTATGCGACTATTACTCCAAATAATAATCAGCTTTTGTTATTATTATGCGCAGGCGTCGAACGCGAGCAATTTGTTAATCATTTAATCGGTACCACTCATTCCTTAGTACTTTCATGTTCACGATAATGACACATTGTTCGATAAGTCTAAGTAAGTATACTATTAAACTGATACATTAACTAGTTTATGTAAATGAGCGCCTAGATTTAGAGGTTGTTTGATTTATAAACAACTTTCGTTTTCTTTTTCACTTGTCAATGACTGGTCATCAAGAGTAACAAGCGAAAGAGTCCAAGGACTACAAAAGAAAGTAAACTGAGAGTAAAAAGTGTGCCAAGTCTGGGAAAGACTTGGTTGACACAGTTAGGTTGGTGCACCTACGTGCGACTTGGATCAAACAAATCCTTCGACGAAAAAATAAACCTTCTTAGTTGAGATTGGTATACTGGTTGTTTGGCTGCTTGTCTGTGGGTAATGTTTGTAGCATGTGGTCTGCGGTTTAGAGATATGAGCGAGCATCTCAATGTTTACATTGACACGTTTTTTGTTTCGTGGTTAACAAGGCGATGCCATTGTACGTCTGCTTAGTGATAGTGTCAATAATATCCGATAATTATGATTGTGTTTTATTTTTAGAACGCCATAACAGTAGTTAAATTGTATTCATGTTACATAAAGTATCTCAGTATCTTCACTCATGGGTACTATTAGTTATTCTGTGCTCATGGACAAATTTAGAAGAACGCAAAAAATAGGCTTCATTTCTTCTCTTGAAATTATCGTGCGTACTGTTAGTAAATGTAGAAAATAATAGTATTAAGAAAGTTTTGGAATGTTTCTTTTTTTTTATGTGTACCTGATTATTGCGTAATACTGCGAAATGATAATTAAAAACTTTACGTAACTTTCAGCATTCAGGAACGTGATTTATGTAAAGGCTAGCCGCGCTAACCGAGGCCGAGTGACCTAGTGCGCTTACAAGATTTTTTCTCTCGTCTATACAAAGGAGATTCCCGTCGCGATCGTTTCCGATTACTGGCATAATAACACGCCTTTCATTTAATACACGATTAACTTTTTATGCGAAACTATTCCGTAATTGTAGCAGGCTTTTCCGGCGGTTGTCTCACGGATGACTCACGGATTTTCCGAATTTTTCGCTACAGTAAGTTCGCCGGGAACTACTGAAAGCCCACAATGTCAAGACCGTGTCGCATGAGCTCACTATTACTCACACCCGGTAGAAAGTCGTTAGATCCGTGAAATATAAAACGATTCGTCATGTCACAAATATTGAATTTTAAGTGCTCCGAAGTGATCTATACTTATAAATAAAACTTGTTTCGTAACTCATTTTAATATTTAAAACAGTTTCCGTTATTTGCGTGCTACCTGGCCATTAAATAATTGATGCACAATATTGCAGGGATTTGTCTGTATGTATGTCAGAAGAAAGCTCGGAAATTTCTGTTGAGATATTGAGTAAATTCTTCTTCTTCTTGTGGATACTATTTTTGAGCTATAATGACGTTTTGTTTCGTGTCGGAAGTTTGAAATATTTGTGTAAATACTAGTGTTGTGTAGCTCAGTTTCGATAAGATATAGCGGGCGGAGAAGCGTGTGTTAGCTAGTAGTGAATATATTTAACCTCTAATACTATTACGTTGATATGTTGCACGTTGTTTTAAGCAAATATTATCCATCCATCCTTCAGCCGCAGCGTCCGTTACGTCTCTTATGATGATTTGTTTCTCTTTTAAAAAAGTGTAGCTCTAAAATTATCGATAAAAGGTTTGCGATTGCCGTGTAAATAGTTTTTTTGTTGAAATCTAAAGTGCTCGCTATGATACTAACCTGAATAGAGGCGGATGCAGATTATATTGTAATATTGTTCTTCAAGATCAAGTTCGGAGGTAAGATAAAGGAAGGATTAACTTTATTCGTTTTTATTTGTAGACAGTGTTGCTCAGTGTGTTGTGGTTTCGAATGTACACTTGAAAGCAGCTAATCTACCGTAAAATTCCTTTACCAACATAGTTTCAGCAGCTAATTTAAGTTTACCGTAAACTTAAAGACTAGCTTCCGCGACAGAGTCCGCCTGCGGCCGCCTAGGCATTGCCAATACGCGAAATGGCATTGTTTGCGAGCCACAATATAAATCACACGTTGTGCGTACTATTGGAAAGCTTTTACTCATTGTGCACGTACCCTTAACCCCTTTCATGGCACAGGCTAAAATTAATACTCAATAAGCGGCTCAGAAATGTTCAGTATGCCAGTTATGCGGAAGGAAATGTTTTATGCTGTGTCCTCAAAACTGTATGGAAAAGTGTATGGTGGCTTGTATGTAATGTATGCGGTCTTAGACGGGGTTAAGTTAGTGTATAATTCATGCCTAATGCTATTGACTGTTGTGGCTAAGCTGAAGATCGAATAAACGTAAGATTTAGTATCAATACTAGTTTTATCGATATTTACATAATCGAATGACAGCCAGGTGTCAGCTTTTGTTTATCGATGTGTGTAAGTGAAACTTTTTACAAGAAGCTCTTTTTCCTTGAACACTAAAATAAATAATAAACCGTTTTAAACGTTTGAAGCGCTTTTGGTTAGCGACGGTTTTCACCAATTATCCGATGAGTAATCGTTGATTGAGGTAGGTAACTGATTTACTCATTTAAGGAGTTAAAATATAATTTAATATAATCTTATTAGGTATTTAATTTTATTGAGACGATTTCACACAAATAACATAAACTATTTATAAAAATGATTTTATCTAGCAATCGTCTGTGGAATCTTAACACTGCTATTTCCGGTCTCATCTATTCGGATATCGAACAAGGTTTTTTTTTTAAATTGCCTAGTGACGTGAATATGAAATTGAAAGTTTAAACATCGAATCTAATAAGTTTTTTTTTCTATTCACTAACTTACAACTAGAGATGGGATCATGAATTATACAATATCTACACAAGACATAATGAGTAATCATTTAATCACTCAACAACGTAAAACGCGTAGTTTCCTCGTATTATCAGTGCCGTTATTTCAAAGAATAGAAAGTGATATAAATTATATCACTTCCTTTGCTAGTAATATTAGGTCACCGATTTACGTAAGTTCCTATGAACTGAAATTCTATGTAACGTCTGAATATTTTATCACCTGTTATGTATGTATGATTGTTTAAGATTAGGTCATTGGATTTAAGTCATCATTATGTGCAGAGATAAGTCATCATATTCATCACTTTCGTATTCATCGCGAGTTCATACTACAACACCATTAATTGACAGATCAGTCAAGAAACATTAATGGAAAAATCTATATCACCTTTATCAATCATTAAATCAATTAATTAAGCAATCACTGCATAGAGATAAGATATAAAAATATATAAATGTAAAAACTGAAACTTACTATATCTAAAGGTATATCCTTGTCTCCTTGAGGAACATCCATTGCAGCAACAGGTGCACATATCGATCATTTTAATATTAATCGATTTATCACAGATCATTGTAAAATAATAAAATAAATCTTTGGCATAAAACTGTCACAACAACTGTCACATATAAAAAAAAGTTCACTGTCACTGCACAATTTCAAATTTAGAACAGGTGTAAGCACGTGCGTATTCTGTTTATTGAATTTAATTTACGTGATTAACGGGCGTCGTGTTCGAGTCGAGTTCAGGACACGATCTCTCGAGCGGATACGTTCAGTTCGCCGCGTTACGTGTAATGTGTGTCCTGAACGGATTTCCACGGCTTTTATGTGGCCGGTCGGCGCTCCCGTGATAAAGGGTGCAAAAAACCGATTGTTTAATTTGGAGGGCCCGCCATGCGCCATTACGTCACGGATACGACGTCGATCGAGATTAGGACGTAAACGAACACATGCTCTTACGCAATAGCTTATTCAAATAAAGACATGTGGCAACAACCGGATCCTAGGGGTATGTGAAACTGCGATTCCTGGCCGCTGTAAACATGTTTTTTTTATGAGGGTTAGCTGTTTTGCTGTTTTGCTATTAAAAGTAATCTATGTCAGCTTGATAAGAATGCGTTTTTGATAAGCATTTGTGATTTATGAATAGATAACATATTCTTATTTATATTACATGGGTTTATTGAGTATTAAGATAGGTACTAATGATAATAACAATTAATTAGTCAATAACAATTTATTTTAAGGATATCATTAATAAACACAGCTGTATAGATATTTTATAATTATTTAAGACTTACTTACTTAACTTACTTGAGTTCTTATAAAGCAAAATATTAAAAGTATCTAAAAAAATAACTCACAATAAATTAAGTTTACCTAATTATAATAATAATAAATAGAATTAACAATAAGTGTGTCATATTTACTTTATGTTTTGATAACATTTATTCATACACAGATAAAAGTAAGATCTAAAACGAAAGGTTTATTTAAACATTAAGTTTTACCAGCAGCGTTAAATGGAAAAAGATGATAAAAACTTAGCACATATTACTTAAATGTAACTTATTGTAGTGTGAACAGCACAGAGCGGGGAGAATTGCAGCGACTGCTAGCAAAGTCCTTCTACGGAGTTTATTTTTAAGTTCCATTTCGGCCATATTAGAAATGCGTTTAAATTTCAGCGGGGGTGTAGCTCCACCATCCCGCCTCCGAGAGAGTCCGCCTCTCGGCCTCATTCCCGAAATAGTCCCGTTCGATTGGTCGCTCAGAATAATCTCCTCGCCTATTACATGCACTCGCTTAAACTTTACTACACTCGATAATGCAAGTACTTGCCTGTCACGTGGTGGGGTGAGTTCTGCTTTTTGTTCCAGAATAATACTGTAATTGCATTTGGCGTTCACACAACAACGCTTTTGTTTGTTAACTTTGTGCACTAAGTGTACGGTGCAGTATTTTTTTAAATAGTGTTTACGGGTGTAAGTTTTTTTCTGTACCAAGAAACTATCGATACTACACGTTATTTTGATTGAAACATCACAACAAACTATCGTAAGTTATACGTGGTATTTGTTAAGCCCGAAAGTCTGACAACCAGTCTCACCAAGGGATATCTTGTTACTCAGTAACTGTGTTGTGGATAGGCAGTCACTTCATGTAAAATACTGGTATTCAGCTACATTCGGTATTTCGGTTAGACTGGAAGCCGACCCCAACAGTTGGCAAAAAGCTGGACAGATGATGATATAATTTGTTAAATCGACGTGATTAATCATAGGAAAAGCAGAATTTTAAGTATCTATATTATTAAGCAAAATCGTCAATATGCAATCTATTAAGCAACATCGTCATTATGCAATATATTAAGTATACTTTGGTACTTTGGTACCTACCTACTTTAAATTCCTACAATTGTCATTACCTAAATGAGATCCGATGATGTAAAAGGAAAACGAGGTCATTAAAATCCCTTAAACCTGTATGTAGTAACTAAACGGTGAAATCTGTATTTCCTACTACCACTCAGACATTTCAGAGAACACATTCCTCTTATGTGTTATTATGACAAACGCTTATGTGATCATGTCGTTATTTAGCATTTAGTATATTGATCTAATTCATTAAGTTATTTCATACGATTTTCCCGCAGTTTGCTCATATATATATATAGCTTAATATGCCAATTTATTCGTCTTTATTCACTGGAAATCAAAAACATTAAATGCTATATAAATCAACTAAAAATTATTACTACACGTTAGCGAAACTAGATTTTTGAAAACATTTAAGTGCTTACCCACTACTTAAATGTTTACAAAAATTCAGTTATTATAAATCAACAAATTTCACAGATATGGCGCCACCGTGTTATTTGATTTTTTACAATGTTATTAATCACTAAACTTTATCACAATAAATAAACAATAGATTTATCCTTATGAAGCGTGCCTGCTAATGGGGTCATCAGAGTCATCAACCTGATACGGAAATGTGGTAAGTATTAAAATATACTTAAAAAGGAAAACACATATTTTTATTGCTGATTATCTAGTATCTTTATTATTATTATTTTTAAATTTTAAAGTGACATTTAATTAATTCAATGACACAAATTTAATGGGATTATCTGTTTACTGACTGCATGATTATGATCAATAATTAATTTCAATAAAATATGTAGCCTTATTTTATATTTGCACGCCGAAATTAAAGGCAGAATAAGAGAACAATTCTGTATATTTTACCAAAGTCAAAGTCAAAGTCAAAAACACGTTCAAAATCTAGTCGTAATCGTCGTATCAATGTCAAAACTTATCTAAAATGTAGGGAAATTGGAGGTATTTTTGACACACTGAGATTGAGATCAGTCTGTGAACGTTCTTAAAATCTCGAGAATTGCCCCTCTGATAGGTACATACATATATAGCCTGCCTGAAAAAGTTTCAATGCGACTGACTTTCCTGCTTTCCCAAACGAATGGTGTAAAACTAATCATTCACAAAGTACACTGCAGAAACATTTTTGACGCTCGAAGGACGTTGACAGGGTAGCGCTGTTCCGTGGACCCTAGCACAGGCAACTGAAGGAACACGAGTGGGTTTTAGTCAGTAAAAGTATAATTGAATAATTTCGCACCAAAAAAAAAAAACAAAAAAAAAACAGTAGCGCTGTTGGTAGACATTTGTGCAATTGTTTTGTGAAATGTCAGTTGAAATGTACATATGCATAAAACAAGGTATCGGTGTTACTTCCGATTTTGGTCTTGCGCCAAAATAACCTTGTATCGCAATATTATGTTTAAAGGGTTTATTTTCAAAGACCAGCTTTTACACCACAGACCAGATTTTTACAAATTTAAGATGAACACACACACCATCAAACTGAACAACTTTCTCTATGGGCCCAACATTGTAATTACGAATAAAAATTCAGCCGTCCCATACGTTTAGGATAGGTATTGAAGATTTCTATGGGACAGTTGATACATTTTTAATTAGTCTTCAAAGACTAACCTTGTAGATTATACACAGTACAAAAACACAGAAATAGGGCCTGCTTTTAAGTACCTTTCCGATACAGAATAGGCCGTTTGATAACACGCTACAGCGGTGCTATTCTGTAAAAATCTCACCGTGAAAACTTAGGTGAAGTGAGCGTGGAGTGAGCTGTCAAAAGTGTCAATTCCTAGCAAAAACAAACTCACTTCACCTAAGTTGTCACGGTGAGATTTTTACAGATTCGCCGGCAGTTTACATTTTGGAATTACAACCCACACCCTGGACACTGCAACGTAACATTGCATGGCGTTAGGAACTGTGGGGTAATTGCGTATCACACTATCAGTAGCAATGGCTTTCATTTTGACAGTTCAACAACATTCATTGCGTTATTTACATGGTTCACCAGACAAACTTTTCGAACCTAAGAAGCAATATCCTTCAAAAAAATTTAGATTGAATTGACAGTTTGTGACACAATTGTGGTGCTGGTATGGTTGTAGTACTTTCCCAGACGAACTATTTCACGTGAGGCTAAGTTGTTAAGAGACAATATACTCATACTTCAATGTTAGCAGTAGGTATATTAATATGAGGGCTTGTGAGGTTTGCAGGTTTTTATGAATTTCCATTGCTATTGACTGCTAAAATGTGAGGTGCCATACTACAATACATTTTTGAATTGGATTCCCATCTGTCAAAACAAAATATATAAGTGGTACTAGTGGTAGTCTAAATTAATTTTATTAAGAGAAAAGATTTGAATTTTTGTCTGATTGTTTGCAAAACGGCTGAACGGATTTGGATGAAATTTTGCACTTGGGTAGATAATGACCTGGCTAAAGGCATATATATGCTACTTTTCATCCTGGATCGCAGACTAAGTCGCGGGCAACAGCTAGTAGTAAATAAATAAATAAGTTATTGCACTGGACGCAAAAATGGTGTAATAATGGAACTATAATTTATCGAATCAATAAGCTATATTTTTATAATCGGTAAGCTGTCACAGGCTAGTTCTCCAGCGCCGCTGGTTTAAGATGCATTTTTCGTACCCAACTTCTAAAATCTTTCATCGCTACACACATTTCGTAGCACAACTTGACAACGGTGCATACGCATCGATCTATCTCGTGACTCCGGCGCATTGTTCGCGACAATTATCGCGCCGGTCACCTGGCTAATGCGAACAAAAGACTCATTATTACGTATTGGAGTTTATATCACACCGTAGTAAGTGAAATGATGATTAAATCTGATGTATGGAGTCACAATCAACTACAGTCGTCAGATTTTCATTAATTTTCAAAATATTATGTATTGATGTCATGGATGAGACTTCATCACTATTTTGTGAAGGCTCATTAAAATATAGTTATCATATTTTATAAAAATAAGATTAAAGTATAAAAACTTTTCCACGCATAGTTTATTAGCCTTTCATTATCGTCATCATTTCAGCCGAAAGACGTCCACTGATGGACCTAGCCTCCTCCAGGCACCGCCACATCGATCGGTTCTGTGCTTAGAAATATTAGCGTTTGCTATATGAAAAATTAAGTTTAAACTTTAGGCATTAAGTCCGCCTTTGTACCTTTTTGTGCGAAAAGTTTAAATAAATAAATAAACTTTTCTTATTGCCATATTTAGATACTTAAAAATCTCAATTCAGCATACATTTAGCAACCAACACCGTAGTTCCGATAACATTTTCTACCTTTAGAAAATCAATAAGATCGCTCATTCGCTACGGTGTGACAACAGCCCATGTGAACTCATCAACGCACAAAAACCGAGCCTTTCTTAGGGATTCCTAACTGGCGCGCGTAATATATAATGCATTCCAAATGAGGGGTTATTTTGAACATCCTGATACATACGATTACCAAGAAAATGTTATTACGTTTGGCTAGAGAAAACCCCATGTAATGATAACTCATTGTTTATGCAAATCCGCCATTCTATGGTGGCTCATATCCGATTGTTACAACCTCCGTTTAAAGTTCAGAGTTCCTGTGAAACACGAGTCTTTATAAGGTTTAAAATAACATTGTTATTAATATCGTAATAAATTATTCCTTAACATTAAAATAATTTGTAATTTAAATGTATTAATAAATGCAGTTATTATTTAATTTTGTTTCATAAAATGTCATTTCAAGAAACGTTTTCAAAACTAATTTTTAACAAAACAAAACTCTTTTTCACGTTTCTGAAAATAGCAAATTTAAAAAAAGTGTCAAGTTTCATTAATTAATTAAAAACTAAATCAAAGGGCTAAAATCGCTTTCAAATGAGGAAAATATACCAATATTGTTCTCAGAACACAGCATAAAAAGATCGAATCAAATTATCAGAGTGCCTACAACAATCATTCAAAAGTGACTTATGACCAAATCATAGGGGCATTCTGTAAAATTTTACGGATGTTCAGCATACCGATCAAACAAGATTTGGCTTATGATTTTAAAATTTTTGATGACTAACCCCTAACATTTGGAGGTTTTGTTCTGAGAAATGTTCTCAGGTACCAAGCCTAAAGGAAATGCCAGAATATTGCATATACATACGTATTAGGAGGTCAATGAGAGGTGTATGTCTATTGTAAGGACGTGAGGTCATGTCCGTGTAATAACCGTTTCATTACAAGAACTAGGCAGTTCTTGTGGCGTAATTTTTTTTTAAGAATTGTCAGGTTTTACTTTCTTCATTTCATTGTAATTTTATCTGACGAACACTCAAAGAGCTTACGTAAAAGGTAATTTTTGTGGAGATTCTTGGCCATTCCATAAGAATCTATGTTTTGGAACGGACCACTACAACGTCTACAACTGACAGACTCCAAAAGTGCCTGAAAATAATTAAATTAAAAAAAATTATTTGATTCCTATTAACTATTCTATTTTTATTACTATTAACTTTGAGGCGCTTTAAAAGTACTTCATGAGGGCCGTACTTAAGGACGTAAACATAAGGATCTATTTTCGTCTAACTCGTGCCGGAACGAAGGTTCCCAATCCAAGAAGTTTGAAGACGTCACCTATGACGTACATACGTGACGTACAGCTGATTGAAAACCGCAAAATCATTGATACCGTGACTCATGAAACTTTTCTCAAAACGTAGGCCAGGTTTACTGTAAACAATTGCCATAAAGAGTCATATTCTTCTATAGTTTTAATATGGATGGGGATGCCGCTGGTGCTCGGCACGTGGGACCGATTTTGAGCGATGATTGACGTCAGAGTTTTCTGATGAACTATTCAGGGATGATTCAGTATGGAGGGCTTACGCTCAAAGGCTCACGTTGTCACCTCGTCTGGGACATTCCCTCACAAACGTTTCTTTCTAAGGAATATCTACGTTTTAACTTCAGAGTCTGACTGATTAACAATTTAAGGTATTGTATTGTTATGTAATGCCATAATTTAGTCGTATTCAAAGTGGAGCAGTTAGGCCATTATCCTCTTCAAATGTTGAGGTTTTAGCGAACTTGAAGTTTCGAATGCGGTTTTCCTGAACTGACTCTGTAACTTTGTAAAAAGTTCAATCAGAACTTTAAAATAACCCAAAAAGGTTACTGACACGTGCTGACACCGTGTTGGACTAAAATAATGAAACAGAAGAATATCTATGCTACAAAAGTATAACAGGCAACAGTGAAGATGAGTAAGGAGATCCGTTAAGCGAAGAACATTAGTATAGTCGACCTTTACACCTTTTTTGGTAGATATCGAACAAATTCCAGTAAATTTAAACTTCACACTAAGGTTGAAACTATCTAACTGTCGCCATATGTATTCTGTGCTGTCGCATAAACAAATGGACCTTGTCGTTTTATGACGTGCAAGTGACATTCAACCCAAAAACAAAGGTGGTAAAGCCATGCTATAGTCCACTAAATTACGAAGCAGTTATTTTTACAGATCTCAAATAGTCTAGCCTTAACCCCTTGGGACCGTGGCATTATGTATGTCATCGTTGTTTTGATACCACGTGCAGTAGTGACGTAGGTGGTCCACATAGTAACAAGCTGCGATCTAAGATAACACTTGTGCGTACTGCATGCTGTTGCTAGCCAGTTTATGATGCCTAAATCTAGTATATTTTGGTCTCGAATAATTTATTTTCGGCAATTCGGACAACATTTTTTTTTGGAAAGGCGTCGAGCAATTTTTAATTTTGCGACCGGTCTGGTGACTTTCAAGAGATTTGATACTATAAAATAAATTAGTGAAAATGAAAGACTTAAATTCTTTACAATCACAGTAAATCACTGTCTCAATAATATTTCATCTGCAATTAGATAAAGCGCTTATTAAAAAAAAAATATATACCTGATAGCCTTGCTGTTTAATAAACGGATGTAAATGCCATCTTTTAGCTGCGCGTGAGCAATGTTTATGCACATTGGAGTCATTTCCGAATCATACTTCAAAGTAACAGTTACCAAAGATTTAGCACGTGTGTATCCTTATTTACCCTCCGTTTAGCGAGTACAAAAATTTCTAAAACAGTGAATCTGCAATGTTCTGTTTCATTTGGAAAAATGCTTCATGCCGATCTAGGTGTTGTCACTTTAAATACAAAGCTCATACTTGCATGCATAATTTCGTTACTGTTAATTAGTACTGCGACGATCATGTAGTAAAGTCACGCTACGGAATACCCAGTTAGTTTTTGCAACTCAACCATTTCTGTGTATCTGTAGGAGGTGAGCGCGTGTACAAGATCTTTTTGCTGTATAATTAAGTCAATATCGATTATGTATGAAAAAGTACATTGTCACAGTAAGGCGGCGAACATATAAAGATCGGTGCAAAAAGGCATGTGGGCCGTATGAATATCAACGAACCTTCGTCAAAAAATATCGAAAGAAATGAGATAAAATCTTTTGGTGATAATTATTGTTGTGCCTACACCCAATTTGTAATGCGACGTTTTTTCTTGTTACCAAATTCATTCAGAAGTTCCCAATGAGAAACTAGTTCAACATAACATAATCAGCCTATAATGTTCCCGCCTATTCCAGCCTATATTGTTCAATGTGTGCTGGGACACAGGCCTGCTCTCAGTGAGTGGGAATGGGCTGTAATCCACCACGTGGGCCCAATGCAGGTTGGTAGATGTCCCATGTCTTCGAATTTTCAGTTCTAGGACATGCCTGTTTCCTCACGATGTTTTCCTTCACCATTTTGAGAGTAGTGGAACGAGTTCACAGTGAGAAAAAATTCTCGTTGAAGACATCTCTGGAACAGTTATTTTCGTCGTATTTTCTTCCAACACAAAAGCAAATATAGCAAACTTCCTCTCTAATAATAAACGGAGGAAAAACCTCTGTTACACGACTATAATAGTAATAATTGCTTCGAGCCACAGTGTGACAGAGTCTCAGACGATACTATCGACCGTGGGACTGCGGGACTCATGCGCCGTATTCAAATGGGTATCAAACAAAAAAAATATAATTATTGGAAATGCTTTCCAGTTTTTCCGGTCGTGTGAGATCGCATCGCAATTCACTTGTCATTATTTAAAGGAACAAGATTAGAATAATTGTCTAACAAGATGATGCACTTCTATATTCAAATGAGCCTTTGTCCATACGTAAATTGTAATTGTGGTTTGTTGTTATTACATCTATTTCTTTTCTTGTTTCATTTATTGGACCAGTGTTAGAATTACGAGAACGATTGGAATTAATTGGTTTTTGTTGTCATGTTTTTGGTTTTTCTTGTCATGTTATTCTGCGACTGTTTAAGTTTATTTCTGTACCTATTTCTTTGTTAAGAAGGGTGTCTTTTATATTGTAGGACAGCACTAATATCTGCATAATATATGGACCATGACTTGTAGCTGGTCTTGGTATCTAAACAATGATACATGATAAGAACTACTAAACTATTGTTCAGGATTGTTCAATTTTACATTATTTGTTTGTTGTTACTGGTTCTTCTGCCTGTATAGTTTTGCTTTATACTAGCTTTAGGCCGCGGCTTCGCTCGCGTGGATGCCGGAAAATATCCAACGGGAACGTACTATCGGGATTGGTATACATACGCGGCGCACGCCACTAGAGTCAGCATGGTTTTTCTGACCTTTTCAACAATCATCGTCATATTTTAGCCAATTTATACGAAACCTGGATGAAATACACACCTATACCTTCCTCATGAATTACTCCATTTATTAATGAAACCGTATGAAATTCCGTTTGGTAGTTTTTGAGTCTGCCGCGTTCAGATTCAGACAGACGCGGCGGGGTACTTTGTTTTATAATATGTAGTGATAGTGATTAACATGATTTGATGCGTTTTGTCATCAGTTTTCAATGTTGCTGTAAGAATACCGACACAGTTTATTGTAAAAATCAATGTCTTACCCACTTTAAACTGCAGTTTTTTTGTATGATAATATACCTAGATTGTATAACGAGAGTTAATAATTATGTACCTTCTTTTTATTTGTGGTAGGTTAGGATTCTCACTGTCCAGTTTAATTGCTCAGATATACTTACGTCATAATTGACGATGACAGCAGCCAATACATCAGGATCATTGTGTCATTATCATCACACAACTTCACCATACCATTTGATTGATTTAGGGCAGATTTTTCAATCGACAGGTAATTTTTATTCATAGAATGAAATTGACCTTTGACAGATTTTGTATAGAAGAACAATCAAAAATTCAAAATTATTCCTTCGATAAAATTTTCTAGCTTTGGAAAAATCAGCCCTTATTGTAATTGATTTTCAACGACTTTTAAATTCGAACTTCAATTTAATTTTGAATTTGCTTCAAACCTTCGTAGTTAAAACGCTGCTGGCCACAAAGACTTAGCGTTATATAAAACATATCGTCTTGCCGATAAAAAATGGCGGCAGTGCGACAACGCGGCTAATGATTCTCGATGTCGGTCGATTTACTCCACACTCACCGGTCCTGTATTTCCTGTTCGTATGTTGTTACGCAAAATTCTTGTACTAATATAAAATTCCATCTGTTTTGCTTCATCACGGCCATTGTGATCTGCAAATTAGTTCTTAGATATTCATTTGCTTTGTTTACTTTTAATAATTGTGTAATCAGATAATGGAGGTGAGTTTTCACAGGTTTTTGTTGTTAGCGTGCGCAAATGTTGGGAATGTTGAAACAAAGGTTGGCCAGTTCTGTCAAATTACCGTTATATTTATCTTCCGAATGGTAATTCAGGAGACAAATATAACGGTAATTTAATTTAATATAGCCACAAAAAAAAGGTTTCTAAAAATTCCTTTTTATAGGGCTTATGGCTAAGTAATAACAGCTGCACGGGTTGATCGATCAGGTTAAGCTATGCTTGCTGCGGTTGGTCCGTGCATGGTGACCATCTTAACATATAAAAAACCCATCCATGCCTCGCAAAGCACCATAAGCCGTTGGTCCCGGCTGTCATTCGTGGATCTCTGTCAGTCGTTACGGGTCGTTACAAGCCCATAATTCTGACAACATGTCATACCAAAGGGTATCGTATTGCCCAGTGACTGTGTTGTGGAGGTGGGATAGGCCATAGCTTCATGTAAATAACTGATATTCAGGTTAGACTGGAAGCCGACCCCAACATAGTTGGGAAAAAGGCTAGGCAGATGATGATGATTTGTCTTCTGAATTAAATTTAGGTCGAATTTTATGGTTTGGCTTTTGATTTTCAGCAAATTTTTGTGTACTTTATTTAAGCTGGACAAAAGTGTAAATGTGAAAAATCACGGCTTAAGGCGAAAGTGCCAGGGTAGCCCGCGAAATTCAAATTTTCTTACGTTTTTTGCAATTTGCTGGTCAGTATTAAGTTGTACGTTGATTAAAATATGATTCGCGGCCGTAACAAATATGTATTTACAGAATTATAATAGCTTAGCTTTAGCTATTATATTAGCTTCCCCTTAAGAAGTGAAAGTGTAGTTATGACCGTTATAAAGATTATTATAATCTCTCAATGATTATTATGATAAAGGGTGCTCTTATCTTACTGGGGCTTACCCGTCTTTACTGCATTTGAGTGGCTTTTCTCTTGTCTATCTCAGTTATCCCCATTTAAGGATTATTAAAGACTTTAATTTCATAATTAGCTATTATTATTAGGTACATTCCCGATTTATAAATGCTAAGAGGAAATACATGTTACAGAATTTGAAAGACACATTATTTTCTATGTTAAGTGTTTTTTTTTCGTTTTATTTTCAATATTTATCTAATAAATTTAATCTAAGACTCAGCTTAGAAATGGTTGAATTGCTGAATTAAAATTGTTTTAAACTTTCCAAAAAGTTTCCTGCTACCAAAAACACTGGAAGGCTCTAGAAAAAATGTAGTGGAACCAACCTGCAAAATGCACTCTTAAAATGTAAATATCCGTTTCGGTCAGAATGTTCTCTTGTTGAAATATTCATTGTATTCATCAGATGTCAATCGCATTCACGTTGAAAATTTCATTGACATAAATTTCTAGATGCTTCTACTGGCTTCTAGTGGAATCGGATGTTCTAGAGGATTTACTACAATAATATAGGTTAGTAGTTCATTCCGTAATAATACATTGAAAAGGTTAAATGCGTCATCATAGTCTGTGGCGTTGAAACTTTATTTGAGGTTGCGTCCTAATTATGTTACGTATGGAAAGAATATTATTGCGATTGTAGTGTCAAGACTGTCCTTATAAATCCTTAAGAAAAATAACATGTAAAACGGGCTATAAGTAACTTTTTTTGGAAAAACTTCAGGTATTAAAAAAAATCATCAATTTCCATTATTATTTTTATATTGCAGGAGGTCGGTCTCCAGAGTCTGCAAAAGTGACGTGAAAGGCTGTCTGTGCAGGGGTAGGCAGTGTGTCTATTTTCTTCTTTTTTAATTACTAACATTAGTTATAGGCTAAATTCTTGTTAGTAACAACCTTGCCTTGAACTTTTTTGTTTGTAATAAATGATTTCTACCGACTTAAAAAAATGAGGTTATCAATTCGACACGTATGTGTGTAATATTATTGGAATTGCATTATATTCACATATGACAATCTATTAGGGCTTCCAAACAAATATACAAAATTTTATAGACGTATGTATGTATGTATGTATGTTTGTCCACGCATTTCTCTGCAACTATTAATTCGTTCGTGGCCATTTTTTTATTGGCTTACATTTATTTCAAATTAGGGAACAGTGCAAGTTTCATCAAAATCGATTCCGTAATTTTCAAGATATGGACTAATACGTGTAAGTGTGACGGCCTGGCTTAATGATACGAGCTACGGGTGTAGTGTCAAAGGGAAAACATCTCAAAACCTACTTTTTTAATATATATATATATATTTTTTTTTTGTTGTTTTAGTTTCTCACCGAGCTATGGGGTACCATAGAAGGGTCATGACTGCATTTCACTAGAGATCCCAAAGCTCTTTCGCATTAGCTAGACCTATCTGTAGAAGTAGGTACACCAGCGGGAGTCGGTGACCTTTTAAGGGGTTTCCCCATCAGAAAATAAACAGTGAATATGCAAATGATTATTATTGTTGATACATCCACCTAAATTATTAGCCGACTTAATCTAAACAAATTGTCTTTTGTATGGAAGAAAACTGATAAAAATGACGCTCGAAGGGCTACCAGTTATTCCCCCACCATCATCTCGGTGTTTGTTTGAAATATTAAGATGCACATAGCATAAAGATTATTTAAACATCCGTCGCTATAGTACTCATTTTGCATACACAAATGACGTTCAAAATAAACAAATGAAGGCGTTATTAGTCTGATATCCCGGACTGTAAAAAGTACCGGTTGTGTTCAGATAAGATGAACTGCTTATGATAATGCATTGTTTCAGGGTGGCAGAGATTTCATCAGTGTCTGAGATTGGGTGCTGACATTCAGCCCATCACCCACCATCGGCCTTTTACTACCGGACTACGAGACGTACTGTAGAGTACTACCCGCATTTGGTTGATATCTAGACCTCGATATACTCTGCGTTTCTCCTCCACATTTATTATGCGCACACCGAAAGTGCGGAACTCTCTTCCAGCGTCTGTGATCCTTTCCACATTTAACCCATCTGTCTTCAAAGCAATAGTGAACGGGCATCTTCTGGGCTTGCTCGTTTCTTCATAGATCTCATCCACCTCTTTCCATCAGGCGTGATCGAGGTCAAGACCAAGCCGAGAAACTAATTTGCTGTGCGACTCCCTTTGATACTGTTACAAATGTACAATTTTATCTATCTATCTTCAACTAACAAATTGTGTCGAATGTTAAATGGAAATTCACGCCAAAACATATTATTCAAAATCAGTGGTCAAATCGCAATATATAATACCATGGTAATGATTTGAAATCAATTCGGCTTGTTATCGTAAGGTTCTGATTGTGATTAGCCTGAAAGCCGACGCCAATGTGGTCGGGAAGAGACTAGAAAGATGATTCCCTGTATTGTTTGTCATCTATAACTTTACCTATAGGTACAGGTTATTGGTAAAACAATAACAACCTCATAAGAGGTCCTTGTACTCATGATTATGAACAACTTTTACTATGGGACCAAACCTGAAATCGCGAAAAAAAATCAACTGTTCCCTACATTAATGTTCGTATAACTCGTCAACATGTAGGGAACAGCAGATTTTTTTTTCGCGATTTCACGTTTGGTCCCAAAGTAAAGCTGGCTCTATCCAGATACAAGCCAGGCAGACCACTTGATCAAGCGCTTCTATCACTGACCTCTATAATGCGTACTTGTATTATACAGGTCAGTGGCTTCTATTAATCCTTTCGCCAGATAAAAAAAAAACCAGTAGGTACGAGCTAGATATTTTTAGTCTTTTTTACTAAAAACTAAGGGTAATTACATGCCGAAGATGGGTCATTGCGATACCTCGCATTCGCAGTTTAGCTCGTTATGTGAACACGTGTCTATTAGCATGCATTTGTTTTACATGGAGGTAACTTCGAGGTAGCGAACTAAACCTTGACCGCGAGGTATCGCTGTGAGGCATCTTCACCCTAAAAGACTTACCTACTGTAGCACCGAGTGGTAGCTTACTGCTGAACGTACTCTTTCGAGTGATTGCCATCCGATTTTCCTATAAAAACAGTTCCCAAAAACGTCAATGCCGTTACGACTACTGTAAGTTCCCAATGATGTGGTCTACTCTAGAGACCATTGTCCCCAGGCACCATTGATTTTTGTGGGCGTAGGGCGGTATACCTGTCAATAAATTATAATAGGTCCGTTACTCGTCATATTGTTCTCAATTAGAAACCAATTAGTATGTATGTAATGAGACTGAATTTATTGATGCTTTGTTGTTTTTTTTGGTTGTACTTAGCAGGTTGGGTTTCGTAGTATTTAGGGTTGTTGTGGGATGTGTGTATGTACATATAGATAAACTAGATACAACAACACAAGTAAACTAATAATTAAGCTAAAGAGATTGTTTGTTTGAACGGGCTAATCTCTGCAACTCCTAGTCGGATTTGAAAAAATGTGTTTTTGCATTTTTGATAGTCCATTTCTTCAGGAAGGCTATAGGCTACTTATCATTACGCCAGGTCGTAGCGCAGGAGCCGGGCAATAAGAAAACAAGGTAGAAAGAACGATAAGCGAAAACGAAGCAATAGCGCGGGCAGGCGATGCAATGCGACAGGGTGGGTCGGGGGAACAACAAATTTCACGCGGACGAAGTTGCGGGCAGAAGTTGGTTATTTAAATATCAGAACTTGAAGCTGAAATCAACGATCAAAGGAATATATGATGATGAATATATGGGAGATGTCAGCATCGAGGAGGGGCCCCTTAGGGCCGAAGCCTGCCGGGTCAGCGGGATTGTCCGAAAGGGTTACCGCTGGCCCGGAACATAAAGGGCTAAGGAAGGAACACGGGTGGGTTTTAGTCAGTAAGAGTCTGACACTCCCTTCCGCTCCGTGTTGTGATTCCTGACCCGACCACGACATGGAACGGAGATTTTACTATGGCACAAAATGGTTATTTTAATAGTGTTTTATTGTGCCACTTATCCCAGGAATTTGTGCCTTGTACTTTTTGAATAATAAGAGTACGATTGTGGTCGGGCTGGGGATCACGGTTCCTGACCCGACCACAACCAGATCTAATAAAATATCAATAGTGGCAAGAGACTGATTATGCCAAAAATATGTGTCAAATTGTGCCTATGGCACACGAAATTCTTTTACTATTCATATAACAGAATATAATATCTTGATTCGGATAAAATTGAATAATCAAGAAATAAAGTGTGTCAATAATCTCACGCTATGCAATTTTACTATGACTTTGCAAGCAGTTTCATTTTGTGAAATTATGCTATATATAAAGCACTTTATTATTTTATTTTACTAGATGTGTTCACGACTTCGTACGCGTGTACCTATATGTATTAAAAAAAAAATTACAACAACTATGTTTTGTAGCATTATATTTGTGTGTTAAGCTTGTATAAAAAACCGGTCAAATGCGAGTCGGGTTCGTATCCTGACTCGTTTAAACAGTACCAGTACAAGCTGAACCCTTGCTGCATAGGTGCTTTTACTATTAATACAGAGGTCAAGAAGTTAATACTTAAAAATTAACCTTTTAAAATATAAAAACATGTGAATTTTCCTTTACTTGTGATGTAAGATCTTGCATCTTGCCAAATTCTAGGTCAACGGGAAGTACCAGTTTTGATTCCCGAGCGATTTCCATAGAAATTGACCAAATAAGCGACATAAATAGTCATACCTTTTAATTGCGTTGACTTAGAAATTTGATTTTAATTGAACATTTAATTGAGTGTCCTTTACAATAATAGTAGCCATGGGTTTTCCAAATACTTTAAAGTTATGTTAATCAAAATCGTGATTGTTGTGGTTATTTTAATCAAAATTGTGATTATTGTGCTTATTTTCACAAAATAAGTTTTATTTTTTTTATTTTGTTATAAGTAAAAATTTAATAAATATAATAATAAGAAAGTTGACAAAATAAACTCTATTTTTATTTCTTACTCTGTAACCCTATATGATCAGTTTTGTTACGACAACAGTTCAGTTAATCATAACTAACAGAATTCAAATGTTTCATTGCAGACTAAATTATACGTAGAGTGTGACTACTTGACTTAATGCGTTGTGTGTGCCGTAGGCACAATTTGACACATATTTTTGGGATAATCAGTAACTTCCCACTATTGATATTTTATTAGATCTGGTTGTGGTCAGGTCAGGAACCGTGATCCCCAGCCCGACCACAATCGTACTCTTATTACTCAAAAAGTACAAGGCACAAATTCCTGGGATAAGTGGCACAATAAAACACAATTGAAATAACCATTTTGTGCCATAGTAAAATCTTCGTTCCATGTCGTGGTCGGGTCAGGAATCACAACACTCCGCTCCACCCAGAGCGGGAGGAGTCATTTGATGATATCCCATCCGCAAAAAAAAAAAAAATGAATATAAGTATTTCTATAAAATCCTAGACAGAAAATTATTTTTATAATAGTTATACTTTTGCTAAGAAGATATTTGTTATAAATTGAGGAAGGAGTTTGTAAGGATCGTATTAAATGGCGTTCTGTAGTTTCCGCCATGGGTTTATTTAAGAATGTGTGTTGAGGAAGGATCTTATAAACCAATATATATGTATATTGTTAAGTAATTTGGAAGTTTATATTATTTGTTTAGTTTATTTCGATGGTTCTAAACTTTGATTTTTAATTTGCTAGACCAAAATGACAGCTGTTGATAGTCCTTTTTTACAAGCTTTTATTTAGCTTGCACTGTTCATATGTAGGTATGTAAGTTGTCCGTTCAAAATTTGCAAATCATTTTTCGACCATTTGATGGTATTAGCTTGAGGCACTGATGTACGGTTTCCGTTATACAGGTGTACCCACACAATAACAGTGCCTCAAGCGTTTAAAATTGATATATGTATATTTTGAAACGTCACTTAAATTTATTTTTTTCTTTTTAGTTTGCGTTATTCTTTTTTTAGGTTACATTTTCATTTAAATAAAAGCTTCTTTTTAAAAACTTATTTTAATTTTATTTTATCATTTTGGAAGTGTTTATTACTGTTCCACAGCTGTCATTTTAGTCTAGCAAATTAAAAACCAGAGCGAGTTTATCATTTGTGATCTCGAGTTACAGCTATATGCAAGCGGGCACGCCCTTTAGCCGGGAGACTTTTATTTTAGGTACCTATTAAGTTCGGTTTACGTTTTTTTATTTTTTATTTCTGCATGAGCATGACGTGTGCTAGCTGATATTATGGCAAATTATTTAATTTGTGTTGAGTAATGTTAATTATTTTGTACAGAACCAAGTTTTTCTAATTGAACAGACAGCTTTGCTGGTAGGGAGTTCGTTGCGCCACTTCTTTCCACCTGGGTGGGCGTTTTGGATGACTATCCTATGTAATTTTGAAGTTGAAAAAGTGCTGTTTGAATACATGACTTTTGATTTTATAACACTTAATGTTAGTTTTCTCTTCCTGTAATTTGGGCAAGGCTCCGTTATAAAATAAGTACATAATTGCAAGTTAACTTTTTTTTTCAGGATGGGAAATCATCAAATGACCCCTCCCGCTGTGGGTGGAGCGGAAGGGAGTGTCAGACTCTTACTTAAACAGTTACGAAGACAGTTAACTTGACTTAAGTTTATCGAATCATCTAGTCGATATCTCTTTTTTAATAATAATATTTTTATACTAGACAGCTATTTAGTAAACTACGCTACTGATAGGTCCTACTGTTTTAATCGATTCTATTGGCCTTGATTACTTTTCTCAAGATATTCAATTGATTGCAAAATATCGTAACGGTAGAGCCGAGACGCAAATATATTATGCAATCAATAGACATTTTTATATCAATTTCTCCTATAAATTAAGACATTTCCGGAGAGAAAACATATATAATAATGACATTACAAATGATATTGATATATCAATGTGATATTTAATAGTTTTTTTATTAGATAAAAGACAATGCATAATTAATTATGTAGAATAGTTCTCAATTGGAGATGTTTTTCCGAGTGTTATTGTTGGTTGTAAAAATAATTTATAATGAAATCATTAAAGACGTCGACCATTATATTTCCATGCTTTAAACACGTATTTTTACTAAATACACGTAATTTGCTGGTATGTTGAATTCTCTTGACTGATATGTTGCCTAATTTCTAACTAGCCTTTGGCAGTAGTTACGAGTAGTCAGAAGCTCAAAAGTTTGACAATCTGTCTTACCAAGGGGTAGCGTGTTACCCAGCAGCGACTGCATTGGCTTCCAGTCTTACTGGGTGCAGCTGAATATCAGTATTTTATATGAAGCAACGACCCTGGTAAGACTGCTTGGCAGACTTTGGGCATTTGACTACCCGTAATGACTGTTAAAGCTCTACGAATGACTGCCGGACCAACGGGTCCCGGCGTCATTCGTAGATCTTTACTTTTTTGGGCTTGACGTGCTTTCTGAGGCACGGAGGGGTCTCGATATGTAATGAATGGTCACCCATCCACCTACCGACCGCGGCATGCGTAGCTTAGCTTCGATCGACCCGTGAGGCTGTGATTATTAGGTCATGAGCCCCTTTAAAAAAAAGTGTTCATTAAACAATATCATTATAGCACCGCTATCTTTATGCAGGATAGTTGTATCATTTTAGATACTTCACTTGTTATGCAAAATGCACATAAGTGAACTTATGTAGTACCTAAGAACGGTGAATATGAACATTATTTTGTGAAGAAAATATTCTCTTTACTAAGATTTATCGTTATTACATGGGATAAGTAGCGTAATTATTAAACTGGGTACATTATTATTGGTAATCACGACCATGTTGTAATAAGAACATTTTATAACATTTATGGGGATACGGAAATTGAACATGGGATCTTGGCCGAAGCGTCTACTTATACTTAATAGCTCTATTATGTATAACAATGCTTTTATTAACTGATATATTAAAAGCTGATTATATTTTTGCTCGAAAATATTTAGTAAATCCACTCCGTATTTTTCAAAGTATGGCCACTGGCCACTATAGGCACCATTCACTAAAGTAAGACCATTTTCTATTCTATTCGATGCATGCGTTGAAATCTTCAAATATGGCTTTTGCATTATGTTTCTTGGCACAAACATAGATGTGAACTTGTTCACTCTTGGCTAATTGTGTATGAGAGGTGTTGAAGAAAGATATTGGTAGTTGGTAGACCTTTACATATAAAGAAACGGGTACGTACTCGTTTCCGTACGACATTGAGCTTCGATATCTCGGTGCTCGGAGGCGATGATATGAATAGTGGAGTATGGCTTAAGTGAAAAACGGAGGTAGGAAAGAAAAGAATTGGAAAACAGATGAAAATATGAAGTACTACTAGTAGTCAGTTGCCTGTACCTAAGCTTAGACAACCAGAAAAGCGTCGTCATTTATCATATCAAGTCAGGACACATACTTAATACCTTTTCAAGATACGGCACTGAGCAGACTATTGCATATTTTATTTGGTTAAGAACTTACTTGACTTAGGTATAACAAGGATCAAAATAGCATACACCTTTGTCAAAGGTGGAGTTTATATCCACCTAAAATATTTTTATTGGTCTGGCCAATTTATAATATGTGTTTTTTTTTAAATTTTCTATTTTAATTTTTTGTCTATTAGTGTCACAAATTCGATCTGATATGTCAAGGAGATGGCTAAATGTCATTCTGCGGTATTGGCATTATGACACATACATAAAATGCTGACTAGGTAAAGTAGATTCTATCGTGAGGAGCAGACAATAATAGCCCAGGTCACTGTCGGACTGCATAGAAAAGAAAGAAGCGCGATGACACAACGCAGGTAATTTATTGCAAAATGTGAAGCATTTATTTAATTACAAAAATCTATAGTTTGGACTAAAAAATTAAAACACTAGTATTTTACTATTTTGCTTGTAGAATAATCTGGCAAAAAATCAGTACCTATGTACATGGTTCAAATGTACATGGTACCTATGGTTTTTATTGTAAAAAGAAAGTTTTTAGAGGTATCATCATTATTTTTTTCTATAGTATCAAATTAGTTGTATTATGTTTTCAACACACTATCTACCTAGCATAATTATATCCTGAAGAATATCATTATATTTTTCTGATTTTGTTTACTGTAGTCGATTATATAGGTACTTTTAGTGTTTCTAAAACTTGCGTTTTTAGGGTTCCGTTGCCAAATGGCAAAAAACGGAACCCTTATAGATTCGTCATGTCTGTCTGTCCGTCTGTCTGTCCGTCCGTATGTCACAGCCACTTTTCTCCGAAACTATAAGAACTATACCTACTGTTGAAACTTGGTAAGTAGATGTATTCTGTGAACCGCATTAAGATTTTCACACAAAAATAGAAAAAAAAACAATAAATTTTGGGGTTCCCCATACTTAGAATTGAAACTAAAAAAATGTTTTTTCGTCAAACCCATACGTGTGGGGTATCTATGGATAGGTCTTCAAAAATGATATTGAGGTTTCTAATATAATTTTTTTCTAAACTGAATAGTTTGCGCGAGAGACACTTCCAAAGTGGTAATATGTGTGTGTCCCCCCCGTAACTTCTAAAATAAGAGAATGATAAAACTAAAAAAAATATATGATGTACAATACCATATAAACTTCCACCGAAAATGTACGAGATAGAGATTGAACGAGATCTAGTAAGTAGTTTTTTTTTAATACGTCATAAATCGTAAACCGCAATTTACATTTTAATCCATCAACTCAAATATAAAAATAAACATAAACCTTATTAATAAACCCGGATGTTACGGAACCCTCGGTGCGCGAGTCCGACTCGCTCTTGCCCGGTTTTTTTGTGTTTAGGTCCTGTAAGCCCCTTAATGTGACGAACATACTTATAATATTTTGGATGTGACTGGAAAAATATAATATTGTTGAAGCCATCCATTGTAAAACCACGTGCCTTACTTTACTTCTTAACTTCAATGATTTTCCAACATTCAATAACCAGTCCGCCAAAAACAAACCGTAGTGCGAAGTAAAACCGTCTGCGGCAGCTTTTGTTTCCGTCTCTATTGACATTACCAATTCGAACACACACATTTTGTATGGGAGTTATTTATAAACCCGTATGTTAATTCAATGATTACTTACTTACTTACATACGGAATGGCGTATTTTTATGTTTCAATGGCCAGTGATGGCCAGTGCCCGCGAGTTGTTTATTTAGTAGTTTGACATGCAATACTAATTAACGAATCGTAAAGAGTAATTTGTACTATAGGTTTTGGTAAACATTGCAACTTTATCTTTGCTTACCTGTTTGGTTTTGTGTTTCGTTTTGGTTGACTGAGAAACTTGAGTGTCGAGTTTTCTTTCACCTTTGTAAAATTGTTCTGCATCTGCAAACTGTTAATTACTTCAGCATATTTAAAAGATGATACACAGGAAGAGACATAGACGTAATTGATTCTAAAGAAATTGGTTGGTACTACGAGTGTTATAGCTCTTTTAATATTATGGAGTCCTTTTTCGAATGGAAAATCTTAAGAAATAACCCTTGATTTTCTGGAGAGACTTTAACCTCTGGTAACTGTCTGTGCCTAGAGAAGCACGAATTGCGTGTCAACTTTTTATCTCTAATCACACTAATATTATAAAGGCGAAAGTTTGTGAGTGAGTGTGTGTTTATATGTTTGTCACTTCTTCACGCTCAAATGGCTGGACCAATTTTGATAAAATTTTGTATGAAGGTAGCTGACACCCTGGATTAACATATAGGCTACTTTTTATCCCGATATTCATACGGGATCCACATTTACGCCGGACGCAGCTGGTCTACGACAAAAGTGACATTTCTTTTCTTGATTTCTGACATCATTTTGCCTTTCATTTCTTTTGTTCCTAGGGTGTCATGCCACGCGGGATATCAAAAGGCCAATTTCAGTAATTTAAAACGTTAAAAATCTAGTCGCAATCTCAACAATTTGACAAATATGCATGAAAATTAGAGGTATTTTTGACAGATCGCGACTGAGATTAGAATGCGAACGTGTTGATTCTAGAGGCGGTCGTCGAAGGCAATACATAAAGTCGCCTCTCCCACAAATCCTGTGCGGTTCACAATACCAAGTCGGGAAGGAACTACAAGCAAAGACGCCAGCACATCAAGCTACTTCAATCTGTCAAATTTATTTAATAGATTTGCTACTTTATCGCTAAAGCATAAGGTTCAAAGTTGATTGGGAAAATTTCACAGTTTCGAGTAGCTTGATGTGCGTCATATAACATAACGCCTGTACTTCCCGAAGGGTTTAGCAGGGGTGCACCCATATGCCGCCAGTTATGTTTAAATCCCATGTAATAGAACTACAAGTAATATAATGATATTGGCTGGTTATTAAATTCATAATTTTATTATTATAAAAAAGAAGGATGGCGATATTTCCTCACCCGTTCTTTGAAGGATGCAAGACTTTAAAACAGTTAATTTTCTATACAAGTATACCTAAGAACATTGTCTCAAGTAACGTAGGTAGTGCAATAGTATATTAAACAGACGTTTTGTCGTGTTTCTAATTATTATAACAATTGACGAACGCGTTGGCGAAGCGCATTGATGTAAAGGATATTAATTTTAGTGACCAATAAATATTGATGATGATCCTGTCATTAATGAATTCTAATGGTTTCTAAAGGCGTACCTATTTAGGCCTACGCAGACCGGGACGGCATGGCAAGGGATTTTGCCGTCAGTCAACGCACACTAGCCGCAGCCTTCCAGCGGCTTCCCCGCTTCTTTTCCCCCCGCCGCCTCACCCCGCGGTATGTCACAACGAGCGCCGGAGACCTTGGCCTACCGCAGGACGCCACGGCATCCCGCCGCGGGAGCCCGTGGCGCGTCTTTCAATACCGTGCAATAAAATCCCTTTCGATGTCACGGCATCATTTTAAAGCATAGCAATTTATGTCGTATTTCTATATCGATACGTTTGAATGTCCATTAGTAAAAGTTTAAATCCCTTGCCATGCCGTCCCCGTCTGCGTATGCCTTTAGTTAGCAGTGTAATGGACGTATGTATAGATAATCTTTTAGGCCTATTTTATTTTGGTAACTAGCTGACCCGACAGACGTTGTCCTGTCAATATTTCAATATGCTCTGGATTTAATACAAAAAATTCATAGGAAAATGGACGCTCAGTTTTTCCGATATTTGAATATTTTTCAGGAAACTTTTCTATGCATAAAAACTTAAGTCAAACTTTAATGAACATTTTAAAATATAAAAAGTAGCCAAATCGGTCCAGACATTTTCAAGTGCTTACCAATGAACAGCGTTTCAATTTTATTTATAAGAAAATGTTCTTTCTTTTTTGCTCTAAAACTGATTCCGATCGATAATGTGTTACGCATTTGCCCCGCAGGTCAAGCAAAGAAACATGGGGTTTTTCTATTAGTTTATTTTTCCGGCGTCTGCAGTTGTGCTCGGATACTGTTTTGTGGCTTACCTGCCTTATAGATTTTACATGGGACTTTAACATTACTGGTAATATGTGAATATATGGTACCATACATCACATCATGCAAAGGTGTCATGCGTCAGGATGGATAATATAATCCTCTGATAATATTCCCACTGTTGGGACACAGGCCATCAGCTGCTGTTGGGACGCGGGCTCAGTGCTGGTTGGTAGACGCCACATGACTTCGATTTTTTGGTTCTAGGACATACCGGTTTCCTCATGATGTTTTCCTACACCGAATCGAGAGCAGTGGTGATGAAATAATTTACACAAAGTAAAGCGCCTGCCTAGGTTCGAACCCACGCCTTACGACTCGTAATTCGGGGCCGTTACTATTGGGCCACCATTGCTGTCAGGACTGTGTCAGGATGATGATGATCTTATTTGATTAAGGTGACTGTACGGTCTGTGTGGTGCCGGACTTAAAGAATAGCACCACCCCACACTTCCCCGTGGGTGTCGTAAAAGGCGACTAAGGGGCGTACCGGAGAATGGGCAGCAGCGTTCTCTATGCATTCCACCACCATACCATACTGAGATCGCCAACCCGCTTGCCAAGCGTGGCGATTATGGCAAACCCCCCCGACGTCTTTCGGCTGAAATGATGATTATGATGATGACTGTACGATGCATTCAATCTGTAATAATAATATAATAATAATACATTTATTTGAAATAAAAAGGTACACAGATACAGAGAGTGCTATTTAATTTAAGCGTGTGAATAGCCTAGTCCAAAATAAATGATCAATGACCCCCGTGCTAGGCAAAACCTGTGTTACAGGGGTCATCCATTCGTCCATTCTGAACATTACAAGAATTACTTACAAATTAGTAATGTGCACTTTTGTAAAAAATGAGCTAGAAACAAATAATTTTGAAGATAAGAAACGGGGAAAAGAGGTTAAAAATAGTTTTAATGGATCAAGGAAAAGGTAGTAACTACATAAGTGCCGGTTGTGCATGATTGTATGAGTGTAGCTGTGTATATGTGAGTGTAGATGTATAAGTAAGTGTGTGTGAGTGCTGTGAGTGGGTGCCTGATTCTGTAATCCTGATCTCTGTGTGACATGTGTCAAAATTTTGACTAAGCCAAGTTATCGGTGAACAGTAAAATAACAGGTGTAGTGATTTATCGAAAAAAAGTAAATCAAGAACAATATTATTTTAGGTCAGTCTTAGAATTTATCTTACGACTATAAGGCATTGTATTGCTAAGCTGATAGCGAATTCTTTAGAAGAAAAAAAAACTCAAATTAAGGGAACTCCCCTTAAAATTAAATTCCAAGTCAAACGACTGTGAGGGGTAGGGCTGTGGGGGTTGAAAGGATCCGGCAACTGGGACTCGAGGTGGCCCTGCACAAGTCCGAGGCCACGTGTTTTCATTGCCCTCGGAACGCGCCACCGTCGGGTTCCCAAATAACGGTAGGAGGGGTTCACATCGGCGTCGAGTCGACGATGAAGTACCTGGGACTCGTCCTCGACAGCCGGTGGAATTTCGCGGAGCACTTCAGACGTTTGGCTCCCAGACTGGAGAGGGCCGGGGTTGCGTTGAAGCGGCTCCTGCCCAATCTAGGGGGTCCAAACGCCTCCTGCCGGAGGCTCTACGCGGGGGTCGTGCGGTCCATAGCCCTTTACGGGGCACCGGTGTGGGCGCGTTCACTGAGGCGGCGACCAGCCCGGCGGTTGAACGCGTCCCAGAGGGTCATGGCCGTTACCGCACGGTCTCCGGGGAGGCAGCGAGCCTCCTTGCTGGATTGCCGCCATGGGATCTGGAGGCCAAAGTCCTCGCCCACATACGGGAGTGGCGAGAGGAGGTAAAACGCCGGGGCGTAACTCCGCTGCCGCGAGAAATCGCGGCGCAGCGGACAGAGCTCCGGCGGGATCTCATGGCGACATGGAGAGTGCGACTGTCGCAACCCAGTGCTGGGCACGCCACAATTGCGGCAATAAGTCCCCTCTTTGAGGAGTGGCTAGAGAGGCGCCACGGCGTCAGGGCACGGCTGCTTCTGGAGGTTCCTGTTCAGAATAGGGCGAGAGGAAACGCCCGGGTGTCACCATTGTGTGGATCGCCCGGAGGACACGGTGATCTGCCCAGCTTGGGCAGAGCACCGCCGTATGCTCACGGAGGCGATCGGCGGCGGCGATCTCTTGCGTCCGGCCCTAGTCCGGGCCATGGTACGGAGCGAGAGTGCATGGGAAGCTATCGCCTCCTTCTGCGAAGCAGTGATGCTCGCGAAGGAGGAGGCGGAGCGCGTGAGGGAGAGGCAATCCTTGCGCCCTCACGCCCCTAGCCGCCGCAGGAGAACCCTGGGCGTCGGGAATCGATAGCCGATTCCCGGTCACCGTAGGCGCGGGCTTGCGGACGGCGAGCAATGGGCAGCTCGCCGTCCGGTAAGGACCAGGCCCGGGTCGACGGCGCGTTGTGTTCCACGCGCGCTTCAAGGAGATGTCAGCATCAAATGAAGGGGTCCGCTAGGGCCGATGCCCGCCAGGGTCGCGGGTTGTTCGAAAGAGATACCGTGGCCCCTGGCACAGGCAACTGAAGGAACACGGGTGGGTTTTAGTCAGTAAGAGTCTGACACTCCCTTCCGCTCCGCCCAGAGCGGGAGGGGTCATTTGATGATTTCCCACCCAAAAAAAAAAAAAGAGGGTAGGACACTTTTTCTACACAACCTGCAATTATTTGCTTGCCCTTTGGTGGAGACGTACTCGTACAAGATATTAAGTACTCCAAGATTATCGATAGGTAGTTCTTGGATAAATATTGCTATTAATACAATTCCAAAACTTATTCTCATACTTACGTAATCGGATTTCCTGATAAAATGTATAACCCGGCCTTGTCCAATGTGTGTCAACTTCGAATAAAAACGGTTCGAGGAACTAGGCGTTTCCTTAGCATAGGTAATTTAGTTGGATATCCCTGTCACTGTTAGCTTAAAATTGTGTAATTTCATAACTGATATGGCCGGGCAAAGTTGTTCCGGATTCAATGTCGATTTCAGTAAAGTATTTTAATGAAGACGTCTGATTCGTCCAAATTTCAAAAGGCTCTGGAGGCCTTGTTTCAGCAATTCGATTTGCACAGTGAGCCAAACAGAAATAATAGCACACGTGCAGGGTTTTTATTTGGTAAGTGGGTACTTTTATTTTGGTACCTAGTTCCTAATGCGCAAACACGAAGAGCTTCAAATTCAAATTCAAATTCATTTATTTCGTGAACACAGGGTACATACAAAAGGTGTTATAAATACATAAGATCCGGGCTGTGCCCCGCCAAAAGGCATACAAAATTAAAAAGGTTCCATAATGTCATGTGATAATTAAATAAAAAAAAAAAAATAATAATTTACAACAATAATCAAAATTAACAAAATTATTTAGTGTGTCATAACATGAGCACAGATTGAATTTAGTCAACAAGTACCTATAATTAAAATTTGTCATTTAAATATTCGTCAACAGAATAATACACCTTGCTATTTAACAATTTGAACAGATTTCTTTTAAATTCGTTAATGTTAATACTTGAGATAACTTGTCCTGGTAACTTATTATATAGTTTTTGAGCCATTGCATAAAAGCTGTTGCTAAGAAACTGTGTTTTTGTTGCTAACACCTGCAATTTTTTTGAGCGCCGTTTACTTTCTACAAATCTATATAAATTCATGTTGTGTTTTATAAAAATACAGGCTTCGTAAATATACAGTGACGGTAACGTTAATATTTTTAGCTTTTGAAAATGTGGCTTGCATGATTCTGTTTGTTTTATTTTACAAATCGCTCGGATACATTTTTTCTGTGCTATAAGTACTTCCTGAATCTTAGGGGCATTTCCCCAGAATATAAGGCCATACCGTAGAGCCGAGGCGACATATCCATGATAAGCTGCGAGTAAGGCGGTCTTATTCGCAATTTTACCCAGCATATAAAGGGCATATGAAAATTTACTAAGCTTTCCACAAACAGTTTCAATTTGAGTCCTCCATGTCATGTCATTGTCAATATACAGTCCAAGAAATTTTGTAACACTAGCTTCAAGTATTTCACTCCCTCTATAGTTTATTTGAAACTCTGATTGTTCTTTGTGTCTAATTTTAAAAGTCATAACTTTAGTTTTGTCAAGATTTATTTTAAGGTTATTAGCATTTAACCAGTCAATGATAGGAATAAGACTTTTGTTTACATGCTCTTCTATTTCTTTTATGGTGCCAGTATCATAAATAACAGTGCTGTCGTCGGCAAATAGTGACATTTGATGTTCGACCACTTGGGGAAAGTCATTAATATAGCAAATAAAAAGTAAGGGTCCTACCACAGAACCCTGCGGCACACCACATGACAGTATTCTCGAGCTAGAGGAGTAAACTTCCTCAGTTTTGGTCCTTACATTTACTCTAGTAATTTGTGTAATTTGACTTCTATTCTCCAAATAAGATTTTATCAGATTAAGCACGTTACCTCTGATACCATATCTTTCGAGCTTAGTTAATAGCCTGCTATGGTCTACAAAGTCAAACGCCCTAGTCATGTCCATAAACATCGCCAGCACTGGTTTTCTATTATCCATGTTATGATGTATTTTTTCTAAAAAGTTATAAATAGCCATATTAATGGTTTTATTTTTCCTAAAGCCCATTTGTTCCCTGCAATAAATATTATTTTTTTCTAAATAGCTGTTCATACTGTTATATAAAACCTTTTCAAAAATCTTTGAAAAAATTGGTATCAGTGCAACTGGCCTGTAATTGGTAACTTTTGTTTTGTCGTCCTTTTTGTGTAATGGCTTTATTATTGATATCTTTAATTTATCGGGAAAAATGCCATTCTGAATACTTTTATTTATTATGTCACTTAATATGGGTGCTACAATAAGAGCAACTGATTTGACTACTCCGGTGTTAATATCATCATAGCCTGTACTGTTGGTGTTTTTAAGAGCATTTATTATTGTAGTTATGTCTTTTGGTACAGTTGGTGACATAAACATGGATTTGTGTGATCCTGGCGTGTTAAAAACATTTGGCTTTGAGTAGTTAGTATTCGGTTGAACGGAGGATACGAAATTGTCATTAAATTGTTGTGCTATCTCTTTGGGATCTGTTATATACTTGCCATTTACATTAATCGCACTTATGTTACTTTTAGGAATGTTAGGTTTTATAGATTTAATAATTTTTTGGCTTTGCTGAAGAGTTCAAGCAGAATGGGCGATGGGAAAGACATTTTCTTGGCGCGAGATGAAAATTACTGTATTTCTGAACACTTTAATATGAGTTAAGAAAATATGTTTTGTCGTGTTTAGATATAGATACTAATCACGTCTATGTAGTTTACACAAAAAAGAACAGATTTTTAAACTGATGTTTCAAGTGAATACACTAACTGTGGTCGAAAAAAAAAACATCAAATTAATTAATTTTTGGTTTTATTAGGTTTAGATATCACGTGTCGCTAGCTAATTTAATTTGACCCTGTATGATACAATAAATGGGGGTCCATAACACAGTGTTCCAGGCCGAATGCTTGGGCATCTCTCTAGCCGCTTCAGCCATTATGGCCAGGAAAGTAAAGGAACACTCAATCCGCATACTCTCAGACAGCATGGCTGTTCTGCAAGCTCTGAACAGTTATACAGCTGACTCTGGGCTAATGTACGAGTGTCACCAGTGCCTCAACCAGGTTGGTAACCTCAATAATATAACCATTCAATGGATCAACGGACACAGCGGTTCGCTAGGCAACGATGCAGTCGACGAGCTTGCCAGAATAGGGTCGAGTATGCCACCCGTGGGACCTGAGCCCATCGCACCACTCCTCTTCGGGTATATACGCACTCTGGTAAGGAAACGCACAAGAGACCAACATAACAAACTATGGACGGACCAAGGCGATTGCAGGCAGGCTAGGGAAGCACTTCCCACATTGGATGGCCGCCTCACGAAACAGGTTCTCCGTCTATCTAAACAAAAGCTGCGTATAGTTACTGCAGCTTTAACTAGCCACGGGTCATTCAATAAAAACCTCTTTGTCATAGGAGTAACAGACAGTCCGCTGTGCAGAGCCTGCATGGAGGACGACGAGACAGCGGCACATGTGCTTCTAAACTGCCCGATGGTCGCCACATACAGGGCAAAGTACCTCGGTAACCCAGGTACCCTACGTGAGACGGTCAGTAACATCAAGGCGTTGCTGGCCTTCCTTGAGGAGCTGGGGTGAATCGAATAATCGATTTTCTCACCCGTACGCAAAATACGCGCATTGACGTGGAGTTGCGGACACCAACCCGTTTTACCTATTACCTATGATACAATAAAATCATCTCTTATGACGTCAGCAATCTATGATTGTTATTGGCCTAAAGAATTCACCCCAAAAGTTTGGAGACTTATTCAAACATTTGGTTTGAAACGGTTAGTTTACGTTTCAGCTGTTCGGTTGAATTTCCGAAAGCTAGTCTATCAAGAAACCGAAGTCGGTTAGTTCTAGGGAACCGTGAGGCATCGTCGGCCGCATCATCGTTTGATATCCGGTGAGATAGGGATAGATACCGAAACTCTTTCTGGGATTTGCAAAATTTCGGTCACTATAATTTTCACTTTATTTGTATTGATAACTGTGAAAATATTTCGCGAAACGTTACTTAATGATTGTATGTGTGTAGGTATAGAAGAGATTCTCGCATGAGCATTTTAAGGACCCAGTTATGAACAGAGTACCCTCTTTTGGTTACTGTACTGAGCTCTGTACAAATCTAGCACTTCGTCAGCGACTTTATCCGACCTCTGTTCCCTATTTTGTAAGGATTTTGAAAAATCCTCATTCCTTAAGGGACCTTCTTTACAGAAATTTCAGCTTTTCTAGGTTCAAGGGTTTGGCCTGGACTATGATGAGTCAGTCAAGGAGTGGCTCAGGACTCTTCTTTTTATGGTTTCGTACCCGAATTGTGCCAACGGGACCCTATTACTAAGCCTCCGCTGACCATCCGTCCGTCTGTCTATCAGCGGACTGTATCTTATGAACCATACCTAATAGGTAATTAGTTGAATTTTCATAGAGTGTGTATACCTATTGCTGCTATAACAACAATTAAAATAAAGTACAAAATTAAAAGGGGCTCCATACAAGAAATGTCTTTTTTGCAGCGTTTTTTGCCGTGGCCGCTTTTATTAAAATACTTTGCAATTTATTTTGTGGTATTGATTTTGTTTTGGCAGTTACCACGGCATGTGTTATTTGGATCTGTAATTATGTACAGCTGATCAGCACTCAGCCATGCTATCTTGGTTTTTTTTCAACGATATGTTTCCCACGTTTAATATCTGTTTCATACCTCACACAAGGTATTCTCAAACTTTTGATCGTTCAAATCACAGCTGCTCACACTGTGCTCAACTCTTCACTGTCATCATTTCCGCAACGTCCAAGTTCGTGACTTCTCACGAACAATATTCTATCCTTCGCAATATTATCTGTTACTAACCAGATAACAGAGATCCACCGGCCATGATAATGTAATCAATGACACCACCAATACTAAAACAAAAGCTTAAATAATAAATGAATGCATAACTTTTGTCAAGAGAGTAATTAACATAGGTACGGTTAGTTCCTCTTCACTTCAACCTTTATGTCAAGTGGGAACCGACTTGTAATAAAATTATATTAGGCTCAAGTCGTAACATTAAACAGCCTACGTGCCACAAAGGAAGTTTCATGGTGCGTTAAATACTAATAATATTATTGTAAGCGAATTTTAAGGAGCGGTGGTGAGGTTAAGGGCTTTGGTCAGACATGCATGGCTTTTGATTCTGGAGGTTAGGTAACTTCTTTTACTATTTTAAGGTATGTATATGAATAGTTTACATAGGACTTAAACATTACTGGCGAAATGTGGGTACCTTTGTCTAACCTGTCATAGAATATAGGCCTGATGTTATGTCAAGTATGTATGCATCTTAGGTTTTTTCGGACCAATCTGCGTTGCTGGAAAACGGTTATATGAAAATATATACCTTTCTAGCGAAATCGTCAAAGTAGGAATCCCCCAAAAACCAACTTTGGTGATACGCGCTTTGTGAGCTTCCTAACTCTTTCGGATTTGAGCCAGGATACCTAGTGAAGTCTTACTACATCCAGTGGTAAAGTAAACAATGATGAAACTGATGAAACCCACGTTAATATGTCATGATTGTCCCATCGCTAAATGGTGACAGACGCATGTCCACCCTAACATGATATAAAACATAATACCAATCAAATTGTCATTTAGTTCAAGCCTTTATGTGGGCAGCAGCACCAGTGGATGTGACGATCCTTAACAAAGCTCTATGTCAAGCAGTGGACGTCTTTTGGCTTTAGGATAATGATGATATTAGTGGAGATAAGTTGTAAACTTGATGTGCCAAAATTATTTTTATATCTTTTTATAATCAATAACTTATAACATTACATTACCATAACATTATATTTTAGTTTGTGTATACCTAGTTTTAGCTAAGTTAGGATATATTTTTGTTATTTTTATTAATTAATTAGACCAGGTATTAGTTTTTATTTACTTAGATATTATTTTAATTCTTAACAAATACATGTTTTTAACAGAAAAGAAATATAAAAAATCTTAAAAAAAAAAGCTATAAAGTTCACATTTACAAATACAAGTCAAGACCCGTCTGCCGGGTCGGCGGGATTGTCCGAAAGGGCTACCGCTGGCCCGGAACATAAAGGGCTAAGGATGGAACACGGGTGGGTTTTAGTCAGTAAGAGTCTGACACACCCTTCCACTCCACCCTGAGCGGGAGGAGTCATTTGATGATTTCCCATTCGCAAAAAAACAAAAAATAAGTCAAGACCCGTAACTTATGCTAAGTTACAGTTTCTCGACTTATGTGCGGAAACGCATTTACATTTTTACCTTCAAAACTCTGCGTCAGAAATGACACCATAACAATAACTTCGTCACGACTTCATATTCGGTTCGCTAACCGCTCATCATTAGGACTCAGGTTGCAAACCAAATTTATCTCTCCAATCTCAAACAGTATCAAAAATATAATACAAAAGATTTAAAGAATTAAACATGAGATTCTTTGTAAAGATGTGATTGAACTGTCATATTATTATGATCGGACCCTTGTCAACGATTTAATTTGACGATATAATGACAGTGTTAAATGATTCAGTAGGTGGCTGCAACTGTGTTTTGGAAGTAAATTATTTATAGGTTGTATTAAATTGAAACAATTGGCTATCGGGTTGAGACAATGGAAATTGCTGAACGAAAGTAATAGACGCGATGCGACTTCGATTGCATACAAACTTCAATATCCACTGTTTGACCCATGCACTCATCATCGTCATCATCATGTCAGCCAAAAGACGTCCGCTGCCTCCTACAAGCATCGACACATTGATCGGTCCTGTGCTTGTCGCATCCAGCAGATACCTGAGCCTCACTTGCTATCTTGTGCAGGTACCATCCAATATAAAATAAAATAAATACATTACCCTCCTTAAAAATAGACCGTATAGTCTCTCTAACCTAATGAAGTATGATTTAGTTTGTCCGTCAGTTAGTCACGAAGCTATTAAAATTTTATAGATAAGAAAAGAAATTGAAATCGAACGACAGAAGTTCACGATCACTGTCACTGCTAAAACAAATAGGCAAATCTTTGTTTGTAAACTACTCCACTAATCTTTACAAGCTGCTATAAATCTAGGCAAACATGACTGTTGAGCCTCCGATGTTCGCTCTAGACCCATAGACCACAATAGGCAGACACATACAGAAGATCAACGCACTTTATAACGCTTAGGATTTACAGTCACAAGCGAATGCGTCTCCGTATTTCGTAAGCACCATAAATAGTTGTTTGTCGATACAGAAGAATGAGGAATATATCGCACTGCTAACACAAGACTGTATCAACTCAAAATGAAGCTTTTTTAGAAATGATGGAAAACTGATTACTCGTTTCCTGTTAACGATTGTAAAAAAGTGAACACTGTTTTAAAATTAGGGATAAAATTAAGGGGTTTCTATAATTATGAGTAATTTCTGAGATTTATTGACGCGTAGAGAATTAAATTTAACATAAGAAGAATGAGTTATCTCGAATTTGTCTTTTTTGAGTTGATACAGTCTTGTGTTAGCAGTGCGATATTATGATGAAAGCTTTGAGTATGAATACACAACATTATTTTTAGTATATGCGAAACCCGAAACACGTGTCTAGTATTTTTATGTAAAGAATTTATGTAACAAATCAAAACTGTATCATGAAAAATCACAAAGTTATAAGCTTGTTAAGTTACCTGCTTGTACCGGCCGTACAAAAACATGCTCACCCGCGCCGCGCCGTCTTGCGCTCATTGATAATAGTACCTAGGTACCTAACCGTTCGGCGCGCAGATTAGATAACCTAATTAGTGTCGCTCGGTGTCAAACTTTTAATCTTTTTTAAATATTTTTGGGACAAAATATAACATGGGGTAAAATTTATTGGAATCGATTCAGTTAGGTACTTATTCTGAACAAACTATATTCAGGTTTCGCATACCTATACTAAAAATAACGTTGGTATAAGAGTAGGGGTATGACCAAAAAGCCAGGGAAGGATTGTGTGGAAGCCAATATGGCTAGAATGAAGGTGACAATGGAAGAAGACAATTTTCTGCGAGCCCAAATTAATTGAGACAGGGGTAGGAGGTTGATGACACGTTATCAAACGTGAACGTGAACGTTATCAAGAGTGTACCTTCGGAGCAACCTTGTTTCGTGTGTACTACGCCGGGCACCGATACGTGCTCCGCCCACGTGCGCTATGGAAATCAGTAGGTCACTAGGAGCTACTTACCGCGAGATGTGGTTACACTAGATTCGGCTTTGATTCATACTCGCAGTGGGCGATCCACGCAAGGTCGATGTACTCGAAATTTGCGGTACCATTATTTGCATATTCACAGGTCAGACGAGAGAGAAAAAATGACACCAATAGTTAGATTTGTAGTGGTGCAAATTTGTATCAAGGTTATACATACTCTCTCTTTAGTCGGTTAGTGTAACGCCTAAAATCAACTTATGATAAATTGCTCATTGTAGTGAGATAAGTGTCGTGTGTTTGAGTGGTTTCCTGTGTCGGAGTGAAAGCTGGCTGGTGCAAGGATGCCGAAAATTGATGACACTCGCTGTTAACGGTCCTCTGAGTTTGTTATGAATGTACCTTTTAGAGTAATGACGTGATTTGCTTATCGTATCGACCCTATAAAGGATGTTATGAATCTGCTTCAAGATGATACATTTGTTATGTTGTTTTGAGAGATAAGTTAAAAAAACATAAGTCAAAGTCGAATCATTTATTTCAAAAAGGCACATACAAGGCACTTTTGAACGTTTCTTACAAAACATTGAATTGGTTCTAGTCGCCTCTTCTAAAAGGTAGTTTCGTATGGAAAAGAATGAGCACGATATGTATGTACTCAGAAAATTTTAATTTTGCACATGAAAATTTTCAATACCTTCGTCTTTAAGAAAACCTCATCATCGTCCACTGCTGGACATAGGCCTCCCCTAAAAGGGGGGGGGGGGGTTTGCCATAATCGCCACGCTTGGCAGGCGGGTTGGCGATCGCAGTATGGTATGGTGGTGGAATGCATAGAGAACGCTGCTGCCCATTCTCCGGTACGCCCCTTAGTCGCCTTTTACGACACCCACGGGAAGTATGGGGAAGAAAACCTGGTTCAGCTAAATAAACATACTCAGTCTCATGTCGAAACATATATATTTAAAACATTAATGTTTCAAGAACTAGGCTCGTTAAGTTTCATCATACAGCAGAGGGCACTTATTAACGACGTGAACATGGCCCATACCCACTTATTTACAAGTTAATTATTGGAAGTTGACAATATCGAAAACTGGTAGAAACGCTTTACCGGCCTAATAAGGCGAAACAGAATTCCATTTACACAATTAGGCTTATTACAGACGCTAATTCGTTCGAAGGGGACAAGTAAGCTCAGCTTGAGGATTATTACCCGAAGGAAATAATTTCTGCATACCTATGTGCAATAATTATAATCATTATTATCATTATTACTTGGGTTTTCGTGGCACGCCTTAATAGTACGTGTGCCGATAGCAATTTACGTTTCGCATGCAATTCCTATAAAATTATTATTTATATATTTTTTTGGGTACATTAAAGGTAGGTAATTAGTGTTCTTTGTACTTTTGCTTTTCGAAGGCTGCAGTTACTTTGGTTTTATATGGAATATATTGGCACCTGCGGATTGAAAATGCATTTTTTACCCCAATCGTTAAGCACTTCTCTTGCGGGCACTGCGTCTAGAGTTAATTTCTTATTGATTTTTATTTATATAGTAAACTAGCTGTTTCCCGCGACTTCGTCTGCGATCCAGAATGGAAAGTAGCCTATGTGTTTCTCCAGGTCATGGCCTACCCAAGTGCCAAATTTAATCCAAATCCGTTCAGCCGTTTTAGCGTGAAAGCATAAGAAACAAATAAACATACTTACTTTAGCATTTATAATATTAGTTAGGATAGGTAATTATTAACATGTTCCAATGCAGTTCTTACCAAGTTACAGAAAGTTCACAGCTCGATACCCAACTTGAATTTTTTTGTTTACCTAAGCATTTATCATCTTTCAAATCACTGTGCTTCTTAGCTTCGATCATAAACTACCAACCTCATCTGCATATAATTATAGCTGTGCAATGATCCAAAAGGTTTTCCACAATTATAAGTGTGACGTCATCATCAATAAAGGGCCTAACACAATGATGACAAAAGAATTACGCACCAATAAATAAATAATACTTTCAACGCAAGGTCGAAAGTACACCCACTAGGTACCTACGCTAATTCTTTTAATATAGCAAAAACAATAAAATATGACGTCTTAATAGTAAGAAAGTTAGATATACCTATTCGTGAAGATATAAATCAGTTTAATGGAAACGATTTGACATTCGCATCTCACTTATGGCTGATTTTTCAATCCGCTAATATCTTTTAATATAGCAAAAACAATAAATGACGTCTGCGATAGCAAGAAAGTTAGCTATAAATATTAGTGAAGATATAAATCAGTTTAATGGGAACGATTTGAAATCTGCATCTCACTTATGGCTGATTTTTCAATCGACAGATAATTTTTATTCGTCGACTAAAATTGACGTCTGACAGTTTTTGAATGCTAAAATTGTCAAAAAATCAAAATTATTCCCCCATAAAATTATCTGGCGTTGGAAAAATCAGCCCTTAGATGAATTTTTACGTTATGTTTTGAACTTTGTGATGCAAATTCAAGTAGAGATCTAATAGTAGTATGGTATACTTTTCAGATGCTAAATGTACGTAGGTATTTTGTTACGAATTATAGCGATACTAGCTTCTGCCCGCGAATTCGTCCGTGTGAAATTTCACCCTCCCCTCATTAGGGTGGAATTTCGAAAAATCCTTTCTTAGTAGATACCTACTCTTCCCAAAGAACACGCCCTCTAAATTTCATGTCTCTAGGACCAGCGGTTTAGGCTGTGCGTTGATATATCAGTCAGTTGGGACTTTGTATTTTATATATAATTTTTTATATATATTTACAGGGTTATTTTATGGGGATTACAGGACCTAAACGCAAAAAACGCAAGAATTAGAAACAATAAAAGTATATGATCGACTACAGTAAACAAAATTAGAGAAATACACACATCAAAAGTGTCTAGGGATCAACATATATTTTTGCAATAACTTTTCTCCTGATTGATATTAATTAAAATTTTCTTTAAGGATTCATCAAATAAAGTGTTTTCGTTTGTCACAGTAACGATAAACCAAGTCACCTTTGCATTAATAAAGAAATTTGCCATTTTCCTAATAAAGAAATTTTTGACATTTGAACCACTAACACAAAAGTTCGAAAAAAAGACTGAAATAACAGTTTTCTTTAAAATTTTATTGGGTAACTTAAACAATTAATAATCCGTGTTTCTACCGCGAACACTAACAACACAAGAACATCGGTTTGGCATACTCAAAATGAGTTCATCCAAATCACGCTGTGGAATGGCCGCCCATGTTCGTTGCAACAACAAAAAAAGGTCTTCTTGCGACTGGATGCCCTCCATATTCGGCAGAGCTCTTCTCTGTAGCATATCCCATGCATGCTCAATCGGGTTCAAGTCTGGCGACTGAGCAGGCCAGGGCAGGACATTGATGTTAGCTGCGGCGAGAGTCTGTCTTACAACTCTTGCGGTGTGCGGTCGTGCATTATCATGCATTAACTGAAATAAGGGACCGATTTGCACTTGTAGAGGAACGATGACGTCTGATACAATCGTCTCAGCATAAATTTGAGCGTTGAGGTTGCCTCTGATCCAAATCAACTCAGTTCTTCCGCCGATCCAAATACCCGCCCATACCATGATGGTTCCACCACTATAAGGATGGACTTCCTGGCAGGATTTTAATCGCTGTTGGCGTCCAGGGGTTCTCCAGTGTCGTATACGTCTTGTATCCGGTCTCATACCAAAACGAGACTCATCAGAAAAGCACACGAAACGCCATTGTTCTTCTGCCCAATTTCTGTGTTCAAGAGCCCATTGATATCGAATCCTACGATTGTGCATTGCTATAGGTGGTACCCGTAGCGGTCTTCGGGAATGAAGGTTCACTTCATGCAAGCGGTTTCTGACTGTTTGGTCGCTAATTAAGTTCCCTGAAGAGTGATGAAGCCTCACGGCTAACATCATGGCGGTTATTGTTGGAGCTCTTCGAGTTAAGATTTGAATGTATCGGTCTTGTCTCCGTGTGGTGCAGCGATACCGTCCTCCATGGCGCTCAGCCACGGTACCAGTGCTTCGGTAACGTGTCCAAAGTCGACTGATAACACTCTGACTTGTATTCAGAGCTAAAGCCACAGTACGTTGCCGGGAACCAGCTTCTATCATTCCCACGGCTCTGAGCATTTCTTCCCTGCTTAAATGACGTCGCCGCTCCATAATAACGTTGGTTTTAATCAGTAGTAGGGAAACAGTAGCACTAATAATGTCTTCAATGCGTTGTATGTTTTAATAGGGAAAATATTGACAGCTGATTTTCATCTTTTACTCGAATTTGATTCACAGTTCCTGATTCAAATTATGAAATGCACCAAAAAGGATCCATATAAATTTATAAAATCATAAATTTATTACAAAGCCACATCTCAATCTCAAGAAATCCGCATAAAAATGCTTGATCCCTAGACACTTTTGATGTGTGTATATGATATTCTTCAGGATATATGCTAGGTAGGTATTGAAAACATATCGACGGCGAAGATTAACACCTAGTTAGGTGTCACAAAGTCAAAAATTTACAGAAACTGAAAAAAAGCGTTCAAAAATAGACACGTTGGTTTAGTTGGGAGGTACATATTTCCACATTTTAATTTATTGCTGTTGCAACTAAAAATATACTTAGGCCATTTCACTAAAACATGCGAATAACGCCTTTAAATTCAAAACGATAAAAAGTGAATTTCTCAAAAAATGTTAGTTAGGAGGAGGTATTGGCACTTCACCGTCGATAATACAATTAATTGGAACATGAAGATACCTCTAAAAACTTTCTTTTTATAATAAAAACCATACTGTATATTACATACAATCACTCTGATTTGTCAGATTATTCTACAAGCAACATACTAAAACACTAGTGTTTAAATTTTTTGGTCCAAACAATACATTTTTAAAAAATTAAATAATTGCTTCATATTTTGCAATATATTACCAGGGTTGTGTCATCGCGCTTCTCTCATCATGTCATGTCATGTTCATGTCAGCATCGAGGAGGGGCCCCCTTAGGGCCGAAGCCTGCCGGGTCAGCGGGATTGTCCGAAAGGGTTACCGCTGGCCCGGAACATAAAGGGCTAAGGAAGGAACACGGGTGGGTTTTAGTCAGTAAGAGTCTGACACTCCCTTCCGCTCCACCCAGAGCGGGAGGAGTCATTTGATGATTTCCCATCCGCAAAAAAAAAAAAAAAGGGTTGTCTCATCACGCTTCTCTTTCTTTTCTATGCAGTCCGACAGTGACCGCGCTTTAGGTCATGTAAGCCCCTTTAATTGGCTAGCTAAACTCCGCGAATGCGATGGGTATTCATATCTGAACTCGATAAAGCATAGGCAAGCTGTTTTTCTCAACTTACACTTCAAGTAACAAGTCTAACAGCGGTCGTTGGCCTCCCAAAAAACTATCAGTTCTTGTTCATGTTGAGATATCGATACACCATCGCGTCTGCGGAGTTTAGCTAGTCAATTTAAATAGTTTAAATATTTCTGTAGTGAAAATTTCCTTGATTATGTGTTAGTTGGTGCTAATGTACGCATTAGGTAAAGGTAACTTAATACGTCGCGCTTATTGAGTCAGGTACTGAAACGCTTCGTAATGTAAGTGTAGGCTTACACTTACGATTATTACCTATCATTTCTACTATGTTATCTATTAGGTAATAATGTTATTAACGTTATTTATACAAATATTATTTATACAAATGGTGAAAACTGTGGGTAATTGCGTAACTCACTCAAATTAGTAATGACTTTCATTTGGATAGTGCAACAACATTCTTTTACGTAATGTAGCAGACAAATTTTTCGAACTATGAAGCAATAGATTAGCAATATCCTTTAAAATGATTCAAATTGTCATTGAAAGTGACTACTAAGGCTGCTGTTTAAGGTTGTTATGAAACTGACCTGAACTTTTTTTATAATAATAATCAATTTATTTCAGAATTATAAATCCATAATTTGTTAGTAAAACATAAAAACATAAAAAAAACTGTTAGTACACATGCAGGTTGGACAAATAATGGACGAGCGGGCAATCAAATTTCCCTGCAATGACGTTCAGGAGACTGTTAGAGCTGCCTCGGCCCCTCTGCAGCAGCGACGCGGCACGCTTACGTCTGATCGCTGCGAAGCCATCAGTGTGTGCATCAGCAAACATTCCCGACGCACTGCAGAAGCGTGGAAGCCCCAAAAGCATCCTGAACGCATTGTTGTATTGAACTCGAAGAACATTGATAGCTTTCTGCGTACAGCCTGTCCAGAGGCTGCACGTGTAAAATGTCTGACAATATGCTTTTTATGCTAGCATAATTTTTTCTCAATAATTTTAGTTTGAAGTTTTCTGTTTTAACTGTTCCTCTCACTCTTCCTCTAGTTTTAAATAGCACAAAGCATTCTTTCTCAACTTACCCCAATTCTGTACCATCATTAGAGCTGCTGTGTAGGATTTTCGACTAGACAGTGTGGGTAGTTCGTGAAAGTAGCGCTTGATTGACTGTTCAAATGTTGCAAGTACGCGTGCGCAACATGTGAACTAAATGCTAAGATATGAAGCCTATTGTTATGTAGCTGTTTAGCCGACTTCGGTATTTATTTGTGGAGTGTTTAGGATTACTGAGTGAGGCTGATGTCATTGTTCTGGGGAAGGTAATCAATACCGTAATGGCGTAATGCGCGTTCAATCAAAATCTGAGAGATTTGAAGGATATTTCTAATACATTGCTTCCTAGGTTTCAAAAATTCGTCTGCTCACCAACGTTAATAAAGCAATGCAACGTGGCTGAACTGAACTGACAAAATGAAAGTCATTGCAATAATTTATTTTATGACAATGGACCAATAGATTATATTTATTGTTGTAACAATCTTTGACAAAATAAAAATAGATTGTAAATACGATTTTGTGTATGTTAGCGCGCTGGTATTCTTTAACGTTGAATGCGTTGTATCCTGCTTGGTTAAATACAACCCGCAAAGTTGATAGATGATCACCTAGGACTTAAATCGATTCTTCTCAGCGCTTGATGTCGGAGAATCCAATATCGTTAAAAGTGTTTGGTATGTTTGATTTATGACGTCATCGTGTTGACGAGGATATAGATAATAGGTCTTTACCTATGAAAGTGCCGTTCTGCAGTACTGGCCATTTCAAATCAAAATTATTTTTGTTTGGCTAAGAATTCTAATTTCAAATTAATTTTATTTTAAAAACATGTTTTTTTTTTTCCAAAAGTAGTCATTTGTTTATTGATTAGTGTTACATTTTCATCGCATTTCAATCTTTTTCGTCATCATGGATACGGTAAAAAATTCGAGTAATTATGGAATATGAGTACCGTCGTGGCAGCAACGCGGCACAAGCGGCACGCAACATCAACGACGTTTACGGAGCTGTTATTGGTTTGCTCGCTTCCGTTCTGGAAATTTCGACCTGAAAAATGAACCTCGCGGTCGTCCGAAGACTTTGGTCGACAATGACGAATTAAAGGCGATTGTGGAAGCTGATGATACACAATCTACGGCTGAATTAGCAGCAGCTTTCGACGTTAGCGTCAAAACAATATTGGTCCATTTACGTCAAATTGGCAAGGTAAAAAAGCTTGACAAATGGGTGCCCCACGAACTCAATGATCGCCAGCGCGAAGTACGCGTCGAGACGTGCCTTGCACTGCTCAACAGACACACAAATGAAGGAATTTTGAACCGCATTGTTACCTGCGATGAAAAATGGTTTCCGTTTGATAACCGCAAGCGCTCAGCAAGTTGGTTGGATCCTGGTTCAGCACCTAAACAATGCCCTAAACGAAAACTTACCCCTAGAAAAGTGATGGTCACTGTTTGGTGGTCTAGCGCCGGTGTGATTCATCACAGCTTCTTATCAAACGGGGTGAGCATTACTGCAGATGTGTACTGTGAAGAACTGAACACAATGATGGAGAAGCTGGCACATCTCCAACCAGCATTGGTCAATCGCTCGTCTCCGCTGCTCCTGCACGACAACGCGCGACCTCATACTGCACAGCAGACGGTCTCCAAGTTGCAAGAACTGGGGTTGGAAGCACTCCGTCATCCGCCCTACTCACCAGACCTTGCGCCTACAGACTACTACTTTTTCCAGAATTTGGATAACTTCTTGGCGGGAAAAAAATTCAATACCCGAGAGGCAGTACAAAATGCCTTTGAAGAATTTGTTGCATCCCGTCCAGCTGATTTCTATAAGAAGGGCATCAATAAACTGCCACTGCGTTGGCAAAGACGCATTGATTGCATGGGTGATTACTTCGATTAATACAAATAAAAAATACATGAAAAAAATTCGTTTAAATTTTTTCATACAAAACGGCAATTTCTTAGGTAAAGACCTTATATACAAATGGCAGGTACCTCAAAAAATGTAATGGAAAGCGTGTATTGTCTCGAGACGTTCAAAGCAACATGATTAAATTTTTTAATAAGACCTTGTTTTTTTACCAAATAATGATTTTACTTGACTATTACTGAATTATTTTCTAAAATAAGTTAGGAAGTTAGTACCAAAATATTCAGGTGGCAGGTTACAGGTGATAGTGGTGGTGGGGTGGTGGTGCATGGTAGCAGAGACATCGACGCGCAACCTGCGCATAAAAAAAAGCAAAAAAAAGCAAAGCATAAAGAGGCTAGTAAGTTCAAGTATGAAAGTTGGTATTCGGGACTTCACTGACTTATGGCCCGTAGACTAAAGAATGTTTACATTAAGTACTTTACTTACGTGATCCAAATACTGGTCAAGTGGGTATCCCTGCCAGGGTGTATTTCTATGTAAACTTTTGACATATCAAGTGGGTGCACAAGAAAAGCTATTATTAAGTTCTAGATACGTTTACAGTGTTCTAATTTTCATAGAATTTACGCTAAATATTTTTTCCCTTCTGAAAGTCTGTAGATATAAAATTTTCGTAAGTTTTATATCTACACACTTTCCGACTAACACATGCAAAAAAACCAGGCCCATAAATACTCATCGCACTTTTGATCCTTTTCAATCTCATTTTAATGATACTTGCAATTTTCTTTATATCTTCAGGCCTTCATTTTCTTCTGTTCACGATGCGTTGGTTTGTATTTTTAGGTATCAACTAAACCTTCACGGAGCTTATCGAATGTTCTTACTCTTACTGTAAATTATATACTTACATCTTGTAATATTTTTAGATTCACACAATTTTTTTAAAAGCTCTTTTATGTTGTTAAGGGGCTAAATGCAAAAGACGCAAGTTTTAGAAACAATAAAAGTATATGATCGACTACAGTAAATAAAATCAGAAACATATATGATATTCTTCAGGATATAAGCGAGGTAGATAGTGTGTTGAAAACATAATATAACTAATTGGATACGATAGAAAAAAAACATGAAAATACCTCTAAAAACTTTCTTTTTACAATAAAAAACATATTAATATACATACAATCATTATATTTTTTTTGTCAGATTATTCTACAAGCAACACACTAAAATACTAGTATTTTAATTTTTTAGTCCAAACAACAGATTTTTTGTAAATAGATTATTTCTTCATATTTTGCAATAAATTACCAGCGTTGTGTCATCGCGCTTCTCTTTTTTTTTCAATGCAGTCCGACAAACACTGCGCTTTAGGTCATGTAGTCGCCTTAACTAATCTTTTGCATAACGTATTCACCATTCTCATTCTTTTGGCAATCTCATTTCTTACGCCTTTTAATTGGTTTGTCTTGCTTCGGCCCTTGTATACTATCAACATCTTCCAATAACTCATCATCAATCAAATTTGCCCCAACCGATTAATACCTTCAAAATTAATTAGAAAACCGTGTTGAATCCTAATAAAAGTCGACAAATAAAGTCAATAGTAGCTTTATTGAGTTTTATTGTGAAATTAGTATCTTAAGCCGTATCTTCACCAATTAAGGTGAAGTTTAGTGAGTCATTCTAACGCTAAACAGGTGGATCCTCGTTAACACCTACTGAGTTATTGCTAATGATACTATGACTGGGCTTTAAATGCCATAAAAAAATGTTCAAGTACATATAGGTATTTGTTTAAGAGAAAAAAAATCTAAGGGATCTTGTTTAAGGGAAATTAAAACTCATTTCATTTGTAGTCTCTAGCTTCATATTTTCTGACTGATTGTCTTCGTCGTTTCAGCCGATAGACGTCCACTGCTGGACATAGGCCTCCCCCAATTTTGGGAGGGTTTGCCATAATCGCCACGCTAGGCAGGCGGGTTGGCGATCGCAGTATGGTATGATGGTGGAATACATAGAGAACGCTGCTGCCCATTCTCCGGTACGATCCTTAGTCGCCTTTTACGACACCCACGGGAAGTAAGGGGTGGTGGTATTCTTTAAGTCCGGCACCACACAGACCACTGATTGATTGACTTCTTGACAATTCAAAAGTGCCTGTAATTGATTTAAGGGGCTTACAGGACCTAAACACAAAAAACGCAAGTTTTAGAAACAATAAAAGTATATGATCGACTACAGTAAACAAAATCAGAAAAATATATGATATTCTTCAGGATATACGTCAGGTCGATAGTATGTTGAAAACATAATACAACTAATTTAATACGATAGAAAAAATTATGAATATACCTCTAAAAATTTTCTTTTTTCAATAAAAACCATACTAATATACATACAATCATTCTGATTTTTTGCCAGATTATTCTCTGTACAACATACTAAAATACTAGTGTTTTAATTTTTTAGTCCAAGCAATAGATTTTTTGTAATTAAATAATTGCTTCATATTTTGCAATAAATTACCAGCGTTGTGTCATCGCGCTTCTTTCTTTTCTATGCAGTCCGACAGTGACCGAGCTTTAGGTCATGTAAGCCCCTTAATTGAAATAAATGCTTTGAGTTTGAGTTTGACAACACATAATCAGCCAATAATGATCCTACTGCTGGGACACAGGCCTCCTCCCGTTGAGAGAGTGGGCCGTAATCTACCACGCGGGCCCACTGTGGGTAGTGGTAGATGTCACATGTCTTCGAATTTTTGGTTCTAGGACATGTCGATTTCCTCACGATGTTTTTCTTCGCCGTTTTGAGAGCAGTGGTAATGAAATTATTTACTTAAAGTAAAGCGCCTGTCTGGGTTCGAACCTACGACCTACAACTCGTAAGTCACGGCCGTTACCACTGAGCAAAGAATCATAATAATATTTATTACTAGCTGACTCGAAAGACTTTGTCCTGTCCAAACTTGGGCAATTTTCCTCATTTTTCTTTCCTTAAAAACTTCATTCTGACTATTACGAACATAAAAAAATAGCAAAATCATTCCAGCCGTTCTTAAATGATACGCTTACCAACGAACAACATTTAAATTTTATTGATATAGAAGATAGATTAAGAAATAGTTCTGCCGTAAACGATGAGATGAAGATGTCCGTGACTTCGTATAAGGAGTCTTTACATAAAAGTAAAGTTAAACTTGCCTATTTTTGGACGGAATCCGAAAAACAAATTAAGATTAATGTTATTAATTTAAAAAAAAAAAAAAATTCGCCGTTTTATTAATAATCTCTCTCCTTATTCGTCGTAAGAGTGATGTTTTTAACTTTTACGGACTACAGAATCGTTTTAACCAGATTTGGATCACAAACTTCATCTCTTTCTGTCATATAGGCATGCGTGTATTATATACTACTTATATAACAGTATATTGTTATTTATTGCGACGACTTTAATTGTTTTAACGGCGACCAATAGCGTCGCTCCGTGGAGTTATTGACAGGTGGGTAATTTATAGGTAGGGCGTTATATCTTTGACTAAGATGTGAATTACCAACTGCCATCATTTATAATAATATCTTTAAATGTACGTAATTGCAATAATAAGAGGCGTAGGTCCTTCCTTCAATAGTAGCCTTACCCCTTTTAACTGCATTGAGGTCGTCTTTCAGTAAAACCAATCGTTGCTGAATACAGACGTGATGGGTGAGTAAATATCTCAAAATTAAACTTTTTTTTGACTACATGACCTAAAGCGCGGTCACTGTCGGACTGCATAGAAAAGAAAGAGAAGCGCGATGACACAACGCTGGTAATTTATTGCAAAATATGAAGCAATTATCTATTTACAAAAGTCTATTGGTTGAACTAAAAAATTTAAACACTAATGTTGCTTGTAGAATAATCTGACAAAACATCAGAATGATTGTCATGTTGATTTTTATTATAAAAAGAAAGTTTTTCTATTGTATCAAATTAATTGTATTATGTTTTCAACACACTATCTGTCCTGAAGAATATCATATATTTTTCTGATTTCGTTTACTGTAGTCGATCATACACTTTTATTGTTTCTACAACTTGCGTTTTTGCGTTTAAGTCCTGTAATCTACTTAATCGTATTGACATAACGATCCATGTCTGCGGAGTCTCATCGGCGTGCATCGACTTCACATATAATTACCTATGTATATAATGAATGTATACAAAAACTTGTAAAACATTTTTAAAAGAGTAAAGGTGTCTTGCCTATTCTTCTCCATACAAACACTACCTTTTGGAAGGGGTGACAAAAAGCAATTCTATTTTATTGTAATTTTTGACGTTCAAAAGTGCCTATTTGAAATAAATGATTTGACTTTGACTTTGATTTTGAGTTTCGCTAGTTAATTTAATTTGACCTTGTATAACCATTTTAATTCAGCGGCTGGTATATTTTACAAACCCTGTTGATAAGATTTGAGTGGTAGAAATCGTCACGTAAGAAAAAAGTGTTATGTTCCCTCCATGCGGCTTTCTCTCCGTCTCTCTCTGTAAGGGTATCGGGTAAAGAACTTCGTTCCTGACAAGGGTCTACCGACCGCAAGTTTTTTTTATTTAATCAGTATGTATCGCAATAGCCTGAATACAGGTTACCTACCTAGCTCTCATCTCGTTAAGTGTGTTGCAGAAATTCCTGGGACATTCGACTCCGATGCTTTAAAGAATTTTCAATATGAAGGATGGCATTCTATCAAAAAGCACGGAATGTCCATCGATGTATGCTATAGCCGTCTCGAGGTATGCCTGAAAAGCTTAAACTTATGTCTGGTACTGATGATAAACACTGTTTAAGCCGTCGAGGACTATCATTACAGACCAGGTGCGTAATGTTTTTCAATGTGTGACATTATTTAAATAATAATATAAAACATCATTATCTCCCACATTATCCCAACTATGTTTGGGTCGGCTTCCAGACTAACCGGATGCAGCTGAATGTCAGTATTTTACATGGAGCGACTGCCTATCTGACCTCCACAACTCACTTACTGGGTTACACGATAGCCCTTGGTAGGTACGACTTGTTTTCTTCCTGGCATATACATTGCAAACAGATATAAATAACCTAAAGTTTTTTATTAGTTGGTATGAATATTTTCTCTGAAATATATTGGTCTGTATGTATTTACGCATAAATTATATGTTGTTAGGTGCACATTGCCTCGGGCTTAAAAATGTCAATCATAATTATTTGAAGTTTCACTCAATTATATTATGACAAAATAATGTCAACACGTGTATTAATGGTGCATAATGTTGTAAATAATAAAGATATAATTTTACATTCATTAATTTTAAATCCTATTTCTTATCCTGCTCAAAATCCGTGACAATTATGTTAATTATTTTGGGAACTAAATTACATTTCCTTACACTAAGTGGGCGTAAACAAGTCCGGTTACTCATTATTATACCAAATTGTACACATGTGTCCTTATGTGCTATAATTTCATATAATCAAAATCAATTTGATCAGTTTTTATGAACGAAAAAATCTGTTATTAAACGCCAACACAGGCTGTTTCGCGTGCAAAATATAAACTTTTACTAATTTCCATAAATGTGCTGATTGAACCGGTAAAGTTAACTATGACGTGTCTATGACTCTATTATGTAAGAACGATGAGACCGCTTTTTTCAGGGTTATCAATAACAATATGAATAGTAGGTAGCTGATTCATTGATGGATTTAGTTTTATTAAAGAATCAATGAGTCGTAAAACAGGAAGTTCTTTAATTTATTATAGGTAGGCATGTTATAATTAGGCCTACCTATGAAAACAAAATTTGATTTATTGTAGAAAAAATATTGTAAAGAAAACAATGACTCATGATGATCATTTCACCATGTGTATTTTACTGTGACGTTAGTAGGTACCATCGTACCGACATAAATATTTATTTATGTATTTATTTGTAGACTTACAAACTAAACACATACAGCATTAACCCAAAGCCTTTGTCATAATATAGATCTCGCATGTATCTAAATTATAGGAAAGCACGTCACTATCAATAAAAATCTATATCTACCAAATTAAAGAAATAATAAAAACTAGCCACTTTTTCACTGACCTAAAAGCATTACCAAATCGTGACAGCCCTGACGAGGTCCGAGGTCACATAATCGCATACTCGCTCACCAAACTCAAATGAATCACGCTGTATAACGAAATTTCAGATGACGTTCGTGTATTACGTCATCAGTTGTGTCTCGACTGATAAATCTTTCAGGATTTACTCACCTCCATGCTGGAGAGACACACATGATACTGCATACTTTGAATAGTTTTCTTTGGATTAAGCTTTAAGACATTCCTAGCATTGTTTTGGCATTATACTTTTGTACGGATTAGCAGATTAGTGAGAGAAACGTCGTGTAACCTAGCTTTGATACGCTGAATTCAATGTTTAGGAATGTGATTAAAACTCTTGTTGACTGTTATTTTTTTTCTAACGTCATTTTCCTGTAATACTTTTCATGAACTGTCTTTCACTGGTGAATATTTTTAATCAACAAATGCGTCTTAGTAGCAATATAAACTTGTTCTTTTCCAGCACTTTATCTCTATGATCCTAAAGTCCATACCACCTATGTATACATTATGGTACGCAATAAAGAATTGAGAATTGAGAATTAAATCATCAAGATTGAGTCTTCACTCCAATTTCCGCCCTTATTCATCAATTAATAAGGTATTACTACCCCTTACTAATAAGGTATTACTGATACATTTTCAAGTACCTACTTATCTAGAGGAGAAACCAAGTATTCGATGACATACGACACGGACTACCGTCTAAGGGCCTGGCGGGAAATCAGGCCTGCATTATTTTGTACTTCCAGAAATGTGACATCCACCAATCCGCACTTGGCTCGCGTGGTCAATTACGGCCCAGTCCCACACGCAAAGAGGAATACTGTGTTCCAGGTGCCGTATTATGATAGTTTAATGCCATCATGATTCCAGTAAGAGAGAGACGGAGCTATATGTGACCGATAGCACCATCCCTTTTTCGTAATACGGCCCCAGCACTGCAACTGGGAATATTATAGTTTGCACTACACTACTAATTTTGCTTACGCTATACTTTTCTGCATTTGTGAAATTCAGCATCATAATAATAAAGAAGTGACATTTTATTGAATGAATGAAGAAAATAATTAAAATTGTATGTTATCTTTCTATAACAAAGTTACGAAACGGACCACCGTCTGTGGTAGCCCGTGTCAGCTCGTCTTGTCAACCATTAACATTTTTACAATAAATATATTGAGGCTGAATCATGTAAAAACGTAAGTACACAATATTTATATTGACATGTCCAAAGCGTTATGTCATTAATGACGACATAACGCATACATAGGTATACCTAAACAATCAGGTATTTCCCATTTTACCTAAACATAGGAGTAGTAGTTATACAATGTGTTTCCCATGCTGCAGGAAGGAAATAGTTCTGAGTAATCATCAATGACCTTCCCATTTACTACCGTCATAGTCAGCATCAAATATTTCGCCCACTACAATGGTCTATGAATCAGGGGTACGTCGCCAGAATAGGCGGTGTTACCACACAGATTGCGGTATGCGGACTAATTGTTTTGCCCACTTTCGTAAGATATTGTGCAATGATAAGAATATTTTAGGAACTCATCATAATACCATCACCAACATATTTCCACTTTCGGAAAAACCTCCCTCAACCTCCCAGAATCGCAATAATCAGTCTTGCGTGGCCACTCTGAGTGATCATTAAAAATAGTTCAATATGTATTATGAGGTCTAGAGAAACTTTATGAGCTTTCAAAAAGAACATGAACGACCCTGCCGTGCTTAACACATTTATATTCTGATATAGAGTTGTTGCTTCAATTTTTTTTAAATATTAATTTATTTATAATTACGGATTTTTTTTAAAGGACATTGACAGGGTTTGGACCAAGTGCTGCCCAGAATGACCACATAGTGCATTTTGTTCCATACGTTATTAATAACATATAAACCGAAGCGCTCCAAATTCTGTCCAGGGAGTCAAGAGAAAAACAAGTTTTTCGTTGTGAATTATTCATTGACCAAAAATGAACTAAAACAAATAAATGGACTATTTTAAATCATTATTGATAATACACTATTAAAAATAGACGTTATTGATGATTTTTATTTTTTATTTTATTATTTTGTTAGGAATAACAACAGCAGTATATTACACAGTAGGCATACAATATAAAACTTGCAATAAAAGTAATAAATACACTACTCAAGACGTTATCCACATTTTTAATCATCACTGACAATAAACTATTAGTAATTACTGTAATCTATTAATACTAACTAAATTGTAAACTTTTAGTGTGTTATGTTAGACATTATTAGGGATAGGGTAGGGTAGGTATAGCAAACAAGCCAAAGCTCGGACAGGACAACATCTGCCGGGTCTATTAGTGTACAACAAAAAGTAAAGTACACACATCAAAAGTGTCTAGGGATCAACATATATTTTTGCAATAACTTTTCTCCTGATTGATATTAATTAAAATGTTCTTTAAGGATTCATCAAATAAAGTGTTTTCGTTTGTCACAGTAACGATAAACCAAGTCACCTTTGCATTAATAAAGAAATTTGCCATTTTCCTAATAAAGGGATTTTTGACATTTGAACCACTAACACAAAAGTTCGAAAAAAAGACTGAAATAACAGTTTTCTTTAAAATTTTATTGGGTAACTTAAACAATTAATAATCCGTGTTTCTACCGCGAACACTAACAACACAAGAACATCGGTTTGGCATACTCAAAATGAGTTCATCCAAATCACGCTGTGGAATGGCCGCCCATGTTCGTTGCAACAACAAAAAAAGGTCTTCTTGCGACTGGATACCCTCCATATTCGGCAGAGCTCTTCTCTGTAGCATATCCCATGCATGCTCAATCGGGTTCAAGTCTGGCGACTGAGCAGGCCAGGGCAGGACATTGATGTTAGCTGCGGCGAGAGTCTGTCTTACAACTCTTGCGGTGTGCGGTCGTGCATTATCATGCATTAACTGAAATAAGGGACCGATTTGCACTTGTAGAGGAACGATGACGTCTGATACAATCGTCTCAGCATAAATTTGAGCGTTGAGATTGCCTCTGATCCAAATCAACTCAGTTCTTCCGCCGATCCAAATACCCGCCCATACCATGATGGTTCCACCACTATAAGGATGGACTTCCTGGCAGGATTTTAATCGCTGTTGGCGTCCAGGGGTTCTCCAGTGTCGTATACGTCTTGTATCCGGTCTCATACCAAAACGAGACTCATCAGAAAAGCACACGAAACGCCATTGTTCTTCTGCCCAATTTCTGTGTTCAAGAGCCCATTGATATCGAATCCTACGATTGTGCATTGCTATAGGTGGTACCCGTAGCGGTCTTCAGGAATGAAGGTTCACTTCATGCAAGCGGTTTCTGACTGTTTGGTCGCTAATTAAGTTCCCTGAAGAGTGATGAAGCCTCACGGCTAACATCATGGCGGTTATTGTTGGAGCTCTTCGAGTTAAGATTTGAATGTATCGGTCTTGTCTCCGTGTGGTGCAGCGATACCGTCCTCCATGGCGCTCAGCCACGGTACCAGTGCTTCGGTAACGTGTCCAAAGTCGACTGATAACACTCTGACTTGTATTCAGAGCTAAAGCCACAGTACGTTGCCGGGAACCAGCTTCTATCATTCCCACGGCTCTGAGCATTTCTTCCCTGCTTAAATGACGTCGCCGCTCCATAATAACGTTGGTTTTAATCAGTAGTAGGGAAACAGTAGCACTAATAATGTCTTCAATGCGTTGTATGTTTTTATAGGGAAAATATTGACAGCTGATTTTCATCTTTTACTCGAATTTGATTCACAGTTCCTGATTCAAATTATGAAATGCACCAAAAAGGATCCATATAAATTTATAAAATCATAAATTTATTACAAAGCCACATCTCAATCTCAAGAAATCCGCATAAAAATGCTTGATCCCTAGACACTTTTGATGTGTGTAGTTTAATCATCTTCATCGTTATCTATATAATTGTCTCAAGGAATAACGCAGGGCGACTTATAACATCTTCTTGCTCTTGACTCTAGTCTAGTTAACAGAGACAAAGTCGACGACGGAGTGAGCTTACCCAGACGAAGCCTGTTCACGGAAACACAGACGCTGGTAGAGAGTTCCACTCTTTTGCCCTGCGCATTATAAAGGACATTTGAAAACGCTTAGTTCGAATTGGTGGAATAACTAGGCAGGAATAGTAACTTTCAGTGAGTCTGGAAGTCCGAAGGTAGAAGGGGGCCGGTGGAATGAGGTCGTGGAGTTCTTGGGCACAGTCACCGAAGTACATTGGATGCTCTCATCATGCCTTTTCTACTCCGGACCCATTTTAAATGCACCAGGCACAAAGGCCACCTCTCTCTCCGTAAGTCTAATAAATGTAGTATCTTTACATTTCCCACAGAATGAATCGGTTAAAGGAAGACGCAGTTCTTTGAAATATCTTTCAAGGCTTCAACTTAATATCTTAAGCGACCCAGTTAGCTAAATTATAAAGGTTGGTCTACAAAGTGGGCTCATAACATTACCATTTGTATACCCAAGTGCACACGGGATGTTCCCTTCACCCGGATACTCGTTTTTCATTTTCCCTTGTAAATGTATATAGCCTTTTGATCGTTTACGACGCTTTAAATGTACGAAGATGGGCAGTTATGTGAGTCATTGTACTATAAAATTGCTACACTTGGTTTTAAGACGTTCGTATGAGCTTTACTATTGGTATATTTATTAAAGGTAATATCTTTCGTATTTAAACTAATCAAATGTTTTGTTTCAAATCTCAATGTAGGTTTTTGTTTGAATGAGTGATACTTTTAAATATTATTTTTCAACATACTTAAATGATGTGCTTTTAGCAGACATGAGACATCCACCAACCAGCACTTGGATCGCATGGTCGATTACGGCCCAGTCTAACACACAAAGAGGCCTGTGTCCACTGGCCTCCTCTTATTATAGGTTGAAGTACTATTTTGCTAATACTATGCTTACGTTATTCATGGTGCCCAAGACACAGGCCGTGTCTAGTTTGGGAACAACGATACCTCCATATTGTAATTTTGAATAAGAAATAAACGATTTATTATTATAATTATTATTTATTATGTGCATTTGTGAAATTTAGTATCATTTAATGAAGAAGTGACATTTAATTATATGAATGAAATTTAAAAAAATAATTAAAATTGTATGTAATCTATTTCTAGCAAAGTATACCTATCTATGATTATATACCTAGGTACATCAAGTTGTTTTATTAGTATGTTTTGTTGTTAATATGTTGTTGCTTTACGATTGACTGCTTGTCAATAAGAATTATGTAATTATACCTTTGTTGTGAATATTGTTTATTGAATGACTAGCAGCGCCTCGCGGTTTCACCCGCATAAGTGTCGATCCCATGGAAATATCGGGATAAAAACTACCTTATGTCCTTCCCCAGGATGCAATCTATATCTCTGCCAAATTTTATCAAATTTTACCGTTTAGTGGTTTAGGCGTGAAAAGGAAACATACAGACGGACAGACAGACAGAGTTACTTTCGAATTTATAATATTAGTATGGATGTTTGCTTAGAATTTAATTCATATTATACGTGTAGTTTAGATTATTCAAGCGTTTATGAGCTGAAGCTTTATAATTATATGCCGTATTTAATAGACCTATGCTAAACGATAAATGGAAGCGTTTTGAAGAATGAATTAGTTTTATACTTAAAGTCGGTTGTAGGTAAAGTGTGGCTGAAAGAAAATACCTCAGACATTAAGTCCGCTTTTGTACAATATTTTATTACGTGTGCGTAAAGTTTAACCTTTCGTCAAAAAATCAAAAACGTGCCCTCCGCTTCAAAGTCTGTCATGTAGTCGAACCGTGGCGTGCTGGGCACATTTTAGTTTGTCATCTATACATGACTGTGGCGGTCAAAAGGTTAAATACCTAAATACAATAAAAAAAATGGCAGTGCCCATACAAAACAAAAAGTATCACAAGAAATACGTTTTATTTTAATAAAAGTTTAGGCGTTCACTAGATATTTTTCACGTATTAAAATACTTTAGAACAGGATTAGCCAATGGCGCCGATTCTGTTGTTCACAAACTAAACTAAATTTAAGTTCATGCATCTTTTTCTTTCTATTTCATTAAGAAAGGGACAGATGATAAATATTAGTTTAATCCTGTCAAATTAAGATACTCCATAGACAATTTAGACGAGATTAAAAAATTGGCTATTAAAAATACGTCAATTTACGTCAGGCGCTGACTAATTTGACAGGACTAAACTAATATTTATCTTCTGTCCTTTTCTTAATGAAATAGAAAGAAAAAGATGCCTGAACTTAAATTTAGTTTAGTTTGTGAAAAAACAGAATCGGCGCCAATATGTAGGTGGTAATTGTTCATTCTCTAGAGTGAGTTTTGGTATCCCTACATATATTCTCCAGTCTCAATCAAACGCATGTACCATCAGCAGGAAATATGTAAAACTGTCACCATCCGTCCACACTGTTCTATATTAATGACACGCCTCTAAATAGGTTTAAATGAGAGGTAATAGCACAGGATAATGGTCTATAAGCACGGCTTGCAGCTGTAAAACTTTATTAATATTAGCCTGCAGCCCACACTGCCTGGCCTAACTTTCTTACAACATCAATGTATGAAATGTATGATTTTGTCATACATTCTTGATGTCGTGATTCATCAGTGGAGTAATTTTCTGATAGTTATGAATGGAATGCCTGAAACGTATATTATCAATGATAATACTATTCAATTATTTTGCAGGCTTTGTAACGACTAATGCGGAACACTGCATTGTTGGTTGGGATATTCAGTAAATATAAAAGCACTCTTGAATTCGAGTATCTTCGCATTACTAACTGAAAATATCACCTAAAGTCTATTGAAACTTATGTTTCAAATTAATATTATTTCAAGGTAAACAAATATCAACTTTATTTAAATGAAAATTAAGTTGATTTCTGAGTGACTAGCACTATTGACAAAGTTAGAAAAATGTTTGAAATTGTAGCGTAAACTGAACGTTATTGTGTAGGAATTAAAGTTATTTTTCCATCAATTCATATTTGTTTACATTTTTGGCAAATAAATCATGAACGCAGATTAGTTAGTTTATTTATTTGATCGTTAATGTACACACATACAAACACACAAGAAGAGGTATAGGTAGGTATACTTTGGCTCATCATCATCCACAGCCCGACTTCACTCAATGATGGGCATAAGCCTCTCTTTTCTTGTGCCAGCCGCATCCAATTTTGGTCCGCGATGGCAACACAGTCGTCTGCCCATCTCGCCACCGAACAACCGACATCTCGTCTTCCAGTCCTTGGACGCCACTCTGTCACAGCCTCACTCCTCCTGTCATCACTGCGCCTTGCCAGGTGCCCTGCCCAACTCCAACCAACTCATCCTTTCGCCCAATGACTTCTTATATGCAGCGTTTGAGATAAATAGAAACAAACAAAAATAAATACCTAAACAAAAATAGACACCATCCTTTTTAACTCCAACACTCGTCACAGTTCACGTAAACAATAAAAACGTCGTAAAGTACATTACTTTGATACCTGAAGATAATACGTGGACAGGATATTTCGCAAACAACATGAAACGCAATACCGTAGTGTGATATCGGCTCTATTACTCGCCCCGTAGATTTACGGGCCGTTTGCCTGCGTAAACTTAGTTGACGTTTACAACTAGTCCCCTCCGAACAGGATCGGGCTGGTAAAGCGGCGGTGTTGGAAAGTGTCTTAATTAAAGAAATAAATACATTATTTTATTAGGCACAGAACACAATATAGAACACTTTAATCGATCATTTCAATCACACACACACACCGCGCAAAAACGGCAGTTAAAAAAATCGTAAAGCTCCTACAACATAGTGTATCCTAAAACTGGCTTATTATAACTTTAAACATCCTAGTCTATCGCAGTTCACTGCTAGTTCTCCCCTTTCTGAATCTGGTCAGCCCCAGCAGCAGTGGCGTGCCTAGGGGTCAAAATTAGGGCAAGCCCACAGATTTTCAAGGTATAAAAAAAAGGCCAACTGAGGGATTGGCTGATTTTCTTGTTGTTAATGGTTGTTAGTAGTAACTACTAACATCATTATTATAATTTCCGCAAGAAAACCTTAAAAATACGAAGAGTACTACATATTTCAAACATCAGTACGTAATTGTCACAAGCGCCATCTATATTAATGAATGCGCATAACCACAGCGCCTATCCGGAATTTTTTTCATTTCGCTTGTCACATGCATTTGTTCAATCAAAATGCACTAGATGGCCTCCAAATTATCGATTTATTGTTCTTTTTTCTTTTCTCGTACGCACTGTTTTATGAATTAGGTACTTACATTTTTAAAGTCAATCATGAGTCAACACATACGTATGTTTAACACCTATGTTTTTCATATTCATACCTAGTAAACAATCGAATGAGTAGGTACTGTAGAGGTCTGCACTGGACCTCTACGGTTTCTACTTTATAATTAAAACACCGTAGACTTGAAATTCTTGTATTGGAAAAGTACTTTACAGCTTTACAGAAAATATATGAATCATGACGTCTTATATCGAAAACTATCTTAAGATCTCTGTCATATAATTGTTTGAACGTTGGAATGGAATATCCATACAATTATAACCAGCCTGTCATACTAAACTTAGTGCTACACATAAAGCCTCTACATCAGCTACGCCCACCCTTGAATAAAAGTATTGGCAGCTCCATCATCATCAAGACTTTTATTCATACCATTCGAACATTCAAACTCTTCCTACCTATCCCTATACAGAAAAATGACCTAACGCCGGAGATTGACAGGATGAGGACCATCTCCTGCAAGAGAAAGGTTAAAGTCAGGACGAACGAACCGCGTTCGATAGGTGCCAGGACAATTTATAAGTGCCAATGTGCACTAACACAAACTAACGTCGTCATGCCTGAACCTCATCACACCAAAACCGACGGAAAAGATGCGACTGGCCTCCTAGGAAAACAATTGATGTGAAAATTCACATCAGCCTAGATGAGGCTTAAAAAAAAAAATTAAAAGATCTTAACTTCAAACTCTTTTACCCCATCGGACGGTATGAGCCAGAGGGAGGGAAAAGTTTAAGAGGCCAGGGTTCATTTAAAAAGTCTAACACATGCCCATACTCCAGAGGGAAAATTCAAAATTCACTCCATCATCATCTAATAACAACTCAATGAAACAACAACAAAACTGTGGGTGCTCAAACATAAGCTGAACCAATTGTGTCCACTCAACACACTTTGCAAAGGCTATGCCCCGTTAGCAAAGTTGGTTTCAACTTAAGCTGAGTGTCTGTCACCCCCCCTGTAGGAGTGACCACAGTTTTCTAAACCATTATCCTCCCATAACTCGCATCATAATTATCTGGAGCATGTTCATTCTATCCCGGCCTATTCGAATTTGGAAAACATTGACGACGACGATATGTTCGCTCCCTCAGGCCTCTTGGAGTTGAGAGGAAAGGCACCTCACACTCCCGGCCGCTTAGAGGTAGAGGCATTGCACCTCACAGACCTCTGAGAGTTGAGAGGTAATGCACCTCACACTCCCGGCCGCGTCCGATATTCTCTTCCCAGCATATGAAACATACACAAGAAAACATGTTAATAAAATGTAGCAAATTAGTAACTAAAATAATGTCTCAATAATGTTTACATCTAACTGACATATTATTATTTACAATGACATGACAAGTGTCAACAAAAAAAAGTCAAAGTCTATGTAATATCAAGAAAAGTTTTTAATCAATTTAAAAATATTTTGTCTTTATACTTCCATTTAATAAATTTATGCTCTAAAAATGAAAACTTCGTTATAAAATGATAATTATTTTTACCCGACTGTGTCAGAAGGAGGGTTATGTTTTTAGAAGATGATTTTATAAATTTACAAATAGTTGAAAAACATTTTGGAATTGATTTTTTTATTGTAGATTTTTTTGATAAAAGGGATTCGTTTTTTGATGCGTGCTTTTCTTACAAACGGGATTCTTTTCTCAATTCGTGCTTTTCTTATATTAATTGTTGCACATCGTGAAATAATATTATTATTCTTAATGATATCTATGCAATGAATGTTTATTATTTTTCTATTATTATTATTGACAAAATCATTATTATTATTGACTGCAACTCCATCTGTAGAAAAATTTAAAAAGTTTTTAATTTGCACAGAATTGTCTTTCACCTCTATGTCTTCATCTCTGACTGCACACAGCACCACATCATCTTCAACTAACCCCATTTCACTATTCACCTTACTATTTTCAACTGACAGTACGATGGTTTGTGCATTATCCTTTTTGGACGAAAAATTGAAATGACCATTCTCCTTTATTTCGGAATTATTATTCGGAAAATTATTCTCGTTAAATTGATCAATAGCGATGTTATTTGTATTGATTTGTACATCGTGATCATGATGCTCTTCCTGCGGCTCTGAAACATAACTAGATATATCAATAACTGGAATGAACTGACCCGATTCGTTACTTTCTTCCTCGTGTTCATTCTCGAACACTTCCATCAGCTCCTTCTCATCCTCTGCATGGCTGCATTCTTGGCTGCTGCGCTCGTCATCATCTTCTTCATCTCCATCAACTGCTACGCTGCTTTCTAGGCAGCTTTGTTCATCTTGTAGTGGGTCATCTTCTCTTCCACTAAATAATAGAGAAGTATCATCATCTACATATATAACATCGTCTTGTCCGCATTCTTCAGACGGATCTTTTAAAATCTCCTCTTTCTGTGCTTTATAAAATGCTCTGTGACATCTGCACGGAAGCTCCTCTCGAAAGACATCGCACATATCATCAAAAGTAATACTTTCGTGATACTTAAAATTGTATAACGCTAGGGCTGCGCCCTGAAGGTAAACTCTCATTATCAGCGCCCAATCATTCTCACGCCAATTATTGTAGGCGGCAACTACCTTATATTGTCTGATAAATTCTTCTAGGCAACCGTTGTAGCCCGTGAAAAATTGAGCCATTTTACTCTCTTTACAAAAAAATATATTCAACCACTTAGCTTTGTCTTCCTCGGCGACGATTCTGCGCCCGTTCTATACTCACTGCTTACTGCTTGGCTTTGCGAGAGGTCTCGCTTTTTATATCATACGTGCGACTTGGCGCTTTTCATTAAAAATATGCTGAAAAAATCTCGTATGACGCGGGGTGCGTATTTCAAATAAGCGCTTATTCGCTTAGGAGTTCGGGTTTTTAGGCGCCTCCACCATATGTAGAGGTCTGCACTGGACCTCTACGGTTTCTACTTTATAATTAAAACACCGTAGACTTGAAATTCTTGTATTGGAAAAGTACTTTACAGCTTTACAGAAAATATATGAATCATGACGTCTTATATCGAAAACTATCTTAAGATCTCTGTCATATAATTGTTTGAACGTTGGAATGGAATATCCATACAATTATAACCAGCCTGTCATACTAAACTTAGTGCTACACATAAAGCCTCTACATAACTACCTATTTTATATAATCTGTCTTCTTGACTGACAAAAATACTTGTTTTTATTTCCGAGAAGTACCTACAGTAATTTAAGATTGGTTACGGTGAAGTAAATAATTATTTATTGGCAGAAAATTGCAGAAAACGCAATGTATTTACGTACCTTTTCGATGACAATTCCGAATTCACATAATGATAAAAGAACACTATATTCATTAACCGTTTACAAAATCATAGGGAATGACATCGCCACAATCAATCACTTTTTCAAATAATAAAACTAATTCTCAAAGTATTCAAAACTTCAAAACAATAACAATTTGAGACGCGTCGCGTCATCGACTCATCGCACCCGCCGCACGTGCAACTAACTTTACGCGGATCAACGCGGATAGTGCAGTTGCGCGAACTTCATGCCTATAAAAGCCTGGCTTTTCTTTTCATAGAAATCTGTGTTGTATGTACTTACCAATATCAACAAATGTAAACGTTTTTATAGCAATTTGTAGGCGAAAACTGCGAGACAGAGAAAGGAAACAGAAGCCAGGTAAAAAGCCAGACTAGTGTGAGCGAGATGGCGCAATGGCGCGAACCTAGACCAGTGCGCGCAAGTTCGGATTTCGAAATAATTGTATTATTATTCCTATGACATGAATGTTTGCGTTCGAGTTCATTGACTGGAATTTTTTGAATATATTTTTTATTGATTTTGTTGTTGTGAATTATGATTTTATTAGGGCAAGCCGGGCTTCTTGGCTTCTATGAAGGGCACGCCACTGCCCAGCAGCCTTTTGGGTCGTCGATCCATCTTGTTATATTCCAAACCTTTTTTTTTCTACTATGCAACTGCAGCAACAGGGTCTCCTTTTTTTTTTCATTTGAAATGGCTTTGTTCTTGACTCTAGTCTAGGTCTGAGGTGACAGAGACAAAGTCGACAATGGAGTGAGCTTACCCAGAAGAAGCCTGTTCACTCTTACTTTGAAGAGATTCGGATTGTATGCGCTCGGAAACACAGACGCAGGTAAAGAGTTCCACTCTTTTGCTGTGAAAAAGACATTTGAAAACGCTTAGTGCGAATTGGTGGAATAGCAACTAGGCAGGGATGGTAATTTGCTGTGCGTCTGGATAACCGAAGGTAGAAGGGGGCCGGCTTCTTCTCCAAGATATCTTCGAAAAGCCTGTAGCATAAATACAAAAGTTTTTTTAGTTTCAGCTAAACTTAGGGCCGATTTTTCCAACGCCAGATAACTTTATCGGAAGAATAAATTTGAATTTTTGACAGTTCTTCCATACAAAAACTGTCAGAAGTCAATTTTATTCCACGAACAAAACTTATAGGCTGATTGAAAAATCAGGCCTTATAGGAAGCTTCTTTCTCGGAGTAACTATTTCCAAGGTTCATCTATCGTATGCGTGAAGATTTTTGATCATTTCTTTAAAGTTGACAACCAATTTCGGCTTTTTGATTTTAACCTGCGGGGTAATTTCGTAACACACTATTAGTAGCAATGGCTTTCATTCTGACAGTTCAACAACATCCATTGCGTAATTTTCGTGGTTGAGCAGACAAATTTTTTAATATATGAAGCAATGTATTAGCAATATCCTTCAAAATTGTTCAAATTGAGATTGATAGTATGTTACGCAATTAGGGTGATGAAATTGCATGCGAGCTTCATTTTTATTAAAGTTCATGTAGCATGGCTATACCAACGTATTATGCTGGAGATGAATATTGTCAGTGTCATTATTATTGCATCCATGTTGGTACCTAATAAAACTCCTTATCGTAGGCAGCTGCTGATTTAATGGCCCCAAATTAACGCTTTCTACAGGGTACTTGCTTTTTGCGAATATTGAATTATGATGATAAAATCTACATTTCCAGTCGGTGAAAATACTATCTACTTTTATGTCAGCTAGATAATGTTTATTATTGAGGCATATTGCTTATGACAAATAAGGCGCGAGTGGGTGACGTAAATAATGTAAATATTGATAGAAATTGACGGTAAATTATGATGTGACATTTAATTTAAGCAATTCTGCTTTGTTTTTACTTTCGATTCGACTTGAAAATGTTAAACTGGGGTCAAAAGTGTTAATAAATTAAGTATGTTATGTTTATGGTAATTATGTTGAAGGTGTATCAGATTTCATGTTTATAATAGGTATTAGTCATCTATTTTTAAAATTTTTATTAAATATCTGAGGGGTCATTTCCAGTAATTTTTAAGAACATTCACATTCTAATCTCAGTCACAATCTGTCAAAAATTTTATAGCGTTTAACTACATTTTTACCCGACTGCGCGACGCAAAGGAGTGGTAATGTGTTCATCAGCCTATGTATGTATGTATGTTCCTTTGAAGCACTACAGACCAAACCCCTGGGCCGATTTTTATGATTCACACGTTAATCGATTCCTCTTAGTCCGGCGAGTGTCACTGAAGACATGAGGTTAGTGAAAACTCAATATGGCGACTACTGGACGCCATATTAAATATTTTTTAAAATTTTTTTTTTCAATATCTATCGAGTGGGGTATCAAAATAAAGGGTTTTAAAAGGTGATTAATTATAAAAATACATATATTCAACATATATACTTAAAAGCAATTCGAAGTGACAAATTGTAAAAAACACCTACCAAGAACTAAATCGTCTGCGAAATCTTTCACATTTGTAAACTAAAAAGCTGGAAATAAAAAAAGTTATTTAAAAAAATAAAAAAAACCCGACTGCGGTAAAAAACTTAAGTAAAAAAAAACTGAAAAGCTAAAAACAAGCCCATTTTAAATTAAATAAAAGTTGGAAGCAGGCGGGACCCATACCATTTTTATTATATTTTCAAATTGAAATGGGTCCCGCCTGCTTCCAACTTTTATTTAATTTAAAATGGGCTTGTTTTTAGCTTTTCAGTTTTTTTTTTTACTTAAGTTTTTTTTTAATTATTTTTTTTTGTTATAACTGAGATGAGATTGCGACTAGATTTTGAAGGTTTTGAATTACGGGAATAGGTCTGCTTCTTTTTTTTTTGGATGGGAAATCATCAAATGACTCCTCCCGCTCTGGGTGGAGCGGAAGGGAGTGTCAGACTCTTACTGACTAAAACCCACCCGTGTTCCTTCCTTAGCCCTTTATGTTCCGGGTCAGCGGGACCCTTTGGGACAATCCCGCTGGCCCGGCACGAATTGGTCTGCTGAAGGCGGTATCTGGTGGTTTGGTTTCAATTGATCGTTGCTTCGTTTGTCAGACCGGTAATCGCTTACTGGAACAGTTTCTTTCTCCCCCTTACAAGAACCTGGTATGAGAACAACAATTCACTATTTTTAGGTTAACTAAGTAGGTAGGTAGGTAAGACGCATGCGAGTTTGTCAATTACCTATTTTTCAGAGTTTTCTGAAATAAGGAAAACCACAATGTTATGAAAGTCGTAAAAATCCAAAAATAACATTAATCGAATTCACCCAATTAGCAAATAACTTCCTATCTTGAGCTTTCAAAACCAGTACCAATACAAAGTAGGTAGGCAGTAGGCACACAGCAATGGAGAGTCCCATTTATTTTCATTGCGTCTCTCGGTATGCACGATTGTATTCAGTTTATGTAACTCAGCGAATGCTGAACGTCATTCAGTGGACGTTTATTGAATGAAGGGAAGCGGCCGTCGGGAGCGATTCGATTTGTTCGAATGAATGAATGGACTATAACTCGAAGCTTAAGTATTTTATAGAGCTGTTGGTAGTGTGTTTGTGAAGAAATAAGTGTGTCAATAGAGTTAAAACTTCTAAAATAAATAATAGCATAACATTACGCCTGTAATCTCTGACAGCTTAGGCAGAGGTGTATCTTATAGTACCCACATTCTACCAGTTATATTTAAGTCCTATATAATAGGGAGCGCGTCTATTCCCATCAACCGGGTACAAATCCAGACTCCAGGCTTCTACAGAGTAATTACTGATGGAAAACCAAACAGAACTTTGGAATTGATTCCAGGACCTCATGCTCAGCAGTACCAGCCGGTCGATTCTGTAATAATCTCACCGTGAAAACTTAGATGATGTGAATTTGTTTTTGCTAGAAATTGACACTATTGACAGCTCACTCCACGCTCACTTCACCTAAGTTTTCACGGTGAGATGGTTACAGAATCGCACTCCAGTAGACCAACGAGGCTGTCTATAAAATAAATAATGTTGATGGGATTGGTCCTTTTGACGTGTATCCATTACCGAAGATTTTTATTTTTTATTTGATTTGGGTTTGCTCTTGACTCTAGTCTAGGTCAAAGGTGACACAGACAAAGTCGACAATGGAGTGAGCTTACCCAGAAGAAGCCTGTTCACTCTCACTTTGAAGAGATTCGGGTTGTAGGCGCTCGGAAACACAGACGCAGGTAGAGAGTTCCACTCTTTTGCTGTGCGCATTATAAAGGACATTTGAAAACGCTTAGTGCGAATTGGTGGAAAAGCAACTAGGCAGGGATGGTAACTTGCAGTGCGTCTAAATGTCCGAAGGTAGAAGGGGCCGGTGGAATGAGGACGTGGAGTTCTTGGGTTTTTACAAGGTACCATATTTCGTGATTTGAGTTTTAAAATGTTTCATTGTTAGACATCACCAGTTTTGCAAATTACAAAAAATAAATCTGGATTGTTCCTTTCTACGTCTCGTCTTTTTAAATTCTTCGACCTCTTCGAGTTTAAGAGAATTATAATTTATGTTTTCTGCATTTCTTTTCAGTATTATATAGTACAACAGCTCCAAGCATTTCTCCTTTCAAGCTTATTGCAGACAGTTACTTACCGGCAGATGGACGGCGCTACCGCCGTCCACGCCCACTGCAGTAGGTACGTGCGCAGTGCCACTTAAAATCCTATTGCAACTGTGCTGAGGTGAACCTTTTAAGTAGGTAGAAATAAATATGACAACCACTTTAAAAAGAAAAAGGTAAAATAAATCAAAAAAACTTAAAAAAAAAAACACCTCAAAGTGAAATTAAACTTGAATTTCGGACGTCGGTCAGGGTCTTCTGTTTTATATTTAAAAAAAAAACACGTGCCGAAGCCTCATCCTATTTTTATAGTCGGTTAAAATGAGAGAATAAATAATAATATCTTCTCTATAGTCCAATAGCTTGTCGTAGGTTTGGATGGAAATATACATGACATACTTTTATACATGGTTTTTTGTTCACGAAGTTACAAAAGAATACTGACTCCTAAGTCACAGGGTGCCCCCTAGTTTAGGAGGCAGGGTTTTCACTATTTATGCAACCTTTGTTTCCCAAAGTTTAATGTTCCTATACGTATTGTATGAGTATGTAAATTGTATCAGTGCCTCGGAAAGCATGTTAAGCCGTTGGTCCCGGCTGTCATTCGTGGATCTTTGGACAATCGTTACGGGTAGTCAGAAGCCCGAAAGGCTGACAACCAGTCTTACCTAGGGGTATCATATTACCCAGTCACTGGGTTATGGAGGTCAGATAGGCAATCACTCCATGTAAAATACTGGTATTCAGCTGCATCCGGTTAGACTGGAATCCGACCCCAACATAGTTGGGAAAAGGCTAGGCAGACGAGACGATGTATTGTATGAGCTTTGTATATTAAGGTTTTTGTGTTAATAAACTTATTATTATTTTATTTTATTTATCTTTATCTATATATATAAAAGGAGAAACTGACTGACATGTCAAGGTACAGCCGAAACTACTGGGTCTAGGAATGTGGAATTTTGCATACAGCTTCCTTTTATATCGCAATGGAATTTTGCATACGGTTTTTGGATTTCGTTTGTATGAAAAATCTTATTCCTTGAGTTAATAAACTTGTAACTTGGCACGAATACTTATGTACCTAAGTAAATTATGAAATTTGGCATTTTTTGTCTTTAGAAACTACCCCTTAATAGTGGATTGGGGTGTTTAAAAATATGTATAGAAGAATTTAAACGTGCGGTCCGATTAACTCGAAACTCGGTATTTATACTTAAGATCAAAAATAAAAAATAACGATTAAGTTACAGGGTTTTTCAAAAATCTACCCCCAACGGGGTGAAAAGGGGTAGTTAATTATACAAGGGAGGATTTTACTGCGTGGCTTGATTACGTCGAAAATTGCTATCAAGAAATCTTCGAGTCAAGTAATAAACACATTCCAAATGATTTTTCGTAATTCCACCCCTGTGTGGTGGGGAAAAGCGAGTATACAGTTTATATGAAAAACCTTATTCATTTGGTTAATAATAAATAAAGAATAATTATTAAACAACTTTTAGGAGAATTATTATTTTAAATTATGTAACATTTATGATTATTTCTAATTTGTAATTAAAATTTGTTGACTTTGCCAATTTAATTTGTGAGTAATAATGACATTGTGTGTTGTGTTTTGTCTTATTTTTGTTTCTTTTCTCTATATTTTATTTTTATTGAATGTTAATGCTATTGTATTGTATGATCCAATTGTTGATTGAAATAAAGGAATTGAATAGAATTGAAAAATTGAATTCAATAAACTTGAAACTAAATAGATTGAGGGTTTAAAATTTTGTATGGAAGAATTTTAACGGGCGGTCCAATTAACTCGAAGCTCAGTACGTAAGACCAAAATAAATAATAAAGTATATCAGGGTTTTTAGAAAATCTACCCCTAACGGGATGAAGAGGGATGGTCAGTTTCATAGGGTGTGTTTTATTACGTGGCTTGATTGGAAAATTGGTATAAATAATCTTTAAGTCAAGCTATAAGTAGTAATATCCCAGACGATTTTTCAAAACCCCTATGGGGATAAAAAGAAGGGATACAGTTTATATGAAAAATCTTATTCGTTTGGTTAATAATCTCGAAACTTGGCAATATTTGGCTCAGTAAATAATAAAGAATGTCACTTTTAGTTTAAAAATAAACCCCTCACAGAGGATTTAGGGGGTGACAAAGATAATAGGTTAGAAAAATGTGTATCCCGCTGTCGGATTAACTCGAAACTCGGTACTACTCGTACTAAAATAAAAAGTAGGTATGTGTCAATCAATCAATCAATCAATCATTTATTTTGTTAACATAGGTATGGTTACAGATAGTTTGTTGTCTATATAATTATGTGCGCTATGCTTGCCAATATATATGGCGTACAAACAAACATAAAAAATTAAAATTAAAAAATTAAAATTAAAATAAGCAAATTACAATTAAGGTGGCATGTCAATGGATTACAATAAAAATAATTAGAATTAAAATATGTCAGGAAAATAGGTCACTACAATTTATACATAATTAACAAATAAAATCATATGTGCTTAATTAGCAGGTCGGAATCGTCATACCTCTGTTTATCAGTAGTAAACTCAGTGATGGAGTAGTAGCATCTATCTAAAAGGAATTTAAACAGAGACCTCTTAAAGGATCCCAGACACTCTTTATTTCTAATAGCTGCTGGTATACTATTATATATTTTTGGGGATGGCCCCAAAAATATATAATAGTATACCAGCAGCTACCGCATTTTTTGGCAAAAGTGTGCTAGGTATGGACCTAGCACACTTTTGCCAAAAAATGCGGTTTTATGAGAGGCAACATGAATGGTATTTTGATAACGGCGAGAGCGCAGTTTTTCAAATAAATGCAGGTTACAGCGAACAAACACTCCCATTTCATATATGTACATAGATGGTAGAGTGAGCAAACTAAGTTCCTTAAACAATGGTTTACAACTATTGTGTTTTAGGGTTTTTCAAAAATCTACTCCTACCAAGGTGGAAAAGGGCAATAAAGTTTAAGGGGTGGATTGCTGGGAAATATCGTAGGAAATGCTGTATCCACTAGCAGGAATAGCGCCACAGTGGTTCGCAGAGTACTGGCAAGCTCCAGTGAAAGAGCCTAAATGGTCTCCGACACACGCCCTTTGCACGATAACTTCCGTGTGCCACAAAGGCTGAAAAGCCGAAACAGTTTTTTAAAGTGTGTCATCCCACTCACTGGTGAACCATCACAAGAAAGGCTGAAGCTGTGGTGAGACATTGCTTCCTTACCCAAACCGTTCGTTTCACCCGCTAAAGACCTCCCACCTGGAAGTCTATAAACAGACTCCGGACCCAGGTTGGCCGAAGCGAGGAAAACCTGTTCCGGTGGAGATTCATAGACGAGTCCGCCTTGGAGTGTAAATGTGGTGCTGTTCCAGAAACGATGGGACACTTTATATCGTATCCTGCGTGTCCTGTCAGCTGCACGTTACAGGAACTGGTGGACGCTGGTGATGGCGCCAGACAAGTAGCCGAATTCTGGGCCGAGTCCATTTAGATTGCTATCGACACGCTAAGAAGAAGGAGAAGGGGTTGATTTGACTGCTTGCTTCCATTAACTCGAAAATGGGTGTCGGTCCTTGAACCAAGTTATGAACACATCCCAAACGATTTAAAAAAAAACCGGCCAAGTGCGTGTCGGGCCACACACAGTGTAGGGTTCCGTAGTAGCCCGTTATCACAATGTAGTACGATTCTGTTGTTCTTTATTCTGAATATAAAAAAAAAAACATATTTTCTTTTTCAATGAGAGTCTTTACCCGTTTATAACGGGTAAAGATTCGCATTGAAAAAGAAAATACCTCATCTTAGTCACTTTAAAAGATTAATGCTAAGGATTTTGTATTTGGTACAAAATTATCCAACACCCAAGTTCAACGACTATTACTGCTAAACTAATAAAGTTATCTTAATCGCTATACTTTTCCTTTAAAGTTCATGAAATGCACTATCACCGTGAATTTTTCCAGATTTTTCAAGCCAACAATTTAGGTTTTAGAGAGGGGGGACGCCCTACTGGAACAAAAAATTGCACTTTAAAGTTTAATATTTCGTAAATGGTGCATTAAATTGAAAAATTATTTAGCAACCCCAAGTCATTTTAGAAGACCTATTCAAGGATACCCCACACGATGGGGTAGATGACGAGAAAAATATTCATCCCCACTTCACGTGTACGGGAGCTACCCTAAAAAAATATTTTTAAAATTTTTATTTTACCACTTTGTCGGCGTAATTAATATACGCACTCCTACAAAATTACAGCTTTCTAGTACTAACGGTCTCTTAGCAAAACCTCGGACAGACAGACAGACAGAGAGATAGACGGACTTGACGAAACTATAAGGGTTCCTTGTAGGAACTACGGAACCCTAAAAAACGACTGGTTGCACTCCGGGAGTGCCGGCAGCAGTGAAAACTTGAATATTAACGTTGTGCATTTTTGATATTTTGGAATGGTTAGGGAATAATTTTGCACGAATTGCTTTAGTTATCAGTATAAAAGTACTATCATTTATGTGGTAAAATACAATATTTTATTTTTTTTATTTTTTTAAATCGTACACAAACATGACAATTTATATTACATTAAAAAGTTTATCTCTCAGAAAAATCAACTTCCATCCATAATTTCAACTTTTTAAGTGGTTATGAATTCAAATTTGGAACAATCATAACACCAAAATGAACTTTTTCATTGACAATATTTTTTATGGCCTTTATATTTACCTTTTTTGATATTTTGGAATCTTACGAATTTTCGATCAGGGTCACGTGTCATCTTACGAATCTTACGATCAGGGTCACGTGTCCTGACGCGAGTTTAACATTTTTTACCCATTACAAAAAAAGTGTACATACATCGCCGCTAAAGAAGTTTTCACTTCAAAAATTCTCACCTGTGAGAGTGAAAAGCGGGGATACAGTTTATTTGGAAAATCTGATTCCTTTGATCTAAAAACTTAAAAACTTAAACATTTTCGAAATTTTAGAGGAAAATACGAAATACACGAAGTCGCGGGCAAAGTGCTAGTTTATTATACACAAGCCAACGATGCTTTTAGTATATTAAAAGAGAAGAATAGTATTTAAAAAAATAATACTTAAAATAAAGAAAATGTGCTTATGGGCAAAAAAAAAAAAAATGTGACAAAAATATTTTGAGGGAAAATAAAAAAAATGCTATAAAAGCATGCATGGCTAAAAAGTAAGATAAGCAGCTATGCTAGCAAAAGGTACGGTTGTCAGTGAAATTAGGCTGTTTGTCAACATTTTTTTGTATTAGGCTGGTTGTGAACAAGCCTGGGGGGAAAACTTTTAATGTTTCAAGTTTCTGTAGGCAGTGTTACTTGAAGTCAAGTAAACTCAAGAGGATGGTCCACTTATTCCCCGATCTGTAGCATAAAAAAACAACTGGGGGCCTAAAAGGGCCACTTTGGCAGAATCATAAAAGGATAACATAATTGACAGTTAACCGTTAGTTAATCGTATCAAATCCCATTGGTGAAGCATTATTCAGTTATTTTTTTTTTCTGTGCTAAAATACCAATCAATCCGATCTAAATCCAATTCCAACCTCTTTGATTATACCTACGTAGTGCAGTGAAAAAAAGGAAAACACGGACTGTCTTCGCCATATTACGATTCATAATGTTATCCTTTTATGATTCTCGTAAGTGGCTTTTTTAGGCCCCCTGTTATTAATTCTCACGATCGATAAAAATCCATCGATTCTTGTCATAGACGACCGCAAGCGATCGTCGTCAAATGTCAACTACTGAGAATCGAACCTTGCTAACTGGGGTGAACCTTCTTTGACGTCATACCTACACATAGGTTTATTACATAGAATTTTTATTACAGAGGTGTAGTTAGAATGCGCTGTAGTTGCATAGGGGTTCCCCTGGCGATCCGTTTATGTAGTAATGTTCTGATAAAATCTGTTTGCACTTTTAATCTTGAACAAGGATAATCGTTACGTCATCACTTTAACCATTACATTTCATCATTCACATACACACATTACATACACACACACACAGACATACCTATGACATTTTTTCATTCATTTAGTTATTTTGTTACATTTTTAAATAGTCCTTACAATATAAGAATTAAGTATAATTAACATTTAAAAATATAAAAAAATAGTGATCCGCCGGTGTCGGGAGCAGGGTCCAAACTGCCGGTGGTTTGGGTTCCAGAGACAGGAACCTTCTCACAATGCGAGCCGTATCAAGGAATACTGCTTTCTGAATCAGGCCCTTGATCCAACCGCCTAACGAGAGCCTCGATGGATGTTACATTATTATGAGATTACAATAGATTTTTCCTTAGTTGGTTTAATAGTCGCAAGCACCACAGCTGAGCATGAGGTCCTGGTTTCGATTCCCGGGTTGAGCAAAGTGTTATTGGGTTTTCTCAACAGTAGGTAGGGACTTTAGGTACACTTCTGCCTAACCCTTCAGGAAAAACAGGGGTGATGTTATGTTATATTAATTATCAAAGAAAGGAAGAAGAAAACAAATATGCACCACATAAACGCTTGGTACACATGATGCATTTACCTAACACCATGTGGCAAGGTCAGTCCAACATAGCCTTCACTATATCAAACTGCTGAGTCAAAATTAGTTCTTTTGCATGGCGCCAAAGTAATTATGCTTATAGATTATTTTATCACACGTGGGCATGAGCTGATCATAGGTACTATAGTGTCTGGTGTGTTCCGGCCTTTAGCAGAAAGGTCTGGCTAGATATAATATTCTATTCGAAGATTCAAACGAACGTGTAACATTTTTTAATATTGTGTTTTTTTTTTTAAAGAGAGTCATTCGTATATTTGCCGTGAAACTGTAAAGTCCTTTTAACAATATAATAATTCCAAGTCTAACGTGTTCTTATTTGAGTACCTCCAAGAGGTACTATAGAGGACCCCTCAGGACCTCTATAGTACTTTAGCTTAGCATGGTTCATACTTAAGCTTAGTGAGCGCAATCCACCCTGCGTCCCACCCTACACTCCAATCCGTAAGGACGAAAAACAATGAACCACAATCCTTAAATCACCAGTTTGGAGGATGTTTTGTGAACAATTGTTCAAAATGCCGTAAAACGAGCACAAATGTGCAGGAGGTTGTCGCTTGACCAATATATTTTTTTCGATTTTTTTCCCCTATTTTTTTTTTCATTTCTAACCAAATGTTAGCCAATTCACTTATACTTTTGCCCCACCTTGTATAATCACTCGTGAAATGCAGTACATACTACAATTATGCTGAAGACATATCGTCGTAACACTAAAACTATTTACAGATGATAAGAGTAAAGAATTTGGAGTGGAAGTCAAGACGGACTTGAAAACAAATGACGAACGTTATTTGAAGTCCTACAGTTCCGGAACGGAAGTTCCTAATCTAATTACGTATTAGAGGATATTAACACTTACAACATAAGTACAAAGCAATAGTACCTACTATTGTAACTAAACAAATACTTTAGCATACGTGTAACTATTTGTATAGTGACACTTCGACATTATTAAGTGTTGAGTTTATTACGCCTATATTTACCCATTCATGCATAGGTACCTACTCTTGAATTCAAATGCAGCGATGAATATTGTAATTAGGTACTGTATCATCAAAGTGTTTTTTTTTTGATACGGCATCTGTCCCAGCCTCTGTTAAGTTCACTTCAGACATCGCTCGAGTCACAGCACATACGAGTAAGCAGAAAAATACCCATTTGGTTTTTAAGTAAATCACCGCGGATTTTTACTGCAGAATGCATGGTTGTTTGTATTTCCCCGACCGAAAGAGTGTCTGTGCCTGAAATTGGTTTATATGAAATAAATGCTTAGAGTTTGCTCAATCGTGTCTTATTTGGTAAATGGAGAAGAAAAAGAGATGAGGGCTAATAGAGAAGTATGAAAGAAGAAAACATGCGTCGCCGACCACAAATAAATTGGGATAAGAGCATCATCATCTGCCTAGCCTTTTCCCAACTATTTTGGGGTTGGCTTCCAGTCTAACTAGATGAAGCTGAATACTAGTATCTTAAGAGCCTTTACACCGTACGGCATTTCATACAAACTTTCAAGCCCTTATTTTTCGAAATGAATGAACAGATTTTAATGAAACTTCATACGCATAAGCAGGATACAAATGTCTAAAAAGTTAGTAGAGAACATTTTCGAAATGTCTTATTTAAAAAAAGATAACTGGAAATCTCTGTTTCTATGGAAATTTTAAAATAGGTCTAATTTGGCTGTAACACTATTTTTCGAAAATGTTCTCTACTAACTTTTTAGACCTTTGTATCCTGCTTATGCGTATGAAGTTTCATTAAAATCGGTTCATTCATTTCGAAAAATAAGGGCTTGAAAGTTTGTATGAAATGCTGCACGGCGTAAACGCTCTTAAGTCAAAGTCAAATCATTTATTTCAAATAGGCACATTACAGGCACTTTTGAACGTCAAGTTTACATGGAGTGACTGCCTATCTGATCTCCATTTATCGGGTAGTACGATACCCTTTGGTAAGACTAGTTGTCAGACTTTCGGGCTTCTGACGACCCGTAACGACAGTCAAAGACCCCTTAGTGACCGCCGGGACCAACGGCTTAACGTGCTTTCCGAGGCTTGGAGGGGTCTTGGTATGTAAAGATTTTCACCCATCCATGGGCCAACCATGGCAAGCGTAGCTTAACCTGATCGATCGAACCGTGCGGCTATTATTTCTTAGTCACAAGCCCCTCAAAAAATTGGGATAATAGCTAGAAATAGTCTTTAGAATAATAATAACATAAGAAATTCTTAGAGATCTTATGAACAAACTTTGACCATAAGCCCCTTTTGGGTATTTTTATCAATGTACCCAACTACAAAACAGATAGCTAAGGTCAGTTCCTGAACTGGAATAGACTGTCAAGCTGCATATACGTCACAAACAATTATAAATAGTAGAACATCATAGGTTTAGACGATCATAGTTTATTATTGTAAAACGTGGGTGTTATGGAAACGTGATGTCGTTGTAAAGGATAATGCCACCAACAGGAGAAGTTCCAAAGGTTAAGAGCGTTTACGCCGTACGGCATTTCATACAAACTTTCAAGCCCTTGTTTTTCGAAATTAATGAACCGATTTTAATGAAACTTCCTACGCATAAGCAGGATACAAAGGTCTAAAAAGTTAGTAGAACACATTTTCGAAATGTCTTATTTAAATAAAGATAAATGGAAATCTCTGTTTCTATAGAAAGTTTAAAATCGGTCTAATTTCGCTGTAACACTATTTTTCGAAAATGTTCTCTACTAACTTTTTAGACCTTTGTATCATGCTTATGCGTATGAAGTTTCATTAAAATCGGTTCATTCACTTCGAAAAACAAGGGCTTGAAGGTTTGTATGAAATGCCGTTCGGCGTAAACGCTCTTAACCTTACAAAGCATTTTAAAAGGAGACTGCAGTAGAACGTTTTCGGTCTCAGAACACTGAACATAAACAATGCGCTCGATATGTCAAACTCACAAAATGTAGCTACTATAACTTACAACTAGCTACTGTAACTACTACTAGCTGCTTCTATAATGTAGTTACTATATACATATATTAGGACTGTAACTAAATATTCTCACATTTTCAATTCTTTGTAACTTAGCAACTTGTTTTGCGATAGTTTGAACTGTGCAAGGTATACCTAACTTTTTGACGCACGTAGGCCATTTCCATGACTCATTTAATTATTCAAAATAGGCTTTAAACTGCACGGTGACCGTATCTATGGATTAATTTTTGAGTATTCTAGCTAATTCAGCATCCGTTTTGCGGCACGAGTTCCCCTCAATTCTCCTCTTCTTCTAACGGGTGTCAAAAGACAACGAAGCCGAGAGCGGAGAGTCACTTGTAGTCCCTGGTATTGTAGTAATTTTTTTGTACTGGAACCATCTGGTTAAGGAGATATTGAATTCCAACTTTTACTGACTTTTTATTACAAAAACAAGTTTTTAATGTTATAACTTATAACACAACCTTAAATACCCCCACGACCCCTGTACCGTTGCATGTACCCATACGCACAATGTTAAGTGTGCGTTACATTGCGCACAGCAAATTTTCACACCTAAAATAATAAAATAAGTCGTTTCCCAGCAATTATTTTTGTGCAATGCTACTTAGTTTGATGTACAGAATGCGTAGTTGACGGCTATGTGATGGATCTTTTTACACCTTGATAATTCATCTTTTTTGGCGTATTATTCAATCAAATCAAAATATTTATTTGCTAGAATATGGTACATAGGGTGTTACAGTGAATTTGTTTCAGCATATCCTGCCATTACATGGTGTGCAAATGTATTCACAATCAGCGATGTTAATTAATCTAACTTACTCTATTGACTTGTCTTCTAAATAGTCCTTATTGGCATAATATCTTTTAAATAGTAACTTAATAGTTTGAAAAGTATTTTTTTAATGTTTAAAAACATACTTTTCAAACTATTACTATCAGCGGTAAGTCTTGGAAACTATTTGGTAAATGATTGTAAATAATAATCGACCATTTTAGTTTTATTGGTGGCAGCCGAAGTCTATCCTTATGCCGTGTTCGGCTATTTGGCCTGTCCGTGCTCATTTCAAATAAATTGTAGTTCCTCTTAACAAAAATACATATTTCAAAGATATATAAACATGGCAAGGGTAGAATGTTAAGTTTTTGAAATAGTGGCTTACAGCTGTCTAAAAAGTGTGCACCACAAATTGCTCGGATACATTTTTTTTGAGCTTTAAAGACTCTGTCAAGATCTACTGAGTTACCCATATTACCATGCCGTATCTAAGTACGGATGATACATAACCATGGTAAGCCATCATTGCAGTATCACAGTTTACTGTTTGTCTGATTCTTTTCAAGGCGTATAAAGCGATCTATTTTGGTCAGAATTTTATCAATGTGCGTTTTCCAGTTGCAATGTTTATCGACCGTTTTACCTAAGAATACTCAATTATCGACAGAGGTCAATTGAGAATATTTATAATGAATGTCTACTTTATTTATGTTTGCGTCTTATTATTTCGTTTTATATCATTACCCATTGTCTCTTTGATCTTCCCTAAATCTTACAGGTTAGTTTGTCTTCTGTTCTTTCCTTGGTTACGTCAGTACCTACCCAGCCTACCCGTGTGGTGTTCAAGTGATGTGTCGCCGACGCCACTGCCCACATTAGATGTTAATCTTAGCCACCGTTGCGTAACAGTATGCACCCATTGTGTTAGCTTTCGTGCTTTCTGTTTGTTACCTTATTATTGGTTAAATGGCTTTGTTTGAATGGTAATGTTCGGTGGTTTGATTTAATTAGCTGAATTTGCCTTGTGTTAATTGTAAGAGTTAACCAATTGTTTAGGTGTTCCACTTTATTTTGTCGAAATTTGGTGAAGTCCAAACTATCACGGTTCTTATAAGTCTTCGATTAGCTCTTCATCTTTTGTTGACATGCAATCACTCAATGACCATGTAAATAGGCTCTTGTAAGAAATAACTAACTAATTCTAAAAACATCACTAACCCATATTTTGTTTCCAAATATGGTGTAGTCATGAACGACTGAATTCCTAGAAATATTGAAAGGACTAGACTGCTAACGTGTTGGTCCCAGATTGATATTTCGTTCGCACTTCGGAAGGCGAGGCGCGCATGCGTCAAAGTACTTGCTCTGACGCAAGTCGCTTGCCCAAGTGTGCGACTACGCCGGCGTATGCCAAATATTTGACAAATAGAAACGGGGGCTTGATACTGAGAAACACAACAAATAAACTCTTTTTTGCCAAATTTGGAGCCAATATTTGTGTAACGATCATCTTTCGCACATAAATGAGGTTAACGACGAATTGTTTGATGTGATTGATTCATAAGGTTCGATAATCATTTCCGTAAATAACGGACATTTTAGTATGTTGACTTACTAGTTAAGAACAGCCATTACCGTTTTGTTGAAGGGGGATAGTTAATTGACTGTTGCAAAAGCTGGTCAATATTTCGAACTAACAGAACTCGTGAGAATCTTTTCCTAGAATGTTTTTGTAAACAATGTGCAAACCACATCATACAATATAGAAAAGATTAACTAACACATTCAGTTTACGTATTTAACATAGATAGTCAAGATGTTAACATAATTATAGTCAATATTATTGTACTAGAATGACCGGCTAGAGAAACAGTAACACATTGAAACAATTTTAAATAAGATATTTGTTTAAGGGGCTTATATGACCTAAAGCGCGGTCACTGTCGGACTGCATAGAAAAGAAAGAAGCGCGATGACACAACGCTAGAAATTTATTGCAAAATAAGAAGCAATTATTTAATTACAAAAAAATCTATTGTTTGTTCTAAAAAAATTTAGTATGTTGCTTGTAGAATAATCGGACAAAAAATCAGAATGATTGTATGTATATTAATATGGTTTTTATTGTAAAAAAAAAGTTTTTAGAGATATCTTCATGATTTTTTTCTATCGTATCAAATTAGTTGTATTATGTTTTCAATACACTATCTACCTAGCATGTGTCCTGAAGAATATCATATATTTTTCTGAATTTGTTTACTGTAGTCGATCATTTTTTATTTTTTATTTCCTGTAAGCCCCATAACAACAAACCAGCAACAAAATGTAAATCAAACACGTGTCTTAACGTCGAATCAGGATACCCGGTAGCTTAAAAACAACACTTACCGAATCGAATCACTTTGTAGACGGATATGTGCAAATGACTTGTGATGTGCGAATGGTAAGCACAATGGGGAAACCCATGTCGTCAATACTGTACAGACGACTGCACGTCTGGTATCACTTTGACCTCGGACTGGCCTAGCGTAGTACGAAATTTCAATAGAATGAGAGGCCAGCAGATACTAGTTTGTTACCACTGACGTCCGGCCCAATGTACCAATTCATGATAATGCAAAGATCTTATCTGGATTTAGATCACGGTTCAATCGAATTTGTGGTATAGTGATCTTGCTCTGACGATAGTTGGTGATCGCAATCCTTTCATTGTGCGCTTATTGAGTTTAAGGAATTTATAAATATTTTAGAATATGACATATAAAGTATAAGATGAGGGATAAGAAAGGCTTTTCCCAATAGGCCTTCTTTCAAACCTGTGCAGATGAACAGTCCAAGACAGGAACGTTCTTATGATCCAAAAGTTTAGAGAAAATGACGTCAGCCAGTGCAGTTACTAGTGCCTTATTACTTCGAGGCGATCCTTCTACCATATCGCTGTTTGAAATAAATAGTATCGGGATATTATAAATTGCATATCAAATAAATAATCGCCTATCAATACATACTTATCATTTATATTCTTTTTTACATCAAATAACTTACTTCACTACAAATAAACGAAATGTTTAACAAAACTCAAACTGCAGATAATTCGAAATTATACATCAATATGACATTACTTTTTTCCTCATAATGCAATACAGTTAAATTTATTTTTGTACATAAATACTACATACATAGCATAAATACTGACTGCACAGCAAATTTTCCATATTACATAGCAAAATAACTATCCCAGTCGCATATTAACCAGTAAGTACAACAAAACCTGTCCATCATATTTGTCTTAATTTTCAAGAAGCCATGCTCGGCAAATTTAATGATTATTATAACAAAAAAATCCTTTTACATTGCATTTTTTCTAAAAGCAAAACAAACTGAAAAAAAAATCAAAAAATGCAATTTTATTTTAAAATAATCATTTATTGAATACAAAATATTTGTAACTCACAATTTAAAATTTTTTGCAATGGACATTAGCAATTTTATTTCGGAGAATTCAGAATTGTGTTGCAGAATACGATTAATTCTCTCGTCTTTATCCATTTTTTTTTCCGGCGGGCGTGAAACGACCAGATTATATAGAAAAAAAATATGGAAAAAGAGATTATTTTTAGCAGGCTATCAATAACCAAATTAGTTAGACGAGGTTAATTATTTAAAAAAAAATGCTTAGGTTAGGTTAAAACTGTGACCTCCTACGCACGAGCCGAGCGAGCGAAGCGAGCGGTGCCGCGGCAGCGGCCGGCGAGTGCCAGAAACGACTAGATTATATAGAAAAAAATATGGAAAAAAGAGATTATTTTTAGCAGGCTATCGAGAATCAAATTAGTTAGACGAGGTTAATTATTTTAAAAAAATGCTTAGGTTAGGTAAGGTTAAAACTGTGACCTCCTACTGCCAGAAACGACTAGATTATATAGAAAAAAAAGGGTAGTATTTAAACGCAAATCAAAAAAGCGAAGCGAAAGCAAGACCCGCTTTAATAATTCAATAAATTACAATTTTGTATCTAATTTAATATTTTTTTTTGCTGATCTCATTATGTGGTAATTAATAAATAATAAGACGACTGTGACTAATAAAATGCTGTTTTATTTAGAAAAACTGCTGTAAATAATATAAAAATAGAAGCTATATTTATAAGAAAAAGAGTTAACATGTATAATGTGCATTAAGATTATTAGCTGTGCATTGATGAAAAAGCTTTTGCTTTAGGAAAAATCGCTGTACGCTGCGAAAATAAATTGTAGTTTAGTGATATTTTGAGTTGAATATTTTGCTGTGCAATCAGTAATTTTGATGGGAATTCGGAATCTTATTGCATAGAAAAAGGATATTTTTTGATTTGCGTTTAAATACTACCCAATAGTATCCCGAACTTAGACTTAAAGCTCTAGCTTTGGTATTCCTTATTTTCAAAGGGGAGGAACATACAAAAAATCTTAAAAGTCATCGTTTCTTCTTAGCGTGTCAATAGCAATCTAAATGGACTCGGACCAGAATTCGGCTACTTGCTTGGCGCCATCACCAGCGTCCACCAGTTCCTTGTAACGTGCAGCTGACAGAACCCGCAGGACACGATATTAAGTGTACCATCGTTTGTAGTACTCCGCCTTGGAGTGTAAATGTGGTAATTTACACTCCAAGGCGGAGTCGTCTATGAATCTCCACCTGAACAGGTTTTCATTGCTTCGGCCAACCTGGGTCCGGAGTCTGTTAACGAACGGTTTCGGTAAAGAAGCAGTGTCTCGCCACAGCTTCAGTCTTTCTCGTGATGGTTCGCCAGTACGTGGGACGACACAATTTAAAAAACTGTTTCGGCTTTTCAGCCTTTGTGGCACAAGGATGTTGTCATGCAAAGGGTGTCGTGTGTCGGAGACCATTTTGGCTCTTTCGCTGGAACTTGCCATCGCTCTGCGAGCTACTGGTGGCGCTATTCCCGCTAGTGGATACAGCATTTGTACCGGGGTCGGTTTTAGGCAACCAGTAATGATCCAGCACGTTTCATTCGAAGCTGTATCCACTAGCTTTGCATGGGTAGAAGGACTCCACTCGGGGCAGGCGAATTCTCCCACAGAAAAAGATAGCGCCAGTCCAGTAGTCTTAGACTTGAAAAGTAGCAGAATAGTCATCTCACTAAGTTATTATGTCAAGGCAACGAAATAAAAAACATTAATCACAATAGAATAAATTTTACTTAATAGTAAAATTTATTCTATCTATTTATTTATTTCTTTTGTTATTTAATAATAAAAGAATGTTATGAACGTTTCCACAATCAATCAATAAAGATGATTATTAAATCCATGAAACATTACTCATTTCATCGTCGACCACTCCAGCCGTTTCCGTAAAGTGATTCAAATCTGTCAGTATGGCATTTACGATAACGCGATCTACGCTAATAACTTTATCGCTAAATATATCTATTGCTATTTTTACACTTACTGATTACAATATATCAATGAATGAAAGGCGCGTTGTTCGGACATACGTAATAGCTTACAGTACAAATAATGGCGCATCGTTTCTGACGTGAGTGTCATCAAACATACTTATCTTCAGACGTTTCCCTGTAATTCTTATAATAAGATTATCTTATCACACCAAGCAATAGGTGCTAACAATCATAGTTTGTCTATCATTGACGCCCGTTCGTGTTTTTACCCAGAATTATCTGCAAATTGATTTGTTTGATAGTCAACCGTTTACTCCGAAATGCACAATGGACACGCGTCATTGGTATTTGGCTATATCGAATTTTTGTATTTTGTTTTCCTCTGATATAGTCCTTGTCGTAACTGTCATAATAAGGTATTTTTAAATGGCTGCAAAGTGAAACGCTTACGTCAGATCCAATTGAAGAAGTTGGAACTTCATTAATGTCTCCCTAACTTACACCTAATGTATTGTAGCTGGAAATATTAAAGAAACATCTGTGCAATAAAGTGAATACGTATGTATTTTTTGTGAGAGTTTCGATACGTTTCCTATAAATAACTAAAGTAAATACATATTCCATAGATATGGTAGGAATATTGATGGCATCATTCTTACTTCGCTGGCGCCAGCGACTAGTCATGGTTGGTGATAAGTTATGTTTGCACAAACATATTGAAATGTTTTTTGTATAAATTCTTTACGTTCAGCCCAGATTTCTTGGTGAATTATTGGGACAAAGTAATTTAATAAATGCAAGTTGGTTTGAAGGAATGCAATGTAATCTTAATAGTGGCGGCATTCTTTTGCGGTTTACAAACAATATAGATGATAATGTGCTTTAAAATAATCCGATATTATGTTGAAAGTTTGTTTTTCAAAGCTTTTGAACTTTATGGTTCTCTATGAACGTAAAATATATTTATCTTCAAACAGACATGTATGTAATGTAATGCTTTCAGGATGTTGATGGGGCTGCCTCGCTTCTGTAGCGCATCAGGGATGTTTGCTGAATTGCGTGTTGCTTGCTTTTATGCATTAATGCGTAAAAGATGTGCGTCCTTGGTGGCAGGTTGCGAGCCAGTTTCAACAGCATCCTGGGAGTTATTGCTGATAGGCTGGACTACTGTACTGTAAGTCGTTGCTTCAGTACCTCAGCTGGAATGCGGAAGCAGTGATTGTTTTTTGTGTGTTTGTTGTTGATAAAATGATAAATGATTTATTTTCTATATTTTCTATATGATAAGTAGGTTTGTACAAACACTTTTACACGTCAATCATATTTTTTTAAAGTAGATGAGGTCGGCGTTTCCTATCTGACTATTCTAAGAAGAAAGGCCGAAACAAACTCAGAGGTCACAGTCTCTTTTAAAGTCCAGACAAAATCTTGGTCAGATCATGTGAAGATCATGTAGATTGGTGTCTGAAATGGTCTTTTGAGGAAAGAACCACACAGATTGCGCGGACCTGTCCAATCAGTGCACGCATTTATCAAAAATCGTGCAGCTCAACTCAGAACTTGAGGAGCTCAACGATTCGACGAACAATACCAAAGAAAGGGCATTTGGGTAGGCCGCGTAAATTACTCAAACTGCCAGATCATGATTAAAACTAACTAAGGAAAACAGAAAAAAGAAATGACCCACATAATCCTCACATTCACAATAATTAAATAAATAAAAAATAATACTTTACAAAGTAAATATTCATGTCATTGTATATATAAAATTCATCAATGTCAATGTGTGTATAAAAAATCCGGACATAATCATTGAGGACCATGTAGATTAGTGTTTGATAAGGTCTTTTGAGGAAAGAACCACACAGATTGAGCGGACCTGTCCAATCAGTGCACGCATTTGTCAAAAATCGTGCAGCTCAACTCAGAACTTGAGGAGCTCAACGATTCGACGAACAATACCAAAGAAAGGACATTTGGGTAGGCCGCGTAAATTACTCAAACTGCCAGATCATGATTAAAACTAACTATGAAGGAAAACAGAAAAAAAATGACCCACATAGTCCTCACATTCACAATAATTAAATAAAAAAAAAAGTAAATATTCATGTCATTGTCTAAATAAAATTCATCAATGACAATGTGTATATTATGAAAAATCCGGACATAATCTTTGAGGACCATGTAGATTAGTGTCTGAAATGGTCTTTTGGGGAAAGAACCATGATTAAAACGGAAACAATGACCCACATAGTCGTCACATTCACAATAATTAAAATAATGTAATACTATAAACAGTAAATATATACACTTGTAATTGTAACACTAACATAGTTGTAAGTTTATTTTATTGTTACCAACACTGTATAAGTCTCATGGTTACTCGCAATAAAGGATTTAATAATAATAATGTAGGTTTTTTTAACTCGATGTCGTCAGACGCGTGAATTGTGATACTATCATCAATCATGAAAAAACTTAATTCGCTCGCAATCAAAATGTAAAATTATTCAACCTGATACATTTATGACAGAACGTAACACGGTGTTTCTAGAAATGATGACGTCATAACGGTATTTATTCAACGGGTACTGGCCATAAATAACAGTCATCATCTGCCTAGCCATTTCCCAACCATATTCGGGTCCGCTTCCAGTCTTACCGCAGCTGAATATCATTATTTTACATGGAGCGACTGCCTATCTGACCTCTACAACCCAATAACTTACTCGATAACGCGATACCCATAGGTAAAACTGGTTGTCAGACTTTCAGGCTTTTGACTACCCGTTACGTTTGTCAAAAATCTACTGTCAGACTATAGATTGACAGTCCGGTTGTACCTAACAGTACCTAGTGTTCTAAAAATAATTTGACTGTTCATTTTAACAGTAGTTAATAATTGGTCCTCTAACAGTATTTTAAAACTATTGATAGACCGCTAATTATAATGTTTAACATGCAATTAGGAAATGTCACTGTCAATGAAAACTTAGTGGGGAGACACATCGACTGACGGAGTAAAAAAAAAACCGCAAAAAAACTTTTGGCACGCGTAAAACGACTTGTCAATGATTTTTTGTTCGTATTATTGCTGAATAATTATAATAACGGATTGTCCTGGATTATTGATGTTATATTTTTATCGATAATCTATTATTGAATGGCGTATTGTAAAGATAAAGTAATAGACTTAAAATAGGTACAATCGTTTACTATGAATTTATGTTTTTAGGGTTCCGTTGCCAAATGGCAAAAAACGGAACCCTTATAGATTCGTCATGTCTGTCTGTCTGTCTGTCTGTCTGTCTGTCTGTCTGTCTGTCTGTCTGTCCGTCTGTCTGTCTGTCCGTCCGTATGTCACAGCCACTTTTCTCCGAAACTATAAGAACTACACTGTTGAAACTTGGTAAGTAGATGTATTCTGTGAACCGCATTAAGATTTTCACACAAAAATAGAAAAAAAACAATAAATTTTGGGGTTCCCCATACTTAGAACTGAAACTAAAAACATTTTTTTTCGTCAAACCCATACGTGTGAGGTATCTATGGATAGGTCTTCAAAAATGATATTGAGGTTTCTTATATCATTTTTTTCTAAACTGAATAGTTTGCGCGAGAGACACTTCCAAAGTGGTAAAATGTGTGTCCCCCCCCCCGTAACTTCTAAAATAAGAGAATGATAAAACTAAAAAAAATATATGATGTACAATACCATGTAAACTTCCACCGAAAATTGGTTTGAAAGAGATCTAGTAAGTAGTTTTTTTTTAATACGTCATAAATCGTAAACCGCAATTTACCTTTTATTCAACCAACTCAAATATTAAAAAAATAAAAAAAAGCATTTAATTTCATAAACATAAACCTTATGCATAAACCCGGATGTTACGGAACCCTCGGTGAGCGAGTCCGACTCGCTCTTGCCCGGTTTTTATTTTAAATAAATTTAGGGGTTTTTGTCCATTATGGATATGCCAACCCCATCATATCATATGACAAAGTAAATCCACTTAGTATTAAAAAAAAATTACATTATAACTTACCTATACTAAAACTTTAATTCGTTATGAATTTATGTTAAAATGTAAACTTATTGCACGTAAGTAATCAACATAAGTACCTAGAAATTAAAAGTCCTAAGAACAGCCTTAACCCATTGACTTATAATTATATTAGTTGAGGAAACACACGCGACGGTACGGTGCGACGCGATTCAAGAACAACAAGAAGAACAATTGCCAATTGCGATGAAGTTTCATAAAAAAAAAAAACGAGTGTTACGTTGGCCATGTCTGCACGCCGGGAGCCTTTAGTCTAGGCGCTACGGTGCCCTCACCTACCGCCTGATGCAGGTCCTCACCGGACACGGAAGTTTCGGGAGGTTCCTGCACATCATCAGGCGGGAGGAAACGTCCGGGTGTCACCATTGCCAGGGTCGTCCAGAGGACACGGTGGAGCACACGGTGGAGGTCTGCCCCGCTTGGGCGGAGCACCGCCGTGTCCTCGTAGAGGCGATCGGCAGCGGCGGCGACCTCTCGCGTCCTGCCCTGGTGCAAGCCATGGTCCAGGGCGAGAGGGAGTGGGAGGCAGTCACTTCCTTTTGCGAAGCAGTCATGCTAGTGAAGGAGGTGGCGGGACGGCTCAGGGAGTCCGAAATGGTTACCGCTGGCCCGGAACATAAAGGGCTAAGGAACGAACAAGGGTGGGTTTTAGTCAGTAAGAGCCTGACACTCCCTTCCGCTCCACCCAGAGTGGGAGGAGTCATTTGATGATTTCCCGTCCGAAAAAAAAAGCCTAGTCTTTTAAAGTGAAACTGCTCAGCCAAATCAATACGAATAAATTCAAAGTGGCTTGTATGGAGGCTGAGGAAACTGTTGCGTATTTGCTCTTTGAATGCACAGGCGTCAACCAGATTAGAGCAGAAACCCTCGGGGCACTCAGATCTTTCACAGGTGTTCTTGACAGACCAGGAGTTATAATTAACTTCTGGAGAGAGGTGGGCTGGTTGGAATAACCACCGACGGCCGCCACGGCCCACACACAATAGTCCACCTGTGGGACTTCGTACGGAAACCAAACTCTCTAACATGGAAAATAGAAATTCAAAGTTACGGTAATAATTTATTTGCAGTTGCATGGAAAAAGCTGGTTCTGGATATGACGCTGTTTTTAATACCCACAGAACATTTAAATAATTGAAAGCAGTGAGATACCGACACAGCTATTTCAAGAAAGATGAAATCGGAAAGTGGAAAAGGAAGCGCGTAACCGAAAGTTACGTAGGTATCATCTAATATTAAAATAAACAGGATTTCCAGGAAACGAGGCTATATATTAATTCCGCCTTTTCGATATAATTAGTAGCAGTTGTAGGGGAAAACTGGTTATTTTCGTGTTAATTGAGTTATTAATAGGATATTAAAAGGTATATTTACAAGGCAGATGTGAGTGGAAACGACGGGATGGGATGCCCAAGGAGGACATCTCATCTGGCAGGAACATCGAGGCACAACCTGTTACCGTGGATTCAGCACATGATTTTGGACGCCCCTAGGATAAAATTTTTAGTCAGTTATTTAAAAAAAACTGGCCAAGTGCGAGTCAGACTCGCACACGAAGGGTTCCGTACCACAAGGCTAAAACGCCGAAAAAAAACATGTTTGTTGTATGGGAGCCCCCCTTAAATATTTATTTTATTTTAATTTTATTATTTATTATTAAAGTTAAAATACAACTGAGTATTTTGTGAATATTTCAAGTGCCTACCTGTAGCCATTTTTGATATCGAGCAAAAAAAGGCAAAAAAATCGCGTTTGTTGTATGGGAGCCCCCTTAAATATTTATTTTATTTTGTTTTTAGTATTTGTTGTTATAGCGGCAACAAAAATACATACTTTGTGAAAATATCAATAGTCTAGCTATCGCGGTTCTTGAGATACAGCCTGGTGACAGACAGACAGACAGACGGACAGACGGACAGACGGACAGACGGACAGACAGCGAAGTCTTAGTAATAGAGTCCCGTTTTTACCCTTTGGGTACGGAACCCTAAAAAATGGTGTTCCATACATTTTCACCGCATATTGCGCTTTTGTAGAAGACAGCTGTTTTTTTTTTTTTTGTTATTCCACAATTTTACATATCACTTACCACTGTTTATTATCTCTGCATCAACGTCATCCGAGTGCCAAATGCTCCTTGTAGCAGCGTATTTCTCTTTTTCGTTACATTCATAGAGAGTCATAAGATGCGGACAAATTCGACAAAAGAGAGCTGTGCTTAAGTGCGAATTTTCCTCGTTAAATTCGAAATAATGTTATCTGTCAATAGTAAAACCGTTTTCTTTTGTTTATTACCGAGATATAGACCGACGACCTTGTGGCTAAGTAACAACAGCCGCACCGGTCGATCGATCAGGTTAAGCTACGCTTGCCGCGGGTGACCAGATTTGCATATCAAAAACCCCTCCGTGATTCGAAAAGCATGTTGAGCAGTTAGTCTCGGCTGTGATTCGTGGATCTTTGGCAGTCGTTACGAGTCGTCAGAAGACTGAAAGTCTGACAACCAGTCTTACCAAGGGTATCGTATTAGTAACTGGGTCGTAGAGGTCAGATAGGCAGTCGCTTCATGTAAAATACTAGTATTCAGCTGCATCCGGTTAGACTGGAAGCCGACTCCAATATAGTTGGGAAAAGGCTAGGCAGATAATATTAAGTAACCGCACGGCGAAAAACTTAAAAGTACAATATCAATCTATAGGTATGTTAGTTACAAAAACTATTTGTTGAAACTAAGGTTGTTTTATAACAAATCATTTACTCGGAACAAATAACAAGACGCTTAGGTAAACGTGTGATCTTCCGTAAAGAATAAGTAAAATAAATAAATGGTCCATTCACAAAATATTACGAGTATCGTGTTTAACATTTTATTTTAAAAGTCTATAGGGTATTATGAACTGGTATTATGTTACAAGTCTTTTGTAACAAGGTGCATTTTAGAATAACTTCATTGAATAAAAGCGTTACTCATTAGATTTCTTAAAAAAATCTTGACGTTTGTAGCGCAAACAGGAACATTTATTTGGATGTGGGACGGCGATGATCATTCTCGACTGGATATTATCAAACGGTAGGCGATTAAAAATAAATGTTATCAATATACTCGTACTTAAGTCTTTTATTAGCTTTTACGAATGTTACAGTTTTGAGCAGATTCAGCTGATAAAGGCTCCTACAAAGAGGCGCGACACGCGATATAACCGGGCGCGACACAAAGGCATCGCTCGTTGCGCGACTTGCGGTGCCTTTGTGTCGCGCGCGATTTTATCGCGTGTCGCGCCTGTTCGAAGGAGCTTTAAAGCTGTCGTAGGAGTTAAATTAAAAAATAAAGCTTCTTCCTGATACGAAGACACCTGTAAATCTTCTTGTTAGCGTGGCGATGGCACTACTTGTTTGGCGCCATCACCAGCATCCATCAGTTCCTGTAACGTGCAACCTGTCAATATGAAATTTTCAATACACCACGCGTTTTACATAACACCACGCCTGTATTCCCGCATAGGTTGGACAGAAGTGTACAGACGCCAGCACATCAAGCTACCAGAAACTGTCAAATTTTCCCAATCAACTTTTAACCTTATAGTTTAGCGATAAAGTTGACGATCAATTAAGGAGGAAGCGTTAAGGTATCCCGCGAAATTCAAATTTTCTTACGTTTTTTGCAATTTGCTGGTCAATATTAAGTCATACGTTGATTAAAATATGATTCGCGGTCGTAACAAATATGTATTTACAGAATAATAATCATTACAATCAGTAATACAGCTTGTTAAGTTAGTATAATCCCCAAATGTCAAGATTTCATGAAATAGTCATTCTTGGGGATTACTAATTGGTCTTAGAAAGTTGTGTTGATGACTTTAATGATTATAATTATGTAAATACATATTAGTTACGGCTGCGAATCATATTTTAATCAACGTACAACTTAATACTGACTAGCAAATTGCAAAAAACGAAAAAATATTGAATTTCGTGGGCTACCCTGGCGCTTTCGCCTTAAAGAAATTTGACAGAGTGTATAGTAGCTTGATGTGCTGGCGTCTGTACCTAATTTGCTATCATATAATTGTGTTTTGTGTGTTGTACTATGTCTTCATTGAATAAATGTATATTATCTATAGTACCTACGCCCACATTGCGCCAGTTAGGTTTAAGTTTCATGTAATAAAGTTATTAACTTTTCAATTCTGTCGCAATAAAAAGTGGCATATACTTGTGCAGACACGTACATAGGTGAACCTGTCGCAAAGGTCAGATGGTCATTGGTCAGTGGTCACGTGACACGATAGGCCGGCCATACTGCGCAAACAATGCGCTTCACGTTTGCCTATTAACTGAGAACAAACTGAACGACGCAATTGAACGCTATTGATGCGTTTGCGCATCGGTTTTAGATGGTTTGTGTTCGTTTTGTGAGAAATTTCGGGTGTAATTCTGGGTGAAATTCAGAAAAAAAAATGTATTATTGTATTGCGATAAAAAAAATTAACGACCTGTACGGCACTGGCGTTTTAAAGATACAAACTTAGAGCATTTGAAGTGGCGAAGAATGGGAAAGATTGTTGTGTTCAAAATTAACTACTATTACTGATAAATCTCATAGATATATGAAAGAAGGAGATAATTATGCCCGATAGTTGAAAATGAATAAGAAACCGATGTCGCTAGGTTGGCCCCACCACCGTGCCACTACTACACATGTAGTTCAAGTAAAAGCAATAGATACACAGTCGCGCACCGTCTTGCAATTCATAAATAAGAACGTACTACACAAACAATTATAAACCTTAACTCATCAAACATAGCGTGGATTTACCATGCACCGTACAACTTACTCACACAAAAACATCTATCGCTATCGTTGTGCTGTGCAAAAGCCATTTATTTTACATATACGCTAGTGATGGACTAGATCGGAAAGTTATCGATTCTTCCATTCATTATTGTATTTAAAAAACATTAGGGTCATGAAAAAAAAAAAAACGATATGTCTAGAACATATTATATTATAAATCAATAAAATGTAGCTAAAAATAATGATTGAAGTAAATAAAAAATATTAACATTATTTTACATCTTCTCAAGGGTCTACCAACCGGATTTAAACGTCATATTTCAGGTCTTTTATAAACCGGGGTAAAACGGTTGACAAATTGAAAAATTAACTATAATAGCAATATTCGTTGGGCAATCGACATTGTTGTCGATAGCCTACGTTAGTGGATCTTCACAACCACATCACTATCTCGCCGCAAGACACAGCGGCTGTACCTTGCGACGCTCCGCAAGAATAAAGTATAGTTTTGTAATTTTTACATTTCTTGTCCAGTCACTGAGCGACATACTTAGGTAACGGATAAGGAGCAATGTATTTGCTGCAAAAATAGTACAGCCGCTAAGATAATTGAAAACAAAAATAACGAAGTAAAAGCTAAACATTTTACGATTTGTTATTTTTCGTGATTTGAAAGACAAATACAGTAAAATACTTTTACTTACACATGGTAAGTGATTCCATGAGATACGAAGTATTCATTTTGACTTCGGTTTTTACAGGAAACCACTGAACAACTCGGCATTTTTATAGGTATTTTATCACGATCACGGTCGAAAGCGCACTAGTTCGCGGAGACGGACATTTGCCTAGTACAGGCCCGTGCTGCCCATGTTGCGTGGACACAGACACGCCCACTTGCCACTTCTCCTATTTTTTACATTTCTACGGATAAATCTGCAAATAAAAAAAAAACACGAAAGGTATGAAAGAGGAAATTCAGGAAAATCACCACGCATTAAATGTAGTCCGCATAGAGATGATTCCACTGGACAATAGTGGCTAGAAGCACTAACAGTGGTAGCTATTCCTTAGTTTTCCCTAAAACCAATCCAAATACTTAAATAGCAATTGATATTTAAATATCACCTTTGAAAACGGTTCATGAGACAAATCGTGTCCATATTTCGATGTACCACAAGGCATAAACGTTAGTAGTTTGTCCCTATTGTCTCCTTTATCATACACATTAGCATATATTTTGAAAGGCTGCTATTAATAGCACTGGGTGCCACGACCTAATGCAAACGGTCAGGCATAAATCAATTTAACTGTGAGAATAAACCCCACACTTTATCATACATAAGTTACTCCCCGATATTACCTAAAAGTTTTCGGTTGAGGAAAATCTCTTGCAGTTCTGTTGTTCTTTCTTTGCTTATCCCGATTCATTAGAGGTCGGCTCTCCTCGTCATTCTTTGTTAGATGTTTCGGTTCGGGTTCGTCTGATGTTTCGGGGCGACTAGAATCAATTCTATTTTGTTGTAATTTTTGACGTTCATAAGTGCCTTTTATGTGCCTATTTGAAATAAATGCTTTGACTTTGACTTTGGTTCTGGGTCGTCAAGTCATTCACTTGGGCTTGCTTCAGATCGTTGTTGACTACAGACATCCGAATGAAAAGGAGTCTACCTCGCTTCTTTTTACCTGAATTCATGTAGAGGATTTTAAGCAAATCCTCTACATGAATTCATGTGATGTGTTCTTCAGGTCTTCTCATTACATGATCATACCAACTCAGCCGCAACTCTCGCAGTTCTGTTGTTGTTGTCCTTGTTCTGTTTTTTGTTCTGTGTTGTTATCTATCCTACTAATATTATAAACGCGTATATATATAAAACAAAGTTGGGTTACTGACACCATTATAACTCAAAAACGGCTGGACCGATTTTTATGATCTTTGCTTTGTTGGATTTGTCTCCGCCTCGAATAGCAGAATAACAAAAAATTCATGAAAAAAAAAAGATGGTGGTACGAAGTTCGCCGGGTCAGCTAGTTTAAAATAAAATTATGTTAAGTGTTATTCGGTTATTTCATCTGGAATTTCTCAGTTATAGGAGCCCGGAGTCTGGATTTGTGCCCAGTGATGGCAATAGGCTCGCACCCCATTACATGGGACTTAAACATAACTGGCGAAATGTGGGTGTGTTATTTATTTATTTATATACTTTATGCACAAGTTAATAAATATTGACAAAACCAAACTAATGGCCTTCAGTCACCGCAAAAACTTAACGATGAATATTCACTATGATAATAATAAAATAAAATCAAGTAAGCACCTTTAAATTCTTAGGCTTAACCATAGACCAACGCTTGGATTGGAAATCACACACTATAGAATTGGCAAAGCGATTTAGCAAATCGACGTATGCTTTATATAAGCTCGCTCCAGTCATAGGAACGGATGCTATTGTTTACAGCATACCATGGAATAGCGGGTTCAATATTAAGTTATGGCGTTATTTTTTGTGGAAACTCAGCCAATAAGGAACATATATTTAAATCCCAAAAAAGTGTATTAGGGCTATGTTCGGTTTGAAATGTACAGACACTTGTTAACCATTTTTTATTCAGTATAAAATACTGACACTGCCCTCTCTGTACATATTTGAGGTTGCGGTATTTGTGAAAACCAACCCAAATTTATTTCCCAAGCTATCTGACTAAAATAACCGTAGTCGACGACACGTCAATATGCTATGTGCAATACAGTCTAAGACAGCTCTGACGCATAAAAGTGTTTTCTCCATGGCACCAATTATATATGATCATATACCAGAATCAATCAAAATCCTAAATGTTAATTTGTTTAAAAGACATTTACAAAACTTTCTCATAATTAAAAAGTATTATAATATCTCGGAGTTCCTATCGGAAAAAGTAGGTAAGTGGGATCTAAGTATTGATGGTTTTGCAATTTTAAATGACTGTATGATTGACTTCTTGGTACTCATCTTGTTTTCAGTTTATTTATTCTTGACATGCAATTTGCAACAATCATTAAAATTAAAACGTGGTTGGACTTTTTGATAAAATAAATTATTTCTTTTTCTTATTTTTTACTTATTTAAATTGACATGTTTGTATTGTGTCCATTGACATACTTAATAATGTAGCCATTTGTAATAATGTGTACATTTAATGTAATATTACGACATTTTTTTTTTAAATTTTATATTTTTGTTTATTATTCAAATGATTTGACATTAATAATTTGTAAAATGGAATTTTAATAATACCTACTCTAATTGTGTCTGTGTGGTGCGCCGGACTTAAAGAATAACACCACCCCATACTTCCCGTGTGTGTCGTAACAGGCGACTAAGGGGCGTACCGGAGAATGGGCAGCAGCGTTCTCTATGCATTCCACCACCATAACATACTGCGATCGCCAACCCGCCTGCCAAGCGTGGCGATTATGGCAACCCCCCCCCCCCCCCCCCTTTGGGGGAGGCCTATGTCCAGCAGTGGACGTCTTTCGGCTGAAATGACTCTAATTGTTATTTAAAATTATATTAATTGATTATGATTTGCATTCTCATGTGACGGCAGAACATGGAGAACTAACTTCTATGACATTATGTCCAATTATTTACCCCTGTTTGCAAAGAAATAAATGATTTGATTTGAAGTAAAAACTGTATTGAGGCAGACTACAGGTACACCTCTGCCTAACTCTTGAGAAAATACAGGCACGATATTATGATATGTTCTGTTACGTCTACTAATGTAAGTACCTGTGTATTTGTTACTATGAAACCCCATGTGAATTTGAGCGCTAGTGGGACTTTCAGAGTTCTCAACATAACTTGACATTGTCGGCAAATGAGTCTAGCCTGAACATTTGAACAAGGTTTACAAAGTCTTGCGTAACCAACGAACTCCTAGCAAGTGGGTGACCCATACATTAGGGTACATAAATCTATTGATTATTGTCAAAAGTTTGATTAAGGACCCTACTAACTTTACTGTTGTGTAAAGTCTAGATGGTATGCTCAATACCAGGAGATATTGAACACTGGCTGACATATTAGTTTCAGTTACCAATTACGTGACACCGTGTCTTAAAATGTACATTGGAATCCAATCAAGATCAAGATAAAAGGGGAGCACCTCCCAAATGTTTATCTTTGGCACCGTCAGTAAAATTTGAATGACAATCTGAATTCTTGGATATAATTATGAAGTAGCTACACAAGTGTAATTGTAAAGTACTGTGGCGGCGAGAAATTTTATCGAAGACATATTTATATTACTTATCCGCTTATCAAGTGAAAACATTCCAAGTTGGATTCTTGAGTGTACTGGAACAGAATTATAATGTGAAAGATGTCAATAAGTACCTAATGGCAGTTTTTCGTTCCGTCAATAGTTGGAACCTGTAACTAGTGAAGGAAGAGAAGGTTTTCTACAGGCCAGCCGACGAGTAAATGCGTTCCTGATACCTGTCAGTGCGACAACTGTAGTAGTTTTCTACAGTCAGTCCGGTCGACGAGAGATTGCGTTCGTAACACCTGTCAGTGCGATAACTCTAGTAGTTTTCTACAGTCCGGCCGACGAGAGATTGCGTTCGTGACACAAGACAGTGCGATAACTCTAGTAGTTTTTCCAAAGTCCGGCCCATGAGAGATTGCGTTCGTGACACCTGTCAGTGCGACAACTCTAGTAGTTTTGTACAGTCCGGCCGACGAGAGAATGCGTTCCTGATACCTGTCAGTGCGCCAACTGTAGTAGTTTTCTACAGTCCGGCCTACGAGAGATTGCGTTCGTGACACCTGTTAGTGGACAACTCTAGTAGTTTTCTACAGTCCGGCCGAAGAGAGATTGCGTTCGTGACACCTGTCAGTGCGACAACTCTAGTAGTTTTGTACAGGCTGGCCGACGAGAGAATGCGTTCCTGATACCTGTCAGTGCGACAACTCTAGTAGTTTTGTACAGGCTGGCCGACGAGAGAATGCGTTCCTGATACCTGTCAGTGTGACAACTCTAGTAGTTTTCTACAGTCCGGCCGACGAGAGAATGCGTTCCTGATACCTGTCAGTGCGACAACTCTAGTAGTTTTCTACAGTCCGGCCGTCGAGAGAATGCGTTATTGACACCTGTCAGTTTCACACAAATTAATACATGTTTTGCGAATTTGATCTTTATTAGCTACTAGAATTGTCGCGATGTGTTGTAAAGATCAAATTCGCAAAACACGAATTCGTTCGTCTGAAACTGACAGGTGTCAAGAACGCATTCTCTCGTCGGCTATACTGTAGTGATTCTATAGTTTTATTTAAGTTTTACTCCAGTCCGTCAGGCATCAAGGCTAAAGACTCCTCATACCAATAATCCTCCTTTCTAAAGCCGTCTAACATTCGATCCCTCAAACAAAGACATGCGACACCGTAGCTTCGTCAGTTCAAACAGCTTCTAGACTCACTTTGTTTTAGTGCCAGTTAAAACCTCTGGGAAAGACGAGACAGAAAATATAGTGATTTGTAAAACGTGTTAACTCGCCGATGTCGTAAGAGACTTAGGAGCCACCATTTATTATTTTCGCAAGCTGTTTAATTCTATGTGTATTGTGTAATAGATTTGTTATTTCATTCCTGTTTGGTTTGTGGTCAACTTTGAAGTAGTATCTTGACTTGTACAACCAACTAAAGGGACTGCAGTTGCCTATATTTTGATATTCAGTTTTAGGTATATGGACCAAATAGTTTTATGACAAGTAATTGCTTATTTGTTATATCTAGCCATGCTATGCAGTTGCTTTCCGTACAAAGTTTAAAAACTCCTAGACAGCAGCAGCAGTTTCAATACAGCTGAAATCGTTTACCATAACTCTAAGCTATAAAATTATATATTCACAAAATAAGTGTATCAAAATACATCACACTAATATTATAAAGGCTAAAGTTTGTGAGTGTGTGTGTGTGTTTATGTTTGTTACTTCTTCACGCTCAAACGGCTGGACCAATTTTGATAAAATTTTCTGGACACCCTGGATTAACATATAGGCTTTTTATCCCGATATTCCCACGGGAACGTCATTTACGCGGGTGAAACCGCGTGGCGCAGCTAGTTGGTAATTAATTACATTTCAATAACAAGTTTTCGCGATATCACAATATATTGATATTTTTCTGGCACCTGTGCCCAATAATTTACGGAAGTGATGGTTTCGCTTTTTACATCTTATTTGTAGTCATTTTAAAAGTTTAATATACATATTAATTAACATTATTAGAGCTATAAAACGGTTTGAGTGCTATCAAACTTGTGTTTAACGTATTATTCATCATTTTTGCTGTATATAATTAAATTCGGTGACTCAGACTGTATGAATATTAAGTTGTCTATCCGTGTGTAAATTGATCGTTTTCTTTATCATCTCTTTAGACCGTCATGTCAGTGTTCACCTTTCTTATCTAACATAAAATACCCCATAAAAGAGGTTTTCAGTTATTTCAATGTGGGACTGATTTTTTAATCAACATATCATTTTTAGTCGTAGAATAAATATGACGTTTCACAGATTTTCTATGGAAGAACTGGCAAATATTCAAAATTATTCCTCGGATAAAATTATGTGGCGTTGGAAAAATCAGCCCTTAATTGAAATACCTAACTGAAAACCTCTTTTAACCTTACACTTTGTCGCCGTTTTTTTGTGAAAATTAATGGGTGCAGCTGATTTTTATTTCGCGATTTCAGGTTGGTTTCAATAGTAAAAGTTGTTGGAACCATGACTCCAAAAGAGGATTTCAGTTATTTCAATTACAACGTGTAGGCGCCAAGCCATTTATACTTTCCCATGTTCTACCGCCGATAAAAAAACGGTAGTAGTAGTACCGATAAAACCTCTTCGATTTGGAGTAGATAACTCCAAATCGAAAAGCTCTGAAATAGGTTAGTAAAGTAAGTACGTGATGGATGTTAACCTGCCCATCCTCGCTAGGTGTAGGTTATTTTATTACAATTCTAAAATAATCTTGTATTGCATCACTTATGAGATAAGACTTACTTTTGTATTATTTTTGAAGTGAAAACTTCTTTAGATGTTACCGACACCGCGCTATATTCGGATGTGTTCGGCTGTCCTCGGGATGTACTCGGGTTTAAATCCGATATGTCAGTGAGTGATGGTAAAGTATTCTGTTTGTGTTTTGTTTTCACTTCTGTCAAATCTATTTCTTATCGCAATCCACCTGTATTAACTATATATTTGTAAGTACCTATATGAGACAAAATGGCAGTTTATGAAACATTTATAAGTCGAATGCCTATTAGTGACTCTGAGTATTAAACTGTTAAATGACATGTGCCTGTTTTAAAAGCGTCTTCTTACTGCTGCATAATAATTTTATACCTTGTCATTTTCACTGCTATAAAACGTTTGTACCAGCCATATCCACAGTCTTTTGAAGAACCATAACACTTTTTCAATTAGCTTTACATCATCAACCCTGGCTGTAACACTTTATTCTCTCAGTCTAAGATAGCTCTCTGTGATAGCTTTAGCCCACCTGTTATTAAATCTTCTTGCAACATGTCATTCATACTCATTACTTTAACCCTGATATCATCGTTCATAAAAATGTAAGCACTTCTTAATAAAAGGTTTCTTTTCCTCTTTGTACCGCATTCACAAATTCAGAAGCCATCATCGGCACATCGGCCCACATTCTCATTTACAGCTAATGTTTCTTTACGTGTTTTAAAACGGGTATAATGTTCGCGATATTAAAAGTCCATTTCCTTAAGCACCCATTCCGCGGCTATGTCTCATCGCCTCCCATCCTTAATGGCCTTGTATGGCAATATCTGTTCTAAGTGAGTCAGCAGAAAGGGCTATTTGTGAACGAACAGTCTTGCGGTTAAAAACTACGTAAATATAACAATAATCGTCATAGTTACTAGTTTTCAAATTAATTGTTTGTTTGTTAAAGTTGTGTGAAACGTTGACTATTTTTAGATGATTATGAGGTTAAAGACGTTAGGAGAGAAGTATTCTCCAAACATGTTGATTTTTATGATGGAATAATAAACCATCTCTGAAACTTCTTAAATGCACGCGTAGTGTATCTGAAAAAGTGCAGTTACAATAAACGTTCGACTTACATATTACGGATCTTTGAACGCGTTCTTCCATTTCCATTACAATTAGAGAGGCAATAATTACGGAAACGGAATGCCGAAAACAAATCTATTCTTATAAATAGGTAGATGTTAGATAAGAAATACGAATAATAGTGTGAAAATCAGCACATTGAATCGTAGGCCGGACATCCTTTATCAAAAACCCAAATACAGCAGAACATTTAGTACATAATAAATGATGTTAATCCGTTGCCAATGTGCCAATTGAGGGGAAACCCGTCGATGGTACATGCGACAACTTACCTAGGACGTAATTATGTAGAAGTGATACAGTAGGTACATAGAACTAATATGATGTTTATCTAACAATAAAATAAGTGGTACTTGGATTTTATGTTATACTGATGCTACTATGGTAAGAATAAAATGGATAAAGTACAAAATACTACAAGTAATATTTAAATATTTGACGGCGCAACAAGTGGCGCCGCCCGCCTCGTTTTGTAATGAAGTTACTGGAATAACCGAAAAGATCGGATATTAATGACACTGGGTGGTGAACACTGACCTCTATCATATAATGTATAGTACAGGTCAGTGGTGGTGAAAGTCACTCTATTAGCAGAGCGTCGCTTCGATGGTTGTATGGCGGCTGTCTTCAGATGACAAAGGAAGATGTCATAAGCCGCTATTGTACCACGTCCACGAAGAATTGTTATATTCCCGCACAACCCTGATGATATTCATGCTACTGAACCACTAATACGTTGACCACTTCTGGTAATCGAACTCGCATAGGGAACCCATCCTGCGCCGTTATATTCAAACATATTACAATCTCACAGATCTAGCTTTACTATTAATTATCCAATAATGGTAATGTATGTAATGAATCAATGCTTCATCTCCACATAAAACCATCCGATCACTCAGATTGTTACTCCCGGATTTAGTGGCCACTTGGACGACTAAAGTCTCTAATTAGTTCTGCTGTTGTCAATCTACTAGAGCCGACAGCTTCATCAGTCCAATTGAGAATTAGTTCCAGTAAATTATCCACTAAACGCATAAGTTGACGAAAACGCCATGTTTGGGCATGAATTGGTCAACCTTTTTTTGTAATTCTTATTTTATTTGAGGGCATTTTAAATTATGCTCGCGTAGATCAAATCCGTTGTCCATTCTGTTACAGTGTACTCTTGATTCTAGGATGATTCAATTGATAATGACACAGTTGCCATGGTAACTCATTTTGTAGGTACTTATGGAAATCTTAACATATGAGTCATGATGAAGTGTTCCATGAATATGCACTTGCACTGGTTAGGTAGTTCACGTGGGCGCTAAGTAAGACCTCAAAACTAGTTGACAGTTCAAAGCATTACCTGTTTCGAGGTTTTAAACGCAGTTAAGTCATTGTGTTGCCTAGTGCAAGAGAGATTAAAGATTCTAGACTGTTCTCTTACTAAATCTATTTGAAAAGCCGTTAAAATGGCCGTCAAAGAATACATAACATTACGCCTTTTCCCTCTAAGGGTCGCGTCGTTAGTAACTTCAGAATAGTACGTGCTATGATTCTAACAAAGTCCCTTTGCGGCTTCGAATGAGTTTAATTTATGTAAATATGCTGTTCATTTTATTAAGTAGGTACACAATTCTGACAAAGTTGCCGCACTAAACATACAGTGACATTTACACTCAAATGCAAATAAAGTATTAAACCTGTGTAGCTGTTGAAAATCTATCAACTGTCATGCGACGTGTGAACGCAGGTATACTTTGTAACAGTGTAGTGACAACCAGATGCAAATAAATACAGTGTCGGACAAAATAATAAGGCACGGTGGCGATATCGTAACACAACTAATAAACGGTAATTTGACACGACAAGTCAATTACGAGCCGACATAAACACGTATCGGCTTCGACGGAGTTTCGCTTGTAATGCCAGACGTGGGAAACATTTTTTTTTCTGTTTTTGTTAAATAGTTTTTATTTTAATGTTCCGGAATTTGAAAGTTTTAACCTTTTCAAAGTTCCAATGGACAGAAAATTACTGAAGAGTTTGTGCTTCACAAAAGCCATTCGACTCTTGCATCTACTGTAAATTATAAATCAACATCGATCGAAACTTTTAATTGAATTCGACAATTCTCATTAACTTCAATAAACCACATGCCATAGCATACTAACTACAAGCAATTACACCTTTTAATGATATAATTAAACCATCCCGACCTCCAATGACTTTCTCGAAAGAAAATCCTGACCTTTCCGTTCCGAAACTTTCGCTTACTCTGAAGTATTTAATTAAGCCGACCGATATTGAAGGAGTCCGTCCATTACGGAGTTCGTCTCATTAGCTCAATATCAACACGTCTTATGCCTTTAATAGATATATAATCATGCATATTATTTAAATTGCTTGACAAATTACATGTCGGTACCCAGTTGTACCTGCCCAGTTGTCGGTTAAGTTTCGACTTGCATTTCTTGCAAGCTTCGAGATGTTATGGCGAATTACTGAGAGTGGGCACAACCGAAGGGCGATTTTTTTAAAAGATTGTTTTAGCCGTGTATTTGGTGTGTTTTAAAGGTTTTCGGTTAGAAAGGGATTGACTACCGAGGTGACAACTAATAGAGAAGTATGGAAGAAAAACACGTTACGCCGTCCTCAAATAAATTGGGATAAGGGTTGGAGATTTTTTTTACTCCTTCTTTTTAATGCAATCTGTCCTGAGACATTCAGCAATAGGTAGGTGCTGGTTTCCGATCTTGCGGTATGAAGCCTCTGCCCCATCCGATCTATACTACAGCTCCTTCATGCTGGTTGTAAGTAAGTCTTAAGGGCGATTTTTTTAAAGGGTTGTTTCAGCCGTGTATTTGGAGTGTTTTAAAGGTTTTCGGTTAGAAAGGGGGTGACTACCGAGATGACGACTAATAGAGAAGTATGGAAGACAAGGCAAAAACGCCGAAAAAAACATGTTTGTTGTATGGGAGCCCCCCTTAAATATTTATTTTATTTTAATTTTATTATTTATTATTAAAGTTAAAATACAACTGAGTATTTTGTGAATATTTCAGGTACCTACCCGTTGCCATTTTTGATATCGAGCAAAAAAGGGCAAAAAAATCGCGTTTGTTGTATGGGAGCCCCCCTTAAATATTTATTTTATTTTGTTTTTAGTATTTGTTGTTATAGCGGCAACAGAAATACATAATTTGTGAAAATTTCAACTGTCTAGCTATCGCGGTTCTTGAGATACAGCCTGGTGACAGACAGACAGACAGACGGACAGACGGACAGACGGACAGACGGACAGACGGACAGACGAACAGACGGACAGACAGCGAAGTCTTAGTAATAGGGTTCCGTTTTTCCTTTAGGTACGGAACCCTAAAAACATGTTGCGCCGACCCCAAATAAATTGGGATAAGGATAGGAGATTTTTTTTACTCCTTCTTATTCATGCAATCTGTCCTGAGACATTCAGCAATAGGTAGGTGGTGGATTCCGATCTTGCACGGTTTGAAACCTATGCTCCATCCGATTGATACTGCAGCTCCTTCATGCTGGTTGTAAGTTTGGTCTTGGGGAGCCCTTCTTTTCAGTCTTGTAAAGGTAACTGGATTTGTCACAAAGGGCAAGAGAATGATGATGATATGGTGTGTTAAGAAGATTTTAATTCTAAAGCAGATACATTATAATTGATTAGAAGATGGTACCTACTTGATTATATCAAGAACTAGCAGCGCCCCGCGGTTTCACCCGCATAAATGTCGATCCCGTGGGAATATCGGGATAAAAACTTTCCTATGTCCTTTCCCGGGACTCAACAATCTCTATACCAAATTTCATCTAAATCGGTTCTGCGGTTTAAGCGTGAAAAGGTAACAGACAGACACACTTTCGCATTTATAATAATAGTATGAATTTGTAAAAGGGTGTTAAGTTTTGCAAAAGCCACGAGGATTCTTTTACCTTAATTACCTTGTTATAGTATTCAGCCAATGTGTCTTCGATATGAGTAGAAGATATGAAGGGATAAAGAACTCAATATGTAGGTATTTTAAAACTTATCTGAAAATACAAACTACTATTTCTCATTTTCAAAAATGATTCCTGTCAATCATTCAATATCAAATTAGTTTTACTATTTTCATCGACCAAAGCTGATTGCTATGAAGGATGACATGAAAGCCAATAGAATGCCATTGAGGTTATTAAATACTGCACAAAGTGGAAGATATTGTGCTGCAAAGCGGATCATGGCCACAGTTGGGATATATCATAACAGGAAGAATATGTTTTTAAATATGTTTTCTAAAATAGTGTGTTGTTGTGTCTGGGTGCTAACTCCTATATATCTCTGGCTTTGTACTTATTGAAAACACGTGGATGGAATAACTAAAGCCCTCGTAACAATTTCTTTCAATGCTTTAGGTGTTCGATTTGTGTCGTATATCGTCGAGAATTTTTATTGGTTTTCTCATCAATATTGAGGTGTGCTTACAGAAAACCTGCCACAATATAACCTCCACGACCAAATCACTGGTCAACATCTATATCCTTTAGTCTAGCTATCGGACTTTCTAACACCTTCTCACTACATATTTGTCAGACTGATAACAATCAACAAATCTACACCACAAATTATTTTCATAATATTTATTCTGATTATCATCTCTAAATGAATCCGCCATAAAGTCCTTAGCTCTCAGACACGAGTCGCCAATTAGTAGTGGGTACCTACTAAAGGAAAATGTGGCCGCCGGGTAAAATTACGAGACTATGGGTAAGTACGTACACATATGTACGATTGTACGCGTGAGTATTTGAGCGTCCCGATCTCTCGAGCTCCTGACGAAACGAGTTATAATGCTCACAACGCTACTACAGTGCGTGGTGCGGGAATGGAACTGAGCTAAGTTGGAAGAGTCTATTATTTTACCCGTAAGGTTCGGTAACTCAATGGTCTATTTGGTTGAAGTTATCAGAGATATGAGTTTAAAAAGTTCTTATGTTTGTGACCGCACTCCAAAAATTGTTTACGTTGGGAAAATTTTACATCACTGATGTGTAATTTACTTATTGTGCGACCATATTTAAGAATGATTAAATGAATATTTGGGAATAAAATTGATAAGAAATCCTATAGGACACACAGAACAACAAGTGAACACAGTTTTTCTACCACTTATATACTAAGCAGGAACCATTTGGAGAAAATGCTATTTTTTTTATAAGTAATGGAATGTTCAAGAATGTAGGGCTTGAATTGATTGTGATGTAACAGGCTAAAGACCGTCATCACGAAAGGTCGTGGGAGGATCTATAAATACACTTTCGTGGAACGTACCTGGAATATTGTCGAAAGTGTTTAGATGTATCATAAATATATGATGTATCATAATACCAGTGGCGCCATCATTTTGTTCAGTGGAAGAAATATTATTTATAATCAACAAATAGAAAAGAATTGATGAATGATTTTTGTTTGGATGCTGAAAGTCAAAAGCGATTGAAGATATTAATAGGAGTAAAACCACTTCTAATGTTGGAATCGTTCATCGCTTTATATTAGGCCGCAATATTGTCCGGAAAATCCTTGTTAAAAGTGAGCAGAAAGAAATATGGGTTAGCAACAATAAAATCCCACTGTTGACCTGAGATATATACCATACTGATTTGATATATTCTAGGATGCATTTAAATTAACCAGAAGTGTACCTGCATTAATTTCTAAACTGAAAGTTTGAATCACATTTGTAGAAATAACACAGGAAAACAAGGCATCAGCCGTAATTGCCGACCTACTCCGCAGCAATAAACCGATACTAGCGAGAAGACAAATTAAAGAGAAAACTATTAGCAGTCAGAACCTGCCTACGTAACACTGAGCGGCCGTTCACATGGAGCTGTCCTGTACGATATTTTAAGGCAAAAAGTTGGGATTACACGTCCTCATTCAACTGTTGAGATTGCTATGTGATCGCAAAATAAAGCCCTATTTACTCGATGGAAGTAGCTTGCCTGCGGCATACAATAGAATTGAAGCAGCAAATGTCTTTCAGCGTCTAAACTCTGTTTACATGGTGCCACTTATATTGTTGCCTCAATTTATTGTATGCCAGGTATGCAATTAATTCAAACCATGTAACAGGCTTTATACAGTAAAATATCGTACTGATCAGCGCCGTGTGAACGGGGCCTGAGCGAATCACACGCAACATCACCTGTTCACTGAGAAACAACAAGTCTTCCACAAATCTCTCGTCACCGCACATTCTCTACGTTTGTTTTCACTGAAGCTTTTGACACCGAAAACATGTTCGCCATTGAGCCACTTTTCCATTGCCATCAACCATACGTGAAGGACGTCTATGAAACTCATTCACCTGACGCCTGATGGTAACCTATTTTGGTATGTAGGTCGTCAAAAGTTTTGAGGAAAATCTGATCTTTTAGTATTAACCTACTGTAAGAATTTGCAAAAGCTTTAGTTAGGTCTAACAATAAGACGATTATGACACCTGTGCGAGCTAGATTACGCAATTTCTTTTATTTCTTAGGCACTTACCTTATTTATTTGTATTCCAGTGTTTTTATGCAAAACTCTAGCATAAAGAGCTATAAAAATTTCTTAAACATACAAATACTCGGCCTCACCGCCTACGATTTTGTTTGGCTCATATCTTAAACATTCGAAATAGGTTTTTCGCGTTTATTGTTTCTTCCACGTGCCGCTGTGATCATGTGCTGTGGAGTTATTTATGAGTTTATTATTTAGTCTGCTGCAGCGGCTTCAGACGGTACAGGTGATATTGTTCTAATATGTGATTCTTCTCAGAGAACCATTACGTCTTGCACAACATCAGCTGTTACAAGTTGGTATTTATCTTACTTGGTACTTTAATTCACATGAAAATCTTTAAAATGACTCTATGAAAAATTCACATTCTCACTGTTTACTGTTACGTCTTCTTGTCTACTTTGGGGTAATTGTATAACGCAGACAGGTCAACAATTTTCTTCAAAATCCTTCTGTTTGGGATTACCAGTGTGTTACGCAAGGGTGTGTCTCATATCTTATAAAGTTATTTGGTTTATTTTCATTTCAATAACGTTCGCAAGATATAATAAACGTAAGATATACCAACTTTTGATATAGTTTCTTTACATATACTATGGATATAACGTTTATTTATTCGAAAATCATTAGGGCTATCGTTTAAAATATATATTGATACCGTATGGTTAACACTAGTTAGTGACAGAAACAAATCGCTGCAAAACCGACTCCACGTTGTCTTGTCTGCCCTACCCCTAGAGTGTAATTTTAGCCCACGTAGGCGCGGAGGGGCGAGGTGGCCCGCGAGGTGGTGAGCGTTAAAACCATCTGCGACGCCCCGCAGCACCGGAGCCGTGACAGAAACCATGCTTGCTGCATGTTGCATGCTCGCTTGCATACTGCATGCTTTCTTGCATACTACATGCTTGTTTGCTTGCTGAATGCTTGCTTGCATGCATGGTGCGGTGCATGTTGTCGTTATGGTTACCGCCCCGATTCAGAGCAATCCGACTCGGATTGATTAGGTTAGAAGGCTAGCCTTCGTGGTTATTTTTTTTATAACCACCCATAGGTATATCAAATGATTTTATATTAATTGTCTGTTATGCATATAGGAATTAGTTACTTTAAAATGATATCAATATTTTTTTTTATATATATATTTTTTTTTTAACTGATCATTATATCAAATAAAATTATAGGTTCAGTTGTTATATCTTGTAAATATTTAACAACTGAACCTAGAGGGTTTAATTACAAAACCTGGAATATTTATATCATATATTACTTACGCGTTACGCAATTGGGGTGCTGGTCCTTCAACCTTTTCTTTACAGTTTATTATATCGTCCGCTATTCATCTTTCCACCTCACGACCTTTGGGAGGAAGCTTTGGATAATACTATCGACGAGTTCTTTGTTCCGTTTGATATCAATGTTGCCATTCTGGAAGATGTTATTTGCCATCCTATTCCTAGTATTATCAATGTTGTCATGCAGGAAGATGCTACTGGCTATCCTGTAGTCATAAAATGTAAATGTGATTTTAATAACACTTAACGTATGGTTTCTCATATATACTACAGGCAATCTTACACAATTGACACCTTCATCGCTCACCGGAGCTACTTTCTTACTCTGAAGAATAATTTTGCGACTAGAGTTTGTTAACATCCATTTAGTTGCTAACATGCCACTTGCCCTTTAGGCGAAATCGTTATTGCCAATAAATAATGCTAATGTGCCAACGTTAATTGAACTAGCAATACGATATATGTTGGCAAGTGTTGTTAGTTAGATTCTTAAGGAGGTAGAATTAATGGGAAATGTGTAAGCGTATGGTCGTAGGCGCAAGAGACACCCTTTCACTGCTGGTTTTGAGGCAACATGCGACAATGCTGGCTGGTAATTGAAAATTCATTCGTTTATGAGCTTTTGAAGTGTTTAACCGGTTTTGGAATAATAGTTACAATGCCCGTTTTCACTAGGTGACACCTAAATTAATTCCTAATTGCTCAGCACAGCGTCAGTGTTGAAAGTTCAACAGTGCAATTATTTAGGCATTCAATTAGGTGTTTCATACAGTTAGTGAAAAGGGCATAAGTTTCAGATTCTCTTCCTAAATTACAGATTAGATTGCCAACCATCTTTATAAAATCTTAGTGAGAACAAACGTTCCCATTAAGATTTTTTTATTTTATTTAGCTTAATTAAGAGGAGTTAAAATCTTATCTATAGTCTCTTGAATCGCAATAGACTGGACTGATGCAAAGCTTTGGTAGCGCGTTGAAATATATTCAGAGACCGCCTTGCGATATTATAGCAACCGTTTTGCTTAGGTTGCGGATTATCATCAATCTCTCTAGCCACTTTATCATTTGACCATATGCTGCGATTCATGCGCATGCATGCACGACTGTGTCGCAGCAAAAAGTCGTCGTATGCATATGCCCTGCGGTCACAAATGGAGATCAGCGGTAACCGATCAGTACCGTTGCAAACAGATACAGTAGTAACCTCATACGTCAGACTACTAATGCTAGAAACTCATGAATATAATCGATCACATAATTGATTTCTCATCGACTTTTTTACCGTTCTACAACACAGTTTTGCTGATTTATAGTGGGCGTCCACACGTGTTTTGTGTAGTGAATCATTATACCATTGTTACTTTACTAATGTAATTTGGCATTCGTCAATACCCATATCATATGATCATTAATCTAAACGAAACTGTCCAAGTGTTTCGCCAATATGACAGTCTTCCAAATCTGAAGCGTCTTAAATCGCGCCGGGGTCATTTGAATTTCGACTTTGTTGTTCTAAAATAAAGTTTGGTTTCGGTTGTTGGGTAGAAAGTGACAAGAATGTAAATGAGAGTATGGTATCGGCACCTGTGAGTCTGGTCGGCTGGTGACGTCAGAGCGGAGTAATGTAGCTTGACGATTAAGCCTCCAATCAAGGAGTCTATAATACGTTTTTGCGAGTGCCGCATTCAATTTGTTTTGATTATGATTAACTTGCGGCTACTAGTTGTGAGGTCGAGTTTCCATTTGATATCACTTTTGTGTAGTTGATTTTGAATAAAAGTGAAACTAAGTACCTTAGTTATACTTCCTACTAATATTATAAATGCGAAAGTTTGTGAGGATACTCTTTCACGCAAAAACTACTGAACGGATTTTGATAAAACTTTACAGTAATATAGCTTATACATCAAAATAACATTTAGGATACTTTTTATCCCGATATTCCCACGAGATCGACACTTATGCGGGTGAAACCACCGGTCGCTGCTAGTCTTTTATGAATAATTTAGAGATTTAAAGAACCTTAAAGAACATAATTTTAAGATTCAGTGCAGAAGTTTTCTTCTTGGTGCAGCTTTTAGGTTTCTATAAGACTAATAGCCATCATATTTGCCATTTACACTTAGAATTTCCAATTCTTGACGACAGCAACCTAACCAGGCAAAGGTACAGGTCTAGGTTAGGCTATTATAGAGGTATACTTATGCATGTAGGTGCACCAACATTATGCTATATGCTATTCATTCCGAAGTAGGACGAGCTATTTGCCATTCACTAGACAAAAGTTTCGAATTCTTGGCTGTGACACTGTGTCTTGGAATCATTGAGGTGTTATATCATGAGACATTCAACTGTTCGTATGTAGTGAAGTGATGACATCATTCTCCATTCACTAGTTCGCTTGCCAAGCATTGCTTTTTGTTGTCTAGCAATATACCCTGGGATCGTTTGTGTTGACTTAGAAATGGAGACTTAAAATAATCTTGAATTGTGGAGAACTGATACTTTTTTGACAAGTTAGGTCAAATGGCCTGTCATCTTGAGCAGTCTCTGTATGAGAATAGCATATTGCTCTGCAGAGGGACAATAATAGGGTGTTTCCATTTGATCTAATCAGAACCTTATTAGTAGGTAATAAACATACCTATACGTTGGATCATAATAATATGTCATGGTTTTTATGTAAAACTTGTCGATCAAGATAATTTTAACAGCTTAAAAATAAATAATCTACTAGAGTAAAACTAAGCAAACGTTCCTAATGAGTTTAATTAGTTGGAGTAAAATATTTGCATATGCTTGTACCTACTATTAGTTCTTTAATTTCGTCACAAGTTTTTTTAACGTATTTTCATGAATGCATGATGCATGTCATATCTTAAATACATTCGAGAAAGCTTTGGTACGGTCTTCAAGCATGAAATATTAATTTATTATGGTTTTAAGTCAATAATAAACTATACATGACAAATAAAATCAATTTACACGCCATTTAATTACAAGAGACATCCTATACGTAATGAGGTGTAAATTACAGCTTATAAAATATCCGGCAGCTTATAGTAGAACGACTATTAACGATCATACTTCCTATTCGCTCATTAGTATATTCGTGATTTCACTTGAAAAACCGGCCAAGTGCGTGTCGGGCCACGCACAGTGTAGGGTTCCGTAGTAGCCCGTTATCACAATGTAATACGATTCTGTTGTTCTTTATTCTGAATAGGTAAAAAAAAAACATATTTTGGTTTTCAATGCAAGTCTTTACCCATTATAAACAAGCAACTACTTCATCTTAGTCACTTTAAAGGATTAATGCTAAGGATTTTGTATTTGGTACAAAATTATCCAACACCCAAGTTCAACGACTATTACTGCTAAACTAATAAAGTTATCTTAACCGCTATACTGTTCCTTTAAAGTTCATGAAATGCACTTTCATCGAGAATTTTTCCAGATTTTTCAAGCTAGTAGTTTAGCTTTTAGAGGGGGGGGGGGGGGGGACGCCCTACTGGAACAAAAATTTGCACTTTAAACTTTAATATTTCGTAAATGGAGCATTAAATCGAAAAATAATTTTAGCAACCCCTAAGCCATTTTAGAAGACCTATTCAACGATACCACACACGATGGGGTAGATGATGAAAAAAATATTCATCCCCACTTCACATGTAGGGGAGCTACCCTAAAAAAAAATATTTTCCAAAATTTTATTTTGCCACTTTGTTGGCGTAACTGATATACGTACTCCTACAAAATTTCAGCTTTCTAGTGCTAACGGTCACAGAGATTAAGCGAGGACGGACAGACAGACAGACGGACGGACAGACAGACATGGCGAAACTATAAGGGTTCCTAGTTGACTACGGAACCCTAAAAACAAAAGGACGTAACAACCTTATTAACATCGAACCTTATTATAGAGAAGCTAAAGTTCTGATTTGGGTGTGAAGAGTGTTTCGTCAACCCAAGATCGTGCAGTAACGCAAGTGTCCACGAATTTTAGGCTCGCTATACAAGTTATGCCCCTAATGTTCATGCATTTGAAATGCGTTCTGTATCCGTCCAAAGTGTAAAATAGGCTCACTATATTAAATGGCGGCCGAACCCACTCCACACCCCGTTAACGAATACATTTTCGGCTTATCTTAAACATTGTCGCGGAAACGACGCAGACTTTACGTAAATAGACATAAATATTATGTTTTAAATATAAATGAACTGAGGTATGGAGTATATTATTTTGTGTGCAAAGGCCACAACATATTTGTCATGTTTGCTGTGATTACCTACTAGCTATGGCCATGCAATCAGCGAATTAGGTGCTTATGTGAGTCCTAGTTTTAAGGTATTTAATCTTGTATGATTGCTATTGATCTGATTACTTATGATTACCAATGTTATGGAGATGTATTGGCTGCATAATATACGCAATGAATTTAAATATCAGGGAAACGCAAAGTTCACGGGCTTTATTTTCTATGAGTCTTTATTCTGAATTAAAATGAAATGTACATAAATAACCACTTATACCTAATAAATAAATAAAAAATAACTATATAATACACAAAAAATATGTGACACATCACCTTTAACTCTTTGGTAGGGGGTGCTACACTCATGTTCGGGTCGGCATGATTCGGCACAGGACGCTCGGCAAAATCGAACATATATTTTGCCGCCCGGCTTTGCCACCCGGATAACCAAATAAGTGTTTGGTACTCCTAAAAAGAAAGGAAGAATATTTATTTGTGGTTTGCTTTGTTGTACTATCACCGCCCACAATTATCGTACAAATAAAGTCTGAACAAATCCACCGTTTCCAATGATTCGTCCTGTTATTCACTATATAGGTAATATAAAAACTAAGTGCGAGTCAGACACGAAGGGTTTCGTACCACAAGGCAAAAACGCCGAAAAAAACACGCTTGTTGTATTTTTTATTTTTATTTATTATAATATTTTTTTGTTGTTTTTACAATTTTACTCGCCAAACTTTCGAGTTTGATGGCGAGAGGCGCCTGTTAGATACACATAATATTATAGTAAAAACTAACCTTAAAAACTACCAACATGCACTATTTTACTCGGGGATCGGTCGCACCGGCACGGACAGATTGCGGACGATTCGCGAACACCGGGCACTGACAGATTCTAAACTAAGTACGTGTCCGTCTGGAGATGTCTGTGTTCGGAGCCACATCCGCAAGTATTCGCAACCCGCCCGCGCCGGCCCGAACAAACCCTTAGCGTGTTTCACATACCCATTACATGACAATGATACCATAACACTTACTAATTTTGATACCACTTTTTCACAATAATAGACTGGTAAAAGCTGCTTATGGCATTATGTCCACCTCTGTACATTTGTGTGCCTAAACTATTAAATAAATAAATATACTACAGGCATATGGTGTGAATGTATGGGAGCCCCCTTAAATATTTATTTTATTCTGTTTTTAGTCTTTGTTGTAATAGCGGCAACAGAAATACATCATCTGTGAAAATTTCAACTATCTAGCTATTACGGTTCATGAGATACAGCCTGGTGACAGACAGACAGACGGACAGTGGTGTCTTAGTAATAGGGTCCCGTTTTTACCCTTTGGGTACGGAACCCTAAAAATCTATTTGACAATACTTATGACACTGAAACAATCCATTGTAAACTAAAATACCTATTCAGATGTTGGGAAATTAGAAAAAATAAGAAAATATAGAAAACCAGTAAGGTGACTATTTTCAGTTTCTTTTTCGATGTTTATAAATGACCCAGGAATGTCTCTGGCCACGAGTGTCTAGTAGTTCCAGAAAAGTGAATGCAAAATATTGAAACATTATAAGCAAGTCCGAGTTAAACGTAGAGTTCCACAGGTGATGCCTTGCATTGTTGATAACAAAACCAAATTTATTAACAGCTATAAAATCACGTTCTGTTTCCTGTCAAACTAGAATCTATATAATATATTCATCGACGTTTTTATATCGAATCTGCAGATTAGCCAGTCAGCATCAAATGCTAAAGTTGCAGACAGCGGACCTCAGAATCAGCCTATAGTGTTCCCACTGCTGGGCCACAGGCCTCCTCTCAGTTAGAGGGAGTGCGCCACCACACGGAGCCAATGCGGGTTGGTAGAAGTCACATGTCTCCGAATTTTTGGTTCTAGGACATGTCGGTTTCCTCACGATGTTTTCCTTCACCGTTTTGAGAGCAGTGGTGATGAAATTAAATACGCAAAGTAAAGTGGGTACGCACTCAAGACCTGCAACTCGGTAAGTCGTGCCGATACTACTGGGCTCTTGGCCGGCCACCGCTGCTCTACTGGGCCACCACTGCTCTACTGGGCCACCACTGCTCTATTGGGCCACCACTGCTCTACTGGGCCACCGCTGTTTTACTGGGCCACCACTGTTCTACTGGGCCACCGCTGTTCTACTGGGCCACCACTGCTCTACTGGGCCACCACTGCTCTACTGGGCCACCACTGCTCTATTGGGCCACCACTGCTCTACTGGGCCACCACTGCTCTACTTTGCCACCTGCCCTATTGGGCCACGAATGCTCTACTGGGCCACCACTGCTCTACTGGGCCACCACTGCTCTACTGGGCCACCACTGCTCTATTGGGCCACCACTGCTCTATTGGGCCACCAATGCTCTACTGGGCCACCACTGCTCTACTGGGTCACCACTGCTCTACTGGGTCACCACTGCTCTACTGGGCTACCACTGCTCTATTGGGCCACCAATGCTCTCTGGGCTACCACTGCTCTACTGGGCCAGCACTGCTCTACTGGGCCAACACTACTAGTAGAGTAGGGCTTACAGGACCAAATAAAAAAAAACTTGCAACTTTTTTCTCACGCCATTGAATTGATGAAAGGTATTCGCTGTTCAGTAAATAAGTAATACATATTTATTTTCCTTTAATTGCAACTATTGGTTTACTATCCTGATTTATAGAGAGAACGGAACACTGACACTTGCAATATAAGCTGTATTTGTTACTGCCTGCGGCTCTGATTGTGATTACAAATTTAGATTAAATACTACTTTGATAAAGTGGGTATTATGTCATTTACATAATGAATATTTGAACTAGACACCTTGCAATGTTACTTGTGCATATTTCGCACGGAGCGGACAAGGCAATGCCCTTTACGAACTTCTGTAGCTCTTGATTTTCTACCGGACTTTAGCGAAGCCAAAGGATATTTTACTGACTCTGTTTAGGGTTCCGCAGCCAAATGGCTAAAACTGAATCCTTAAAATTTCGTCATGTCAGTTTGTCTGTCTGTCCGTCCGTATGTGACTTAGCCATTTTAGTTGGAGACTATTTGCACGATGTCGGTGACAATTATTGGTAAGAAGATGTATTCTGTGCACTGCTAAACAATGGAGGATTGAAATGACTAAATTAATAATTTAGGGGTGGCACTTCCCAGACGTATAACCAAAAGATGAAAAAAAGAAAACAATGCACATCAACGTCTGGTGTGTTATTGGATCCTATAATTAAAAATATTATGATGTTTCTATGATAATTTATCTATTTTAGTCAATAATTTTTGAGATGGTCAATTTTTTTAGTAATAACTTTGTTTTTCTTAGTTTTTTCGAGAAATACTATGAAATACAAACTTATTTTTGCGGTCGTGGTCAACACCCTTCACTCTGCTTGGTCCGACACGCACTTGGTCGCTTGTTTATTATTACTATTGATAGGCTCGCAATTGACCCGTATCGTACCTGATGGTAAGCGATGATGCATGCTTGCGAAGTTACCTATTCACTATCAACTTGAAGCTAGGTTTTAACTATCGGGAAACACAGACTTCAGCAGCGAATTCCAGTCTTTAACTATATGTACAATAAATGTATTCCCAAGACGTTGTATACGTATGGGTGGGATATCCCTCTTTGATATGTTTGCTTCTACTTGTAATTATATAGGTCACTTTGTTAGGACAGGACAAGCATGCTATTTTTACGTTTTTCCCGGATGTAGGATAATAATAACTTTGTCTCATATCTGTCTGCTTTCCTATAGGAGTTTTATAGCACGAATGTTAGTAAAATAAAAACATTCAAGAGAACCCTTAAACAGGGTGTCTACTTCGTCCGTCAACGAAGATACATGCCCGAAAGTAAATGAACCGTCAAAACATGTGACAAATAAAACAAATTGGACGACCAGAAACACATCGGGATAAAGGACAACTATCAAATAGTGTTGTTATTCATTGTTAGATCGGATCTCGAACTAGTCTTATGTCCATTTGTATGGACAGGGAGACGTCCATAATTTCAGCCGAAACTACGGATTTCGTACTAAACGGTGTAGAAGCCCAGAGAAAGTTGATCTTTCAAAACCAGCGTTAGATTCAATTTTTCAGACAGACAAAAGTACACCGAGATTAGGGACAACTGTCAAATCGTGTTTTCATTCATTCTTAGTTCGGGCCCTAACTTATCTGATGTCCGTGTGTGTTACGTACACAAATCGTCCGTAAATTCGGCCAAAACTACGGACTAAAGTGTTTTTCAAATAAACTTGCGATAAATGTCATTCAACCGCCCTGTACCAAAAAGTCCAAATAACTTACGATAGATATCGTTCGTCATACAAAACTGTCGCTAACATTGCATCGGTTGAGTTTCATAATACCAAACACGGAGTAAGTCAATGTTTTGATCGTGTTACCGACACTGCCCATACATTTTTTTCGTATGGTTTGGAAATATTGGGATACATTAGTAGAAGGAGGTGAACAAACTTTATCGCAAGTTTATTTGAAATGAACTTTACGTGCTAGGCCCCCAGGTGCGTCAAGTGTGGTTGAAGTCGTAAACGACATATAGGACGTATCAGTTTCCTACTTTTTCCGACTACCTATAACTAATGTTGTACACCAGCTATACAATATGAGTACCTGGTACTTGGCCTTATTACTTAAAAAAAAAAAGTTTTTTAGCTGTTAACCATGTTAACAAATAGCTTTTAATTACCTTCTTGTGTATAATGTATAAGTGCTCAAATGTGCAAAAAAGTAGTGGTTCTTAATTTTTTTATATAAGAAGAATAAGAATTGAGATAGACTAGGGTCAATCAATCACATTATTTTACATCACACGAATCTACATAGGCACTTATGAAACGTCAGAAGCTAGGTGCACGGTTCCAATTGGTCGTTTACTCTTTTAAAAATAATTGGCTTTTACAATGATTTCAAATTACAGTATTAATAGGTATGGGAGGAAGTGTAGGCCTGTCAACAAGTACCAGGTAAGTTAATAGACACCATTTATTTTGTCAATCAAATGTTTAGATCCCATCGTATCTGAAATTCAATCTAACCCGTCATAAGGAAAAGTTTAAATCTAGTTCACGTTTACCATTGAATCCTTATCTGTTATTATCGTTATATACGACTTCAAATGATTCTCTGAGTTTGTAAATCCCACCTACGTTGCCACCAGCTGTAAGCCAAGCTTAGCCTACAAGTGCGAAGCTTGAGCATCTATTCGTATGGATTTAGGATATGAAATACCACTTCCTGTATTGGCTACAATCGGCTTAAGAAAATTTTCCGTTTGACATATTATACCGTCTGCAGTCTCACTGGGCCGCAAAGAAAAAACCTCATAACTTCCAAAATATTGGAGTTAGCTTTATGAAATAAATACTGTATTATAGACAATTTTATAGTGTCTAAATCAATGTCATAAAAGTTGAAGATTATGAAGTTTATTTTGAACAAAAGAAATTTAAATAAAAATATATCAAATATGCAATTTTTAAACATTTTAGTATTTTAATTGCCGCCACGAGCTGTTAATACAGCTGTTATACGGTTTGGCATGCTTTCCACCAGATTTCTGAGCCGGTGCTCAGGAATATTCTCCGATTCCTCTATCAGTGCTTGTTTCAGTTCACGAAGCGTAATCACGCTTCCCCCAATCGGGGGGGAATTTCGCTGGCGTACACGTCGTCTCAGTTTGTCCCAAGCATGCTCGATGTGGTTCAAGTCTGAGCTACGTGCTGGCCACTCCATGTGTGTGATCGCGACATCTTCAAGGTAGAAATACACTATCCGAGCTGTATGGGGACGAGCGTTATCTTGTATAAAGATGGCGTTCTCGCCCAATATGTTTACCAAAAATGGGCCAATATACTCATTTAAGGTTTCATTTACGTATCTTTCTGCAGTTAAAGTGCCATTTTCTATTACCACTAGCACGGTGCGGCTTTCTGAAGAAATTTCAGCTCACACGTGTATGGAGGCTCCGCCGTAGGGCACTTTCTCTTTAATGCAAGCTTGGTTCTAGCACTCTCCTGGCCTTTTGTAGACTCTTTGCCTTCCCTCGTGCGTGTATAGCATGACCCTCGACTCGATCCATAGTCCCATTCATGTGTTCTCTAGCGTAGCTCAGCCTTGAATTTCTGAACTCAGAACTCAGCCTGCTTTTCGAATTTTGGACCATTTGTAGGTTTAAATGGCTTCAAGTTTGATTCAGCAAGACGCCGCCTCACTGTACACGTGCTCGGATTGCTCCCTTCAGCACGTAGGATATGATGTTTTACTTAAACAGCCGTTTTTAAATCGATTTTCAACATTCTTGAGACCATATATCGATCCTCCCAGGCTGTCGTGCACCTTGTTCGGCCTATTCCTGGTTGCGAATATTCGATCCAGGCTCTTCAAATCGCTGGATCACTCTTTGAACACTTGATAGCGACACACCTACAGTTCTCGCTGTATAACGCTGACTGCGCCCGTCTTCAAGCATTGTCAGGATTCTGGTACACTCTTCAGGGGTTAGTGGCATGTTTTTAATTGAATTTGATCAGAATTAAAATTTCTGCACAATAATGAAAAAAATGAAAATAAAAAACCGTCTTTATTTTTTATTTATGGTTTTTAATGCAATCTCTAAAAATAAATAAAACGGTTTTACTTCTTCCTATATTTTATTTTTAAAGAATTGCTCGTATCTTTTAAAAGTTAACGCATTTTTTATAACCTACCTAATTTCTTTGTGGCCCAGTGAAGATCATTGTTACGACTGAGAGAGTCCGAAAATCACGGTATTTTTTTAATTGATCCACGAATTATTATTATCATCATTATCCTCTTGCCCTTATCCTTATTTAAAATCGGTACCTAATTTTTATCAGCCGTCCGTCCGTATTTTCGCCATCTATGCCATTTATATTGTTTTAATATATAGGGTGGTCACGTCGTGGATCAAACGAAATAGGGAGATAAAGGAGGTCATTTCCAACAAAACTCTTTCTACAGCATGGCCATAAATCAATTGCTTCCTTTATCTACCTATATTCGTTTGATCCACAACTTTTTGACCACCCTGTATATCTTTTCTTATGGCCATCCTAGAACATCATTATCTGCCAAAACTACGTTAGAGTCGATTTCCAGGTTAGCCGGATGAGTATTTTATAAGGAATGGCTGCCTATCTGATCTCCATGCCCCAATTACTTGAGAAACACGATACGCCTTGGTAAGACTGGTTGTCAGACGTTCAGGCTTCTGACTAGGTATCCGTAACGATTGTCAACCGAATGACTAACTTTTTTCTTGTCACATGCCTCTAAGTGTTCGTTACAATTAGGGAATTCATTTAAGATAATTATGTGAGTAGATTTTATATACCTGGGAGCTTGAGCTAGTTTCAGTATTTCTTCCGGCTGTCTTGTGCAAGAATTATAATGAAAACGCTAAGAAAAAAACATTTTTAAATCGGGAATTAATTTTATGTCATTCCGTGTGGATTACTTGCTTATGATAATAATTGAAGAAAATTAAATTCAAGCCGACATACGGAAACATAATTACTTTATGCCATAATTATGTCAAAGAGATTTACACAGCACTATACTTAAATGGTAGCGTATTTTATTATCTCCAATATAGGTATTTACCAACACTGCACATTTGTTCGCGGTGTCATTATACATAATTTTATTGATACATAATTGTTTAATGCTAATTTGTTTCATATACGTACGTTTGGTATTAAGGTCATACGGAATATCTGACTTTTAAATAAATAACAGATTTTTAAGCAAATAATATAATGTAAAAACTACTTCCTTTAAAGTAAATTTATCTCGCACAGGATTATTTAATTAAGAAGATGACACCTGTCTCTGTGACCCCAAGCTGTCAAAAGTCACACATTAAATCCAATAATTAAATTATTATAATTGCAGTCATATTTTTGCAACCAACGCAATGGATCTTTGAACATTAAATACTGGCGAATGTGTTACATACTAAACTACATAAACTATTCAAACATAAAATTGTTATACAATTGAAATCATCAGACTGTCCACAAATGCCTCATTTACGAAAAGTCTAATCATGATTTAAATTTTCAACCAAGAATGAAAAGTAAGAAGCAAAGTAAACCGGACACGAGGGCTGTGTACGATGAATATGTTATCTACCATGTTTAATTACTAGTCATTTGTCAATAAAAAATTACCCATACCATACGTGACTGCCATTATTCAAAATTTATTTATTTACGTTACGGACTTGTTTGGGACACAGAAATTTATATGTGTGCCTTTCAACATTATCGGTCCAGTAGATTCGGAGCAAATTAGATATGACGGACAGTTACACGAGTGATCCTAGAGATGAGAGATGAGTAATTCTGTATGGCTCCAATGATTTATGATCACATACCAGAATCAATTAAAATGTTAAACATTAAAAGGCATTTATAGAACTGTCTTGTCAGTAAAGCCTACTATACTATTTCTGAGTTTCTGGAAGATAAAATTTTAGGTACGCTAACCTAAAATGTTTTAAGTACTTTGTGCGTTTTTTTTATGTTTTTATTATTACCCTTTATTTAAATTACTGACATCTGACATCAATCTGTAATAGTGTAAGCCCTAATTTTGACATTTTGTATTTGATTGTTATCTTGACATCAATTTGACTAATGTTTTTATATACATCGAGCATATTTTTAAATTTGATTCATATTTTCATATTTTTTTCTTTTACTAAATGCATATTTTGTGACTAAGTATCATGTTTTATGTTCATGTGTTATTATTTTTTTAACAAGCATAATATTTGTACGCCATAGTATGTGGCAAACATCTCTCTAAACTGATTCTTTGATTTTATGTTAACCTGCATGCAAGTTTTTATTTTTATTCTTGTATGTGTACACGTGTTTGGGCAAATAAGTATATCTTATCGTATCTTATCCTATAAAGATTCCGTTTTTCATTCGGTCGTACGAAAGCCCAAAAATCTAAAGAAAATGTTCTAAATTACCAGCATAGAATCATAACCGGTGTGTAATGTAACCATTTGTGAGACATGTCATGTCACACAGGGATCTCAGTAAGAGGGAAAAATTATGTAAATAATATTTTCAATAATGGAATGTCAATCAAATCTCAGTCTGCATTGAATCTTATATTTATAATGTAATAAACTGCGAATAATTCAGTTAATAATAGGTATCGTGATTGCAGTCCATTAAGTATATTGATGGCAATAAAACTTTAATAATTGTCAGTGCCAATTGCTATTAGCTATAGCTGGGGCGATTTGTAAACGTCAAACTGAACTTAAGATCCGTTTGTCCTTTTACGGAACCTATGGACCTAACTAATGGAAGAACGTATAGGTACAGGATTAGAGAATCGATAACCAGCTTTCATGATAGGTAACAAGTTAATTGCGTTTAAAGCAGACACAATAGTTAACAACTGTCATGCATAGTGCTTAAACTGCAGGGGCAACTGTACCCGTTGCATCGCGGCGACGGCAGCCGCCAACACGTCTACGGCTGCCGTCGACAATTTTGCTCGTGTAATTTGGCATCGTACTTAGGAGCGTTTACAACGTACGGCATTTTATATAAAACTTTCAAGCCCTTGTTTTTCGAAATGAATGAACCGATTTTAATGAAACTTCATACGCATAAGCAGGATACAAAGGTCTAAAAAGTTACTTAAGTAATTTTCGAAATATCTTATTTAAAAAAAGATAACTGGAAATCTCTGTTTCTATGGACAATTTAAAATCGGTGTAATTTTGCTGTAGCACTATTTTTCGAAAGTATTCTTAACTGACTTTTTAGACTTTTGTATCCTGCTTATGCGTATGAAGTTTCATTAAAATCGGTTCATTCATTTTGAAAAACAAGGGCCGTCAACTTTGACGGCCCTTGTTTTTTAAAGTGAATATAGGTACTTACCTATATTCCATTTATCCGGTTTGTGACCAAAAGAAAACAGGCTCGTATGGTATTAAAGTGCTAATAAAAATATTGGCGAGTGCGATACGATAACCGTGAATATACTACTTCTAGATGTTGCCTGTCTGTCTACCTTGGAGGCAGATGCAAACAGCTCAGGAATTTGAGACTTTGGGTAACAATTCAAATGTTTAGTTCATAAGTCTCAAGCATTTCGCTTTGTTGTATGTGTACGCAATAATTTAAGTATGAGCGAAATATTTTCTGGAGTTTGATATTTTTGTTTGTTATTGTTATTTTTGTTTTCTAAATAACCACCACGTGGCGCAGCACGTTGCGTTATGATCAACAACAAAGACATTGGGCTCCTCTTTTCCATCTATTTCGGCTTATCCAGGGTAGAAATCAGTACAGAAAACCAAGATTCGATATTGTGAAGACTCATCAATTAATCACAACATCATATCTCCAATCTGCACCTACTTATTAGCGAAACAATGCCTCCTCAAACACCTCTCATACATTCAATCTTACACTCGATGACTACCACAGATAAAATCAAAAACAATTTATCAAAACTATTATTCCTGCCAAGTACATCCGACGTCCTACCTAAATACTTGTCTATGCTTACAAAATGTCCTGAGAACGTGAGCTTTACTACAAACACACTCTATATAAGTCTATGGTAGCTGCTGCGGCACCTAAATCCGAATTTGGAACATTTGTGTTTTTTTTGTTTTTTATCTGGGGTCAATGACATTATTTGTCATCGATTTTAGTAACTCATTGGTGATTGGTTGAAATTTGATGGGATGTTTTGACAGTTGGGTACTTATTGATTTTTAATTAAAGATGTTGGAATCTATGTTATTCGTAATCAGCTTTATAAAAGCGTGACTGAGAGGTTAGCAAAAAACCGAATGCAAGCAAAAAACCGAATGTGGATGAGTTTACAGCGTCTCTGATTTTAATAGGTGCTGGTTGCTGGTAGTGGTGATTTTATCTGACTAGGTGCAGAAATGCGAATGATTTTCTGTTTACCTGTCTAAAAACGGTAAATACTCCTGAATGAATTATTTTACTTAGGTTCTTACTGGTCAATTTATAGTTAAGTACTTAAATAAATGTTTCAAATCGTCTGCTCTCGTTTTAATACCTAGATACAAATGACGATTGGCCTAATCAGTGAGAGAGCCAATACCAACAACTCAGATTTTTCCTTTTTTTTTTACAAAAAAAAAAAAAACGAAATAACCTCACCTAATCAGCAATCTAAAATCGCGTATAAATAAACGACATGCTTAACAAGCATGTGCTATAATATAATAGCCTTTATATATACACGAGCTGTCAGTTCAGATACAATCGACGTGAATCATATTACATCATTGGTGACGTCACCGACCAACCATTTAAATCGACAGCCTAGTCTGAGAATGCAAATTCGAAATTTAAATGTGCCCTTCGAAGCTGTGAACTTGCGGGTCTAGACAATTAATACTTGGGACTTATTTGCACAACTTATGCAGCTGCGTTACAAATATAACTTTGCGTTTCAGGGTGGCGCTCAATTCAGGTGGAGATTCATAGACGACTTCGCCTTGGAGTGTAAATGTGGGGTGCTGTTTCACAAACGATGGGACTCTTAGGTGTCGTATGTGTCCTGTAGATGGTATGTTACAGTAACTGATGGACGCTAGTGATGGCGCCAAACACGTAGCCTATTTCTGGGATACGCTAAGAAGAACAGAACGCTAGGGTGGTCCTGCTTGTACCTACACAATTTTTTGGCGCTCGAATGACATTGACAGCGGCATTGTTGGTAAAAATTATTTTTTGCAATTGTTTCTTAAAAGGTCACTTTAAAGATATTAAAAAAAAGGTTGGTGGCGTTAGTTCCGATTTTGGCCACCCGCCAAAATAGCCTTGTAGCGCGACATTCGTCAATAATGTTTTGTCAAAATATGTGTACCATAATTTAGTACCTCTTTTTGCCACAGTGCTCACTTAGACGGTAACGTCCACGTTACTCGCTTTTTGCAATAGCGACTTAAGGCCGTGGTACAGTTCTTAATCGTGGTTTATTTGATAGTAAATAATATTTGTGTAATAAGGACAGATTTAATGGCGTTGTCTGAAATATGAGGCCATTTGTTTTGTAATACAATAGGTAATTAGGACTTATTTCAATATTAGCTGCTATTCAGTGCAGCGAGTGTAAGTTATTATTAGACAAACTGGATTGTTTTGATAAGGGGTCACGAACTCGATGGGCGACTAGAATCAATTCTATTTTATTGTAATTTTTGACGTTCAAAAGTGCCTTTTATATTTGAAATAAATGCTTTGACTTTGACTTTAATTGATTTAGTGATTTTTTTTTTGAAATGGGTTTGCTCTTGATTCTAGTCTAGGTCAGAGGTGACAGAGACAAAGTCGACGATGGAGTGAGCTTACCCAGAAGAAGCCTGTTCACTCTTACTTTGAAGAGATACGGGTTATATGCGCTCGGAAACACAGACGCAGGTAAAGAGTTCCACTCTTTTGCTGTGCGCATTATAAAAGACATTTGAAAACACTTAGTGCGAATTGGTGGAATAGCAACTAGGCAGGGATGGTAACTTGCTGTGCGTCTGGATGACCGAAGGAAGAAGGGGGCCGGTGGAATGAGGTCGTGAAGTTCTTGGGCACACTCACCGAAGTACAATCTGTAGAAGACCGACAAGCAGGCAACCTTGCGGCGATGAGCCAAGCTGTGAAGCTTGGCATCCACCAGTTCTACGTCGTTCTAAGATTCAACAAATTGGCTGAAATCTTAATAAAACCGGCCAAGTGCGTGTCGAACCACGCACAATGAAGGTTTCCGTAGTTGAGATGAAATTACCCCAAGAACAAACATAACTTTGTTGTTGGAAAAATGTTCTCCCATTCATCGGTATATGTCATGGTCAAATCTCCAACTGTAAAATGTAAGTTTGTAATCACAAAATATTGTGTGTTAAAACTATTTTTAATTTCGGACTTTTTCCTTTACTTGTGCTTGTACAGACGCCAGCTCATCAAGCTACCCGAAAATGTCAAATTTTCCCAATCAACTGACAATTGAACTTTAAGCGATGAAGTTGAAAATCTAATTAAAGTTACAGATTGTATTAGCTTGATGTGCGTGCGTCTGTACCTTGCTTCTTGTCAAATTTTATGGTTCTAGACACTGACCTGTATTATACAGTTATTTAATAGAGGTCAGTGGTTCTAGGTCAAGGTGAAGTACCCTATACATCATCTGCCTAGCCTTTTCCCAACTATGTTGGGGTCGGCTTCCAGTCTAACCGGATGCAGCTGAATTCCAGTATTTTACATGAAGCGACTGCCTATCTGACCTCCTTACTGGGTAATACGATAATACGATACCCCTTACTGCCTGACTGGGTAATACGATACCCCTTGGTAAGACTAGTTGCCGGATTTTCGGGCTTCTGACTACCCGTAACGACTATCAAAGATCCACGAATGACTGCCGGGACCAACAGCTTAACGTGCTTTCCGAGGCACGGAGGGGTCTCGGTATATAAAGATGGTCACCCATCTACAAACCAACCGCGGCAAGCGTACCTTAACCTGATCGACCGACATGTGCAGCTGTTATTATTTAGCCACGGACCCCAGAAAGTAAAGTACCCAAAAGTAGTCAAAGTGAAGTACCCTATAGGTTTTGATTTATTTGCGAGTACCAAAATATGTTGCATAAATTGCCGTATTTTTTTGTTGACTTACGTTTTTTAGAGCTCCAAGGAACCGCAGACTTACGTGTTTGATATTAATTTCAACTTGATACCTCCACGCGTTCCTGAGAAAAAGGGTCTTGACAGACAGACAGCCGGACGGGCGGACAACGAAGTGATCTTATAAGGCTTCTGTTTTTTTCTATTGAGGCACGGAACCCTAAAACCATTTTGTAGACCTTTTTCCCGACGCTAAAAAATTAAACTGAATCAAAGTAGCATCGGAAATATAATATTGTAGAATGATTTGATCTTATAACTTCTTTGGGCGACAAAACATGATGTCATCGCAACCGAACAAATTAATGTTAATTTGAAATTAAATTAATTGGACCGAACCTAAGCATTAAGGTTCGTTGAATAATGGAGTTTACTTTAAGTTCCCAAGGCATCATGAAAATGCATAAACATAAGGTTTCTAAATAAGACTTGGTGATTAATAAGAATTACAAAATACACGTTAACGTCTCCTATGTCTCAATAAATTCGTTTTATTGACGGACAAAGGTCATCAGTTCGAGCCTGAGATCTTAGGAATATGTGAGATATATCAAAGAAGGACTACTAAAATCTTCTTAGTGTGAAGTTAAGATGAATTAAGATGCAAATGCATCTTTTAGTCTGTGTCAAAATACTTAGCTATACAGGGTGTATTTCTGGGACGGGGTAGTAGGCGGTACCTTAACGCGATAGGCACACTGCACCGCATCACGCAGCGGGACGCAGATAACGTGCCCGCGTGATTTTTTAATATGCAAATTCAATAAAAACGCGCTTCCGTGCGGGGAATGTGGCTTCGTACCCCGCTGCGTAATGCGGTCCAGTGTGCCAATCGCCTAACAGTTGCAGCTACAGGAAAATTAGTTCAGTAAAAAAAATCAGTTACGATAGCTCGATATTGAGTCTATGGCGTTCCTTTAACAAAGCATAAGCAAAAAAAAGGAATAAAAAAATTATTATCCTTTTGAACGCCATTGTCACATATATGTGACAAACGAAATCTTACCCTGAACGCCAACGTCACAAATATATGACAAAATACACGTCGCACCATATAATGAAATAAACAATTTAATCATTACTTTTGTGTGTTTTTATTTATATAATTTAAAAGTTTAAAAAAGTGGCCTGGCGTCAGGGGTACGGCGATACGATACGATATTTATACTCTGGCGTTCAAAAGGTTAAAGATGGTGTATTTTTGAGACGGTGCAGTAAGGACCGGTAAAGGTATGTTCTTCTAAACTACGCAGCGCATTTTGATGCGGTTTTCACCATCAATTAGAGTATATTATATTCCGAAAGGTTTATATGTAGAATGCCTTAAAATTAAATTAATGTTAAACTTAGATTTGTTATTGAAATTTCGATGTTTCGTCAAATCGTAAAAACCGCTACTCGCTGGTACAATATACATAATAATATATCATTTTGTTTATTACCGGTACTAGGGAGTAAGCTAGGCTATGAACTATAAGATAATTTATTGTTTTATCTGTTACAGATGTCATAATAACATTATACTTAGCTAATAAATTGTTAATGAGATCAAAATTGAACGTGCACGTATTATGTAAATGTGAATTATACCTGTTTGGATTAATTTATTAGCTCATTAATTCATCCCATGACTGTTCTTGGCTTAGGATTGGAATAATTAAATCAAAAATTTAAAAAACCCCCGACACAAAAAAAAAATAAAATTAAATGTAAGTAATTGGAAAAGGATCAAATAATTTAAAAACCCCCAACTTAAAGAATCTAGGTAACGAGACTAAAACAGATAAATTCATATGGCAGTCGGGGGACCTCTTAGCATAGAAGGTGTTCCACAGAACGGTCCCCCGACTTCCATATGAATTTATCTGTTTTAGTCTCGTTACCTAGATTCTTTAAGTTGGGGGTTTTTAAATTATTTGATCCTTTTCCAATTACTTACATTTAATTTTATTTTTTTTTTGTGTCGGGGGTTTTTTAAATTTTTAATTTAATTTTTTATTTCATGCTTTTTGTAGGCAGTCCTTAATATTTGTATTTCATTTCTTTTATTTTCTTGCGTTTTAAGGTTCAGGTAATTTGGTGTTTAATCAGGTTTTTTATCCGTCAAAAAATTATTATTTATTTATACTTAGTTGAAGAATAATTTTTAAGACTAAACAGATTTTTTTGTTTTATTATATCCTTTTCCTAGTTCTTCCTTTAGTTATTCAACTTTCGTACAAGTATTTCATAGCGTTAGATATCTTAGGTATTTCAGATCCAGTTTATAAAATGGGACTGCGACACTATCTGATGTAGAAATACCTACGCTTTTTAAGTGGGATTGTTCCATTCGTAATAAAAATAGTCAAACTCAGTGGTCGTAGGTACCAGTCATCACTCCACTTTCCTCATCATTCTAGAGCATTGATCAGACAAAAAAATATTTTGCAGTTTTTAGTTTTAATTTCGTTAGTTAATATTCCTCATTCCCTTTCAATATAGTTTACATTATTCTACTTGTCAAGCCCTTGCATTTGATACCTATATTGAAGGAGTTGTGAAAAAAGAATATAATTCGCCATTTTGTGGTGGCGGCCATCTTGGATTTGAAATTTGTAATAGCGTATAGTATTGTACTAGTCAAGCCCTTTCATTTGATATCCATATTGAGGGTGTTGTGAAAAAAAAAATGTTATTCGCCACTTTATGGTGGCGGCCATCTTGGATTTGAAATTTATTATAGTGTATAGTATTCTACTATTCAAGCCCTTTCATTTGATACCCATATTAAGGGATTTGTGAAAAAATATGTATTCCGCCATTTTGTGGCGGCGGCCATCTTGGATTGATTTTCATCAAACATAGCTAAGAACACTCCCGACTAATTCACCTTTCAAACAAAAAAAACAAAATCAAAATCGGTTCATCCGTTCGGGAGCTACGATGCCACAGACAGACACACACACACACACACACACACACACACACAGACACGTCAAACTTATAACACCCCGTCGTTTTTGCGTCGGGGGTTAAAAATGAGCTCGCTATGGTTTTGTCTGTCAGAGACACTTAGATTTATTGCCAAATCCTGTCGAAAATAGGCCGTACTAAAACTTTATAAGATGAAGAAGAATAATTAATGATTGGGATACTGGACGTCAAAGTTGTCCAACTTTTAGATGCCAGTCATTTTCCATTTCTAGTTTGAAAAGGAATAAAAATAATAATAATGGTAAATTGTGTTTAATTGGTTTTAAACTTTATTTGCCTAGAGTTACTGAGTAATCAATACTTCTAAGATAGTTTCATTATACAGGATTGTAAAAATTAAATAGACTAACATTTTATTTCATGTATTACGTAGCCTATGATAGATCATTGCATAGTAATTTTAGTAGGTTTTACTAAATACAGCTATATCTGAAATGTGAATTTAATAATTAAGACTAGAAATATCTAAATAGAGAACGTCGACGCCTGTCGTTAGTGTATCAGTGATATTGATCGAAGGCTTTAGACTGGTCTTGACATCAGTATTTAAATAGGTTGAGTATGGTAAATACGAGTATATTATGAATGACTAAGTAGGAATAATGTGGACTTTTAAAGGCAAAGCTGCGAGCAAAGCTTTTACAGACAACAAGTGCCATGGTGTTATTTAGGGCGAAATTCACCAAATGAAACTGATCGCGATCAGCACATTTAAACCGAGTTGAAGAGCTGTCAGTGTCAATATTCCACTTCAATAATGACACTGAAAGCTCTTGAACGCAGTTTTGATGTGCTGAAGGCGTTCAATGTCTAATGATGATGATTATAAAAATAACAGTTTATGATCATTAATTATTAAGTAGGCATTGTACGATATGGGATGTTCAATCAAAATAACGGTGGTTTCAGTCTCAGCGGGTTTCAGCCAACGTAGACCATCACACAGCTTCTGGTGAGCTCATAATTATGATATCTGCTGAGAAAACTTCAATTACTTATTTGTTACAACGACACAACGATACGAAGACATGACATTCGCATAGGCACAAGTAATATTGCAGAGCAAAGCTTCTCTCAGATTAGATCGAATGGATCTGATTTATGTTGTCATTTATGTTTCTAGTTCTGACGTGGCTCCTTAATCCAAATATTTAGATTAAGGTGCCACCTTTATGTTAGGTTAGGTCACCAACTAGGTTGTAGAGGTCAGATTGGCAGTCACTCCATGTAAAATACTGGTATTCAGCTGCATCCGGTTAAACTGGAAACCAACCCCAACAAAAAGTATAGCCAGATGATTATTATGAATGCAGAACTATATAGTACTAACTTGTCACGAGATGCCTTAAAATCGGAAATAATTAGACCTTCCAAAACAATGTCCGTAAGGATTGAGGAGCCACTTTTCGTATCTTAATGAAATTAATATACTTATTTAGTAGAAAGTTTAAAAATTTTGTAGGATCGGTCCTCCATTTTGTAGTATAATACTTCAAAAGTTAGGTTTATGAACACAAAGGTGGCACCATAATCTAAATGTTTGGATTGAGGAGCCACGTCAGAACTAGGAACATCTTGGTATAATATTTATCATAATTTGGTATGATTTTGTAGCATTTGAAAGTATTTAGTAGACAAAATCTGAGCTCGGTTGTATTAAAATTAAAAAAGTTATATGTGGCTCACTTTCAAATTGATATAACTTTGAATATATTTTAAGAAATTTCAGAATTTGGCCTGCAAAATTATTTGCTTTCCTACTAAATAAGGAAACGAGTTTCCTTTTAAAACCTGAAGTGGCTCCTCATGCCATACGGACATCCAATAAAAGGTGGTAATTTTCAAAGTACGTCTCAAAGTCACCAAGTTAACGGTTTGATGACCTCATTCAACAGAATTCGTATCAAATTCTTATTCCGTCTCAATCATATTCAAATTGATAACAGGTAAAACAAATGATACTTGGAAGTCAAAAGTCTGGTAAACCGCAAATGTGAGACAATAAAAACAATTATTCCAATCCTATCGACATTGTTTACATGGATTGAATACAAAACATTTTTTTTGGGAGTCACTATGGCATAAACGATATATATATGTATGATAAATTATTTTGGGATAGGGAAATCCGCAGTAATCTAATCTTTTTACCGTGTGAAATGGTCATGGAAATTCCACTTCAGTTACGACATCACCATCATCATCATCATCATCATCCACAATCCGACTTTTCTTTTCTTGTGCCAATCTCCACGCTCCTGTGCTAGCCTCATCCAGGTTCTACTCGTGATGGCAACAATATCGTCAGGCCATCTCACCGCCAGACGACCGACACTGCGTCTTCCAGTCCTTGGACGTCACTCGGTGCCTTAATCCACCTCCCATCACTGCGCCTTGCCAGGTGTCCCGCATAACTCCATAAGAGTTCAGTAACTCGTTTTCCGATATCGAAAACCTTCGTATGTTTTTGGTACTTGACGTTTGGAACTCGGTCTATAAGTTTTATGCCAAGCTCCATAGCTCCCTGTGGAACTCTCACCATACACACAGCCTCCTGCGTGAGAGTCCACCTCTTAGCACTGTTCGTCATGGTGGACAGAAAAAACTAGTACAGCAGCAGCTGGCAGCTATGACTAATTACATACTTTTAAATTTTTACTTACATATTTTTGATGAGCAGTGGTGGCACAGTGGATGTAGGTCCAAACCCAGACAGGCGCTTTACTTTGTGTAAATTATTTATTTAATCACCACTGCTCTCAAAACGGTGAAGGAAAACAACGTGAGGAAACCGGCATGTCCTAGAACCAAAAATTCGAAGACATGTGACATCTACCAACCAGCACTGGGCCCGCGTGGTGGAATTACGACCCACTCCCTCTCACCGAGAGGAGACCAGTGCCCAATAGTGGGAACATTATAGGCTGATTATGTATGTAAATTTTTACTACCATGCCATCTCGTAAGAAGAATCTGTAACACCCGGATTCTGGATCAAAAATCAACACAAACATTGACTAAAATTTTTTGAAACGCATTAAATTAATGTGATTGGTTGACAGAATTGTCAACAACCAATCTTGATATGCCACAGCCCACTCCCTCTCGAAGAGAGCAGGCCTGTGTCCCAATTGTGGGAACTGGCTGATGATGCTATGTATTTTATGCTAATCTTAAGATACGAGTTTAATTTTGACACGTCGTTGATTTCTGTTCCATAAACCGAGTGTCAGTCAATCAAAGAATAGTATAGACACTTTGTGCCATTCAAAAGTGGTTTAAACCACTTTTAAAAGCTGTTAATGACTTTAGATAAGGCTGCGAATAATGTGATTAAGAATAATGTCAACTATCGATTGGCTCAAATTGGACGCACACTGGTACAATATATCATAGTTTAATAATTCTAAATTGAACCTCAATTCGCTGATCGTGACTTACTGTACTGCAGTAGACAAATTTAAACGACCTGTATGTAGTTTGAACACTTTAAGGCTTATGTCGACGGTATTTTGTCTTACTAGTTCGTTAGGGCACTTATTTATTGGCTTAGACTTTACGATTACACTGTCTTTTTTTTAGCCTAAAATATGGGCTCGTGGCTAAGTAATAACAGCCGCATGAGTCGATTGTTCAAGTTAAGCTTCGCTTGCCGCGGTTGGTATAGGTGACCATCTCTACATACCAAGATCCCTCATTGCTTCAGAAAGCACGTTAAGTGGTTAGTCGCGGCTGTGATTCGTGTATCTTTGACTTTTTTTTTCGGGTAGTCACAGGCCCGAAAGTCTGACAACCAGTCTTACCAAGGAGTATCGTATTACTCAGCCACTGGGTTGTGACCTAACTGACCAGTTAGGCAGTCGATCTATGTAAAATTCTGGTATTCAGCTGCATCCAGTTAGACTGGAAGCCGAGCCTAAACATAGTTGGAAAAAGGATAGGCAGATTGATTTAGTCTAGTTTGAAACATAGTTTTTTTTTGTGGGACGGCTAATATTTTTTTCGCAATTACGATGGTGGTCCCATGGAGAAAGTTGTTCAGTCTGATGGTCTGTACCGCACCTTTTTGATACATAATAATTTCGCATAAATTATCAGAAAATCCATCCATTCATACTCCCATACTTACTTATATTATAAATGCAGTAACTCTGTCTGTCTATCCTGACCTTTTCACGCCAAAACGTCTTAACAGATTTGGATGAATTCGGGAACAGAGATAGATCATAACATGGGTTAGGGTTTAGGGCAGGATACTTTTTATCCCGTTAGTAGGAAAATTTCCGACTTCCAAGCCAGCACAATATTAATAACTAACTTCTGCCCGTGACTGCGTCTGTTTGATTTTTTTGTTGTAACTAAAATATCCAATGACACTAACTCGGCAATACTGTAGCTTCTCATTATCGAAACAATTTTTGGAATCGGATTAGTAGTTCCGAAGATTACCCCCTGCATATAAACTCGCAAATTTTACCTCTGTCTAATATTAGTCCATGATTTAGCTAAGTTGTGTACCATGTCGTCCATCTTGCAAAAGAGGTAAATGACTTTTAATATACAGGCTGTTGATTTGCATCCTAGTCAAATTCAAGGACGTAATTATGCTAATGATTCTCGACCCAAATCAACAATAAAATGGGTAGGTATTTTTTTTATTTTTTTTTTCTTATTTACGGAAATCCGTAAGTGTGAACCAGCCGTATTTAAACGCGGCCCGTCTGTTACTAGCCCTATAAACGCGCTTTCATGCACACACACATTCAAATGCGCATGAGAATCTATCATTCGATAAATTCGTAGGTAATCAATCCCATCCCCCAATCACAGTGCGGCGATCCGGGTACTTAGTCTCCCGCGCACCCTAAGCCACGCCGCCGCGGCCCCGGAACTAACAGTGTAATTGAAATCGCCGCAGCGTTCGTGCGCTTTGCGAATTCCGCTTCTCGGTACATCGTTGAGACGTAGGTACAAAGTGTTCAATTCAAATGTCGAGCTGGTGGAGATGGTCCGCGGTGGAGATGTCCGTCGGGAAATGTTTCCCGATCGGGAACCCCCATCACAGAGCGTCATGCTGGCTGCTATGCACCACACCAGTGTTGCGCATACTGAAGCGTGAGCTGCAACACCCGTTCCACTACCGCAAGGCACAAGACATTCACCCAGGTGATAATGCCGTGCGGATTACATTTTGTCGTTTTCGACACTATAAAAACGAATGTGTTAGTGTTACATAAGCTGAAGGAAAACCAGTACGTACTACCCAAGTACGTGGCAACTTTACCTCCGGTAACATAGGTAGGTAATTTATTTATTTGTACATTTTGTAAATACGTTGTTAGCTTAAACAATTTCATTAGTGTAAATAAGTTATTTCAAATTTTTAACTACCTACGCCAATAATACCTAAGAGTCGAAAGTATACCACGTACTTACACTTAACTAGAACGTCTTTCCATTTCCATCAAACGTAGAAAACATTTTTAGACTTAGTAGATCGGTACACCAACAAAGGTAGGATTATTGCCGGTCCTAAGCCCGTTAAGTAGGAAGGGAAGTTTCAAATCAACCAATTTAATCCGCAAATAAAAACAAAATGACTACGAAAACTTTAGCTTGAAGGATATTGATAACAGGTCAGTGAACTTTTCTTTGGCGCGCTAGTATTACTGTCATTAGTAAGATTTCCGTATTCCAATGATGCTCAAAAATGAGTTAATTATCAAGTGAAATTTATGACAATAATGTAGGTGATTTTCGAAATAAAATTAGGTAAAATTATTGCTACCGGTCATCGCTCGGCGGCCCGACGCGACGGCCGGCGCGGGGAATTACATGGCAGCTGCATGCATTGTCGCTGTGTGCATAGTCGGGTGATTCTGTTTTATTTGTATTGAATTAAGGGTTTAATTCTGAAATACTGTTAAATTTCTACAACAAAAAAAAAAGCAGCGCTTACTAGTTATTGCCCCTACCGTACTTCAAATGATTATTTATGTCTTTTATGACAACCTCCTCAAATTTGACGAGGATGCAAATCAACAGCTTGTATATTTTTGTTATTGTATTTGTGTATTTTTAATATTTTTAATATCCTATCCGTGTTGTGCTATGGTCTATGGTATTTAAGAGTATGACTGTGTTTGTATGGTATAGGTTTAATAATTGCCAGAAGTATATGTTATTTAATTTAAAGCAGCATAATTGCAGGTTTTCCTAGGCAAATAACGGTACCTACCATTCACACATTACCTTTAACACAAAAGCAAAAATTAAATAACAACTATTTGGCAAGGTTACCGCATATTGTTCATCGCCAATGCAAAACGTGAACGAACTGCGTATGCGCACTTTACAACTATTCTCATTTGCAGCTGATAACAATGACTGATTATAAAGGTGACATAATGCACTTTGTTTCTTGACTAATAAGCCGGACTAATTACTTAATCAACTTACATATTAATGGGGAACTAGGTTCTAAATCATCATTAATTAATGAAACTGGGACTTAAGGCTTGTTTACAATGGCGGGATAAGAAGTAAACCAGTATACTCGAAAGTGTAATTGTTTAATATTCAGAAAAAATTGTCTACACTGCCACATTGGCACAAGTTCACAGTACAAAATATAAGAAGTTATATCGTCCAATTAGCTGCTTACGCTAGCTACGAGTAGCATTGGGCTTTGATAGATACCGTTCGATTCTAATTCACTTCGATTCTAATGCTGGAAAATAAAAAAGCCGGGACCAGCCAGAATTATCCAAGTTGAATAAGCTTTGTACTAGTTCACATTGAAGACACTGATGTCCAATTTGGATCTAAGTAAAGGAAAAACGGTCCAAAAGTTCTTCCTATCACGTTCAGTTCCTGTGGTTCTGCCCGCAAAAAAGCTGTATTTTCCGGGCTGTGCAGTCTTTTTACCGAGGGGCCCGTGACTAAATAATAACAGCCGCACAGGTCGATCGATCAGGCTTGCCGCGGTTGGTCTATGGATGGGTGACCATCTTTACATACCGTGACCCCTCCGTGCCTCGGATAGTACGTTAAGCCTTTGGTCTCGGCTGTCATTCGTGGATTTTTTAGCAGCTTTCTTTTTCCGGGTAGTCAGAAGCCCGAAAGTCTGACAACCAGTCTTACCAAGGGATATCGTATTACCCAGTAACTGGGTTGTGGAGGTCAGATAGGCAGTTGCTCCATGTAAAATACTGGTATTCAGCTGCATCCGGTTAGACTGGAAGCCGACCCCAACGTACTTGTGAAAAGGCTAGGCAGATAATGATGATGCAGTCTTTTTACAAGTCACTAAGTACAACTAGCTACTTGAAGCCGTGTGTCTGATGGGATTTCCAAAAATATAGGGGGAAAATGATGAAGTTTCATACAAACTATTATCCTCTATATAACCCCTTCAGGGGATGAATTTTCAAATTCCCTCCTTTAGTGCTCACCTTCTTCATATAGGAAACTCTTAAACTTACTCACTTAATTTCATATTCCTAGATCCAATGGTTTAGGCTGTTCCTTGTCTGTCAGCGAATAAATTTAAGATTTCATCGAGTAGAATACTGTTACTCTGAAAATTTACAAAACACACTTTCGCAACTTACGGCCAATATTAGTAAGTACAAATAACATTTCTTGAAACTACACCATAAATATATCTATTTCAAAAACTATTCCACTAAGTTCCGATCTTCGTTGCGCTGTGCATATCTAAGCGTTTTTGTGCGCAGCTTGGTATGCGCACGGACATGTGCTATTCAAACGGTTTCCGTGCGTGTGTTATGCAACGAGATTTTCTTCTGGTTAACGTCATCTTGACTGTTTAGTTCGATTTAAAATCTGAGTGGATGGTCGGTTTGAATGTTGATAAGTTAGTCTATGATAAATTTGATACAATTTTCCAAAAAATAAAACTGGTGATTTTCGAGCCATGACCAAAGAACGTTCACTTAGGCATTTCACAGAAGACTCAAAAAATTTCTCTCTTGCTTTTCGAAAGAGTTATTGGGGAGAAAATAAAATGCCTCTGAGAACAGTAAATCTATTTAACGGAGAATTATGACGCTTGAGGGCGGCATATATGTAGATTCCTTTCCCGCACAAATGGTTTCGACTGTCCGTACTGGACAGTCGAAACCATTTACAATACCTAACCGATTTTATCACATTATTTTTAACCCTATCGACTGAATGCTCCTGGAAAACGGTAGGTACTACAACAAACACCCAAATCACCCAGCAGACAGCTATAGTATTTCGTCAACATTCCAGCAATCAATCGTAATCTGACGACCCAACACACCCTCGTTCCACTTGGCACACATATCTGTTCATAAATCCACAACCACACAATTACAAGTTGATTCTTGTAATTCATTATCAAAACAAAATTGTTCCGAGCAATTAATGCAACAAGTCGGTGACAATAAACCATTAATTGTGTCGAAATGATTTATTCGTACCTAATAGGTAGGTATGGAGTGGTCGACACTCGCATAGTTCTCTGCAAACAAAAGATATACGCTGATTGACATTTAGAAACACCTAGCCTCGCCCTTTGTGAGATATCACACGAGACAATTTATTCAGTTCGTGTAAATTATTCTGTAAAGGGGCGTTTACAACTGAGATTGTAGTTAAACTTGATACAAACTTTTTAGTACAAGCTTCATTAATAATTGGTAGAGACGCCAGCATATCAAGCTACCCGAACTGTCAAATTTTCGCAATCAACTTTGAACCTTATGCTTTAGCGATAATGTTGAAAATCTCTTAAAGAAATTTGACAGATTGTAGTAGCTTGATGTCCTGGCGTCTGTACATTTTGGGTGAATTATCCTCTTCATTATTATCGGCTTGGCAGCCTTGTTCAACTCACTGCTGAATATAGGCCTCCTACCTTTTGTGCCCTGCTTCCCTGGTCTCTGCGATTTTCATCCAGGTCTTCCCCGCAATCATCTGTAGGTCGTCCACTCACCTGGCTATTACTCTGCCTACGCTCCTTCTACCATCTCTGGACAAACTTAGGCTCTAGGGCTCTGCTCCACGTCCTGCCATCACCACATCTAGCCAAGTGTCTTGCCCACCTCCATTTCAGAGCTGCTACCCGTAGTCCTTCGTTTTGAATAATATTTTTTTTTCGTCCGAATAGTGCGAAATACCTAGTCTTCAGTTAGAAAAATTCAATATGAGTAAAAATATTTATCACTGTGTTCGAATTATTGGAAAAACTTAAATTTTCCCTGGAATGTTACATTACTATTGCATTGGCAGAACATTTCACTATACACATTCAGTAAGATTATGTCAACTACTTATTTTCATGATTTCAGTGACGATATTTTAAATCAAATTGCAATGAACGGTATGCAAGCTCCTTAAACGTAGCCTAAATGTTGTTGCTTTTCCTTACCAGATAAACTTTGACAACGCTTTGAATTGTATACTGAAGTAGTGAATGGTTGGTTCAATCTAACATACTCGTACAAATGTTATTAGAAAATGGGTTGTAATTGTGCTTTAGCATCATCGTTTAGTTACATGGAAAATGTATATAGAATGTTTCGTGTAGTAAATTTTAATTTTCTATAGACCTAATCTATAGAAAATTAAAATTTCCTCTAAATAATCTCCTTCCTCTGTACTCCTTCTTTCCACTTTCCTCATTAAACCTCATTTTAAAGAATGAGCTTGAGATTTTTTGGCAAATCAGTATAAAATTTATAGAAACGATACTTAAAAAGGATGGATGTTGCTCTCTTGAAACTGGAATACTTACTGATTGATAAAAAAGTACTAGACATTATACACCATGATTTCTTTTTCATTGAAATCGTATTACAGAGAAATAGAGAACTAGACTAGAGAAAAAAGAACCTAATAGTGTTTTGTATCTCTAAAAGGAAAAGCTCCCATTTCACAGCAACAGACTTCGTTATTCTTGCCAAAAATACATTTGCATTCAACAATTTTGTTGCACTGCATATGTAAAACGGTACTTGCAAGTACCTGCAACCTATTTATGTAACGTTTACAGTTCTGTCTTGTACGTGACAATGTTGAGTTTAATTTTACTAACTTCAAATATGTGTAAACGTTGAAACGTGGTTTATGACCTCAGCGGCAAAGCTGTTTGATATGATTTCTAGTCATGCTGAAATATTGACACGCACCTCAGTACTAACTGTAGGTAGGAAATATGACTCTTGTAAGCCTTCCGTTATAGATCTCAGAGGAATTTGAAAAACTATCGTACCATTGAGACGAAGATTGTTTGTAGATCGCATAGGACTCCAAATTGCGAAAAGTACGTCCATTGTGTGGTTTGTCGGCAGGATTTCGACGTTACCCTTTGTCTTTCCCAGTCGTCCCCTAGAATTATTAACGAATGGTTGTGATTGTGTAAGCAAAAAGCCTATTTTAGCCTCTTTTTATTCCAATAATACCCACTATACTGTAGGCTAGCTATCCACCACATCTGCAAAAGACTTTTAATTGAGTGAAATTAATATTGTTGTTTCGTTATAATTTTTCCCCGCGTTTTTTTTTGAAGGTGGGAAATCATCAAATGACCCGCCCTCTCTGGTTGGAACGGAAGGGAGTGTCAGACTCTTACTGACTAAAGCCCACCCGTGTTCCTTCCTTAGCCCTTTATTTCCGGGGCAGCGGTAACCCTTTCGGACAATCCCGCTGAACCGGCAGGCTTCGGCCCCGCTTACTTCTATTCTTCATCTCCTTCATCCACGACATTTTTCAGCATTTACCTAAGCTCTAATCGATATCGCATCAATACTGTTATCTATGGGTTAATCTTAGGAGCTTAGTGTAAGTTTGGTGCTGTCAAGGAATATGATGTTTTCTATCGCTAAGATCTTAAAATAATGTCCAAAGTCCGGTAGTCAAAATTGGTTGTGTTGTTGATATCCCCCATTTAAAGTTCAGGAATAATTTACCTGAAAAAAAGCACTGACAAAACCTATTAAAATTAATACTAAAAGTAATAACATTTTAAAGTAACAAAGCAATAACGTCTCTTTTGAAGGTGTGTGTACAGCAACAATATTTCTCAAGGAGATAACATCGTGATCCGAAATTATAAGCACACTTGAAGCTGTAGAGAACTCGGGAACATCTTCAGGTTTGTGTGTAGGATGTTCCTTGGATTCCCTAAATGTGGATATGAAGTATTTTGTGGAACAGTTTTCTGTAGTTGATAATAAAAAGAAAGCTGTTAGGACCGAAGGGACAGTATTTACTGATTTCGACGCATCTTGAACACAAAGTTGCACTAGTTACATTCTTCTACTATGAGGTAGCAATGGCTTTTATTTTGACAGTTCAACAACTTTCATTGCGTTATTTAAGTTGTTGAGCAAACAAATTTTTCGAACATATGAAGCAATGGATCAGCAATATCCTTCAAAATCTTTCAGATTACGACTGTCAGTGTGTTACGCAATTAGGGTGTACAGACAGCTGTGCTTCTGTGGAGTCTGTTGCGACACTTTTTCTTCCCAAACACTGGGAAGTGGGAAGCTCGGGTGTTTTTGGATATGGTCTCATATAATTTTGACTACCAAAAAGTGCTGATTGAAAACTGTGTAGATTGAATAAATGACTTTAGATTTGATTTTATAATTTCACTGTCTTACTTTCTGTACTTACTCGTACCTTACTTACTAAATACTGAATAAAAATTTCATCAATATAAATTTTCCTTGTATTCTAATAAACTACAGCACACTCAATGAGTAACAGTATTGGTGTTCAATAAATCCCTAAAATAAAACCATTAGTTTCCTTTTCTGGTCTTATCTTGTCCAGGGCATTTACACACGTCCACTTTTGTACTGTTTTTTTTTACATATTATAATTTGATATACATCTGTAAATGCTAATTTGCCAACTAAAACTCTTAAGAGTCGTTTTGGTAAAACGCTGTCTTTTTGTGAATTTGGATTTTAATCAATGCTTGTTACAAATGATAATGTAGAATGCAAATGAGATCAATACAATTTATTCTCTGTTTATCGTATATTTTCGTGTAAGCTTATGGATGCGGGTGCGCAGACCTTTTATTTAAAGAATAAATAAATCAGCTTTTATCCTAATTAGATGTTTAAGGCTACGTGATTTATGTAACGTTATAATTATTTTAATGGGTGAGTCAAATATTTTACGTGAGTCAGATTGATAAAGGTTATTTTTTAGGTTTTGGGTTTTAACATGTGGTATTAATTAATGTTAATATGTAGTGTAAATGTTATTCAAACTGTGAACAAACAACCCAAAGAAACTTAATGGTGGTGTCAAAAGTACGTATGCATGAAAATCAGTTTTGGAAATAATGTGTGATAAATATCTTGTTTGAATAATCAGCCTGTTTTGGTTAAATCTCACCGCTACCGAAATTTGACGTTTAACGTTTGCTGTACTTGGCTCATTTGATACATATTATTTATTTTATTTAAACTCAAAATTACTATAGTAATTACTACTTCTTATTATTACTTATTATAATAAGATCGGTAGTTACCTACGTGCAAACGTGATATTGACAACATCCGGGGTCAACAATTTCCGATCCAAAACTTTAGAATCCAAGCCACTCCAGTATCCAGGCTTTTGTTCTAAGTTTATGCAAACAAATTAGAATGCAGGCAGTGTCCGCCCAACGCAGTGGACAGACACTGCTTCTAATTTCTGTCAGCCTAGTACCTTTTGTAACGGGACGGATTAAGTGCAAGCAATGTTTGTTCAAGAAACTCCCAAGCTTTCTTCAATACTTGTGCTTTGTTAAAAATTTTAATTGAATTAGTGAATTGAGGTTTTCCTAATGTTACGTAGTTGTTCTTGCCGCCTACTTGAATATGAGAAGCGTTGAATGTATGCTAAATTGTATTGTGTACGTATTTTAATGATTAATGTTACCTACATGTTAAGTTTGCAATGAATAATATTATCATTGGTGTCATCGTAACTTAGCCTCATATGATTGACTAAATCACCCACTTCAAATAAACATATTGTGTTATTAATTATGTAAATAATATCTTTTACATTTTGAAATATCATAGCATTATGCTGAGATGTATTATATATTACTTGTTTACTTTTTTGTGTTACAAGCTCTTTTTTACTGTTTGTATTTCCTGTGCGTGTTCCAAATAAAATATACTTTTTCTTTTAAACATTAGTTACGATTTCTGCAAGCTGTCTATTTCTACATTTTTCAACTTATCATGTCCCAGGAAGAGGTTATTCATGTTTATTATAGATGATGTGAAAGTTTCTATTGTCCAAAGCATAACCAGCTGAGAATAAACGACGCAATGATGACGCAATTATTAGCTATGAAACCCAATACTTCCGATTTCATTGAAAAGCCTGTCACGTACACACTTAAAGCAGTATTAATCTAAACAGATAATATCATTCGCCGCCTAAATAAAGAAATAACAACAAGTAACACGCGATCAAACGATAATAAACTTCTTGGTCCAATAATCGTTGCGCAGACCACCCGGCCACCATAGAACTACTGTACCCCTTTGAACATCGTTTATTTAAAGAAATATACTAACAATTTCATTACAAAACAAAGATATGGATTTCCTACGAATGAAAGCGTGTGGGCAGCTATCCTACATCGCGTTGGTGAAGCAAGCATTTATCAAAACGGAACTCAATCATCGAGCATATAAAATACATTTTCCTATTTCATCAATATTCAAATCTACGACACTGAAAACAAAACTTTACCTTCCTAGTTCTTGAGTTCAGTTTTGCATTTTGCTGTTGTCCTAAGAAAATTATTAACAATATCCCAGTGAGAACAGGTGGCAACGATTTAGTAGGTTTTGCTCTTGTAATTGCTCACTACTGCGACACTGTCGTGATAATGAACGTATTTTAGATGAAATATGAAGCCTTTTGCTTCCTGTGCTTTTTATAATAAGGACAGCTAATCTTCTCTATGGCATTTGCATCTGGATTCTGGACTTCAGTTTGTATTTAATAGGGTTTGGAATTGAATGTTCGACTGTTGGAGAATGGTCATTCTAATGAAATTCTGGAAGAAGTCATGAATGAAGTACGATATTAAATGGCTTTTGTTTTGAATGGCTGTGTGGAACTTCATGTGAACATCAGAATGACTAGCCAAAATGACCGATCAGTTTAAAAATATTACCAAAATATAATACCTATTTGCTACTATTTGATACCTTTGTTTGATAATATGTACGAATCCGTTGCTTTTTGTAGTCATTCGAATTCGGTCGGTTAACCAGCCGTTGTTTACATGTTATTTTTTTTATTTATATCTAGTCCTTCTTTTTATTTTAGCTAGCGCATTCTTTTTTTTAAGTCTTTGAAATTTAACTATAATGTATTTAATTGTTTGAACTTGCAGTGTTCATTAGGACGTTCTGTCTCATCCACCATTTGCTTACGTATATGTTTGTTTGTAAACGTATTGGTAAAATCCCAAAAAAATGAACCATTTCATGTATATAAACGTTCACAACAAATCATACTCACCCTCATAATCAATTCTAAAAAAACCCTCAATATTCCGATGGAAGGATAATTTTCTCTCCCATTTCATATTGCAACCGGAAGATGTAGCCGTGAACGACACGTGGGAGGTATCCGGCACCCACGGCTGACGTCAGTGGCCGGCGTGCGGTTTTACAGCAACTGAATGGGCTACATGAATTATGGTAGATACGTTACTTTATGAATTATGGAGCAGACTAGGTCAGGTAAAGGTTTTGGAGGGGTTCGTGTCTAGAGAGTGCGGTGAATTCTAATGTTTTGAGCAAATTTCGCCAGATAAACAGTGAATTGTCTGTGTGGTGCCGGACTTAAAGAATTGCACCATCCCTTACTTCCCGTGGGTGTCGTAAAAGGCGACTAAGGGTCTTACCGGGAAATGGGCAGCAGCGTTCTCTCTTTGTTCCACCATCATACCATACTGCGATGGCCAACCCGTTGCCAAGCGTGGCGATTATGGCAACCCCCCCCCCCCCTAAAATTGGGGGAGGCCTATGTCCAGCAGTGGACGTCTACCGGCTGAAACGACGAAACAGTGAATAAACATTATCATTTTGACGAACAAAAACTGTTTGAAAGGACCAGAATTCATATTTTGCAGAAGGTGATGGACAGCGCGTTCATAACAAAGTTTAAGTACAAGGAAAAAGTGGAAAAAATATCTTTATAAAAATGTTTTTCATTTTATACACAATCTATTCTGTAAACATAAGTGACGTGAGCTGTCAATAGTGTTAATCCCTTGCATTAGGTGGAATAACAGCTCACTTCACCAAAGTATTCGCGGTGAGATTTTTACAGAATACCACCACAGATCCAGCCCCCTAATCTGAATGATTATGAAGTACATTGTAAATCCATTGCTTCATATGTTCGAAACATTTGTCTGTTCAACAATGTCATCATCATCATTATCATTTCAGCCGAAAGACGTCCACTGCTGGACATAGGCCTCCCCCAAGCACCTCCACTTCGACCGGTCCTGTGCTTCCCGTATCCAACGGGTTCCTGCTGCCTTCACAAGGTCATCGGTCCACCTTGTGGGAGGCCTTCCAACGCTATGTCTTCCGGTACGCGGTCGCCACTCCAGAACCTTTCGGCCCCATCGGCCATTTGTTCTGCGAGCAATGTGCCCTGCCCACTGCCACTTAAGTTTGGCAATTCTTCGGGCTATGTCGGTTACCTTGGTTCTCCTGCGGATCTCCTCATTCCTGATTCGATCACGCAGGGAAACTCCAAGCATAGCCCTCTCCATTGCCCTTTGGGTGACTTTTAGCCTTCTTATAAGGCCCATTGTGAGCGACAACGTTTCAGTTCCATAAGTCATCACTGGCAACACACACTGGTCAAAGACTTTCGTCTTGAGACACTGCGGTATGTGGGACGAGAAGATATTGCGTAGCTTCCCGAACGCTGCCCAGCCGAGTCGGATTCGTCGATTGACCTCTTTCTTCAACAATGTAATAAACAATGTAATAAAACGCAATGAATGTTTTTCAACTATCAAAATGAAAAGTAATTGCCTATCTTAATGTGTAATTAGTCCGCAGATCACAACATCAGGGAATCATCATTCTCAAGAACCTTTGAAATTTTCGGTTCTAAGATACCTAAACCAAGCGTCACTAAACTAATTAGATTAATGCTTTGATATTCCCATAATACACTCTATCTTATTACAATGATTATCAGCAAATAGTTAACGTATCTGACCTTTTAGTAGATAATTGAATTGCTTCATGCCTCGAAGAGTTATTATTATAACTAGGAATCTTTGCTATACGTCTAAAATCATAATGTGTACGTGTCACGGCATAACTATTGCCCATAATGTAACTAAACAAGTTCATTTAAAGGATATGAAATTGCTTGTTAAAGCGACATTAATATTGAAGAGAATAGAAGACTCATGTGTGGGAAGCTTGGTGGAGGAGTGTTATCATCATCATCTGCCTAGCCTTTTCCCAACTATGTTGGGGTCGGCTTCCAGCCTAACTGGATGCAGCTGATTACCAGTATTTTACATGGAGCGACTGCCTATCTGACTTCCACAACCCAGTTACTGGGTAATACGATACCCCTTGCTAAGACTGGTTGTCAGACTTTCGGGCTTCTGACAACCCGTAATGACTGTCAAAGATCCTCGAATGACAGCCGGGACCAACCGCTTAACGTACTTTCCGAGACACGGAGGGGTCTCGGTTTGTAAAGGTGGTCACCCATCCACAGACCAACCGCGGTAAGCATAGCTTAACCTGATCGATCGACCTGTGCGGCTGTTATTATTTAGCCACGGGCCCCCTCAGGAGTGTTATCAAACTAGGTAGGATATTAAAACGTACCTAATGTTGGCCTAAAGCCCACGATCCACGATGTTACTTAGCATAAGTATAGTCATCCTATTCCGTTCCCACTGCTGGGACACAGGCCTCTTCTCTGTGAGAGGGAGAGGGCCATAATCCACCACGCGGGCCCAGTGCGGGTTGGTAGATGTCACATGTCAAATACATGTGACATCTACCAACCCGCACTGGGCCCACATGCTGAATTACGGCCCAGCACTCCCTCTCACCGAGAGGAGGCCTGTACTGGCCTGGCCTGGGCTGTGTGCTGTGTGTGGGGAACATTATTGGCTGATATGTAGGGCAAGGTGGCAATAATTATTTTTATGTACGAAAGCACCCATTGACAACAGGACCTTGTCAAACAACAAAACAACCGCAACCTAAGCATAATATTTGGGAGTTATTCCGGTCTGATCCCCTGAACCACCCCTCCACCCCCCTCCCCCTCCTTGGTCCCCTGCTTGTTCATCTTCTGTTTTAATCTCTGTCTTATCCACTATAAACTTTCTCATTTCGGTTTGATGCCAGACAGTGGAGCGATTTTCAACAACATTCATTGCGCTATTTACATGTTGAGCAAACAAATTTTTTGAGTTTGGTTTCTAGGACATGCCGGTTTGCTCACGATGTTTTGCTTCACCGTTTTAAAAGTAGTGGTGATGAAATAATTTACGCAACGTAAAGCGCCTGTCTGGGTTCAAACCCATGACATACAACTCGTAAGTCGCGGCCGTTACCACTGCGCCATCACCGATGCTACCTTCCGCGGCAAATCGCGGCGGAGCGGACGGATCTCCGGCGCGATCTCATGGCGACATGGAAAGAGCGACTGTCGCAACCCAGCGCAGGGCGCGCCACGATAGCGGCGATAAGACCCCTGCGCCACGGCGCCCTCGCTTACCGCTTGACGCAGGTCCTCACCGGACACGGATGTTTCGGGAGGTTCCTGCAAATCATCAGGCGGGAGGAACCGCCCGGGTGTCACCATTGCCAGGATCGCCCAGAGGAGACGGCGGAGCACACGGTGGAGGTCTGCCCCGCTTGGGCGGAGCACCGCCGTGTCCTCATAGAGGCGATCGGCAGCGGCGGCGACCTCTCGCGTCCGGCCTTGATGCAAGCCATGGTCCGGGGCGAGAGGGAGTGGGAGGCAGTCACCTCTTTCTGCGAAGCAGTCATGCCGCCGCGGGAGACGCTCCGGGCGTCGGGAGCCACGGGACGACTCCCGGCCACCATGGACGCCCGCGGTCAAGCTGCTGTGCGCGGCTTGGTAATAGAGACTTTAAATACTGTGTACACTGTGTAATGATTGTAAAATCCGTTCCGATCCGATGCAATGCGAGCCATTTGGTGGAAATCATCCTTTATTGTAGCCTTCCAGTAAATCGTGGTAGTTTGGTCTACTGCGGGTTGGTCTACATCAGGGGTGGCTAACTTCGTTAGACGCATGATCTACTGTTCACTGACGACATCCTGTGCGATCTTGAAATCTTAAATGAAACAGCATAGTTCAAGTACACAATTATGAGGTATTTTTTATTTTATTAAGAGGGAAAATATAACTCGTAACCACTCGTAACTCCGCTAGTCTGTCGTCAACTGACTGACGGATTGACAATCGCCCGCGCCCCACTCCCGCGTCCCACATGCTTCCCGCTTATTGTTATCGCGCACTGAAAACAAAAGAGAGCTAATAATGCATAGAAGAGAGGATAAATAACGTGACGGAACGGCGATTGAAAAATTATAGGTACATACTTAGATGATGCGAGCAGCAGTTAGTCTGTGCGTACGTTGCGCAGTTTGTTCTACGTACTTATTCATATTTTTTTCGTTGCCACGATCGACTGGACTAATAGTCGCGATCGACCGCTTGGCCACCCCTGGTCTACATTCATCTTTTCAGAACAACTCTAAAATAATAACACAATAACTAGGAATATTAAACTGTTACACAAACATAAATAAGTATCTCTATGATATTAATACCACAGTCAAAGTAGCTTTCTACAAATAACATCTATAAATAAATACTTAACTATCCCCTCAAAGTAATTATTACATTTCTGATTGATTACCTTATCAAAACGGTATTTAATATAAGGAATTGTCCTTATTTATGTTACTGTAAAAGCCCGAACTGCGGTAAATCTTAGGATTGACCGGTAAATCCTAAGATTTACCGCAGTTCGGGCTTTTTATAAGGCAGTTGCATTTTTTGAATCCTTGCCCTCCGGTTAAAGAGAATTTTCTGACAGCTTCTCGAAGACTCACTTCCTATCTTTGTCAACTTCAACTTCACTTCATTTAGTTAGTACCCTCAGTTTCCTAGACTTTCAGGTATCTTTATGTGACCCTAATTCATTGCTCTCGAGTGTATTTCATTCTTTGATTTCGGACATTTACCGGTGTCTGCGGTAAAACCTAGGATTTACCAACTGAACGCCGGTAAAAGTTTGAAATTAAAGATTATTATAGAACAATTCGGACTTTTACCGGTGAGACTTGCTAAATCTTAGGATTTACCGGTAAATCCTAAGATTTACCGCAGTTCGGGCTTTTACAGTAACATATACATTACATTCGGTTTTGAATAACATTGGCATTATTTATATGCTTTTGGAACCCATTATTGTTTATATGGCCTACTTTGTTATAATATATATGTTAATCTATACTAACAATAAAGCTGAAGAGTTTGTTTGTTTGTTTGAACTCGCTAATCTACCGTACTAGGTACCAGTCTAAATTGAAAGAAATATTTTCGTATTTTATAGCCTAATTCTTGAGGAAGGCTATAGGCTATTTAACTTCACGCTAGGACCCTTATGAGCCGCGCAAAAAGAGAAAAGTCAGACAGAATCCTAAGGGAAAACGAAGTGAGCGGGCGGTGCGCGATGTGACGGGGTGGGTCGGGATACAAAACATTTCTCGCACGAAGTCGCGGGTAGAAGCTTGTCTTGAAATAATGGTGGTTTTTATTAAGTCTCGTTTCCTGATGCTTTTTGTTGTAACTAGACCCTGTTTCGCAAGATGTTTACGACTTGACAAAACTTTAAGATTTAATTTTTATAAGTATAGAAGTTTTTCAAGAATTTTATACATATAAACCTTCCCGATTAAATTCTCTTAGGGCTGATTTTTCAATCGACAGATAATTTTTATTCCTGGAATAAAATTGACGTCTGACAGTTTTTGTATGGAAGAACTGTCAAAAATTCAAAATTATTATTCGGATAATATTATCTGGCATTGGAAAAATCAGCCTTTAGTTAAATATGGATTTTGATGCTGTTTTAGCCGCTTTCGTGTAGTTTTTCTAAGCTACATAATTGTGTGTACACTACACGAAAGTGACTTTAACGTATAATATGTAGGTATACAGAATATAGATATTATAACTAGGCCAGTGAAATTTTAATTTACACGTGGACAAAATAAAAAAAGACTGCCAAATAAATGCAAATGAATCTAAACAATTTGTAACAATATTACATACAAACTTACTAATATAAGGTATAGGTAGTAACTATAATGTAATAAATATATAAAGGTAATACATTATTATTGTATATCGAAAATGGTGCAGTTGAGTCATTTGAGGAAGACTAGTTACATATGTGCCTAAAAGCGATAGGTTGGTTGACATTGAATTCTGTGTACGTGAGTACATCACCGTAGTACCTAGCACTTATCTTTTGAGGCTTTATCTTGAATTTTAATGGGGAATTACTACAGGTGGTGGTGGTACCTAATATTCATTGGCATTAAATCAAAATGTAAAGAAAACTCAATTTTACTTTCCTTATTACAAATTCTTTTCTTTCATATCAGCACAACAATGTGGAATCTAACAAAAAATACACTCGTACACAAATACAAATTGTTTTATTTCATATTTTGTACATCTTGTACTTTCCCATAGCCCTAAAACAAAGGGCTTAAATCAACAATCTCGGGACCCGTCGTCACACTATCTCCTCACGTGGATCGGACACAGACTTTACGACATATCTGAACATTCGTGTTCACCTTTATTCCCATACTGTTTCATTTAAATACTCGGACATGAAAACCTCGAAGACTCTGTTTTGGCATAAAACAGGAAGAGGTAGAATAAAGGTAATTTATTATAAAAATGTCCACCGACATTATTATTGTTGTAGTCGACCATAAATATGATTCGATTACTCACCATTTTGCTACAATATATCGTTTTTAGTGCGCAAACGCAGCGACCACCACCGACCAACGATATAAAGTGTAAAATAATAAAGATCCGTAAAGAAATAAAGTTTTACAGCTGGTATCAGAATAATGGCGTCTCGAGTAAGGATAGACAATGGTGGCGCGAAATGTAATATTATATGAGAGTCGATTTATGATCACCTACGCTTTGGCGAGTTCGCTCTAAAAATGGAAGGTTGGCTTGCAAGTACCTACTCGGGATCGACTGCGAGTCAAGAAAATAGGTTACAAGATGCCCTTTGAACGGGTTATTCATTCAAAACTAAAAAGTGTATTAAAGCTCAAAATATGGGCAACCTTTTCTAAAGATAGCACACCATTATAGTTAGAGAATGCGTTTCTGACACTTGTCAGTTATACACTCTTTTCGTCATTATTTTACATCTGACAGCAACTTTAGAATATAATCACAAGTTCCTACTGTTGGGACACAGACCTTCTCTCAGTGAGAGGGGCTGTAATCCACCACGCTGGCCCAGTGCGGGTTGATAGATGTCACATGTCTTCGAATTTTTGAACTTAGAACATGCCGGTTTCCTCACGATGTTTTCCTTCGCCGTTTTGAGAGCAGTGGTGATGAAATAATTTACACAATGTATGCCTGGGTTCGAACCCAAGAACAACTCGTAAGTTGGTACCGTTGCCACTTGGCCGCCACTGCCCTTCGAGGAGAGCACACCATTAGGCTGGCTTTCCACCAGAGATAAGCGAGGATGCGTAGCGAGGGATGTGTGTAAAACTAACCAATACCAACGCTAACTTAGTTCAAGCTATAAAAATGAAGCGATATAATTGGTTGGTTTTACACACATCTCTCGCTACGCATCCTCGCTTGTCTCTGGTGGAAAACCAGTCTTATAATTTAAGATTACTTTTCTAACACTTATCAGTTATTATGCGACTTCACTTTCACAATGATTTTACATCTGACAATAACTTTATAAAGTTGCTGTAACGACAATAAATATCACTGGGACGCAAAATCAGAGGTAAAATAACTGTGAAACTGCAAACGCTGAGTACGAAATTCGTGTTTTTCGAATTTCAACTTTATTAGTTCCTAAAAATGTCCAATTGACAAGTGTCAGGAATACTTTCCTTCGGTGGCTGCAATTGTAGATAATCTTATCAATGTTTATGAGTCTGTGAAATATTAAGGAAACAAGTTTTTCTCTACCTAGCCGTTTCCCAACTATGTTTGGGGGTCGGCTTCCAGTCTTACAAGTCGCAGCTGAATATCAGTATTTTACATAGAGTGAGTACCTATATATGAGGGTATGTGTGGTGCCGGACTTAAAGAATAGCACCAACCCTTACTTCCCGTGGGTGTCGTAAAAGGCGACTAAGGGTCGTACCGGAGAATGGGCAGCAGCGTTCTCTATGTATTCCACCATCATACTATACTGCGATCGCCAACCCGCCTGCCAAGCGTGGCGATTATGGCAAACCCTCCCAAAATTGGGGGAGGCCTATGTCCAGCAGTGGACGTCTATCGGCTGAAACGACGAGTGCCTATCTGACTGCCACAAACCAGTTACAAAATATGATGTAAATAAGTAGATATACAAACAATGTCTTCATCCAAGACACCGACTGCAGCTGTATGTAATCACACCAATATTATAAAGGCTAAAGTTTGTGAGTGTGTTTGTATATTTGTTCCTTCTTTACGCACATACGGCTGGACAGATTTTGATGAAACTTTACAGAAATATAGCTTATACATCAGAATAACATATAGGACATTTTTATCCCGATATTCTTACGAGATCGTGACTTATGCGGGTGAAACCACGGCGCAGCTCGTAAAATAATAAAATTAAAAGTAGCTATGGATGTGCCTGTCAGTTATTAATATGTACAGTCAGTACAACACAACCACTCAGAGTTGTAGGCCTTATTTTAAAAAATTTAATATTCTGACATTACCATCCATTTATATAATAGAAAATATAATGTTTGTAAGGTCCAATCCTAATCTGTTTTCTCGCATGGCGGAGGTGTTTCCACGCAACAGACGTGACAACACTCAGATTTGCGTACAACAAGCCAGAACTACTCTTATGCGAAAGAGTGTCTTTTGCATGGCTCCAATAATCTATAATAAATTGCCAAAAAGTTGGAAGCTTTTAAGTGACATACAGTTTAAACTGAAAGTTAAAAAATTTTTAGCAGAAAGAGCTTATTACACCATCAATGATTTTTTGTGCGAAAAAAATTTTAAATGACTATTCTAATTTAGACCTATTTGTTTTGAAGACTTACTTTATATATTGTTCCATGTTAACTATGAGTGTTATATATTTTAATTTGGATAATTGAATTGTGGTTATGTATTTCTATTTAAATAATTTTATTAGCTTGGATAACTTGAATACCGTAAAAATGTTGCTTATAAATTACCTACTTAAATATTTGTATGCCATTGTCTATGGCAAGCATGACGACCTGTTGATAATACTTTTAACAACTAGCATGCTGATTTTTTTCGTATGTATACTCATGTTTAAACAAATAAAAATTATCTTATCTTATCTTATCACACGAAAATCGCACTCTCTGCTACGACATAAAGGCACCGTCAATGTGAAATTGTAACTACTCATGTGCAATTGACTGTAGTTACCTATCAAGCTCCACCGAAAAGACATTTTTCAGTCAATTTATCATCAAAGTAAACTCTATAATTTAACTTCCATATCAGAAAAGCAGAATAAGCAGAGCGATAAATAATCCTCCCCCATTACACCGCTTTGCCCCGTTTTACAAGGGACTTAAACATATAACAAACAAGGGACAACAACATGAATAGTGTACTACACCATTGCCGGGCGTGATGTTATGTGATTATTATTTATTATTGTTATTAGCCTGTGATGTCCCACTGCAGGGCAAAGGCATCCCTACTCTCTTTCCAGTTCTCTCTGTTTAAAGCTGCTAAGAACCAGTTCTTGTTGAAGGAGTCCAGCTCATCCCGCCATCTCCGTCTGGGCCTGCCACGATGTCGTTTGCCATTAAGAGGTTGTTATGTGGATTAGGGTTAGGATGTTATGTGATAAATTACACAATTCTATATTTTCTATCTTCTCTGTGAACGAAAGAAAAATGTCTTTGCAATCTACATGGCCGTCATCATGGGCGTGGGTGATCACTTTCCTAATTAAAAGATATTAATAGTAATTGGATTGACGTCACTTTTTATGAACTTTCTATTAGTGACGCATGTCGAAGGGGATCAGACCGGAATAACTCGATGGCATGCATGACGATTATCGCATGGCAATTAATAACTCTTATTAATTAATTAGTAGTTAGGTACTTAAGGGAGCGGTAGCTACAATGCCACATGCGAACTACGCGTCATATTTACGTCACGCAAAATCCTGCATCTCGCAAGCAGAGTTTACCGCGCAACTATAGCACATAATATACAACGGCCCGACACGAATCATCGGCCTGTTGCCCGCCAGACACAACACCCGTCTGGTCGGAGGATCCTCCCTTTTCTTTGGAGGATGAGTGAACTTTATACTTGTCCTCATACCTCTATACTGGTGACCCCGACGTGAAAAACATGAACCTTAATAACTTGTTAATGTAACGCCGGTTCTGTTACCACTGTCGAAAGTAAACTACTACTTGCAAATATAATAAGAAAAGAATAAGAAATACTGCGTTGTTGGTTTAGTGGTCGCAAGCGCTAAGTACTGACCGTGAGGTCCTGCGTGGTAACTACGTAACACACATAAAATTACAATTGATCGCATTTATTTTGACAGTTCAGCCACGTTTATTGCGTTATTTACGTTGTTAAATTCTATGAAGCAATGGATTACCAATATCCTTCAAAACCCTCGGATTCTGATTGAAATTGTGTTATTCAATAAGGGCTATTTGGTTTTTCCATCAGCAATTTCTCAGCAGCCCGGAATTTGTATCTGTGCTCAGTTGATGGCAATAGGCTCGCCCCCTGGTAAGTTTTGAGAGCAATCGGGCCTCCACCCTTAAGAGACCTCTTACAAAAATGTGCATAGATGCATGATTTCCTCGTTGAAATTGAATACTATTCGGTGATTGGTATAAATAGCAATTAATTGGTAAAGATAGGTCGTTTTCTCTTCTACAATAATAATAGAGCGATTTTTTTTATTATTTGTCTATTTATTTAGCAATAACCGTTCTCCTGATGCATGTTTAGGCAAAAACTCATGGAGAGCTGATTTGAGAGCTCTAATTTGTAGTTTCTGTTGAATATAATCCATCAAAACATTTTTTTTCATATCACTTACATCATATACTTTAATAATAATAGAATATATTTTTGTTATATGCCTTATAAATAAAGAAAAAAATACTGGACCTAACTTAATTTTCTACTGGAAACAAGTCTGAATATCTCCGAACTTCTACATCATTTTCACGTAGTATTTATACCAAAATAGTCTTCAGTAATTGCTTAAACAATATCAATTAGGCATTCACAGGCAATCCTGGTTAAGAAGACGACAACCTCATAGATTGAACTGCGAGATGCCCTTTATAACCAAAAAAAAAAAAAGATGTGCGCACAGTACCAAAATGTAAGAGGGCTCTTAACGACTTAATCTCCAAGCAAGTTTGTAACAAAATGTACAAAACGAACTACATTTTGACCCACCAACACCAAAGTTAACACAGCGAATAGCCACTCATTGTTACACAAACTAAAGCCTAGTCTACATGAATGGGACGCCTGAATGAAACCAGTCGGGCCATAACTTACGGCGACGTATCACCGGTCTTAAGGCCATAACTCACGGGTTGCAAAATCAACGCCTTAGCACAGCTGAACGCGACTGGACTCCAATTATTACTAAACAGTAGCATCTTAGTTTATGTTGGTGGAGATGTGGGAATGTTTTAATAGGATTTTATAGGTTTGTTTGTACCATAGAGTTGGGATTAATAATGCTGCAGATGTTAGACTTGTAAAAAAAGTGATTGGTGGAAGTAATTGGTGGACACATACTTTTACAAAAAAAAAACTCAAAGCATTTATTTCAATTAAACCATTTACAGGCACTTTTGAATTGTCAAGAAGTCGGTCAGTCAGAAAATATGAAGCTAGTTGCTTATTCCACAGCGTAGGTATCTATAGAGAAGAACAGGCAAGAAACTCCATGGACACTCTTTTAAATTATATTTTTACAAAAATATTAGTTAAGTTATTAATGTTGAATTTAAATAGACGTACGCGTTTAAAGCGTCCCTATATTAGTCTAAATATTTTATGGTAGAAAGCTTCCGATTATTTTTTCTTTATTTTTTCCAGAGAAATATAAAGGCTTCTTTTTTTGCGGATGGGAAATCATCGATACAAAAAACAACTGTAAAGAATAATAAAAAATTTAATAAAGTCTTCACAGCTAAAACAAAACCATAGTTCTTTGAACACGCTTTAAAGATTTTTTATGAAATCTAGATCAAGCCATGGACAAAATTGTCAACTTTTTATTGCTTGAATACGGTGCTTGTGTGTATTTTTTTTTTGTAATTTGCGTTTTGTTTGTGCAGATTAAACACTTTTTCTTTCTATCATGTCGGCAAAATATTTTCAGTTTTTTTTCCATAACACTTGTAAGTAAATATAACATGTATCCACTAATGAAAACCACCAACACAAAGTACATATACCTTTCCAAATAAGTTTCACAATAATACACTCTAAATACTAATGTATCTTTGAACATAACGGTTTTATAGATTTTCGTGGGTGTACAAATATTAAAACGTTAAATTTCCACTAAAATATATGGAACCGGTAAGTTTCATACCCATTGGTTTCAGTGTTTACGACTTTTGGCTGATAAAATTAATATTGCACAGAAAATCAATTATACTAATATCATAGGAAATAGGACATGATAGTAAAATTGTAATGAAATATTATATTATGTTTTAATATTATATTATGTGGAGGTAGGTGTTTAGTTATGACTTCGCGTTTAGTATTTATTGTTTAATTATTTCAATCGGCAAGTCAGTGATTGATCAATCTATGTAGGTTTGGGTTTATGGGTAGGTACTGAAGTTTAATGAGATATTACTTTAGTGGACAAACAACTGTTAAACTAACTCTGTGTGTTAGGATATAATTAAGACTTTAATGTTCTAAGTTTTATGTCTTTATAGACTGGAAAGTTGATCGACTGGTTATGAACCACGTACAGAATGACAGACTATAAATAGGGGCCATTTCGCGGTATACGAAGCTTCTTCATGCAGCATTACTTACGATAAGTTTAGTACTTTTTAAATTTTGTCCTGTTTGTGGACACAAGCGGCCTTTACCTATTAGAAACCAAGGTTTATCTTTAGACCCAGGTTTAAACCATCGGGCCATTTTTAAATTTCGAACTGCAATCCGACTAAGTTAAAGTTCTTTTTACAAAAAAAAAACTGATGTTAAACCCAAGTTAACTTTGGAGTAATACATTTTAAAAAAAACAGTAAGTAACTAAGTTCGAAGGTTTAGGCTAGTTCTAAAGTTAGAACTCGTTCATTTGAAAAAGGTGTAATTTAACCATTCAATTAAAGCGGTAGATATTATAAGAGTTACAACAAACTGGATTTAAGAAACAACGGTCGATTGAAAATAAACCACCACATTCATCCATAATGTTTGAAGAAACCGCCTCGCTAACACTTAGATCAACGCAAAGACTAGCTTGTGCCCGCGACTTCGTCCGCGTGAAATTTCACCCTCCCCCATCCACCCTCTTAGGGGTGGAATTTCGAAATATCTTTTCTTAGTGGATATCTACTCTTCACAAAGAACACACCCTCTAAATTTCATGTCTCTAGGACCAGCGTTTTAGGCTGTGCGTTGATATATATGTCGTTGATATATAATTATGTCGTTGATATATATGTAGTTGATATATATGTCGTTGATATATAGTCAGGACTTTGAATTTTTTTATAGATAATAATGCCAGCCCAGTATTGTCCTACAGTAGGTTAAAGTGGTATGAGAGCAGTGGTGGCCCAGTGGTAGGGGAGGTAAGCCTAAAACGGGTAGCCCGCCTAAAACGGGTATGCTTTTTAAATTGCGCACCGTTATTGCTGATAAAAATGGTGTCGGCGCGCTTCTCTGGCGGACACGAGTTCACGGTAAGATAAGAAAGAAGTTTTTTGCTATTTCCACTAAAAAAAAATTGAGTTACATTACTTTTGAATACTCGAAAATGGTTCACAATATGTTCTTACTAGTTTTGTGTTATTATTTTGCAATAAATAGACGTTTTATTTGTGTAATAGGTTGGCGTTTATTATTTGGGTTTTAAGGATATGAGTCGATTGAAAAAAATACAGGCTTGTGGGCAAAAAGGGTAGGGGTAAAGCGGGTGCCCGTTTTGCCCATACCCGATTTGCCCTGTATAATTTCATTGACTGCTTATTAGTTTTTTTATTTTTGCAGATGGTTAATAAATACAAAAGAAAGACTGCAAATGCATCGTGGGATGAGGGAGTTATGAAGCTTGCGGTAGAAGAAGCTCTCAAAACTTCCGTCAATGGTGCAGCAAAAAAATATGGCATCAACTTTTCGACTTTACAGATACATGTAAAGAAAGGATGTCAAAACAAAATCTAGGAAGATTCACAACAGTTTTTACAGCAGCTCAAGAATTAGAGCTAGTTGAGTATCTATTTCATATGGATAATCTGTTAACGTTGCCAACTCATTACGTTGTCTACAAAGTGCCGCAACCATTCCAAGAATACTGGTCCATTGATCCAACCATTATCACTGCAAGTAGCTGATGATCCTGGTGGAGCTCCATCTGAGTTATGATTGTTATGAAACAGTTCTAGTCATTGATTGAAGTTGACCTAATGTAATTCAGTCTCTACCCGCTTTGCCCAAAAGCCCTACCTGCTTTAGGCCCCCCCTACGGGCAAAACGGGTAATTCGAATGGTAAAGATTCTTGTTATTTTTTTATTCTTAATGTACAAAACTACTAAATATGTCATTTATTTTATAGTCCTTGATAACTAAACCTTTCAAAATGTACAAATAAATGTTCAATTTGTATCTATAAATTGTTTTTATTTATCATCAACCTTAGCTTACCCGTTTTGGGCTACTCTCCCCTATCGGCCGCGACTTACGAGTTGTAGGTCGTAGGTTCGAACCCAGACAGGCGCTTTACTTTGTGTAAATTATTTCATCATCACTGCTCTCAAAACGGTGAATGAAAACATCGTTAGGAAACCGGCATGTCCTGTCCATGTCATTCCACTCACAGAGAGGAAGCCTGTGTCCCAGCAGTGGGAACATTGATAGGCTGATTATGATGAGGTCAAAGTCTCTTCTTAAACAGAGAAGGCACGAGCATTGATCATTGCTCAAAACTGTTTGGTGATTCTAGGCTTATATTGACTAAAACTCCAGGTTTCCTTACGATTTTTGCATATACAATATATACATATAAGCATTATATTATTAATATACTTAAATAACAACTAGCTGACCCGACAGACGTTCTGTTTTTGATTCGAAAGACACGTGGCGCCATCTATTATCAAAATAACGTTATTGTTGTTTTCCTCGGGAACAACACCTTTTTCGGGATGAAAGAATAGAATAGAATAGAATACTCTTTATTATGTACACCATATTAATTACAGACATAAGGTATACAGGAAAAGTTTTTAACCAGTGCGCAAATTTTGACATAATAAACTTGAATATATTTTAATAAACACGTATTTTTTGTTTTGATATGTTTCAATAGTAAAAAATTAAGTTAACGCTTACGAGACTTGTTTACTCAGAAATTTATTTTATGGACGTCGCTTGCCAGTCCGTCGACCGGTCGCCCGATTCACGCCGCGCGTCGACCGGTCGCCTGACGCGCCAGCTGCTATCAGAAGTACTCACGCGCGCTCGCGGATTATTGACCCCAGTTTAGCGCTACAATTTTTTAAGTTTAGACTGTGTAAAGTTATTTGTAAACGTAATTTTTCGTAAATTCCAAATTATCCTTCATACTTTCATGGGCTTAGGACCATCAAAATTCAGAAAATAAATCATAATAAGTAAGAAAGTAATACGTTTTAGTCCATTCAAAATAAAACATTTAGGTATGATAGGTACTTAGACATGATACAATTTGCGTCAATGTCTAATCAAAGATAACCTAAGACACTAAGATTGTTTATAATTTCTTCTTACCTCTACATTTTATTAATCACAATAATTTTAGGTATTGTTCGAAGTGACCTCCTCCTTTTTTCAAGGCATAAACGTGCACGTTTAAATAAGTAAGCATTTAGTTTGTTTAGGACACTAACACCACTTTTTACTTCATTGAAAGCGTTAATTATTTATTCTTTCAAGTCATCTAGGCATTTCACTTGTTTCATACACCTTGGTTTGCTGCTAAAATTGTCCTCTCATTAGGGACCGTGGGATTGAGGATCCCTTCGGCTCGCATACGAGGTACGCTCTCCCTTTCGTATCTTCTTCGTGCTGCTCGTAAATTTTCATTGCTTAACAAATACACTCGCACCATTTCATAATACTCGCGGTGAGTAAAATGAGACATTGTCACTACGCTAGTCTAGTACGCGGCACGCGCGCAGGGACGGCGAACTCCGGCGAAGGGACATCCGACCTCCGCTTCCGCAAGTGACGTACTGCATGTGCATGCGTTTTGTTTATCAAACGCCGGCGCCGCGCCGCATGCCCCCGCACCCCCCTCTCGTGCGCTGGGGGCTGGGCATGGTCCAGCGGCCGGCGGCCTTCGTGTTTTCATTCATGCTCATTCATAGTATTACTATTAAATTATATCCATGTCTTGCTTATTTCAAATTGGGACAAAGTGGAAAAATGAAAAAAAAAAAGTCATAAACTAAAAATGGAAATGTGTTCTATTGCTTACACTGAGCCACCAAAAAAAATTTGCGCACTGGTTAAAAACTTTTCCTGTAGAAACTGTACAAAAGGTGACACAATGGGCGGTCTTATCGCTAAAAGCGATCTTTTAAAGACAACCAAGACAAGATCTTTGAAAGGTACTCTATGTCCGTTTCTGTACACGTGACAACGTATATGCAACATTTCAGGATGATCGGTTCAGTGGTTTAGGCGTGAAAAGGTAACAAACAAACTTACTTTCGCATTTATAATATTAGTTAGGATAAATGTAAATGTGGTGCTGTCCCACAAACGATGGGACACTTAATATGGTGTCCTGCGTGTCCTGTCAGCTGCACGTTACAGGAACTGATGGACGGTGATGAAGGCGCCAAACAAGTAGCCGAATTCTGGGCCGAGTACATTTAGATTGCTATCGACACGCTAAGAAGAAGTTAGGATACATACCGTTCCTTATCAAAATGAAAGATAATTATTATGATTACGTACGAAAAAGTTACACAATTAGGCTGCAACATCTAACCCACGAAGTAAATATATTACTTCGTCATCTAAGCCTTTTACCACTATTCAACCAAGAAGCCAATGACGACTTCCATTGTTAAAAGGCTGTATCTACATTATCCACTTTAACATTACCATTTACTCCACAAACAATATCATATCGTTCAAGCAGTTAACTGTTGAAAATAAATTTAATTTTAGCTTACTTTTAAATATAAAAAAATAACTTATAAGTAGTGTTCGAAAGATAGAGAAAAATTTGGTGTCGAATTGACTCGTTAGATACCAATAGGACAACATATTAAAAGCTCTTTGCTTTTCAAAGTTTTTTAAGTTTGCAATGGGAAATAACATTTCTTACGAGACTTACGTAATGAGGCTGCATGGAATCTCACCATTCAACCAAGAAGCCAATAACGACTTTCATTGTTAAAAGGCTGTATCTACACTATCCACTTTAACATTACCATTTACTTACATTACCTTTACACTACCATAACAATAAAAGTTATCATTTCGAGTTCAATTTGCAAAACGATAACCGCTACTGAGGATATGTTTATTGAGATGTAAGTGAGGTTTACGAGCGAACTGCGCAGGAGCACTTTCTTTAGACCGCTTACGACAGTTATATTTATTTATAACGCTTTGAATATTCCATTCATGACATCAACTGGGAACGGTGGTGTGTCCTTGTGTTGAATGTCCTTTGAGACTCTCCGGATTTAGCATTTAATTTCAAGGGAAATATTTGTTCGTCCTTCGAAAAAAGGGTGTGTAAGAAATACTGAAAAAAAGCTAGAACTTGTTAAAGGTGGGCGTCTTTTGGGGACTTTCTTATGAACTTTAGACGTTCAAAAAGGGCTGATACTCAGCCTAGCTCGAATAATTGACTTTTGATTTTTCAATTTCATTGGAGCAAGCTTTCCGAGAAAAGGTAGTTTTTCAGTCTGTAATGGATGGAGCTGTAATTATTAATCAATCTATGAGCTGCGTAAAAACTTGAAAAATGTTTGTATTAGTAATGTTTGTGGCTTTGTTTCATGAACTAAAACCATATCCAGTTCAATAGAGGACTTCTACAATTCTAATTCTGTCATAAAATTCGCTGTCCCAGTTTTTTATACAGAACGTTAGCCACTCTACATCCTCGCAGTAGGTAGAACGTAAAGCGGACTTCTATTGTTGCTACAGTGTAAAGGAGCGCAAAATATTTCACTGTTGTACCACAATTGAGGCCGTTGAGAACTTAATATTTTAATCTTATCGCCCAGTACTGCTCCCACTGACAATGCACTAGTTACGGAGACCATCCTTTATTCAACAATTTTATACCACTTTAAGATTATGCTGTCTATATTTAGAATATAATGCAAATTTTATTGCAAATTATTTAGTTAAATATTAGGTCATCACAAAAGCAGCATACACAATTAAAAATATTTCCTCCTCAATACAAGTCTACTTGATTCATAAATCTTACATTTAAGTAGGACCGAAAATAACCCTGGGCGGTCTATAGTAAAGAAATAAACAAACAGTTTTATAAACATCGCCAACTTAACTGGCATAAAAGACAAAACCAAGATATACAGCCTCTGTGTCAGCGAATAAATTAAAAATTGAAATTTGAAAAGAGAACAAAAGCGCAGCCGCAGCCGCGGGCCGCGGTTATGACGTCATAATTAAGGGGCCCAACACACGACGAAAAGCAAGAGAGCGACGTGAGTCACGTCGTGCCGTGAGAAAACAGAATTTAATAAAAAAGTAAAAGTGCTTTCTTTGTACAGGGGCCATGCGAAATTGAAGTTCGATTATCGGTGCCTTATTTTGGGACATGATTCATTTTGGTGAGAGGCTTGCAATTTAAGATAACACGTTAAGAATTTTCGATTAGTGCGAATGATGCAACCGGTGCGAATGTAACGGGATGGCGAACACGTTAATGTGAACGACCCTTTTACTTTTAATGCTGAGGTGCATTGTAAACCGTTGACTGATTTGTTTAATAATCATTATCCGCCATCATCAATACACGCTTCATGTAATAAAGAAACAGTTATCAAATCACAATGATTTACGAAAGAAAGAGGTTATCCCATTATTGAAAAATAACGAGAGAACGGTATTTTTTGCTAATCTATAATCTACATAGCGGTGTGCGTCGTAATTTATAACATTTTGGTATTAAAAGTTGCCAGGAATAGATTCTCTGCTAATTACACAATTGGCTAGGCCACCTAAATCAGTGCAATTTACGCAATTGAACAAAACGTGAGCCATTAGAAAATTTTATTCCGCAACGATGATTCTCACTGCCTACGCCTTTTTAACAAATGGATTCATTGCACATCAAAAATACACATCGTAAATCGAGTTATTGTGCTCGAGCCGAGATGACATCGATGCATCGAGTCAGAGAATCGGCGAATCGAGATGCGTCACATTTTAATTGTCCTGTAAAAGGTGCGACCGTTACTGCATTCAAAATATTCAAATAAAGATCAGATAATTAACGGTACAGGTAACGGGTCGGAGGGCAAATGGGACCAAATGAGAGCATATCGATAAAAATTTGGAGCTCCTTAATTTTAATGCGAGTTATAAATATTGGCGCAATTAATTGAAATCGTGTTTTGGGTGAAGTTACCGGAAAGTTAAGAAGGTGATTTAGGATTGGGAAGGAGTTTGTTAACGTAGATATTGGTGATACTGTGTTTTTTTTAATGATAAGTAGCTTGTACTTTAATTGGATAAATCGTAATGCAGTTACTCAAGATAGGTGAAACATTAAGATCTTCACAGATTGTAAGTACTGGATATGTAACACACAAAGTACATAGTATTTTTTTGGAATCAGTGGGTCTACTCTCTACGTCCATCAACTAAGATATGGGCCCGCCTGAAGCCGAAACTGCGAGTTACGTGGTTAGGGAGTAGCCCTCCAGAGAGGCACTTCCCGTATTTTTAAGGACCTTCACATTCTAATATAATTCCCAATCTTTTATAAATACGTCTTACTTACCTACTATTTTTGACATAGCTGAGATGAGCTTGTGACTAGATATTGAACGTTTTACAATACGGGCATTCAGATATCTAATGTCTAATCCTTCCCAAGACTAACAGAAAAAGACTAACCTACACATCAAGATCACATACCACATCAATCCACATCAAGCCGTCAAGTCTTTAAAACAACACACCACACCACAACATGAGACCAGCCTATAGCAACATCGCGGTACAGATTTAAAAATGGAATAGTATCATTTAGTACGGAACCCTCGGTCGGGCAGCCAATAAACGGTAACCGCGCGGCGTGGGCGGAGCCGCTGCGTTCGTCGCGAATGTTATCCAACACACTTGGGTTAGTTTACGTTCGATTGTGTGTAATGGGTCTTTGAATGTTGTCGTTTGGTGAAACATGAAAAGGTGAGGAACAGGGTAGGGCAACTAGCGTTAGACAAGTTATCTTCTACTTAATAAAGATCTTAAATTCATACATTTAGTCAGTGACAGACAACGCACAGCCTAAACCGATGGGTCTAGAAGGGTCTTGAAAATTTGCAAAAATATGGATGCTTTTTAATTCATCCCCAATGGGGTTAACAGGGGATGAAATTTTGTATAGAAATTCAACATTTATGGCAGGGCACACGGCTTGCTTGTTTCATTAGAAGAATCCAAACAAAGGCATTTGAAGGAAAAAGTATTGCAGAAATATATATTGATTTATCATGATCAGCCTATAGCAGTCCACTCTATGAACATTAGTTTCTATAAATGGGCGCTATTTAGCTCGTTTCACTCTCGTCCAGCTGCTACCAGTCAGCTAGCTCTGCCCTGCGAAGATCTTCACTCCACCTAGCCTGAGTTCTTCCCTACGTTTGCTTGATTACAATTATCAATATCTGTTGATAATTTTATTAAGTTAGCAAAATTTGTGCTTTTATCTATCCGAGAAAAGAATTCGATAGTGTAGAATTTATTAGAGGCACCAGAAAGCATGTTACCAAACCTCATTTAAATGTCTTAATCCCAAATCTGCGTGGAGAATATATTTATAATGAGTTATTTTGGGATTAAGGCAATAAAATGCTTAATCCTGCTTAATACCCATTATATAAATTTTATATATTACGTTTTTCGATGCGTAGGAATATCGTTATAGCTAATGTTGACTTTCATAGTTTAATTACTTTGTTAAGTTTTGCCTTCGTCTTTGTTCGTGTAGAGCTTTTCGAATAACAAAATATTGTACATTTAAGATACACCAACACAGCAGAATTCTAAAAAAAAACCAATTTAATCAATTATTCACTTTTGAACCCAAAATGAAAATGATAAAAATTGTACCCTCACCACGTCAATACTCGTATATGGGTATTTTAAGATTTCCATTTTGTTGACATTGCACTGACAGGTGATCTATTCTGAATAACAAAATCACGCATAGGGGATCCGTCCGGATTTCCCGGACTTGCCGATTTTTTTCCTTCTGGCCTAGTCAGTTGTCCGGTCTTTATAAATTTGAAGGATTTATTTAGCTTTTGAGAATTTAAAAAAAATGTTAAATGGGTGGTTGAAAATTTAATGGGTTCTGAAGAAGTAAAATGATTAGACGTTTTTTTCAGAAGTCCGGGTTTTTGTCAAGACTTTTCCAATTTCGTAATGGTAACCCTGATCACGTAAGAAGAAACTGATACATAATTACAAAGATAACATTCCTAATCCGTCGCCTACCAGTTAGGAGGATTAAGATACAGTCGCGACACGTAATTAAATATAAATTTAATTAACTTTCACTTGCCACCAGTTCCCAGATGATGTCACCCGAACTAAATTAGAAATACGATAGTAATGCTAATAATAAATATTGATTAACGTTTAGAATTAATTGGTTTTGTAGTCGGCTATAAATGTATGCAGATAACTAAGTTTAGGAGTGTATTAATTAGGATTTTTGTTAATTGACTTCGATTATGGTTAAAACTCTCAAACGGAGCTTTTGAACGTGCAATATTAGGTAACATTTTTTAGTAACTTCCGGGTTATCTATCATTGGTACCCAAAATAAGTTATATCATTCACAAATACCTATTTTCATAAAAGTACTGGCTCATCTGTTACAACTTGGGTCTTTGTCAACAACAAAATGTGAGAGTAAGTGTGTGTGAGTGTGATATATACGAGCGACATGCGTCGACGGCAGAGACAACTGCAACCGTCGACGCGTCGATTAAGTGTCCAAACACACTATGCCGAAGGTACGCGACCGAAGTTCCGCGGCTGATTTTACGTTCCGACGTATTCGGCTGATATGACACACCAAAAGTGTCTAAACACACTATGCCGAAGGTACGCGACCGAAGTTCGGCATGATTACGCCTGCAATGCTATTTGAATGACTGACGACACATTATGTCGAAATTACGTAGCGTTGTAAATCAACCAAATCAACTTCGGTCGCGTTCCTTCGGCATAGTGTGTTTGGACACTAAATATCGAACTCACGCGGCAGAAATTCAGTTGTGCACACGCGGGGTGCCTCCCGCTGCTCCCCGCCCCGGATCTTCTTCGGCAATCGAACCGAACTTCGGTCGTGTATAATGTGTTGTGCTCTACAGAATACGTTGCCGCCGAATTGCCGCTGAACTTACGCCCGACCGAAGTTCGGCTGTACGCTATAACGCAACTTAATTTCGGTATAATGTGTCGTCAGTAATTCAAATAGCATTGCAGGCGTAACCATGCCGAACTTCGGTCGCGTACCTTCGGCATAGTGTGTTTAGAAACTAAGGGTCGGTTCACACCTGACGGAAAATACGTCGGGCGTAACTGCGATTGCGTCTATTTATTCGCTCGACGCACTAACGCATCATCGGTTGAGTGTGAAAGGTTGAATGTTTTATCATATAAGTGTCTGTTCTGGCGTTACGCGACCGATAATACGCGACGCATGTTCCATCAGATATGCACGTTCCCGTCAAATCCCGTCGTCCCGTTCCGTCGTATTCCGGTCTGATCCCCTGAACCACCCCTCCACACCTCCTTCTCGATCCCCTGCTAGTTCGTCTTCTGTTTTAATCGGTGGCTGACGTTGATAATATGTCGCTTGTGTATTTGAGCAACGTACTCAAATACACGAGCGGCACATTGTCGACGGCGGGCGTCCACGGGTGTCGACGGCTGCCGTCGATACACGTCGACCGTTGCAGTTTCCGCTGCCGTTGGCGCGTTGCGCTGCGGTTGTAATTTGCGCTTGGCTTTAGGAAACCCTTTGGAAAATGTGGAGACAACTTATCAATTTCATATTTTTTACGAATTTAAAAGGAAAAGGTACCGGACAGACAAGAGTATGATGTTGGCGTTATGAAAACTGGTAGGTCAAGACAATAAAAAAAATACTAGTACGGTACCTAGATGCCTAATCTAATCTAATCTAACCAGCCTGTATTGTCCCACTGCAGGACAAAGGCTTCCCTCTCCTTTTTCACATAATGCTGTCTTTTACGAGTCATCATAGTCTCGGCCTAAGGGCCAAAGCACACGCTACTTTTAGCATCGGCAGTCTGCGATTTTGCGACTGTATCGATGATGCGTCGCGTTTTGGCTACTCTCTGAGTTCCATCGCAGTAAAAAAGTCGCGCGTTTTAGAGATTCTATCGATGCTGCATCATGAATTCGCGACTTCCTGCGTTCGGACCCCGTATCGTAAAGCTCTTGAAATGTGTAGGTACTTCATTCCAAATGTTAAAAAAAATTCCGTTCATCTCTTCGTAATATATGAACTAATGTTGCTTTCCAAAAGTAGGACGTGAACTGGTTATCGGATGTAACCAATACCGTCTTCTGCGCGGTTGATATTTTCGCTTTATCAATAAAGCAATAAGCAGTGCAGCTTCATTAGAATCCATGGTAAACCCGTGTAGCTTCGTCAAAATCTAGTGCTACTGTATTATTTGTCCACATTACCAGTTTACCCCCCCATACGGCTGAGATACATCTGAATGAACAACACTGAGTCAAGTTCCGCAGATGCCAAATCGATGCGACCGGCATCCGAATGTGTGTGGAGTGTAGCGTTCAACCGCTGTGTCGAGCTTCCGAAAAGCGACTCAAGCGTTTGGCGTTTTTAAGAGTGCGGTGTGGAATGTTTGGTCGCTGCATTTAGCTTCTAAAAAGCGGCTAAATTGCCAATCGCCGATGTTAAAAGTAGCTAGTCTGCTGTGGTCCTAAATAAATGAAAAAAAATGCTTTACTGCCAAAAATGACAGTTCGCCATAATCTATTTGAGTTTTATTAGACAAGCATTTAAATTAACGACTTGTCTAGTTTCTCATTACTTTAACAAGTAGTAAAAGTCAATTAAGGAGTCGTGATCACAGGTGGGCGTTACAACAACCAGTTAGATTTGATACCCATTTGTGAATTTTATTACTAACATGTTCTTCAGCCTTACTTCCATCTCTCCACTAATCCAATGCTTACTGTAGGATGCATATCCGGTAGGCTCTTAAGTCCTTACATATCCTACGGGCATGTCTTCCCTACCATTACCGCGCCCCCCGGTCTATTCCTTGATATGCAATGGTCGCTGTAGCACCATGAACATGAGGCTACAGGAGCTATTGAGATTCTTAGTGTCTAAACACACTATGCCGAAGTTACGCGACCGAAGTTCGGCATGATTACGCCTGCAATGCTATTTGAATTACTGACGACACATTATGCCGAAATTACGTTGCGTTAAATAGCATTGCGGGCGTAATCTTGCCGAACTTCGGTCGCGTAACTTCGGCATAGTGTGTTTAGACACTTGCGGCCTTATTACAAAACAAGATTTATCTTTAGACCCAGGTTTAAACCATCCAGCCATTTTTAAATTTCGAACTATAATCCGACGAAGCTAAAGTTGTTATTACAAAAACTGACGTTAAACCCGAGTCTAAGTTGTCAATTTTGCATTAAGAAATTTACGTTTGTCGGAATAAAGTTCAAAATAGAGTAACTGGCTCGAAGGTTTAGGCTAGGTCTAAAATTAGATCTCGTTTTGTAATAAGACGGTTGGGGTTTATTCGATTAATCGAGTCTGGTTTAACCACGCTGGTATCGGTGCAATTCATTCATTCATTTATTACATGTTCTTCAGGTTTACTTTTTCTCAGTGGGTAGGTATACCTGCTAGAAGAATTGCGGTTTCCTATTTAAAATGACTGCTGTTTACAAGCACCACTCAAAAGATTGCAACCTTTTCGAGATACTTGGAGACAGCGAGAAGAGATTGTATCTTAATTAATAATCAGAAATACATAATGAACCTATAGTCAACCTTGTAATTGCTTGAAATTGCTAAGGCTGAATATCCCTAGCACGTCATAAAACAACAAGGTCTAATTTTGTATAGCTATGTGACAGTTAGACGATTTCAACGTTAGTAATGTTTCAATTTACGGAGGCTTGTGTCGAAAAATGGTACAGCAATTATTACAAAGTTGACCATACTTAAGGAGCTGACTGCCCCTTGGAAGTTACTTTAATGTTTCCACATGAGACCGTAAAGTTGTATGATTTATTTGAATTTAGATAAAGAACTCTCTTCCTTTTAGGTGTGCTTAACTTGCTGACGTCATGCATCAGTTGCTCAAACTGATGTGAATTTAAACGATGCTAAAAGGAGGTGCTATATGTTCTAAATTATAAAGCGGCTCAAAATCAGTATTTAACATCAATTAGCGTTAAATTAAAAGGCACTGTCAGTTTAATTATTTCTCGATTCACCTAAAAGAATCCTTATTAGCCACACGAGCTCTAAACTGCCATACCCACACTCTTCAAGTGTAATTATTCTCGAATTTCATCACTTCTAAACTCTTTAAGCGCTATAAAACCGCAAGTGGCAGCGGCTGTATCATCATAACGACAATAAACGAACCTCGAACGATCAAACACCGATAATTTCAAAAAAACAAGATTATTCGAACTCATTATACATATTTGGAGCTCCAAAACTTAACACTACTTATCTTACGATCTTTTAAAAAGTATTGCTCACTATCCGTATATGAGTGGAACACAAAGCACGTATATCAAACGGAAAGTATCCACTGCTAAATCAGCTCTTAACAAAATAAATTTTCGCATTGACATACATCGGCCCAGCCATAAATATTTGTCTCTTTTTGTTTCCTACAAACATTTTTATGTTGATAAAAAAATACTTCCCAAATAACTCTGGACGCGTATAAATAAAGTGTGGTAGTAAATGTCAATAATATGCAAAATAATGGATGTTAATCTCCGAGTGGATTTGTGATTTGCGAGCGAGCGCGCTTCAAAGATTAGCCGACGGATTCCATGATGGCGTACGAATACCGTGTTTTTATAGCCAGCGTCAGCGCTGGCTCCTCGACTTATATACGATATGCCGCCTGTCAACGTAATCCATTTACATAACGTTCGTATGTGCTTAGTGACCGCTTTTTGTTATTTGGAAATTGATAAGCTCTTTTATTTTAGTTGATTAAAACTTCAAAGTCTTTTGTCACTTGGCAAGGTGATGGAGACTATGAGTGCTTTCGTAACTCGTAAAGTGGGTGCAACATTACTGAAAGATCGAAGAAAAAACTAAAGCTTGGATAATAATACTAAGAAAAAATAAAGAAACGTCAGCGTCAGCCTTGATCAAGCACTTCTGGAACTTGATATATTCAAAATGGATTATTTCTACTTAAATCTTGATGTGACTGAAATAACTTCAACTAATCAAGTAGACATTGACCAGGAGAGTGGGAGTGGGACGTAGCTTTACACAATTATTCAAATCTCAAGCTGCAGGCTAGTAGGACACTGTTAAAGTTATTGTATGTCATAGAACTATTACTTAGGTACGCCAAAATAGTCACAACTTATTAAAATAGTCACAACTTATCAAAAAACTCCTTTAAAAAAAATCAACACTGGCAATTAATGTTGGCAAGGGGAGGGTGACAGAGACACGCGCTGTTAGCATTGTAGATATAACCCTGTTACATTTTCTTTTATTATCATCCACAGCCCGATTTCAATGACTGCTTCGTCATGTGCCTCTTGTTGCTTGTGCGAACCCCCCCAACCCCCACGATCTTGTGCTAGTCTCATCCAGGCTCTACGGTGATAAAAATAATTTCGCAGTTAGACCCGCTTCCATTTGTTGACTGGCCAGTAATTCTATCACGGCATGAGGTTTTTTTACATATTCGGTGTCGACGTACCTGAAGAGACGAAATAAAATTAATGTCATAAAAATGGTTGTAGCCATTCTCATTGTTTGTCTTATCCTTATGTATATTTATTCTTTTAGTATATTTGTGATTTATGTCCTACTTATTTGTGCATATATTTCTATATTATAATTATTAGGTATTTATTAAAATTATATTTATAGTTTTAATAGGTTTTTGTGTATAATTACTTAAATACCTCAATTAATTCCTCAATTAATTTTCTGTATTATAATCGAAATATCCGCGTTACTGCCGAAAAAAAAACGTTTATTTATAACAATAGAAATTCAATTATGTCTCATTAGCCACAGTTGAGCTAGAACCATTACCTACAAGGACTAGAAGCTTCCACAATTTGACATTTGTCTCTCCGTGAATAGGTCGCCGACGGTAACGAAAGCACCGCCCACTCGCGACCCGATGACATTGTTTATTATTTTTGTTATTGCTCGTTGCAAACTGTGCATATAGTAATTAATTCCTACACACTTTCTCTACTGAGTGCGATTAGCCGACGCTAATTCGGACGATGACCTGTCTACCTACTTTTGATGAAGGACAAAAGTTATGATTCGTTTCTAGACGATCTCTTTTGCCTACGGGGTAATGCAATGTTGAAAAGTATAAATAAATTTAAGTTGAAGACTTGGTCCTTATTGTGTGTGCTGCGATTTATTACGGTTCATTATTGAATGACGTAATTATGTGCTATTGATTATAAATTATCTGCTGTTCTAAGTTCTGCTTCGCATATTCCATATCTACTAACTCATATTACTCCCCTTAGAGTGTGTTATATACTCCTAGTATTACAATTTTTTTATTAAATATGACTAAAATTTGTGTCTCTACTCTCTTCTCTTCTACAAGTTTTGTCTTCATACTTATAATAATAATTTATTTATTTTCAGACAAAGTCCATTCCATTATTACAATTAGAAAACATAAAATTGATATAATAAACACACATACACAATAAAAGAATACTCAGACATTCAAATCAAATAAAATTATAAGATTATAAGATCTGTCATTGAACTCCAAAACCAAAACATTTAATTTTAGTATCCTCCCCAAAATTATTGAAAACATTGTAAAGCCTATTTGGACACGTTCTTTAAAACGTGTGAGTCAAACCGACATGACCACATATTGACTGGGCCCTATGACACCTTAATTCAATATAATCTGCTGACATTTTAACATGTACAATTACGTGGAACGGTACCTACGGGTTGCCTTTACAACTGTACTAAAATTCATTACCGATATATTTTAAAAGTTTTATGACAGCGTAAGATGAGGTGGTTGTACAGTGTTGCCAGAAGCTGTAAGTAAAGTGCAAATGTGGCAATATTTTTACAAATAAAACTACGTTCTGGACTGCCAGTGACTCGCATTGAAGTAATCTAATCGTTTTCAATTCATATCGATCAAAACTATATTTATTGTGCATGTTATTAAACAAGATCTATGTTTTTTTTTTATTATTTTTTACCAAATATTGCACAATAATTAAAAAAGCCCACTTTCAGTCTGGCATTAATTTTCACCCACATGCATCCTGTCGACAGGATGTTCAGATGTCGCCTGTAATCGCCCTAATTGCGGCACCGGTCTAATTTGACTCGCATCATGTAGGTGTGTTAACGCCCTGACATTTCCATCTCAATGCAGGTTGATTCTTTTGTTTCGACGTTCTTTTTTTAGCAACCAGTGATGTTATTGGTAATTATAGTTTTCTATCCGAAAAGTGTTCATCTGATTATACTTAATACATATCTATGGTAGGTTTATTTTATTGTTATTCACTAAACGATGGCTAGTTTTATAGTAGAAATCAGGTTTAACAGTGAATTGTGTAAAGATGTTAAATTATTTGGTTCAACCAGATAAAAAATCAATTAAAAAATTTCTTTCTCAACTCGAACAACTATTTGTCTACAATATAAATAAATCGAAAACATTACATCATCACAATTTTAATTATCAAAAATTGTATCACACAGGCATTTTAACGTCTACTAATTGGAAAATTTAAACCAAAGAACATTACCATAAAATCATAATACTATTTTGTCAAAATTCGAAAACATTGAAGACGGCGAGCGAATTCCTTACATACGTGCGGTGCCTTTTATGACTGTACGCATATCATGACCATTATCACTGGCACCCATAATTTAAAGGTGTTTAATGTTAATATTTTGCGTTCGACTCGAGAATTCTTAATAACGTATAAAAAGCGATCATGTCCACACATTGAGGGCTTGCCGACATACGAACGCGTAAATGGAGAAATAATTGATTCTAATGATAAACGCGATGTGAAGTGATTTCATTGCACTTGCATTCGCATGACATTACGGGCTGAATAATGATGTGACAAAAAAATGAGAACACGCGTTAACGCATCTTTGTTTGTGAGTGCATATTGCATTTTTGTTAAATTGTATACTTTTATGGTAGACTTGGTTTTGCACGTGACGTTGTCCATATAGAACTGATAGGCCTCATCCATATTTAAGTTACGGATAATTATCGAATTTGGCTGTTTCTTCGCTCGTGTCGACTAGTTAGCCAGTACCTTTAACTTTAAACAACGTTAAAGTTAAGTAATGATTAGCGACTGTTTAACCATACATTTTTGTTGTTTAAACGTCTTTTAACTTTAAGAAACTTTTATAAATAAAAGACTAAATACAGGGATAATAATAATAATAATATTTATTATTTTTATATTCTAATAATTAAAAATATAATTTATATGTTTAAAATTAATTATATGTATAAGATAATATAATAATAATAATAATATACCTACATCTTGGCATTTATGTAATTAAATCGTTTGACCAACAGAGAAATATGAGAAATATTATAAAGAGAAGTTATGGCATGATTAGCTATACATAGAAACATGAAAATAACACCAAACTTGTAGGTTATACTCGTAAATAAGACTGAACCGTGCTTAGAAAGTTGATAGTGTTAAATAAATAAAGGGATCAGACGAATGGATTTCAAAAAACCAAGAAGAGAATACAAACAGCTACAAACAAACAGACAAACAGAACAGTCTTCTAGATGTGTATATTGGTATAATCGACGCTGTCGTTACGTCCACGCAGACCGAGGTGGTCTCAACATTTATCGTTTTGCTGTCAATGGAAAATGAGAATTGCGAACACTCGCCACTATTTTAATATAAGCTTAAACGATCGTAACATTATTAAATAAGTGTGATCGATATTGACTAAGTATTCTAAAAATAGATCCTGTACTGACATTGTAAACGGTGAGTGAGCTTTTGATTAAGGTAATATAGATTATTCACACTCGTTCTCTAGGGATTCATTCAATTAAGGAACACCGTATTCAGCGTTCGACATTTCGTTGGAGCTTCCAGAAGGAGTTAGGATTGGGAGAAGAATCTGGCTATTTGTCATATTTTCATTATTTGTCATAATTAAAAGTCAGGGCTTTTGAAACAAGTCATTTTGGGGTGATGATCTTATTTTCAGGTAGTTTTGTTAATTTTGCTTTAAAACGACACCTAAGATTGTAAAAACTGGCCAAGTGCGAGTCGGACTCGCACACGAAGGGTTCCGTACCACAAGGCAAAAACGCCGAAAAAAACATGTTTGTTGTATGGGAGCCCCCTTAAATATTTATTTTATTTTAATTTTATTATTTATTATTAAAGTTAAAATACAACTGAGTATTTTGTGAATATTTCAAGTGCCTACCTGTTGCCATTTTTGATATCGCGCAAAAAAAGGCAAAAAAATCGCGTTTGTTGTATGGGAGCCCCCCTTAAATATTTATTTTGTTTTGTTTTTAGTATTTGTTGTTATAGCGGCAACAGAAATACATAACTTGTGAAAATTTCAACTGTCTAGCTATCGCGGTTCTTGAGATACAGCCTGGTGACAGACAGACAGACAGACGGACAGACGGACAGACGGACAGACGGCGAAGTCTTAGTAATAGGGTTCCGTTTTTACCCTTTAGGTACGGAACCCTAAAAATAACAGATTTCAAAAGTAATATTTCGTTACCTATTGGTAACCTCCTCTGCAGCCCTTCATCTGTATTTTTGGTCACCCTTTCACATTTCTCATACATATTCCTCTCCCATTCTTAGTCCGATGACATCACCAGGCCACACAGATGACATCACTACCTTGATTAATACAATATTCAGCCTAATTCAAATTAACTCTACAGCCTCCGCCCATCATGTCTTCACGTCAGCCGCACATTCTTCAAGCGATAACCGGACAAGTTATTATGTAAGGGCTCTCCCACACAGTCTCGACGTGTCTTCGCGACTTTGCGATGTCTACCTGCCTATAGTTTTTTTGTATGTAGTCGCTTGTTATATGCACTCTGGCGCGACGCAACTTAACTGATGGCGAAAGCACCAGGGTAGTCATTAAAGTAAATATAAATACAACTCTGTATGTCCAAATTGGTGTACTGAATGAAACTATGGTTTTATGAAATTATTTTTTTTTTTTTTTTTTTTTTTTTCAAAATCAAAATGTTTTATTTCACATAAACCGACATGGGCACTTATGAAACGTCAGAAGCTAGGTGCACGGTTCCAATTGGTCGTTTCCTATGGAGAAGAACCGGCAAGAAACTCCATGGTTACTCTTTTTAAAAATAATTGGCTTTTACAATGTTTCCAGATTACAGTAGGTATGGGAGGACAGCGCAGGCCTGTCAACAAGTACCAAGTACTTGATAAAATAGAAAATGGTCTACAGATCTAAAGTCTATAAGGCCTACAAAGTCCTCACATTTACAAAATAAGAATCTATCAAAAGGATAGATAATAAAAAAAAGGAAAAAAATAATAAAAACCTACTAAAACCAAGTGTTATGATTCTCATTAAAACCACTAATAAAGAGGTGAAAATTTTCAAGTGTCTGTATATAATGTCAATTAATAAAGAAATTATGTCATAAAGTATATAATGTCAAATAATAAAGAAATTATATCAAAAAGTATGTAAAAAAAAATTAATAATAATTAAATAAAAATTAAACATCGTAATTTGAGAGCAGTTAATAGACATTTACATAGTTATGCCGTTAATGAGAAGCCAGGGAAGCCACATGTGCAGAAGGAATTATTGCCAGACTAGCTTGTCTTCAACGTAGTCTTTAATCTTATAATATGCTTTTTTGATAAGGACACGTTTGATGAGGGTTTTGAACTTTCCATCGCTAAGTTCTGTAACCGGCTTTGGCAACTTGTTATAAAAACGGATGCTGTTTACAAGAAATGACTTGCTAGTTTTAGTTAATCTAAATTTAGGTAACACAATTTCATTTTTACTACGTGTATTTATATTATGGAAATCGCTTCTTATTTTGAAGAGTCCTAAGTTTTTGCGAACATACAAAATACTTTCTAAAATATAAAGAGAAGGCAGAGTTAGTATATCAATTTCTTTGAATTTGTTTCTAAGAGACTCGCGAGGACCCATTTTATAGATTGCGCGGATTGCCCTCTTCTGTAAAATGAAAATTGAATCTACGTCAGCTGCCGATCCCCACAGCAGAACACCATAAGACATAATACTGTGGAAATAAGCAAAGTATACTAACCTAGCTGTGGCTATATCTGTCAACTGCCTTATTTTTCTTACTGCATATGCAGCTGAACTTAATCTACTTGAGAGAGCTCTAATGTGTGCGCCCCATTGTAATTTTGAATCTAAAGTAATTCCTAAAAATACAGTTTCTGTAACAGCATCTAGTCTTTTGCCATCAAGTTCTAAATTCAGACCCACTTGAGGTACATTTGGTAATGAAAACTTAAGACATTTAGTTTTGTTCGCATTAAGTAAAAGATTATTAGCTGCAAACCATTTCGAGAGAACAGCCAGACTATCGTTAACATGTAAGACATCCGTATCTTTTCTATCTATTTTAAAAATAAGGGAAGTGTCATCAGCGAATAAAATGATATCCGACAAGTTAGCCATCATGTAAGGAAGGTCATTAATATAAACTAGAAATAGGAAAGGGCCAAGAATTGAGCCTTGAGGCACGCCCATCTTAACTAGAGACCCCGAAGACGTCGCCCCGTTAACGTTTACTTTTTGCTGGCGCTTTGACAGATAGGAAAGAACAAGATCAGCAGCTTGTCCACGAATTCCGTAGTGGTATAATTTACAGATCAGTGTATTATGGTCAACGCAGTCAAACGCTTTTGAGAGGTCACAGAAAATGCCAATTGCATCCTGGGACTTCTCCCAGGATTCCAAAATGTGACTGATGAGTTTTACTCCCGCGTCTGTCGTCGACCTACCTTTCGTGAAACCAAACTGGTGACTATGTAAAATCCCATTTGAATTAAAATGTGACAACATCTGGTCCAGCATGATTTTTTCATAGATTTTGCTCAATGCTGGTAGCACAGATATAGGTCTATAATTGGAGGGATCAAACTTACTACCTGATTTGAATATCGGTACTACTTTACTATGTTTCATTAAGTCAGGAAACGTACCGCTGTCTAAACATTGATTAAATATGCCTGTTAGGGCAGGGGCAATTGTGTCAATAATATCTCCAAGAACCTTAACAGAAATCCCCCATAAGTCTTCAGTGTTTTTTATGTTAAGACTTTTAAATGCTTTTTTAATTGTGTCAACAGAAATGGGCTTGAATTCAAAGCTTGGAATTTCCTTATTAAAATTTTCCTTAAGAAGGGCTTCAGCTAATATAGGTGATGAGGGGAGAGACTTTGTAACCTCTATTGGGATATTGGTAAAGAAATTTTCTAGTGTCTCAGCAACTTTTAACTTATCTGAAATGGTTTCATTATCAATTTTTAGGGACAACTCATTCTGATCTCGCTGTTTTGTGTTTCCAGTTTCTTTGTTTATTACCTGCCACACAGCTTTTATTTTATTATTAGACATACTAATTTTGTTACTAATTAATTTAGATTTAGCCTCAGCGCAGACTCTTTTGAATATTTTAGAATAGTTGACTTTTGAAACCAACTCTAACTTAGAGAGTTGTATTGATGATTTTCATGATAATAATTCTGTAAACACATACCTATTTGTTATGGTTGCGTAGGCTGATAATTGCAAAAAGTGCAAGTAAATGAATTTCGCGGGCTCTTATAGCGCAGGTCCCTTATGAATGAACCGCGGTGTCGCGCGTCGTTTTCGGCTGTGTGGTAGAACCTTAAGTGTAGCATATTGTGGCCGCATCCCGCGTAGTATCTGATAGTCATCTGTGGTCAACTTATGAATGGACCCTTTAGATTACTGATAACTTCTGCCTTTATTTTGAGAATCTGAATGAGGTAAATTCGTTGTTTAGGGGATATTTTTGATTGAGTTTGTTTGGTCTTTAGATATCTACATAAAATATATCTATGTTTAAAATTGGTTTGCGGTCAGCCTTATGAAGGAATTTTTATAGGCGGTGCTGCGTGCCGCCACCTAATTCTTTGATAGATGATGTTGAGGACGAAAGGTTAAATTAGATTTTTGGGATAATTCTCTAAGGGTTTCCAATACAACGTTTGTGTCGATTTTTGGTTACCTACAATCGTTCTGAAACTAAATCATTTTTAAAGAAGTAAGTTTTAGAGAATAATGCGGTTACACAATTCCAGTGTGAAGTATTAATCACAACTTAAGTTTGAATGCAAACGCATAAGGAAAATTGGTTGTTCGGTGTTCCCCGAAAAACATCTGTTTTTAGAAGATCGAATACTATATTTACCGTCTAAACAAATTATTATTTGTTTGTGGTTAGACAACGGCTTGTACAGAGAAGAGAGAAGACAAGTGGTTTCTAATAAACTGCCAAATAATTATAGTGAATTTAAAGTATTTTTATATCGTTTAGTGTCGATGAAAGGTTTTATTTTAAGGTCACGGCTTCCTAAGTTTAGTTAGGATTAGGACTATCCATTTTGTTTAAAAATAGTGTCCCAGAATGGTTTTTTGTGAATCAGTAGAATATGAGTTTGTTTCGCCATTTCTTAAGTGATTCTGGTGTCTTATTCACAGAATAAAATTTATTTATTTAGTTATTTATAAATAAATATTTATAATAAAATTTATTTATATTTATATAAATAATTTCATTTCATGATTTTCAACAAAATCATGAAATTGTGGCTAATAACAGCCGCATGGGTTGATCGATCAAGTTAAGCTACGCTTGCCGCGGTTAGTCCGTGGATGAGTGACCATCTTTACATACCAAGACCCCTTCGTGCCTCGGAAAGCACGCTAAGTCATTGGTCTTGGCTGTCATTCGTGGATCTTTGACAGTCGTTACGGGTCGTCAGAAGCCCGAAAGTCTAACAACCAATCTCACCAAGGGGTTTCGTATTACCCAGTAACTGGGTTGTGGAGGTCAGATAGGCAGTCGGTCAGTGTAAAATACTGGTACTCAGCTGCATCCGGTTAGACTGGAAGCCGACCCCAACATAGTTGGGAAAGGCTAGGCAGATGATGATGATTTTGTTGAAAGACTTCAAATAGACATGTATTGTGCCACTGCAGGGCGAATGCCTCTTTTTATACAGAGAAGGCACGAGCATTGATCACCACGCTTTCTCAACACGGGTTGGTGAATTCAGACTTATTCTTATTAACTCCTAGCAGCGCCCCGTGGTTTCACCCGCATAAGTCTCGATCCCGTTCGAAAGACACGTGGCGCCATCTATTATCATAATAACGTTATTTTTGTTTTCCTCGGGAACAGCACTTGTTTTTCGGGATGAAAGGTACCCTATGTCCGTTTCTGTACATCTGACAACGTATATGCAAAATTTCAGGATGATCGGTTTAGTGGTATAAGCGTGAAAAGGTAATAAACAAACTTACTTTCGCAAATATAAAAAAAATAATAAATATGTATATAGTTAGGATAAGTCCAGGTTTCCTCAATAGGTTTTCCTTCACAAATGTCAGTCATTTTTAACCGACTTCAAAAAAGGAGGAGGTTCTCAATTCGACGGTATGTCTTTTTTTTTTTTTTTTGTGTATTTGTTACGCGATTACTCCGCCAATTGTGGACCGATTTTCAAAATTCTTTTTTTGTTTGAAAGGGTATACTCTCGAGGTGGTCCCATTATCATCCACGGGTTGCGATTCGATTACTTTAATATGGTTGCTAAGCAATTTATGCTCGTCACAATGCGTATGGTGAGTGGTTGTTGAGGAGTTTTCCTGGTTCTTACCAAGAGAACTCCTCAACAATTAACGTCCTAACATCGGGAAAAGCAATATTTTGTAACAAATGATGAGCAGTTGACATTAGGCTATTGTAACTTAAATAAATTACAAACGGACCCACTAAAAAGTGAAAAATAAAAACTTTTTACAAAAAAAAAACAACCGACTTCCAAAAATAACACTACAAATTGGAAAATAACTTTAATTTCGGAAGTCGGTGTCAATAAACGAAAATGCGGAACCAAAGACACCGACTTCCGAAATTAAAGTTATTTTTCAATTTGTAGTGTTATTTTTGGAAGTCGGTTGTTTTTTTTTTGTAAAAAGTTTTTATATTTTATTTTATTTATTTGGGACAAAAAACAGTTATGCAATACAATATTAATAGTTAGCTAAGGTATAATAGTAAACAAACGCATAACCCACACTATTGTCCACGGACTCATATCGATTTTAAAAGAAATAAGGATACGGACGTATATAGAAAGGGACAGTAGGAAAATAAAAATAAACCTGAAAAGTCACACAAACCAACTCAAGACAGCGCTCTCCGTCCAGATTTAGTCCGTAGTTACCAATCAGATCACACCATAACATCATCAAGAAGCAGTCATCGTTAAGGATGACCAGAAAGTAAATCAATAGCCATTTTTCTAAATTTGTTTTGGTTAAAAGCGAAAATATCTAAATTTATAAAATGTGAGTTGTACGTTTCTAATAATCGGCGGAGAGGATGTAAATAAGCAAGATAAACTCAGAAAGTTGTCAAAGTCATACAAAATCTTAATCCATGATTGACAACAGCGTTAAGCAAGATCAATCATTAAAGGATTATCAGAAGCAAAGAACATGCTTAACTTATACTAAAAACCTTTGCATACATTTGCTTCAAACATGTAAATTTCAATATGTAAACATATACAAAAGTGTCGTGGACGCAATAGCGCATCGCGTCGAAGTCGACGCGTATAAATTAGGTGCAAGCGACGGCGCGGCGCGGGCGCAACAAAACTACACGCCGGCGAATATCAGTTCAAACATCTAAATGTGCTTTTATACTTTACGATTGTTTTAGAGGGTTGTGGTCGTGAGGGTATTTAGTGTTATTTTTGAGATAGCAAATGCTATAACTGTCCATAAAACTATTTAGGAGTGACATTTATGTATTTGAGCTTAATTGGCTTAAGAAGTACTCGCCCTATATACAGACGCCAGCACATCAAGCTACTACAATCTGTGAAATTTATATAATAGATTTACTACTTCATCGCTAAAGCATAAATTTTAAGGTTGATTGGGTAAATTTGACAGTTCGGGTAGATTGATGTGCTGGCGTCTGTACATAGATTGCAAATAGACTTACTAATGGTCTAGGTACCTAAGTAAGTAACTCTATAGTTATAGGTCTACCAGAATCTCATGGCAAAAAAAACAAAAAAACTTTGTGGTTTTCATACATTTGACACACTGACCTCTATAATACATGTATTGTAGAGGTCAGTGATTTGACAACATTGGATTGGCAATGTCAAATGTACGAAAACTACAAAGTTTTTTTGTTTTTTTTTTGCCATGACATTCTGGTAGACCTATCCCTACCTTTTTTTCTGTTAGCTTATATTGTCCCACTGCTGGGCAAAGGCCTCCCCATATTTTCTTTGAGCTATGGAGGTAACACAAGTCTCATAAATTAATTTAAAAAAACTTAAATATAGTAGGCAGTTATTAAGAATTTTCTCTGATTTTGATCTGTGCTTTTCTCTAATGATTTTAGACACCAACTTTCATGAAGCTTTTTTATTTCTTTGACGACGAAGCCTCTTATCTGTCTGACTGTTACATTTTCGCGCCTTAAGGGGCTTATATGACCTAAAGCGTGGTCACTGTCGGGCTGCATAGAAAAGAAAGAGAAGCGCGATGACACAGCGCTGGTAATTTATTGCAAAATATGAAGCAATTATTTAATTAAGTCTATTGTTTGGACAAAAAAATTAAGACACTAGCATTTTAGTATATTGCTTGTAGAATAATCTGACAAAAAATCGGAATGATTGTATGTATAATAAGTAGTAAGTATTGTTTTTATTGTAAAAATAAAGTTTTTTAGGTGTCTTCATGATTTTTTTTCTATCGTATCAAATTAGTTGTATTATGTTTTCAACACACTATCTACCTAGCATACATCCTGAAGAATATCATATATTTTCCTGATTTTGTTTACTGTAGTCGATCGTATGCTTTTATTGTTGCTAAATCTTGCGTTTTTTTATGTTTAGGTCCTGTAAGCCCCTTAACGGCTTACCGGATTTGATGGCCCACAGGTAGACCATAGGATATTAGTTCCCATGGGATAATTCTCAACCTCCACGCAGGCGAGGCCTCGGGCAAACGCCAGCTAGGTAATACAAAAGGCGTTAAGTTGGGCTCCTCCCAGACTTTGGATCACCATGAACCTCCGGCTATTCTATCATAATTTTCAGCCAAACGAAATCACAAAGGAATGTCCGTTCTTTATGGCCCAATATTCAATTTACAACCTACCATCGTCCTGATCGTTAGCTATAAAACGCCTTACATTCACAGACGCCGCCGCGGCACCACTAGGCGCCGTTCGGTAACCAACTGTAGTCTTTTTTCCCCTCCTTATAGTCTTTTTTCAGTCTTTTGGGGGTCCAGACTTCCTTTTTTTAATGAATCGGTGTTAACCTTCGCGTCGAACGAGAACGGGGTGCCGATTGGAGATAAACGATCATTTTCGAACTTGTTCTTTTACGAAAAAACAAAAGTTAAATGGTAGAAATGACAGTATATTCGGCGTTCCCTTTTGTTGATGATAGGCATCTGCGGATTCTGTAGGAACCGTTTTAAATTAGGCTTTAGGTCTGAATACGAGATTTGGATACCGATTTTTAGAGATTGATTCTATCCTTCCTAAATCTAAGCTAATGTTGGCTTCATTAATTTTAATGAATATCGTGTTTCTGAGTTCCCTTAATTGATACATAATTTTGATTTTAATGGCAAAATTAAGTGTTATGGACAGGATTCGAATTAAATTGAATCGATTTTAATAATTATTTTAATGCTTATAATACCTATATATATCAACCTACACAGTTCTTAAAGCTGTAATAATTTAACCGTAGATCAAAGGTCAGTAAGTAATGTGCTAAACCGATCGTTAAAACAGATTGTCTATGTAAATACGGTTTACTACATACTTCACATTTATTAATAATAAACGGTAAATCACTCCATTACTATGGACACGATAATTGTTGTACATTAGCGCCATCTATTATGCACTTACGGAAACAGAAGTTGATGGTTCCTTATGAAACTATGATTTTCCAGAGATTTATCATTAAAATTATGTTTTGCTAACAAGCTTAATAATACTTTATCGAGATTTTAAGTTTTATGATCGTTTAAGTTTGACTATTACTGATTTACCGATAAAGTTTCTGCAGTCTTGCTACTCGCCACTAGATGGCGCACTAAGCGTTGCTATTGATTTGTTTCGAACTTGATTTAGGGGAAACTTAGAGCGGTCTTTTCTGGTTAGTATTGCTAAGTTTTTATTTGTGGTAAAATTGTATTGATTTATTGGAAATCTAGAGTGGTCTTTTCTGGTACATAGTGGTAAGTTTATTTTTGTGGCAAAATTGTATTGGCAAAACACAAAAACTGTTTCTTTTTAGTGTTGTTTGTTAATAATAGTTTATCGACATTTTTGTATAACAAATTGACAAAAACCTTGATTTTCACGCAGTTTGATCGCTCTGTATGATTGAATCTGATCCAATTTCCATAACCATAACAACATAACTTATACCTACATTAGACTTTCGGTGGACTCTGATTATAATTTTTAATTTGCACGAAATTGCACTTTGCGAAAACATAAGTACTGCACTTAAAAAAGGACAAGACATTTAAAAGCTCAACAGAATAATTGACTCCAAAAATAAAACCAATTTAAAATAAGAGCTTTTAACACTATAAATCTTACCCTCCTTACCGAAGCTACGACATCTCTATCTGTCCCAAAAAACCATCCCATTAAAACCTTATCTAATCTAAGAGTGATAATTACAAATGTTCCAATAATCTTTACATTGAAAACTAACAAATTAGCAAAGTGATAAAACAAGCTACCGATAAGGGAAGTGTGTGGGCGAGTCCATTCATAAAGAAAGATTGGGTAACAGCGAATTATTATCTGTGGTCTCAACAAGACACTAAAATCTCATTGGATCTGCGCAGAGATGGAGTTGGGTTTGCAGATAGTTTTTTTTTCAGTAAATATTTTTAGCGTTTAGTGATTTAGGGGATGAAAAGAGTTTAAGAATTAATTAAAAATATTTATGGCTCAGTGTATACTCAATTGCTGTTTCATTGCTGTATGTATTTACTACGGGACTAGACAGAGATATAACTGTCACAAACTTATTTTAAAAAAACCAAAAGAGTATTTAGCAGCCAAATGTTTCTATAGTACTGCCGAGTTTCTAATGGAGAAAACATACTAATTCTAATGTAAATTCTAATGTGGGTGCGAAGTTTGGTTTTGTTGACTGTTGTTAGTTATTTTTATCTTATTTTGACATTTTAATTAATTATGACGATGATATTTTGCTCTTCTATTTATCTAATTTAATTGTACTTTTTATATGTTTAATAATTAATAGCTACAATTAATTTAATGATTGATAAAATCTTATTATAATACATATTTGTACGCCGTAAAGGTAAAACATGACTGTGATCCTTTCTCCGATGTACTTAACATCTTGCATGCTTTGTGTGTGCATACTCATGTTTCTGACAAATAAATGATCTCTGAACTGTAACTCTGAACTCTGACTAACTTTCTGGGCTTTACAGCGAGCTTTTAGGCATAAAATAGTGTGTTTCAAATAAATAAATAGAGTGCTTGGTTACGGCGTGTATTTCTTCGTTTATTTATGTAAGCTTTTTTTTTTGGTAAATTAGGTATAATTTTACCAACGTAGTAGAATACCATATTCGTAAAGTTCGGTCAACTCAACAGCAAATTATCTACTGCCACAACAAGCAACTAAACAGCCGAGGATTTACGACTTATCTCACCGTAATAAGCAGATATGGACTTGGATCATCAATTTGCAAATAAAGAAAGAAAGATAGATTAAAGTTTATTTGGACACAGTTCGTAAAACACAAAATAAAAATAATGTTTCAAACAACAATAGTGTGTGCCTTACGGCTGCTCCAAAAAGGTTCATTTCAGCATTAAAGCCAGACAGATGCTGTCTGACGCTGGTCTTCTAACGAACTTTTAGGGACAAGTGACGATCAAAAACAATCGATCAATCAAATACATATTCATTACAAAAACGAAAACAGCAAACTCTCAGCAAAACCTGTTCTTCGCGATCATGGTGTAAATGATTAATATAAGCAACTCACCATATGTTTTTAATACAAGTCAAAGCAATTATTTTAATTAAACTATTTACAGGCACTTTAAAATTCTTAAGGAGTCGGTCAGTTGATCAAAAAGTTAAAGGCTGTACTGAAACGAAGATCTAGTACACGGACAAGTACGGGCAAGAAACTCCATGGACACTTTAAAATTTTGTAATTATACGCGTCCCTTAAACCGGCCCTGTATAAAGCTCTAAATCGTCAGCGCCTTTTCATGTCTAACCGCGGGATTATAAACCATTCGTTAACTTCACATTATTAAATATTCCCGAGCGCCACCGGATGTGGGTGGATTTCTTTACGGATTAAAGCCTTCCGATGCCGCCCTAATTTTCATATTTCAGCAAACATGTTTAGGTATGTGTGAATTTTAGTCATCAAAAATTGGTTCTGCTGTGGAATATTGGCCTCCCATGAAGATTGTTATAATGATGTCTTCAGAATGTAGAGAAAAAGGGTGATTTAGTTATTTTATTGGATAACTAGCTTCTGCCCGCGACTTCGTCCGCGTGAACATTTCAGCTCCCGACCCAACGCTCGCCCGTGCTACAGCTTCGTTTTCGCTAGCGTTCTTTCTGACTTTTTTTCCTTTTGTCTCCTCCTCCTCCTCCTGTCTCCCTTCGTCTCCTTAGGGCCGTAGCGTGATATTAAATAGCCTATAACCTTCCTTAAGAATTAGGCTATCAAATGCAATAAGAATTATTCAAATCTGACTGGTAGTTCCGGAGATTACGCCCTACAATACAAACATAGAAACAAACAAACTACCTCTCTAAAATATTAGTTTGATTGGAAAATAGTCATTTCTTACAAATATAGGAAAAAATTGTAACAACCGATAATAAACCGTAACGCGACACTTTATGATTATGTTCCACTGCTGTTTGAATGGTCGCCACCTTTCGCTCGCAATTATTGTTTGCCATTATTGTCCTGATCATGATTTTTGTAGAGTATGGGATTCGAGGCTTAATGACAACAGCCGCACGTGTCGATCGGTGGCTAAACAACGCTAGCCGAGGTCGGTCCGTGGATGGGTGACCATCCATAACATACCGAGACCCCTCCGTGCCTCGGAAAGCACGTTAAGCCGTGGAAGTCCCGGCTGTCATTCGTTGATCTTTGACAGTCGTTACGGGTAGATAGAAGCCCTAATGTATGACAATCAGTATCAATATCATGTTACCCAGTAACTGGGCTGTGGAGGTCAGATGGGCAGACGGGCCACATAAAACACTGGTATTCAGCTGGATCAGGTTAGACTGGAAGTCGACCCCAACATTGTTTGGAAAAGGCTAGGCAGATGAGGATCTAAGGAAAAAATTGTAATCACACATACAACCGCAAAAAAAATGCAAAATTCCTTACCATCGTGCAACAGAATCCGCTTACAGTGGAGACTAAAAAGGGAATGTATTACTTTATTTACCTATTGAGCAGGAATTAGCTTGGTCCTTTTGAAAGATTATGACCGAAACCGATTATATAAGTTCAGCACCAACTAACTGTACAAGGTGCCGCTACAATGGCGGTAGGGCCACTAACCATAAAAATTATAACAACATATAGTACAATATAACACTTGCCGACATAGGGTTCTCTCTCTTTCCTTCAATTCACCTACTCTTACACGTTATTCGTTTTAATTTCATTGATGCGATGTTATGATCTGTGACCCCGCCAAATGACCCCAGATCAACAGCGCCAAGATGCTGTCTTATAAAATTGTAAATAAATATTCGCATTTAATGTAATTGAAATCCATACTAATATTATATATACCGGCCTTCTTAACTTCTTCGCCGACTACCTACGGGATCGCAAACAGTTCGTCCGGCATGGCTGCTTTGAGTCGAAGTCTTATTACACTCGCTCGGGCGTGAGTCAGGGATCCGTATTGGGGCCGCCTCTGTTTCTGATCATGATCAATGACCTAATTTGTAAGATTCGATCCACAAAATGTCTTCTATATGCCGACGATCTAAAACTATCTGCACAGATCAGAACAGAGGTGGATTGCGAACTCCTACAAAAAGATATCGATACCGTCTATGAGTGGAGCATTGCGAACAAGTTGTTGTTTAATATTGGTAAATGCAGCGTTATGACTTATGGTCGAGGGTTGAGACCAATAAAATACGATTATACTTTGGGGGTTACCGTGATCACTCGTGTCACCAGCGTTAAGGACTTAGGAGTGACTTTCGACCGCAGTCTGACATTTAGAGACCACGTGTCTGCCCTTGCAAAGGAATCCTTCAGGCGTCTGGGATTTGTCTTGAGGAACGCTCGTGACTTTCGCAATCCCAGTATTATTAAATTACTATACACCACTTTGGTTCGGAGTAAACTCGAGTCCAGCGCCTGTGTATGGCATCCACATACCGCGTCTCAGGCACTAATGCTTGAGAAAGTTCAGAAAACCTTCCTGAGATTTTTGTATCAAAGGCTGTACCATTACTTTCCATTCATGCACCCAACGAATTATCTTCTAGGGGTATTGGGTTTCAATTCGTTGGAGGTAAGAAGGGGTTTTGATCAGCTCATGATGGCCTGTAAGACCCTAAGCGGTCGTATTGACTGCCCTGAGCTCCACGGACTTTTCTGCCGCCTATTTGTGCCCGACAAATACCTTGGGCACCGTCAAAGCCGCCGTCATAATCTGTTCGCACTGCCGCTATCTAGATCTGTTGCTAGAGCCGAATCCCCAGTATGTCGAACCCTAAGGATGCTAAACGCACTCCTGACTGCCGACCCTGAATGTGATGTGTTTGCTGATGAATGGAAGAAAATAATGCGTGCTTGTCTGGTGTTCTGTGAGAGACAATATGCGAGGGTGTCCACTGTCACATGCTAGTTTATGTTACTTTGTGATATGTTTAATTTATTTAACCATTTACTCAAATAATTATTAATAATTTTATCCACGAATTGTATATGTTTGAATTTAATTTTTGTATTGTATATTATTTGAATGCTTATTTTTATTTTTATAATTCTATGTTAATTAATGTAATTGGACCTGTGCCGTTTTAATTAACTATAAATAAATAAATAAATTAAAAATGCGAAAGTGTGTCTGTCTGTTACTTCTTCACGCTGAAACCGCTAAATAGATTTAGATGAAATTTGGTATAGAGATAGATTGAGTACCGAAAAAGTACATAGGATAGTTTTTATCCCGATATTCCCACGGGATCAAAACTTATCCGGCTGAAACCGCGGGGCGCTGCGAGTATGTACCTAAGTAAAAGTAAAGTAAGTATGTATTACGAAAACGCGAAACCGTAATACTTACGTGTGTTAAATTAATATCGGCGCGCTGTAGATAACTACTGTCTTTGGTTTTATTCTTTGAGGTGGTATCTATATGCTGCCGCGGAGTTTCTTGCCCCACTTCTTTTTTCCAACTAAAGCAATAGGAACTGGTGAAGGACGCGCTTTTTATGGGAACTGTCTCCTGTAACTTTGACGTTCGAAAAGTGCTGATTCTAAGCCTAATTTGAATAAATAGTTACATTTTGATTTTGAGATTAAGGAAACTACTTAAAACTGTGTGAAATAGAAGATATAGTTTTAAAGTCCGATATTAACAACATTTTATAATTTATTTATTTAATACTTCAAGCACATCAAAAAAATGTAGGTACAGAGGCGGGCTTAATGCCATAGACATTTTTACCAGTCAAACTTTGGGTGATGCAGAGACAAACAGTGGTAGGTGCAATCATGAAATTTGAAGAATAAATATTTTAAATATAAAGATACGCATAAACCTATTAAAACTGAATATAATATATACCTAATAATAATACTAGCAACCCATCCCTGCTTCTGCTGCAGCTTACACAGGTGAAATGCTAAAACATCAAGTTTTCTGTGCCATATCTAAGTTTAATGTGTGTCTGGAAGGTTTATGTGTTATACACATAAACCTTCCAGAAAAAATGCTCTAAATGATAGTGAACACCGCATTAAATTCCATTGTGTAGTTTAAAATTATCTACTTAAGCGGTCATAATAGACAGACACGAAAACCGACTTTGTTGTATACTATACTAGGTTTTATCAACGGCTTCGTCCGTGTGGATGGCGGAAAATATCCTACAGGAACGTAGGTACTACCGGGTCTAACGGGATTTTTACCCGGGTTTTATATAACTCTATTGGTCTACGCGGCGCAACCCAGTAAAGCAGTCGGCATGATACAAAGGTGTGTTTACAAACAGCTGTGTGCATTACCGACCTGTCTACAATTGTCTGGTGGTGTGATCAATGCAAAGTAGAACATAATTCATCAACAATTATTTGGCATGACGATTCTTTCTTAATAGCACGCATATGACCTACTGATGGAGAATGACGCACAACAGTCAAATTATATCTAACTAGCTTCCGCCACCGGCCTTGCCCGCGAGGTATGTCGATAAAAACTATCCTATGTCCTTCCCCAGGATGCAATCTATATCTCTGCCAAATTTTATCGAAATCCGTTTAGTGGTTTAGGCGTGAAAAGGTACAGACTAAGGCTCGACCGAGATGGGTTTTTCGTTCTCGGCCGAGACCGAGACCGAGACCGAGAATAAAATAATATCTCGGCCGAGACCGAGAGCCGAGACCGAGAATAGACAAAGCGTGAAATTTAAAAAAAAAATATTTTTAATACACTACTAATTGTTTAACAAAATTAACTGTTTTAATAATCAAAGTAAAATAACATTATATTATAGCATAAAAAAAGGAATTTCGGCATTTTCGCCCTTCAAAGAAAGTCGTCTTTCATCATACAATTGTCCAGCTTTGCTAAACAGTTGTTCACTTGCTACGCTAGTAGGCGGCGCAGATAAAAACTTATTTGCTGCAGGCTTAAGCACCTTATAAGGTGAAGAAAACCAATACTCAAAAATAATAGCATTTCTTTGCAGTCTTGGCTCTTTTATTTCTAGCGCTATTTCGATCACAGAGCTTGAACTGTATTCGTCATTGGTCATTGGCTCGTCTTCCAACTCTATCGAATCATGAGTTGCCCATAAGTTGGATTGATTTGTTGCAGCCATGTTTGAAGAGTTAGTTGAAGATGTCGTCTCACGAGAATCTGATCCTACATTTTCATTGAGAGTGAGAGTCTCGATAATATGAAGCTTGGCTGAGTTAACTTCGCTTTCAGTTAGATAATATTTGGTTTTAAACCGTGGATCGATCAGTGTTGCAGTAGCTAGTGGCAAACAACTTTTAAAAATGAAAACCGCTGATTAAGTGCATCCAATAGCTTACTCTTCATCGTCTCTGCGTGATTTTCATTTTCATTATCATCTTCCTGGTCATTAAAGGACTTAATGTTTTGTGTTGGCGCCAATTTTCCATTTAACATTGCCACCAACGGTATTACCACTGAAACACAGGACGAGTCGGAAGCCGATCCGAACAAAGTTACAATCTCGGTCATGACCGAGAATCTCGGCCATAATTAGCCGAGAACCGAGACAAATTTCTCGGTTCGATGTGTAGCCGAGAATGCCGAGACCGAGACCGAGACCGAGATCTCGGTCGAGCCTTAGTACAGACAGATAGACAGTGTTACTTTCGAATTTATAATATTAGTATGGATAATATTTGAACGGGATTTGCGGTTTCTTTGACGTCAACCAGATCAGGCTTTTAGGTTTTTATTTTATGAAGTGGCGGCAATTTATTAAAAACCCGGGGAACTTCGTACCGCCTCAGAATCAAAGTATGAGATCATAATGAATTTTTCCATGTTTTAATAGTTATTCTGCTATTCGGGGCGGAGAAAAATCCAACAAATCAAAGATCATAAAAATCGGTCCAGCCGTTCTTAAGTTATAAATGGTGTAACTAACTAACCCGACTTTGTTTTATTATATTATTATTTAGATGGTTTTAAGTGTCGGCATGGCCTCATAAATCATATCAAATTGAATACTTCTTTTAATGTTGATCCAGGGCCTTGAAGACACGTGGACAGCAATGTACTACTTGGCGACTATTTCATCTCTAGCTTAATTATTGTCCATCGCAGCATTAAAGAAACTGGATTTTTTCTTTTAGATAAGCGATACCTATACCTTACTTAAGAGAGGCACTCCAGTGTCGCAACTGATCCGTACCAGACTAATTTGCAAGGAAAGGCATGGACAAAACAAAAAAAAAAAAAACAAACAACCAAAACCGAACCAATCAGTCTAACATTTAACTCCAAAGCTGTTTCACAAAAAAACCCTCAAAGCAATTAAAGATGTTGATCACTGTTGTCATTAGCTACTCATTCACTAAACCATTCACACCCTCACAACTCCAGAACATTTCACAACAAAATCTCCAACATCCTTAATCTGTAAGATAACACTCGTTTCAACAAATAGGTGCAAACCGCGGCGGTTCAAAGCCACAAACTCCCAAGATACACAGATAAGGGAAACCTCGAAAAACTGTCAGTTTGCCAAACTTACAACATTGTTTTACTGATAAACATCTGTACAAGACCACTCAATGAATATAACTGTACCTGCTTCCTAACTATTATGTATTACAATGAATGTAATCTGTAAAGTAGCCGACAATAGGAAACAAAGTGTTCTGGGGCTCATTGTTGCAAAGGGTTTGTAAGCTGCACAGAATTAAATTACATTATACGCGACTTGCAACGCCCTGACGCTTCTGAACGCGTTATAGACATGTTCGGTGATGCAAATATAATTGTTTCGGGATTTCATTGAACGATTTAGATGTAGTAAATGGATTTTCCGATCTATTTTACTTGCTGAATAGTGGTAACACTATTTGTGGTCGTCTTTATGTGAACGTGAGATCCGTTTTGTGATGCTGACATTTTGAACAATATTCTGTCCTTGCGTGTTTCCAACTTGTTCAAGGCATGCTTTACCTAAGGACCCAGACCTTCTTGTATTTACTCTATTAATAGAATATAATTAAACATACTACTACTCATTACTCAATAGTACACAACTTTACTTTCAATTCTCAGCAGGCGATTGAAAATGTATTTTGCCCAAGCTCGCGCATGTCATAAAAGCTCACAAAGTGAATTAAACTTTGCGCTATTTACACCTGTGTAACATGAGACACACACAATAATACGGATTTAGCAGTAACTTATTTAAATATTGGTTGATTAAGATTTTATCATAGGATTAAAAGACTATCTCAACATAAACATAAAAAAAAAATATAATTAGTCAATGTTTAAGTCGATGAGGGTATTCTCTTTACTACCGAGATTTTAGCTAGAGTTTTTGTTCTTTGTTGTTTTTGTTTTCTTTTGTTATTATTGATTTAAATTTTCTTTTTGCTTTTGTAACGTGAATGCTGTGTTTTTAATTCTCTTTTGTTGTGAATGCTGTGCACGTCTGTAATTGACGTAAACACTAGTCCATGTCTCTGTTCTCTGTTATTTGTAAATGTGTGTGTTTGTGTTGTTGATGTGCCTTAATAAATAAATAAAATAAATAAACAATGTTAACTTATTGAACTTATATCTAAAAAAGGAAAAGAAGGGTATATTAAATACTTTTTTCCAGTTTAAATGTGTACATAACTGCAGATACAAGAAACCTCACACTGACCGTCTTCATAAAACGTCCGTGTCCAGCACAATACAAGTAGGTACAAACATTCCGCACGCAAAGTAACACCATATCCTTGGGAATGTAACGCTCTCCCATCGAAATATTTCAAAACTCGATCACTATCTCGGCGACTATGCATCGAGTTATTGAATGAGACGTGAAAAATGATGAGCGAGGAGCAAAGGCTTCGCCGACGATTGCTCATCTCTTTTTTGTTGCTCAGAAACTCGACAGGCGAAAAGGGAAGGCGAATTTAGGTGGACAAAGCAGTGTGATGCGACAGTGTTCTCGTGAGGTCTCTTAACAGCGGGGGGGCTACCTTGCTGCGTCTCCCTGTGGACCTTCTCACAGTTTTGTTGTCACGTAATTAATTTATGGCACTTAGGTAGTGCAATTAAGTGACGATTCGTGAGCAGCTGGACGGTGGGGCTATAATGGGCGGTGTGTTTGCCCTCAGACGTAGGTCCGTTCTTGAAATTGAGATATTAGCGGTGTCTCCTTTTTGGCGAAATTAGAGCGGCAAGCTTTGTGTGTCACGGGGATTTATTGGTTGGTTTATGTTATGTATTTTATGATGTTGTATTCTATGTGTCTATTCCTGTACATGGCATCATTTAGGTACGTTTTAGTCAGCACTGATGGACCCAATCATTTTCTAAAGCTTTTAAAACGGATAGGTATGAAGTTTTTTTTTTATTTTGAATCGATCTTCTTCTTCTTAACGTGTCGAGAGCAATCTAAATAGACTCGGCTCAAGATTCGGTCACTTGTTTGGAGCCATGTCCAATGTCCTTTAGTTCCTGTAACGTGCAGCTGACAGGTCAAGCAGGACATGATATTAAGTGTCCCGTTTGTGTTACAGCATCACATTTACACTCCAAAGCGGAGTCGTCTATGAGTCTCCACCTAAACAGGTTTTCCTTGCTTCGGACAACCTGGGTCCAGAGTCTGTTTAAAGACTTCCAGGTTACCCAAGGTGTCCAGGTGGGAGGTCTTCAGCGGGTGGAGCGAATGGTTTGGGTAAGGAAACACTGTCCGCCACTGCTTAGTCTTTCTTGTGATCGTTCGCCAGTAAGTTGGGACACACTACAAAAACTGTTTCAGCTTTTCAGCCGGCTTTTCCATTCAGTCTACTTTGAGTCGATAATCGACCATGTGCTGAAATATAGCGATTTGTTATTTTTTTACGTTTTGTCAAATTAAAACATACAATCAAGCTAAACTTTTGTGAATGTATGCTTTTAAAGTACGTTCCCTTAGAATTACTAGTAACAAATCGGTTATTCCCCGAACCAAAACTAAAAAAAATAGAGCTTCCATCGCTGACCCCATAAGTCGAACAAAGGTAGCCCATAAAATAATTCCAGTGGACAAAAACTAGGCTATAAATAGATAATCTAAGTTATTACATCTGAGGTCAAGATGTCTGTGGGAGAGTTTATTATCAGGCGAATGCTTCTATTTGCTTGACTTTCTGAGGACATTGTCCACAAACCTGTCTGTAATGCGTCATTAAAAAAGACCATTAGGTAGCGGAATATGAAACAAAAGTCTGTTTAAATTAATTTGCCAATTTTATGTAGCACCAGATCGTCGTAAAATCTTTTCGAGGTTAGGGATTCCACTTTACTAATAAATAAATAAAATAATAAGTCTTTAATTCCGCACATATAGATAGGTACTTCAATAGATATTATATATATCGTCGTATAGATACGTCAGTCAAAATAAAATTGTTTAATTAGTTAGGGGCTATGTCAATCTTGGAGATTATTTGCTAGAGGTAAGAAAACATCGCGAGAAAAGCAGGACTATCATTATTGTCAAAAATCGTCACATCGCACTAAGTAAGCGTGTTGATCTATACTATACATATGGCATCTCTAAAAAAAAAGTTCTTTCCCTGACAAATTCAGTCTGGTATTATTTAATAGCCCCACGATGGAGTGGTAAGATAATAATAAAATGGTCACTTTTAAGAGGACCGGTGGTCACAGTGATATTATATTACATTTAAATGTTGGCTTGTTATGAACTTTATGAATTTACAGACCCATTGGACTACGTGATACGAGTTTAATTGAAGTAGGAAGTGTTGAATGGATTTGGATAATCATTGGGCAAGCTGGGTGGTATGTATATATATCGACGGTTGAAAGGCTAATTGGCCTAAGCGACATATATATTTTTTTTATAATAATAATATGTACATTTATTATAAACGTAAAATATTATTATTATTACTTTAAATATTGCAAAAAATGTCGCTTAGGCCAATTAGCCTTTCAACCGTCGATATTTAATTGTAAGGTTTTATTTATTGGGTCACCGATTTAGTGATATGTATGAGGCAGGAAACGTATAGGAAGGTAAGTTACCCGTAATTTTTCAGATATAAACCGCAAACTCCATTTATAGATAGGTACCAAACTTAAATACTAATTATACCTAACACATAATTCGTAAAGGTAAACTTTCAGTTCCGTAAACGCATGTAATTAGCAGTGCGGTTACACAAAAAAGGTCACGATCATAAATAAATAGCTCTAAAAAACCATTTTTAAAACACATTTTTCACACAACATACTTTTGAACACAAAGTGGCTAAAAGCTATAAACCGAACGAACCGAACTCACGCAATAACATACGTTTCCATAAAAACATCACGTTTGAACATGTCGGACCGACACAAAACACCAGTTAAAACTAAATCTCGAGTTATGTCCTTCGCTGATATGAAACTCCGATGTGAAAGGCTTTCTAATGCACAATTTCATACTTTACTGCCAATAAAACGGGTGCGGTTGAGATATATGCACCATAAATAAACATGTTCGTATAGCGATAAAAGATCGAATGATTTGGTGGTAAAACTAAATGGAGTTCGCCCCGTGTGAAAGGGGCCGCACGTTGGAGCGCGAGCCGCTGATTGGTTGACGCTTTGGCGGTGAACATTGTACTCGATTTGTTGAGCCAATTGTTGGGCTCACACGTAGGGGTTTTAAAGTGAGGGGTGAGATTATTTATTTAAAGTAATTGGTTGTTTACATTTTAGGTACTTATTCAAATAAGTATGTAAGGGATGATAATTTAAGAAGTCATTAGCATTTTCTGCAAATTACATAACTCCGCTGTGACATCCAACAAAAATAATTATAATTAAGTAATAACATCACTTAGAAGCGATTACAAAGATTAGAAATTCTTGCGCAAACAACTTAATTAGCCGTATAAATTTGACAGAAGTGGGTGAATAAACCTCTAAAGTATTTTGTCCCGTGTGCACGGTTTAAGCTCCTCGATGATTATCTCGCGTGATAAATGGACCGCGTCAGAATTTATTGTGGGCTCAAACCCTCACTATTGTCTCAATGAATACTTTTTTATTGTCATAATATTATAGAGTTCGTCTGACAAGTGGCGTTTAGGATTATGATGCATTTTTCTCAAATAGCACCCTCTGTTATGACCGTCGAGTGTTATTTCGTGTCGGATCGTAAATTAATTTTGATGTGTTTTTTATGGTGTATCGGAATCGATTTTTGTATTTTATTGGCGATGCTTTTTCATATGTAAATATATTAAATTATTTGTCTGATTGAGTATTTGGCGGGGGTCGTAGCAATTTTCAATTTCGATTGAACTTAAGAGTCTAGGTTCTAAACCCGTGCTTTAAGAATCTCGCGACATGGTTGTTGTCTTTTTTACCGTCTCGTCGTATAAGTTATATCTAACATTAAACAAAACTCTTTTAATTTATTGAAGGCACAGTTTATAACGTGTTCATACGTGACGTGTGCCTTAAACGAGCGCTCGCCTTTTAATTTTTAACAAAAGAAGTTAAAATGACGACCATAATCTTTTTATAACTTATATTCTATATGAATACAAATGCGGTGTGCCGATTATACTGTATATTATATTTGAATTGGTTTTATGATACTAAATATTTGGACAGGGGTTTTATCGGTGCAGTAACATGATATTTTTGAGAGATGCTCTTTTGTTTTGTGGTTTTATGATTATTAGTCTATGCGGAAAGACTGCTAAAATTGATTTCGTGGGAAGTGAGAAAGTGTAAGCATAAAATATATGGTTTGACATATTCTTGGACACTTTGTGTGATATTTTGATATCAATATTACAACAAAAACAATGGGAATAAATCAAAAGCGCGAGTTTGTTAGGAGTTTCTCTTAACTCTGTGTGGTCTGTCTAATATTATACAAAATAGTTTTCCTTTTGGATATCGGCATGAGGTGGCCGATTTAAGGTTATTTGAAGTGATTGAGCTTTCAGCGAGAACTTAAATATTGAGAAGGTATGTTTTGTAGGGATTTCCCAGGTGACAATTGATACAACAGCAGATGGATTCGTCATTAGATAAAGGAAGGAAATGATGATTGTATTAGTATATTTTAACGACTTCTTTCCAAAAAAGCAAGATAAGACTTATAAATATTTTATTTGATGCTAACAAATAGCAGGTTCTGGACTCACTGCACTGTCAGCCCTGCTACCCCCTTGCTTACTGGCGAATATTCTTAATGAATGCTCTTTCTTTGAGGCAAGAGCTCGTGATAATTTTCATGCGAAGACCATTTCATCTCGAAATGAGATGGTCCTCGCATGAAAAGTATCTTATTCGTAATGCAGATGAACATATCAAAATCCGCAATATGTTAAGATTTGGGCAAGTAACAACGTGTTGAACGATTAAATCACGCCCAAACATTACCTCATTCGACCTTAAAAATATCCTCAAATCTTTCCTATAAAGCGGTTTGCACACCTGTCGGACGCATGCGCGCGACAGCTGTCCAGTCGCGCCTCGCCAATTGTCCGTGTGCACCCTGCCTATACGCGAACAGTAATGAGATTAAATCTCTTCGTGACATATGGGTGTTAAGATGATTACCAGGTGTTTACGAAGGTATTAAACTGATTTGTTATTGAGAAATTGTTGGATGATATAGAAAAAAAAAAATTATTTGGCCTAGGTTATGTAAGGCACACAATAAATAAATCGCAATTGAAGGTTAGAAGAGTTTAAATAACCTATTGGTTAAAAACATATTATGGAGTATATTGATATTTTTAAGTTTAATAAAAATCCTCATCAAATTAAAACTGTCTGTAGAAAATACACAACTGAAGTCTACAAAAGGTAATTTTAAAATATTTTGCGTAAACTAACATTGTTGCGACAATTTTCAGTAAAAGGAAAGCTTACGCGCTCGTTGAAGTCTTTCCTACGCACGAAAAGAAAGCATGCGTCCAGCGCTACGCTCAAACGGCTGAACTGCAAAATGCTTTTATTTAGGAAAAAATGCTCGGAGCATTAATATTCTATCCAAAATCATGTATCAAAACAAATATCATTAATATTCACACCATTACATGTAAACTTACATAAGCAAGTATTGTTTGCCAGAAGTTTTCTCGCATTACCATTTACCTATAAAAGAGCCTTTATACAATAACGGAAATGCCACCAACGCGCCTCGGCACATCGGCATCAAAGCCGCCGCGAATTCCTCCGCATATTGTGCGATATCCTGCCAAAGTCATAAATAAAACTGAAATGATCGCCACGTCACCCGAACCGCACAAAAACCGTATTTGACGTCTAAATTATTGCCAGTAAGCATTTTCAGCAAGCATACCGCCCCCTCAACAAATCGCCCCCGTAGCAGATGAAGCACCCCCAACAATAGATACAGCAAATACATCAGATAAAAGAATTTTCAAAACAAACTCAAAATACTAAAGCGTTTGACACGAGCATCCGCTGCTGAGCAAAAAAGCGTGACCAATCGCGCATGAAAATTGGACCTTACGTCAATATTTTGAGAGGTTATTTTGTGATGGCGTCGCACGTGCTTTGATCCCGGGATAGATCTCAATAGCGGTGATTAAAGGCGCCTGTGATTTTAGTTGAATGCTTTTTTTGCGGCCTTCATCGGCCATACAAAATAAACGGCACACTACTGTAAAAGAATATACAATTATTGGGCTTTGAATGGTTACAGCGGGGGCGAAGAGACCATAAATTGTTTTTTTTTCTCGTTCACTCAAAAAAAGATTTCCACTTTTAAAAATCATAAATGTTAGGATTTATTGTCAGGGGAGTTGGCTGATGTTGACTGTTTGTTGTTGCACTGCTTGCTAATTATACGCTTCGATATGCGGAAACATACCAATTCATATTCACCGATTCATAATGTTAAAAAAGAGGGTTCCCATTTCAGAGTTGGACATCTGAACGACTTGTATCATTGTAGATGTTCATGGCTTATTTCTTAATTTGACGTCAAGTTGGAAAGAAAGTACAATGTATGCTTATTAGGTAGAAGATTATGAATGCATCATCATTATGGATGCAATAAAGATTGAATTGAATTGAAGATCTATATGGCAAATACCGAAGAATAGTTTTATGAAAAATACCTACCCATACTGACTGACTGGTCCCACGCAGCTTTGTTAAGAGCGTTTACGCCGTAAGACATTTCATACAAACTTTCAAGTCCTTATTTTTCGAAATGAATGAACCGATTTTAATGAAACTTTATACTCATAAGCAGGATACAAAGGTCTAAAAAGTTAGTAGAGAACATTTTCGAAAAATAGTGTTACAGCCAAATTAGACCGATTTTAATATTTCCATAGAAACAGAGATTTCCAGTTATCTTTTTTTAAATAAGACATTTCGAAAATGTTCTCTACTAACTTTTTAGACCTTTGTATCCTGCTTATACGTATGAAGTTTCATTAAAATTCGTTCATTAATTTCGAAAAATAAGGGTTTGAAAGTTTGTATGAAATGCCGTACGGCGTAAACGCTCTTAACCAGTTATCAGTTAAATATCTTTTCAAAAAAACCAACAGAAGAAGAGAAGACAGTTAATACAGAGATAAAATAAATAATTTATCAATGTGAAGAAAACTAATTTGCAGTCTATAAAAAATGAAAAGCATGTAGTTACGTTATTTATATAATTTTCCAAATATAAACTAAAGTTTACTTTTAATAATCAAAGTATATAACTATCAGACATGTTCCCCAAAAACGTAATCTACGCATCCTCCTACCTTTATTGTTCTACCCTTTTCACGCTCCATTTTTTCGTCACTCTGCGATTTTCTTACACCTTGAACAGAAAAAGGTGTTAATAGCTGTGCTGACGCTCATTATGTGAGTGCGAGGTGCTATCGTAAATTTGTTTCTCCAAGGACATACAACAAAAGGTCCAAGTGTCGTTCAAGCCCAAAGTCGAGTTTACAAGAGGCTGCATGAGACGCGCGTGTGGGCCTACTGTGCGAAAGGAATAGAGTGGATGCGATTGACATTCGTTAAAACTGTACTTTGTTTTGTTTACCTTTATTAAATATTTTTTGAGTTTAAACAGGGTGTCGGGTGTGTCAACACTTTTTTCACATCTCTTTGGTGATGATTTTCTTCTTTTTCGTTTTCACAGTTTCGTAAGTTGTTGTCCGGTACCTACTTACAAAACACTCATGACGAGGAAAAATGCGGGTTACTTTAACTGAAATTATTCATTATGTTTTCTTTAACACTGCTGAAAATCATGGAAAAACTGTTTGACAGAAGCGCTTTTCTATCTTTGAAGGTAATTTAAAGGTGGAAAAGCGAAAGCTTGTAGGAGGAAAAGAAAAAGCTCTTGAAAAAACTTAACACAAAAATAAGCTCCTTGTAGACCTTGCCATGTCCACAGCATGCTATCGGTCTCGAATCTCAATAGGTCACCACTGTCCTCATGAATGGGTGGTATCGGGGGCTCTTTACAACACACGTTTTGTATGGAATGTTGTAACAAAAAAGCCTTAGATACACACCGTGATAAATTTAAATTTACCGTCATTCACCGCACCAGCCATTGGAAATTCAACCTTAGGGATTTAAAATAAGGATGTGCTTAAATTTAATGGGTGTTGATATTATGTTGGCAAAAAGAAATAAAATAATCTAACATGCAAGATCGGTCGGAAGGTTGGGAGGAGTTTGTTTTAGACGCTTTATTAATTATGTCCAATTAATTTTGGAACGGTTCGTCTCTTGAATCGCCATTTTCGTTACGGTGGTCAGTTTTAGCGGTTCGTTTGTTGATAAACTTTTTAAATTATGGCTCTGTTAATTTGTTAGGGGTGTTCGCAAGAACATTTTTTACTTGATGAGAAAGTGTGAAATTGGAAGCAAGGTTCTTGAAAAAGTGTTGTTCTTGTTCTTCAAGTTCTATACTAACTGCTCTTGCTAAACCGCTTGTGAAATCTTGATTTATGGATCACAGTTAATAGTTAATTAGGTGTTACATAATTGGATTCTTCAAAACAAAGTAGTTGACAAGCTTTAAATTATTGCTATGGAAGAGACCCATAAAATGTCGGTGTCTTTTCTATAAAAAGTCATCGAACTTTTAATTTATGCAAGTTCGCATAATGTAATTATAAAACAATATTTAACATTTACAATAAAACCTTTTATAGCTCGAAAGGATACCTCAAATTGCTTTATTAGTGCTTGATATTGCTTCGCATTCAAAACGCCACTATCAGGCCACTTATAAAAATCTTTCTAACAAGCGTAAAACGTCCAATCAATATAAAATTAATCGCCGATCAAAAAAAAAAAATCTTTTCGAACGAAAACTTTTGAGTTTTTTTTTAGATAACTTTTTTTTGTCGGTTGGTGTCGCCGTGATTTCACACGTCTATAGGTATGTCTTTTATAATATTTTTCGTGGCATTGTGCTAAGCGATCGCCGCTGCGGCGCCGGCGCATCCGATTATGTTATTGTTAAAGGACCGAATTCTTTTATTTGACCTACGCGACATTCCTTCGAGGGTAGTGTTTTGCGGTGCCCACGGATGTTTGGACTTATATATATTTGTTATACATTGATGTTAGATATGATACGATAAGCTTAGATCGAGAAGTTTTTTGTTTTTAAGTGATTAAGGATGAGGTCCTCTAGTTTTGTGGTTATTAGAATGTTTGAAAAGGTTAACGACATTTTTAAAGTTAATGATCGACTTTAAGTTTGATAAAATTCCTTTTGGAATTATATTAATTGAGGTTTGGATCATTCGTTTTCTTTACGAAAAAAGCGAACCTCTCCTTATAAAGAAAGGAGGTGGCGATATCTATACTTACATAGTTTGAAGTAAAGCCTCTTTTCGTGTCTGTCTGTGTGATTGCGTTGTTCTTCTAAACTATGCAGCAGATTTTGATGCGGTTTTCACCATTATTTAAATAATTTATTTTGGAAGGTTTGTGTATATTAAAACATTAATATTAAACTTACATAATTATAGTTAATAAAGAAATCTCGATCTTTTGATAAGGGCTGATTTTTCATTGCCGATAACTTTATCGGAGGAATAATTTTGAATTTTAGACAGTTCTTCCCAACAAAAACTGTTAGATGTCATTTTATCATCATCATCATCATTTCAGCCGAAAGACGTCCACTGCTGGACATAGGCCTCCCCCAAAAGGGGGGTTTGCCATAATCGCCACGCTTGGCAGGCGGGTTGGCGATCGCAGTATGGTATGTTGGTGGAATGCATAGAGAACGCTGCTGTCCATTCTCCGGTACGCCCCTAATTTTATACCACGAATAAAAATTATCGGTCGATTGAAAAATCCGCCCTAAGTCATGAAAACCGTGCGAATCAGGGGCTGTTCTCTAGTAAGACATACAATAAGAACAGAAAAACAGTACAGATTTCAATTCTAAGTATAGAAATATTTAACCAATTATATATACATATATTAAAAAACAAGTAATACTACAAAATATGGAAGCCCACTTTTCCGGTACATTTCATTCATAAGGTGGTGCGTATACGTAACTCGATACAGACAAACAGATCATTTAGCCGTCGATCTGTATTTGTACCAACAATGGGAACATCATAGTTATAGTATTGGATTACCTTCCGGATTCGTTCACTTGCGGTTTTTAATGTAAAGTAGTAATTTTGAAATACTTTCACATGATTGTTAAAAATATTGGATAATTTGGACTTTGGGTTAGAAATTAAATAACAATTGTAGAAGGGAAACATGAGGTTGTAGCCATAAATAAAAATAATGTTTGTAAGCTTTTGGCTGGGCATTTCAAATCTCACTTGGAACGCTTTACAGCGACCAAACAGAACAAAGAAGATGAGAATAACTACTCCTCAGGCTAATAAGTAAACACATACAAAATAAACGATGAGGATCCTTCCGGATATGAAAGTTAAAACAGCGATGTAGTCTCGACTTAACTAAAAGAAGTACAATTTTAAAGTCTGCTAATTAGTCATGAAACAACTTCTATTAAAAAAGTAATTTAAAAAATTAAACCGACTTCAAAAAGAAATTAACTCAAAATTATGAAATAACTTTAATTTCGGAAGTCTTTTGCTAACGACTTCCAAAATTAAAGTTATTTAATAATTTTGAGTTAATTTATTTTTGAAGTCTGTTTAATTTTTTAAATTACTTTTTTATTTCGTAATTTTTAGTTAAGTATAAGTAAAAACTTGAATATTTGTTTGTAATAAGTAGGTAATAGTTTTGTTGTAAATATTGCACTAGAATTTGACCAAGGTTTCGAGATGTTTTCCCTTTGACACTACACCCGTAGCTCGTATCAATAAGCCAGGCCGTCACATTTACACGATTAGTCCATATCTTGAAAATTACTGAATCGATTTTGATGAAACTTGCACTGTTCCTTAAGTTGAAGTAAATGTAAGCCAATAAAAAAAATGGTCACGATCCGATTAATAGTTGCGGAGAAATGCGTGGACAAACATACATACATACATCTATAAAATTTTGTATATTTGCTTGAAAGCCCTAATAGATGGTCGGTCATATGTGAATATAATGCAGTTCCAATAATATTACATACATACGTGTCGTATTGATAACCTCCTTTTTTTTGAAGTCGGTAAAAAAAACAGCATTTGCATGCTATAACGTAGTATTAAATTTTTTTAATTATTTTATTTTTATTATTTGATGTTTATAATTTGTTTGTTTTTTGTGTTCATAATTTGTTTTTGTATTATGTTCTAGGTAGACTAATTGATAATGTCGTACTTTTCTATAATTTAGATACATGCGAGATCACGCATTACGACATAGATTTTGGGCTAATGTATGTGTTTAGTTGGTTAGCCTTTAAATAAATAAACAATAATAACTATACTTTTGTTTCAGCAGCTTAGAAAGAGCTGCGTAAAGAGGAACAGAAATAAAACTTGCAGACACCAAGTTTCGATTCCAGTAACGGTAAGATTAGAAACGACATCACTTTCATCATCTGCGTAGCCTTTTCCCAACTATGTTCGTATCGGCCTTCAGTCCAATCGAATTCAGCTGAATACCTACCTGTATTTTACATGGAGCGACCGACTATTTAACCTCCACAATCCAGTTACTGTGTAACGCGGTACCCCTTGGCAAAACTGGTGGTAAGAGTTTCGGGCTTTTGACTGTAGAGGTATGAGGAACAGGGTGTAAAGTTCACACATTCTCCATAGAAAAGGGAGGATCCTCCGACCAGACGGGTATCATGTCTGGTGGGCAACTGCCCGACGATTGATGTCCGGGCGTTGTATATATGCTGGTTGCGCGGTAAACTCTGCTTGCGCGATGCAGTATTTTGTGTGACGTCAGTGAGACGCGTACTTCACATGTGGCGGTGTAGATGCCATTTCGTGACTACCTGTAACGACTGTCAAAGATCTACAAATGACAGTCTGGACCAAGGTCATAACGTGCTATCCGTGGCACGAAAAGCACCTTACCCCACTGTTAGAGACGACCCAACTCTACTTTGTGAAATAGCTATCTGAATAAAAATAGAACCCGTCATCAAAATAGTTACAAATCATCGGATCAAGTTATAACAACACTACAGTGGCGTTAGTCGGTGGTCTTCCGATTTAAATGTGCCAAACGAAGGTAAACATGAAAAAATCGGTAACACAGAAATAGCACACAGCAGCCTAACACAACAGTCACCGACGCCAAACAAACATGGATGAATGTGGAAGAAACCAGCTTGAGACTGCGGTTTTGCTCGCATGGTAGGCGTATTTTATCATAAATATAATTTATGTGTATGTTTATCTCAATTTCTTTTTACAAATAGGCTAATATTTTGTTGTTATAATTAAATTATTAGACATCTGTAGCCGAACTTATTTCGGCTATCATTGTCACTAGGAACTGTTGTAAAACACTGTTTATGTTGCGCTTATATTATAGATGTTTCCTTTAAAAAAAGTGATTTGACCAATTATTTTTGCTATTAAATATTTTTAAGTGCAGACTTATGTAAATATTTCGCTCCATTAATATTGACCAATGCTAATTGCTCGGTTTTTAAAATAAAACCTACTTCCAGCTGTGGAAAACGATACCAATTACGTGTTGATAAAGAACATTATACCCTATTGCTAAAATGATAATTATTTATAAGGTATGTAAATTAAGATAATGACAGCATTTGTCTACTTATGGACTTGTACACAAAACTACGATGCGACGTCGCATCGTAAAAATCAACGAGCTCGCACGACGCATCGCAAGTCAGTTTTCTGCGTTGCGAATTCGCATCGCACCGATTCGCAGTTTTGTGTACAAGCCCTTTAACCGGACACATCAAGAGAACATACATTCTTGCCTTCCATACGTACAGACAAAAAAAAAACGATTTTCTTGTAGCAACATAAAGGACATCGTGACGAAACAACGCATTCACACGAGACATATTACGGGTCAATTATCGCGGAGTGAGCAAACTGTGACTCTTCGCTATGGGAACCTTGTCGGACACTATTTATTTATTTTCTCTTCTCACTAGGCAGGCGTTGTCCTTTAGTGCCCTTTTGTCATCGTTGAATTTGTTTTTATTAAGAGGTGTTATAATTTGAGGATTTGCGTTGACGTTTAGGGCTTATTAAGAATATTAATTTATGTTTATCTTTTAATTTTATTCGCTGTAGATTATATACAGGAGGTCTCAACTATCATATGACTGAGTATATTTTTTCAGGTGTTTTTGTAATACAAGTGTGTTTCATTGAAAAAGAGCGCATTATTTTGTGAACACTGTTTAAAAAAAATACCTTAACCTTTGTTACGGGTCGTCAACCAATCAAAAAGATTTAAATTTAATAATTTTAACGTTCCAAAAATATCCTATATCATACTCGATTCAGTTTACCTTATAAACACGTCTCACACGAGAAAATAATCCCAAAATACATTACACACACACAAAATTAGCATGGCATATTGCACAACAAGCAAACATTACGCTACTCACTCATTCAGCAAACAAGCGAGTCAATGGGCTACGGCTGAGCAACGTATTTGCATACACTGAATCACACTACTGTTATTTGTCTGCGTATCCTAGACTATAGGGCCTGATCACACTAGCGATACGCGCATATGGATTCGCGGGCGCTCACGATTGGCGAAAAGGTAATTTGACGACGTTTATTTGTTTGTACGGAGTTCTTAATGTCTTGGGAGTAACTTGTTATGACAAACACGCAAAGCGGTCGCGTTACCAGCTAGATGTGCACTGTCGCAGTGTATAGTTTTGAATGCACGAATTTGTTGCATTATTGTCAACCGCCACACTGAAACGAACATAAATAACAGTTACGTAATCTATAACTCATAACGAGTAACTACTCACCTTCTGTGTTTACTTCCAGTGTTGACGTTGGACTGTCGAAATGTTTAAAATGCGAGGTTTCAAACACCGTGGTGGCAAGGACACGCGACATGCACTCGCGCGTGGCTGCGGCATTGCTGGTATGGTACAGCCCTTACTTAGTATATAATCCAATTGACAATGCGATCTGTAAAGGTACAGGTGAACATCTTGTGTGACTCATAATGACAGTATTGTATGAATCATTATGTTCAGAGTGTGGAACACGGGAAGTTTATGGTGTATGGAGAAGGAATGTGAGCGATCAGCACTACTTATGGATGACGAATCAAAGGTTTCGTTGTATTTTTTTTGCGCTATTTTGGCCATGGGGTTTTGATGGTTAGATCGAGTCATAAGCACCATCCGCTCGATTAGTCAGAGGTGGTCTATGGTATGGCAAATGCACCAACCTAACAGACAGCTGTACTGCTGGGGACATTCTTGCGCCACTTCTTCCAGTTTAAGCGCCAGGCAGTGGTGAATGGTGCGCGTTTTGGGTGACTGTCTTATGAAATTTTGACATTTAATGGTACTTATTCTCAGCTTAACTTGAATAAGTGATGTTTGATGTTCATTAATCTATACTAATCTATAATATAAAAATGAATCGCTGAATGTGTTGCTAAGCGCAAATCTCGAGATCAGCTGAACCGATTTCGCTTATTCTTTTTTTAGAATATTCCTTGAAGTACGAGAACGTTCTTGCAGAGAAAAATTTAATATATCTATGGGAGTAGGGTAGAAATAGGGTAGGAGTAGGATAGGAGTAGGGTAGGAGTAGTGTAGGAGTAGGATAGGAGTAGGGTAGGAGTAGGTTAGGAGTAGGTTAGGAGTAGGGTAGGAGTAGGTTAGAAGTAGGGCAGGAGTAGGGTAGGGGTAGGGTAGGGTAAGGGGTAGGGAACCACGCAAACGATTTAGCGCCGGGCAGCTAGAAATAATTTATATGGCTAAACAACCTTTGCCAGGTCAGCTAGTCTATAGATAGATATAAAATTCAAAGTCCTGACTGACTGATATATCAACGCACAGCCTAAACCGCTGGTCCTAGAGACATGAAATTTGGAGGGTGTGTTCTTTGTGAAGAGTAGGTATCCACTAAGAAAGGTTTTTTTTTTAAATTTCACCCCTAAGAGGGTGAATGGGGGGAGGGTGAAATTTTACGCGCACGAAGTCGCCTGTAGAAGCTAGTACTAGGACAAAATCTTAGGTCAAATAGGTCAATTCTCTTACTATTCTAATATATCGGTACAAGCAGCTATGCAATTATGGCTAGCTAGTCAGCAAGGATGACAGTAGATTTGACGGCGGGTCTTGCCTTGGACGTACTTCAATATTAGGACCGTCGTTAGGATTACCGTCGAGAAACTATACACATAGTTCACTTTTATTAAATTTACCTAAATTTTTCGTGGTGGTGGAGCAGACTCCAATGGAATGGTAGAAGGAGCGTTGGCAGACCAATAGCCAGGTAGGTGGACGACGTCCTTACATAAGGTCGCGGGGAAGACTTGGATCAGACTCGCATAGACCAGAGGCATGGTAGAAAAGGGAGAAGGCTTATATATATCATCATCTGCCTAGCCTTTCCCAACTATGTTGGGGTCGGCTTCCAGTCTAAACGGATGCAGCTGAATACCAGTATTTTACATGGAGCGATTGCCTATCTGACCTCCACAACCCAGTTACTGGTAATACGTATCGTATTACCAGTAACTGGGTAAGACTGATTATCAGACTTTCGGGATTCTGACTACCCGTAACGACTGTCAAAGACCCACGAATGCCAGCCGGAACCAACGGCTTAACGTGCTTTCCGAGGCACGGAGGGGTCACGGTATGTAAAGATGGTCACCCATCCACAGACCAACCGCAGCAAGCGTATCTTAACCTGACCTGTGCGGCTGTTATTATTTAGCCACAGGCCCCTCAGAAGGCCTTTAAATATACATATATAATTATATGCATGACGGAGAAGGAATAGTGTGTCTCGTTATCATCAGGCATTTTTTAATTACTGTGGGCGTACTATGTGGGTAGTGTTGGTTATTGCGCAATAGAAAAATCGTTTTGCAGTTCAAATTAGATTATAATTTCACGAACAATTTAATTACAGACTGTAGGTACACGACACAACCAGATACGGAACGCGGGACAGTTTCTGAGTACAAGATATGTTGTTCGTACGACGTCCAATGTCTAAGAGCTTTCACATCGTTCTGTCGAGGAGTCGTCGACTCTCCACGACTCTGTCAAGCGCCACCAGATGGCGCTAGCGTTCCGAATAGTCAAACGAATGACCGGATGCGACATGCATTTAAATATCGCAGCATTATGCTGAGAAGAAACCTTTTTGGCTACACACAGAACTTTTTTTGTAAACTTTTTTTTTTGTAGTTTTTGAAAGTTATTAGTTTTAAATGCTCCTTTTTTACTATTTTTATTTCCTGGTGTGAGTGTCTCAAATAAAATATTTTTCTTTATTTTCTTTTTGTCTTTTTTTAAAATATAATTATGTAAACCATTATTACTGTCAATAGGTATAATCTACAAACCAATTAAATTAAAGACATTAGGCACAATGATGGTGGTTAAAATTGATTAGTCAGTTTAACCAAAACCGCAAAAAATTAGTTATCAACCTAAGGAAAACGTCATTTAACAGGCGCCTCGTCATTTTTGACGTCTGCTTCCGAATCCAGGAATAAATATTCTGGAAGTGTATGAATCAGTAATTGATGATGAATGACACAGTAAGTACGTGCAGAATACCTTCTTGTAACAACCCACGTAAATGTGAGTTGTAAAACGGTTTTCCGTTTTACAACTCACATTTACATGGGTTCTTAAGGTGTTTGCAGACTTGCCCGGATTTTCAATTTAGTCGATCGCGACTCTCGCTTGTCGCCAAAGTGTTCTGATTTTTTGTGTATTCATTGTCAGATTGATTTGATTTACATTGTGTATAATTTTATTTAAAGGTTATTTATTTATTTGTAATTTTAAAAAGTTAAAAAAAGATCGTTTATTTATTTGTAATAAAAAAAAAAAGATCGTATTCGCTATATCTTAATACGCTCTAAGACAGGCATCTCCGATGTTGGCGATAAGTCAGCGATCCTGGTACATGCTGCACCAGGATAGATGAGACAAGATCGTCACACAGTGAGTGCCTGAAGACAGGCGTCCTCAGAGAGGCAGGCCCAAGAAACGCTGCCGTAACGAATTGGACTCGTTCCTAACCAATTATTCCAAGAAGACAAAACACAAAGAAAATTGGAAAACTATGGAGAAGATTATTGCTCAGCAGTGGGACAATATAGGTTAATCAAAAAATATAAATCAAACAAGCCTCGTCAAGACTGTTGCGTTCATTTTAATTCACGTAAATTGGGGCAAATATGGTCCATTGTACCCAGAGATTGTTTATGTTCTAATCACTAGTGATCTATCTCTACTTCGTGTTGTTACATACATACATTATGAAACAAACCTTCTGTAGTTTACATTCTCTTGACTGTTTGGTCACAGACCGCGTATCTCAAACAGTTATTAGGATCGTCTATCACGTTACTCATCACTTTTACAGCCCGCGTCCCATTTATTTACATGATTCACGTTTAATTGGACTCCATTCATTTGATAGTAACCTTGACGTATCGGAACTAGAATACAAAGATAAAAGAAATTTGGGAAACACCGAGATGATTTGCAATTGTTTTTTTTTTGTGATTTACGTCATAGATAAAAAAAAACTGAACAAAAGTATGATGGTATAATGTTCCTAATAATTAAGTGTAGGTTTCGGGTTTTTTTTTAAATTTAAATGTTAATGTTATTTGACCACCACAGATTGTGGTTTTAATTAAACTTAAGTCATGTGTTAGCAAAATGAATGAGGCATAATGGAGAAACTTTTGTACAGACGCCAGCACAAATTTCTTTAATACATTTTGAACTTTATCGCTAAAGCATAAGAGTCAAAGTTGATTGGGACAGCAAAAAAAACTTAGATAGGTAGTTCATTAGGATGTATGTGTCACTACTTAGAGCCTACTGATATTTTTTGCTTTGCAAAATTGCAAGGCAACCGTCTGTTAGTACCTAAATGAAGGGTCATCTGCAATAGTGATAAATGTCCTTCGTTTATCGTTCTGAGATGATCGGGTTTTAAGGATAGAAACGGTGGAAAAAAAAACACAGTGTTAGAGATAGGAAAATAGTTGTTATTTATGATATAGGGCATGTATTATAGTAATAGTTCTTTGGAAAATAATCAAGTACTACTACTTAATAAGTAACTTTAAATAAAAAAAAAAAAAAACATTATTGCCGTGAACACATGTGACGTTGAGCGCTCTAACCGTGTAGCCAAATATTAAAAACTCAATTATCTCGAGACTGGAAGCGATATTGCTAAGTTTGTAAATGTGATCATAAACTGCATATATCGAGGAACCGAATGATGGTATTCGTTGCAATTTTAACATTTTTGGACATTTATCACTATTGCATTGGACCCTTCAAATTATATGCCACGACTGTTGCGAGCAAAGTTTTTCTCCTCTCCACTAATTAGTTCCTGGAAAGTAATATCGAACATACGCAATCAATGACACGCCTATTTAAGTGATATTTTTTGTCTAACAATCGTGTCCACTGTGTTATGCCCGAAAAACTCAATGACTAGATCACTAGTACCAAAGGCATAAGATGATTGTTTTTCGCCTTATTATAGCGTCATTAGTTCTTATACATAGAGTAGTATGCTTAAAATGTATGTGGGTTCTTTTTAGGGTTCCGTACCCAAAGGGTGAAACGGAACCCTATTACTAAGACTCCACTGTCCGTCTATCTGTCTGTCACCAGGCATGAACGACGCGAGCGATAGCTTGACAGTTGAAATTTTCACAGTATTTCTTTTGTTGCCGCTATAACAACAAATTATAAAATAAAGATAAAATTTAAAGGGCTATAAAAGAAACGTTTTTTCGGAACCCTTCGTGTACGAGTCTGACTCGCACTTGGCCGGTTTTTTTCTTACTCATCATTTAATGTCCCCAACGAACGTCATGGTTCATTAAATCCTGTAAAGAGACTGCGTTGACGCAAAGATGACGAAATTTGTTAAAACTGTCGATTTACTATTAACCTTACTTCTGACAGCAAAATCAAGTATGATTGTTAATCGATTAACACTTCCAATTTGGTTGATCGACCAAATCGGGCATGTCTGTAACCGTCTTTACTTTTTGATCAGTCACGTCATACATTTTACTCATATCCGAATCAGCATAGAAAGACGCCAGTCCCTCTCTTGAAATTCCCAACATTAAAAAGAGTTCATCACTAAGCCTGGATGGAAGTTTTAGAGAAAAAAATCTCCATTGAGAATTTCCCCAGCAATTCTAGGCCACGATCACTTGCCGATGTTTTAATGCGCAATGTCACGAAGAGAGTGGCAAGGTATGACTCAGAAGCCATCAGTGCCATACCACGTCGCGTGAGAACTACTTGTAGCCTGTGCAGATATGTCCGGTAATAAGGAATCTCCCCATTTCCGGACGAGTGCCGAAATTAGAGCAGTTCTTCAATGAATTTGTACTTATATTAGTCATGTAATGATAGTGGTTGGTTGTCATTGTGTTTAAGTGTTTTGTAACCGGTTGAAGGCAATTCGGATTGTTAAGCTTGTACATTATATAATTTGATTGAATATTGAAATGATTCTTAGAGAAATTGTAGAACATTTTTTTTTAAATTTTCTTCGTACTTTAGACGTTTAGATTGATATAAAACTTTATACAACACTTGTTTACTTCTAACTGTTACGACACTTTTATAAATCCCTTCTCAGACCGTAATACGATTTATGCAACAAGATAACCTTTAAACTCAACATAAAATTTTCTATTTCCCTGTACAGGATGCCAGAGACGCGCAACCTGTTACCGTGGATTCACTACATGATTCTCAACCCTCCTGTGATGAAATATTTCTACGGATATTTAAAAAAAAATTGCTCCATACATTTTGACCGCGGAGGTATTGCACTTTTCCATGAGACAACAGTTTCTTTTTTATATTCGACGAATAATCTCTACCCTAGGGGGCTTAGAAGCGGCGACCTCTCGCGTCCGGCCCTGGTGCAAGCCATGGTCCGGAGCGAGAGGGAGTGGGAGGCAGTCATCTCCTTCTGCGAAGCAATCATGTGAGCGAAGGAGTTGGTGGGATGGATGAGGGAGAGCCGCGGGAGACGCTCCGGGCGTCGGGAGCCGCGTGACGACTCCCGGCCATCGTAGGCGCGGGCCTGCGGAAGGAGAGTAATGGGTAGCTCACCGTCCGATCAGGACCAGGCCCGTGCCGACGGCGCGTATGTGTTCCACGAGCGCCTCAAAGAGATGTCAGCGCCAATGAAGGGCCCGGCCGAAGTCTGCCGGGCCAGCGGGATTGTCTGAAAGGGTTACGTCTGGCCCGGAACATAAAAGGCTAGGGAAAAACACGGGTGGGTTTCAGCCAGTAAGAGTCTGACACTCCCTTCCGCTCCACCCAGAGCGGGAGGGGTCATTTGATGATTTCCCATCCGTAAAAAAGTTTCGGGTTTAGAATCCTGTGTTGAATTCATGATTACAGTTTGCGTGTCGATGCCACCCTGTAAGTATACATTTAAAAAATATCTCCGTTCTAAAAGGCTGTCTCGAACCTCTAACAGTTTAAAACTATTAAAGCTAAGCTAGTCTGTGCTGAGCTAAGTAGACTAGGTTCTTGCCAATGTTGACAAACAGCAAAAAAACTGCATGCATACCTTAGGAATCATTAACTAAATGTATTGCCTACGTATGTTAAGACGAGTTTAAAATAGAAAGTAGTCCGTCAGGATTAATAGACACATCCCTCCCGCTGGTAATCAGCATCTCGTTTTTATCAACGTTTAGAACATGCAATGTTCCTTATATGACAGATTAGGTGTTTAAAGAATTTTCTTTGAGTGTCGAACTGTTTTTTTTAATTTGAAATGGGTTTGCTCTTGACTCTAGTCTAGGGCAGAGGTGACAGAGACAAAGTCGACGATGGAGTGAACTTATCCAGAAGAAGCCTGTTCACTCTTACTTTGAAGAGATTCGGGTTGTATGCGCTCGTAACTGTTGATTAAATAACTAGTTATTTTAAAAATAATAAAGGTTTAGCATTTAGTGCACTTTCCTTGAAAGCAACCGATACGGAAATTAAAATTCTGAAAATGCGTTGAAATTCTGACCTTTTTTTGACATGCTGCTTTAGGCAGAGATGCAAAGGAAATTCTGATGAATTTCTTTTTTATTTAGATTATATGTATTTATCTGTTACTTATTTTAAAGAGTTTTTTAAATAAAATTACTAAAGTGACTTAGAAAATTCTAGTGCATATTATAAGAGAACTAAGAGAGAGAAAAACTATTGAAAGTGCTGTTTTATATTTTTAATGTAATTTACAGTTTGTATGACATTTTGAGATGGCATCTAAACGTACTATCTCGTTTTAGAATAGAATTGAATAGAATATTGCTTTTTGTTACTGCAGGTGGTTAACAAATAAAGTAACTCTATAACATATCTCTACGGTGTAATTTTGTTTAACTATTTTTTTAGCAAACAGTTTCTGGTTGAAATGGTGGGAAATCTTACGTTGCTGGCTATCAGTAAGAGTTCCGGTCATAATTAATAATTATATCAATAAGGATGCGTAAGTATGAACTTAAGTTGTTTATCATTAAGCTCCTAACTACCTGCGCACGCAACACTTTTATCTATGTAGAAACATTATGCTTGCTATTTATCGCAATGTTTCTTAGAACCCATTTGAATACATAAAATAGTTTTGTAGAATGGCCCAATTTTGCATTTATATTTTGATATTAAATTAATTTATCTATGAAAGATCAAAAAAAAAATGTTAAATCCAATAACGAGGTTGACAAATAGCTGTCTTTGTGACGATGGAGGGGATCCAGGTATTAAAATGACGTAGACTATATGCTAAAGAGTGAGAGTGAGAGTTTGAGTGTCCTAAATGTCCGTTCACCTGCTCCCTTGACGATCTGAATCTGAGTACAGGACCCGAACAATATAAGAAACACAGATACCGTCGAAACCAAAAAAAGGAAGAAAAATTGCATCATAATCTGCCTAGCCTTTTCCCAACTATGTTGGGGTCGGCTTCCAGTCTAACCGGATGCAGCTGAATACCAGTATTTTACATGGAGCGACTGCCTATCTGACCTCCACAACCCAGTTACTGGGTAATACGATACCCCTTGGTAAGACTGGTTGTCAGACTTTCGGGCTTCTGACTACCCGTAACGACTGTAAATGATCCACGAATGACAGCCGGGACCAACGGCTTAACGTGCTTTCCGAGGCACGGAGGGGTCACGGTATGTAAAGATGGTCACCCATCCACAGACCAACCGCGGCAAGCGTAGCTTAACCTGATCGATCGGCCTGTGCGGCTGTTATTATTTAGCCACGGACCCCACGGAAGAAAAATTGCATATCAGCCTATAATGTTCCCACTGCTGGGACACAGGCCTCTTCGAGAGGGAGTAGAATTATTTACACAAAGTAAAGCGGCTGCCTGGGTTCGAACCTACAACCATAAATCAAGGCCATAACAACTAGGCCACTACATATTTTTGTTCTCCTTTAGAAGAAAAATGTGACGAATCAAATGAAAATCTTGATTTTCATAAATGTTCAAGAACTTTTTGCTGCCCGATTTCTAGACTTTACTAGAAAAAAAAATAAATAAACAACTTGCAAAATAAATGAATTAGTCAATCAGAAATTAAAATAACAAAAAACGTGCAAATGCGTCGTGAATGAAGTAAGGTGTTGCGGTAATTAAACTCAATAAATGTTGCTACAGCTCTGTATCATAGGCAGGGGCTGGCAATCGGAGACAGTTTTACATTTACGAGACTTGGTTTTCAGTTTCAACTTCTTAAATACTGCTAAACAAAACTATGGAAATTACTTCTTAAGAAAACAATCTTAGAAACCTGATGAATGATTTCGTTTTTTTTTACGTTTATTCTTATGGAGACAAGGGGCGTTAATGCAAATACTCTCAAAATCATTTCTTACAGACAGATCGAAACATTGTGAAGGCACACTGAATTTAAAAACATGTAGACATTCATCATTTATGAAAATTGAATGCATTTTCCTAGCACTACTTTAATAGCTATTACGATTATTTTGTCAATCACAGCCAATTGTGACATAGAAATAATTTTCGCAACAATACAAAGTTGCAAAGAAAATGCAACCAAAGATTGTCAACGCCTGAAGAAAGGCATGCGCCACGGTTCCGGTCATAGTTTTGAGAGCGGTGTCGCACTTGAGATAATACGACTTAAGTCAATATGAAAATCCATAAACTTATGCCCTTTTGGATCTTAGGTAGTACGAGGTCGTATCTTTCTTAAGCGGAACGTGTATGACCTTAGGAGACGAAAAGATAATTGCATGCAATCACTTGTCTCCAATCCCGTCTGGGTTTGATACGTTTGTGTCTTGGGACGAATTAGGTCTTACGAGGAATTGTTTGTCTTGGGTTTCAGTTTATGATCTTCTTGATGAACGACTTCACGAGTAAATCAAATTGATAGTTCCGTTACGTTTGTGGTGAATCAGACTTTAATGTATCAATCATCTTCCTCGGGATTTTTCTTTTATTAGTTAATGGAGTCTTTTATTTTTGGGTAAGTAGCACATCTCAACGCCGTTGCTAAACGCCCCTTAGGATGAAAAGGAATAACGTATAAGACTTAGAGTAACCAACTTGCTGATCCAGTAAGTGGTAATGAGGTCGTAAGCAACATCCAACAAAGGATTGCGATGGAGTTGGTGTGGGATTTATGTTATTTCTTTCCAGCAATAAATTCTTGACAGAAAGTAGCATAATAAAATAACAAAAATTAATTTATTAGAGAGGACTTAATTAAATATTAATTACTGCAAGCATGCCAACCCTTCCTGAACACATAACCAACCAGCCATGAAAGTGCATAATCCTTTATTTTCCTTTGACGTAACACTGTCAAGTTGAACGTTGACTTAAGGCACATTAAGGGCTTGCAAAGTACACAGATCATGTCAAACATGGAGTATCCGTCGTCTTTTGTTTTCTGTTTACTCCTACTCGGTCACGGCAGACCTGTGGTTTTACGTAGGTCAAGTGCGATTCCAATCTCGATTCTATTTGCTATATATTTTAGTTTATTCGATTATAATGGTTGGGTATTTCAGAGTCGATGAAGTCATGCGAGGAGCAGCCGAACACTTTGTTTTATTATGTTTTGTTTAACTGTGATTATCGTTGTGATCTTGTGTGATGAACATCCGTGTTGATTTATGGATTCAGGATTCTGCTTTTTGTTATGGCTAATTTGGTTAACTTTTTATTTGGTTTATAAGTTTAGACTGACAAGAGTACAAAGTATAAATTTGTATTTATTAGTCCATTGACGTTGGCATCTCATCATGGATCCGCTACGAACAATTTCAGTAAAATTGGTGGAGATATTTAGCGAACATAGTAGGTAGTTACCACCATAGTAGGTTATTCAGCTGCATCCGGTTAGACTGGAAGCTGACCCAACATAGTTGAAAAAGGCTAGGCAGATGATGATAAGTAGGTAGTTACTTATAAATAAATTAGTCCGTAATTTCCGTTCCTCCACCTTTTTTGACATGGTATTTTGAATGAGGGTAGTTCTACACGAAACAAGAAACCACGACCACGACCGCTCTGAAGACAAGACAGGCTCTGACAAGATTGCTACGAAGAAGAAGAGTAGTTCTATTCTGGCAAACGGTAACAGATTATTCCCAAGGGAAAATTCTTTGCTCAGATCAAACCGCGAGCTTTTCACAACCTGTGTGGCATGGCCTCAATGCCTTTCTTCCACTTTCAGCTGCAACCTAATTTATAAACCCCGCAGAACACACAAGAACAAAGAAAACGTATCAATTAAACAAATACAGGAAATGAACATTCGCTTACGAAGTTAATTATGAAGTAAGTTGGGCGATCCAAAAAAAGATAGTCACGTGCGAAGGAGGTACACATTAACATAGCCCCGTTTTTTCGTCCCAGATTCGTGACACATCGTGTGTGAGCCCTGTGGTAAATAATAAATCTTTCTAATAAATAAAACAAGGGAACGTGAGCGAGATAAAGCGTGCATGCCCGTTCGGTGCGCCCTAAACGCCATTGTGGACGCCGACGGCAGATCGTTAAACGAAGGTGAAAATATTTTGTGCCTTTTTTAGAGATCAACTGGATGTGGTGATGTTTTCATGTTTAACTTGTGGTTGGAGTAATTGCTTGATGTCTTATGCTTTGCTACCTTTTCCTTGAGAGCGCTTTATGTATACCAGCGGTGCTATTCTGTAAAAATTTCACTGTGAAAACTTAGGTGAAGTGAGCGTGGAGTGAGCTGTCAATAGTGTCAATTTGTAGCAAACACAAACTCACTTCACCAGAGATTTTTACTGAATCGACCGGCTGAACCGTTATTCTAATGGCATGTCGTTTGATAGTACTAACTCTACTCATGTGGAAAACTATACTTTTTATTGTAGGATTGCTATTTGCTAGTGTTGTGTTATATTGTAAAGTCTTGGTTGTCAATTGTGTGCTAGTATTAGGAAACTTAATTACTGATTTTAAGACCAACACTGTACTAATATCTTTTGCAAATAAATGATTATGCAGGCAATTGGTTGATGTTGCTGACTTATGCTCTTACGCAGGCCTTGGTTACTTTTCTTTGAGAGAGCTTTGTCTAAAGCTGTCTTCAAATGGGAGGCAGTTTGGATGTTCTGTTCTGCCTATGAGGAAAACTAGTCTCTCTAGTCTGTCCCAAAAATATCTGATGAAAATGTAAATAAATGGGTTTTAAAACAGACCTATTAATGTCAATTTTTAGTACCACTTATAAATTGAGTGCTTTGATTTGATTTACTTAAAAAAGAAATTCGAATTTGAAATCACCTTAACTTTGTTTTTCATTTGTCAATTGAGCTTAATTCTATAACCTGCAATTCAATATTGATATTCAAACAAGATTTTTTAGAAAAAGTGGTGAGATAAAAAGTGAGTGACTGCGTAAGAATTGACCCTGAACTGGCCAGGGTTTGTTTACACTTTCATCAGTTACTTTTGGAACAGACCAAACCAGACCAGAGTGTGTTAATACTAACACACTGTATTGTGACTGTGTATTAAGATGTGGTTGTGTTAAGGGCAATTGGTTAATATTGGTGTTTTATGCTCTTGCGCTTAGTTTGTAATCTTTTAGATAAAGCTTTATGTAAGTAAACCTGTATTCTAATGGGTAGTTGATACATAATTTTGTTTACTCGTATGGAAAAATAAGCTATTTAATGTGGAATTTTTGGTAGTTAAGATGTGGTGGAATGGCTTTAACTTTGTAACAGTAATTGATTTTGCTAACTTGCTGTTGAATTCACGCCTATCGTTAAAATGCTTTATCTGCATACCTGACTGTTTTGCTTATAGTTATTTGTTTTCTACAGATTAAGTTAGTAGTCATGCATACTTCGGGCGATATCCTTTTTTAAAACATTTTAAGAAAAAGAGGAATATTATTATTAGGTGGGTAATGTTTTCAATGAACAGTTTTTGCGTAAGTTTTTTAAGCTTTTAACTTTTCTTGAAAATGATTGTTATTTGAGTTAACATTAACTTTGTTCGTGGGATTTCCAATAAATCGTAAGATCTTGTGTAGTTTTAATAGTTACTAGCTGACCCGGCAAACGTTGTTTTGCCATTTGAATTATTTCTAGCTGCCCGGCGCTACTTCTTTTATCCGTGGTTTTTCTTTTGCGTGGTTTCCTACCCCTTACCCTACCCTACCCCTACCTTACTCCTACCCTACTCCTACGCCTACCCTACTCCTACACTACTCCTACACTACTCCTACCCTTCTCCTACCCTACTCCTACCCTACTCCTACCCTACTCCTACTCTACTCCTACATTACTCCTACCCTACTTCTACCCAACTCCTACCCTACTTCTAACGTACTCCTACCCTACTCCTAACCTATTCCTACAGTACTCCTACCCTACTCCTACCCTACTCCTACACTACTCCTACCCTACTCCTACCCTACTCCTACCCTACTCCTACCCTACCTCTACCCTACTCCCATAGATATATTAAATTTTTCTCTGCGTAAGAACCATCCTCGTATTTCAAGGAACATTCTAAAAAAAGAATTAGCGAAATCGGTTCAGCTGTTCTCGAGATTTGCGCTTAGCAACACATTCAGCGATTAATTTTTATATTATAGATTACTATCGTATTGTCATCGCTACGGATTACGGAACCCGCTCATAATTCCAACCAATCAAGCTACCTACCTCAAACAAATTTTTACCGAAAAAAAAATTGTGACCCAACTTTGTACACAATGTGGTAGGTCATCCTCAATGAGCTTCGGTTGTTAATGTGTAAATATGTGTTTCACATTTACACAACGCTACATCCACGACCATTGTGGTCGGAATGTCGCTATGCGGACTGCGCGGTCAGATTGACACGGGGAGGCAAACTATTCATATTGCCGCCACAGCTTGAAAGCAGCAGCAGGCACCGAAAGTATTTGCGATCTGCCTACTTTTTGACGTCATTTGGAGGTCAAATGAAAGTCAAGTGTTGATGTTAAAATAAACTCCATTTTATAATTTTAGGCGCTAAAAATAGCAAAATAAGGTTAAGAAACCTAAAAGCTCGAAATGGTTTTGGAATCAGCTTAGGATTTTTTTTTCTTTACAAAGGTACCGAATTACCCCGCTGAACTGTATTCATAAGGATAGAGTATTAATGCGTGATTAGCAGTCATTCTTTGTTAATAAAGGTTATTGGTAAATCATTAACAACATTATAAATATACAGGGTTATTTGTAAAACACCAAAAATCTCTTAAGAGGTCATTGTACTCATCATTATGAACAACTTTTACTATGGGACCAAATCTGAAATCGCGAAAAAAAAATCAGCTGTTCCCTACATTTATGTTCGTATAACTCGTCAAAATGTAGGGAACAGCTGATTTTTATTTCGCGATTTCAGATTTGGTCCCATAGTAAAAGTTGTTCATAATGATGAGTACAATGACCTCTTAAGAGGTTTTTGGTGTTTTACAAATAACCCTGTATATGTATAGGGTGTTACGTTAACGTTGCAATTGCGACGATGTTAGTGATTGAAACAGCACGAATATTGCACCTTGGTTAAAAAGTCGTGTGAACGCAAACACTTTTTGACATTGCCGCAACTTAGGCGTTGAATTCTATTCCTAGTAGGTAATAGAATTTTAAAGCACCGCATACTCATTAGATTACGCAATCATCATCTGCCTAGCCTTTTCCCAACTATGTTGAAATCGGCTTCCAGTCTAACCGGATGCAGCTGAATAGGTACTTAGTATTTTACATGGAGCGACTGCCTATCTGACCTTATTGCATTACGCAATACGGGTGCTAAATTAAGTAGCACCTAATTAAAAAACTATATTCCAATATTTACATCTCGTACTTACAGCTGTCAACAGGTCGCACGCTCGGCTGCTTAGTTGTCACATGGCGGCAAACTCTTGAAAATGTTGCAGCCACAACTTCAGGGGCCCTGGTCTGCTATTTTTATAAATTCGTCATTCCAATACGATCCCACCACCATCCCATTCATGTCATTTTGCTAAAAGTTCGTAATCAGCTAAATTCATAATGGTTGATCATTGGTCGGTCAATGGCACAGAAATTATACGATACTCGTAACGAATTAAAAGCAATGACTGCACAGTGACGTTTTAATGATAGGTCACTGATCAAAGGAACTGTCAAAATTTTTGCAGATTACCGCGTAAGTCAGTACCTAATTCATTTTTCATTATGTACGAGATTACCATTCTATGCCATTTCTTTCAATGGAGTGTCAGTGGTTGACCATTGGAAAGTCATAATGACGTCATTATATTAGTAGATTACCAAACTTGACAAAATCAACAATTATGAAATCGACGATAGACCATTCTGACACTATTGTAATAGCAGACTTGGGCCCAGGACGTGTCCTAACAGAAAGCGACTGTCGTACGAATAAGCGATCGACGCGGTCGTTTATATGAATACCTAGCTTCTGCCCGTGACTTCGACCGCGTGACATTTCTTGTTTGAACAGAAAATAATTACCCTATGACACTGCAATATACTGTAGCTTCCTATTAATGCTGGGGCTACATTGTCGGGATAATGCGAACAACACTTCGCGCGCTCTCTCTTGCTAAGGCTACATTGTCGCGATAACGCGTACTACACTTCGCGCGCTCTTTCTCGCACACCGCTCGTCGTCTCGCTGTACAACAGAGAGCGCGCGAAGACGCACCGCTCGACGTCTCGCTGAAGTGAAAGAATTTCGGAATCGGATCAGTAGTTTCGAAGATTACTCCCTGCATACAAACAGTATAGATGACGTACCTACAAACGTGACTTGCTATACCTAACACCAAAACTGAGGTTTTCTCCGTACGAATGTAATATTATGTATTGCCAATTGAGTTGTTTCAAATTATATACCTATACATAGCGCAATTAGCACAAAATTACGCCCATATTTGTTTTCGTTAAATTGCTAATCTATTTACGGTTCGCAATTACCGCTAATCAAACTACCTTATGTCAGATTTGTTACTAAACGGATAGACTTTCGTAACTTTCATCACATAATAATAACAAGCCAATGGTTTCGTATCATCCGACGTCTCCAAATCTAACACCCGCGCGGTTTTTTGAAGACTTATAACGTCGTCGTCACAACAGATTAAACAAATATGGCGGGAGCCGTTTGACAGTTCGCTTTGTGATCAGTAGCGGGACGTGTTACACAACACAAACAAGCATACACATTTGGTTCAAAGAATTAAGCAATTTTGAACTTTATAGCTTTAAAATAAAGTTTAGAAGTGTGTAGTTTGGAGCAAAGGTAGTTTTGTGCGGTGACTTTTTTATTATTTTTCAGGTCCCATCGTCTTGGTCGTACTAATTTGTCGAGACCAAGTCACCAATGCAAATATGTACCGGTGTTGTGAATACCTTGTGTAAAGATATGAAATTGTTTCCAGTCTCGACTCATGGGAACACGCGTGATCGTGTTTGTAACTTAGAAATATTTTAATGAAATATTTGTTTTTGACCTTTTTATGGGATATTTTGTGATGTTATTATCATTAGCGTGGGTGGTACAAAATAACTGTCTAGTAGGAGAGTGAATAAGTGAAATTTATGTTTTTTTCACTTGTATTATGAAAAAGATTTCTGTTACTTCTTCAATCTTGTCGCTACTCAATTGAATTCTTAGTCAAAATAATTTAGTTTCATAGCCTATCTGATGATGTAGCAATTTGGTGGTAGGTACAGGTTCGATGAAAAAATAAAAATAAAAAACGTTCAAATAAATGTAATAATAATTTAATTCCACAAACATAGGAGCTATGTTTGAGCCGCAGTTATAAATAGGTACTATTTGAACTATACAAATAATGATTAAGTTATAAATACACTGGCTCTGTATTTTTACAATAATATAATTAACAGCTCTATTAAAGCTAGTCATATTTCATTGGATTTCTGTAACATATAAATAGTTAACAAAGAGTCAAGTAATACCTAAGGAAAGTAGGAATATAATGTACAATTAAAATTATTCGTCTCAGCCTCCAGCTACCATGTCATAATATAGATCATTAAAATATCGACAGCAGCAGAAAAGAAACTGTTCAGATACACCATTCTACGCATTCATATTCCAACTCAACAATTTCATCAACAGTCCAAGTGCTGGAATGAAGTCTAATACTAAAATCTAAATTAAATAATACGAATAATAAAGAAATTGAAACTAAGTGGAGTTAAGCGAGAAATAAATAAGACCTTGACTAGGATAATCGGGAAATTTAGAATGTTAATCAGCAGACAATAAATAATACATTTTAAATTCGTCACTATTTACAAAAAGGAACTAATTCGTTCTAGACCAAAATGGCAATGTAATGGCAAAGACAGCTTTTTTCTATACATTAATTCGCTATTTAACAGCCAAAGGATGCAAATAATTCTACTAGAAGGAGTTTTTTCTTGGGGCTAACTAATACTGAACAGTACTGTATCGCCTCATGGTGCGAGCACCAAGATTAAGTAGACAGCCAAAGTTACATGGGGTGTGCAGTTTCTTTGAGTCGCATCGTTGACTCTTGATCACAACCTCTGTATTCAAGCAGATTCCGTCTCATAGAGTTTTTGGAACACCTGCGCAAGGTAATCCAAGTAGTTCAGGGTGTCCCTGTATAGGAGAACGCCCATGTTGTTCGCCAAGTCAGGGATTTCAGAGACCATAATCTTCTCGATTTTCAAATTCCGAGCGTTCATAATGTCCTGCAAGACGGAAAACTTTAGGTTAACGAAATATCAAGCAACAATTCTTTGGAGAAAATGAATAGATTGAGGATGATTATTTTTAGAAAAAGAAAATTTTCAGGAACTAGTTTCGAAATATGGCATCGAATTCCTCAATTATGAAACAAGATTTAGATTTTGAAAGTTTTGTGTACTTACATTAAAATAGCAAAGCACAGCTCGCACGTCATGCATCGTCCGGGTGATGTTGTCCTTCAGACTCTCGTCTGATATTATGTTGGGGTTCAATGCTTCGTTAGAGAACAAGTACAGCCCAGCAACTATCATCTTCAGCCCCTTGTACATCCCCGGTAATTCCTCGTCGATTTTTGGCTGTGAACAAGAAAGATGGAATTTAGTACTCAAGCTTTAAAAATCATTTTCATTTGAAGAACACTTCCTGATTAGATGTAGTCCTTCTATATTTTGAAGTAATAATAATGTGCCTCAATTCAGCTTCTTAGTTGTAAGTTTATTGTTGTAACCGCACTTTAATTTAGCAACGAAGTCATTGCGACTTCGTTGCCAAATTAACTAAAACTAAGATAAGGACAATCGTAATTGTGATAATCATCCTAAATTCGATTACATTTTCGATTGTTAGTATTGCGAAACCATTGTGTTCTCACGTAAGCGATAGCCGGCCAACAACAATGAGTGCCACCGACGATGTCGATTCTTTGAAATCGATTGAAAAACTCATACGGATGCACGTTTTTGGCATCAGCGAATTCGCCGCCCTTTGGTGATTGTTTTCGTTTAGGAAACGTCAATCTGGCAACGTCCGTATTATCAAAAACGAACTGGTTTGTGAATATTTCCCAAGGGTTTTTAAAATCAAAATGATTACTGAGCTTTTTAAAAAAGTCACTCAGGACATGTATGATAATAAATCTTAAAAATATTAAGGCTGAAAAAATATTCGATGCTCACCATCAACTGAGTAATATATTCATCCGGCATCGCCTGGTAGAGGACTTTCTCCTTAGGCAGCCATTCCTTAGGAAGGAATTCAGATGATGTCCACGAGACCAAAAGTTCGTCAAAACTGGAATAACTATGAAGTTTCAACGCCTGAAACAAATGAAAAATAACCATTAGTAAAGAAAATAGCAACATATAGAAAAAATATAGATGATAGTAGATACTGATGATGTTGTAAAACACAACTATTTAACATATTATCTGGGGCCAGATTTCTAAAGATGACTTTACAGTAGTTAAAGGCACAAAACAAAGTACCAATAAATTAACGTACAAGGTAAACAATCTAAGTCATTAGTGTCATTAAGCTATACAGTGACACGTCTTTTTCAGGGCTAAACAACACAAGTAAGGATCATCGTGAATCAACGCTTATTGAGAACAGTTGTATTCTATGAAAGATGGAAATAGATTGAGTTACAACAATAAGTTGATTGACTTTCATGGAAAAGGAAGATTGAGCGGACGATGAGTCCGAGTGGTTTCCTGGATTGGTGGTATAAATGTGGTTCAAGTGGGGAGAGCTCTGCAGTGGCCAGTCGAGTACTGAGTCTTTGTTACCTAGATAAGGATATTTTTGAGTAGTTTTTGGTGAATTATATGAACTGAGGTATGTAATCCTTCAAATAGCCATATGTTCTCTTTTTTGTTTATAGTTTGACACTTTATAGGGGAGCGCTCTTTCAATTTCCAATAGGCCTTTAACGTTATACCTATTATTCAGTTGGTTGAACGTTTCGTAGAATTTCAAAATGATAATAAGATAAATGAATTTAACAAGTGCAATTAATACGTGTATAATGACGGATACAGATATAGAGCAGAAAACTAAAATATCAGCAAACGAAGTTAAAACACCCACGATGGTACCTATACGCGTTACCTAGTCGCAAATTGTTCCTAGAAATGACAAACGTTTACTGCCCTCAGAAGAAACAAACCATAAAAACAAGACCTATGAAGTAGTGACACTTATTCTAGTTAATAGATCAAGTAACACTGGAACTGTACGCGCTACTAACTGCCATCTATTTATTTAAAGATTCCATCTTTCAATTAGATAATCGCAAATAAAGACTACACGATCCCTATCGATATTAATCGAGTTTTGTTGTTGACAAATTGCTTTAGTGTAGCTTTTTAATGGGCCAGTCATAAAGCATAGATTTGATTCAATCGACTTCGATTCAATTTGATATTTAGTGCCCATTAATACTCGATGCTAACGCATACGATAATCGATTCAATTGGCAAGCGAAGGTCGTATGAAAGATGAGATCGAAACCGGAGGTTTGCGGCCGCTGCCGACGACATTTCACGTAACAAAACCGTTTCGACATTAAAATTTGACACTATGTCTTTAACACATGTGACGAAGGCGGAACTGACAAAAACTGCTCTTGTACTATTAAGCATAAAGTCCAAATAGCTTCGACAAGCCAAACAATCGGGGCCGGACTGGCAGATGTAACGCGCTGTAGTTAAGTATCCCATGTAGAAAATATTGTTGGACAACAATACGACTAATTAAAACTTTGCAGAATCCAACAAAACACCAAAAATATCGATGTGCAACTGTTTATCGGTGCCGATCAGAGAACTTTGTCCAAATATTAATTTGCTTCATTGAAATTGAGATACCGCTGATATAAAATTCGTTGATAATACGCGCAATGAAATAAATTTACGATTATTTCTTTGGACATAAACCGAGCCGCGGTGTATGAATGGAGTCAAAGCGGAGATATTATCCGTTGCCGAAGTGGCAAGTAATTGGCAGGAAAATTAGAGTTTACAGACTTTTAAAATTTAAAAAAATAAAATTGCGAATGCAAATGTATCGTCGGCGAATGAATGTAGTGCAGTGCAAATGATTTTACAAAACAAGAAGCGTAGAATGTTTAAGTAATGATATCGTACAGAGGTGGAATGTGCTATGTCGTCGCTGGCACACTAAATACACAGGTGTGCGTCCGGTTCATCGGGCCATATCCGAATCACTACCTACAAGTTGTGGGGAGCTTGCGTCCAAACTGAGGCGTGTCTACTTAATAGGTTACTATTAAGAATGTTCTGTATTCCCATCGCTTTAATGTGTTAGTTACGACTGCCGAGGTAAATGATGCAAATTCTGATATAGCGAAATCACATGACAGAGGTATATCTTTGGATAGAGGCAGCAAAGTAATCATAAATCTAACTGTTTTTATGAAGATGTAACAAGAGCTTGCAAAAATTAGAATTACATAGAAACGATACAAAATGATCTGATTATTTAAATTCTAGTTCAAGTTTATTGATCGAATTGTATGTAAGTCAATATCTTGAGTCTTCAAGTGTGTTCCCATGGTTTGAGGATGAATAAAAGTAAACAGGGAACAATTTGATGGGTTCAGCGCGTTGCGGTTGTCGTGGGTGGGCACCAACTTAGAAATTCGACGACTTAGCATCCGAATGCCTAGCTCGAAACATCGGAAGCTTATCAAATAAACATGCACCCACACAAGCGCAGACATTGATATATTTACGGCACACATACGCACCCAACGCCGCAGACAGCCTGTCGCCCGTGTGAACAACGCTATCGTACTATGTACGTACATACATATTGTATGTATGTGCTATGTAATTCAATGTTTATATAGCGTCGCTATTGCAAAGATAAGCGAGCAGATGCACACGAGTTGCGAGAGACGTGCGGCATGCCGCGAGCCGATCGCAATCGCCGGTCGGGTTACATCGCGAATACACCACTCATTTGTTTATCGTAATTACTTTCAAAAGTTTACGAGCACTTTTTTAAGGAAGCGAGTTGAATTCCAGTGTCGAAAATGTGATGCGATAATATGACACCGGTGTAGTCAAAAGCACGAGTGTTATGACACATTCACACGGTGGCCAGTGGCGAGTCACACAGTACCGGTAGAGTTCGTTGAATTTGTTATTGCGTTCTTAGTACAACGCGGCCAGTTATTATTTATACGGAATGGGCTTGACGACAGATGTAGCAGCCTGATTTATTTAGGATATATTGTATCTCAGACGCAACTTAGACGTTTATCTTGGTTTAATGTGATGACTAATATTAACAAGACAAGATCGAAAATTGCGATAAAGTTTTTGTTGAAAATGGAGCGCGAACAAAGAAAACCTAGACGTCCTTGTCATCTAGCAACAATAGCGGTTCATCGCCACGATTTGCGTGTAAATCGCAATAAATATGATACATTAGCAACGAATGACCGACATTAAGGGGAGAGACAGAAAAAATCGTCGGGCAGGTGTGTCGCGCAATACTAATGCGCAATCAGTATTCGACGCGTACGCGCACCGTCCTGTACCTCGTTCCGGCTACTGTGAGTCGATAATGTCGTTTTACGAGGAGGCAGCGGACAGGACGTCGCCGTCGTTACGACCGTCGAGCCTATTACAATGCCACCATACCTCATACGCGAACATCACATTCGATAACTGGACACATTCGACTTATACGCTTCCATTGTTCCGCTACCATTGACTGCCCAACTCTCAATAAATCGATTATATTGACAACATTCGCCGAAATGTATACGAGTTCCCTTCGGTTATCGAGAGGTTACCGAGTTTGTTGGTAAAGAGTCATACATAAATGATTCGAGGCGCGACTTCGACATCGCATTATTTCTCGTTGATCGGCCCACCTTACTTCCGATTCGGAAATTATTATATTCCTTGGATTGGAATGATAGAGCCGTCATATGAATTGTTGTATTAACATGCTAAACGTTTGTTTCTAATAATTCGTGAATGTTTTATGAATTGTTGAATGTAGGTTGAATTGTCTGCGATTCTTGTGCGACAATATTATAATCTGATAAGCTAAGTAGGTGTTTTGTTTTTAATATAAACTGGTCTGTAATAAAACTTCAGTACATTTATGAGCAAAAAGTCGAGCTTGCAAGTGAGTAATTTTAGCGTGCATACAAGATAGTTGATCATTGAATGCGATTTGATCAGTTACATATTGTTATTTCATGTGACGTGTACTGTTTATAAAGCATTTTATCGACAAGGTTGTCGATACCGACATGTCGTCACAGCAAATGCAGTGCGAAATTATAATTAAAAGGGAGGAAGCGGTCGGCCGGACGTATAGAGACGCGAAACGGCGCCCGGCCGATGCAATCTCTCTTCCACGCTTGCGCCCGCGCCGTTCCACGGTGAGAAAACCGCGCTAAAAACGTGCACGCCGTGAATCTTTAATGGGTCAAATTTCGCGTGAAACTTTTTGGCAAAAGACTTAAAGAAATTCAATTTAAATTTTAGATTTTTAAACTTTTTACGAATACCACGAAGTCGAACACAGACAATAGGAATAACTACAATTCAAATATTTACAATGAATTAGGATCATTGACTTTGCATTAAATCCCAATAACTCAAAAGAGGAAGTACGAAAAATCGGTGCCAACCATTTGCAGGGTTTACGCGGACGTCAACAGAATACTATAGCACCTCTTACAGACTCTCATACATAAATCAATAATATCTGCGTAGATACAAACGCTAAAGGCATGCGTCGACGTTAGGCTTAAGTTTTATTGGTATTGGTCGACCGCAAGCTCCGTCCGTTCATTTAGAGCGACGCGGCGGGCATATAGATGTGCCGCGAATACTACGCGATCGCCTCGTGCAAAATCGATGAATGAAAGCGAAGAAAGGCCTTCAAAGCCAGCACTCGCGCTTTTGTACTTTGCTTTATGCTACGAAAATTTTCAAGCGCCATTTATGTCGATACTGAGTGATGAAGCAACTAAATAAACTAAAGATTGCCCGACTCTCTTTTAAGAGAACTTAACTTTCACGATGAGCCCAGGATTGAAAATGATGTCAAATATTTGAGGAATAATATTAAGGGCCTAATTACCAAAGTAGTTTTCTGGCTCACTGAGATTAAAAACTCCACAAAACTCCATTAGCTTTCAGAGTAAAATCAGTGTTGTGTACTTACAAATGTATCCTTGTACTTCAGAGTTGATGAGTAAGCGTTTTTTGCTTGCGCGACGAGTTTCAACGCGACCTCCCTGGCGTGATTTTGCGAGAAGACAACTTTTGGCTGTAAAGAAATTGATTATGAAACTACGACTTTATAAATAGGCTGAGAAATTCTCAAAATCTTTCATATCCTCGGAAAAGTTAAAAAGATATTTTACTACTACCACTTTTTGTGGTAGATGTAAACAAAAAAAAAAACTATACCTACTGGAGGTATAGTTTTTTTTTGTTTACATCTGCGGCCATTTGTCAGTTATACGGTCAGTTAAGCCAACCGCAAAAGTTTGACATGAATACAAAACACCGTCTTGTAAATCTACTTTTATTATTATCTAAAGCTCGGGTTCCCGTTTCAGAATACCGACCTCATTGATATAAATTCAAAACCCATTCTTTAAGCTTTTCATACACTCTTTTGATCCATTCCAGGATTAGTTTTTATTTTAAATGGTGGTTTGACCTTTCTTATCTCTTTCCATTACTTCTTTATAATTTCAGCTACCATAATCATCAAACATTGCATGTCCATCTATACTGTTAGATTCTTCTTCTTTGTTATCTTCCTCAGCTATGCTTTGTTATCCTTCGTCTATAGGATTGTCTATCTGTAGGTTCTTACCTGAGAATCATTATAATCGCAGGGGTTAGCCCACAGTCTGTTCTCCTCATCCGTGTCACGTCGTTGCCGCTCCATGCTGGCCCGGCTTCGATGTGGCGCCGCCGACGACCTCGGTGACAGACCGCACACCAACAGTAGCAGGCACACCGCCGCACAGACGTTGACGTATCCTGGTGATAGAAGATGGATTAATATCGAGGAGAATGTAGAAAAATTTAAATTGATGAAACAGTGAACCGAAATCATGTCACCGAAGTCATGATAACAATATCTATGGTCTTTGCTGTTGAGGCCAAGTGACATAATTGTTAACGAAAAGAATAAGATCTTTTAAATTAAGTATATGAAATTATATTATTTGAATAATTTATGATAATTAAGTATTCATCTACGAAATAGTCACCAGCTACTGAAACTGCCACTCAAAACGTGTTTTCTTCCGTTCAAACTGAAACTCTTACAATGCGTGGCAGTGATTCATATTCGTTTCTGAATGAAAGCTCTCGTATTTTTTTCAATGCATCTCATTTAATGAAAACGCTCAAGAGCCACTTGTTCCGTATGCGGCACGCGCGATGGTATCGATTATGGTAATCGATGAACATCCGATGAATAAATACATCGCGGCCCAGAGGTGGACAGCCTTTGCTAATTGTCCAGTGAACCTGTGTGAATCACTAATGCGGCTCTATTTAACGGTGGCGCGGTAATCGGACTCACATTCTTCTGATCGGTTACTTCGTCGAACTTATTTATCGATATAATAATATCGATAACTTTAATCGAATTGTTGTCCACGCTGGTCTTGCCTATAATTGTCTATGGCAATAATAATTGCACTTCTAAGCTTGTCGCATGTATTTACTTAATTGAATATTATGTCACGGGCGGTATGTAAATGAGAGTTATTTTCAATTTTACAGATATAGAAATATTAATTGAAACTAACAACTGTCACCAGCAGAAGGTGTCTATCGTTGACGCAGAAGTATTTATTGACTTGACATTCGTTTTACTCGTTAAAGTGGAATAATATTATCCACGTTAAAGGAAATAATTTGATGTGTGATTGACATAATTTTTTATTTGAATGTAAAGTTAACGTGCATCACCTGTCTATTATACCCAAAAAAATATTAATTTGCAAGTTATTTGAATAATTGGATATTGTTAGGATGATTTTTTTCAAATACGATCATTTTAATAACGCTCATGTTAGGAGTCGTGTCGATATGAATTATTATAAGCTGTCATCGGAAATGTCATTCGAAAGATCGGAGTGCAACAGCGGATACATGGAAGTTTACACACCCTTCGAATGGCTAGCTAAAGTGAATAAAGATACAATAGCCCGAACTATAATAATGACAATACGATCGAATTAAGTTCAACCCTACTGACAGCTGATAGCATTCAGTTACGTATACTGATAATAATATTACGTGTTAAAAAACCATTATGATGTCAAATCAACAACAACGCATTCCCAGTGACGTTTGACGAAGATAAAACAATTTGCTCATTATAGCAGATAATGAGTTTCACTTTGCCGAGTGATTAAAATAAATAAAAGTAATCAGGTCTCCCATTGTTTATTTGTTTATATAAATCACGCGGTGATCTTCGACATTGTGCTTGATGTCGAGAAATTATGACTTAATTGATATCTTGAGGAAAATGAAAGCGATGCACAGATACCTTTGCAGTTGCACTAATGATTACCTACATTCCTGATTAATTTTTAATTAAAATCAATTACGAGAGACATTTGAACATTTAGTATTCGCGACCATCTGCACATTTTTTACAGAAAGACTCTAATACATATTTAGCTTGGGCGTCCTTTCCTGGTACCGACAAGGAAGTTAGTTATCCTAAAGTTACGAAAAAATGGCAGCGAGACTGCATCCAAAGCAGACCGACAGTAGAAAATCAATATTGACATTTAATCAGTTTTATCAAATCCCTTTGATCAATCAAGGGAATAAAATCAAAGCAAAACTGGTCTTAATTATGTCAGAAGGAATAAATCGTCACAATATCAAAGTTGCACCGACTCACTCACATAGAATGTTATTTATTTTTTCAGTGTTTTGCCTCAAGGTGTGAATCACAAGTGTTATGTCTGGCGGTTAGTGACTAACGTAGGTAAAGATCTCACTGTTATTTGCGATGATATTCTAATATCTGAATTGTACGAAGTTCGTTTTTATGTTCTAGTTTGGCCAATTATTTTTTTTTGTGATTTCGCAATTGGCCACGGTTTTGGCAATTTTTTGAGGATTGTTAACAAACATTTAGTATTTACTCATGAATAAATAATGTCCTTTTGTGCAATTTCATTTCTTTGCTTGCTTTACGATTCGATCAGGCACCCAAAAGCTCTCAACGTATTAAAAGTCCAACCAGACAGTTCAACAATATTCTGAATGACAAACCGTCGCACGTTCAAAAGGATTTAAATGCAGATTCATCAATACACTCACACAATTAGCACAAATGTGTGTGCGTGTGATTTTTTCATCATCTCGTTAGCGCTGGCGGTTTCGCTCGAGAGCCGCAGGCACCGCGGACAAATAAAAGAAAATTATAGTTATAGGGCTCCGCCACTTATTATTTAACTAGAGCCTGTGAACTGTTACCGATTACCCCCTCCTTGTAAAAAAGATTAACGTACTATCTGCGCACGAAACATAAACGAACAATTTGCATAAACAAACCCCACTCATTAAGTATGCAATCCGTATAACTAGCCGTGATTTAGTTGTAGGTTATATTGCCCTCTAATTGACACGATAATAATGTTGTACCAATTGGGTTACAAAAGGCGACCGCAGAGGTGGAGTCAGGCAATAACGATCATGTCAAAAGGAAGGCCCGACACACACAACACGCGTTAAACACACGATCATAACATTTTATTAGTGCTCCGGTCAAAAGCAACCGCGAGACCGCCGTCAAAAGTTCATGTACAAAAAAACAACAGGTCAGCTCGTAAAAGACGTAGAGTCACTGTGAGACAAATATTTTCACTGAGTAACCATGAGATGGAGATAAAAATATAGAGCTAATTAAATATTTGAATCTTGACAGTAAGAGAAAGGAAAGCTTTTTCGTTACATTACCTACATTAAAAAAATATATTAAAGAAGGGAAAAATAGTTGTGGAAAAAAAACGAGAAAATATTTTTTAACAAATGTACCGTAGCCGCCTTGATTTTCAGATATGCTACTTAGCTGTAATTAAAACAAATGAATGTTTTTTTTTCTAAAGGGACGGCAAGTAATTGATATCCTCTTTATATCCCCCAACCACCTATACGTGGAGATATTTGAGATGAACAATGAGACTCGATCGAATTCCTTAGCCCATTGAAGAACTGACCGGGCGACCATAAAAACCGTAGATACCTACACGTAGGTAATACACAGGTTATAAGGGGGCATAAAAAAGTAGGGACCGCGTCGGAGGTCGGACCGACTACCCGAGAAACAAAGACTTCGTTTATTTTTTAACAGCTCGCCCGTTCACAAAAGAAGGCTTCGCGGCACGAAAAACGACCCACACGAGACCATCTTGTTAACCTTTTTAAAAAGAAATCGCGCGCCCGCTAACTAGAATTTCGACTCGAAAACCGAGAAAAGTTCGCCGCGGCGTTCTGCGCACCGGACGTCGCAGGCGCCTGCGCAATCATTATGTAAATTCTGATTATTATTGTTATAAATGCGGTAAAAAAATTGGGATGAGAGTCGCGGGCATCGTCTTAGCGGCTCGTTACAAAATGCCCGTCAGCATAATTTGACGGGTTATCGTTTTCGAATATCTGTGTTGTTTACTTGGAGAGTGGAGCGCGGGCGCGAAAGGGTTGCAGCGCTAGATCATTAACGGGATTACCGATACCCGTCCTCGTGACATTAAATAGAAAAAGGCGTCATGTTTTAGCTATAATAGAGGTTTAATTTGAGTCCGTTCATCATTTTGTTAGTAGCCGGCTAACAACCGATGCGCTCGTAAAATTTGACTGCGCATAATAAGGGCGATTATCGCTCAGAGACGCGCGTGGCGGCGCGTATCACAAGATACGCGGTGATACCACTCTTCATTACCTGAAAATCGCTCTAAATGGTAATAGCGTCGCGAAGAAGATCGTTGATCGACCCCGTCCGTTCGAAATTAACGAAACAAGCGCAAATTTTACTTGAATTAATTTTAATAAGGTAACAACTGACATTATGCATTTTTAGTAACTGTTTTTTATCGGTCGAACCTAAATGGAATATCTTGTAAGATATTTACAGCGGTGTGATTTCAGTCCTTATCAGCGGACCGGTAAGGGCCTATGTATTTGTTTATATGTATTGTGCTTTAAAAAGAGTTAATTAGGCACGTCTAAGCTAGGATCGACATCTCTCACTAAATGAGTGACAGCTAAACACTGCAATTATGAGGTTCCCGTCTCACTGAAATAACTGTTTATAATTGACGCGGCCGCCTTACTCTGCGTAAATGAACAACGTTTTATGTGAAAATGTTGCTAATGAGTGAGTGGATCGCAGCCCTAATGACGCGGACATAGTTCATGAAATCGAGCTTAGTGCGTGTACTATGCTTTAATTATTATGACATAGCTTTCATGTGGACTAGCCCTAGGACAATATGACAAACATTGAACTGCATTGTGGTTACGCATTCTATGACATTGATGCAAGTGACTGTTATTTATTACTATCTTTGTTATTATAACTTGTTGCTAGCTTTGAATAAACGAAACTTAGTAATTTTATTGATAACTACCAGCGCCCCGCGGTTTCACCCGCATAAGTTTCGGTCCCGTGGGAATATCGGGATAAAAACTATCCTATGTCCTTCCCCGGGATGCATCTCTATCTCCCTGGCAAATTTTATCGAAATCCGTTTAGTTGTTTAGACGTGAAAAGGTAGCATACATAACTACAGACAGACAGACAGACAGAGTTACTTCCGAATTCATAATATTAGTATGGATGCTCACGTAGGTATGCATCATAGTTTCATGACTTCAGCAAACTTTTGAATTGTGATTAAAACAAAAGATTTTCATTGACATTTTGAAGATGTTTAGAAGTCCAAACAAAATAAAAAAACAATTAAGTCACAACTTCCGGGATAATCAGAACAAATAAATATGCAGCCTTTAATTGATCATATTTTCCGCCATCATATCATATTGTTAATTAATCATTTAGATAGCTCTGCGGTTACCAGCAGTAAGACAATTTACTCTATATTGTATCATCAAGGGATTATTCACCTGAGTTATTAACTTTTTTTCTTTAGGGCTGGGGGCAAAACATGGTAACTTTTTTTAAAATCTACTGACGTAAATGAAATCCGTGTTGATTTTACAGCCTCCTTGGTTGCAGTTCGTTTTTAAGGTTTCTTTAATACTGTTTATATTTTGTGTACCTACTGTATAGTTTTTTTTTATTTATTTAATGTTTTCATTTATTCATTATAGTTTTTTTTGGTTGAAAACTTTTTGCGAATTTTTTATCGGGATCATACCCCAAATAGAAATGATTACATCGATCTATTAGCAAAAATAGAATGACAGCATAATACTACATCAATTAGTTTAGAATCACCTACAGGCGAAATAACGTCACCGTTCAAAGTCAGGATATACTTTTTATTCATATTCTTACTCATTAAATAATGTATAATTTTGTCTTAACGATGACGAAGTCAAATACATCATAGTGATTATATAATAGGTATTCATTAGGTAATGTTCAATTGAATAGGAATCGAATGCGTTTTCTTCTTCAAATCGATTTTCCTTATGGGAGAAGCTATGTCGTGATGCAAATACGTCAGTTGATGCAGATTGGTTTGTATACTTATGTTATTTTTTTTCAATTATTTAAAGAAATATCTTTATGAACTTAATTAAAGTAATTTAGGAAGTTAAGATTTTGGTTACCTAAATCTATAAAGTTTAAACTGTTTAAATCACGATATAATATTTATTTCAACCAAAGAGCCGAACAAATGAACAACCTTCATGAAAAACTTATTATGCACTCGTGTATAAAAAGTCTAGTTCCGGACGGATTTACCCAGTTCTCGTAAATGCAGCAAGATTTATTAGAAGTCGAAGTCATCAACATTATGTATAAATAGAACCACAACACGTACAATGTTAAGAACCTTTCCTGCCCTGTCAATTAGCTCACTCTTAATGAATACTCTTTGTATTTACTTTTAATTTGAGTAATGAAGGTTTACATACAAGAACGGTTATTAAGACTTTTTCATCTCGTTACGTGTTCGCAATATGCATACAAAAGCGACGAAAGAACACAATCCTGTCACAAAAAGAGGAGATAAATGTTCCCTGCAAGTAATCTAATAGGCATAAGTTTTTTATTGCACGACACTTAAATCATTTCTTGGCCCTATATAGAGAGCGACCAAGCGATAGTACTAATTACGAAATAACCCTCTGCGCGCCGCTTGGACGTAACTGTCCGGCTCTTAAAGGATAGAAACATTTAGTCAGATATGTCATTCCGGTAACAGTACGTTACTTTAATTACAGTTTAAGCCTAGTTAGTTAGCTCTGATCTTCGTGTTTAACATTGTAAAGGGAGACTGAGCCAAGTTTTTGCGCGTAATGAAATTGTAATCTCGATTACCGCGGTGGAGCGAGGCAGTACCGACAGTCCGACAATGTGACGAGGATGTGAGACTAGGCGTGAGTTGGTACGGACCGGATACTTAGTTTATAAATAAATAATGCTTACTCTATGGCTAGCTTTTATTATGATAAGGTCTATTTATCGTCGCGGGACTCTACCTGTCCTATTGTTATTACGCGCTGTGAGCTTTCATTGTCTTATAAATTTTATGTCAAAGAGTTAATAGCACTGGTTCAGATGACACTTTATTACTTCCACTACGAGTATCATAGTTACAGTGGTTTGAACTTTGAAACGTTAATTCAACTCTAAACACTTTAACTCAACTCTAAACATTAGTTTACTTAAATAATCTATAAAACTTAAGAGAATCACAAATATTAATCTTGTATGTTTTAATATATAATTTAGAATCCATGACGGACATATTAGATACTTTTTGGAATTATCAAAGGGCTTTGTAATTATTTAAAATCACTGTCAACTTCATAAAGTTAGTGTTTGAAAAGTTTAGAAAAAAGTATGCCAATATTTTTGCATGACACCAATAAAAAAATATTTAAATAATGTCACACAAAAATGGAAAGCACCACAAACATATTTGTTAGTAAATAAAAAAATAACGCTTACTACTCCGAGCTGCACTCGATCTATAGGGTCGACATTTTTCCACAACATCACTATCACAGTCACTATATTGGCTAATTAATCTAGTCCTAGTACAATGTTCACATCCGGACGGCCTATGCACCAGCTCCGGACACCCGGACGCCGGACACTCCTCACGCCTGCAACAACTGGTGCACACTTCCATCTTCAGTCTTACTATAACAGTGCCCGTATTCCTGTATAACGCACACGTTGGTATACTACTGTGATCCATAACATAAGATCGCAATTGACATCCCCCAAAAAGCTACGATGTCGCACGCGTCGTGTCGTGTGAGAGACTAAATGAATTTGTGTGAACGCGCGTAAGATAAAGGCTAGTGTACACCAAGCCACGTGTTTAAGGCAGTGGGGTACGCCAGCACGTATCACGGTGGGTTTCTCCCGTGCTCGCAGGCCGTAGCCAATGGTTGGCGGCAGCGAAGGGAGGCGGGTCTTGATCCCCACCCAGTTGCACTCCTATTATGTGCCGAGGGATCCGTTTGGATCGCGTCCCGGTAGACAAGGGTTGACTTTTATTGTATTTCCATTTTTATATACCTTCTGATGATTCTTCAGTCCGGGATCAGTTAAGGGCTATTAAAAAATATTATAACTATCGTGGAAAATAAATATAGCTATCGTGACATTTTCTGATCTATTCCTGAAGGACGAAACGGTGTTGTGAAATTTATTATTGGCATCATTCTATTCTGAGAATCTATGTAATTACTTTCATTCGTGCTATTTTTGTTTGATTTCATTTTTATTTGTATTTTTAGCGGGGGCTAATAATAAAACGACTTCATTTGCAGATATTGATCATTAATAATTTTCTATTTATGAGTCATCTTATGCAAACCCCAAAAATATTTTAATGGTTTGGGGAAACGCGGGTTTTGTACATATCCATTGACGTCATAACGCTTACGTGATAAAACAATCACCAGAAAATAATACACGAAATAATTAATAAAAAAGTAACAATGGTAGATAACACAGCACCTATTGAACTCGATTACGTAGACCATTTTGCCTAATAGGTGCATCATATTAGTTGATAACCTAATTATTAAAACACGATTGCTGATGTATTAGTTCTCATATCCGGATTGAATAATGAAGTGTCAATTTTAGATCTTTTTTTTCCACTCGTAGGTACCTACTTAAATCATAGAATTACTGTCAAAAGATTCAATATTTTTATAACGTTGCACTTACTATTAAACATCTCTAAAACTATATTTATGCTAGTTAATATTAATCTTGAGGTTCAATATGATAATGTAAGCACGCCATAAGATCATAGAACGATTAAATGATAATTTAAAATAATAAGATTATATTATTACGTGTTATTATGTCATTGATGTCGTTCAACTCGAGATAAACACATTTCCTTCCTCCACATTGTCAATAGGTAAGGACGTTTGTTTGACTCTATTTTTAAATCTTCACGTTTTCGATGCCGAGTTTTCTCTCGTTCAAAATCATTCATCTTTGACTTTAAAATCGTTATTTTTCCAGCACCACATGTTTCGTGAAACTCTCTGGAGTGAACAGTACGATTACTAAGATGATTAGTAATTCATTTTGTTTTAATCAAGGTCAAGTTCGAATTGGCATCAATGAAAAATTTCTCCAGTGTTTCAGATTGACTCACGCGCACACTTCATAGTTAGTCATTGAATTTCAGTTGAGTCAGATTATCAGCTGATATAAAGCAAATATCAATGGTAATTTTAAAACTTTTCCTGCAAAGGAAAACTCGCAGTATGGCAAATATTACTTAGTGTTTTTTTAATTACTTACTTGATATATGAGTCATTGTAATTTATACCGAGTAGGTAGCTCACTTGTCCAATTCTTTCCACTACAGTATATAAGGTTTTTACTTTTTAATTTAACAGCAAATGAAGTGTGTCACATTTGAACCTTTTTTGAACAACCTACGATCTTTATATATTTTACAACCCATTATCCACTGAAAAAATCTATTGTAGTCCTTATTAATTGGTATTCATTTTTTTTAATGCAATAGTATTAAACGCCGTTTAAAGAATAGCTAATTAGGTAATACTTTACAATTATATAAGGAGTATTTTGAATACTGCTAATTTGTAAATCTAACGAGTTCTACGAAAATTATTAGCAGTTCCTGTGGCAATTATTAAATGTATTCCCAACTATCTTTGTTAAAGTCCAGTAATGGCAAGAACTTACTAATGAGCTTTAATACAATCATTACTAAAAAGTTTGTTGAATGGGCTTCTGTGTGACACTGGTTGTAAATTAAATTCCCATTGAATATTCGGTACAATTCCAAAAAGGTAAAATATTCCATGGCCTGGTCTAAAATTACTTAGCAAGGGCGTACCTATAATAGGAAAACTACAAGAAACTAATAGAATCCGGGATGACGCTACGCAATATCTTACCAATTAAGACACTCCGTAAAACCCATCCCCACAGAACGCTGACGCATGACTCATGAGTTCATGACACCATCCACATTTCAATAGGGTACGACCACGTAAAACATACAATGATCAACGGATCTACTTTTCGGTTACAGGATATGACATGATGAGTTCCGTGTAAAGTGAAACACCTGTGCTAAATCAGCGCGTAGTTTCCTGTTGATATCACGGGCATATTATGTAGGAGCTAGCAATATTATGATGATAAGAAGATGGAGTCGTGCTGTCTGGCATGTTCGCTTCTAGTAATTTATTATCTTCGAATTTTGCGAAATGATGCTGTGATTTCGGAAGTCACTGCGATAAAAAAAATACGATAGTCCCAAATTTAACATACCTACGAGTTAAATAATCAAAAGTAGAATACAATAAATTATGGTCTAAATTATAAAAAAATCCTATCCACCTAGGATAGGATTTTTTTATAATTTAGACCATAATTTCCAGCAAATGCTCCAATGACTCGGTATCAAATCGATCCCTAAAATCGAATGTCAAATTATTTTCAAATACACATTTTTTTGCCTTTATATGTAAAAATAGTCAAATGGCGTAATAATTAAATTCTTGGCTTTAGAAAGAGCCTCTGGTTAGGCTCAATGATCAAGGTCATAATGCAGAAATTGAGTACTTTTGGAGTTTGAGATATACGAGTACGTAGGTACCGCTTGCACGTTTTTTCAAAAACTATGAGTGGCTCCTGAAATCTGAGCCATTTACTTATGCAGATAAGATGGAACAATGATAAGGTAAATAAGGATGTAATGAATGAGATAACATTTTCTGCATAAACTGTAGGTAAGACCGTTCTTAGAAAATATCAGTTAATTTACCTGTAATATTTGATTTGAAAATATTCCGGAAACTACTCATACCTAATTGGAATGCAATCGATAGCATATAAGGTTTAAAATCAAGTTCGCGGGTTGAGTCCTTAACACCTATTAAAGAATAATTGATGCTATTGAGTTGTAGATAGATTGATTTGTATAATAAAAACTTACTATCCTTTTAAGTCATCAAGGAAAATTTGTAATCGGTAAAAATTTTCCGACTCGTGTTCCTTTACTCAAAAATCGTAAAAAACTGAATTGACCTATATTTGAATTTTCCTTATTATGATTTTGTCTGATACAATTGCGAATACTTTATTAAACTGAATTTATTCATAAAATAGGTCTGAAATATTCAGAGAAATACATGACACGAGTTTTGTTGTTCTCTCGTACCTATTAGGGTAAAAATATCAGTCAATTTTGTGCAAGGACTAAAGCAAAGTCCATCTTAGTGCCAATTTCTTTTGCATACGTGATTGGGGACACACCTTATCCCAAGCGAATTTTGTTTGTCACGTAATACGTAAGAACGTTACTATGAAACAAACTCGTATGACATGGTCAAGAATATTGTCATCTAGACGCTACAGTTATTCCGAGTTACAGTCGAAGCTATTTTAAGATGGGTAAGGAGAATAACATACGATTACGGAAAACTAAACTACATCACAATGTATTGACGCATTAGTTACGTACCTAGGTTATGAGAATTTGAGCTATCAGTTACGTTTAAACAATACTGATAAAGAGTTTTTATGCTGTCATACGTGTTACTAGACATCCGCTCCTGCATATGGGTATCCCCCATTGACAATAAGGCGAACTGTCTTGGGGACTTCATGACAAACCACGACTGGAAAAGATAAGGGTTTCTTGACTTGTGTTCCCTTCAGCTACGTCATTAGTTGTTAAAGGAGCCACTGTTCAAAACTGTACAGTGTAATCACTAATATTCTACTGGGAATAATTTGGGCATACATCGCCACAAAGAAAAACCCATGCATTTAAAAACCAAGAAAAAATGCAGGGAAAACTTCTCATAAAGTACAGTTCTGTACTTTATAATCACTTAATTAAACTTAATTGCTTGACATTTAGCCTATTAGTAGTAATTGTGTTATGAGCATAAAAATAATTAATAAATTGCATTTCAATGCGTCACTAATGTTAATACCATAGAAAAATTACTATTTCGGAAATATACCAGAATCAAAAACCCATTCTATTAAACTATGTGGAAATAAGTCTTCCGAATTAAACAAAAACGTTTACCAAATACGTCATTTTATTTCGAAAAATTGGTAGCTTATTTGCTACGCACGTAGAGGACTCCGTAGATACCTACGTAGCAAACATTCACTTTAAAAAAACACAAAAAGCACCTACTCGTACACATTGAAATATTTAATTTTAATCTACTACTTTAAAAAGTCTCGAAGCCCGTTGTTTAACTATTCCGATGTGTCGACACATCCCAAATCAAATTTAATTTATTTATATTGTTTATTAATATTTTATTTTTAAAATGTACAAAATCGACTTACCAAAATCACCTCGGTATATTCTTTTTTAGAGATTGAGGTAGATTCAAAAGCACGTGGCTGACCTATATGTAATGTAAGAACTGCTTCAAAATATGCTTATACATTCAAATAGATGCAAATGTATTCAAATTGAAGTCGCTCAAGTAAAACACGAGTTTTTTTTACTCGAGTTCAGGCTTCATGCTTACAATTTCAACTCGCTTCTAGATTGTATTGCTAGCAATTACCTAGTTATGTCCCATAATTTATATCAATTATCTAATGCATATCTAAGTGATTTGAAAAGTGGCAATTATATAGTGTTTTAAAGCCGTTTTGCTTCCAAAGTTGGAATCCTCTTAATTACAATTTTATTGAAATGTCGACTGTTGATGACTAAATTTGTGCATAGAATATGCAAAAGTTGGTAACAAGCTTCAAGTGCTACAGAACAATATAAACGTATTTCTAAAGGTTGCCTGCTGTGACAGGATTTCACGCAAAACTAACATAAAGGTTGCCTTGTTTGAAGGGATGCTGACTGATAATTGGTTGTCATCTATGTCATTGAGGTGTTTAAAGAAACTGATGCGGATGCTGGTGGTCATTATTATATTGTCTAAATATTATTATTATTATTTTGTCTTTGACATATCTCGGGACCCTGGGGTCCCGGACCTTAAGAAGGCATACGAGGGGCCGAAGCCAACTCGCAGAAGCCCGTTAGACGTTTTTAATGAAATGAGGCACTAACCGACGATTATTCCCGTTCGTAAGTACTATGCAAGTGCACCCAAGGACAACCTCCGGTTGGTGTAGGGCTATTACAGGATATGGAAACAAAGATATTGGATTATGGGTGGCAAAAGTGAACTGGTTATTTAGGACTATGGAAATTCTATAGCCCCTGTCTGACCAATGTTTTATATAAATTACACAGATAAAATGGCAGGGGGTGACTTGCACACTCAATATACAAGTTTTGTTTTTGTTGCGCTATGCGAAAGCTACGAAAGTTTGACTGCGAGGGATTACTAATATCGATTGATATAAATAAAACCTAATGTAGATTAGGACAAGCATATCTAAATCATAAAATAGGTATTTGAAATATAATATATGTCTGGAACAATAACTTAAAACGCGGACGACCCGTGAAATTTTAAATGCATTCCATTACGTTCCATAAATATAAAGCCCATAAAACGGCCATTAAAATTTTGCAAACTGTTTATTGGCTTGTAAAATAGCCGACTTCTGTACAAGGACGAAACCTTTGTCCCGTTGCCGATTCGTTTTGTTTTACCGTTAACGAACCAATAGAAACAATAACTCGTGCAACTTTCACTACGTTATAAATGAAGCAATAAATTGTATTGTCAACTTATACCCATTTAAAAGGTGCCATCTTAAAGTTTTGTTTTCATCTTAACGGTAGTAGATCTCGAACCGCTCTGAGGAGGTCCTAAAGTGACAAAAACTAGCGTGCGACTGCCTTAAAATTTCACAATTGTGACATTGTTTAGCGTGCGCGGCGGTTCTATAAAGACGCGCGTACAATGAGTGTAGTTTGTACGAAACACAATTAAACTTGCAACAGAAGAGAGCCGTGAAATTTCGTTTTGTAACGGCGTGAATAGACGTATCAAGGGATGTTTGTGTTTATAAATAGTGCGTCAACAATACGCCCCCTTTTCCGGTGTTAGAGACGAAAGAAAAAACTGTAACGCAAGTTAAGACGTCAAACTTGTTACGACATGCGGCGATAGATGTCATGGTTAAGGTTGAGCGGCAATTTCAAGGTTTTTGGGCGCGCCTGGCCTCCTACACGCAAAAAATCATACTTTTGCATCAGACTGCATAGGTTGCGACTAGCGGAGAAATGATGCTGAATTGGTGACTATCGGTGACTGTTCAAAATTTCCCATGCTGTTACGAAATTTTTTTTTTCGGTAGTAAAAAATGCTTATACGCTATTACAAGACGTGGTGAAACTTGAGAGGTGATCCGTGATAATGAACTTGTGAAACCAAAGCAACGCGGATTAAGGAAATCTGAATTAAATTGGGACGGATACCACAATTTATTATGCAAGCATTCACCTTGTGTTACAACTTGCTTGCTCATACTACGCGCGTTATTTGATTATTTAAACGGCTATTACACAAACCAGATTAGCTTGATTATTGTGTGTTGGTTTTTACTTTTGTTGTGTCACTATTTACTTTTACTCACTAATTTACTAGGAATTATTTAGATTCGGTGTATAGGTAGGTTACCTACGCATCTTTTCAAGAATAAATCTGACCCTATGCTTCTCAATCTCATAAAACGAATGTAGGTAATTGAAAGCTAGTTAAAATAATTTCAGATTTCATAACTTGGACGTCCAGACTTGTTAGTCTAACGAAAGTACAGCATGTTATTTACTGTTGTACATAACATGCTCTACTTTTTTCATAAACATAATTTAAAAAAAAATATAATCACGAAGTATCAAACTATTTATTAGGAAAAGACAGGCAACTACACAATCAATCGCAATAATACCGAGGTGAAAATAAATAAATATCGATATGAGGTCAAGTAAATGACTCAGCGGCCGGAATCCGCATCTCAATGAACCGACTATTATAACATAACCTGTTAGTAGTAACGCCGAGCGTAGGCTCGGTGTGTCACGTACCGGCGCAAACTAATACAATGAGACTATCGACCTCCTTCGTACACATTGCGCGGACGATTCGATTTTTAATTCCGAATTTGAAATCTCAAGTGGCAATGTACATCTAACAACGCGATGTTAGCAACTTTTGTCTATATTGACACAATTGCTAATAGTGACGTCAAAATGGAGGTGGGAATTGCTTAATTTAGAGGTCGTGTCTTTAAAAGTTTCAATGTTAAGAGATATTAGTCACCTTCTTATGATAATGCAGGATATGGGTCTGGTGTTTCCCTGCTTCGTGAAACTTAGAAAACGTCACGGTCCGGTATGAAGTAATTGTTGTTACGTTCATAATATACATGGAACTATTCAATATGCAATCGTTATTGACTGACTTAACATACTGTTGTTGGGGTATTATTAGATACAGCCATGTGCGACTGTTTGCCTTTCCGATTAATTGCTCATTAATAATTGATTTTCATCTTCAATTGAATGATTCATTCATTTTATTAACGAAATATTACATAAATATTGGACGTATAAGTAAGGGGAAGACCAAAGAAACGATGAATGTACTGTGTGAAAGATGATATGGCTAGAAAGGCAGTGACTACCGAGATGACAAGTTGACGACTAATAGAGAAGTATGGAAGAAAAAGACATGATGCACCGACCCCAAATGAATTGGGATGAGGTCAGGAGAAAATAAAGAAATTTGACAGACTTATGTAGGTTACCTACTAATAATGTATTACTGTGTAGATACGATGTTAAATAAAAATCGTCAGTCAACTTTGTTTTTGTGACGGTTCTAAAATGATAAGGATATTTTTAAAACATTTTTTTTTCAATTAATTAATTTATTGAAAGAATAAAGTCAATTAATCAATGTAAATTTACTATCGATTGTAAGTTTAGTCCAGGAAAACAAAACTTACTACTCTAAAGGCAGATTTTTTAATAGTCAGATAACTTATAATTGAAGAATAAATAATGACAGTTTCACATATTTTCTATACAAAAGCTGTCAAACCGCAATATTTATTCTTTAGAAAAAAATTATCAGACTAAAGAAAAAATCAGGCCTAAATTATGCAAATAGCAAATAAGACAGACGGCCACACACATTGATATCTACCTACTACATTAGTCACACGTGTTAAACTAATTAGTGCAATGAACTCTTGGGTCAAATATCAAAAATTTGGACCGCGAATGAATCAAGATCTTGTAGAGAACCTTTCCAACGTCACGTATTCTTTGGTGCGACCTTGAAGTGCTGTTCACCCAATGACACAGAAAACTGCCTCGTATAGAAATTAGCGTAGTGTGATGCAAAATTATACTAACATGACGTGATTTAATCGCTTGTGTGCCGTAATTACAGACACAATTAAAAAGCCATTCGGCCTTATTATAAAACAAGGTTTATCTTTAGACCCAGGTTTAAACCATCGAGCCATTTTTAAATTTTGAACTTTATTCTGACAACTGTAAAGTTCTTAATGCGAAATTGACAACTTAGACTCGGGTTTAACGTCAGTTTTTGTAATAAGAACTTTAGCTTCGTCGGATTATAGTTCGAAATTTAAAAATAGCTGGATGGTTTAAACCTTGGTCTAAAGATAAATCTTGTTTTGTAATAAGGCCGTAAGTGTCTCGCGTAGATCTACGTTCCGGCAGACTAAGGGTTAATAGCCCGACACCCTAATTGCGTAACACACTATTTATTTATTTAGGTTAGCCTACAATTGTTTACACGTTACTTTTCATTTAAAAGTACACGTTAAACGTTTATAAGTGCAACAATCACTTACAGGCTAACACCACATGCACTATTATATTTTATATAAATTATACATTTTTATTTTTGCAATTAATTATAAATTTTGAATGAACAAAAAACAAAGCATAAATCTTGCAATTTAACAAACTAATCAACATTATCAAATTAAATGAAATATATTAAATTAATTGGTAATAAAATAACAGGTAGGTAAATAAATGAAATTAAACTAAGATTAAATAATTGGTTTATATTAGATAATTTTAAATTAGATGGTTTAAATTAAAGAATTAGAAATTAATTAACGTTAAATAATTATATTAATTAATTAACAAATTGGCCATTTATAAATTATGTCTTAGTTGTGCGAATAGTCAATAATTATTTTACTAAATTTTCTTGTGCTATCGTGGTGAACGTCGATCAGGTCACTGCAATTGTTTAGGATTTTACACCTTCACGGTATTGGTGAGTTAGCACCTAGGACAGTTCTACTCAAGGGCGGAGTGATGGGATTTCGAGGATAGCGGGCTGGGGCACGAAACTTGAAGAGATTTAGTAATTTTGGACAGTCTGTTTGCTTTCTGAGGAGTTTGTATAGAAACAGGGCATCCATAACTTCTCTTCGAGTCGATAACGAGAGCATCTTGAAAGTTTGCAGACGGGATACATAGGAGGGTAGCTGCTTGTTTTTTCCTTTGCAAAAAGCTGTTTGAAGTTTGTTTTTTTTTTTTTTACGACACTACAATACTCCAGTATGGTTTGTACAATGCTATTAAAATTATAGCAATATTTTAGTGCTGACCTGTTTGAAACCCTTGGTATTGCGTAGTACAAATCCTAACATTTTGGAAGCTTTTTTCAATGTGGGGGGATAAAAGTAACTTTCTTGTCAAACAGCACTCCTAGGTCCTTTATAGTTTCTATTCCATGAATTTAAGTAGCTCGAAGGGATGGGGTGAACTTTCCTAGAAAATTATAGGTGGTAGCATTTATTGAAGTTCAAATCCATTTCGTAATTCTGACAGCATTCAATTACTCTGTTTAGATCATCCTGCAAAAGCTCAGTATCATTTGATGATTCATTTCCCTGGCAAACTTTAAGTCATCCGCGTACAAAAAACACTCTGAAAAGTGAAAGCAGTGGGGAAGATCATTTATAAAAATGATAAATAATATGGGGGCCAAGTGCGAACCCTGCGGGGCGCCGCAAGTCATGCGATAATTGTTGGTAGAACGAAAACCATATACCACAATATAAAATTCACGGTTAGCGAGGTATGATTCCAACCATTTCAGCAAGGGTGATACCATAATTATGTTGCCAATTTTTTTATCAGTATGGAGTGTGAGATTTTATCAAACGCCTTACTGAAATCGGTGTATATCATATCAAACTGCTTATTCGAGTCAATAGTTTCTATCAGGGACTCTGTGAAAGACATTAAGTTTGTGGGAGTAGACCTTGACGTTACAAAGCCATGTCGTACACTATCAATCAGAATCTGAATCATTTTCAAGGATATTGCTTCGTATGTTCAAAAACTTTGTCTGCTCAACAACGTAAATCACGCAATGAATGTTGTTGAACTGTCAAAATGAAAGTCATTGCTACTGTTACCAATTACCCCGCAGATGTAAATCATTTTAACAGGACGCGTCGTTCACTGTTCGAAGAATACCTACTCTAGTCGATTTCATTACGATTTTTATTAAAGGCACATTTACATGGAGCATCATCGAAACACGGCTTAAAAACACAGTTAAGGCTCCCGCAGGCAGGCGCGTCGTGACTCTAGTTTAGAACAATTTCAAAGCATCGCGTCTGTCTGCGGGAGCTTTTAGGTATACTTGCATCAACCTTTTGTAATTCAAACGAAAATTAAATTTGTCTCTGTAATGAGCCTCAAGTTGTGTAGCTTTAATTGAAACATATTGTGTTATTTCATTCAACCCCAATTACTTCGAACTTTAATTCGAGCTTCTGTGGGTCTCTGGACAAATATTTATAGTACCGTTTTAAGTAGGAACAAAAATGAAAATTCCCGTAAATCTTTTGCAGCAGAAGAAAATATTTTTAAAGAATCCATTAAAGGAGAAATCTCACTTGGGGGTATCCACGAAGGTATGTACGACACAAACATAAGCGTACCGCTATTAAACAAGATATAACAGCATAATTTCGTTTGATTTGACATGCCGAAACAATTTAATCATTATCTCTGTTGGAAAATTTGTTGAGATGTGCGCAAGGGAATTTAAGTTTAAAAGCTGGGGTGTAAGGTGTAGATTGAAAGGGGGTCAACAGTGATTATAAGCCTTGTGGGCTAGGGACAGGAATGGCGGAGGAATTGGCGGTATTCGCCAACGACCGCGGTGGAGCGATGTAGCGAGCCGGTACCGCCGACCGACTGGGTGGGCACGCCGCGGCGGTTGGCCCCTCTACGCTCTTTTTGCCTTCCATTTTCGAATTTTAAATTTTGAACTGTGCGAAAACAATGCCCGTTCGGGAAGCTTTGTCCCGGGATGCACGCGATGGACCAGATAAACGCCATGCTACCAACATCACGCCATTTCTTTAACTTTTTAAATTCAATTCGTTCAGATCAATAAGTATTCCTCAACAAGTTTCCTAACTGTATAAGCACAGATGATATAATAATTAAATCCTAATTGGCAAGAAATATAAAGAGAAGGGTGTACAATTAAAACATTACTTTGCCATCGTCAAATTATGTTGTAATTAACTGGACAATTAAAATCGAAGGTCATTATGGTGGTAAAAACTGGAGTGGGAAGTGATCCTCTTTTTGCAGTTATTATAGATTAGTTAAGCTACAGAGAGAATGGAGTGTATTATTTTGCCTACTGTCAAATATATTCAAACATTATATTTTCATATATTTTTTCCAATTTCACACACATCTTTGTGGCGAATTAAGTCCAAAAAATTAAGTAAGTATCAAAAGTTTTTCTTTGCTGAGATCACCAAGATGTCCGCATATTGTCAAAAGTCAAACCTCATTTATAATATCAATCACATAATACACCAGTGATACAGGAAACAGTTAACAAAAAATGTTTCATCCGTTAAGCGGAAAACATGATGCAAATCACCTAATTTTTAAGCCTAAGCAAACAATCCGAGTTCCGTTTCTAGCCAGTATTCGAGGAAATGTGCACTTAGTATTAATATTCATAGGAGCAAAATAGTCAATAAGTATGTACGTAGCTTTATTGACCATTGTTAGACATAGATTCGGGATATAAATAAATTCGTTTATTAATAAATTCTTTAGTGAGATCCCTACTAATGGAGTTGCAACGGCAAAAGTCATTATCAAATTGAATGTTAACGTTTGATGATAGAATAGAATACTCTTTATTATGTACACCTTATAAATTACAGACATAAAAATATAAACTAATAATGATAATGATTTTTGATATTTAATATCGCGCAGTAAAAAGATGAATAAAAGTTTATTTCTAAAATATTAATTAATTTAGGCACGTGTATGATTCATTCATTCGTTAGGTAAAAATCGAACCGAAAATAAAAAACCGTGAAATAAGTCGGGAAAATGTTGTGATGATAAATGGTTTTTTGTGGCTTTGAGCAGTTATAAAACTGAAAGAAATCGATTAATAATATGTATCTGTGACTGTTTGTCAGACAGTCGTCTGACAAACAGTCACAGATACACATTATTAAAAACTTATATATTTTTTTATTATTATAACAAACCCGACTTTTTTTTAATTATTGCAGTCTCCACAGCTAAAACCTGATTTTCTTAGTGCTTAGCTAAGACTAACTTGGCCCTTGGAAATTAACGTAGAATGGGAAGTTAAAACTTGAAACATACATTTCTTCCGCATAGCAAATGTTTACTTTATTCATTTTCTATCGATATAATTATTATTACAGTAATAACGTCTCTTCTGACAAGTTATCAGCCGGCCAATTATCTTAATTTAAAACGTTCAAAATCTAGACGCAGTCTCATCTCGGCGACAAACAAATGTCAAAAACTTGTCAAAATGTAGGGAAATTTGAGGTTTTTTTGACAGACTGAGACTGAGATGAGACTGTGACGTTCATAAAATTACGAGAATTGCCCCTCTGGTCTTCTGGCCGTTTCATTCGATGCCTAATTTACGATTAATTTTATAAGTAGCCTCTGTCATCACCATGCTCTATGTCGTCGGATGGCGGAGCTGTGTGAAAATACCCATCGGTTGCCGTCGCTTGTCGACATGTGTGGTGTCATTACTGTAACGGTACCACACGGTAAAATACCCGGCTGTGCGGCTGAAGGACGGAATTGTGATGTTAATATTAATTAGTACTCAATTAAATGGCTGGGAGAAATTGTGTTGATGTTTTAAAAAGGATTTACCTGTTGGTTGTTCTGTACCAAAAATATTTTTATCTGGATGTAGGTAAATAATGACAAAGAAAATCAGTAAAATGGTTAATATTACTTGGGCACTAATACCTAGTAACCATTTTACTGATTACTTAAATTGCTAATAAGTTAATTGCTAATAAGTTAAGTTTGCTTAAGTTGTTAATAGAGGATTTTAGAACGTCAATACGATTCATGTGAAGTGATTTGATTGGCTATTGAATTTCGACGATACAATTTTCCAGAATGTCCTCTTGTTTTTGCAAGCTCTTCGTAGTTTCTTACTCCTCAGGTTGCGTGCGTTTTCATCTTATATTGCTCGTACCTACTCAATTAATTTTAACAAACACAATGCGTATGTGCCCATTTTTAAATATTGACTCTGTTGATAGCTTAAACCCGGTCGAAAATTGTATGCTTTAAGATCGTTTGAATTAAAAATATGTTAATAAAATGCAAAAATAAAAAGAAATTGGTTTATGAATTTTCACTCCAATTAAATACTAACCACATTCTAGAGTTCTAGTCAGATGTCAAAAAGTATCAAAAACATAACAGTTACTGATAATTATACCTAGTGGTGAATCTAAATCACATTCAATCCATTTTATTAAGTTACTAGAGTTGTTAATTTTGCAATATTATCTTTGTGTTCCGCCCAAATTTTCTTTGAAACGAATAATATAACCCCAAATACTAAACTTAATCAATATAATCTTGAAAATACCTGAAAATTCTCTATGTAAACTTCTTTTATTCTTCGCTGAAACCATTCGTTCAACATGATGACAACAGAACGATCTCCCCGGCGCACCTAACCAAAGATCCAAAGTCCACTGTTTCCGATGACAATTTATAACACATGATATTTTACCATGACCTCACATAAATAAATAATTTCTTCAAAAATAGATTCACGAAAAATATTAAAAAATCAAATTCGAAATTTCACATTTACATAAAGTGATGTGAACGCAATTAAAGTCAGCGTGTTCTGTCAGATTGATTGATGCCCATAGACAAACTGGATGGCCGCTAAACGATTAAATTAAGAATTAATTTGAACAAAGAGCAAAGAGGTTTTATTGCAATTCATGAATTGTAAGTTGCTGTTGCGGATATTTTCTGAATGGTTCTCAATTTAATGGTGCATTGTAATGTTATCAAATAAACAAATTTTACTAAGTGTTTTTTTCTGACATTATTCTATTTTATTATTCATTCAGTTTTGATATTTTCAACTTCACACATTGTTTCTTGTGAGGGCGTTTGCTGCGAGAGTGCGACCAATACCTACCTACCTAATGAGTTAATAATAATATTGAAGACAGGGATTATGATAAATTTAAAAAAATATATAGGTATGTTCAAGTTGACTTACACCTCAAGCTCTAAGCTTGCAGACAAAAATAAAAAAAAACTCGATAAAAAATTCTTACCTTAGATTACGGCGCCTTAGAAGCTGCACCGTCCAACCTGAAAATAAGAACAAAAATATTAAACAAAATACTCATGACTACAAAAGACAGTGCCGCATTTAAAAATCTACAGTCAATTTTATATTTTAAATAATTTTTTGCATCCTCAACTAATGATTAGTCTGCATTTGACGATCATTTTGTATTTAGGTCCGATGTTTAGGCCTGGGGGCTGCAAGCAATGGTTTTCGTGACCTAGATCTTTTTGAACATACAACCACTATATTCTGATCTTCGACCAAATTGCCTTCATCATTTAAACTTCGGGATAATAAGCCTTATGTGGATACGTAATAAGGTCGCAGATATTCCGACAATTATGCCCGCTGGGGGTCTTGAAGTATTGGTCAGTTTTCGAAATTACAACCTGTCATATTGCAGACACGATCATGAGGAACAAGAGAAGGTCATAACAAATAATTGTTACGACGAGCCATGCAAGAAAAAAGTAAAAAATACAGCTTTTTACATATTTAAGTCGCAATAAATAATATATCACATTGATTCTTATACATACGACATAAATAGATACTTTTGAAATACATGTAAAAAATAACAACAGCTTTGATAAGTTATAATAATAAACAAATAGGTGGCAATTAATTTTTTGCCCATCAGTGTCTGAGATATAATTACCTAATGGTGATAACCACCACCATACATTATCTAATTTTGTAATTACCTATTACCTATAATGATCACACTTAAGCTGCAGCAAAGAATTACTAATGAGTCTATTAGCCAAGCTTTTAAATGCATGTTCGAGCTTTTAGCTCTAATGCACGGATTATAAAACTAAGTACAACGGAAAGGGTTTTTAGCATAATATAGTTGGTGCCGATACGAAAAAATAAAGAACCGGTCGAAGTGGCGGTGATTGGGAGATGCCAAAGTCCAGCAGACGACGTCTTCCGGCTGAAATGATGATAATGATGATGATACGGGAAAAGATGACCACTTTGATTTGGACGCGAAAAGATGATCACTTAGGAATTTGAATTAGGGTTGTAAAAAAACTACGCCGCCGCCTCCGAAAATGCGGAACTTCCGCAATCTGCCTCCAAGTTCTTAACGGAGTTGTAAACGAGGTCTAATAAAGAATTGGCTTCAAATAACTTGTTTCTGTTTTTGTAAAATATAGTTTCCCACTTTTAAATGTTGATGTAGGCCGTTATCCTCCGCTTCTGCAACTTCATCTCCGCTAAGATTATATCCTCCGTTACATCCTTAATTTGAACTATTGGCATTAGGTATCTGGGCGCGAAGTCCTCTCGACTGTCATAGTAAAGGGAAGAACAACATGTTCACGCTAAATACGTGTGATTATGTAGTAAACAAAGTGATCTGTTTTTTCATGATTGCCAGATGGGCGGTAAAAGCAATGACTCCTATGTATGGATGGCACGATACTATCTTTGTAGGCACAACAATATTTTACGTCAATCTCAGTTTTAATTTCAAAATACTATTTGGTGCCAGACATAATGATAGTTGATTACAGACTACCTAAATAAACAATTACCTCTAAATGTTACTGAACAACAATGTTTGTTTGCTGATATGATACGTAGAAAAAATAAAAGACTTCCTAATTAAATTTAATATTGAACCAATTAGGTACCTATTTGAAGTAGTTATAAACGTGATAAAGACTGAACTCATCATCCATCATCCACAGCCCGGCTTCACGCACAGCTGAACATAGGCCTCTCTTTTCTTGTGCCAATCTCCACGCTCCTGTGCCAGCCTCATCCCGGCGATGGCCACAATCGTCCGCCCATCTCGCCGCCGGACGTCCGACTCTTTCCATCCTTGGTCGCCCCTCAGTCACTGTTTTACTCTAACTGCCATCACTGCATGCCAGGTGTCCTGCCCAACTTCATTTGAGTTCCATAATTCGTTTTCCGCTATCGAAAGACAGAACTACTACCTAATAATCTGAAAGTGAGCTTTAAAGAAAGTAAAATCTGACAAAAAAGTTCTGGCCAGTCTCCAAGTTCATGCAAACGGAACTGTGGACACAATCGGGAAATACTGCTTATACTCATTAAAAATAGTACCTATATTTGAATGTTTTTGTAATATTATTATTTGTGTCAATTTATTATCCGATCAAATGTGCAGTGACCGGCAGTGGCGGCAGTAGTATTTTAGCTTTGACAGCAGCAATCCAACAGCTACCTTAATGTAACTATAATAAAGATCTCAGTGAATTTGACAAACATGTCAATAGCAGCATCCCAAAAGCAACCTTATTATAACTATAATAAAGATCTCAGTGAATTTGACAAACTTGTCAATAGCAGCAACCCAATAGCAATCTTATTATATCTATTATAAAGATCTTAGTGAATTTGACAAACTTGTCAATAGGAGCAACCCAACAGCAACCTTATTGTAACAATAATAAAGATCTTAGTGGATTTGACAAACTTGTCAATAGCAGCAACCCAACAGCGACCTTATTGTAACAATAATAAAGATCTTAGTGGATTTGACAAACTTGTCAATAGCAGCAACCCAATAGCAATCTTATTATATCTATTATAAAGATCTTAGTGAATTTGACAAACTTGTCAATAGGAGCAACCCAACAGCAACCTTATTGTAACAATAATAAAGATCTTAGTGGATTTGACAAACTTGTCAATAGCAGCAACCCAACAGCGACCTTATTGTAACAATAATAAAGATCTTAGTGGATTTGACAAACTTGTCAATAGCAGCAACCCAACAGCAATCTTATTATAACTATAATAAAGATCTCAGTGAATTTGACAAACTTGTCAATAGCAGCAAACTAAAAGCAATCTTATTGCAACGGCAATAAAGATCTCTGTGATTTTGACAGTAATGTAAACTCAGACGTAAAATAACTGTAAATGGACTATAGGTATGTATCAATGTTTTTGTAATATTATTATGTGTTAATTTATTATCCGATCCAATGTGGCGGCAGTATTACGGCGCCAGTACTTAATATCAACTCGTTTTGGTTCTATGAAAAAGGTTGGGGTAGGCATAGAGCAGTACAGCAGCCTTATAATTAACATTGGTCGTATCACAATGTTAATTATAAGACTGCCAATTTAAAAAAAAAATCACAAAAATACGACTATTTTTGTGACATTTTTAGGCTAATGATTATCAACAAGGGGTCTAAAAAACAACGTGCACTGCGGAAACTAAAACATAGGTACCTAGTAGTTATGTATCCTGCAATACATTTAATTTAAACTTAATGCAAATGCAAAACAGAAACAATCGATCATTAGGCAAATCATTGTCGTCTTCGATCCGATCAGTTCCCGCGCGCGTGATGAACTATTATGAACCAGGATTTCCGATGACTTAAAACTCTTTGAGCAATCAGAGCACAATGTGCTTTATGCGTAAAGCCGTTTTTTTTTACTTGTCATTGTTCTTATTTAATTAACGAATTAATCAACAAAAAGTGAGTCCAGTGGCAAGAACCTGCTTACGGATCTTGTCTGGGGAGCCAGTCTGCACGCCCATTTTGCCGTTGTCGCTTCCTATTCCGGCTATTGTTGAGCGTCCTGTCACCAACAGGCATGCGTACACGCACACATCGGCGACAACGCTAGAAATTAATATAGAAATTGACGCACGCACGTGTATCTATCGCACACATGCGTACAATCGCGTGTTCTCGACGCAACACGTACATCGAACGCGTGCGGGTAGGTACAGTACTCACACTAACGCAAATCATCAATGAACTTGACGTATTGCTCAATGAATGAGGACCTTGAATGCGGTTGTTATCGAGGCGCTAACGTTCGATATCGAGCAATGAACTTTTGAATGAGAATAGCTATTTGATTTGTTAATGGGGGAAAATATTCCGCTTACGTTTTTTGTTGCGTGTTTACGGAAGTGCATAAAGCTTTGGCTTTTTTTGACTAATTAAATAGGACTTGTACTAGAATGACAAAAAGCTAATTGAGGTACCTACTTTTAAGCTATGTCCTTTTACGATTGTGTCCTACAATTAATGTCAAAAAAACTGTAGACATATACTTTAATGTGCTACTTAACTTCCATAGGAGGAACAACATAATTTAAGAAACTTATGTCAGAGGAATGTCAACCTATCATATCACAAATATTTGCCAAAAATATGGCGAGATCGAAATCCTATTGATTCACGGGTTTGGAATCGTTGGTCTGTAAATATGGCAAAAATGTATGCGCGTGAGTCATTTTTGTGTTGTGCAAACAAGTGATATTATTTTATAGAGATCACGGCACGCGCTAAACATTTGTCATCGCGTGAACTTGCAAATATAATCATTTTCAAATAAACAAGCTGATGATTGTAAGCTTTTCTATTTGGCAAACTTTGGCTTATGACGACCTGCATTTGTTTATCTACTGCGCAGAGGCATACATACCATTTAGACTATTTCATGAAAGTTTCGTGAATTACTTAGAATATTTTGATGTTTGTTTTTGATGACTAAACCAAAAATTGTAAATTATTTTCAATATTATTTACATTTTTTGAGTTGGCAAACATTGTAAAATCTTTGTGAGTAAACAAGTAAAAATCAGTTTTTAATACGAAATACTTTTCATTCGTAACTGCATTCCAAACTCGTGAATCCTACGGCGCCAATGCCAATTCCTGAGACTAATTCATAATTTAAAAAGTATGATCCTCACTATCTTCTATGAACGTATAAGTAATACATACCGATACTCGTATCTATGGAATAATACATCACTAAATAAGGCCGCGTACGCAAGAGCATCGGATATGACGTAAATAAGTACCTGTAGTTGCGTGAGGCGAATCCGCTGTACTTTCGCTGTCTGCACACACATACAGACATACGTATGTAGGTACGTATATGACGGACAGTTATCTAAGTAAGTTAACGCCTTATATAGTATTGTAAACAGAAAAACGAATGGCACACGGCTCTGTTTACTAACACTCCTACATTGCTGACGTCATCAGCTTTACATTTTTGGCTATATTTTAGATTAGCCAAGAAGTCATCATCTGCCTAGCCTTTTCCCTATAATTTTTGGGGTCGGCTTCAAGTCTAACTGGATACAGCTGAATACCAGTATTGTACGTGGAGCGACTGCCTATCTGACATCCACAATCCAGTTACTGGGTAACACTGTACCCCTAAATAAAACTGGTTGCCCGACTTTCGGGCTTCTGATGACCTGTAACGACTGTCAAAGATCCACGAAAACAGCCAGAACCAACAGCTTAACGTGTTCTCCGAGGCACGAAGGGGTCTCGGTATGTAAAGATGGTCACCCATCCACGTATCGACCGTGACAACCTGATCTATCTGACCTGCTTAACCTGATCTATCGACCCGTGCGGCAGTTGTTACTTAGCCGCGAGAACCAAGTAATGAAGTCACTGAATTCGGTTGCGTAAGAACTTTAATCAACGTTGACTCAGGGGTTTTTTTTTACAGGATGGGAAATCATCAAATGAGAAGGGAAGGGAGTTACAGACTAAAAACCCACCCGTGTTCCTTCCTTAGCCCTTTATGTTCCGGGCCAGCGGTAACCCTTTCGGACAATCCCGCTAACCCGGCAGGCTTCGGCCATAACGGGCCCCTTCATTTGATGCTGACATATCTTGAGGCGCGCGTGGAACACGTACGTACCTGGCCTGGTCCTGATCCGACGGTGAGCTACCCATTACTCTCCGTCCGCAGGCCCGCGCCTACGGTGGCCGGGAGTCGTAACGCGGCTCCCGACGCCCGATGTTGACTCAGGGATTAAGTTTCAAAAAGTACTTTCTAATGCACGTGCACCATCAACCATCCTAGGAGCAAAATTATTTCGATTTTTTTCCAGTGGTTTAGGCTAGTATCTATTGGTATTCAGCTGCATCTGGTCAGACTGGAAGCTGACCCCAACATAGTTGAAAAAAGGCTAGGCAGATGATGAGGCTAGTGTCAAATTAAATTAGCTAGCGAAACTTCACAGACGAGAGTGTTAACGACATCTAAATACGATAAAACATATTTACTCAACTCATACTTAAAATACCAACACTACCAGCGGTCATTGACCCCTAAAAACCCATCCAACTTTTTATTTTTATTTCATCGTGTTTAGTTAGATACCGATACCATCACGTGGGCGGAGTTTTGCTAGCTAATTTAATTTGAACCTATATAAACCACGAAACTGCTTTATATGTACCTATAGAAGATAAAAACGAGTATATTTAATGCATTAATATCTTAATTTGAATTTACTCAGACGTTTGTTTTCGATAAAATTGAGCAAAACGTAATACGTGCGGAGATTTCATTGTAATTATATAAAAAAATAAAAGCCTATAATAAAAGTTAATCCTTGAATTGCTGGAAATGTCTAAAGGAAATTGCAGATGTAGGCGTTTTTGTAAAGGAAATAAGTATTAGCGTTAGTATACCGATTAGAGATAGGTAGGGTCGTTACTGATGTGGAAACCTGCCAAGCACACTTCCTTTCTGATGACCCATATCCATACTAATATTATAAATTCAAAAGTAACTCTGTCTGTCTGTCTATCCGTCTGTATGTTACCTTTTCACGCCTGAACCACTGAATGGATTTCGATACAAATTGACAAAGAGATAGATTGCATCCCGGGGAAGGACATAGGATAGTTTTTATCGACATACCTTGCGGGCGTACCCGCGGGCGGTAGCTAGTATTCCCATAAGCCTATAACAAATTGTCCCGCTGTGTGGAAAAACTTCTCATATTTTATGCACCGAAAACGAACGAGTATTGTTCATTAACTTGTTGAAAAATTCAATTCGTTTTAGATGAAAATAACGCCAATGTCGTGAGCGATGCCAATCAATCTGCCAAGCTTTTTCCCAACTAGTTGCATCTGGTTCTCCTTCCAGCCTAACCGGATGCAGCTGAATACCAGTATTTTATTTATTTATTTATTAAAACTTTATGCACAAGTAAAAGAAATACTGTACAAAGGCGGACTTAATGCCTGGGACATTTTCTACCAGTCAACCTTAGGGTGATGCAGAGACAAAACATGGCAGGTGTAACAAAAGGGATAAATAGCTAGGAAATGACTATAAAATACAAGAATAAATACTAATACATCATCATTCATCATCATCATATCAGCCGAAAGACGTCCACTGCTGGACATAGGCCTCCCCCAATTTTGGGGGGGTTTGCCATAATCGCCACGCTTGGCAGGCGGGTTGGCGATCGCAGTATGGTATGATGGTGTAATGCATAGAGAACGCTGCTGCCCATTCTCCGGTCTCCCTTAGTCGCCTTTTACGACACCCACGGGAAGTATGGGGTGGTGCTATTCTTTAAGTCCGGCACCACACAGACACTAATACTAATACATAGATAGATACATAAACATAAACAAAATCTGTGAGGAGAAAAAAAAATATCGGTAGAGGAGAAAACGAATCCAGCAAATCTGCGCAGAGATGTTACGGTCAACTTTTGACGAATATGTTCACGTGCCTTCACTTTAAAAGATAACCGACTGGTTGCCGTCCTGATGTATATATAGTATTTTACATGGAGTGACTGCCTATCTGATCTCCGCAACCCAGTTACTGGGTAACACGACACCCCTTGGTATGACTGTTTGTCACACTTCTGGGCTGCTGTCTACCTGTAACTACTGTCAAAGATCAACGAATAGGTACATGAAAATTTTCTGCGTACATATTAGGGTAATAATAATTTTGCTACAAGTAGAACCCTAGGAAGAATCTAAAAAAATAACTATCGCCTACGTACAAAAATACACATGCAAGACATTTATTTATAAAGAGAAGCTTAAAAGTGGAAAGCTCCACAATAGAACATAACAGTAAAAATAGGTACATCAATTCAATTTTATAACGATATAAATATCGAACCAAAGAATGGGGGAAATAAAGGGCAAGTGCAATTAGACACACACGTCAATAGGGTTAGAAAAATAGAACTGTGACAATGGAAATAGTCATTTATTTTTATTACAAATACAATATTATCGACTTCTCGAGTTATCGACACAGGAACAGAGATTTCTTAAGAAAATGACGCAGGGACATGCAATGGGTATTCAGTAAAAATATCTTACTGGGTAAGTAGACGCGACGACTTATCAAACACTACCAATTTTAGCTGACCTTGCATTGTATAGGATTTTCGTACAATGAGAAGTCAACTTATACTGGAAATGTATAAGATATGTCGTCGTAGCGAACTATTTATTCAACTTCGTAAAAAACTGTCTTGAAAAATTCTGCGGTTGTAACCACGAATGTTATGTGACACGGAAAAGCGTTTTTAAGTATAAATGGTACATGGTCGTTTACACGTCCTATCAATTTATCAGAAATTTGCAACGTCATGATATCAGTTTCCCAACGGTCGCAAAAATATAAAGCAAACAACGAGAATCTTGTATTACAGTTCACAAAAAATGATCACACATCCGTTAAGGTTAACAATAATATTTCGCAAGCCATGACCAGACATTACTTAACAAATCGAACTAACAATGACGTCACTCTTTATCACGAATACTGGCCAAGCTTCACGATCTGGAACCCTGAGCCTAAAAAACCAATGACGCAAATTATGAGCAAAAGCTTTCGTTCACGAAGTTCACGAAGCTATTCCATTCAGTTCCGTTCTATGAAAAGTATATCGATATCGATCTACTGAAATCCCCGGTAGACAATCAAAGGTCAAAAAAATTGGTGGAATTTTTTGGTTGCACGTCATCAAAATTGGTCCAGATGACGCATTAGTCGTGACTCGAGAAAAACGAACACGTGGTATTCCCGTGGAAACTTAGTTGAACTAGGATGTGCCATACACTAAATGATCTGAGAAAATGATCCTAGAGTTCCTTGAAAACTAATTGCTCATCCTTGTCTAGGTTAAACGTAGACAGAAGGCGTCGAAAATTTATTTTGATTATTAGAAATATTTTTCCTTGAGTAAAATGAGGAATAGGTGTTTAAAAAAGAGATTTTCTTGTGGAATTCTGTGTCGCGAAGAAAAGCGGGCCATCTGGCGCGAGCACAAAATGACAAGTGGACTCTTCGAACAACAGCTTGGAAAGGTCCAAATGGAAAGAGAAAAAGTGGCAGTAGAACGTTGACAGAACAAATATATAAGAATTGGTTGGAAAGTCACAGCTGATAAAAGCAAAAAATCAGAAAATCTGGAAATTACTAGAGGAAGCCTATACCTGGAGAAGTTTTAAATTAATTTATAGTATTACACTGTACATATTTTTTTTGTAAGGATTAATAAAGGCCTTTTTTATTCTTTTGCTATATTCTTGTATTCTACATCGCGTCGCGCGTCGCTACGAATAACGAGATCATTCTAGCTAGGGCACCACTGCAGTCAATTGAAGTCTACGCAAATTTATCTCACGAGTTAGCGAGCTCCATTACTTTATTACAGACGAGGCGCCTTGCTCATACCAAGAACTGCATGTATAAAGCCGGGGATACACATGCCAGTAAATCGGGAAAGTAGCTGGCATAAAAGTTACTGGCATGTACGAGTAACTGGCACACTGCGGATACGGCATGCAAGTTGTCCCTTGCAGTATTACCATCGCGTCGCACAAAAGTATGCTTTGGCAACCCCCCGCGACTCTCCCTCAACGGGCATGCAAGTAAATCAAATGTTGTGCTAGCTACTTGTATGCCAGTTACAGGCAGACAGTCAGCGTATACACATGACAGTAGCTGGACGTGCAAGGAGCTGGTATGCCAGTGTGCAAGCTACTGGCATGTGCATCCCCGGCTTAAGAATAATAAGTTTTAACATTTTCAGATCCTTTACTCTTAATTCTGCTCCTAATAATCGTAGATGCAAGAAAATAAATGATAAATATATTTATAAGTTATCATTTCGCCATTACCTAATGCAATAATGAAGTAATTACCTCAAGAGATACAAGTGCACCAGCAGTGCAGCGCCCCGTGGTTTCTTCCGCATAAGTGTGGGTCCCGCAAAAATATCGGGATAAAATGTATCCTATGTCTTACTCCGATGTATAAGCTATGTTACTTTAAAGTTTTATCAAAATCCATTCAGTAGTTTTTGCGTGAAAGAGTAACAAACATCCATCCATCCATCCTCACAAACTTTCGCGTTTATAATATTAGTAGGATAGGATAGGATAGTAGGATTGTATTGGATAGTAGGATAGGATAGTAGGAAGTAGGATTCACCCTATCATTTGAAAAGAATTGGCTAACAATCACAACACCATTATAACACTTCCTGGCTTCTTGCCAATACCAGACACTTGTTTTGACGAAAATGTTCATGCGCTTACATGCATGTGGACTTTAATATCTAATGAGTCCTTTACTTTACTTAATCGTGTATCATTTTCTTCCCAAAATTTGATCCTTACTAATGAGACTACCAGATGGTGCAATAACACAGATTGTGTTTTGTTTTTCAAAATCTACGAGTTCGATTCCTAGCTACAGTAATTGATTTTACAAAAATGTAATGATGCAGTCTTAATTTATATCAAAATCTACCCCGAGACTCCTTCAAGTATTTTTCGGTATTACCTATATAGTTTCGGATTTGGTCATCCATGCTGAAACATATCTACTTGAAACATTCATCCTCTATACACAGAAGAACTGATAATCTCCCTTTTTAGAACTCGGTAAGAAATAAATTTGTTTCTCATGATCGTTCATTTAATCTTGATAGCTAGCAGCCGGCGGTCTAAGCAGAAGTGTTGGGACTTATTTAACAAAACTCTCATAACGAACTATCACTGCGAATTGTAGGCGATATCAGTAACGTTATCGAGTCCAGAGGTTCGTAGTTACAATAAAACCTCGCATAGAAAAGTATTACGGCGTAAACAAGTCGTTAGTTTAATGATTTCGTTAATTTTAGTAAGTATGGCTTTCTACCTTTCCCATCTTTATTAAACAATTGATAATATCTGTTAATATTTTTTAAAACGTTGTTAGCTCATTAGGTAGCCCATGAGATGATAATGTTTTTCAAATAATTGGTTTACTTAGTGTCATAGTAAAATGTTGAAATAATCAACTTAGCTTGTGGTGTACTCCGACGATGTTTTAATTTTGCTACTTAACTTTTAATCATTACGTTCAAGCGTTTAGTATTTTCTAACATCTGAATATGGAGAAATCAAACAGTAATCGAAGCTACTGGGTTCCTTGGTTTAGGGATAAATGCAAGGCTACTTTTGGGTAACATTCTGAATTGATGAAATCTTATATTTGCCAAAAGGCTCCATCAATCTGTTAGATTCTATATATTCACTATCAGGACATGTAAGACAATAACTTTTATTCGCCCTGAATATCCTTTCAAAAATGGTTCAAATCTGAGTTTTCCAAGTCGTCAGATTTAGGGAAAGTCCACAATTTCTTCATCAAATTTGCCTATTTAAGTCATTATGGGTTAGGCCAAACCCAATCACGCCAAAATCATCGCCTCTGAAGATCATTTAATTTTTGGCCCTTTTTTGAAATCTGAAAGTGGTCTCCTGACCAAGGGGCTCCTATCAGAAACTTTTTAAATATATTTCCGGTGTTCTCTCCTCATGCCACACCTACTCAGCTATCAACTTTTCGCTCTGAATATATTTGCTCAAAAACCTTCTGGGCTTCCCTGCCAATTATGTACAGACGCCAGCACATAAAGCTACTACAATCTGTCAAATTTCTTTAATAGATTTTCAACTTTATCGCTAAAGCATAAGGTTCAAAGTTGATTGGAAAAAATTTGATAGTTTCGGGTAGCTTGACGTGCTGGCGTCTGTACTTTCTGAGTTTATCTTAGACATTACTGAGATTGGTGAAGGAAAAACATCGTGAGGAAACCTGGACAAGTCTGAAATCGCCAACCCATCTTGAGTAAGTGTGGTGAGCAATGTTCGTGCCTTCTATGTGTGAGAAGAGGTCTTTGCCCTGCAGTAGGACAATTATAGGAAGAACTTAATCTTAGCAAAATAACAATGCATTTACTAATAAACCTTATATGGTTCTACTCCTGCAGGAAGTCGTGGGCGGCCTTATTCTAAGCCATCAGCAAGGCTACCTATTACTGTTATACTTTCCCCATACAAACACGTGATATAAAAACACACTTTCAGACGGAGTTGTACCTTTCACCAATTTATTCAACCAGAATAAGACCGTCGTCGCCCTCATATTAATTACTCCTACGTCCAATCTAAAACTGTACTTGACATACGGACATGTGTAGAAAAATCTATCATTATATCGGCGTTTTAACCTAGTGGTACAAGGAGACAGAATATCTAGGAATGCAACGCAGTATCTACATTGACGACATGTTTATTTAGTTCATATAATCGTAAATGCTTCTCTAATGATATCATTGTTAAGCCAGTTGAAACCTGTGCCAATGGAACCATATTCAGATCAGATCAGATCTGAGTCACGCGTGGCAATGTTATAATTATTTGTTTTTGTATGTTTGTTCGGCGGCCCGGCGAATGTGAAGGTCGCTTTCACCTAGTGATTCACCGTATGTTATGTTATGCGAAATATTATGAAATGATGTATCTAAAGAAGCTAGATACTCACGCGAAGTCCACGTGGGTACGTATGCAATCGGATATCCTTGAGTTTTAGATGATCATCGAACTTCTGACACATTCGCGACAAATGTAACAGGGTTAACTTCCTTACTCTTGTCGAATCATTTTGACTAGATTTCGCCATTTCAACTTTTAACGCAATAAAATTTGATAACGGATAAAGTGATTGGCGGTCTCGCTTTGAACCATAAAAAAGTCAAAGTCAAAGCATTTATTTCATTAACTATCGGCGTTACAATAAATATATTCATTATTTTCATTGCAGGTGAAACCAATGGCTTCGTATGAAAGACATCAAACGAGGAAGGTGAACGAAATAAGGAAGAAGATGCTTTGTACTTCACCTGTATGCAAGACCCTGTAATTCGATGTAGGCTAAGTGATAAGTCCTGTACTGTAAGTGCAAATTGACACAACGCCAAGGTTAAAAGTACAATCGACGCTAAAGATAATCCCAGAGCTTGCAGGCAATCTATTTCTGAACATAAGTATGGTTTATAGTGACTATTTAATTGTAATTACACATAATTATTTCCTCGACAATGTCCTTTCACATTTCTATAAGCTTTCCAAGTACAACCATAAGGGAATTTACGAAGGACACGACCTTAAAACGGTACAAGGAAAACCCGAAGAAAAAGTACCCGAATTATGAAAGAATGTTGAACGAACTTTCATATCCGTTCACACAACTTGGAAAATTTGTGTTCACACGACGACATACACAACAATAATTTCCGTATAAGCTGACCTCTCATTGTACGAAAAGACTGCTTATAGCGAGGTCGGCTTATACTGGAACTGTATCGCTTGATATATCATCGTGTATACGTGCAAATAGTGTTAGCCAAAGCTTCTCAGGGTCTAATAAGGCATATGAGTTGCTCTCAAATTATTTTTTATGAGTTTTGGAATTCCCTGCTCTGACTAATTTTGGAGATTCTTGAACCTTTAAATGGGGCTCATCTGAACGGTCTGCGGTCGAAAGTCTACATTGACGCAGCCTTCGATGAATCAGGGAAGGTGAAATGTCGCCTTTTACTTATTGCATGTTTAACTAATGACACTTGTTAGAAAGCTTTGCCTGTGAATGCTATGAGCGTTCCTGCCGCATTATCAGATGTGCTAAATGATGTAATGATCCGTTAGTAATATAGCTAGAGCAGTGGATGAAATATTGATAGTAAAAAGTTTTAAAAGTTCAATCATAGTCGGCCTACTTGTTGTAAGTACTTCTTTATTGATAACTATCACTATAATAAGCACAGACATAGTTCTCATTTTTCAAAAGCGTTATTGGCATTCATTTTTATAGTATTTCCTAACTTGTTGCTATCATTTCTAACAGGTTGCATAAAAAATATTGTAGCTTCTTTCTCAAATTAAAGTAAAACATCCCATCAACAACTCCCAACACCCATCACCAACCCCTATCAACCACCATCATCCACCATCAATTCCCATCATCAACTTTCTTTTCATGTCTGTTTTAGTCCATGATGTTCTTTTAAACTGCGCACCGAATTTTGATGCGTTTATCGCCATCATTTAGAGAATCTATTTCGGAAGATTTATAAAACTTAAAATAATTGTAATACCTAAATAAATCTCGATGTTTTATAAATGTATAATAAGTCGTTTCAGCCGACTAAGTAATCACACTAATATTATAAAGGCGAAAGTTTGTGAGTGTGTGTGTGAGTGTGTGTGTGTGTGTTTATATGTTTGTTACTTCTTCACGCTCAAACGGCTGGACCAATTTTGATAAAATTTTGTATGGAGGTAGCTGACACCCTGGATTAACATATAGGCTACTTTTTATCCCGATATTCCTACGGGATCGACAATTACGCGGGGGAAACCGCGGGGCGCAGCTAGTGTTTTATAATTATAATAAGTCATAAAAACCGTTCAAAGCACTACTTTAAGTATAAATTAATTATAATTCTTAATCCCAAAAATGTTGACCTTACCAAGTTGTAAGTATTACAACTTTAAATTTTAAATTATCACAATTTTAAATATTTGTTATACTTTCCTTTACACAGGGACATAAATAATTTATTATCAATTACAGCTAATTCCTTAGTAACAGATTAAAACAGTTCCATTTTCCTTATATCATCAGAAAGCATTTACAATAACCTACAATTTAGGATGTTGTGAATCAGATTTCTCATTAACATTAGCATATGAAAAATTAGATAATGCGTATAAAGTGCAACGCAAACCCATGACGTATTAGTTCGAAGTTTACTCCGTGATGAACACAGCTGTGGGTACGGAACCTATGCCTTTTGCTAAGTCATGTTGGAGACTGCAGTCATTCATGACGTACGTTTTCCGTCATAGTTTCACACTACGAGTAACCGTAATAGGATATACATTTTTCTGTGGTTAAAATATCACGACCAAAATAACTAGGATTTTTCGTTATGGTTAGCCAGTCATCAATTTGATTGTTTCATTTTAGATCCGTGTTAGAGGTTACGCATCTTTTGTGTGAGGTTTACGTGGGATGTTTTAGTTGTTGTAATGAAGATATCAAACAGTACAGTACTGGAGGAATATTCATGAACAAAACACAAAAAAGTAATGTAAACTTGTAGAATTAATACAAAATTATACTTATAATTTGCCAAAAATATGAACTTAAAAATCTTACCGATACCTGTAGTACCTACTATAGTAAAGTGATCAAGGAAATATAAAAAGAAGAATTTTCTATCATGGAAATTCAATGAATTCAGGGAAAATCGTCTATATTCATCAACAAATATCACACTAATATTATAAAGGCGAAAGTTTGTGAGTGTGTTTGTATTTTTGTTACTTCTTCACGCACAGACGGCTGAACGGATTTGGATGAAATTAGGCACACAGATAGTTTATAACCAGGATTAATGTATAGGATACTTTTATTCGGGTATTCCCACGGGATCGACACTTATGTGGGAGCAACCGCGGGGCGTAGCTAGTTATAAATGAAAGTTGCTTTTCGTGTCTATGTAACAGCGTTGTTCTTATTAACTCCGCAATGGATTTTTATTTGGTTTTCACCATTACTTAGAATTTTTTTTCCAGAAGATTTATGTGCATGATACATTCATATAGAAATTACGTTATAATACAGAAATCTTGATGATTTTCGTAAAAACCGTGCGAAGCAGGGGCTGGTCGCTAGTTATCAAATAATCCATACTCATCATCATCTGCCTAGCCTTTTCCCAACTATGTTGGGGTCGGCTTCCAGTCTAACCGGATGCAGCTGAATACCAGCTAAATCAAATAATCCATACTAATATTATAAATATAAAAGTGTGTCTGTCTGTTACCTCTTTAAGCTTAAACCGCTGAACCGATTTAGATGAAATTTGATGTAGAGATAGTTTGAGTCCCGGGAAAGGACATAGGATAGTTTTTATCCCGATATTCTCACGGAATCGACACTTATGCGGGTGAAACTGCGGGGCGCTGTTAGTTGGATTAGAAGTCTTACAACACTGGCAGTAAAGAGGTGTCTCATTTTATACAAAGAACCACAGTTTCGGGATTTTACTCTGTGACAAAAAAGGCTTCCAAGTATAAGATATTACGAAGAGGTTACAGATACACATATTTTAAGCGAAGACGTAATCCTAGCAAACTCGTATGCAATTAAACGTAGGTATTTAGTTTCCACACGAGCCCCTTGTTGGTACAGTTAGTCACAAATTACATAAATATTTGTCACCTAGAGTCGTGACTTCATCTCAGATGATTCGCGTGCCATTTTCACGTACATATCTTGCTTGTACCATGAAATTCATTTTGCAATATATGATATTTATATGATATTTTAATTCTAGAAACTGGTTGCAAAAGACACTTTTACACTTTAAAAGAAATAATAATAACTTAGAAACTAGATGAGGTCGGTGAAGAGATTATATAGTGAAATACTGAATCAAAATCAGAGAGCAAAGTCTATTTTAAAGTCCAGAAATTTTCTTGGTCAAATCATTCCACGATCATCCAGATTAGTGGAGTGAAGTGGTCTTTTGAGGAAAGAAACACAAAGATTTGAGTGGACCTACCCAGTGAGTGCTCGCATTTGTCAGTTTTTTTTTGGATTGATTTTGGACGCAAAACCTGACGTCACTATGTTCGCGGATAAGCGGAAGGCGATCTTGTCCGTAGGTATATCTGGAATACTGAGTAAGATAAACGTATGAATGTGATTCTTGATATGGGGCACTAAGGACAAGGACTTTAACTGTTGTCGCTACAAGAAAACGGTCTTAGGAGACTGTCCACACTTTTTTAAAGACATTTTGATCTGCATTCACAGAATTTGGAAAAAATGTACAGTCATCAAGAAAATGGCCAGTTTTCACAAAAAAAAAAAACTGTTTTTGATGTCAATTCGATTCTGTTTCTTATAAGGATCAAAAAACTTTATGGGACCAACTGGGCTTTGAGTACCTACTAAAAAGTCAGAAATCGTAAAAGCTATTTCCATACATTTTGTGGGAAATGAGACACCAACCTGTGAATTCAGATCAGAATGTCTCAAAAAGTTAAGGACAGTATCTTATGACCGTTTTCCTGCAGCTTCATCGCTAAAGGTACCTGTTCTTACTGCCCCCGTATCAACAATCCACTCTGTATACTTCGGTTAGCGGCCATTTCTTTTTTAACTTATTTATGTAAGTAGGTAGTTCCTGCTCTCCTTTTACCCGAATCCATTGTTGACGAGCAATAACTCCAAAACAGCTAAGAATACTTTATGATACAGAATAAAAAATCTTCTAAACAGTAAGTACATAACAATAAGTAATAAATAACTCACCGGTAAAAGGAAGTTTATTTTGTCCCTGTATTAGGTCAGTTATAAAATCATTAATCATCACCATCGTATAATAATTTGTTATCTTATTAAATAACTGGTTTATAACGGTCACTGACACACATACAGCATTAATTTGTATCATAACATTATAAGTGTATTTTCCCTAAACAATAGGCCTGTTTTATCGCATTTGGATAAATTGTTGTTAACTTATCTGGTAGATAGTTTCATAGAAATTCATCATCATTCTCCTGCTCTATTCCCAATATATTTGGGTTTGGCGCAACATGTCTATTTCTCCCATCCTTCTCTATTAGTCGTCATCTCTCCGAAAGGAGGATGACTACGAGTCACCCCCCTTTTTAAACATCTTTCACACAGTCCTTCCATCCTTTTTTATTCTCATAGCCGCATGTTATAAGGATAAAGAAAGACCAAAGAATTCATACTATTGAGAGACACGGTAAAGCTGACGATTTCTTTGCCATTATGCGCAAGAGAACCGCATCAGTAATGAGTAGGGTGAGGGGGAATACCAACGTCATCCTGATGATTTTAAAGGACAAATTTGACAGTCCAATCGTTGGGCACTGAATGCGCACGCACCTGTGTACTAGGGGCCTGGCGATCGGGAGGTGTTTTTAATGATTTTAATTGATTTTATTATGCATAAGATGATTTTAATTTGGTTTTTGGTTTAATTTAAATTTAATTTTGATTTGATTTTATATATTACGCGTACTAACATAGTTTTAAAATATTGTACCTGCTAACAAAATATGGATTGTTATTCTCCGAAATAAAACTTTTGAATTGAATTGAATGGAAGCCCTTGCTGTGTCCCTTGATATATCAAAGGCCTTCGACAGGGTTTGGCATGCTACTTTGTTCGGTAAGCTTCCCGCATTCGGAATCCCTGCTGAATTGTGCAAGTAGATTTCTAACTTCCTGAGTGAGCTATCAATGAGAGTGGTCATAGATGACAGCTCATCGGATCATATGGCTATTTTGCCGGTGTTCCTCAGGGGTCTCTTCTGCGACTCTATTTCTGCTACATATTAATGAACTGCTCAAGCAGGGTGCTATTGGGTACGCATATATATAGCACAGGCTCAGAAAGATACCTGTTCAGTGCTGGAATAGCTACTCTTAGAGAGGCCATGGCGAAGCGAATGAACTTGACCCTAAATCTCGTTTCCCAGTGGGACGACAACAATCTGGTCAAAGTAAACCTTCAGAATACACAGGCCTGTCTTTTCACTGCCAAAAGAAGCCAGTTTCAATTATCCCCTACTTTCCGATGTACATCTGTACCAGTTACCGACCGCCTGAAATTTTTGGTCCATGCAGTTGACGTAAGATCTCAACTTAGGCTCAACCATCGCATCAAAAGCACAGACTGCAGCCAAAAAGATCCTTAATAAGATGAGGCGGTACTTCACATCTGGACAGCTTTTGGGTTTGTAGAAAGATTAGGTCTGTTCCTGAACGGAGTATTGCAGCCACTTATGGGACGGCTCAGAAAAATACCAGCTTGCTGCAATTGACTCGATGGAACGCAGAGCAAAAAGGCTCATAGGCGAGGAGGCGCTGGGAGCTAGGCTTCACAGCCTGGCACATCCGCGTAATGTTATTTGTCTGTCGGTCTTCTACAGACTACTTCAGAGAGTGGACGCAGGAGCTCCATAACCTGATCCCCATCTCCCATTCACCACCGGACTACCAGTCGTACCGCAGGATACCATCCGCTCTTGGTCGATATACCTACCGACTAATCGTACTCAGTACCTCTGCTTCACATGTATTATGCGCACGACCAAAGTGTGGATCCCTCTGCCAGTGTTCCCTTCCACGTATAACCCGTCCTCTGGGCTTGCTCGTTCATTATAGACCTCATCCATCGCTTTTCACCAGGCGAGATCGAGGTTAAGAGCTGGCCAAATTGCAATAAAAAAAGTACTCAAACCTTACCTTCCAACATTTACCTCACTTTTCCGAATGACATGTCCATAGTCCATACCATGACAACAGATTTCCACACAACTTTTCAGTCACCGGTGGCACTTTCAGGCTTCCTCTTTTTTATGTACTTATTTCTTATTCTATACATTCGCGTAATAGTGGTATTACGCGAATGTATAGAATAAGAAATAAGTTAATATTAAGAGGGTGGCCTCTTAACATTGTCATACAAAATAATGTAGCATTAAATGCTAAGACATTTTTTTCTAAATAAATATTAATTTATTTGGAATTTAGTGCCTATCCGCTGGATGTGTCCTACTCACTGTAAAACAGACCTTTAGTATCGAAGCATTTCCTTTTCTCAACGATCCTTTTCAACCGCACCTTGAAACACTATCTTTAGTCAAATTTAGATATCCGAAAACGTAATTTATTATGTAATATTCTATTTCAGTAGTACCGTCAAAAAATATCGCGTTACAAACCGGGTTACGTTCTCATTCAGAACGAGAGATGAATGAATGAGTCAAGCAACTTAGTCAGTAAATTGGCCTTTGGAACCGTTTTATTATTTACCTTTAGTGAACTGGAGGTACCTATACGTATGATAAGCAAGGATACAGACTGAATGGATGCTGCAGGCGGAAAACCGAGAGTGTTGTGGTGTATCTTGGAAATAGAGGATTTCCAACAAGTGACTGCGTTATTCGAGTTAATGAATAAATACTTAAGGATCTATAGGTACACCCCAAGCTAACCCTTTGGGGATTACGGGCGCGTTATGTTTATGTTACTTAAGGAATTAGTATAGAACTTATTAGTTCAGAAGGCCTAGCATCATCACTATCAGCCTAATTTTTTTCTTGCTGTGACACAGACCTTCTCTTTGTGAGAGTGGTGGCATCGCTTTTAAAGCGTTTTGTATTCCTACAGCGACTTTCAATGGGATTGGCATAAGCTTTTAGTATCTTTAGTAGTCAGTCCCGTACATTTTTAAAATTTCCATCATCGTTATCACTGGCAGAACGTCACTTTGTCTAGGTAGTTTTTTTTCAACCATCCTCTGGTATGAATATTATATTGAGCAAAAATTTCGATTGAATAAATGTAAACAAAAGCAGATCACTAACTATGCTACTCGTAAATATGCCAAACAACAAGGAAAATAAATAAATTGACATTGCAACAGCACGTGGCGACCTTTATCATTCGTGGCATTCCCTGTCATTGGAATTTTATGAATAATTTAATATTACTGTAAAATTAATTTAAGGTCATTGATGCGTTAGACCAGTCTCCTTCCTCATTTATGACTACGAAAAGCTTGGATTTTTATACAGAGGAAATAATTTTAAAAGCATAGGGATTAAAAAGAAGAACATTGGGTATCTTCTATTGGTATTTTATACAAAATAATTATTTAAAGATCGACTGTATCTCTTTCCTAATATTCATCATAGATAGAGATAAATTGAAAGAGAGTAAGCAGGCAGGCCTTCGCCTTGCAGTGGGACAATACAAACTCATACTAATAATATTGATATTATAAGTAAGGAGATATATTATATCCCTTCCGCCGTATCTCTGCGTTGACGTCGTGGTGGGGCTTGCGCGCTCCAAACTCTAGGTCTGAAGAGGTAAAGTTTACCTTCCTGAAATAAGTCAAGGGTGAGGAGCCAGACCAAACCAAGAGAGATACATAAACCTGCATGGCAACCTGTTAGACAGTAGCGACCCCACGGACCCATCTCCCGGGGGACATCATGTTCCTTAATTCTGGCTTGCCTTTATTGGCCGGCTAGAGTTAACACTGACAAGGAGCTGAGTTTCCACTTCATTCTTGCCTTTATAGGCCGGCTTAATTGGATATTCGTAAGAGCAAACGTGCTCGTGGGAAGGAAGTATTTAAGTAAGATGCTGGTAGGGATCTGGACCATACTTCCGGGATTGTCCTGATAGCAGTGGAATACCTCTCCACTCCTCATAAACACCTCAGGACATGTTACCCCATTTGTCGTTACGACACAATGTGCTAGCAACCGTTTCCGGGGGCCCATTATTGAGCATGCTCAATAATGGGCCCCCGGAAACGGTTGCAAGTCACCACCTGCCATTTTATCTGTGTATTTTATATAAATCATTGGTCAAGCAGAGGCCTTAGTATTTCCATAGTTCTAGATAACCAGTTCACTTAACTACCCAAACCCATAGTTCAATATCTTTGTTTCCATATCCTCCAAGAGTCCTTCACCAACCGGGGGTTGTCCTTGGGTGCACTTGGATAGTGCGTGTTAGTGCTTCATTTAATTAGAAACGTCTAAGGGCCTCAGTTGGCTTTGGCTTCTCGTAAGCCTTCCAAAGGTCCGGGACCACAGGCTGCCGAGAAATGTCAAGAGAAAAAAAAAAACTTTTAAATGTTGTTAAATTTTTGAGATTCTAATATTTAAAAATATAATTTATATGTATGTAACATACAGTCGAATTGAGAACCTCCCTCCTTTTTGAAGTCGGTTAATAATAACTAAGTCAATGATGTCTTGACGCATACTTCTGCAAACGTCTACTATTCATAAATTTCTATGGCATCCTGTATGAACTGCCTAGTAGGCTAGTGTGTGGGAAAACCTACCTGACGATACGATACGCGATGTATATGTTACGGGCAACGTGATTAACTGGGCATTATTAATAATGGCCGGTCCTTATTAATAATGCCCAAGAGCGATGGGCAAAGTGATTAATTTATCACTTTGACCGGTCATTATTAATAATGCCCGACGGCCCGTGGTCCATGTAATAAGTTAGTGTTTGAGATAGCTTGAATTTATAGCTTGGACCGGGCAGTATGAATAATACCGTACTTGTAGCCGGGCAATATGATAACCCTTGACCAGACGATCAACAGCCTTCTTCTGAACTGGAACAACATTCTGCCGATAGTCTACCAGAGAATCAGCAACCCACTGTGAGTGTGGACATAATAAATGAAAACCCGCGAACAGCCGATCATCAGCCTTCTGCCGATATGAGCAATCATTCTCCTGCCCTTATCCCAAATGATTTGGGGTCGGCGCAACATGTCTTTTTCTTCCATACTTCTCTATTAGTTGTCATATTGGTAGTCACCCCCTTTCTAACCATATCATCATTCACACATTCTGTTGCGGACGACGTAGCTTAGAAGTTTCAGTTTTGATATTAAAGTAAAGTAAACTAGATTGTATAAATATTGATTGGACATTGTAATATAGATAAGAAGGAAATAAAGATCATTTTAGAATAGGGCTAGTAACTAAGATGTAGTCGACTAGAAAGTTCGGATATTAAATTAGAAAGTTAGAAAGTTAGAAAGTATGACTGTGAGGGAGGCGGCGGAGCGCGGTCCAAGGACAAAGAACAAAGGATCTTCCCGGAATAACGGTCCGCGCGCCCCGTCGCCTCCTGCTACCTGCGCTAGGATATGGCTAGCGCGTACTGTATAAAAGCCGGGTGGCTGGCTGCATTTTTGGCATTCGACGGATACTCGCCCACCACTCAACAGCAGCAAGCCACCCTGGGAACATCAAGAGAATAAATCAAGAAACAAGAAACCCGAAGTTTGAATTACAACATACAGTCCACCCCGTCAGCTGGTCCTTCGCTCCGGATCAAAATTAAGAAGATCGCCTTGCGAAGATTGAAGACGTCAGCTGGTCCTTCGCTCCGGATCAAAATTAAGAAGATCGCCTTGCGAAGATTGAAGACGCTCAGCTGGTCTTTCGCTCCGGATCAAAATTACGACGATCGCCTTGCGAAGATTGAAGATTTCATCAAGACATCAAGTATGAAGAAATCAAGCATGAAGACTAGAAGCGTCAGCGCCAAGGAGAACGAATCGGAATCAGGCTACGACAGTCGACGCCCACGCACGTTCGAAGATCCACCTAGGTCGCCGTCGACCTTCGCGTCCGCGCTACAGCGCGCTCCGTACAGCGCGCCCGCGGCTGGGGCCGACCCCGCCGGCCCCGCGTTCGCGACCGCACCCCCCGTCACCGCCGCGACGGGGAGAGCTGCGCCGACGACGACAGGTAGCGCGTCCGCCGCGCCGGCTCCTCCGGAAAGTAGAGCCACCGCGACCGCGTTCGACTATGGCGACACAATCACCACGCCATCCGCGTCATACTACACGGCGACGTCTCCCGCACTACGAACCCAGGACTCGGCAAGAACTATGACAGCTGCACGCGACACTTCTGTGAGGGAAACAGCAAGTACGATACGTTCCAGAAGGTCGTATAGCAGTGATGTGGCACGAGTAAAAAAGGCAGAGTACGAGGCACAGAAAAGGATCGCTGCGATAAGGAACGAGCAACTAGAACTGGAAAAGGCGCTCGTCAACAAGCGATTGGAATACGAAGTGTCGGCGATTGAGGCAGAGGCCGACGCCCGTGAAGAGGGCTCGGTGCGCATGAGCGAAGATAGGGTGGACGAATGGCTTCAAAGTGTCAACCGAAGTCATCCTCCAGACTCGGACCGGCTACAGGAAGAGCAGCCACCGCACCCCGCCGCCACGCACGCCGCCCCGGAAGCCGCCGCCTACATCGAACCCGCTACGTGCATTAATGACGCCGCACCTGCCAAGAATGACCCCCGAAGACAACGATCGGCCTCGCGGTCACCTACCAGAGGGGAACGACGAGGAATTGAACTATTGGCCGACACGTTGGAAAGGATGATTCAAGTACGCCCGCCGCCACGTCAAGCGACCGAGCTGCCTACGTTCACCGGAGCGGCTATTGAGTGGCTGCCTTTCAAAGCAGCGTACGACGACTCATCGAAGCTATGCAAGTTTACTACGGTCGAGAACCTAGCAAGACTACGCAACTGCATCAAAGGTGAAGCAAGGGAAGCAGTGTCAGCACTTCTGTACACCGCGTCTGATCCTCAAATGATCATAAACACACTGGAGCAGTACTATGGGAGACCGGAAATACTTATGGATCGAGCGATGGAAGACTTAAAGAAACTACCTCGACTCACAAGTGCGTCCAGTGATTTAAATTCGTTCGCAGTAAGGTTTCAGAACATAGTGTGTGTGTTATCTAAGATGGACGCCCGCGGATACTTATGGAACCCGATGTTAGTGCGTGAAGTGGTTGACAAGTTAAGCCCGCACATAAAATCAAGATGGTGCGATTACGCTTCGGAAAATATGGAACTGTCACGCGAACCGGAAGTGTTACTACTATCCAAATTCCTGATGCGGGAAGCTGACCGAGCGATGAAGTACGCCTTCACAAATACGACACTCGCACCCGCCTCTAAAAAAGAAATAAAAAGTGCGACACAAGTAAACCCAAAGAAGAAATCGGGTCGTGAAGTAGTTTACGCAACGTCAGATAAACAGGAAGAAAGGAAACAAGAGTGTTTGTGTTGTGACGGCGACCACGAGGTACCTAAATGTGCAAAGTTCCGGAAGATGAACATCGACGAAAGATGGGATTGGGCGCGCACTAACAAGGTATGCTTCAAGTGTGTAACTAAACGTCATCGACGCGAGCATTGCCGAGCTAAACGTTGTGGCCAAGGGACCTGTAGCCGCCCGCATCATGCGCTGCTACATAAGGAACCGGCAAAGAGAGAGGCGCCGCCCAGTGAAAACACAAATATAGCGACCGACGTCGAGAACGAAAAACCACAAGAAGCAGTAATGACCGTCTCCGCGTCAAGCAACGTGTCACAGCGTGTATTGTTGAAAATATGTCCGGTGATATTAAAAGGGCCCGGCGGGCAGGTAGCAACGTTCGCCCTGTTAGATGAAGGCTCAACGGTATCGCTCGTCGACGAAGAAATAACACGCCGTCTACAAGTAAGCGGGCCGGCCTCGACTTTAAGCATTCAAGGTGTGACCTCACAGCAACGTGAAGAATACAGCCAAGCGGTCAAGCTACAGATACGCGGCCAAGACGGTGAATTTCAGGAGCTACGCGCGCGAACTATGAAAGATCTGCAACTTCATAGTCAGGCAGTGGATAGGTCGACATTAACTAACTATCCACACCTCCGGGACATACAAAGAGACGCGCTCTACGGTGAAGCCGTACCGAAAGTACTGATAGGTGCCGACAATTGGCACCTGATAGTCACACGCGAACTACGCATGGGCGGGAAGAATGAACCCGCGGCCTCCTACACTCAACTGGGATGGGTGATCCACGGGACCGCGCCGCGCGCCACGCTGAAGAAACAGGCGGGGCAAATTGTGCTACACTTATACGACGTGTCCGCAGCGAAGCAGACAGATGATGTACGTCGTGTGGAGGAATTAATGAAGTCGCACTTTAAGATTGATGCCCTGGGAGTTTCATTGGCAAAGAAGATCAAACCAGAAGATCAGAAGGCGATCGACGTGGTGAACAGCACCATGAAAAAGGTCGGTGATCACTACGAAGTCGGGTTACCATGGCGTGACGAAAATGCTGCGATGCCCGACAACTACAGCTGCGCCGTAAGAAGACTCAAGACTATTGAAAGGAAGATGGATTTATCACCGAGCTTCGCGGAACAATACGGCGCGATGGTCAAGAATTTACTTGACAAAGGATACGCCCAGGAATGCGACGGGACCGAAGACACAAATAAGAAGGCGTGGTACCTACCTCACTTTCCCGTCGTGAACCCGAATAAGCCGGGCAAGATGCGCCTAGTATTCGACGCCGCGCATCGATACAATGGAGTGTGCCTGAACGACTGCCTACTGGAAGGACCTGACCTTTTGAACTCATTGCCCGGGATCCTGTTCCGGTTCAGAGAGCGCCCAGTAGCCATCACAGCGGACATTCAGGAAATGTTTCTCCAAGTGAAGATACGACACCAGGACCAAGCAGCGCAGATGTTCCTCTGGCGGGGGGAGGAGCGAAATGAACCCCCGAAGAAGTACAAAATGACGTCAATGATCTTCGGAGCTTCGTGTTCGCCCTTCATCGCGCATTCAGTCCGAGACGCCAACGCAAGACTGTACGCAGCGCGGTACCCTGACGCCGTGCGAGCTATAACATCGAGCCACTATATGGACGACTACGTGGACAGCGTCGCGACTGAGGAGGAAGCAATCAGTACGGCACGTGAGATTATAAAGATCCATCAGAACGCGCACTTTAATTTGAGAGGCTGGTGCTCTAACAAGCCCAACGTGGTGAGAAACCTTACACGTGAGAAGCAGGCACATAACACAGAAGTACGATTCGGACAAAAGGAACAACAGAACACAGACAAAATATTGGGCCTACTGTGGCAGACCGGTGCGGACGAGCTAGGCTTCAACACGGGACTAAGTCGACTGTCACCGGAAATAAAGACAAGGGACAGGGCGCCGACGAAGCGAGAAGCCCTAGGAGCAGTGATGGCGGTCTACGATCCGCTGGGCCTCATCAGCCACTTCACGGTCACCGGCAAGATCCTGCTACAGAACCTGTGGAGGCACGGCATCGGGTGGGACGAGGAGATCCCGGAGCAAGACGCGCAGCACTTCGAGGAATGGATCCGGAGTTTGGACGCCATAACCAAGCTTCGCATACCGAGGTGCTACGGAAGAAACCCAGGTGACCTCCTGGACCTGCACGTCTTCTGCGACGCGAGCGAGCAGGCGTACGCAGCGGCGGCCTACTGGCGGATCAAAAGGCCAGACGGAAGAGTGGAGGTAAGGCTAGTGGCGGCGAAGGCGCGAGTAACCCCCCTCAAGCCGGTCACTATCCCACGATTGGAGCTGCAGGCAGCGGTAATCGGAGCACGGCTGGCAGAGACCATAACGAAGGAACACCGGGACAAGCCCAGAAGCATAACGTACTGGACGGACTCTCAAACAGTCCTCCGGTGGATAGAAAAGGACGCCGTAAAGTACACGCCATTCGTGGCACACCGCCTAGGTGAGATCGCCGAGCTAACCGACGCCAACCAGTGGAGATGGGTGCCTACTGACGACAATGTAGCAGACGACGCTACGCGCCCCGACTACGCCATCGATATGAAACCAGAAGACCGATGGTTCACCGGACCCACGTTCCTGTACAGCGACGAAGAGTCCTGGCCGAGAGAGAAAACAAAACATGACACGCCCGAAGACGAAGCGACGTACGCAATAAGCGAAGAGAGGAGGGAACGCCCTTCCCACCTACCTGACATAAGTAAGTTCTCTTCATACCAACGATTACTACGAGCAACAGCCATGCCCCTCCTTTTCAAAGAGAAGTGCAGGGACAGGACCATCCAACTGACCGTCGACCTAATAGAAAGGGCCGAGAAATTATGGATAAAACAGGCGCAGCTCGACAACTACAGTGAAGAAATACGACTGCTACAGAAAGGGAAGCCGGTGCCCAGGTCAAGCAGCCTCTATAAATTGGACCCTTATATAGAGGACGACATGCTCAAAGTTAGAGGAAGGATCGGACACGCAGCCGTATTAGAAGCAAAGAAAACGCCAGTGATCCTACACGGCAGGCACCCGTTCACGCGGCTACTGGTGGAAGACGCACATCGCAGAGCCGGTCACGCAAATAATGAAAGCGTGATCAATGAACTAAGACAGCGGTACTGGGTGGTGAACCTACGCCCTACAGTTCGTACCATTGCCCGACGATGCCAGCTCTGCCGCATTAGAAAAGCCATGCCAGTGAAACCGATTACGGGGGACTTACCCGTAGAGCGCGTTACAGAGGCGCCGCGACCTTTCACCTACTGTGGAACTGACTACTTCGGACATATGACCGTAGTCATAGGTAGGAGACACGAAAAGCGATGGGGAGCGCTATTCACTTGCCTGACTACGCGAGCAGTTCATCTGGAGTTGGTGTCAAGCTTATCCACTGACTCGGCACTAATGGCGATCCGAAGGATGGCGGCACGAAGAGGTTGGCCTAGAGTCATGTACTCGGACAACGGCACGAACTTCAGAGGAGCGGACGCCGAGCTACGAGCGGCGTACAAAGAGTGGACAAAGGGCTTCGTCCACTTCGGGCTAGAACACCGAATGAAGTGGAAGTTCATCCCGCCTGGAGCGCCACATATGGGGGGAGCGTGGGAGCGACTAGTACGCTCCGTGAAGACGGCGTTGGGGGCGACTCTGCACCAGAAAGCGCTGAAGGAAGAAGTGCTGCTGACGCTGCTGACAGAGGCCGAGCACACTATAAACTCTCGGCCTCTGACCCATGTCTCTGTCGATCCTAAGGATCCGGAGGCCCTCACGCCTAATCACTTCCTCATTGGAACTTCCTCAGGTCTTCCTCACACCGGGCCTTGCGAGGAGGCTAGCCGCAAGCAGTGGAGAACCGCCCAAGCGCTCGCCGACCATTTCTGGCGGCGCTGGGTGGGCGAGTACCTACCTACGCTGGTACCCCGAGGGGCGTCAGACGACCAACGACGCCCCCTCCAGGCCGGCAGCCTGGTCGTCATCGTCGACCCAGCCCTTCCCAGGGGCACGTGGCCTCGAGGCATCGTGGAAGCGGTCTACAGCGGTCCAGACGGCAAGGTGCGGTCGGCCGACGTGAAAACAACGGCGGGCATCCTGCGGCGTCCAGTCACGAAGCTCGCCGTCCTCTGCGTGGAAGAGTAGGCTACGGTAGCCCTGCGCCGGGGGGAGGATGTTGCGGACGACGTAGCTTAGAAGTTTCAGTTTTGATATTAAAGTAAAGTAAACTAGATTGTATAAATATTGATTGGACATTGTAATATAGATAAGAAGGAAATAAAGATCATTTTAGAATAGGGCTAGTAACTAAGATGTAGTCGACTAGAAAGTTCGGATATTAAATTAGAAAGTTAGAAAGTTAGAAAGTATGACTGTGAGGGAGGCGGCGGAGCGCGGTCCAAGGACAAAGAACAAAGGATCTTCCCGGAATAACGGTCCGCGCGCCCCGTCGCCTCCTGCTACCTGCGCTAGGATATGGCTAGCGCGTACTGTATAAAAGCCGGGTGGCTGGCTGCATTTTTGGCATTCGACGGATACTCGCCCACCACTCAACAGCAGCAAGCCACCCTGGGAACATCAAGAGAATAAATCAAGAAACAAGAAACCCGAAGTTTGAATTACAACATACAGTCCACCCCGTCACATTCCATCCATCGTTTCTTTGGTCTTCCCCTACTTTTATAGCCATCGACATCCATACTCAAAACTCTCCTCACGACATTTTCCTCATTTCTTCGTAACACATGCCCATACCATGACAAGCGATTCCCACGCAACTTATCAGTTACCGGTGCCACTTTCAAACTTCCTCTTATGTACTCATCTTATTCTATCCATTCGTGTAACACCACACATCCCTCTTAGCATTCTCATCTGTGCTGCATGCAATTGCCTTTCATTCATCCCTTTTGTGGATCAACATTCTGATCCATACAAGACAGCAGGTCTAATCATGGTTTTATATATCTTCCCCTTAAGTTTAAGGGGAATGCGGAAGTCGCAGATTGTTCCCGTGACCTGCAGCCAATTCATTCATCCAGTGTTAATTCTGTGCTTAACCGTCCGATCTACTTCGCCATCGCTTTGCACGAGTGAACCGAGATATCGAAAGTCGGAACAGACTGGAAGAAGTGCACCATCAAGTGCTATAGCTCCAGAACTGGTGAGACCGCCGAAATCGCAGAACATATATTCGGTTTTGGTTCTGCTGATTTTTAAGTCAACATTCTCCAGCTTCTGTTGCCATTTCTCTAATCTGCTCTGGATCTCAGGTCCATCTTCACCTTCACCAACAAGGATAATGTCATTGGCAAACAACATGCACCAGGGTGCCTCCTCCTGGATGTCCGACTTAAGAGCGTCCATAATCAACAGGAAGAGGTAACGACTTAAAGCCGATCCCTGGTGCAAGCCTACAGCCACACTGTACTCGTTGGTATTGCCGGCAGCCGACCGCACGTAGGTACGAGATTGACTGTACATAGCATTTTTAATAAACAAAAACACTACAGTTCACCTATTTTATTACTTTGTCCAAGATTGGGTGGGCATTGTTCATAATGGCCGGGAAAAGTGATGAATCATGCTGTTTTAATCACATTGCCCAATTGAGTCGGGCATTATGAATACAGACCGGCCATTATTAATAGTGCCCGGACTTATCAAATTGCCCGTAACATATATACAATAGATATATACAATCTGTCAAATTTCTTTAATGGATTTTCAATTTTAGCGTAAAAGCATATAAGGTTCAAAGTTGATTGGGAAAATTTGACAGTTTCGGGTAGCTTGACGTGCTGGCGTCTGTATATACATCAGCGTAGTAGCTCATTATAACCGTCACGGTTATTTGAACAATTAAACATATGTTGGTATGAGTAAGCAGCTACTTAACCGATTTTAGTGATTTCACTGGGTTTCTCTGGTGAAATCATTGATTATGTAGATTGTGGTTCATTTCAGGGTTTAGTCTGAAGGCCACCTGATGAGACACCTGTGTGCAGTGCATGTATTGTTGCCAGGTGTCGCCAGAAGATGGCATAGGTAATAGGTACAACTGATATTTCCTAAGCTGTATTTTATTCTTATAAAACTTCTTCTTCTTCTTGTTCCTAATTTGTTTATATTTGTGTCTCAGTTAATTATACTAAAATAGTTTAAGTAATACTAACAAAATTATGGGTAATGTCCCTGAATTTAAGAAAAATAAATATATACATAAATTAGTCACATTCGCCTTGATTTAGTTTTTTTTAGGAATAAGCATTCGGTGAAGTTAATTGCTGTTTTAACACAGGCACTTTGCTAAAGGACTCCATTCATCCATACTATACGATTATAAATGGGAAAGTAACTCTGTACTTATGTCTGTCAGTTAGTCTCTCCGTCTGTCTGCTATCTTTTCACTGAATGGATTTCGATGAAACACAAACAATTGTCACACACACCACTTGGGTTAGGTTAGGTTAGACTCCCCCCCGGTGGGTTCCCGCATTGTCGAGGCGGGGGGGCTCAGTAGCCGTGGCTTGGACACCCACGGTGAAGCGAAGAGGAACCCGAGGAGGGGCCGCTCGTCAGGGCTTTTGCCTATAAGCCGACGACGTAGCGGCCAACAAGTAGGTTGCGGTGCCGCTTCGGCGACATCGCAACTGAGGCGGGCCGCGATGTCGTTGTAACGGAGGCATCGCGGCTGAGGGTTGAAGGCCGCGGCGGGAGAGGAGTGCCGGTATTGCGGTGCGCCGCTCTCCCTACCTTCCGCGGCCTTGACGGGGTCGCCACCGTTCGATGGCGGACGCGGTGGGGCCGCAGGGGAGGAGGAGTGTCGGTATGACGTTGGCCGCTCTCCCTATCCTCTGCGGCCGAAAATTGGCAGGCGGCGGGGCCAATGTCCTGACCCGTCGCAGGGGGACCAAGGGTGCCCAGACACGGGGTCGTCTGGCGCCCATGTGCTGGTTTGGTCCCTGGGGTGGTCACGGCGTGCTATGTGTTCTGGTGCGCCGGTGATGGGGAGTACTCCCCAGAGGAGGGTCCGGTAACGGACAGCCGCGGCGGGTTCACGGATGAGTGCTAACGCGTGCCCGTGTTCCCGCCGTAAGCGGCAGAGGAGGACACCGTGGAGTTTTAGTGGGTTAGAGTCCCACATAACTGCACTATCTCCCCGTGGTAGTGCAGAATGCATGAGCATTTCTCCACGTTAAAAAAAAAAAAAAAAAAAAAAAAAAAAAAAAAAAAAAAAAAAAAGGTTAGGTTAGACTTCCCCCCCGGTGGGTTCCCGCATCCCCCCCGGTGGGTTCCCGCATTGTCGAGGCGGGGGGGCTCAGTAGCCGTGGCTTGGACACCCACGGTGAAGCGAAGAGGAACCCGAGGAGGGGCCGCTCGTCAGGGCTTTTGCCAGTAAGCCGACGACGTAGCGGCCAACAAGTAGGTTGCGGTGCCGCTTCGGCGACATCGCAACTGAGGCGGGCCGCGATGTCGTTTGGGAGGCATCGCGGCTGAGGGTTGGAGGCCGCGGCGGGAGAGGAGTGCCGGTATTGCGGTGCGCCGCTCTCCCTACCTTCCGCGGCCTTAACGGGGTCGCCACCGTTTGATGGCGGACGCGGTGGGGCCGCAGGGGAAGAGGAGTGTCGGTATGACGTTGGCCGCTCTTCCTATCCTCTGCAGCCGAAAATTGGCAGGCGGCGGGGCCAATGTCCTGACCCGTCGCAGGGGGACCAAGGGTGCCCAGACACGGGGTCGTCTGGCGCCCATATGCTGGTTTGGTCCCTGGGATGGTCACGGCGTGCTATGTGTTCTGGTGCGCCGGTGATGGGGAATACTCCCCAGAGGAGGGTCCGGTAACGGACAGCCGCGGCGGGTTCACGGATGAGTGCTAACGCGTGCCCGTGTTCCCGCCGTAAGCGGCAGAGGAGGACACCGTGGAGTTTTAGTGGGTTAGAGTCCCACATACCTGCACTACCTCCCCGTGGTAGTGCAGAATGCATGAGCATTTCTCCACGTTAAAAAAAAAAAAAAAAAAAAAAAGGTTAGGTTAGACTTGTTACACTTGGGTTAGGACAACGTATACATTTTTATCCTAGTATTAGTTTCATATGGGATAATTTCCGTCTTCGACGCGGGCGTAGCCGCAGGAAAAGGCTAGTTGTAAATATTTCCAAAAGTTCAAAGTGCAAAAAAACATAGTACAAGTATGCAGGTCCTACTACATAGGTTAGACATTGTTTTACTAATATACGGCGAAAATCTATGGCTCAGAAAGATTTGTTTTTCCTATTACGTTTCGTTAACGTTATTATTTTATTCAATTCTAGATTTTGAATATCTTTAATACCATTCATCCTAATTAAAGAACCCACAATGTGTGTAACCACAATTTGCTAATGAAACCTACATTACGTTTCTTATTAAATGAAACTTACGTTTAATTAAATGGTAAAGTAAATTATTGAATGAATGACTCAAATACTTCATGCATCCAAGCGGTAGATAAAAACATTTTCCTCATCCCATTTAATTAAATTGCTTTGTTTTGTTTATATTTGTAGTGGTTAATTGTCATGTAAAAATTTATTATACCTACACTACTGTATTTTATTATAATATAATAAAAATTACAAAAATGTTTATTGTGAAGTTATTTTGTTTCCTTGTAGGAATTTCACGTTCTGTGTTTCAGTTTGAATCTGTATGTAAGCACCTGTGAATTCACAATATGGAATATCAAAATCACACTTTATTAACATAGTATTTTGATGATCGACTGACCCTAAAAACTTAAAACCTTGAAGCCAAATACTACTAAACGTAAAATGACTAACAGACATCACTTTTCAGAAGCATCCCACACAACTTTATGAGTGAACTTTGAACATCTATGTATGTCATTACATAGTTACGAACCATGAAAGTACGTCATAGAAATAATCAATGGAAACCATTGACCTATTCAGCTGCAGCTAAACATTCCATAGCATTGTAAAAGACATCAATGAAAGAGGTTCTTATGACTAATAAGTAATAATTAATCGTTTTCAATAATTTTCCGTTTGTGGAAATATTTGATTTGAAAGGCGTTTGGGATTTCCTTAACTTATTATTTATTGCAATAGGTTTGTAGTCAAATGACGCTCCAAAAAACATGTACACTCTGATTATTAATTTGATAGACTAAAATGACAGCTACGATTGACCTTTTTTGTCAACTGTCATTTTGGTTTGTTAAAAAATCAGAGTGTAGTTATAGACACCTAGACAATTAACACCAAGAAGTTTTCCGACGTGTGGTATATACGGCAAAACACAAAAATGCAACCAAATAACAGAAATTAATACCTAACCCACACGTTTTACCTGCTGAAAATGCTCAACCTGGACACGAGTTTATTTGGCTTATCTAAAAGTCTTTAAATAGACCCAGACGCAGGTTTGCCGAAGAAAGGAAACCTGCTCAGGTGGAGATTTACCTACAGATGCCTCCGCCCGGGAGTGTAGATGTAGTGCTGTTCCACAAACAATGGGATACTTAAGAGGGGCCGGGGCCTGCGAGGAATTTGAAAAATAGGCACTTGAAGAAACTATTGCCATCGCCTTACCTTAAGTCTGCCCCCGTAGTGTGTGATAGGGACAGCTGCAGCTCAGACCGAAAATATCACAAAAATTTTAACGAGATGGACGTTTCGTATTCCTCTTTTTTAAGTCTATCCGACTATCAGACAACTATTATTACGATTATGATGATGATAACTGCAATGAGCAAGTTTCCTCTCCAGAAGACAGCTCGTGTAGGTATCTAGTCACTTTCTGATAAAATTACCGAACTATAGACCGCGCGGAACTCGTTGGCCGCGCCTTAGGTATGTGAGCGGTGGGGCGGAGGGGCGGGGCGCATTACTCACTACGTGCGTTGCAACCCGCCGCCTCACCCCTGTCTCCACCTCACCGGCCAACTAGTGCAGCGCGGACTCTATAGTCCGCGCGGAACTAGTTGCCCTATGGCAAGCAGATATAATAAATTATAGATATAATAAATTTATTAAGGTACATAAAGGTTTTGTAGTACATGAGGGACCTAGAAAGTATGCATTATTAAATACAAGGTGTAGGTACAACGAATTGTTGGGTGAATCGCTGCTCTCCTAGTTAGATTACTGAGTAATCTGTATTGAGGAGAGACAGTTTCAACTTCTAAAGATAATCTCTGATATTGTTATAATAGCTAAGAGAGTAAGCGACAGTAAGCAATACAATTTGCTGAACATGTAAAAATTGCTAAAATACAGAGAATAAAATCAACGGCCCGACTGATCAAGAATCAGTTTCATTTGCATAAAAACCCAACTTTTATTTTTATTTAGAAGAGAGTGACTTGCAAAATGACCAAGGTCTCAAATTCGTAAACCTAGAGTATTGTGAAATTCATCGAGACATCTAAGATTCCGTATTTAGATTAGCACCTTGGATGTAATGGGTTTTATTCATTAGCTGATGAAACTTCCTTTCTGGTGGGTACTTACACTCATCTACTTAGCCTTTTCCCAACCATGTTGGGGTCGGTTTCCAGTCGGACTGGACGCAGCTAAATACCAGTATTTTACATAAAGCGACTGCCTGTCTGACCTCAACAACCCAGTTACTGGGTAATACGATACCAGTCCAGAGTGATACCAGTCTTACCAAGGGGTATCGTATTTCCTCTTATTAAGACTGGTTGTCAGACTTTTGGGCTTTTTACGACTGCCAAAGATCCACGAAACCGACGGCTTAACGCACTTTCTGAGGCACGGAGGGGCCCTTGCTGGCCTTGCTTAGCCCCAAGCCCCTCATATTACACTGGCAATGACAATAAAATCATCCCTGACAGGGCTATTTAAATAAAATTAAATCTTTTATTATAAGTACAGATAAAAATCCACTTTCAATAAATACACACATAGATAAATTAATAAATCAAGAAAAAGAAGTCTCATTATTATATTTTACTAGCTTTTGCCCGCGGCTTCGCTCGCGTTAAGTATGATTAAAAAAAACTAATACATTTACATCCTCCATCATCCCTTATTTTATCCCCTTGGGGGTAGAATTTATCAAAATCCTTTCTTAGCAAATGCCTACGTCATAACATCTACCTGCATGCCAAATTTCGGCCCGATCCTTACCGTGGTTTGAGCTGTGCGTTGATAGATCACTATGTCAGTCAGTCACCTTTGAGTTTTATATATTTAAAAGATAAAAGATTGTAGACCTGTTCTGTGTGGTGCCGGACTTAAAGAATAGCACCAACCCTTACTTCCCGTGGGTGTCGTAAAAGGCGACTAAGGGTCGTACCGGAGAATGGGCAGCAGCGTTCTCTATGTATTCCACCATCATACTATACTGCGATCGCCAACCCGCCTGCCAAGCGTGGCGATTATGGCAAACCCTCCCAAAATTGGGGGAGGCCTATGTCCAGCAGTGGACGTCTATCGGCTGAAACGACGACGACGACGAGATTGTAGACCGAGTAAAGTGCCAAGCTATGATTGTTGATATAACTATCACACATGGCGAGAATTTTACGAAAGCTGAGAAAATAATAAAACTTTAAAGCACTTATACGAGCCCATTTACAAACATTGTAGAAGTTAGTCATCTATTTCAAAGTTAGTATCTGGAGGCGAAAATGTTACACTAGGTTTTCTGCAAAAGAACAAAAATTCGTCAAATTCGTACGCAATGACATGACGTCGTATGGAAGCTCTTCAAAATAATCCATGGAGATTCATTAACATATATTATTATAATATGGCAAGGGTTAATAGAGTAATGCCATTAAAACACATCAAACCATCATTCATCAGAATAATGACTTGCAAGTGACTAAGGTTCTAACGTCGATAACGCAAAATGTTTGAAATTGTAGCAATATCTTCATTTACTGAAAAATATTTCCCTATATGATTCACTCTGACTTATGAACTTAGCTGTAAAATAAACAGGTACCTACCAGCAAACTCATACCCTCTTATTACAAACCAAGGTTTTTCTTTAGATCAGGTTTAAACCACCGAGCCAGTAATTGAATTAAGAACCAAAATGTTATAGAAATGCAGTTCATTATACAAAAATGACAGCAAGGTTCAGTGTTAGTTTGTCATTTTAGTATAAATTTTGTCAACTTTGCCTAAATCGAAATAAAGTTCGAAATACAAATACTGGCTCAAAGGTTTAGACTAGAACTAAAGTTAGACTTCATTTTGTAATAAGACGGGTAAACTGTATGTAGGAGAAATCAATCAAATAGGTTCAACTAATAAGGTTCAATATACTACCTATTTGAAAAATTTACTATAAAGTGCCAACTATTCTTGAAAGCGACAAAGAAAACTTAGGTATGTATGTACAAATTCTGAATTTCTGCAAGGATCTCTCCCTTAAATCCAGCCCCTTCTTAGCTTATCGAAATGGCAATCTAAATTCTGTCAGCCTAAAACTTAGCTGAGAGTTCACCAGTATCAATAGCGTCCATTTGTTCCTGTAACGTGCATGTGTACCTATTGGCATCAGGCACTGACCTATATTATGTATACAAGTACGCTGGACTAAATATACTATATAGAAGTGACAGTTGTTTTTTGTGCCGATTCAAAGCACCCGCTCGAGCGTCTCAGGAACTAAAATTAACACATTGCCGCAAACGGCCGTCGAATAAGACTTTTTGTGTATTTTGTGTTTAGATGAGATATTCAGAACATTTTTATCATGAGAGTATGCGCATCTTGTAAAACTCGCTATCAAAAACATTAGTTCCATGGACGCTCACGTTGCTGTCAGCGCCAAAATGGCGAAAATCAAATGTCTTCATTTTGTCATCGTTAGAATTCTAGCGTACCTACTTGTTCTTTATACAAAAATGACAGTTAAGGTCAGTGTTGTCGTTTTAGTATTAAGAACGTTGCTTATATCGAAATAAAGTTCGAAATACAAATGTCAATGCTATCAGGGCATACAGGACAATATGTCAAAAAGAGCTATAAAATCAGGATTATTATCCTACTATACACTGGCAAGGTTTGTAATGATCCAAAGGTTTAAACATAAGGTAAAGAAAAATAAATATAGTTTTCAGTAGTTAAATTTATGCAGATTTGGGCATGCTATTCAACAACAAAAACATTCAACATACTGACACAGACCTTCAATTACAATAAAAAGCTTGTAAACATATTATCTAAGCTTTCAAACCAGTGCATAGTAATAAAATCATACAATTTTATGACAGCGTATGAAGTAGAATTAAGAAATAGAAAGCTGTATGATTGAAATAGTTTTTCAACAATGTATAATCTATTTAAAGTGTTTACATAATTCAAAAAGCTAACAGTCTTAAAATAATCAATCAATCACTTTTCTTAAATAATTTTTATGTGCATCTTAAAAAAAAAGTATAATCTACTGTATGAATTCTTACAGTCATACATTAAAGCATTACAAACTATAAGATGAAAAAAGATGACACACTAGGTTTTATTTCCTTCCCCTACGCCTCATGGAAACTTAGCTTTTCCTTGCATTGACAATATTAATGATTATAAGGAGTTCCGTTTACCACAATGTCCGGCTTTTTTCACCTATTGATTACTCAAAAACGCCTCTTAGGAATATTACATGAAGAAGAATTCCACAAGGCGGTATAGAGAAACCCGTCGAACGTAAGATTCCGTTCGATTTTACTCACGATGCAAATCTTAATGCATATTATATGAACAATAATGCGCGTGAGTCACGGTCGTTAACCAAGCCAGCCTTGATATCAATTTATATTTTTTCTATATTTTTCCATCGATCTCATTCGCATTGGGATCGGTGATTTTTGTAACTTTTTAATTCCCAGACAGTTATCGGATTTTGTAAAATGCACAGTCATCGTGGTTTCTTTATAATTGAAATATATTATTCCATTATACTATTTCCCAAGACGAAACAAAAATGATATTACTGTCCTGAATTATACAGTCATGAAATAAGTAAGTTATGTAGGTATATAATTTTCAGCGAAAAACTTTTTTATTGTGAAAAAAAAACTGCATTTACTTACATAGGGAATGAACTTTTCACATTTTATCCCATGAAAGTCAAAGGGCCCCAAGTGGGAGTGGAGTGGTGGGAGTCAAGGGGGGTTACCTACCTCCGACACTTAATATCAGTCAAATCAAATCGATAGGTTTTCACATAATTCGATATTTCCAAGGTGTCATGGTTCTCGCAACTACTTTCTATAACCTTCACATTTATTTCCTTGTTACTATAATTATGTCATAATATACAGGAAGGAAAGAAAGGAAAATATAGTTCGTTTATTTTTATTACCATTCATGCGATTATCCTTATTTATATCTCCGAGGACAGTGACCTTTATGCTAATAATAACCTACCTAAATCATTGATAGATCGTTTATTAATAACTGAGTTCACTGGGTGAGATACAAATTAATATTGATGATATACTTCAGATGGCGTAGGTAGGTATACTTACACTGCATCTGCTGCGATATGACCTAAATAAAAATTATAAATTAAGCGACATTTTTTTAAGTAATCACAGCAATTATGTTGTCAGTATTAAAAATTCAGAAAATCTTGGATTGCTTGGTCGCCAAAATATTAAACAAAAAAATGCCTAAAAGTGACGAAAAAAACCATTACTATTTTATATCATGAATGAAACCCAAATCAATTCAAAAATCGCACCCAAACATTCGAGTTTATAAATAAAACTAAAAATTATGTAACGCGACCGCATAATCGTAGTATACTGTATAATACCATCGACCTTGGCCAGGCGTTGCTACGTCACCGCGACTCGTCATGCACATACGTTTCGTAGACCCGCGTGGCGCGGCGTCATTTTCCACAGAAACGAAACGTCACGGCTACACAAGCGCCGCCAGCGGGGTTTTACGGTATTAATGCACCATCATCTTGATTACAAATCCGTCACGGTTGTATACTGAGAAATTATAGAATCCCATTGACTGGGTCGTCGTGGAATCTTTTTGCGATTTTGACTCATTCATCTCAGTTACGGTGTTCCCGTATCCTCGTGGGTTATGATGATTACCAACAGGTGAGCATTTTGCATGGTGCCCTTCAGTTTTATTGAGGATTCAATCTATATGGTTCTGTTGCAATAGAACCTGTCTGGATCTAAAACTAATTAGGAAAAACATAAAATTAAAACAGAAAAGTGTTTGATGCCTCAGATTATTAAAGATACCTACATTAGAGGCAAAGGAGCTTTGTCGAAAGCTCTACCTACCTTCGTATAATATTATAACAGTGAAGGTATGTCAAGGTTTATCTAAATGTTCAATTTACTACGTAGTTGTTATCTAATAAGTGCTTTTGTTTTATTTACAAACGCTCATTGGCTTTTTTATTTATAAAACACATGGAACAAAGTCCATAATGATGCATTCTGTGAGTTACTAGCGACATCTAGTTATACTATTCTCAAAACAAAATTCGGAATGCCTAGCGACATCTATTAGTGAGTAGCTGTGACTAAACCTGAATACTAAGAAAATCACCACACAGAAAATATTTTGACTGTGCATTACATTGATTAGCTCATAACAATTAATGATGAGAAAAAATGCGTCATAATGATTAGCTCTTGCTAATCATTATGACGTTTTTGTTAAAAGTTATTAATAATGAGTAATTTAAGTTTTATTAAGAAGGAAGTATCGACATTCGCATAAACTATTCACTAGCGACATCTGTTGGCAAATAGCTAAACTAAAAGTAGCGAACTTTCGGCACTACGATGCTACTGATGAAGGCAAAACTTGAGTATAATTTTAGCATTGACCTACAGAGTACACTAGTAGTCCTACTTAGTTTTTAATTAGCTTTTTCAGCAATGACAGGCTCCAATTAGTTTTTTCTAGGTTATTGACGCATGATTTTATAAGTTGTCATGTTCGAAAAGCATTTTCTCTCTTAGGTAATTTGCCGATTCTTTTTGCGGAATACCTACCTATGTTGTGGAGCTTTTTTGTTTCTGACAAGCAGTCTTATCAAGGAGTATTGTGTTACCCAGTAATTGGGTTGTGGAGGTCAGATAGACAGTACATGTAAAATAATAGTGTTTAGCTGCATCCGGTTAGACTCGAGGCTGATCCCAACTTAGGAAAAATGCTAGGTACCTACGCCAAGCACATCAAGCTACCAGAAACTGTCAAATTTACCCAATGAACTTTGAACCTTATGCTTTAGCGATAAAATTGAAAATCTATTAAATAAATTTGACAGATTGTAGTAGCTCCATACTTCCCGTGGGTGTCGTAAAAGGCGACTTAGGGAGACCGGAGAATGGGCAGCAGCGTTATCTATGCATTACACCATCATACCATACTGCGATCGCCAACCCGCCTGCCAAGCGTGGTGATTATGGCAAACCCCCCCAAAATTGGGGGAGGCCTATGTCCAGCAGTGGAAGTTTTTCGGCTGAATGATGATGATGTAGTAGCTTGATGTGCTGATCTCTGTACACGATGATGATCCTAAGCTCTACTGTTATTACTATGAATTTTGTTCGACAACTCTCTCGTTACAAACTCTCTCGTTACACACGTAAGAAAGCTGTGCGAAAATGAGATTCCTACACAACATCACGCTTGTATTCTTTCAAAGGGTTGTCAGGGGTGTACGCTGTGAAATAGTACTCCGCGTGCGTTCCGATACTCGTTCTAAGGAACATTTATGTGTATGCAACCAGTGTTTCACATTCTAAGTGAATAAAATTAATTCTGTTTTTGAAAAATAAATGTCTTAAACCATAGCACACCCATAATTCGCCAGTTATGTTCAAGTTACAGATAGACTGGTCTACTGCTGGCGTCTAGGCGTTTTACATCATAGTCAGCCTATAATGCCCACTGCTGGGGCATAGGCCTCCACTCAGTGAGAGGGAGCGGCCGTAATCCACCACGCGGGCCCAGTGCGGGTTGGTAGATGTCACATGTCTTCGAAGTTTTGGTTCTAGGACATGCCGGTTTCCTCACGATGTTTTCCTTCACCGTTATGAGAGCAGTGCTGATGAAATAATTTACACATGTACACAAAGTAAAGCGCCTGTCTGGGTTCGAACCTACGACCTACAATATGTAAGTCGTGTCCGTTACCACTGCAGGCTTTTCCATGCTGCGCCATAACAATGGTGTTACCTACACGAATGGATAGAATAAGAAATGAGTACATAAGAGGAAGTCTGAAAGTGGCACCGGTAACTGAAAAGTTGTGTGGAAATCGGTTGTCATGGTATCTATGGGCATGTGTTACGGTGAAAAAATGAGAAAAATGTTGTAAGGAGAGTTTTGATTATGAATGTCGATGGCTATAAGAGTGTGAATACCATACCATATATATACCATATCATCATATGGTGATATGGTTAGAAAGGGGTGACTACCGAGATGACGACTAGGTAACAGAGAAGTATGGAAGAAAAAGACATGTTGCGCCGAACTTGTTGTTTTTTTTTTTTTGTGGGAAATCATCAAATAACTCCCGCTGAGACTGTGTGTGACTTAACCCAACCGTGTTGGGGCCACAAAAGGGGCCACGGTATGTCTTTCGAACAACCCGCGACCCTGGCAGGCATCGGCCCTAGCGGACCCCGTCAGTTAGTGCTGACATCTCTTTGAGGCGCGCGTGGAACTGCACCGACCTCATATATAAATTAGGCTATGGCCAGGAGAATGATGAGTGATGATGCTGCGCCACAACACCCTGTCCTCCGCCTTCCGCATCCAGTCAGTCCCAACCACCTTTTTAAGGTCACCGGTCCAGACTCGTATTACAGGGTGGGCAACTTCGAGGTATACAAATTTGTTTTGCCGCCATTTTTTTTTGGCGGCAAATATGATAGTTGTTTCATGAAAATGATTTTGTGTAGATACGGCAAATTTCGCCGCAGCTCGCTTCGCTCAATTTGGTCGCTCAGCGAGCTATGGAGCGAGCTATGCTCGGAGTCTCTTTAAAGGATAAAATCAGGAATGAAATTATCCGGAAAAGAACCGGAGTTACCGACATAGCTTGCAGAGTAAGCAAACTGAAGTGGCAGTGGGCTGGCCATGTCTGTCGAAGGACCGATGGCCGGTGGAGCAGACGAGTCCTGGAGTGGAGACCGCGTATCGGCAAGCGTAGTGTGGGACGCCTCCCAGCTAGATGGACGGACGACCTAAAGAAGGTGGCTGGGGTAGACTGGATGCGGAAGGCGGAGGACAGGGTGCTGTGGCGCAGTCTGGGAGAGGCCTATGTCCAGCAGTGGACTGCGATAGGCTGAGTTGATTGATTGACGGCAAATTTGTTATGGAGCGTTTTACGACTGAACAACGTGTTTTAATTATTAAAATATTCCACTTAACCCAATCATGTATTTGGTAGAAATCACTTACCTTCGCGGCTAACAATAACTCGTTAAGTGAATACATTTGAGCAGCATGGCATTTTAACAGTTCCTCGTCAAACAGATAAAGCAAGTCCTCGTCGCTTAGTAAACATATGGTTCCAACAAGACATGGCCGCATGTCATACGGCACAAGCCACAATCGAAAGACATTGAAAAGAACGTTTCCAGGTCGATTCATTTCGAGAAACGGTGACATTAATTGGCCTCCAAGATCCCCGGATTTAACAGTTCCTGACTTTTTTCTGTGGGTCTAACAGGACGTATCCATGCTAAGCATGTAAGGCCAATGAACCTTCAACAATTAAAAAACCATCTGCCATGCTGCTAGAGACATTATTTTCCATACTTAATTGCCGGCCCTAAATACTATATTAAAAAAATATATATATATTTCATAGATTAAAATTTAACAAATAAAGTGTATATCTGTTATTTGCCCACCCTGTATATAGTCCAATCAAACGTCAATAGTTATTCTCGTAGTTTTTTATTCTACCGTTTCTTTGTTTTTATATTGTGTAGTAGCCTTGATCTGTTTGAAGCTTTATAAGGAACCTACGCCCACACTTTGTTGATCATTCGTAACCTTGAATGCATGATAATGTTATGTAATAATGAGTTGCTAACCAAATCTGTCTGAATGGGCCTATTCCAAACGCAAAGGAGCTAGAGGCATTTTTATTTCGTATTTAAAATAGTGTGTTAGAAATAAGTAAACAAAATAATGACATATTTAGGAGCTTTTGTGCTTAAATGAGATGTCACATTAAGAAGAAAAAAACAAAAGATGTAAAATATTTTAAATTAAGAACACATCACCATCTGCCTAGCCTTTTCCCCCTGCTTTTTTTTGCATTTGCCTTTTCCTTTTTTTAAATTAAGAAAAATAAAATATAAAAAGAGGTTTTATAACTTCTTGTTGGTTATAGCATAGTGTATATTGTTAGGTCCCGTACTCCAGTACAAGGAAGATGCGAAAACAACAAAATTAGCATACCTATTTATTCATTGAAATAATTATTAAAACTCAAAACCATACATTGAGTTATTAATTATTTTAATTAGGTATGATAATTAATCCTAACCTAAGGCAATATTAAATTTAAAAGAACATAAACATCTTAATTTATTGATTTTTCTAAAATATCACAAAACAAGGTTTAAAGTGCAAGCATGATTATGGTTTAACAAAATGTTAATTGGCAAAAACACAATCGGCACCTACTAATGTTTTAAATGTTATAGTGTTCTCAGAATCGTTAACATTAAAAAATATTGGCGTCATCGTGATTATTATCTATACATATAATAAAATTGTAGAAAAGTGGTGTCTGTACAATGGAAATATATTAAAAAAAAGTAGAAGGGGTTGTTATTATATCGATGCCGAACCCGAAAATGTAATTAAATTTTTTTTTGTCTGTTTATCTGTTTGTCTGTTTGTCTGCTGTGTTTGTGCACGCTAATATCAGAAACGGCTTATTCGATTTAGATGCGGTTTTCACTAATATATTGTAGTAAGCTTCACTTAACATTTAGTGTTTATTTCATGTCAATCGGTTCATAAATAAAAAAGTTATGTCAATTTAAAGAATCACGGCGAACATTTGTTAAGTTATTCTATCAGAGTACGTAAACGCCTCGCGCCTGCGCATCCGTGGCTATATATACAAGGTGTAACGGAAAGGGGGTATCAACCATGAAGGAGGTGAATGAAGATGAAAAAAAAAATTTGGACCTCCCATAGTAATAGCACATCAATGATTTACTATTACTATGGGAGGACCAAATTTTTTTTCATATTTCGACCTATGTTCTTTGGGGAAATTTGTTCAGTTTCATGAGCTCATTCACCTCCTTCAGGGTTGATACCCCCTTTCCGTTACACCTTGTATAAAGCGCGCTGAGAGCCGCGCCGCTGCCATAATTCCGATCCACAGCCTGTCCCTTGCTGCCCTCTCCCAGCGACGCCCTAAGCCGAGGTCCGTACCCCACAGGGGGTGCCCTTAGCGTGTAGTCGCTTAGTTTTTAAGTTTATATTGTGTAGTTAAGTTGTGTATTATGCCCTGGCTGGAGGCCTTAATTTATTTAGGCATCCACAGGAAAGCCAGGTTAAGCAGTCGACAACCCCTCAGGTTGAACTGCGAGATGACCATTTCAAAAGAAAACGCGCCGCTGCCATAAGGATTCAGTTATTCGTAGCGAACGCACGTATCCTGGAGAGTATAGGCGAATAGTTGGATTCGATTATTGCGATTCACTTGAATACTGACTGTTTGCATATTTCATTTATTTATATTTTAGGGTTTGTAGGTTAGGTTCTTTTTCTTAATTTTCTTTAAAATTTTGTAAGTATTTGGTATAGGTTAGGCGGTTTTTTCCTTAATTATTGGGTATTTACCTATCTTAATTTTTATTTAGGGTTTTGTAAATAAATATTGTGCATTTATTATTGGTTAGGCATTTCTTTCCCTGATTTTCGGTATACTTATCTTAATTTGTATTTAGGGTTTGTATATAAATATTATAAGTATTTGGTATAGGTTAGGCATTTCTTTTCTTGATTTTCTTTATTAAGTATAAGTTCATTAGCTTAGGTTAGTTATATTTTTTCTAGCAATTCTTTTGTTTTATAAAGTTAGTACGTTTGTCTGTGTAGAAGAATAGCACCACCCCTTACTTCCCGTGGGTGTCGTAAAAGGCGACTAAGGGTCTCACCGGAGAATGGGCAGCAGCGTTCTCTATGCATTCCACCACCATACCATACTGCGATCGCCAACCCGCCTGCCAAGCGTGGCGATTATGGCAAACCCCCCCAAAATTGGGGGAGGCCTATGTCCAGCAGTGGACGTCTATCGGCTGAAATGATGATGATAATGACGTTTGGTTTACACGTCTTAACACTTATTACTTAAACTGTGATAATTTTAGACTGTATAATAATCTGTAAGTATTTATAATTTAATTGTTTACGATAGTACGTGTTTACTAAATAACTGTGTGTTAAGTAGTAAGTACTATTTTATTGTAAGAATGCCTCGAAGAAGATCCAACCTCTCCCAATGCTAAAAGGATGAGATTAGTTCGATCACAGGAATCTGAGGAAGGTCGTGAGGCAAAAGGCTCTCTGCACCAGGCTAGGTTTCGTGCTGCAGAAACTTCGACTCAGCGAGAATCTCGACTGAGTTCAAATCGTTCTCGAATGATGACAACTCGAAATAGGGAAAACGGGGAACAACGAAAGGCACGTTTATCTGTCGATCGCGAAGCCCACGCGCTATCGCGTGAGTCTGAGACTTTTGCTGTCAGGGAAATCCGCCTGAGCTCCCAGAGAGTACGGACAACAAATGCTCGATTCCAGGAGACACAGGACGAACGGGAAATACGTCTCACTGCCGATCGTGAAGCTCATACACTATCGCGTGAGTCTGAGACTTTCACTGATAGGGAAATTCGTCTGAGTTCTCAGAGGGTTCGGACAGCAAATGTTCGGTCTCAGGAAACACAGGAAGAACGAGAAATACGTCTCACTGCCGATCGTGAAGCTCAACTCAGAGGGTTCGGACAGCAAATGCCCGGTCTGTAGACGGTATATGTAATTCAAAATATGCTGCCCGAAAAGTCACTATTCCACGCGGACGAAGTCGCGGGCACAGCTAGTCATAATAATATAATTATTAACATTGAAATTTTGAACAAGCCACGTCTTGAGAAGTTTATAAACTGGACTTCAATCTTAAATGTAGCACTCCTAGGTACACCTACTTAACTTACCTTGGTGTTTCCTCTCAGGGACGAGCTGGTATAAATTTTGAGCCGCTTGTGGTACACAAATGTGTAATAGCTCGCCCATAGGAAGAATGAAAGTCCTAATTCCTAAAAAACCTCAGAGTGGTATATTTTGCACTCATAGAGTCTAGACTTAGATATAGCATAAAGTTCTGGGGCAACAGCTACCAATACAATATTAATGCTGCTTTCGTTATGCAGAAAAGAGCCTTGAGAACTATGCTTCGCATTAAACAAACGGAGTCTTGTAGGGATTATTTTAAGAAACTGCACTTTCTTACAGTATCAGCCTCTATATTCTGGTCCTGCTTAGTCATTTTATTAAAAATATCCATAAGTTTGAGACAGGAGAACAGAAAAATATCAGAATAAAAACGCGTAGAAAGGATCTACCTAATTTCATACAGCCTAAGCTTAATGTTGTTAACACATTGAAGGACACTGAACGAGACACAATAGAAGTTTTATTGTTATTACGTCGATAGGCGTTAAGTGTCCCGCAAAGTGTTAAACATGCCTCAAGAGTGCAATCAGTAAATCTGTACAATAAATTGCCTGTAGAATTTAGAAACTCTATGAATCCAAACGAATTCAAGAGAAAATTAAAGTAATTGTTATTGAAGAAATGTTACTACAGCATAGAAGAGTTTCTTAACACTCTCACCGCCGTACACATTTAAGGTTTTTCTAGAACATCAGGCCGTGTGGGCGGCGCGCGGGCCATGCAATGTCTTTTACACCACGCCACGCTAGATTTTGTGTAACTTTTGCAGCACGCCACGTGGGCCGCCGGCGGGACACGTCGTTAAGTTTACCAGCAGGCCGTGTGGTCCGCTGTGATCCCACGAATTCATTTATTTTTATAGAGCTTGGCTTGCTAGATAAGGATTCGATATCGCCTGCTTTAAATTGTTGAGTGAAAGAGCTACCAATGAAAAAAAATTCGATGAAAATCGGACTATATTTATAGATTTATAAGGTTCAAAGTCGAGTATGTAAAACTAGCTTAATAAGTCATTTTTATTGAGTATCTTGTCACAAAGAAAAATGAAATCAAACAAATATTATATGAAAATATAATAGAAAATTAAGCTTTAATTTCTATTTACGAAACTGTGAATTTCTCCGTAACATTGACCACAATCACTAGGTTGAGTCGGGCATTTTAGACACATGGTATTCACTTTTTTGTTCGGTTTCTGGCCTCCTTTGCAGATAGTCCAGCTGCTCGGTTCCTCTCATAACGGTTCCTCACATAAAGTCAGACTGCGTCTGCGTGTACGCTGACGATGCCTCCCGGGGCTCGGTTCAGACTCAGAGGTATACCATCGTCAGAAGATAAACATGATTCACTGTCCACAGTCCATTCAGACACGGATCGATCGTAAAATGACGGTGGTTGATAATCAGAATCACTAGAATTCGACATTTTCTAAACACGCGCGCGAAGTCTGTGCGAAATTGGCGCGAAAAACTTTTACAGCAGGCCATGTGGGCGGCGCGCGTGCAACCGACCTAATTACACGTATGGCCTGCCCTTACAAATATTTACAAGTTACAACAAGGACTATTGTCATAGAATTTGGCGCGCTAGTTGTGGTACGCAGGCAGCCCACATGGCCTGTCAGTAAAAATTAAAAAATCTATAGTGGCTTGCTGCACTGAAATTTATGTGGGCGGCAGGCGGACCACGTGGCGGTGAGAGTGTTAAAGATACGAGTAATAGTAGTTCGAACTAATATGTGGCACTAATATAGTGGGTGTACTAATATATTTTAATGACTGTATATGACATATTCAACTTTGTATCATGACTCTTATTGACATACATTTCTTTTATTTGAATTTACATTAATTTTTAGTTAAGTAATATCAAGTTAAATTGTTATAATTAATATCAGGACTAATAATGTTGTGACCAATGTGGAATGTAATATTTTTATTTTTGTTTCTTTGCTGACATTATTATGATTATTTAATTTTGTGTAACATATGTTGTTAAAACCACTGTTCGACACAAATGTAAATTTGTTGAAGAATAAATAAATAAATAAAATTAAAAATGTCAGATATTTACTATACGTTATAGAAACTAAATATGTTTGGTGAAATGTACTGATCTTCTAAAAACCTTTTAAATTTCTGATACACATACACACAGTTCATCGTAGTAACTAAGCTAGGATACTCCGACCAAACGAGTTAGGTCAAGTTAGAACTGTGACCAACCACGTGCGAGCCGATTTGGTCGCAGTAACTAAGCTAGGGCAACCCGACCAAATTGGTTAGGTTATGTCGACTCGATGGTCGGCAACGAAAAGTCCTGGGACGCGGTGGTTTCCTTCTGCTAAACAGTCGTCTCGCAGAAGGAGGCTGCGGAAAGGGAGAGGGAGATCTCGTCCACTCATCAGGCCCGCAGCAGGCGCACCGCGTGTCGGCGGAGGGTGGACAACGCCCCTCTAAATGGGTCCAGGGGCAACGGACTTAGGGACGTCCGTGGCCCCCCATTCAAGCGGACCCGAAGCGGGTGGCGGCGCGTAATGTTCCACGTGCGCCCCTCTAAAACGTCGCGGGGGGAGTCAAACACCTCACACCCCTGACCTGAGGAGGCCCGCAGTGATGGGCCGGCACCAGTCGGGGGTTACGGAAGGATAGTACGAACGTATTATCCTTCCGAGTGAGATGGAACACCGGGGTGGTTTTTAATCAGTAAGAGTCAGACAGACCTTTTTCGGGATTTTCCACCCGGGAACAAAAAAAGCCAAGGACTGTGACCAACCTCAAGCGAGCCGAGCGAGTGGAACCAGCCGCGGCAACGCAGCCGGCAAACGCTACATCCAAGTTGGTAATAGTTACTTGGATATATGTGTCCGCACTGTGTTCGTACCTTTATAGTTAAGATAGGTTACATTAGCCACATCAGAGCACACGACCGTAACCGGTATAGGTAGTTGTCGGAAACTAAAATAGTCATCGTGGCCGAAATCGGCTTAGGTTATTGTTGTTATACTTCCTATTTATAAATATTAGACTGGCTAGACTAGTTGAGACTGAATTACCTTATTAAGGGGAATGCTCCAACCAGCCCGCGAAATTCAAAATTTCTTGCGTTTTTTGCAATTTGCAGGCCAGTGCTAGGTTGTATGTTGATTAAAATATTATTCGCGGCTGTAAGACGTATGTAGTTACAGAATTATAATCATCAAAATCACCAATACAACCCTCCAACTTCATAAAGGTGTAAGAACAAAAAAAAAACAGAACAAAAAACCCGACTGCGGTAAAAAACTTAGGTAAGTTAAAAGAAACTGAAAAGCTAAAAACAAGCCCATTTTAAATTAAATAAAAGTTGAAGCAGGCGGGACCCACATCATTTTTATTGTATTTTCAAATTCAAATGGGTCCCGCCTGCTTCCAACTTTTATTTAATTTAAAATGGGCTTGTTTTTAGCTTTTCAGTTTCTTTTAACTTACCTAAGTTTTTTACCGCAGTCGGGTTTTTTGATTTTTTTAAATACCATTTTTTATTTCCAGCTTTTTAGTTTACAAATTTGAAAGATTTGACAGACGCTTTAGTTCTTGGTAGGCGTTTTTTTGCGATTTGTCACTTTGAATTGCTTTTAAGTATATGTATATATTGTATATATTTTTGTAATCCCCTTTTAAAACCCGTTATTTTGATACCCCACTCGATAGGTTTTGAAAAAAAAAAAAAATATATATATGGCGTCCAGTAGTCGCCATATTGAATTTTCACTAACGTCATATCTTTAGTGACACTCGCCGGACTAAGAGGAATCGATTAACGTGTGAATCATAAAAATCGGCCCAGGCGTTTGGTCTGTATAGTGCTTCAAAGGAACATATAAACATACATACATACATACATAGGCTGATGAACACATTACCACTCCTTTGCGTGGCGCAGTCGGGTAAAAAGCAATTCCTACAGCTTTATGAATTTAGAGCGGTTTATTGATGATTTTGATGATTATAATTCTGTAACTACATATGTCTTACAGCCGCGAATATATTTTAATCAACATACAACCTAGCACTGGCCTGCAAATTGCAAAAGAAAATTTGAATTTCGCGGGCTGGTTGGAACATTCACCTTAAGGTACCTAATTAATTTACACGGACCTACCACGAGAAAAAAAAAACCAGCTGGTCAAGCAAGTTAACTCTACCATCATAATTATGTCTGATAATTTGTATACAAACTCGAACACTAATAGATTTCAATGTGGTTGGTTACTCATTCTAGACATGAGCGTCTAATTTATGTAGCGTTACTTCAATATTTGGAGTTCGGCACTTAAAAGGAGAGACCTTCAAGTATTCTTCTTATAATATTTACATGAATGGGTAGTTATCGTTGTGATCTTGTGGGTGTATTCATTTTGGAACAAATGGGGATACCATGGTCGGAAGTATTCTAAAATTATAATTATAAAGTATCACCAGTCAGTATCAGTAGTCACCTAAGTAGTGATTGGAGAAAGACAAAAGATGTACAATTACCTTGTAGGCACGAGAGTCGGCACAAGAGTGTTCGTGGAGTTTCTTGCCCGTTCTTCTCCATAGGCACCTACTACGCTTTGAAATGGGCTAGTTGCCCATTCTTCAGTTGCTTCATCTTTCCGACTGACCGACCTCTTGACAATTCAAAAGTGCCTGTTTGGTTCATCCTACTATTCCTACTCTACTATCCATACTGTTATACTATATAATATTATAAATGCGAAAGTGTGTCTGTCTGTCTGTCTGTTACCTTTTCACGCTTAAACCGCTAAACCGATTTAGATGAAATTTGGTATAGAGATAGTTTGAGTCCCGGAAAAGGAAAAAGGATAGTTTTTATCCCGATATTCCCACGGGATCGACACTTATGCGGGTGAAACCGCGGGGCGCTGCTAGTTTGAAATAAATACTTTGTAAATAAGTGGTTTATGGATGTGCAATGCAACCCAAGTTGCACCTTCATAAAGCTTCTAAATAAATGAATACAGCCGTTGAGATATTTCTCTGATTTGAAAAGAAGCCATGTAGGTACCTATTACAATATTTCAATTTCAAATTCACGTTGCAAACTCACAATTTGCCAAAATCTAGCTTCAACTCACGAATAGGTAAACCTATAGAATTTGTTTAGCACCAAGACAAACAAACTATTCTGGCAAACTGGCGTGAGGAATTTAACCAGAGATCTTCTTTCATCCATGGTGCTCAAATCAAGAGCTTGTTGGTATATATTTGGATAGTAAAGCGTTTTGTTTAATTCACTTCAGGGTCGTTGGCTTAATTTTAGTTCAGCCTTCAAGGCTGCCTTTCGTTTGTAAACATCTTAGTAGGTAGGTACAGACGCCAGCACATCAAGCTAACCGAAACTGTCAAATTGCCCTAATCGAAATTGAACCTTATGTTTTAGCGATAAAGATGAAAATCTATTAAAGAAATTTGACAGATTGTACTAACTTGATGTGCTGGTGTCTGTATATACGAGAACTGTTTTAGTTCTTCTTAAGTCTGGAAATTGAAACCTGAACCCTAATTGCGTAACACACTATACATCGGAATCTGAATCATTTTGAAGCAAATTGCTGATCCATTGCTTCATAATTTCGAAAAATTTGCTTGCTCAACATGTAAATAGCGCAATGAATGTTGTTGAAAATCGCTCCACTGTCTGGCATCAAACCGGAATATGAAAGTTTATAGTGGATAAGACAGAGATTAAAACAGAAGACGAACAAGCAGGGGATCAATGAGGGGGATGGGAGGTGGAGGGGTGGTTCAGGGGATCGGCCCGGAATAACTCCTAAATATTATGCTTAGGTTGCGGTTGTTTTATTGTTTGACAAGGTACTGTTGTCAATGGGTGCCTTCGTATATAAAAATAATTATTGCCACCTTGCCCTACATATCAGCCAATAATGTTCTCCACACACAGCACACAGCCCAGGCCAGGCCAGTACAGGCCTCCTCTCGGTGAGAGGGAGTGCTGGGCCGTAATTCAGCATGTGGGCCCAGTGCGGGTTGGCAGATGTCACATATGTTGGAATTTCTGGTTCCAGGACATATGCCGGTTTCCTCACGATGTTTTCCTTCACGTTTTGGGAGCAGTGGTGATTAAGAATTAGGGCAAGGTAAAGCGCCTGTCTAGGTTCGACCCTACGACCGAAAGTCGCGTCCGTTACTGGACCACCACTACTCTTCTCTGCTACCCTACTCTTGAAAATTAAAAAATTCTACCACACCCATTCAGTTTTTGATGTAATTTATTTTTGGTAATAAAAAAAAAATAATTTAAATTCTAAATTACACCGTTTCTTTTTACCATGTTACACATTTTATCTCAAACATACAACGTCATCGCTATCCATCATACAAAAGAACTTTCACAATTCTCCTGAAACCCACTTCGAAACTTAAATATTTCTTATATTTCATAACATTCAGTAAGAAAAACTCCAACAAAACATGCACAAGTACTCTGTAAACAGAGTACTTGTGCATGTTTTGTTGGAGTTTTGTTTTTCATTGCCATGTAAACATGGCAATGAAAAACAATTTATCGCAGAGGACATAACACCATTCGCTACGTAATCCTTATTTGAACAGTTAATCATTAAAGTAATCATGGAGATATAGATAAGAATATTGTAAAGAGCTGTTCGCACGGCTACACAGTCATAACCAGTATAACCTGACTTCTGATACTGTGCGAAAAACCTATACAATAAACCTTAGGCATCTTCTGGGTGGGACCATCTAATGGAGAGGGCTATGCTAGGAGTTTCCCTGCGTGATCGAATCAGAAATGAGATCCGCAGGAGAACCAAGGTAACCGAAGTAGCCCGAAGAATTGCCAAACTTAAATGGCGGTGGGCAGGGCACATTGCTCGCAGAACAGATGGCCGATGGGGCCGAAAGGTTCTGGAGTGGCGACCGCGTACCGGAAGAAGTAGCGTTGGAAGGCCTCCCACAAGGTGGTCCGACGGCCTTGTGAAGGCCGCAGGAACCCGTTGGATGCGAGAAGCACAGAACCGGTCGAAGTGGAGATGCTTGGGGGATGCCTATGTGCCAGCAGTGGACGTCTTTCGGCTGAAATTATCATGACGATGATCTTCTGGGTACGCTCGTTCCATCATAAACTTCATCCATCACTTTCCATAAGGCGTGATCAATAAAACGTTAAAAAACCAATGCGAGGTCAGCTAAAACTGGAAACGTATAGCTTGATGTTTCGCCGTATATAATTGCGGTGCTTTACATAGTAACTATAATATAAATGTATGAATTGTTATAATTAGTTCCACCTATTGTAATATGTCGAGTAGTTATTATGCATATACATAGGTAATCTATACCTAAGTGCAATAGTATCAATGCGTTCAAACGTCAGTTGATGCTGTTTTTATCGCAAAAAGAATATTATAGTGTGTCTGAATTTTTGGTCGAAAAATTTGTATGACATTAGTTTTATTAGTGTGTTGATTTCTATTGATTAAAGTAGTAATGTGACTAAAATATTTGTACGCCTGTATAAGGCTATACATGATTGGACTACCTATATTGTAATTTATTATAATCTCGCATGCTCTTGTATGTATACCATGTTTATACAAATAAATAAATCTTATCGTATCATATCTTATATAGTTAATGTTGGAGTAGGTACTACAGCAGGGCTGGTTCTTGAGGTATTTGATGGTGTGGAAGCAGAAATAAAAAGGCAGACTTTTTGGCGTTATGTGAGTGGAGCGGAGTTTATTTGCAGACTGAACTGAATGACAGTAGTTTGACTTGGAACAGGAAATGAATCCATACTAATATTATAAATTCGAAAGTAACTCAGTCTGTTTGTCTGTATGTTACCTTTTCACGCCTAAACCACCAAATGGATTTCGCTAAAATTTGGCAGAGAGATAGACTGCATCCCGGGGAAAGACATAGGATAGTTTTTATCGACATAACTCGCGGACGAAGCCGCGGGCGGAAGCTAGTTATAAATAAAAAATATAGTTGGTTGGAGTTGCCAACAGTTACAAGCAGCTGATTATGAGTGGTATAGGCTAGAGTAAATAAAAATATGGTATAGTCTGATACTGACCACCAAAAGGAGATAGATAAACCATACCGCCACGTAAGCACGAGTGACCTCATTAAGGCTCTCCTCAACAGGCGCGTTATTATTGTTCGATAATATCCTTGTAATATTGGATACGTTATTGGGATAATGTGTCCCGATTCCTTGCCATACAGCTGCGTTTTTGTCGTACGATATTTATAACGTGTGCATGTAACCTACACTACAGGCCCCCCGTCCGCATTACACGTTACTCCGTTATTAACGCAGGTGTGTGTCATATGCGTCCTAAATTAGGACAACAGTTTGTTTTAGGACTCCTAATACAAACTGTTCTAAGAACTCATATCAGAATATCGCTTGACGGAGGAACGCCAGCGTCCTACTTCTATTGTCTATTCTTGTTTAGGCGATCATTGTTATGTGACGAACTGTTATTTTTGAACCTTGGTTGAATTATCTTTCTCTAAATCGTGGACTAAGGCCCACTTGCACCACAAATCACTGAATAAATTCAGCACTTTCCATCCCTGTCATATTCAAACGATTGACAGAAACAGAACGATGTTTTAAATTTGTTTAAAGCTAAACTTATAAGTGTGTGCCGCCTGTGTTGTTTGTTGTCTGTGTGGTGCCAGACTTAAAGAATTGCACCACCCCTTACTTCCCGTGGGTGTCGTAAAAGGCGACTAAGGGTCTTACCGGAGAATGGGCAGCACCGTTCTCTATTTATTCCGCCATCATACCATACTGCGATCACCAACCCGCCTGCCAAGCGTGGCGATTATGGCAAACCCCCCCAAAATTGGGGGAGGCCTATGTCCAGCAGTGGACGTCTATCGGCTGAAACGACGAAACTTATAAGGCAAATTTCGCCAATGAAAGTGAACGTGATTAGCACATCTAAACCGCTTTCACGCTTTCAAACAATGATGACACTGACAGCTGTCAGTGTCATAATTGTTGTGGAATATTGACACTGACAGCTCTTGAACGCGGTTTAGGTGTGCTGATTGATCACGTTCAGTTTTATAAAAGAAATTCGCCTTTAGTGATTTGCGGTGCAAGCGGGTCTGACATATACACACACAAGTTAGATAAAAACACAAAGATTTATTATATTTGCTATCTTTCTTAACTAAATGCATTATAAAAGGTGTTATATTGTTTTAAGGCGAAAGCGTCTGGGTAGCCCGTGAAATTCAAATTTTCTTACGTTTTTTGCAATTTGCAAGTCAGTATCAGGTTGTGTCTTGATCAAAATATGAGTCGCAACCGTAACAAATATTTAGAGAGTTGCTCTATATTACTCTATTGAATGACTATTTCATGAAATCATGACAATCGGGGCCAATTCTAACTCGAGGGGTTGTTTGCTGATTCTAATTATTATAATTCTGTAAATTAATATTTGTTACGGTCGCGAATATAACCTGACTGACCTGAAAAATGCAAAAGAATGCAAGTAAAGAATTTCGCGGCGTAGATTTCAAACATATCATCAAGTTGAACATATAAGTACCTTGCTACTCAAGACAAGCTAGTGATGACTAGCTATGATAATTTTGGTGATGACCAAAAATATGAAGCATTTGCCTACCTAGCTTGGGATCAACGTTCATTCATATTTTTTATTTGTAAACTAGCAGTACCCGCGACTTTGTCGCGTTCATGTCGAAAAAAAAATTGTATTTCATGGGCTTGTTTTTTGCGCGGTAACCTAATTCTTTTTCTAAAATAGAAGAATAGTAAGTAAGCCTATGTTACTCCTTATAACATCAGCTATCCGTCAGATAGTCCTATCGAAATCGGTCCAGCCGTTTCGGAGATTAGCCGGAACAAAAACCTAGACAAATATGCATTTAGTAAAAAGCACATTTGGACATTACAAACAGACACTTCAATTTTATTTATTTGTATTTATATATAGACTAGCAGCGCCCCGCGGTTTCATCCGCATAAGTGTTGATCCCGTGGGAATATCGGGATAAAAACTATCCTATGTCCTTTCCCGGGATGCAATCTATCTCTTTGCCAAATTTTACCGAATTCCGTTCAGTGGTTTAGGCGTGAAAAGGTAACAGACAGACAGAGTTACTTTTGAATTTATAATAGGTATTATTAGTATAAGTATATATTAGCATGGATTTATAGATTTTTAACGTATTTCTATAATAATATCTAATATGACTCCTCCTCCTCTTTCAGAGTTCCGGGTTCTGATTTATTGGCTTTCAAACCATCACCTCTATATATAAAGTTGGGTGGACTGACTCATACAAATCGTACTAAGGAATACCTGATTGATTGGCTCATTAGCTCCACCATCTTATTTGTAGGTACACGATGCAACACGATTGAGGAAAACCAAACGTATTAAGTACAACCAACGCTACTTACTTACTGCAACTTTGAACTATGTTACTGACGCCAGCACATCAAGGTACTACAATCTGTCAAATTTCTTTATTACATTTTCAACTTTATCGCTAAAGCATAAGGTTCAATGTTGATTGGGAAAATTTGACAGTTTCCGGTAGCTTGATGTGCTGGCGTTTGTACGATTTCTGAAGTATCCTATAGTTTAAAAAACAAATCTCATCGGTCTCATTGTTCTAGTGGTCGCAAGCGCTACTGCTGAGCATGGAGGTCCTGGGTTTCATTTCCCAGGTCGGGCAAAGTGTTATTGAGATTTTCCATCAAGCCTTCTCAATAACTGGAGTTGTGCTCGGTTGATGGCAATAGGTTCGCACCCAAATATATGGGCACAGCGAAATGTGGGTGTACCTATAGGTACTATTACTATCACGAGCACTAATATGTCAACACTTGGCAACTTTTAATTGCGATTTTTTCACGAAATAACGAATGCAAATTTGGAATACGACACTTTACATAAACCTATAGGTTCGAAAATACTATCTTCGTAATAACATACAATTTCATTCAAAAATAAAGGAGAAAGTAGCCTTTGAATAAAGCCAAGTGTATACATACTTATGCTCGTGCGTGACCTCTGGCTATCCCTTCGCGGCTTACAGGCGTGATGCTATGTTTTATGTCTTTAACCTTTTGACCGTCATGTCAGTCATGTATAGATAACAAACCAAAATGTGTCCAGCACGCCACGGTTCGACTACATGACAGACTTTGACGCCGCCGAGGGCACGCTTTTGATTTTTTTAAGCATAATTAACCTATAGTATTCCCACTGCTGGGATACAGGCCTCCTCTCTGTGCACACATCAACTGCCTAGCATTTTCCCAACTATGTTGGGGTCCGCTTCCAGTCTAACCAGATGCAGCTGAATACCAGTATTTTACAAGGAGCCACTGTGCACACACAGAGAGGATATTGCCCACTCCTTGTGGAGTGGAACCAAGCACAAGGAGCGGGCCAAACAAACTTGCTTGATTCCACTAACGGTTTTGACTGCTTCATTAGTCAATAGGTAGTGACTGCAATAAAAAAACTCTTCTAAAATTTTGGGTGCGCCATCAAATCAGTCAACTCATTTGTGTTCCAAACAGGACCGTGAAACCCTCGGACCGGTCAGTTCAATCAAATCTCAAAACGGCTGGATGACACTTCCCGTGACCCAAAGCCTTTGACCTTGGCCAGAGGTTAAGCATTGCCATTCGACGTAGCAATGCCGTCAGTCTCTTGGGCGCACAACCAGTCGACAGCGATGCGCAGGAATTTTTCGACGCCACATTTTTAATAGTTTTAGTTAAGTAATGATATATTTTTATTATTCTCATGCCCTTATCCCAATTTATTTGGGGTCGACGCAACAAGTCTTTTTCTTCCATCATAATGAACTTCATTCAATTGGCCTTGATCTCAATCTTTCGAAATGTGAACTATATTTAGCGGATAGTACTGACAGACACCTGACACTCTCCAAATTTAACGCAATAGCTCCAGAAATCAAAATTATTGAAAAAAGCTCTCTTCGCCTCTTTGGGTCTCCAATCTTTGACAATTCCTTTCCCGTTTTTATTGAGGAAAAAATCCAAAATTTCAATGACGTTTCGGAAAGATTGTTCCAAATTAATATGCATTCGGCCATAACCTTAATCCGCTACTGCTGTTTCGGCCCTAAATTAATTTATTTCCTTCGCGCTTCCCATATATGGAAGCACACTCACCTTTTAGACAAAATGAACCAAATTATCATTATTATTATCATTAACTTCCATTTTAAATGTGGCCATGGACGACCGAGCTTGGGCAAAAGCTACTCTTCCCCTTTGTATGGGGGGCCTCAGCGTCCGCACAATTTCTAGTATTAGTTTACCGGCTTTCATATCTTCGGTCCACGGCACTGATAAATTAATCAGGAAAATCCTAGCCCCCACACTGATTAATTCTGATGTGCCGTGTTTCACCGAGGCTATGGATGCCCGGAGACTCGCTTGCCCGAATACAGATCCACCCGACAATCCATCTTCCCAGAGACCGTGGGATGAGCCGCTCTGCAGAGTAGTACAGAACAATTTACTTGACTCGTCTGCTACTACTGCGGAACGTGCGCGCCTGCTGGATGTATGTAGGTGGGAGTCGGGTCTTTGGCTTTTCACTACCTTCGTCGAACATAGGCACTTTGTTCGACGACACTACCTTTCACCTCGCTGCTTCTCTACGACTAGGCACTCCTTGCTGTGCTCCCCATCGCGCGCAATTATATTTTCGAGCCGTTTGGGGTTGAAACCCTCGGGCCGTGGGGTCCGAGTGCTCATGGTCTTTTTAGAGAAATTTCGAAACGGCTGGTTGACACTTCCCGTGACCCAAGGGCTGGCTTTTACCTTGGCCAGAGGCTAAACATCGCCATACAACGTGGTAATGCAGTCTCTTTCACATTACCAGTCGACAGCGATGCGGATGAATTTTTCGACGCGATTTTTTAGTTTCTGTATACTTTCAGTTAAGTTAGGATTTTGTTATTTTTACTACTAAAATTGTTATATTAGTATTCTAGTCTATTTATTATATAATTTTTTTATTAGAATATCGAAGCGAGTTCAGAAAAAAAAATGTAATTTATGTAATTTTCTTCCATACTTCTTTTAGTCGTTATCTTGGTAGTCACCCCCCTCCACCAATATCATCTTTCACACGGACCAACCATGGCAGGAGTCCCGGATTCTAAAAACTCTGCTCCAACCTTTTTCGTCGGTTATAAAAAAATGCTGTTCCATAAATTTTGACTGCGTAGGTATTGTACTTTTCTATGAAACAGTTGATTTTTTTATTGATAGCCCACGAAAAAACGCAGAGGATTTCAGAATCATATACCTACTGAATCCATGGTAACAATTTGTGTATCGATGTCCCTACTTATGATCTGTCAAAACCGAAGAAATGCGGTTATCTTTTCTAGTACATTGTACTTTATGTGTCAGCCCGCTAACCCACATGAATAATTGATGGTCGTGCAGTTGAAAGAAGTGGCGCATGTCATAGAAATAATTATATAGGTCAAGGAAATTATAGCATAAAAATTACAGAAATCGATAATCATAATGGCGTACCCCAAAATAAAAACTCCAGCGGAGTAATTGCGTATCACACTAACAATAGCAATGGCTTTCATTTTGACAGTTCGACAAAATTCATTGCGTTTTTTACGTTGGTGAGCAGACAACTTTTTCGAACATATATCCTTCCAAATTATTTAGATTGTGATTCATAGTGTGTTTCGCAAATAGGGTGCTGGTAAAGTTGTTAACCATTCGGAAAAAATCAATAATTCTTGATCCCTTCAAAAGTTCAGTGCCGGAGTACCTATACAGCCTAGTTTTATTTTGTAAATATACTAAGTAGGTACTTAAATCACATGTATTTCTTTCGAAATCAAAACAAACAATACCATAAACTCGAAATCTTGAAATACATTTCTCATCTCTAAGAACTAAACGGAAATGAATGACATACCTTAGCAGCACCGCAGAAAATTGTCGTAACGACGACACTTGAGATAATCGCCACAGAGAACAATAGATAACTACGATGAGACTGATGAGAGTCAACTCTTCAAATACACCCTTCTTCGGAAGCGCCGACTTTTATATTGAGCTCTAGCATCGTTTTAGGCGGTAATAAGAATTTTTCTAGTGGCTATTCTGGGAAAACATATCGATGAGTCGACGCACGATCGATTGTTTATCTTTGATGCGAACGCAACGGTAACAGTAGCGTGCTGATCTTTTTTTTAAATTCGAAGGCTTGGTCGATTAAATAATTGCGAAGGCTTGGTCGATAATTATCGCGAAGGATTGATTGATATCGATATTATCGGCATAATTTTTGTGTTGATTATAATTTCTAGATTACCTGTTATTATTTTAATCCTAATGCTAAAAACAGAAATCGTACCAAATGGGAACGTGGGTAATTTTAATCAGTAAAACAGGTACCTATTAAAAAATAATGCATTTTCCTTGTGTGTTTAACTGTACTGCAATACTTAGTTAGCATTCCGTTTTTGCCGGAATAGGGCGAAGCCGGAAAGCTACCTCATTATTTCAGCTATTACTAACACTGTATATTTGTAGGTAAATGCCTGCTCAGTTTCTTCAATTCGTGATTATTGGTATAATCCTGTAATTTTACAATGCATTATTTTTTATCGTGGGATGGGCCTGCTCTTGGCCTCGATCTCGCCTGATGGAAAGCGATGGGTGAGGTTTACGATGGGAGGAGCGTGTCCAGAAGATTCACTCTAGCTTGCAAGTAATATTGTGACTGCAGATCATTGATTCCTGTAATGTACATTCGCACAAGTGAGTCAGAATCAGAATCAGAATGCTTTATTTGTAAACATAGGTCAAATTACAATAGTGTGCGAGATGTTACAGATAGGTAGATCCTCTATGTTTTGCCCAGAGGCGTACAAATATATTAAATTGACATTGTCGAATTTTTATATGTAAGTAATCATGAGGTAGAAGAATTGTGTAAACTTTCACATTAGTAATAAAATCAATATTATAAGGTACATGCATAACAATACAAATTGAAAATAGAATTAATTTCAATAAATGTCAAATAGATTAAGTTAAATGTCATAATAATGCTAATGTCAAATAAAATTCTAAATCGCCAAAATAGGTGAGGTTATGTACAATTTTCTGAAGCAGTAATTATAGAATTATCGTCCAAATATTCCTGTAGCGAGTAATAGCATTTATCTGTGGCACGCGTCATCTGCAGAGGCAACTGTAGTCGTCGAGACGTATTCCACATTGGGCACCCCCTTAAATGGTACCTGAGTGAATAGACCTGCCACACAGCGGCATATATGCATGTGCATGTGCCCATACGTCGACGTCGACACGTCTACGGCTGCCGTCAACAAAATGCCGTTCGTGTATTTGACCGTACTCTAATACACGAGTGGCACCTTGTCGACGGCAACCTTCGACACGTCGATGGCTGGCGTCGACGGCGGCTGCAGTTGCTTCTGCTGTTGACGCGTGCCGCTCGGCGCTCGTGTGAATACACACTTATAGAAGAAATTAGCAACTTTCGCCACGCGGCATGCGTCCTGCGTGTTGGTGATCCCAGACTGCTAAATCAAATCTGCTCCAAAACACAAAAAAAGATTTATAATGTGCTTTGTAAGTAATAATTATCCTCATAACTTCCTGCCAATGGACATGATTTTGAATATTGAATTTTGAATCAGGAGAAAAGTAACAAATGCATGTCGATATTAATTTTGTTTTTTTTTTTCAATGGAATATTTTATCAACATTAAGAACCCACAATTAATGACCTATAAGTAGGATATATTTTACAAGAATAATCGCAGTATTCTTCCATAACCGCTAATTATTGTTAGAATGGGACATTACAATGATGTATATAGACTATTCACGTTAACCTACTGTTGACGACTAAATAGGAGTTTGACCTTATCAACACTGGAGTAATTAATAATAAATTACTCACTGACATACAGATAAATGTATTCTGGTGAAATTGATAATGCAGGGCCATTAAAAAGATAACACTTTGCATGATTTCAAAATTATCGAAAACGCAATTATGTTAAAAGCATTTGTCATCAAATAGGTAGTAGCTACTTACCAAGTTGACATATTATACTAAAATAGTAACGGAGTCAAAATGTTTGAAAAAAGTAATTGCTACGAGGTATGGGAACGATCATCATCTGTCTAGCCTTTTCCCAACTATGTTGAGGTCGGCTTCCAGTCTAACCGGAGGCAGATGATTAAAAAAATTAAATAATAAAAACATTTATTGCTCAGGAAAAACCTTACAATATTTAAATAGCACTAGCCTTAACACTAGGATTCCCTGTGAATACCATTTTACATGGAGCGACTGCCTGTCTGACCTCCACAACCCAGTTACTGGGTAATATGATACCGCTTGGTAATACTGGTTGTCAGACTTTTTGGTTACTGATGAAATGTGTGGGAACGAGACTGATGCTGAAAATATAGCTTTTACAATTTTTGTCTGTATGTCTGGACGTATTTTCCGGATTGAACAGATTTGGGTTAAATTTGGCACACAAATAGTTTATAACCTGGATTAACACATAGAGTACTTTTAATAGCGAAAGTTCGTCCCCGTGGGATATTTTGTTTATTATGTTTCTTGGCAGGCTACCCGCCTAAAATCTAGATCTTCTTTTTTGATTTCGGGACAGTGCACTAATTTATACACAAGTTAATGAAAAAAAGAGAGTTTGTCATTTCGCCTTAATCATAGAGAAAGTTTGAGGAAAACTGTACCTTTTTCTTTAAAAGTAGAAAACTCTCTAGAGTATTGTCACTGTACCAGTGATCCGTCCACACAAAACATAGGTACGAATAATAAATACCTACTCCTAATATCTTGACGCGAGCTCTTGAAACATTTTGGTTTATTCAAACAAGAAATGAATATATTTATTTGCTTTCAAACATGGAACTTTTAGTCTCGAGATTAAAACTGGGAAATAAACTTGGACCAATATTTTCTTTAGATTTGTAGTGGAATGGGCAGAAAACCTTAGCCCATCAGAAGGATGATTATATTATTATATCATAATCAGCCTATAATGTTCCCACTGCTGGGACAAAGGCCTCCTCTCTTCGAGAGGGAGTGGGCTATAATCCACCACGCGGGCCCAGTGCGTGTTGGTAGATGTCACATGTCTTCGAATTTTTGGTTCTAGGACATGCCGGTTTCCTCACGATGTTTTCCTTCACCGTTTTGGTTATATTATTATTATATATGATAGCTAGATTATTCGAATATACTAGACCGAAAAATAAAACTCGAAACATATTCTATAGTTGGGCCACGATTATATTTCGGATGTAGGTATTTAAACTGTTTGTTAGAGCCTAACTTAATGTATTAAGGTATCCACAGGAAAGAAGCGGTTAAGCTGTAAATAGCCGATAACCTCCTAGATTGACCTGAGAAAGACATACATAAAAAAATTGGCCCTCCAGCGACAGACGTCAAAACAAAACATAAACAGAATACTTTGTTATCACTCACTGACTTATCGGATATACATTAAAACCGAGTACATCCCGAGGACAGCCGCGCGAGTTCAATAGTTTTTTCCCATCTCAAAAAAAAGCCAAACGCGCCTAAAAAGTTTTTACTTCAAAAACTGGTTGTAAGTTTGTAGGCACCTATGTAATTCCGAAATAGATAGGTACATAACTATTTTTGTTATTTTTAATTTCAAAGTTATTCAAATACACATAATTAGCAGGTGTTCTTACTGTCGGACTTCCATCAAATAAGTCGTACTTTAATTTGACCCATATTTAATACAGATGAGACCCAAGTCAGTCGGCACGCAACAGCTGTTACAGATAAGGAACTCATTTTATGCAACATTTACTGGCAAAACGTGAGAACTTAGTGCTACAGATAAAGCGATAATTTATTCATGTATGTACATAATCCATGCGTAATAAATAATCATCAGTAGTACATAAAACAAACAAGTTTCTTACCGTTCAAAATCAATCACCGATGATACCAATGCAAACAGTTCACTTTCAAATTACACGCACAATTAAAACTATTTAACTGGCTGATTGAACTAGCATAGCAGGGCGTAGCGTGTTCCTTCCTTTATGTATTATTCATATGTCGGATTAGCAATATCGATTTCAAAACACTTAGTTTAAGAAGTACAAAATCTTACGTGTGAGGTTTTAAGACTTTCACAAATCTTTATCACTGTTGTGTGACACTGATAAGAATTCCATTCACCCGGGCCCCAGTTCCACAATGTCGAGGTCAAAATGATCCTTCCACCACCAACGCACTTCACAACACTACAACTGTCAAACTCGAAAATGGAATGGGAAAATGTGAAACTCGAAATTATAAACACTTCGCGCGGGAGAAGCGGTTTTTCCGATTCGAAATTTCAAAACACGTCGTCCGCGTTTTGTTATCGCGGCTGAACTAACATAGGCGTATTAATTTTACACTCACACGACCGTAATCTTAATAAACAACCACAATAGTAGCGAAAATAGGCGCCAAAACCGGTCTTATTGTCAATGTCTCTGTTTGTACGTTTGTTAAACAGATTGTTGCGTAATGCAAACGAGAAGCGGTCTGGGCTTTCGCTCCAATACTACTACCGGCCCGCGGCACCCACACTATACTTCATTTATTTTCGTCTGACCGACTATAGTCAACCTATAGTGAATAAAACACAGATTCGAAGCGTTCCGCGGTCGTTAATATACACCGTGTAGCGCGATTTACTAGTTTTGATACGCGGATGCTTCCAACGTGAAATTAAGTTGGTTTCGGGAATTATTTAATAATGAATACGTCATTTTATTATGATTTTTATGTTTCTCATAAGTAAAGATTTATTTTTTCCCCATTAAGTACATTTGTTTATAAACCTAACCTAGAAATCAATTTCCTTAGGTATACATATTGATTTCAAATTAATTTATTAATAATCAGATTGTACTTAAACAAATAGTCAGAACATAATGGTTTATTTTCTGACCGTTTAATATAGACTGCGCTCCGCTGAAGAGACTACTGAAAAATAATGATTTAATTACATAATTATTAATAAAGTCATCATCATCGTCTGCATAGCCATTTCCCAACTATGTTGGGGTCTGCTTCCAGTCTAACCGAATGCAGCTGCATACCAGTATTTTACTTGAAGCGACTGCCTATCTGACTCCATAACCCAGTTACAACAGGTAACTATATAATAAGGTATCAATATAACTTAAAAGGCGTCATTACACTCTGGTTTTATTTTTATAAGATCTACTCAATAGGGCTTTTTAGGTCATATTTAAATTGGGACCGACCGACAGGTTTTGCTTGTTTTTTTAATAGGTATCTATAGTGCATGGCAACCATCAAATAAGTTTGGCTGATCTCATTTATAAATAAACTATTATTTTTACAGTCCTAATTCTAGGAACTACTTTTTTGCTTCACCAAAGGTAAGGACATACGTCAAACATATATTCGAAACTGTTCTTAGCACGATTTCGATATCGGGGCCATTTGTAAGATGAAAGAAAGTTTAGTTTTTTATTAATAATTTGCTGTACTAACTTACAGGTATAGCTTCAGCCCGCGACTTCCTCCGCATGAAATTTCTTGTTTTAGCATAAAATATATCATTATGATTCTCAACAATAGCTTCCTATTACAAATAGTACATTATGATACATGTGTGCTATGTTGATCATTATGCTCGAGGCGGTATTATTCGCGCGAGCCGCAGGCGAGTGCGATAAGAAAGCCGAGAGTCTAATGATCAATGCACACGCGTTTCATACGACGTTTTTCAACACACTTGCGAGGGAAAAAACAGACTTTTATTGTTAAATATTAACTTCTTTGGAAAATGGCACGCTAGTTTTGTTTTTCCGCGCGCCGTGCTAAGCAGCACTAGCGATGCGCGCGCATTTGTAAATAAAAGCACCGACTCTCATTTTAAATATATTGGTCTATGGTACTAACAAAACCGATCCGCCCCGATCACACGTACCTGTTTGAGAATGAATTATGCTACACATCAAATCTTAATGAATGTGCGTTAATTAGGAGTGTTGGATAAACACCTCATAATATGTTCATATTTAGCGCACAAGTTTACTATTATTAATTTTCCTTGTATAAATTCAAGTCATACGATACTCGCCATTTTGATGACAGTGGTGGTCGAGGCTAAAAAACATAAAAATTGGAGATTTCGAACACCCTAACTTCCACACAGGGGCTGTGAATCATCGTCTCAATCAACATCATTTAATTATTTGACGAATTTATCCATAGTTTAAGGTAAATAAGTACTTAGTGGTAATGAAGTTTTTGGATATCTAATGTCGAAGTTTCGCGCCAATCGTGCGTGTTTACATTTTACTTTTCACAAATTTCACACACACAGTTAAATGTAAGATTTAAAATGTGACAAATATTATTGAAAATATTGTGAACAACACGAAAATGCCCAGGTCTTAACGTAATATTCAAACACAGGTCCAATAACACGTATTAATCATTACCACTAGGTACTCAATTTGTGTTCAAAATCGCCGACCATTATTGTTTTTTTTATTGCAATGATGTACGAAAGCGATTATTCCAAACGATTTTTTTTTTTTATTTCGATTGTTAATATGACGAATGTAATCGATACTTGGAAATAAAATAAAATTAAGTACCTATTTTAAGCAGTAAATACAATAAGCATTGTTTATAATAATGATTTATGCTTTTCTATTGTCATTTCAATCGTTTTTTGGACATTTCACTTAAACAGAGTCAATAACAGCCAGGCCATAGGTCCCTACCTCATTTATTGAATTTCGCGCCGAAATGTTTCTATATTTGAATTTACTCGGAATGCGCTCGCTGTTTAGAATTATTTTAATTTATTGAACAACTATTATTTATTGTGGATTTTATTTTTGATAATTTCTAATAGTTTCCTACAGAATTCCCAGTATATATTTATTAGGTAGGCTTAGTAAAATTTTGTTTGAGAATGATGATAAATTAATTCCATAAATTGGGTCTTCTGCAAACACTTTCAATACTTTTTGTTAGTTATAAGAGTTGTTACTCAGTTTCTAATTTTTTATTATTTTATTTATCGCGAATATCGATTAGGCTGTATGCAAGTTTTGATCGAAATAAGGAAATTGGGTGGACGGTCAACACCTTCTTATATACGTATCTATGGTCAGCACTAAAAAGTGTCACGTCGCAACACAATTTTTAGTTATTTATATCAAGATTTGATCGTTTTTTTATGTAAGTAGTTTATGTATGAAAAATGGTAAAAGTAAGAATGCAGACAGAATGACAATATCTTTATTTTTTCCTTTTGCATATTTGCAGTTTGACCGACCTCAACATATAAATAAATTATAGATTTTTTGTAAACGATATCGCAAAGACCATAAAATACACACACACAGAACTCTATTTCATCATAATTCCATACTGACTATTAAAAAAAAAGTGAATTAATCAGATTAAAAAAGCGCGCATCTCCGACTAGTAAATAGTTATCTGTGGAAATAAAGCACATGTGGATTAAAGTAAAGAAAAAGCACGCGTTTTTAATACACTGCATTATGGACCTAAAAGCGGTTCAATAAGAGCCACTTTACGAGCAAGTGTGTTGAAAAAGAAATTTCAGAACCGGCGGGGCAATTGCGTAACACATTACTGCATTATTTACGTGTTGAGCAGACAAATTTTTCGAACATATGAAGCAATGGATTAGCAATTTGCTTCAAAATGATTCAGATTCCGATTGATAGTGTGTTACGCAATTAGGACGCGGATCATTCCCAAGATTACTCCCTACATACAAACTGACATTAAATTTTGACATGAAATGAAATTGACTATGAACTATAATGACATTTAATTTTATGCGCGCGTTAATACAATTAGGTACTTACTGAAATACTTCTAATATTATGTTGTAATAAATTTATGATTGCAATTTAATAGTAGGTACCTACCCACGTATTTAATTGTCTTATAATCACATCAATCATTTGTATGTCGATATTGGCAAAGCATAGCGCATCACTAATTCTTAAGATCTTTGTATGAAATTACCTACGTTTTACAAATAAATTATTCTATTCTATTCTATTCTATTCTATTCTATTCTATTCTAAACTCTACCTCTTTATAATATTAAAAGTAGATAGACTTAAAACATCAAAGTCGAGCTACTAATGTGCATAATACTAATATGCTATGACTGTATCAAAGCGATATACATGTTTACATTTTCCAGAACTGACTCGTGTGTTAGGTTCAGTTCTATGTATTTTTCATACGATTATTAAATCGATTACCGTACATACTATACAGGGTCAAATATAACCGCAGCTTGTGTAGTATGAGTTAAAAAGTCTTTTTTTTTTGTTTTATCCTGTATTTGTATATTCTGCTCTCTTCTATTTTTCTATAGATCGCGTAAGTGAAGTTAAGACCAAAAAAAAAACATATTTTCATAACTCATAGTTCAAGTAACTACACAACCCACGGTCATTTACTCCAAAAAAGTCTCATTTTTTTTCGTTTCATTATGTTTAGTGGTCGTTACCCATCACATTGGCTGAGTTTCGCTAGCTAATTCAATTTGCCTCTTTATATTTTTTCAAGAATTCTTGGTACGCAAAGGAATTAGGTAATATTGCATTGTGAAAAATCGATTCATCTATTTTTAATGTCTCGTAGCTGGCACGAAAATATCGCATTGGCTAATGTGTGCGTTGAACTCAAGAGTATATTTATAAAAATTACACAACATTATTGTGTAAATTTGATTCTAAGGAATGTAAACAATGTCAAGAGCGTTTAGTCTAACTAAAGGTCAAGGTTGACGCTAATACATGACCGCACGTGTCAAAAGTCAATAGAGGTTCAGTTTGTGGTAATCAAATATTACAAACCAGCTTTTCCCGCTTCGCCCGCGTGTACGTCGGACATTATCCAGGTAATAAACTATCGATGTGTCAACTTTCATCCAAATCCGTATAAAGCCGATTTTGCGTGATGGAGTAACAAACATCGAAACATAGAAGTATTACTATTACAGGAATAATTATAGATATTTGATTAAGTACCACAAACTGAAACCTATAACCTACAACACCGCATTTAGAATTTGTTTGTGAATTTTGACTCATAACAATAATCACTAAAACATTAATTAGCTACTATACTACTAAAATAGATTACCTAAACTGGCATTATCAACATAAATAAAATTGCTGTTAGACACTTATCAAACCAAAATAATTAGGTTTAACCTGATTTTATTTTAAAATAAAATTAATATTAAATTTTTTTTTTTTAAAACAAGGCCTATCAAGTATCAAGTCTGGCAGGTCGGTACAGAGGTGATAATAAGACAAAGCAGAGGCCTTACAAGGCTGAATGCAAGGTTGTCGCAAATACAATACTAATGTAGTGTAACAAAAAACTAATGGGAGGAATTTGCATGTAAGAATTGATTTGATTGGCGTTCTCATTTGAATATCGATTGTCAACTTTTGACATCATACAGGGTTATTGGTAAAACATTAACAGCCTCTCAGGACTATATTACTGACAACATAAACAGTAACTTTTGTTCTATGACTTTTATTAATTCATCAAATTTTAATTCATCAGAATTTCACACAAAAATAAAAATATTTAATCAAGCAACTGAAATATTCGATTTTCTGTTACGAACTCTTCGTGAAGCAAAAGGTAAACAAACTGCCGCGTCTAGTATAAAATTCAGCGAAGGGGGGGGGGGGGGGGGCGGGGGTTAGATAGAACAAAGAACTATTAAAGGTTGGTTTTTGGTAAATGTAATGTAATTATTTTGTAAAAAGTTATAGGAAAAAAGTTATTGTTTATGATGTTAGTATTGGTAAATCACTAATAACCCTGTATACAGGCAATTCTAATTTTATTTATTGGACGCTTTTTACGCGTACGTCTTTTTTACATCGTTTTCACATAAAATTAAAAATTCAACATTAATGATGATAGCTTCATATTTTCTGACTGACCGACTTCTTGACAATTCAATAGTGCCTGTAAATGGTTTAATTGAAATAAATAGTTTGAGTTTGAGTCAAACTCAAACCATTTATTTCAATTAAACCTTGTACAGGCACTTTTGAATTGTCAAAATTAAATAGTCTGTCAGTTAGTCAGAAAGTTGAAGCTAGTTGCCCATTCCAAAACGTAGATCTCTATGGAGAAGAACGGGCAAGAAACTCCATGGACACTCTTTTAAATCAAGTTATTACAAAATCCTGGGTACATTATTCTTGTTGCTTCTATATGTGAGAACAATGTAAAAAAAAAGACAAATGAAGAAACAATTCAAAATATAAGATTAAAAATAAGCCTTGGCAGTTAAGAGATGACCAGTCTCAACCGACGGCACCCGTTCACGAACATGACGCGTGGATCAGCACCATCCAGCTCAACCATTTTGTAGGGATAGTTGATTCTTTTTTGTTTTGTTGTTCTTAATGGTAATCATATTATTTGGTTGTAATAAGTTTTTTTATATTTAAATAAATACTTATTAGTACTTAATTGCATATTTTAATTAATCAGCATTAAGGTGATAATAAAGAATCTATATCGTAGTTAATTTGCATCAACATAAAGTAGGTAAATAGGGTCGGTTGTTTTTATTAAACACTAGCTTTGCCCGCGACTTCATTCGCAAGGATGTCGGAAGATAAACAATATACTAAAGTAACTGCTACATTTTTATAAAACTCCCTGCCGGCCTGCGACGTACCGCGTCGCGTCGCATTGCCCGCCCGCGGCTTATGGCTTCGATTTTATGAGTTATTCCGGTCTGATCCCCATTTAGCGTACTTGCGACTTTTTCTTTTTGCTCAGCGCCTAAGAGTCGAAGCGTGATGTTAGCCTACACCTTCCTCAAAATTTTCCTTGCTATCAAATGCAAAAATTTTTTTTCAAAGCCAACCGGCAGTACCAGAGGTTACCGCGTTCAAATAAGGGAGTTGTGAAAAAATATGTAATCCGCCATTTTGTGGCGGCGGCCATCTTGGACCGAGTTTCATCAAACATAGCTAAGAACACTCCTGACTAATTCACCTTTCAAACAAAAAAAACTAAATCAAAATCGGTCCATCCGTTCGGGAGCTACACACACACACACACACACACACACACACACACAGACACGTCAAACTTATAACACCCCGTCGTTTTTGCGTCGGGGGTTAAAAAAAAATAAACACGATCAAAATCATGCTATCTTCATTACTAACCGCAATGATTTAAGAATGAGCTAGGTAATATGTTATGTTATATCATATGTTACCGGCCAAACCCGATTTTAGGATGAACTAGTTTCGCCTAGGCCAAACCAGTTCACCGGCGACGTAGGATGCAAGAGGGAGCGAAGGACACCCCGAGGTTAGGTTTGGTTAGGTTACTTTCGACATAGGATGCAAGAGCGAGCGAATGAGCTGGTTTGGCCTAGGCGAAACTAGTTCATCCTAAAATCGGGTTTGGCCGGTAACACATACACACAGCGACACGCATCAACGACAGAGACAACAGTCCGTTGACGAGTGTCGACGGCTGTCGTCGACAACGTGCCGCTCGAGTATTTGAGTACGGTGATCAAATACACGAGCAGCATGTTGCCGACAGTTGCAGTTACCTCTGTCGTTGAGGCGTGTCGCTCGTGTATATGAGCACTAACCCACAACCTTTTTAAAAACATTTCCTTGTTTACTTAGGTCGTAGTATGAATGTAAACCGCAAAATAATGGTGATTTTCTATGACACAATAGAGCCATTAGGTTCCTACCTACATAATGATGTTTTCTTGCCTTATCACGAAACATTCTAGCGTTAATTTACATATTTTCCTTGAACTATGCACATTTGAATAACCTGAAGCCTGAACTTGAACTTCTCTTTCTAGAAATGATAAACGATGTGTAAGTAACTTCATTCGTTTTTAGAATACTTTAGTGCTTTATACACACGAGCGGAGCGTCACGCGTCAACGACAGAGGGAAATACAGCCGTCGACTAGTGTCAACGGCTGCCGTCGACTAAATGCCACTTGTGATTTTTTTAATGACATTTTGCAGGTCAATCTAGGAGGTTGTCGGCTAGGCAGTGGCGGGCCGGTCGGGTGTTGCGGAAGGATCGTACGTTTCCGCGACCCCCGGCGAAGATGCGAGATGGAACACCGGGTTGGAACGAAAGCAAACGAAACTGTCACTCAACGAGCGTATATGACGTGACGCAATGTTTTTTTTCCCAAGCGTTTTGACTTTGGCACCTAGTAACGTAGTCAGTTCAACGCCATCTTCAGGGTTCTTGGAAACTATGTTTTTTTTTTAATACTCAAAAGAAAAACCTCTCATTGTTTTGTGAAATGTAAGTATTGAAAAAACAAAATGGCGGCGTTGGTTCCGATTTGTAGCGCTGCTGTACGAGTAGTACCTGTGCATCGTAGACAGATGGACAATTCTCGTAATTTTAAGAAAGTTTACAGTCTGGATATCAGTCTCAATCTGTCAAAAAATGTCTCAAATTTCCCTACATTTTTGACATTGATTGTCGCTGAGAAACGTTTTTAACTACGAGAATTGGCCTTTAGGTAATCTAACGTATTACCTATTCCATTTTTGAAAATTATTCTTTACTAGCGGCCCGCCCGGCGCCCCAGCTTCACACGGGTGCAATTTTTTTTCGAATTCCCGTAATTTTCTTTTGAATACAAACCTTGTCCTGCCAATACCGAACACAACAAAAAAGAATTATCCAATTTGGTACAGTCATTCGGAAGTACAGACATTTTGACGAATTTGTTTTATACTATGTACCTAAGGATTATCTCGCAGTGTCAAAACTAACTTATGTAAGCTCGTACAATTAAAGAAATACAACCTCTAAGGGCCGCAAAGATCTTAAAAGTCGTTTTTTTCGATTATGTTTTTATTTCCATGTGGGTATTTAATTCTACGAACGTTTACTTTTCTCTTATTGCGCATCGTGTGTTAATGATTGATTGAATTTAAGTGTCAAGATTGATTTTAGATTTGTCTATCTAGCGATAAGATAGTACCCAACAGAGATACGGTATCTAGTCTAAGGCCTCTGTCCCACCGGCGCCGGCGAGTAACGAGACCAGTGGACCAGTTGGCGAGCAACGAGCAGCGAGTGTTCGACGGCGACGAGCAATTATTCGCTCGTATGCGTATACTCTAAGCGCGAGTCTCTAAGCGAGTGTTTTTCTCATCGACGCTCACATGGCGAGCGTCGATGAGAAACTAGACTCTTTGATAGCTATTGTCGCTGCTACAAACTAGTGCTCGCTGGCGATAGCGGTGTGAACAGTCAGCGATAAACTATTAATATATATTATATATCTTTTTAGGGTTCCGTACCCAAAGGCTAAAAACGGGACCCTATTACTAACACTCCACGGTCCGTCTGTCTGTCTGTCAGGCTGTATCTCATGAACCGTGATAACTAGACAGTTGACATTTTCACAGATAATGTATTTCTGTTGCCGCTTTATCAGCAAATAATAAAAATAAAATAAAGTCAAAATTTAAAGGTTAATTTTTGTCTGTTTATCTCTGCATCACCCAAAGGTTGACTGGTAGAAAATGCCTATGGCATTAAGTCCGCCTCTTCTCTGTTTGGTGCCGGGCTTAAAGAATAGCACCACCCCATACTTCCCGTGGGTGTCGTAAAAGGCGACTAAGGGAGACCGGAGAATGGGCAGCAGGTTCTCTATGCTATACACCATCATACCATATTGCGATCGCCAACCCGCCTGCCAAGCGTGGCGATTATCCCCCAAAATTGGGGGAGGTCTATGTCCAGCAGTGGACGTCTTTCGACTGAAATGATGATGATGATGATTAAGTCCGCCTCTGAACATTTATGTGCTTAAAGTATTAAATACATAAATAAATACATAAATAAATAAAAGGGTATAAAAGAAAGGTTTTTCTAGGCGTTTTATGCCTTGTGGTACGGACCACTTCGTGTGCGAGTCTGACTTGCACTTGGCTGGTTTTTTAGTTACACCGGACCTAAAATCTTTTAAATGTTTCTTGAGCGATAAAATCGTTCACAGTGAATCGCTTCCTCGTCGTTGGTGAGTCAGGTGCCTTAAGAACGTTCCCAGTGCATGGGTGTATACCTAGATAATATTGATTAAATATCATTGCATTTACATACTCCCGATAAGTAAAATATCGTCAAGTGAAGTTCATATAAATCTTTTCGTTATCTTAGTTCATACATAAACGAATTATGGTAATTAGACACATTCTTGGAATTGATTTCATTGCAGTTGCAATGCGGTAAAAGTGAGGATGAATGCAGTTGTCTCCATATTGAGGATAAACCTACTTACTGCTGTGTACTACACTAGCTCAGCCACTTCAATTAGTTGAAACTATGTTAGGTTTTCGGAATTATCATTATTTGCTTATACGTACAAGTGTAAAATACTGGTATTCAGCTGCATCCGGCTAGACTGGAAGGCGACCCCAACATAGTTGAGTAAAGGCTAGGCAGATGATGATGTAAGTACCAGTATAGGTAAGTATATCACTAGCGTCACGATCATCTGAGCAGCCGTGAGGCACACTTTCCTGCTGATTTCTTACATCGGACTTTACACTTTTTATTTCATCGTTTTTTTAGGGTTCCGTACCCAAAGGGTAAAAACGGGACCCTATTACTAAGACTTTACTGTCTGTCCGTCCGTCCGTCTATCTGTCACCAGGCTGTATCTCAATAACCGCGATAGCTAGACAGTTGAAATTTTCACAGATTATGTATTTTTGTTGCCGCTATAACAACAAATACTAAAAACAGAATAAAATAAATATTTAAGGGGGCTCCCATACAACAAAAGTGTTTTTTTTTGTCGTTTTCGCCTTGTGGTACGGAACCCTTCGTGTGCGAGTCCGACTCGCACTTGGCCAGTTTTTTTTTAATATGACACACAGTACACCAGATACATACAGTATCTGGTGTACTGTGTGTCTATTAGCCTGTGCTAAATAAATGTATTTTCTTTCTCTCTTTTCTTTATCTGCCTAGCCTTTTCCGAACTTTGTTGAGGTTGGCTTCCAGTCAAACCGGATGCAGCTGAATACCAGTATTTTGCACAGTGCGACTGCCTATATGAACTCTACAATCCTATAATAGTGTAATACGATAGCCCTTGGTAAGACTGGTTGTCAGACTTTCAAACTTCTGACGACCCGTAACGAGTGTCAAGGATCCACGAATAACAGGCGGGACCAACGGCTTAACGTGCTTTCCGGCACTGGGGTTCTCGGTATGTAAATATAGCCACCCATCCACGGACCGCGGCAACCGTAGCTTAACTTGATCAATCGACTCGAGCGGTTGCTATTACTCAGCCACCAGCCCCTCTATATATTATGTAGGTATATCAGAAAACGGTGTAGTAAATAATAAGGGTATGGCGAAAAGTGGGGTCATTAGGGTTAAGAACCTACTGCTGGTTCTTACCCAAAGTTTTACTACCCAAAACATCATGTCTGGTTTTTATTTTTGTTACTCTAAAAATAATACCTACCTTTCTTAGGGCTGATTTTTCCATCGCCGGGTAACTTTTATTCGAGGAATAAAATTGACGTTTGACAGTTTTTGTATGAAATAACTGTCAAAATATCAAAATTATTCCGCGAATAAAGTTATCAGATGATAGATAAATCAGCTCTTAATTTAATAACCTAATATTATTTTAGTATGAGTTAAAGTATACCAACTTTCTACTTGCTTTAAAAATGCCACAACCGAGTTTTTACCCTATCATTATTTTACTTACTTACCCATAAAACAGTTCCACACGCGAATTGACCCACAGGTCGTGAAATGAGGCTACAGCATATAGGTTAGGTTAGATTCTAATCGTTCCACGAACGACCTTCGACACTGCTTTCCACTAAACGGTCAAGTGCGAGTAGCGTGTTGGTGACGTCATCATAAGTTTAAACTGTTGGGCTCACGGCAGAATTAGATGTATCTGTTTTCTGTTATTCTTTTCTAATTAGAGGTAAAATTTTCGAGTTTGTATGTAAGAGGTAATCTTCCACTATATACTCATAAAACGGCGATTGAAAACATCGTGAGGAAACCGGCATGTCCTAGGACCAAAAAATTCGAAGACATGTGACATCTACCAACCCGCACTGGGCCCGCGTGGTAGATTACAGCCCACTCTACTGTTACCGTCAGGATGGCTCGACCAAACGAGATATGTACAGACAACAAAGGAGATAAGTACACAGGAGCATCGGATATAGTTGAAGTTTACTAAGAAACCGATGGATGTTCTCGAATAAAATTTTATTTTAATAATGGGAAACAAACGGCTCATTTATTAAATAAAATTTCAGTACAGAACATCCATCGGTTTCTTAGTAAACTTCAACTATATCCGACGCTCCTGTATACTTATCTCCTTTGTTGACTATACATGAGACTATGTGCACTGTTTAATACCTATTTGCTACTATTTACTATCTATAATGAAATATTTGCTACCTTTGCGTTAAGAAATATATCAAAGAAATAAAGTGGTCAGCCATTTTGACGTCAGGTTGGCTGACCACTTTCAAGTTCTCATAGTTTTAACGTTGTATCAACCGCTTTGTTAATGTAAATATTTACTACCTATTTACTATCTTAACATATATTTTTTACACAACTTTAAGAAGCTCCTATAGAAGGTTATTAATAAAAGCCATAAAAACTCCGGTACATCAATTATTTATAACTTTTCTTCTCAGAATTGCTAACAATGTTTTGCAGGCGCTTAGTGACTTATGAACAACTTGTTTCTGGATATCCCTAGTAAAGTTTTATCCATTTATAATTATTTACATATCGCATTTATTCTTAGGAATATAAGTATAATAATTATAAATAGAAAAAACTTCACTAAGGATATCCAGAAACAAGTAAGTATTAAACAGTGCACATAGTCTCATGTACATTTCTCGTTTGGTCCAGCCATCCTGACGGTAACCACTCTACTCTCTCTCGAAGAGAGGAGGTCTGTGTATCAGCAGTGCTATGGGTAATCTTCGAAACTCGTTATCTGATTCCAGAAATTCTTTCACAAGGGAAGCTACAGTAGTGCCCAGTGTAATAAATTTTATGTTAAAACAAGAAATATCACGCGGACGAAGTCGCGGGCAGAAGCTGGTATGTCATTTATGATAATTGAAGCTGTTTATCGATTGATTGTTTATCTATTAGGGCTTGATAAATCAATGAACGACGATCAATAGAAGTTATGAATACCTATCATATGTATAATATGTATTAATAATGTTAATTAATATTTATTACACTGTAGGTACAGACGCCAGCACATCAACCTACTCCAATCTGTCAAATTTATTTAATACATTTTCAACTTTATCGCTAAAGCATAAGGTTCAAAGTTGATTGGGAAAATTTGACAGTTTCGGGTAGCTTGATGTGCTGGCGTCTGTACCTACCTACATGACATATATAATCAGCCTATAATGTTCCTACTGCTGGGACACAGACCTCCTCTCGGCGAGAGGGAGTGGGCCGTAATCCACCACGCGGGCCCAGTGCGGGTTGGCGCACGTGTCATGTCGAACCAAAAATTCGAAGACGTCACATGTCTTCGAATTTTTGGTTCTAGAACATGCCGGTTTCCTCACGATGTTTTGCTTCACCTTTTTTGAGAGCAGTGGTGATGAAATAATTTACACAAAGTAAAGCGCCTGTCGGGGTTCGAACCTATGATCTACAACTCGTAAGTCGCGGCCGCCACTGCTCCCTACCTAACATGTAATAAATATCAATCAACACGCTAGGTACCCACGGACCAACCTCGGCAAGCGTAGCCTGCGTAGCCCCTTCACAATAAATAAACAAGACAAATAAAATATAATATTTATTTATTTATTACTTTTAATAAACATTACATAATCGTGGGTGTCGTAAAAGGCGACTAAGTTTCGTACCGGAGAATGGGCAGCAGCGTTCTCTATGCATTCCACCACCATAATATACTGCGATCGCCAACCCGCCTGCCAAGCGTGGCGATTATGGCAACCCCCCCTCCCCTTCGGGGGAGGCCTATGTCCAGCAGTGGACATCTTTCGGCTGAAATGATGATGATGATGATGATAACATAATCGGCCTATAATATTCCCACTGCTGCGCCGTCCGGCACGGGCCTCCGGCGGCTCGCCAACCCGCACTGGGCCCGCGTGGTGGATAGAGAGTCTATGAGAGGGAGTGGGCCGTAGATAATCCGGCGACGGCGCGTATTGTTCCACGCGCGCCTCAAAGAGATGTCAGCAACAGAGAAGGTGCCCCTTAGGGCCGAAGCCAGCCGGGTCAGCGGGATTGTCCGAAAGGGTTACCGCTGGCCCGGAACATAAAGGGCTAAGGAAGGAACACGGGTGGGTTTTAGTCAGTAAGAGTCTGACACTCCCTTCCGCTCCGCCCAGAGTGGGAGAGGTTATTTGATGATTTTCCACCCAAAAAAAAAAGTGTGGGTTGGTAGATGTCACATGTCTTTGAATTTCTGGTACATAAACATGCGGCGTGTCCTCACGACGTTTTCCTTCACCGTTTTGATAGTGGTGATGAAATAATTTACACAAAGTAAAGCGCCTGTCTGGGTTCGAACCTAGGATCTACAACTTGTAAGTCGCGGTCGTTACCAGTGGATCACCACTGATCTAAAAAAAAAAATATTAATTTATTAATTTATTGTTACACACATTATTTCGGGTATTTTATTAAATGACACCCACATTTCGCCAGTTATGTTAATTCCCATGGCTAGTCAATTGCCATCAACCGGGCACAAACAAACACCGGGCTGCTACTGAGAAATTCCTGATGGAAAATCCCAATAACACTTCCCGATCTGGGAATCCAATCCAGGCCCTCATGGTCAGCAGTAGCGCTTACAATCACTTAGACTAGACCGACGAGGTAGTACTGGTGAAATGTGGGTGTTACTATAGGTACACTTTTGAGGGACCTTCGATCGGTCAGGTTAAACTACGCTTGCCGCAGTTGGTCTGTGGATGGGTGACCATCTTTACATACCCTCCGGCGTCGGAAAGCACGTTAAGCCGTTGGTCCCGGCTGTTATTCGCGGATCTTTCACAGTCATTACGGGTAGTCAGAAGCCCGAAAGTCTGACAACCAGTCTTACCAAGGGGTATCGTATTACCCAGTAACAGAGTTGTGGAGGTCAGATATACAGTCGCTCCATGTAAAATACTGGTATTCAGCTGCATCCGGTTAGACTGGATGCCGACCCCAACATAGTTGGAAAAAGGTACACCTTTGTCTAACTCTTCGAGGCTTACAGGCGTCTTGTATTATCAAATCACACGTTTACCATTTGATACGCGTTAAAGAAAAGAATAATGATCAAAGAATTCCAAAAACTATGAAAGAATTTAAGTGCCAATTTATCTATTACTCTGTCCAATTACCGAATTTTTTAAAATCGTTAATTTGTAACAGCTGGTAACTGAAGCGTTAACTAATCGTAATAAGTGGTTGATTGATGAACTCATTCGGTCAACCAACTCTTTACGAATTTCTAATAGACAGAATTGCATTCGTAAAATTATTGACGTCTCTATTCAACGAGTAGTTATCTACTAAATTACGGAATCAATTTGTAAACAATATTTAAACAAGGAATTGGTAAATTGTTGGAAAATTTTCGGAGTTCTTTAGCGATTTGACTATATGCTTAAAATATTCTTGACTAGCTTCCGCCCGCGACTCCGTCCGCGCGGATGTCGGTCTTCGCGTGGATGTTTTATTTCTCCATTTTGAGTAACTCTGACAATGACATCTTATAAATATCTATTGGACCCAAATACGGCTAAGCCTATAATAATTAAGGAGATCCCTCTATTGAGCTACTGCTGTTGAGCTCGCGTTCTGTAGTAAGTATTTTTATCATAGTAATTCCGACCTTGATAAGTAGCATGTAGCAGTAAATTACTGACAGTGACGAAAAGTTTGCAATAATAAAAAAGTGATCGTGACAATGCGACAGAAAGTTAATTGAGAGCTTCAGCATACACAACATTGTTAGTGAGCTCGTCCGGAATATGAACATGAAGATTTCTTGGACTGCTCACACGGGAAAGAGCTACGTAAAGTTGCCCGTGTGAAAAACAACTCGCGGTAAGATCTACGCCAGCAACTCCTAGGGTCTGACCTTGAGCCTTATTTATTGTCATGGCGTAACACAAAGCTACAGGAAACTGTATTCTCTTAAATTGAAATGGAAAATTATCCACTGCGGGTAATGCAACGTGTGTTCGCGGTTCTACAGAACAACGTCTATGAATAAAACCGAAAAATAAGATTTTTTTTTCTACGTATTTTTCCAGGATAAAAAGTATCCTATTTTATGCCCAGGATAATAAGGTATAATTATACCAAGTTTCATCGAAATCGAACCGTTAGTTTTCACGTGATGCCTGCATATACAGACAGACAGACAGACAGACAGACAGACAGACAGACAGACAAAAATTTTTATAATCAAATATTTGGGTTTGGTATCGATCCAGCAACACCCCCCGCTATTTATTTTTTCAATATTTTCAATGTACAGAATTGACCCTTCTACAGATTTATTATATGTAAGTATAGATTTCAAAAATTGCTGGAGGAGCTTCTGGTCCATGAAAGAGCTAAAAATTATGGATATGTCATGTGCTTTGACAGAATTCCAGACTTGGTCTTTGAGAAACATACAAAAGTCTCAAGGTTTTCTAATGTGCAATGAAGCGCAGTATTCTAGGCGTCAAATTGACAGACCATATTCGCAACACCATACTGCGTTCCAAAACACAGATAACTGACGTTGCTCAAAAAGCTGCAAAGTTGAAGTGGGACTGGGCTGGCCATGTTTGCCGTATGTCCAAAGAGCTGTGGGCCTAAATACCCACCATGTGGAGCCCTGAGTTGGAAGGTGTCGTCGCGGCAGACCCCGTAGAAGATGGCGGGACGAGCTGCAAAACAAACGACCAATGGTCCACATGAGCACTGGATCGCAATCACTGAAAGTCATGGGGCCCAGCAGTGGGATGATACAGCCGGTCGATTCTGTAAAAATCTCACCGTGAAAACTTAGGTGAAGTAACTTTGTTTTTGCTAGGAATTGACACTATTGACAGCTCACTTCACCTAAGTTTTCACGATGAGATTTTTACAGAATAGCACTGCAGGCTTATCATAATTGTGACTTTATGGATATTTTTTGTCTGACTAAATAAATGAATTGAATTGAATTGAATAACAGTAACTGTATACCTACCTAACAATTAAATATTATAAATGCTCGATGATGATTGGTGCTTGTAGTAGGTAGGCCAGCACCCTAATTGTCTAACACATTTTCACGATCCGATAGATCTTGAAGGAAATTGGTAATCCATAGCTTTATTAATTTGAAAAATTCGTCACCTCAACAACGTAAATAACGCAATGTTTGTTGTTGAACTGTCAGAATGAAAGGCATCGCCATTGTCAGTGTGTTAGGCAATTGCCACCGCATTAAACAGTGAATGTGCGCTTCAATAATATTTATCATGAGACATGTAGGAAAATTTGTGCACGTTATAACTTTATCTTGGAAGGAAAAAAAAGCGCCTTCATATTTATGTCCATACTAGCTTCCACCCGCGGGTTCGCCCGCGAGGTGTGTCGATAAAAACTAACCTATGTCCTTCCCAGGGATGCAATCTATCCCTCTGAAAATTTTTATCGAAATCTGTTCAGTGGTTTAGGCGTGAAAAGGTACACAAAATACAGACAGACGCAGAGTTACTTTCGAATTTATAATATTAGTATAGCTATGGATACAGGGTGCCAGGGATATTGTCGCGCAAACTGTAACCATGAATTCAGCACATGATTCTAGAATCATGTGCTGACGAAAAATTTCAACGCAGGGGGGTCCCGGCCATCGTAGGCGCGGGCCTGCGGACGGAGAGTAACGGGTAGCTCACCGTCCGATCAGGACCAGGCCCGTGCCGGACGGCGCGTACGTGTTCCACGCGCACCTCAAAGAGATGTCAGCGACAGAGAAGGGGCCCGCTAGGGCCGAAGCCTGCCGGAGCAGCGGGATTGTCCGAAAGGGTTACCGCTACCCCGGAACATAAAGGGCTGAGGAAGGAACACGGGTGGGTTTTAGTCAGTAAGTGTCTAAATACACTATGCCGAAGTTACGCGACCGAAGTTCGGCATGATTACGCCTGCAATGCTTTTTGAATTACTGACGACACATTATGCCGAAATTACGTTGCGTTAAATAGCATTGCCAACCATCGCCAACCCGCCTGCCAAGCGTGGCGATTATGGCAAACCCCCCCCCCCCCCCCCCAAAAATTAGGGGGGGGCCAGTGTCCAGCAGTGGACGTCTTTCGGCTGAAATGATGATGATGATGAAATAGGATTGCGGGCGTAATCTTGCCGAACTTCGGTCGCGTAACTTCGGCATAGTGTGTTTAGACACTAATAGTCTGACACTCCCTTCCGCTCCGCCCAGAGCGGGGTGGATCTTTAAATGACCCCTCATTTAAAGATCCACCCAAAGAAAAGGGGGGGGTCCAGAATCATAAACTTAATCCATGGTAACAGGTTGTGCGTCGATGTCCCTGCTACCCTGTATTTTACTTCCCTGTGTTATCGTGATACCGTGGACGCCTACGATAATATCGTCACGACAGATTTTTTTTACAAAAACGCCTAATAAAATTCACGTACTCACTCGTGTTCACTTAAACCTTATAAACTCGTAATCCAAGGTGATGTTACTAGCCTTGCTTTACACACTGTCTTTACCAAGATAAGATAAAGAAAATTCAGTTACAGAAACGATAACTGCATAATATTATGAAACTAAATACCTATAGACAGACATTTTCTGTGGTATATTTGCAACGATTTCTACCTCTCTAGGTACTTTATTAATAGAACTTCGATCATAATATTAATTTTACATTTTGGCAAATGTGCGAGGAAATCTTTCGAGTGCGGCCGACCTATTTAAATCACATAGTAATAATCTAAAGAACTACTTACTCAAGTATATTCTTTCAAAGTCACATTTTGAACGTTGTGAGCAGTAGATAATTGGGACGACGCGGCGATGTGCAAAGAAAAAAAACTGGAGGATCGGTAGCATAATCGGTGGGTTAAACTGGAGTAATACTTAAGGCATGCAACGTAAGTAAAGCGAGAGTAGATTTTGTTTCACGAAAGATACTGTAAGAATCTAAATCAACTCAGCCAAACAATTCAACCAATCGCAGTCCACTGCTGGACATAAGCCTCTCCCAGACTACGCAAGAATACTCTGCCCTCCACCTTCAGGCATCCGGTCCGTCCCAGCCACCCTTTTAAGGTCGTTGATCCATCTAGCTGGGGGGCGTCCCACATTATGCTTGCCAATACGCAGTCTCCACTCCAGGGGGTCTAAAAAGGCCACTTTGGAGAATCATAAAAGGATAGCATAATATAAATAATCTAATAAAGATCGAATCATAATATGGCGAAGGTAGTCCGTGTTTTTCTTTTTTTCGCTGCTTTACGTATTTATAATCAACGAGATTGGGGTTGGATTTGGATTGGATTGATTGGTATATTAGCACAGACAAAAAAAATAACTGAAAAATCCTTCACCAATGGGATTTGATACGATTAATTTAACAGTTAACTGTCCATTATGTTATCCTTATATGATTTTTTTTATGAGTCATATGCTCTTCGACAAAGATGACCAGTCCACTGCCGCTTCAGCTTGATTACTCTGCAAGCTATATCCATTTTTGGAAAAAAAATTGAAAAGTCATTTATTAGGTGCCAAACTCGTAGCCAATTTCATCAATTCTGAGCTGATTCTTCAAAGAAGAAGAATGATGCAATGTTATAAGTTTCTTGCCCCTGGCATATGATGAAATTAAAGCAACTAAGGACTTTTATTATTGCTTCTTTATGTTATGCCACTGGCAATTAAATCGCATCGTGTCAATCAAGCATTAAAGTTGTGTTTCAAATTAAAACGAAGAAAAATTACCTACATATTTTATAATAGATTTATTAGTCGAGTTATAGTTTAGCCTTTTAGCAGACTTGAAGGTCACTTATAACTTTGATCACATTTCTTATAACATATCTGTTTCCTTTTTTAAAACTCGCCATCACCATTAAAGTACAGCCTCGCACCAATTTAAAGAATTAAAACTATTTTCACACTAGAATCGTTCTCAATAAAAACTCGAAACGACTACGCGAACACCCACACTCGGATTACATGCCTTCGATACTATTAAACGTAATTAAGAACCAATTGTAAAAACAATCGTAGATAAACATTAGTAATTAGTGCTCATTAGATCCGATTCCTTGAATTATTGCTGTTTCATTTCAATGTGTTAAACATGAAAACATAAACGGATTTTTTTAAGCCGTCAATAATTTATATATATGTTACCGGTAATCTGTATAATTCAGGTATTCTATACAATACCTAGGCAATTAGAATACGTGAGGCGTCCAGGCAATGTATGAAATATTATTAACATCTTTCACACAATCATCTATAGTTCCTTTAGTCTCTCAAAACTTTCCCAACGAGGCTCCGCACTACACTAAAATGTTATCGTTTCGTTTATTAAATTAAAAAAAATAAAATTCATTTATTTCAGATAACTAATTGATCCATAGTTTATAATTATATACCATCCCAAAATTTTTAAGACTGCCGAAATATTTTGAGACTTCTGGACACGCCCTAGCGCTGGCCCTCTAATTATTCCATAGTAGTATATTATATAGTATTTTTATTTTGTCTTCCACTTTATCATATTAGTCTTTGTCCTTCATTTTGGAGTGTTGGCCGATGATATGATGATGATAATGATGGGTGCAAAGGGCAATGGACAGGGCTATGCTTGGAGTTTCCCTGCGTGATCGAATCAGGAATGAGGAGATCCGCAGGAGAACCAAGGTATTCGACATTGCCCGAAGAATTGCCAAACTTAAGTGGCAGTGGGCAGGGCACATTGCTCGCAGAACAGATGGCCGATGGGGCCGAAAGGTTCTGGAGTGGCGACCGCGTACCGGAAGACGTTTCTAAGGCCTCCCACAAGGTGGTCCGACGACCTTGTGAAGGTCGCAGGAACCCGTTGGATGCGGGCAGCACAGGACAGGTCGAAGTGGAAGTGCTTGGGGGAGGCCTATGTCCAGCAGTGGACGTCTTTCGACTGAAATGATGATGATGATGATGATGATGATGAATGATGGGTGAACAGAAAATTCACACTACAGAGATGAAGATGCTTCGCTAGTCTGGTGGAGTTTCGAAAATGGATAAAATAAGAAATGAAATAACGAATAACCACACTTAGTCGCTAAGATACACGAAAAACGTACTGAAAACCGCTCACGCTCAGCTGGTACGGACATGTCATGAGACCAGATGATGACCATATGGCTAAAAGAGCTATGAATATGGAAGATGGAAAAGAGGCAGTGGACAACCATCAATAACATGGCTACGAACATTAAATAATGTCATGACAGCGAGCAACACAACATAAGGAATAATAGCCAGGACAGAGAAGAAGAAGATATTTGTCCTCCACTTAGCTTTGTGGTTGACAACCGTGTTGGATACTACAAGTTGCCATGTCTCACAAAATCTATTCACTTAGTTGAAGATCCATGGGCTACTATTAAGAAAAATAATTAGCTCTAGACAGACAGGGTGGCACCAAAAAAGAAAACAAAATCAAATTCATCATTATGCGGCGATACTTGTATACTTTAATTGATACTTGTATCGATCGTAATTAAAGTAACAATAGAAATGATTACAGTTGCAGTAAAAAACGGGTTCACAATGATAGTAAGGTTGTAGTTTCTTGGAAACTGGCCTCACTTTCAATAGTTGGCGTCGACCTGTCTGAGGAACTTCGTAACAATGGCATCGTACGTGTAATTATAGTGAAAGTCGATATTTTGTGAACTGTTCATTTAATAGGTCCTTTAGAAATAACAAGGGAAGTTTACTTTGTGACTCAGCTATTTGATCGATTGAATTTCGTGAATCATCCATAGGGTTGAAAGTTTTCTAAATGCATTAAGGCATAATTTTATTTCTTTCGAAGTAGATTGTTGACACCAGGGATATCTTTGCACAGTACTGATACTTCTATTCTTGTTTCGGCAAAAATGTATCCTATGGTTAAAATATTAGACAGCAAGTTGGTAGCGAGGCAGACGTACAGTCGGCCGCATGGTAATACGTTGATCTTGAGCTGGCCTAGCGTAGTAAGTTAATGGAATAAGAGGCCAGAAACACTGGTTTTGTTGACACTGATGTGCAGCCTACTGTACAAGAATCGTTACACGCGGAAGTTATTTTAATGCACAGTTGAAATTCTCAACTGTTCGAATCCGACAGTCGAGTTTAAAACAAAGATAATTTTTTTAATGTTTTTTTTTAACGCAACGTGAACCCACGTTTATTATCTTTTTATTAGCACTATGAAAAAATTCTAGACTTAAAATCTAAATGGAATCATCTTCAGTCTAGCTTTTCTTGGCTAGCTGCCACGGTCAGATTTGTTTGACTTCATGTCTTCATTTGACTTATGTTTCAGAATGTATGTCTGCAATCAATTTAAGAGAGAAAGAAAGAAAAATAATACATATATTTAGCACAGACTAAATGACACACATTCTGAAAGTAAATTAAATCGCGTCCATTTGACGGACGAATCGGTCATAAATGGTTAATTACATGTTATTTGGCCGCTGGTCAAGTCCAGCGGCCAAATAGGGAGTACTTTCAAATGTATTGAATTTGACGTCTTTTCTGGTAGGTACTTCCTATATCTAAAAACGCCACCCCAAAGTATCAACTTATATTGGACTTTAAAATTTAGTTAATGATTGTTCAAGATTTCGGCCATGTCATAGTTGAGTGGAGTGATTTCATTGGGTACCTAATGATATTTTTTATTGCCATCAACACTGTCGGACGTTTTATTTTTATTAATTGTGACGTTCAATTAATTTCTTACGTTTTTGTTTTGTTGTGGCAAGTCACGTCTATCGTAGCTTTTTTGTTGAAGCTTCTTGTTAGGTATGGTACGAACTATAAATATTTTCTTAATTATATTACATCGCCTTATAATAATGGGTTTCTATCAGCAATTTTCAGAAGCCCAAGACCTCACAATGCGAATCTGATAAAAAATAAGGAAAGCATTTGACTGGCAGTCGCTTAATAAATATCACCGTGTTATGAGCAAGCGCAAGGATGGAAACGATCTGCATGCATCTGAAAGAACAAGGGACATAGCACATTGAACATTGCAAAGCAGCTCCCAATCATCAAACCCAGAAAATAATACACAAAGCTACATCTAATGAGACAAACGTAAAAATTACCGACCGACATTCCTAACCCTGCGTGACCCTATCCAATTACCTCAAATAATAACGCACAGTAATTTACAAAATGACATTCCGACCGATACGTGTTATTTGTGGACAGAATTACCAAGCAATTTGCCTCAGGCTAAGATGAGGACTAGTTTCTGTGGACTAATGAGGGGAGGAAGCCTTTTGAGCTTAAGGCTACTGTCTCCAGACCGTGAGATGAAGTTTTTTGATGATATTTTATTGTAAGGATTAAGTGGTCAATGGCAGAGCAGGTGTCTAAACCCAAAGAAGGTTTAAGCAGAATATTCAATTTAAATTGCATAGGTTGAATGATTGAGGAGTGAGTCCACGGACCTCTCAGATTGAATATCAAGATTATTTCAATTACAAATATTTAAACACATGATAATACTCCTAGCTAAATGAAGATTGAAGAATGATGAGACTTTCGAGCATGCCAAAATATAGTGTTTGTGAAAAGGTTTTAGTAAAATATAGGTAGATATGCTATATAATTATATCTTTAGCATATCATTCGTGGATTTTGACGGGTAGTCAGAAGCCCGAAAGTCGGACAACCAGTCTTATCAAGGTCAGATAAGCAGTCACTCCATGTAAAATACCATGGTATTCAGCTGCGTCCGGTTAGACTGGAAGCCGACCCCAACATAGTTGGAAAAAGGCTAGGCAATATTAATATGGTGATGCTATATAATCATATCATCTATGAGACACTGAGTAACGAGGTAAACTTTGCCTGGCAATTAAAGTTTACCTAATAAAGGCAAAGTTCAAAAGATATGCAAAGTCATGCTAATTATCTTGATCAGGGTTCACGTCTAATCGTTTGTAATGTTATTTCTAATGCTCTAATCTGCCGTGTCATATATTATTAACTGTTTCATAATCCCGGTATTCCGCGAACCCGGTAATCCGGAGAGTCCGATTTACGAACTACAGCGGATGCCACTGAAGTGCCAATTTCAAATACTGACTAAGTACGTCTTATTAGTTATTCAAGAAATAAATAAACCTTTCACATGCTCTCTTCAATCATTCGCAGACTTCACATCAAATTTGAATAGAAAGGATAAGAGAAGTGTAATATACATTTTACTTAGCTCTGGCTTTTTCTTTTCATAGGGAACTGGAATTATAAGCATCAGAGTTAGCAAGCTGACGTGGCAGTGGGCCGGCTATATTGTCTTCGATGGTCGATGGCCATAAGAGCAGACTAGTCTCCAAGTAAAATCAAATTTTCTAGCGTAGCTTGGGTCGCCCCCAAGTCAAGTAGATTGACAAACTTAAAAAGATAGCCTGATCAGACTGCATGTGGAAAGTGTAGAACCGAATGTTGTGGCTCAATTTGGTAGAGGCCTATGTCCAACAGAAACTAAAGCACAATTTATTTATAGTATCTGAAAAAAATTGTGGTTAGATCGTGGTTTTAAAGAGTGACTATATAGTTCCTTATAGAAAAACAAAAACTATCAGTATTAAAAGAGTCCCAGCTTCACAGACAAAACCAAATGAACCAACTAGTATGTGTAACTTAAATACATAACCATTTCACCACCACGACAGTTACACATAACAGAGGTATAATTTAGCGAGCGGTCTTTTTGCTCAAAGGGGTAATTTTGCATGTCATTATGTAGGTACAGAAAGCGTCGTATGCGTATTGGTCGACGTTGGAAGGCGGCGCGGGCGCAGCTATGGCGGCTGAGTTAATTGACTCTTTGATGTGGCATGTTTATTTAAATTGCTGGTATTTGGTGGCACGTTGATGGTAAATGGTGGCTATGATGAGGTGGTAGATTGGTCTCTATTGCACAAGAAAAACTGTGTCTACGGTGTTACTACATCTAGGCATTTATTTCTTGTTATGGGTAAACGTAGTACTTGCAAACGCTAAGTGTACTTTGGTACTTTAATTACCTACTTCAGCTATTATTCTAGGCTGATTTTTCAATCGACAGATAATTTTTATTCGTGGAATAAAATTGACGTCTGACAGTTTTTGTATGCAAGAAAATGTCAAAAATTCAAAATTATTCCGCCGATAAAGTTATCTGGCGTTGGAAAAATCAGCCCGTCGCTTTTTGGACATTGAATGAAAAAGTGACGACAAAACTGACACATAAATAGGGCTAGTCTTTCTAGTCCCATTCATACGATATTTCTTGCAGGTTGGATTACTTCAAGTTCAGTTAGTTAGTTTTCGGTAATTTACAAATACTATTTACAGTGCTCCTCTCCGTATCTGAAGTAAATAAGTACCAACCTAGGTTATTACCTAGGTTAGACCTACCTATTGGTAGGTAATACAGAGACCGGTACACTTTTTGGACACTGAAAACGTCTCTTTCAAATAATGACGGTTTCTATAATTGGGTTCAAAATAATGTAGATACCTATTACCTATTATTCATCACTAAAAACCTACATAAACCAGAAAACTGTTTATTTACACTCGCTATCTATAATAGTCTCTATGTACATTTGCAACGCCATCTAGTAGGGAGTAGCAACATATCTCTACTTCACTCCATCAACAAGGTCTGCCTGACACAGTGATACGGTACGATTATTTATTTATTTTTGTGGTCGGTAAAAATAAATAAATAATTGAATAGTTCACGGTACGTATTTCGTTACTGGGTATGCCACCCGCAGTGCTATTCTGTAAAAAATCTCCCCGTTAAAACTTAGGTGAAGACGTGAGCGTGAGTGCTGTCACCTGTCATCATCCCGTATTAGACTCATGCTCACCTCACCTTAGTTTTCACGGGAAGATTTTTACAGAATAACGCAGCTGACTTGTGTTCTTGTTGACTGGAATACAATTTCTTAACTGTGAACAATGCTAGTTTTACTATTAACCGCTAGATGGTAGAAGTGTGAGAACAGTCTAGTAAATTTTGAAATTGATAAGAGATGGCGTTGATTTAAATTGTGTTATTTTAACATACGCATTTTTTACAGTTATATTTTTTCAGTTAAGTATATATACTAGTTCTAAAAAAAAATGTGTTTGTAAATGCTATTATACCTATTAACTAGGAACATCGCATTAACTAGCTATCTAGGTGCACTAAATGCATAATATCATGACTCATGGGGCGATTAGCTGCTATTTTGTAGTAGCAGTAAACCGTTGATAAATACTCAAATAATTATCAATCAAAACGGGAATTATCAAAACTACTTCACAACCAAATTTCATATTTCTTGAAGCCTGAAAGTAGGAGGAATAACGATTCTCACCAACAGCAATGTCTTGAGGCGTTCTAGTTTCTCACTCCGGAGAACACACGAACACTTGATAACAATGTCGACTCTACTCCCAAAAGACCCACAACTATTGTATTGAAAGATAAAACAATGAAACTTTCCTCCCAGCGGATGACTTCGCTGGGAAATTGATTATTTCTTACCTAGCCAAGTTTTTCTAGATTTCAATCTATTTTTTGAAGAAAGATAAAGTGAAATACTGGGTTCGGGGTAGTGAATAGGTTGTTTAAAGACAAACCGACAAATTCATGAAAAAAAAAAAAACAGTGGCACTCCGGCAGTGCCGACAGAAATGAAAACAAAACACAAACAGAATACTTTGCCATCAATCACTGACATATCGGATTTACATTAAATAATAATATAATAATAATAATTTATTTCAGATTTCTCCATATAAATTGTTAGTAACACGAGAATACTTAAGAGCTAATGTTAGTAAACCAAACAAATATAATAAAACATAAATAAAAAATAAAAAAAAAAATTAAAACCGAGTACATCCCAAGGACAGCCGAACACATCAGAAGCGGGTATTTTTTGAGTCGTCTTATAAACAAAACACGCATGGTGTCGCTTACGGTAATAGTGGCCTGAGTTCAAAAGATTTTTCCCATCTCAAAAAATTCCCTACGCACCTAAAAAAGTTTTCACTTCAAAAATTGTATCTGGGAATTCAGGTTCAGCTACTAGTTCTTGAACTACTACGTAAGTTAGTAATAACAGTCTATTATTGTGCCACTGCAGGGCAAATGCCTCTTCTCATGCAGAGAAGGCACCGTTGATCACCACTCATGCTCAAGACGGGTTGGCTAAACTTCTGTTAACATATGAATATTTTCACATTATTTTATCTATAGTCCGACTTTTCTATTCTATTTTTAATAAATGGCAAGCAAAGCCGATGTCGACTATTCTGCCAATGTCTAAAGTGTGCTGAAAAAACAAGTGTGTGAAAGAGAAAAGAAAAAAAAAGAAAGAAAAATGTTTCAAGCAAATCAAATTATTTGATAGATCCAGTTGATACAATGTAGATCTTGCTGGGTTAGTACAGGAAGTCCGACTTTTAATTAGCTGCAATAAAATGACACTTCTTACTGTCATTTCGTTAAAAAATGTTGTCACACACTCTCCACTAGTGATGTGATTTTAACGCAATAATAATAATAATAATAAGAAATTTATTTCAGACGTAGTCCATATACTGTTAGTAACACAAAAACCTTATAAAACTATTGTTAGTACATACAAAAACAAAGCCACAGAAGGACATAAACATAAAAATAAAAATCATCAATGAAACATCGTTTTAATTTAGATAATTATTATTTGAAATTGACCAATTTTGTTTTAACCGTGAACAATCAAATATTCTTTGTATTGATCGGATAAAAATAATTTGTTGTAGTTTAAAATCTGCGTAAAGATAATTTTGTTAAAATTTATCTCTAAAACCACTATATGAATCTAAGAAATCATTTTTTTCAATAAATTAAGGTTTTCATTAGGAATAACGTTTACTATACAGGGTTATTTGCAAAACACAAAAAACCTCAAAAATAAGAATATGTCGTGGATAAGTGGCAACACAGTACAGCGAACAGCGCCATCTAACAATTTGTTTGGTAAACGAAGAATCATGTGATCGGAAACGCAAGCGAGCCCTACCGCTTGGACACGATCGTCGGTAGAGGGGATGCAGCGAGGACTGGTGGAGAGACCGAGTGTTGCGACAGTCTACAGTGGACAGTCGTCGAGCTCGGACAGTCTCGGCAAACGCTCAATACCAACGCACGTGTTTGTTTCCGACGCACGTGTGCGTTTCGGTTGTTAATAGCTAGTTTATTAAAGTTACTGTAAATTCAAATAATCTTTTCGTTCGAGTACCCACTGCAGTGCCCACACCTATCTAAACTATGTCGGATCGTGAAGAAGACCCGATGTATCGCATCTCGGCCACCCGCTGATGCGACATCAGAACTGGGATACACTCGAGCTGAAAAAACTATGGAGAATTGAGCGTTGACGTCACGGTGCGATATTTCTTTGACTGGATTTCACCTGGATAAGGACATGGAGTGACTTTGAGAATCGAGCCAAGCAGCCTCGCAGCCGTCAGTGAAACCCTTCGTGTGCTGAGAAACACGAGCAGTGGCAGCTAAGCTGATGGTAGACAACGTGCTGGAAGTAGTGAAGGGCGAGTGGATGTCGTTTATCTGCCCTCAGGCACGTTACAAAATAAAGGTGAGCTGTATTGTTTTGTTTACGATTCTGGTGCTGAATGCTCGTTAGTAAAAGCGAGTTGTGCAGCCAAATTGTTGTGTTGACGGGCATGGGTCAAACGCGTGTATTCAGCACAGAACAAATCATGTGTAGCGTTGCGATTAGCTAGCAACAACTTGAGGTTTTATTTTTCTACCCGACATTTACTTGCAAAGTAACATTATGATAGAACAAAGGCAGCTATAACAACATTGGCGATTTAGTGTTATTAGAAAATGAGTAGCAAAATCAGATACTAAGTTCAGATCATCAGAATTAGATCGGAAGTTCAGAGGTCCACTTACGGTAGTTGATGTTTTGGACGGTGACCCCATACGTTAAAAGCTTTAAATTCTAACCGTACTTACAAGTATGCTCACGGTCGCATACGAAAGATGCCTCTAAGTAGTGTTCCTAACGATTTAAACATAGAAGACGGTGATGAGAGTTCTTCCACCGAGTAGTTAGAGCACATACCATGGTTAGGTCGCACTGTACGCACTTGTCTGTAGTCGAAACAGGAACTCGCTTGTGAGTTGTTCAGGGAGCGATGGGCAGCTGTTGGTGCAGCGGGGACCGGGGTCTCAATGGAGACTATTGTTGTGTTGGTCTTGTGTGTGACCTGGGAGTGACCTGGGAGTTGTGGACTCTATGTAAAGTGAAGTATGTTGATCGTATCACTTGAGGTGATGACGATATGGGTGGCATGAGTGTCACTAGCTGCTGCGGCAGCAGGGCCATGAGCGTTAGTAGGTAATAATTGGGGTTTCCAGATCAAAGAAGATCTGGAAACCCGCAATTATTACCATTGGGGTTTCTAGATCAAAGAAGATCTGGAAACCCGCAATTTTCCCCTCATTCATCATTTCATTCATTCAGCACATTAGAAAGATCTGGAAAGCCGCTATTTTCACCAATTTTATATTATTCACTATTTAATTGAAAATAACTTTGAAACTGATTTAAATAAAAGGAATTTCATCTTCCGGTAGAATCTGGTAGCATATAACGTCTTCTGAATCAGGTATCACTAATTCACGCATTGTGCTCCTCATTGACGATGTGCCGGTGACCCGACACTTTGCTGAACCCGCTTTCAATTTTTCAGGACCAATCTGCATATCGTTAACTCGGGAGAATATTAGCTTTCTATTACCGCTTTTAAAGACAAGTTTTTGAATGTTTTCCGAATATGCAGCATGCATGTTTTGACAGAATAAATCTTCTTGTGTTGTTTCTCTGACTTGAGGTTTTGATGAATCTGCGCTCGATTTTTTATGAGCGGGCTGCATATCACGGACAAATATAGCCTCACCATTAGCGTTCTGAATAATAATTTTACAAATGCCTTCAGAAGTATATTTTACTGAATCTTGCATTGTAGCTAATAAAATTTATTTTTAAATTTGTTTAATTTAGTCTGTGATCCAACCTTTTAACTACAATTTCAGGAATCGAATGTCGCATACTCACTTCCTAGTTCTTGATACGGTTAATTATAAATGTATAATGACATCGCACAGGTGTTACCGGCAATTTATAACGATTAACATTGGGGGATTAGTAGGGATAGGAAACAGTTAACTATTACTAATTGTGAAAAATTAAACAAGTAAGTATTTATTTCAAAAATTTATTATCTATACACCATTTATTTAAACATATTACATTTTTTAAAGCACATATTGTATCATGATAAATACAACTATACACATCATGAGAATGTTCATATTTATTGTACAAGCTTAATAAATTAGGACAACCTTCATCTTCTAAATTATGAATATTATTATTATTTAAAATTTTTCTTAACCACAACACTTTTTCTAAACCTTTGGTATAAACACTTTTATTTCTTAAAATATCTACAATCAAATTCTGATGATTTGAATAAGGCACAAATCCGTCTTTCCAGTATATCTTTCTATTACGTTCAATCCAACTGACTTGCCGTTTTTCTGATTTCGTCAAATCGTAAAATGGAAATGGTGGCTTAATTAAAAACACGTGAATTTTTTTATTCCATAATACAGCAATTTCTTTAATGATAAATTCATTTGTTTCTGTTTTAAAACCTTGAACATCTACAATGGCAGTCATGACAACCTGCGCACAATGTTGCTGAGAGGTTTGTATTCCACAAGTCGATCGTTTATAATCAAACAATATGCAGTTGTTTTATCTGGTATTGCTGTAGAACATTCAATCTCCAACCTCACGTCCACTGGACCTGTTTTTAGGCTATCGTTTTGTCTTGAGCAGTCCAAGATAAAGAGAGGGGCTTTTTCTTTGAACTCCTTTAGGTCAAGCAACGGGTCTACTGGACAGTTGTAATACGACTGACGAAATTTCACAAACATTTCATATAATATACTATATTTGTTCTCAGAAAACTTTAAACCTAAAGGTTCGTAGGGATAATATTGTGAATTCAAAAAGAGCGTAACGTTTGTTACTTCACAATGATCGAATACTGAACTGTCTCTAGTTTGATTATTTTTTCGATTAGTTTGTAAACAAAAAATTACATATCGGGGTTTTTCTAATTGTGAAGCAGTTTTAACTGACCAAGAATGCTTTGTGGTTTGGGGTAGTAACGGATACTCATATAAATCCCAGTTTCTAAACGCTATCTGAATAGGTTTATCTCTTTCTAAATGTTTTAAAAGTGTCAGTCGTTCTCGGTCTGATACTTTTATGTGTGGCACCCTCCACTGAACTCTCTCTATGTCTATTTGAAAATGAGCAATATCATCAGTAAGGATAACGCTATTTAAGTTAGTGTTACTTCTGTTCAATATAAGTTCATGTTTGCAATTTATCACTATTTTATTGTAATCCTCTGCAAACCCTAAAACTTTATTTAATGGTATCACAGCACTAAAATTTCCATCACTTTGAAATCCCTGCAAACTCCAACCCCATAGGGCAGCAACTTTATTTTCTGCTTCATTTAATGAGATGTATGATTTTATTGTTGACGTTATTCCAGAATTTTTTATACGGTCTATTTCAATACCATTCATTTCGTATCTGATGTCTTGAAACAAAGACATAACAGGGTTATTAGTGAACGTAACAGTTTTCTTGATTGGTTTCCCATCTTTCCCGAAAAACTTCGCTTGTCCTTCGACGTAAATTGAACTGGCTGATGGTAGGACGTATATGTCTTGCTGGTGGATGGGAATTCTGATTTCATCGTTTTCTCTAAAGCTGCTATTGTAGGGATTGTATGAATGGATTTCGTAACTTTCGATCGAAGTGTCGAAGTGCGGTAATTCAGTAATCTGTAGTATATTCATACTTTAAACCCTAGGGCCTTAAGAAAATCTTTATTTACTTTAGTCAATTTCTTAACTGTTTTCTTACGTCTTTGCACCTTAGCAATCGCAGAAGAACTAAGATGTTTTTCAATCGCTGGGGTATTTTTATAATAAACTATCATTTTGTTTTTCTTAAATGAAGACGTAACTGAACTTGTTCCTCCCCAAAGTTAATACAGTGACCAAATTGATCTACAATCTTAACAGATACCTGTGAAATTATATTTTTGTTTACTGGAAAGTAAATAACATTTTGTGGTATTTCAATGCACTGATGACCTGGAGTAGTATCAGACACAAATTCATGAATAAAATGAGTTGGTAATCCGTTGCAGTACGAACCGTGAACAAGATCACATTCGATTCTGATTACAGACAGACCTCTGTTAGTAACGGGGATACTTGGTCTTGATTTTAATACTGAAAAGTATATCAAACCGCACTCGTATTGATCTGCCAACTGCAGTGGTGGTTGAAAGTATGAAACCAGTTCCGATTTATTTCCAGAGATGGTAACCGTAGCAGACATGCTTCTATACTGGCCTCTTTCGGAAGATCCTGTTTATTATATTCCTTCACTACACCAAAAATTCTTCAAAAAGTTTAAACATAGATGTCCACAATTAAAAGGGTGATCACGCTGAATATTATCATAATTATAGTGAATTTTGGACCCCAAGTATTTTATAAATTCTTTTGGAGGCTTAAGATTGCCGTAACTATCAAAATACTCGATATAATCGTTGTATTTGGCATAGGCTACCCAATGAGAACCAGGATTTTTAGAGCTATCCAAATTTATAACTCCACATTCTTTTTTAAAAGGGTGTTTAGGGAGCTTATCTCTCATAAAGACACCTCTGAAATAGGGAATGTTATTTCCATACTTCAAAATGTCTAAATTAGTCAAGGCTCGTTTGGGTAGCCGATATCTTAGTTTTTTTCTTTTGATACAAAAATTCCGAGCCCATCTTTATGTGGTTTAAGGTGTAGTCCTTTTCCGATACAGAGAGCTTCCATCTTTTCATTGTGTCTCTTCGATTCAGTCCATAACTTTTTAGCCATCTTGAATTCATTAATGGTTTTAGCAATACCAGCTGCACCCCCTGCTAAAGCCCCTACCGCTGATAATCCCGCAAAAATCGGAATCAAAGGCAATACTCCACCAGTTTTTGGTATAGGAATAACACGAGGAAGTTTAATGGATGTATCATCAGCTAATTCTCTGGCAGCGGCCATTGCTAATTTTATTGCCACTTTCTTGCATTTTGGTTTTAATTTTTTAATATGTCTCTTCGTTTTGCTAATAACATTTTTAAATTTGTTTTTTAATCCTTTTCCAGGTTTAATTTTAGGAGAACACTTTTTGCTATCTTGTTTTAGGCCAAAACCAGTTTTAATTTTTGTTGACATAGCGCTGGTTACTAAGCGCGCTGCTAGTTTTTCCCCTACACTAGCATCTGAGGCAAGTGCTCGCTCTTTAGCCATATTTAACAAAACTAAATCTGCCTTGTGGCGATCTTTTAAGTTTGAAGACTTATGATAGGCAATGTCGTGTTGTTTGCAATATTCGTCTAATTTATTAACACCTTTATCTCCACGTGTAAGTCTTTTAATTAATTTAGTGCCAGGCCCACAATAATTGTATCCTGGTAAATGTAATTCAAATGGTAAATGATTTATAATCCAATTGAGAAGACTACTCTCTTCAATACACATCATAAGACTGATCCATTTTGGACAGAATACTTAATAAATATTCGATTTATCAATCCAACTGTTTTCAGAAGAAGGCAAACCTAACCATTTTACTAAAACTCTATCTCCTTTTCTTTTAAGAACTTTCTCAACAAGATATAAATTAGGATTTTTCGTCTTTTGAAGCTCTTGTACATAAAATGCACCTAAAATGGGTTGACCTCTGATTGTATCTTCTATTAAATAGGTGATAGGATTTGTATTTTGTATCATTCGAATTTTAAATATTTCTGTAGACCAGTTGGGAGTGTAACCTTTTTCAAATGTTCCTTTGTACTTACTGATACGCACATAATCACCAATTTTATATTTTCTTCTAATATTATGATTTTTCACCAACCTTGAATACCTTTCTAATATATGTTTTTTATTAATGTTATCCACATTAGCGGGAACTTCATCAATTGTCCGATGATAAGTGTGATTGTATTTGTTAATAACATTATTAAGCGTGTTGTCTATCCAATTGTAGCTGCCTCTTAAACTAAATTCCTTATAGACTTTCGATTTCAATGTCCTGATAAATCGCTCAACTATTGAAGCCTTTTTTGTTGAGAACGTTGAATAATGATTAATGTGATAAGTTTCCATAAGCTTTTGAAATTCATTATTGTAAAATTCTGTTCCTTTATCCGTTTGTAGATTTTTAGGAACACGCCCCTTATTCAATAATTTCTTAAAAGAGTTACATACATCATCTTTGGTTTTACTTTTTAGAGGAAAAGTCCAAGCATATTTTGAGAATGTGTCAATAACAGCAAGAATAAATCTGTAATTTTTATTTTGCTTTGAAATTGATTGCATATCGATTAAGTCTGCTTGCCACAGGTCATCTATATCTTTCATGATAACACATCTACGTGGAAAGTTCAACCTCGCATTTTTATGAATTTCGTTAACCACGTCGGTTTTGCTCATGTTTACAATTCAGTACATACGTTTGTTTTGAATCCGTCTACAATACTGAATGAAAATTTTATGGTGCTGAGTATTTATTCTTTAATTATGCCAGCTTCTTTCAATTCTTCAACGATCGACAAAATTTCATTATCATGATTTGTGTTGCCAGCATCTCTGGAAGCAAGTAATAGTTTCAATCTCTCAACGAGTTCGTTAGGGTCATCCCAATATACCAAGTCAGTGTTATTTTTGTATTTTTTTAGAGTTGGTAAGCTTCCTCCAGTGTGAAAATTTTCATTTACTGATTCAGAAAATAATGGTTTGATTACGTCACGATATTTTATTCCCTTATCACCTCTTATTTGCCCTCCAGGATTAAAATCTCTCTTATGAGCATTTGTATAATGCAGCATGTCTTTGTAGACAAGTCTATCTTTGCTCGATATTAATTTTAAATCAGGTTTTCTTCGAAGTAAAAGTTCCTTCAATCCGGGGGTAAAATTATAGGATTTGTCACCAACTTTAATTAAAATGACACTGTCGTCATTCAAACTATCGATTTTAGAAAATGAGACTATAGAATTACCCATTAGCAATGTTTTATTTACACTTCTTATTCCAAACGGTATATTTACACCGTCATAAATATCATGGATATCACGACCCTCTAGCGAAATTTCTAAATCATCCAGTATTTGTTTTTTAGGAGACTTTTTAAGTATTTGTGCAGACTTCACTTTTGGATCGTAGCAGTCTTCAAACTTTGTAGATGAACTAGTATCCATGTCATCCAATTCAATGTCGTCAGAATTTGGGAGTGGTGTATTTTGTGAATGCTTTATTTTTTCCATTGATATTTTCGAATCGACTAGTGCGTTAAGGGGTTCCGTGACGGTTTTTAGCATTTTATCAAGTGACAAGTTCATAGAGTGTTCCTGGTTCTTCATTTGTTTTATTTTAGTCTTTATGGATTCCACAGACTTCATTAATTCTACTTTAATATTCTTTTCCATGTCGTATTGTGACAAGTGTATTCAGCCAAAGAAAATATACTACTAAGTTATATTTGTCTGTTATTGGTTTATATAATTACACATTATTTGCTTAAAATTTAAAAAAGCTGTCTAAATTCTGCCTGTACCTTCCATTGCTTAAAGACGAGTCTTTGCAAATACTAACAAAGTTATATGGCTCTCTCCAAACTGTATTACAAATCTTCTTGAATTGATTCCAGGACATATCAGAACTAACATGCTCTTCATAAATATGTTTCAAGTTAACATCGTCTTGCTTAAATATTATGAGAAAGTTTGCATTATCACGCAGCAACTGTTTCGGAACTTTTGAGTATGTTTGACATAAATAAAAGCAATCAATATGTTTATGTCTACCCATAGAGAAGTAATTACGAATGTTTATTTGATTTTCACATGCCACATCATCGAAAATAAATACTGAATTAGTTAGTGCTTCATCTGGGGCTATGACTTCTTTATTATCAGTAAATTCATGAAACTTAACTTGATGCACTCTCTTTATAACTTCTCGTAAGAAGTTGTATTTTGGTTGAAAGTTAGTTTTCGAATACAGGTAAAGATTTTGAAATTTTAGACCATTCTCATGTAACAATAAACTAAGCACGACGTTTGTTTTTCCACAATTCGAGGGACCACATATAATACAACGAATCGTATTCGGTAACAGAATGCTATGCCTAATGTGGTTATCAGAGTCACCAAGATTTATATGATTAACATTAAGTGATGTGTGTTGTTTGATCAACTTCATTTTGACTATTAATTCAATTTCACCCAAACATAGATATATAAAGCATAAGTATAATAAAAACAAATGATTTAGATTGCTTTAAAGTTGTCATGTCAAATGTAAAGCGAAATGTATACCTACTTAAAGTGCTTAACCATTTTATGTTTATGTCTGCTGTAAATAATAATTAATTAGTATGGTATTTATATTCGTGCTCAGTGATCATATAGATTATTAAAATGAAGAAGACTGTAAGGTCATAACAAGAAAAAAACATGCATCAGTTATAAATAATATTTTATTTCGATATTACAAATATAAAAACAACAATCAACACTACCACTCACTAAATTAATAATGTATGGTATACTTATACTAATTATAAACAAAGGTTACAATAATATTACAATTTATTTACATAAACATTTTTGTATTTCTTTATTTTGACGCCAATTAGTTCTCAAAATAAAGTTTCATAGTGACCCAAAGGTAAAGTTTCAATAAGGTTCGTGAGTATTTGTCTCATAACATCATTTCTATTCAATACTACTTTATGAATTTATTTAGAGTTACAGTACATGCTTGAGTGATTTAATTATATTCATTTTATATTTGAAATTGACATTATTTGTTAAAGCTTTACTATAGTGAGATAATTTTAATCTTGAAAAAATTATTTTTAAAATATGGTTTCACAGTGACCCCATGGTAAAGTTTCTGTTTGGTTCGCAAGTATCTGCCTCTTATCATCATTTTTATTCAATACTACTTTATGAATTTGTTGAGAGTACAGTACATGATTGTTTGATTTAATTATATTTATTTTACATTTAAAACTTGTATCACTTGTTAAAGCTCTGTTGTAATGGCATAGTTTTAATCGATTAGTTACAGCTTTCGATATTCCTTTTGCTTTTGTAATGCAAGTTTTTAGGCTGTTTATGCAATAAAGCTTAGCTCTCAACCCTACAAATTCACTTATGATTTCACCTCCACATTCATCTTTAAATAGTCCTGGAATTTTTGCATTTACTCTCGGTATATTGTAGCAATTATTAGTCTCAAAATTACTTGTGTCGAATTGTCCAACTTCATTTTTTATGTCCTCATAAAAATCTTCAGTGCTGATAAAATAAAGAAGGCTGTCTGTGTCTGTATAACACAGCCTTGCCTGAGTTTTATATTTGTTTTTAATATAATTGTAGTGAAATTTATATAAATGTTGTTTGGCATATTCTAGGACTGAAAACCCGATATAGATAGGTCGGTCTAGAATAATTTTTTCAGGACTCAATTGAATAGCGACAAAATTTTCAGAAAAAATCTTAATACTTTTAAAATTTGGTTTCGCTATTAACTTTTCCGCACTGAGGTGCTTATTTGTTTTGTTATAATAATCGTCCCAATTGGTCACTAATTTTACATTAACCTGTTTGCGTCGATTTTCAATAGTTTTGCCAAATATAGCATTGTTAAGGAGTTTAAAAAAATCTTTTTCAAATACGGTTGTTGAAGCTTGGCGTAAGCTTGTGTTTAGGTCAATATATTTTTGTAAAAAGTTTTCCTGTCTAAAAGTTAAGATACGGTGAATTTTCTTCAAAATAAGTCCATTCAGTAAGCATTCTTTTAAGTGAACGTAGTGTATTACATAGTTGAATTTGTCATATAAATTAGCAATTAATTTAGGTGTTTTGCCTCCAGGAGGTTTGAACTTCTCTGCAGCAAACGGTAAATCACTGTGCTTATTATGTAAATTCTCGGGATAGGCTAAATCTACTTCTAAAATATATCCATATTCAGAATCATCCGAAATTGATAGTACGTTTATAGTATTTATTTCATCGATTGATAAAAAGCGGAATTCTGAAATAGGCATTTTTTTTGTCATCGCATAACCGTATAAATTATTACAGTCAAGATAAATTAAATATGTTGACCTTTGAGAAGCATCGTAACTAGGTAAATATTTATTATTTGCTTTAGCGTAGCGAAGAGAACATTGTGCCAAACCTCCACGAATGCCCTTCTCCAGGAACTCGTATATTTCCACATCATTAATTAATTCTAATTTAATACCGGTATACAATAACATCGCATCCCAGCTTAAACTAGGTGCAGTAATATAGTAGGCCGGATCAAGCTGATAATGATGCAAACAAGTTTGTCTAAATTTTTCAAAAACGTCAGAAAGTAGTAACACGTCGGTTTTTAAATATAAATCTGTATATTCTCCAAGCGATTTTATATTAAATGTTTGCCATATATATTGAGCGTGATTATACTCATCATCGCTAATATGTACGCATGTCAAACTATTGTAAAAACAATATTTAGGTGGTAGTCGATTCTCATTATATTTTGAGATTGCATCCATGTAATCATAGGGGTATATTCCTTTTCGTCGTAGTAGTTTTAACTTATTACAATTAACATCTGAAAATTCTTTTGACAAATTAACAAAATCAGATTCAGACAAATTGTTGACTAATATGTTTAAGCTTGAATTAAGAAATTGAAATGAGTCTATAAACTTAACTTGAATAGGCCTTGAACTGTTCTTTCTGTGGAATAATTTCGTGATAGACATATATTTTTCTTTGGTTTTAGGTATAATTTTAAAAGCACCTTCATATTTTGCTAATTCTGTAATAAATAGGTGAGAATCATAACCAGCTAGGTTATGGAAAATAACAGGCACAAACGGGCAAACTCTAAACATTAAATTACAATGGGAGTGTGCGGCGCCTCGGTACTGAGATGTAATATGATCATGATCCATTACTTTGTCATCAAAGAGCAGATCGTTACAGATATGACATTTTGTAGCATTTTTGTAATCGTTTTTTTGGTCTGTGGTTAAAGGGGCCACAGGCATTTTACTCGATAAGATGCTGTTAATGTTATCTACATCATTTAGTAAATATTTTATAAATACTTCCACACAGTCGGGCCCTCTATATGTTACATATTTATTTAGCTCCGAATTATGTGAACAGCAAATATAGTATCCAAAACATGAAGGTTCGTGAACCTTATATGTTCGGGTATTTTCAGTTTTACTTATGTTGCAGTTTAGCAAAATACTCTCAAAGTCTGCATAAATAACAAAATTAATTTTTTGTTTTCTTTCAAAGTTTTTAAACTGAAGAATGCTATTTTTTTCAGGTAATACTGTTAATATATTAGGACATGTAGTATGGGCACTATATTTTGTGGCACTCGAGAAAACTTGTAAACACGTCTCACATAGATACATTTTACCTTTATGTTTACTTATTTGACGTCTAACTAATCTGAACAGATTTTTTATTAAACAATAATGTCCATTGCCTTTTCGTTCAATATATAATAAATTTACATGGTGTGTCTTTCTTAAATTTGTCACATATAAGGGACCAGTGACTGCGTTTTTATCATCCAATCCATATACGTTTATACTTATAGTAGGATTTATCTTTTCGAAGTTTTTAATATCATTATACGATGGAGGAAATGATAGACCATTTATATTTAAGACTGATGAAAAAATTGGGTAGGAACTTGTTCTGCAAACATTACATTTTGCTGGATATAATGCTGCAACAACACACCACAAAAAACAATAGTTATCATGGTTTTTTATATTTAAGCAACTTCTCGTTTTTTGTATAAAATGCGGCAAATCTATGTAAGTACCGCCTTTTAAAGGAGAATATTTGTTTATATTAATTTCCAGGTGACTTATACAGAAACAGGACCAACCAGATTCACGGTGTTGGAATTCTGAGAGTTTCCTCTCAAATGTGTTTATTGTATTCAAATAAAATTCATGTATATCAGTATTTTTGTATATAATGTTAAATTTTGTGTTAAATGACTTAAGCTGTTGCTCACCAGATTTTGGGAGAATAAAGTAAGCATAAAGCTCGAAGTTTAATTTAACACAATTATGTTTATTTAGACAAGCATTAATTAGTTTTATGACTTGATGCTGATTATCCATTAGGAATTCCTCAGGTGTAAGGTACTCCATCGATGGATTCAGTTTGTAACTTATTATTCTCATTCTAAAAGCCGTAGCAATAATATCAATATTTTCATATTTGGTTTTTATTATGCAATTAGATTTGTGTAAATTCGTTCTCACATGATAGTGATATTCATTTTTCGGTATTTCAATATGACATTTTTCACAATTCATTATATCATTATAATTTGTTATTTTTCCAGGAATTGGTGAAACTGTAAGAAAACAAAACAATGAATTTTTAATTCTTGAATATATTTCTTTAATACATCATAATATAAACCTAAAAAGACATTAAAACAGAATACTAGTACATAAAAATCATTTCGTAATATTGAGATAATGATTAAAATTAAATGTCGTAAATAAGCAAGTAACTCATGGTGAAAAAATAGTATTTATAGTAATTAGATATTTGTAATGGAATACTAATATTTTAGTAATAGTTGCTAACAAATGTAGGTGGACACTTTACAAATTCTTTTCTAGTTGCCATAATAAAATTAGTCAGGTGCTGCCATGCATCTGTGTTTTCAGATGTTTGGTTTTTCACAGTAACTATTGCTTGGCGCCATCTGTTAATTGGTTGAACGTTTTTAATTTCATCGCACCGGTACACTTTTAAATCTATATAGTGCGTACCGGGCTTATGCTCGTACGTCTGGCGCGAATGACCGTTAGCAAGGCGCCGAGTTAAATACGAAGTTAATTGTATTGGAGCTTTACCGGGAACAGCGACATCTTCTTTCTCGTCATCTTCACTGTCAGTCCCGAAGAGGTCGTAAGCTGTAGCCTTCTTTGGTGGTATTGGCTTGAAGTACGGCTTCTTCGGAGCTGACCGCGACGTACTCGGGGCCGGACTTGCTCTCGATGGCGAATGTGATGCAGTCCGCGCTGCCGCCTCCGGCTCCTTCGTTTGAGTTGGCACCTGCTTCCTTTTCTTCGTCTTTTTCGCGACTGGAGGTTGCACTTCGTCGTCAGACGGGAAGAGAGTCTCTGCGTTCTCTAGCGACCTGAAATAATATAAAATTAATTTATTAATTATGCTATTTAATCAATTCATAAGCAGGATTCGAACCTGGAATCCTGGCTTTCCGTGCCAATACACTAGAATAGTGTATACATATGATACATTATTAGAATGAATATTAGAATAATTACATAGAATAGTGTATACAATCATACATTATAAGAATGAATATTAGAATAATTACATAGAAGATATCATTATGCCTTAATTTCCTGGGTATCGAACCCAATGTCTCATGCTCAATAGTCGAGATTACTAGCACTCGTCTAAGGAGTTCCCTGTTATAAGAATAGTTAAACAATAGAATTATTAATATATAAAATAATAATGCTACTTACATTTTAAATAGTGCAGCGAAGTTTTGATGTACGATGATGATGCCACTAGCTCTGGAAGAGGTGTTTTGTGGTTGAACTTCAGCAGCGGGACGCTTAAATAGTGATAAATCTACGTCATATTATCCCAAATTTGGGAAGACGCACGTGTATAGTAAATGCTGTGTCAGTTGTCTGCATCCAAATGCAGGTTTGTGATGCGATATTGTAAACAATATTATTTGACTTGCCTGTTGGTCTAGTGGTTAGTGGTCCTGACTGCTATGCTGGAGGTCGTGGGTTTGATTCCCACCCCAACCCCAAATGTTTGTGTGATGAATACGATCATTTGTCTGGGTGTAATTTATCATTTATCTATAATATATGTATGTATTTAGAAATATCTAAGTATGTTTATCAGTTGTCTAGTACTCATTAACATAAGCTCTGCTTAGCTTGGAACTAGACGGCATTGTGTGATAGGTAGTTGTGGAATATTATTATTATATTGTTCTTCTAATTCATTATTATTTTTATCAGACTGCGTCGAAATGTCGTATAGACTCACCGAATAGGTCCTTTGTAATAGGGGGGGCCCAATAATAAAACTGGCGAATAGTTGGTGAAATACACATCTGCCTAACTGGGAATTAACGGTGTGATGATATATCGATCAACCTTAATTTATGAACAAATAACAAATAAAATCATTACTTACCATTCTATTTGTGGCAAAATATAAGATACCTTAGCTTTAAAAATATCATAATAATAACAGGCGAAACCAAACGTTGCAATAGTATGTCGATATTGCTATATTGTTTTGATTCGTCTCCTTAAAAAGAATTCAGCTTACGGTGCAACTTTGATATACTATTAACATACCATGAGTTTGCTTGCTTAATCATCTGAGTAAAATGTATGAAAACGATAACCGTAAACATAAGGGCAGTAGTATTATTTTATCGATATATATTTACAATAAATAATAAAATGATAGGTGTCGTAATGTCTTACGTTTCCTATTTCACTATACCCTTTTTGGAAAAAAGATATGATATCTAACTTAAAAATGTGCGATTTTGAACTCTATCCATAAAATTAAATTAGGGTATATAAATAGAGAGAAAAATCATTTAAAATCTATTCGAATTCTACACTTGACTGTTACAACTGGCTTGATCGTGTATTATTGGTAAGTTTTAATATTATTCTTCCGTATTTTATCCAGCATTATTATCAGACAAGACAGTATAATCGATGTTTAATACATATAGGTCTGGTACATATTTTTTTCTATACAGCACTATGTTTCAATCGCAATTGTTGTTTTGAGATAGAATATCATGGGTTAACGAAATACTAATTTAGACTATTATTTTCCAGGTGTTTAACAAAGTCGAGACATAGAATTAAATATGTCACACTCACCATCCTACAGTCCTGTTTTAGAAAACATTAACCTACAATGTGATGTAAGTATCTAAGTAATCATCGATATTAGCAATTGAATTCATATTTATGATGCTTTTTAATAGCATAAAATTATTCATTGTTTCAGAATTTGATAGATTGCTCCGATCCAGTTCTTAATCCATTTTACTATGCTCAAGACCGAGAAAGCTGGGATGCCGAAGTGGCGGAAAAAGCGTGTGAAGAGAGTAGACAGCAAAAAATACAAGAGAAAAAAATAAAGAAGAAGAAAAAATCAAAACCTTTTAAAAACACATCTTTTATCACGCGTAAAGAGCCCGGACATATTCACCGAATTATAAAAATAATTGTACATGATGTGGAAGGCCGTCAGATGAATGAAATAGACAGTGACCCCGACAGTGCAAGCGTGAACATACAATATTTAGTCCGTAGTGATATTGATGACATAATGAGTGAAACCGAGTATTTAGTTGCTAAAATAGTTAAAAAATTAAGTTCAACTTCATGTACCTAATATTGATGTTTAAAATAGACGTATAATAGTTTTATTATTATTATTTGTTTTTCAAATGGTTACTTTATACTGTAAATATTCATTATAAATAAAAGTATTTAAAATAAAGTACCTTTTATTTCTACGTCATAACATTTAAACTAAATCGTGACTACACTGCATATATAAGGTAGCGCGATGGACAATGGCGAGTGCACTTCATTCTCGGTAGTCTGTCGTATCGGACATACTATACCGACCGACTGTTGCTCCAATTTCAGTGTCATTGAATTGTTGAATGAATGTAATGATAGATTATAATGTAGAAACATAATTACGAATGTTCAATAAAATAAATGTTTCATATTAAAATTTGTCATGATATCTATTACATTAAAATTGTTAAATAATAAAGACCACTCAATAGTCACGTCAGAATATTTTGCAAGTACTATTTAAAAGCAATGAATGATGGCTGTAATTAGGTGTTTCTGTATCTGAAATGATTTCAAAATGAATGGTAATAATTGCGGGTTTCCAGATCTTCTTTGATCTGGAAACCCCAATTATTACCTACTAGCGTTGTATGTGATCTAAATTGATATAGTTCCTGACCTGTCCCTGTTATTACTAAGGCTTAGAGGAATCTTTTGCTGTCGATGATTGCTATCGTTTTTACAAAATTAAGTAATGCGTTTCGATAACAATGTGTAAACAGAATTGGTAAACAGAATTGGCCAAGTGGAACATGTACTGCTGTTGGTTTGTTTTTGTGGTTACAGGTTAACACACACGGACGTGTACAAGCAGAATGGTAGTGTCGGAGAGCGCTGCACTCTGTGGATCTCCTGTATGAATAATCGCTGATCAAGGACGGTGTTTTCCGTGCAAGAAACTTCGCGATTTCTGCCAAGGAGGCAGTGACAGCGAGTGAATATCTGTACCATTAAGCCAGCTACAGATCTATTGTCTACCGAATCTGGTGAGTCGTTTTCATTTTGTTATGACTCGGGTACTGAGTGCTTCCCTTGTAAACAACAGCAAAAACAGTTACATTGAGAAGTAAAGCCCAGTCTAGTTTAAAATGCAATTTTTAAAGACTCTCACTATAGATTACGAATGATGCCAGTAGGTCATGTACCAGTCGGAGTAGATGGTGATCATAGTGGTGATGAGCAAGCCTAAGTAGTGGGAACCACACGAGTAGGGGTTCTCTATCGGCCGTAGTAAAAAGTGTGTAGTCACAGGGTGATGCACACGGATCCATGCGCTGGATGTGTGAGAGCAATGCGATTGCTAGTCGGCCGGAGAGCCGTGGCGTTAGAGTGGTTTGCTCGTGTGTGGGTTTCCACGTGTTTAAGGCTCTTAGTGAAAAAGATTATTGTTGTAATGTGGATAACGATGGTACATGGCTCTGGTTGGTGTTTTTTTTGGTCAGTAGGTTGACTTAGGTGCGTACTTACAAATACGCTCTATGACCGTGTTCGGAAGATGCCCGAGGGCCAAGTACCAATTGAGATTGTAGACGAAATGGATGATGAGCTGGCATCACTTTAGTTTGTGTACTCAGGTTCTCGGTTCATTAGGTCGGAGACCATACCAGAGTATCGTGAGTACGTGGTATACGCGGTAGCTCTGGGTAGTATGGTCGGGTCTAGCCTTGAAGCCAAGACCGTAGAGTCAAGGATGACTCGGCATTCCTGCGGGAAGTGCGCATGTGACAAATGTGTGGGACCATGAATGGGATACCTGAGGCTTTGTTTTCTTTGACTAACGTAGTGTGAAAACGTTGTACTTGGTCTCGGTAATCTCGAAACTAGATAGTTCAAATTCTTAGATTAGCCTAATTTTTTTATTTCTAATTTGAATGCTTATTGCAAATTGATACAACAGATTTTAAAGAGTCGAGTCCCTTTTAATGATTTCATCAGTCTTCATATGGGAGGTTGCGAAAAATGTCAGAAAATCAGAGTATTACTAACGAATTTAAGGAAAGTCAAGTAAAAGTCTTGTTGATGAAACAGTAGATTAAGTCGAGTGATAGTGGTAAATCTTAGGTCGGCTGGTCGGGACCGTACCAGTAGCCATTTCGTAGCCGTAGTCCGTTAGGAGTCGGTATCTGCGTTTAGTAGTCCGTGGATACGCGGTGCGCGGGTGTCTCTGGCGGAGGTCGGGTCTTGTAGAGACCATAGAGTCCGTGGGACTCGGAATTCAAAGGAATTCATAGAAACAAACGTGAGGTTTGTTGGGCTTGATGAAAAGCCACAGGCCACGAATAAGATTCCTGCTTTGTATTTTGTAATGCTCTAAGGATGTTTTATTGGCTTAGTTGATTGTTTACTTTGTGATCTTGAGATTTGGGAATCAAATAATGAGTAATGCTCTGAACTCTGCATTTTTTTTTTTAGTTTGTTCAAATTTTCATTGTGATTTTTTGCCTGTACCATATTTGGTCAGGAGTGACCGAGCTATGTGATACTTTGCGGTATGTTTGTTGACAGATTAACACACGAGAACGAGTGCAAGCAGGATGGCAGTTTCAGACCGCATCTGTTTTCGATGCGGCAACACCAGACATTTTGCTTCGAGATGTCCACGAAGCAATGATGAAGGCGCCAGTATGGCGAGGTGCTCAGGCGGTTCCGGGCCAGCGCCTGCAGCAGCGGCTAGTAGCGAGTGATACGGTTCAAGTTTACTTTGTCAGCAATCCGAGCAGTATACTGATGAATACTGGGTGAGTCACATCCATTTTATTACGATTCTGTCACTCTATCATCAAAGATTGTGTTGCGTCAAAGTGTATTGGCTTAGCTTAGTGACAACTGATGATGAGTTGACTGATATGAGATAGTAGACCACGTGACACAGGGTCTTAAAAAAATGCAATTACGATAACATTCGATTTGACTAAAGTAAAATTAGTCTCTAAGTTTGCTTTTAATGATTGTTTTAAAGGCGCTTGACTGAGCGAACCTAAGAATACTCTCATGATTTTGTGAGGAGGGTATCCGATCACCAAGTTACTCGAGAATTAGATGTCCTAGTTGAGGACAGTGGTAGAGAAACCACCTCTGATTAAGAATGGCTTGTACACTCAAACTCAAAGCTTAAGACCGCACCTCATGAGTAACATGTGGCAATGGGTCTATAAGAAATCGTTGGTGCGATTTCTGTCTGTGTTGGTGCACAGAGCGCTTCATGTGTTGTAGCACATATTGCGCTAGATATCTAAAGAGTCGTTGGTGCGATTCTTTTCTGTGTTGGTGCACAGAGCCCCTCATGTGTTGTAGCACTTGTGGCGGCAGATATCTAAAGAGTCGTTGGTGCGATTCTTTTCTGTGTTGGTGCACAGAGCCCCTCATGTGTTGTAGCACATGTGGCGGCAGATGTCTAAAGGGTCGTTGGTGCGATTCTTTTCTGTGTTGGTGCACAGAGCCCCTCATGTGTTGTAGCATATGTGGCGGCAGATGTCTAAAGAGTCGTTGGTGCGATTCTTTTCTGTGTTGGTGCACAGAGCCCCTCATGTGTTGTAGCACATGTGGCGGTAGATATGTAAAGAGTCGTTGGTGCGATTCTGACCTGTGTTGGTGCACAGTTTACAACGAAAGTTTCATGAGTTGAGTATACATTGCCTATGAATTTTATTTCGGTAAATTCTAACTGATTTGTCACAACAATTGTGATGGTACAACTTGTTGATCGGTCGAGTCCTGTCTGTGTTGGTGCACAGAGCGCTTCATGTGTTACAACACATATTGCGCTAGTATTCTTTTTCTGAGAATCAATGGGTCGATTCTAGTCTGTGTTGATGCAAAGAGCACCTCATGTGTAGGAAGCACATGTCGTGACTAGTCTCAACCGCACCATATGTGCAGTAGCAAATGTGACAACTGATCTGGTAAGAATCATTGGTGTGATTCTGGACTGTGTTTTTGCACAGATTTTGGTAAATAGTAACTGATTCGTTACAATTTTGATTTTCTTTGGTTCAACTTAATGATCGAACCTTTTCTAATGAATAATGTTATAAGGGGTGTGAAACCTTGACAACAAGGCACTGTAAATTAAGACTAAAGAAATAAAAGTAACAATGAGATACAGTTACCTTAGTAATAAGGTATTGCCAGGATAGGCCGAGTTACCTTAGTGATTAGGTGTTGGCAGGATAGCCGAGCTTGTTTACTCTGTGAGTATTTTTGGTCCACAGGTACTACACCCGAGGACGGGTGCTAGTCAGGGATGGCCGTGTCGTGGATAAGTGGCAACACAGTACAGCGAACAGCGCCATCTAACAATTTGTTTGGTAAACGAAGAATCATGTGATCGGAAACGCAAGCGAGCCCTACCGCTTGGACACGATCGTCGGTAGAGGGGATGCAGCGAGGACTGGTGGAGAGACCGAGTGTTGCGACAGTCTACAGTGGACAGTCGTCGAGCTCGGACAGTCTCGGCAAACGCTCAATACCAACGCACGTGTGCGTTTCGGTTGTTAATAGCTAGTTTATTAAAGTTACTGTAAATTCAAATAATCTTTTCGTTCGAGTACCCACTGCAGTGCCCACACCTATCTAAACTATGTCGGATCGTGAAGAAGACCCGATGTATCGCATCTCGGCCACCCGCTGATGCGACAAATATTTAAAACAACAGTTTGTGATTAGAATTAATGCTTTTTATAAAGCCACCGATCACTGATGTGATGACAAAACAATAATTAGGCATTGCTCAATGTTTTTGTTGTAGGTAAACTTATATTATCCTGAATTTAATTATAAACATCATCCTCTAATAATATATCCTCTTTTATAAAATCAATTTAACATGAATCGATTTTGAAAATGAATGTTACTTGAATGAGTCGATTATTTGGTCTCATCACTATTTAAATTTCGTTAAAAATTGGTAACACATAAGCTGTCATTTTATTGCAGCTAATTAAAAGTCCGACTATAAAAATAGACTGATGGCGAAACGCATTACTTTCGCGAGCAGCATTGTCTACCTGCCTATTTCATTCAGGTTTTCCAACCATTTTGCAAGCGCTACTGCTGAGCTCATGGTCTTGGATTCGTTTCCCGGGTCGGGCAAAGTGTCGGGCTTTTCCATCTGGAATTTCTCAGTAGCAGCCCGGAGCCTGGATTTGTGCCCGGGTGATGGTAATAGTCTCGCCCTCTAGTACAGACGCCAGCACATCAAGCTACTAAAATCTGTAAAATTTCTTTAATAGATTTTCAACTTTATTACTAAAGCATTAGGTTCAAAGTTGATTGGGAAAATTTGACAGTTTTGGGTAACTTGATGTGCTGGCGTTTGTACATGGAACTTAAACATAACTGGCGATATGTGGGTGTTATAGGTACAGGAAGACGTCTATGCTTTACCCTCCGCGAAATACAGGTGTGATGATAAATGAGTTCTTTGTTTTATTTTTGCCAAGTAATATTTTGTCAGTTTTCAACTACTGTACTTAAGTACCACTTTTACCACTTTTCGGGAAAACATTGTTAAGGAGTCTGAAAAACCGCACCCGAATGAAGTATTAAACTGTCTCTCAGTAAGTTTCAATCGCAACGTTTAAACATTCATGGTTAATGGTCGGAAGCTCTGATTCAGCGGCTGAATAAAATTTGCACACTCGAACCATACAAAGTTCGAACTTCATTAAGTAATGGACTGTGGGATCTATGAATACCTATAGCAGCAACAGTAGGTAGATAGGTATTTTAAAAGGAACGATTTTGAAATTACCATAATACGTAACAGCAAACGTCATTAATAATTATTATCTTTTAATTCATAATTCTTCGAAAAGGAAGAGATGTCATTATTAACTACTTTGGCCTAAATTTCGCCAAAAGAAAGTTTACACCAAATAATTTCTGTACGTTTGGAACAGCTAATTGTCAGCGCAAGTACAATACGCAACAGTGCAACAGAACCGCATTAAAGACTCAAGCATAACTCAAAATTAGTTTGATCCAATCAAATGACTTTAAAATAGTTGTGAGTAATGCTTGAGTTTTGAATGCGGTTCTGTGTTAGGAGCCTTAGATAGATCAGACCTCCACCCCAAAAAAAAAAAATGTGGCATTACGAGTACAAACACTAACAATTGGAATACCAAACGAAGTCAACCACGATAAACACTGAAGTCCTTTGAAATAACGAGCTCACCAAAGGTGGTTATCCTGTCTTTGAATGCATAAGTACGGGCACGATGGACCCACTGTGGGCTTAGAACGAACGCGCGGCGTAAACGTTTGCACTTAAAATTTACTTAGTTGTAAGACTTCAAACGCGCCAAAACCAAGATCACAGACTTCATCCAGGAAGCCGCTAAGCTTTAGTAGGACTATAATAATAATAATTTAATAATAATTTTTATTTCTGAAAAAAACACATAAGGTTCACAAAACAATTTTCCAACTAAAATGAACATTACAGAAAAAAAGTGTATCGTTGGTGCCTGTACTAATGAATTAAATCATTGTATCACCGGACTGGGTTAGACACGTGACAAATGGACAAAGAGATCTACCGATGATTGGGTTCCACTAACCGCAGGACGACATCGCGGCAGGGTGAGACGGAAATGACGGCACTAGAAAAGACAGCATTGGGTGAAAAAGGGAGCGGCTTTTGTCCTGCAGTGGGATAATACAGGCTAGTAAGATTAGGTTGGCTAAAAGACTTGATTCATAATTATATAAATGAAACAAATTGTGCTTGCCGCAAAAAATTTAACCAAAATTCTATAGGATAGTTGTATTTTCAATTCAATTATCGTCCGAATTCAGGTTACGTTTACGTCACGCGTTCGTGCTAGGCCCAACTGACACGGCCCACAGTTTTGTCAGTAATCCCCGTGGGCCACGCTTAAGTCCTTTTGTAGAGCTATCTGTGAGGCTGCAGTGCATTCGGCGATTAGGATTAGCCTAGAAATGTTTGTGAAATTGTGATGGGTAGGTTTGATAAGGGTTTTGATATTTCGACGTTTTATTTATTGGACTGAGAATGTTCTCGGGTAGTGGGAAATGTGTATTTTGAATTAATATTTAGTTAATTTAATGATGTTTCTGGAGAAGACAAGAAGAACGTTTTTGCCCAGTCGCTACCTTGATACTTAAGGTGTATGTAAGTATCCAAAGTATCGTATCGTAAGTATCGTCTCAAGGTGTATGTAAGTATCAAAAATTTAACCAGATTTCTTTCAAATAGTTTCCATAAGAGACGTATACTGCAATACGCACTGGAACCAGGGCAGTCAGCCTAGCTACTAACCTCTTTGACTTTAACTTTGTACTCTCTAGCTGCAACTGACTCGAGAAAATAAAGATTTAAAAACGTTACCTAGGTATAATAGTGTTGGGAACACTCTTTCAGCTGCCATAAAAACAAGTGGGATCTAGTTAGTTAGAAAACGAAACCATATCTAAAACGACAATAGCAACAAAAAAGTTTAAAAAACGAAGCTACTGTTAAAGCTGAAATACGGCTTTATTTATGTTATAGGCGCTTTAATTAACAAACTTTAATTAATCTCTTCGTGGAACTCCAAAATTCCAAACTAAAGGGAAAGGTAGGCAGTATTTACTTAATTTCCACTTACCTACCTGCCAGACTCAAATAAGAGCTTGTTGGAAAGGGATCATTACAGGATGAGGCACCACAGACTACCTACAATATTTGTCTCTCCGTCCCCTTTTTAATCCATCCAAAGGTGGTCTTAGAAAGATTGCTCTTAGCGACAAGATCGCCCATTGTGTCACCCTTTGTAAAATTTCTATATTTATGTCTGTAATTTATACAGGTTGAAATTGAAAATATGCGACAAACCGAAATGGGAGATTGTACTCATTATTATGAACAACTTTCACTATGGGACCAAAGCTGCAATGGCGAAAACAAAATCAGCTGTTATGACGAGTTATGCGAACATAAATGTAGGGAACAACTGATTTTGTTTTCGCGATTTAAGGTTTGGTCCCATAGTAAAAGTTGTTCATAATGATGAGTACAATCTCCCATTTCGATTTGTCGCATGTTTTCAATTTCACCCTGTATGGTGTACACAATAAAGAGTATTCTATTCTATTCTATGAGGTTAACGGAATATTAGCATTTAATACATCTATTAACATTAAAGGAAATTACCCTTTTAGAAGAGGCCTGTGTACCAGCAGAGGGAACATTATAGGCGGATTATGATGATTTTTATGACCCTTTTGGGCGTGACAAGTTTCGCACACTCTTCAGCCTTTTTTTTTTTTGTGTGGGAAATCATCAAATGACTCCTTCCGCTCTGGGCGGAGCGGACGGGAGTGTCAGACTCTTACTGACTAAAACCCACCCGTGTTCCTTAATTAGCCCTTTATGTTCCGGGCCAGCGGTAAACCTTTCGGACAATTCCGCTGACCCGGGAACTCACATCAGCCTTGCCTGGCCTTTTTCCAACACATGTTAGGCGTCGGCTTCCAATATAACCGCATGCAGTTGAATACTAGTTTTTTACATGGAGCGGCTGCCTATCTTAACTCCACAACCCAGTTAGGGTAATACGATAGGGTATTACATCCTGGTAGGGATTTTGACCGTACTTCTGGAATTTGTCCTGATAGCCGCGGAATACCTCTCCACTGGTCATAAGCACCTCAGGACATGTTGCCCCCTCGTCGCTATGACACTATGTGCTAGCTAAAATCTTTCCATAGTCCTAAATAACCAGTTCACTTTAGTCACTCAAACCTATAATTCATTATCTTTATTAGTATTTATCTGCAATAGACCTACACCAACCGGGGGTTGTCCCTGGGTGCAGTTGCGTAGTACAAACAGGGATAATCGTCTGTTGGTGCCTCATTTCATTTAAATCGTCTAATGGGCCTCTTCAAGTTGGCTTCGGCCCCTCGAACGCCTTTTCAAAGGTCCGGGACCCCAGGCTCCCGAGAAATGTCAAGAGACGTAAAAATAATAATATCTATACATATAATAAAATTGTAGAAAAGTGGTGTCTGTACAATGGAAATATATTAAAAAAAAGTAGCAGGGGTTGTTATTATATCGATGCCGAACCCGAAAATGTAATTAAATTTTTTTTTGTCTGTTTATCTGTTTGTCTGCTGTGTTTGTGCACGCTAATATCAGAAACGGCTTATTCGATTTAGATGCGGTTTTCACTAATATATTGTAGTAAGCTTCACTTAACATTTAGTGTTTATTTCATGTCAATCGGTTCATAAATAAAAAAGTTATGTCAATTTAAAGAATCACGGCGAACATTTGTTAAGGTATTCTATCAGAGTACGTAAACGCCTCGCGCCTGCGCGTCCGTGGCTATATATACAAGGTGTAACGGAAAGGGGGTATCAACCCTGAAGGAGGTGAATGAAGATGAAAAAAAAATTTGGACCTCCCATAGTAATAGTAAATCATTGATGTGCTATTACTATGGGAGGTCCAAATTTTTTTTTCATCTTCATTCACCTCCTTCAGGTTTGATACCCCCTTTCCGTTACACCTTGTATAAAGCGCGCTGAGAGCCGCGCCGCTGCCATAATTCCGATCCAGCCTGTCCCTTGCTGCCCTCTCCCAGCGACGACGCCCTAAGCCGAGGTCCGTACCCCACAGGGGGTGCCCTTAGCGTGTAGTCGCTTAGTTTTTAAGTTTATATTGTGTAGTTAAGTTGTGTATTATGCCCTTGCTGGAGGCCTTAATTTATTGAGGCATCCACAGGAAAGCCAGGTTAAGCAGTCGACAACCCCTCAGGTTGAACTGCGAGATGACCATTTCAAAAGAAAACGCGCCGCTGTCATAAGGATTCAGTTATTCGTAGCGAACGCACGTATCCTGGAGAGTATAGGCGAATAGTTGGATTCGATTATTGCGATTCACTTGAATACTGACTGTTTGCATATTTCATTTATTTATATTTTAGGGTTTGTAGGTTAGGTTCTTTTTCTTAATTTTCTTTAAAATTTTGTAAGTATTTGGTATAGGTTAGGCGGTTCTTTCCTTGATTATTGGGTATTTACTTATCTTAATTTTTATTTAGGGTTTTGTAAATAAATATTGTAAGCATTTATTATTGGTTAGGCATTTCTTTCCCTGATTTTCGGTATACTTATCTTAATTTGTATTTAGGGTTTGTATATAAATATTATAAGTATTTGGTATAGGTTAGGCATTTTTTTTCTTGATTTTCTTTATTAAGTATAAGTTCATTAGCTTAGGTTAGTAATTATTTTTTCTAGCAATTCTTTTGTTTTATAAAGTTAGTACGTTTGTCTGTGTAGAAGAATAGCACCACCCCTTACTTCCCGTGGGTGTCGTAAAAGGCGACTAAGGGTCTCACCGGAGAATGGGCAGCAGCGTTCTCTATGCATTCCACCACCATACCATACTGCGATCGCCAACCGCGCGATTATGGCAAACCCCCCCAAAATTGGGGGAGGCCTATGTCCAGCAGTGGACGTCTATCGGCTGAAATGATGATGATAATGACGTTTGGTTTACACGTCTTAACACTTATTACTTAAACTGTGATAATTTTAGACTGTATAATAATCTGTAAGTATTTATAATTTAATTTTTTACGATAGTACGTGTTTACTAAATAACTGTGTGTTAAGTAGTAAGTACTATTTTATTGTAAGAATGCCTCGAAGAAGATCCAACCTCTCCCAATGTAGCAGAAATGTTAAAAGGATGAGATTAGTTCGATCACAGGAATCTGAGGAAGGTCGTGAGGCAAAAGGCTCTCTGCACCAGGCTAGGTTTCGTGCTGCAGAAACTTCGACTCAGCGAGAATCTCGACTGAGTTCAAATCGTTCTCGAATGATGACAACTCGAAATAGGGAAAACGGGGAACAACGAAAGGCACGTTTATCTGTCGATCGCGAAGCTCACGCGCTATCGCGTGAGTCTGAGACTTTTGCTGTCAGGGAAATCCGCCTGAGCTCCCAGAGAGTACGGACAACAAATGCTCGATTCCAGGAGACACAGGACGAACGGGAAATACGTCTCACTGCCGATCGTGAAGCTCATACACTATCGCGTGAGTCTGAGACTTTCACTGATAGGGAAATTCGTCTGAGTTCTCAGAGGGTTCGGACAGCAAATGTTCGGTCTCAGGAAACACAGGAAGAACGAGAAATACGTGTCACTGCCGATCGTGAAGCTCAAGCACTAGAGTCTGAGACTTTCACTGAAATTCGCCTGAGTTCTCAGAGGGTTCGGACAGCAAATGCCCGGTCTGTAGACGGTATTATGTAATTCAAAATATGCTGCCCGAAAAGTCACTATTCCACGCGGACGAAGTCGCGGGCACAGCTAGTTGCTAATAATTATGACTACCTACTAATAGTTTCACAAAATTATTCCTTTGTTCTTTGAAAAGCGACACCGTAATGAATTCTAAAATTAATATTGTTGTTCCAAATTGAATTCACTGAAACATGTTGTTGAAAATTAGTCGGCATATTACTAGGAATAGCTTTGTTATTCTGATAGTAGCTTTTGCCCGCGGCTGTGCCCGTACTACCGGGAATAAAAATAAAAGTGTGTTAATCCTTTTTTTTTTTGGATGGGAAATATAAACTATTTGTGTACCCCACCAATATTGTTGGCATCAGACTCGTTCCCAGACCTTTTTTTTGCGGATGGGAAATCATCAAATGACTCCCCCCCCCGCTCTGGGTGGAGCGGAAGGGAGTGTCAGACTCTTACTGACTAAACACCCGTGTTGCGATCGCCTCTACAATGGCAATGGTGACACCCGGGCGTTTCCTCCCGCCTGAGGATGTGCAGGAACCTCCCGAATCTGCGTGTCCTGTCCTCACAAATCACAAATCTGCGTCAGGCGGTAGGTAAGGGCGCCAGGACGCCTGTCTAGCCACTCCTCAAAGAGGGGTCTTATCGCTGCTATCGTGGCGTGCCCTTCGTTCCAAGACAGCAAGTACTTTTTTTCAAAACTATTCAATGTACAATTTTGACGTCGTTACTTTTTTATTATATGTATGTATTGTATAAACAATGCATATTATTAAGCTGTCTATTAGTAGAGTACCTAATGATACATAAATTCTGCTTTTAATACTGTTGTTAAATATGTATGTTCAAAACGAACATAATTCTGGTGTTGTAATTCATGTTTTGAAAAATAGATTTCAAGTTACTCGGCATAAATAGTTATCATGGCAATCAGGAATAACAATTATATTATCTATACTGATATTATAAATGAAAAAGTAACTATCTGTTTGTCTGTTACCTTGCCTAAACTATTGAACCGATCGTTATAAAAGATAGTTAGATAGACTGGAACCTTGAGAAAGGACATAGGCTATTTTTCATCCTGGATATTTGTAGTAACAAAAATTATGAAATACAAAATATAAGCACACGAAACCGCGAACAACAGCTAGTATTTTCATAATAAACTCAGGTTTAATTTTTCTTATATAGCTTATTAAGTTTACTAGCCTTTGTCCGCGGCTTCACCCAGTTGGGTGGTGGAAGATATTCCACGGGAAAGTACTAGTGGTATTAAAAGTGCCCTATGTGTTAATCCAGGTTATAAACTATATGTGTGCCATATTTCATCCAAATCTGTTCAGCCGTTATTGTGTCAATTCGGAACATACATCCAGACAGACCCGGGCAAAAGTTCTAAAAACCATATCAGACTCATTCTCACACCTCCAAGCGATTACTTTTGTTTAAAAAATATTTATTTATTTATTTATTATATTTTTACAGAAAGCTTACAGACTATAACAATTAAAAATCATTCGTAAGCAGGAAAATTTGCTAATTACAAGCTTCCACATATAAACATCTAGTTACAAATACTTTGCGTAAAAAATACAAGACGGCACGGTTGGCGCAGTGGTTAAGCGATTGACTGCTGCGATGCGTGTCGCGGGTTCGATTCCCGCACGGAACAAATATTTGTATGACCTACAAGTAGTTGTTCCGGGTCTGGCTGTTTGTGTATGTGAGTTTAAATGTTTGTAAACGCACCCACACTACAGGAGAAATTCCTAGTGTGTGGCAACGTTTAAAAAAAAAAAAGAAAATAAAAACCTACAATAAAAAAAAGTTTAAAATGTGCATCAAAAGTTTAATAAATATATAGTCGAATCATGCAAAATCAAAACAGTTAAATCACATATGAGCAACCACATAACAATAAATACATTAGATATCATAAACCGAATTATTTATTACTTATTCTTGACTATCTCCGAAATATTCCTTGTTTAGGATCTTTCTAATATTCAATGTACAGTTTTGACTTTTTTAATATTTAATTTTATGTTAAGTTTATGTAGTTTTGAAATCAAACACGCCTAGATGAAGTTCCAGTAGGTACCTATTTAAATGTATAATTTAAGTTTGAAAGAACACAACAATTTCTGAATAGCGACGCTGAAAAGAGAACTGTATTTAAATGAGCCATTCTATTTCTTCAATTAAAACAGGTATGCCAATATCTCAGTACTTACCTATTAATAACAAAGGTACAACTGAAACCTGAATCAAATACTAAAAACATTAACTCAACCAAAATTGTGAAACAATATTTAATTTAATTAAATTGTCTCTATTTCAACAATGGACAACGTATTTTCATTCTTGAAAATTCTCGGTTCGTTTACGTCATATTTATTAGATTTGTACTCTATGTAAAGACTTATGAATTATTCATAGTTACATTCAACCTTTTTTTTTTTTGTCATGGAATATAATAAAATAGTGGTATCAAAATCACACGTGAATTTATATTCTTATATGAAGACGGCACGCGAGCGAATACTTGAATCAAGAGTTAGGGCCTGCGCCTACTGGCGGCACGGCACGGCAAGGGATTTTTATGCGACTAATAGAAATATGACTTTATAGTAGGTAGTGTTGCTCAACTATCGATTGACTCTTGATGGTATTACAATATTATCGTGACCTCGAAAACAAGTAACAATATCGAAAGGGCTATCGATAGTTTTGGAATTTACAATACCTAGTACTACATACTGTCGATAGTATCAATCGTCAGATATGAGCAATACTATTGATGAAGAGCAATAGTATCGATAGTATTAAGTTGTGATATTATTGATACTATCGATACTATCGCTATAAAAGTGTGTTTTACAACAATTACTAGCGATACTATCGATAGTATTGTAAAATATATAATCGATATTGTTACTAGTTTTCAAGGTCAACTATCGATAGTTAGGCAACACTGCTTTATAGGACGACAATAAAATTGAAATTTCAATCATAATTATCGTATGTACAAAAACAAAGCAATAGTCTGCTATGGCATACCGTGTCGGCATCCTTCCTTAATGCCTCGACATCACTCGCGATGCTTCGGCTACATTCGGGATGTCGAGGCAAGGTGGGTCAAAGGGCAGCGTTAGAACTGTCCTGACGAAGAGTTAGTGTTGTGAAAAGGACGCGACGTTACGCATCGGCGTTTATAAGGACATCGCGACTTACCTAGGCATACCACGGCATAGTTGCCATCAGTATGCGCTTGCGTGTGATGATACCGAAGGATCCCCTACCGCGTCGTGCTACCAGTGGGCGCAGTTCCTTAGAGTCGGTTCCACCTATGGTCGGTTCGTACGTATCACAAGTCGAAAATGGATTTCACGAAACATTTTATTTTCAGTAAACGTTGCAATGTCTGTTGACTTTTGTTGCTCAAAGCTTGAATGTGTCTGATGAATTCAGACGGTATTGAGGTTATTTTATCGTCTAGTTTGCAAAATAAATCTTGGAGATAAAGTTCAAAATGTAAATGATATTTAAGCCATCATGATCATCATCATTTCAGCTGAAAAAGCTAAAAGTTGGCTGCAAAGAAAATTCTACTAGTTTGCGAAGAGTTCAGAAGATTGTGTAATGCGATCCTCCACGTTTGGAGACTCAATTATTTGTAAAGTTCTTTGTAGACATTGTAGATCTTGCAGAAATAGAAGTCGGCGAAGAAACACAAGGTCGGTTTTTATAGAAAACGTATGTATGAATGAAACTAGGGTTCATTCAAGCTGTGTATTGGAAATAAAATAAGAGTTTTGATAGAAAATATCTACTGATATACAAATAAAAACATAATACTTAAATATCCGGGAATCCGTTGGATGCGAGAAGCATAGAACCAGTAAAAGTTGGCTACAAAGAAAAGTCCACTAGTTCGAAGAGTTCTGAAGATTGTGTAACACGATCCTCCACGTTAGGAGATTCAGTTATTTGTAAGAGTTCTTTGTAAACATTGTAGATCTTGCAGAAATAGAAGTCGGCGAAGAAACACAAGGGTATGGTCGGTTTTTATAGAAAACGTATGTATGAATGAAACTAGGGTTCATTCAAGCTGTGTGTTGGCAAGAAAATAAAAGTTTTAATAGAAAATACAAACTGATACACAAATAAAAACATAATACTTAAATATCCAGGAATCTGCTGGATGCGAGAAGCATAGAACCAGTCGAAGTGACGGTACTTGTGGGAGGCCTACGTCCAGCAGTGGACGTCTTTCAGCTAAAATGATGATGATGAGTCCCAGCAGCCATTAACAAAGCAAAAATGTAATACGTTTAACCTTTTGAATGTCTTAATTTACACAGTTCGACATAAGCAATTGTCTTTCTATTGTGTATCTAATTACGGCATTCGATGAGTTAATCTAGAATTTAGTAATAATAAAAAATAATAGCCTCCCGACCGATTTCGGTCACAGTGGTTAATCTCAACGGAGATTAGCCAGGTTCGCAGGAGATATTATATAGTGCACAAGTGTGTTCGTAAACACAGGTTTTTTTAAATTTAAATGGGTTTGCTCTTGACTTTAGTCTAGGTCAGAGGTGACAGAGACAAAGTCGGCGATGTAGTAAGCTTACCCAGAAGAAGCCTGTTCACTCTTACTTTGAAGAGATTCGGGTTGGATGCGCTCGGAAACACAGGCGCAGGTAGAGAGTTCCGCTCTTTGTGGTGTGGGGAACAGGCAGGTGCACTGTCTATTCCTTTACTCTGATAATCCGATGGGACGGCAATCCGAAACGACCGGGCAGAGATCAGGCGCAGGACCAACGGCTTTACGTGTATTCCCAGGCAGGGGGGTATTAAACCGCCAACTTCCAAACTCCGGACTAAGAAATCCTAATGGAAAACCCAATAACACTTTGTCCGACCCGGGAATCGAAACCAAGACCCCACATTCAGTAGTCCCGCTTGCAACCACGACACCAACGGGGCAGTCATCCAATTTATACTGTAACCATGAAACCAGTAAATAAATGTAACTGGACAAATAAAACCATAACATTCCGAACGACTTTAAACTAAAAACTATGTCATATGTATTATTTGTAAAGAAACTTACCAACTCGACAATTTCAGCCATTTATTATTGCACGTGTTTCAAAACATTGATTTCAACTCAAAGATTTAAATGGATAGATATGTTCTCACCGTACTTAGCCACATAAAAAATTAATGAAAGTCCATAATGAAAAGAGTGAGCTGGGAACATAATGAGGGATTTTCTTTTTTAACTTTCCCTAGTCGCTGGATAGATGGCGCTGAACTTGGTAAGTTACTGCAAGGAACGGAACCTCACATTATTTTTTGATTATTTCACTTTGATGTAATTTTGAGATCGTAAAACGAAAGCAAACGAAAGTGTCAGTAAACGAGCATAATTATGTGACGTGACGCAATGTTTTTTTCCCAAGCATTTTGGCTTTGGCACCTAGTAACGTAGTCAGTTCAACGCCATCTACAGAGTTCTTGGAAACTATGTTTTTTTTCAATACTCAAAAAGAAAACCTCTCATTAAAAAGCGTTTCCATGATAATCAAGTCACTGCGTCATTCTGTGTCAGAGGTGTCAAAACGAAACCGAAAAGCGACAATCTTTTAGACGCGTCAGGGCGAATCTTACGATTTAAATCTTTGTACCAAACAGTCAATTTTATCTCTCTTTATACTTTTTACAGTTTGTTTTTGACATCTTACTTTATGTATTTCCCTGGACTTGATTAAGTAAAATTCGTGAAGCTGCTCCGAAATGTGATCCTAGTAAATTCTAGAACCATTTCTAGAAAGACAATGTAATACGTTTCCACTCTATTTGCAAAGGGAAAACAGTTTTAAGTTAGTCTTGGAACAGTGTTATGTTTCCGTGACAAGTACATTCTTCAAAATAAAAACTGTAGGTAAACTTATCTGTTAAAATCATTGCCTGAGATTATTCACACCACTGCAAATATAATTTTCTTTCTCCATTTTGTTGGTACGCTTTCACAAATTACAATTAGACTAAACAAACTTACAATTAGATCATTTTTCTTAAAAGCATTTGTAGGTTTACGAAAAAGGACAGCGTTTCATAACTTACTACGATCGGAAAAACCGTTCAAAAACCTTCTCCATGCTCCACTCGGGGCTAGCTGGACCGAACCAACACGAATGTATACGTACATCCGTGGTGGAGCGACCCAGACTGCCGGGCACTTCTTCTCCTGCAACCGAGCGGGTGGGCAGGTTGCGGATAGCCCAACTCCGGCTGCGGGACCGACTGCATAAGGTTGATCTCGCAACCGGAGCATCTTGAAAGAGATCCCGGACAAGAGAAGTGCCCGAACACCAAGCCCCAGGTTTAGGGTAACCCATATACCTTATCCCATGTACCAATTAATCCTGATCATTCCAACCCTTCCATATCCCTATAATTCCGTCAATCCCTAAATCCCTAGGCCAAATCCCAGGCCTAGGGTGACCCCCCAGTAACCTATACCCCACCACCAAACACCCTCCCTCCTATCCCTACATCCCTTCGGTCCCAGAGGACGGGTAACCTCGATTCCAAAAAAGCCCACCCCCTCATCAATGAAAAATGCAGCAGGTAAAAGTAACTACCCAGGTGGGTCCCGGCCAAGCCGGGGAATCCCACACCGCTACGGCGGTCAGCCCCCAACGTATTCTGGGGGGGGCAACCGACTGCACAACTTTGCCGTGCTCCTCAGCACGGCCGGCTGCTGATCTAGCGCCCATAACACAGGCAGCGACTTACGCGCCCATAAATACAACTCCGGCTGCGACTAACGCGCCATTAAACCCTACCACGGCTGCGACCCACGCGCCAATACCCTCCACGACGTGCATGCCTCCCTCGAGCCTCTGGCAACAGAGCATCGTGCGGAACAGCATCACCAACCCAGACTTAGAAGGACACGGACAGAGAGTGATGGGGAAGGTTGACGAATCTGGCGACCCTACCACTCTCCCGGTTGATAGAGTACGCCTGCTGAAAAAGCGCGGAAAAATCACAGGCCGGGGGAGGAAAGTAGGCGACCGAAAGCGCAGCACCCGCGAAGGCACTAGCCAGCGCGATGCGCGATCGGACGCTGAAGAGGTAGTACGCGACCAGCCCCGAGTCCGCGACGGGGAAACCAGGCGCGAAAACGGGCCGGACGCGGAAAAAAGAGAACGGCCGCAAGTCCGCGAAGGGGAAACCCAGCGCGAAAAGCGGCCAAACGTGGGACCACGCGACCAGCTGCGAGTCCGCGAAGGGGCAACCCAGCGCGAAAAACAGCCGGACGCGGAACCGCGCGTGCAGGGGCCAGTCCGCGAAGGGGAAACCCAGCGCGAAAAACCCCTGCACACGACAGAGTCTGCCGGGGGCGCCGACCGACCTCATCACACCAACACTGACACGGACAAATCCCGACTCAAACACCATAGGGGTAGGCGAGGTGGATCCTTGCGCCCAGACGCCACCACCCTGACAGGCACCTCCATGCCGCAGCCTGGACCGAGCGGTACAGGGCCGGCGAAGAGGGAACGCCCTGACGACTCGGCTTCACCGAGTACGCTCCAGGGGGACGCCAAACGCGTAAGGGTCCACTCTGCCCAGGGGGAGCTGAGGACCTACGCGCGGGCCACTAAGGATATTCCTGCGAGGCTCGCCGTCGCAATCTGCTTCCCTCCCCCCTCCAGAGACTTGACAAAAGACGAGGCCGAGCTGGTCAAAGCAGGCCTGGAAAATGCACTGATTGACTCGGACCCGACAGCACCACTCCCTGCCTTCCGCGGATACCCACGGGTAGCGGAGGGCACAGTACAGATTTGGTGTGAGGACGATTACGCCCTGACATGGTTGACCCGACACGTACCCCTCCTCAAACTCCCCGATACTGAGCTCACACTGACGGTACTTCGACAGTCCGATGTGCCCACCCGCGTCAGAGCCTCGCTTTTTGTCCCTCGCTATAGAGGTGACATACAGAGGCTCCACGGTATTCTGATTCGTCAGAATACGTGGTACGACATAGCCCGGTGGTCACTGTACAGGGCAACTACCGTCGGTGGCGACAACTACGGGACTCATTTGACCCTGGGTGTGCCACCGGAGGAAGTGGAAAGGGTCATGGGGCGGGAGCGACGGATATCGTACCTACTGGGTTCGATATACGTGCGCTTCTGGCCCACGACCCAGCCCTCGGACTGCGCAACGGACCCGACGACGACACTGACAGCGACACAGACGGACGACGCAGACATCGCCCAACTTGAGGAGGTCATGGCCCGCGCGGCGATGGCTGACGACGTAGCCAGCATACCACCCGCATCCCCCGGCTGGAGCGAGCAACTTCTTGCATCGTCGCCGGGTGGTCAACACGACGACCAGTACAGAGAGGAGACGGCGGAGGTTTTGTCCGATGGATCCACCACTGACTAACCTCCCCCCCTCATCACCGTCACCACCACTCAACATCATCCAGACTAACCTCCAACATAGCCAGACTGCCACGGCTAGCTTACGCAGGGCACTGGAGGTTAACCCCCGAACAATTGCACTGATCCAAGAGCCGTGGATCAGGAACAACAGAATCTGCGGCCTCAGTAACATCGGAGGTAAGCTAATCCTTAACACGCACAGTTCAGATAAACCCAGAACCTGTGCCTATATACCCAAAGATATCCCTACCACGCTACTCACTCAATTCTGTTCCAGAGATCTGACAGCTGTCAGACTCCAGACCGAAGGAGAATTCCCAGATGTTGTACTAGCCTCGGTATACATGCCGGGCGAGGATACAGACTGCCCGCCGAAAGAAATGGCCGACCTGGTACAGCACTGCGAGCGCACCAAGTTAGACCTGATCATCTGCACCGATTCGAACGCCCATCACCCGCTCTGGGGCAGCGACGCATCGAACTCCAGAGGAGAGGTACTATCCACCTATTTATTCTCTACTAACCTTAACATCGTTAACCGAGGCTCTGAACCCACTTGGGTCACAGTCCGAGGACAAACGATCATTGATTTAACACTTGCTACAGAAAACGCGACAAATCTTATAACAAATTGGCACGTATCGGACGAACCTTCTTGCTCAGACCATAGAAGAATCCGCTTCACATTAAATAACATTATAGGGAAACCAACACCGAGGCGAAATCCACGGCGCACCGATGTGCCCGGGTACAAGCGTCTCCTAGCCGCCCTACTAGCTAGGCACTTATCACAAATAACTATAAGAGAACCTGCACAACTTGAATACACTGTGACAAAGCTGTCAGAGTACCTAACCGAAGCATACCACGCATGCTGCAAACTAAGGGCACCGCGTACCAACAGTGAAAGAAATCCTTGGTGGAACGCGGAACTTAGTAAACTCAGAAGCACACTTCGGAAACAATTTAACAGAGCCAAAAACACCAGACTTCCGGAAGACTGGGAACTATACAAAGAAACCCAATACACATACAAAAAGCAAATCAGAACCGCCAGAAGGACAGCTTGGCGGAAATTCTGTGAATCCATCGAAACCAATAATGAAGCCGCAAGAGTAAGGAAGATCCTATCAACAGATCAGGACCGAACCCTTGGCGCGCTGAAGAAACCCGACAACTCATACACACTAACAGACCATGAAACCAGCAAGGTCCTTCTCGAGACTCACTTCCCAGACTGCAAACTCCTGGAGGACAGGACCTGGGAAGATGTGCCAGATTGGTCCCCAACGGAACAAGACTGGTCCAGTGCCCACAACCTAGTAACAGAAGACCGAGTAAAGTGGGCCATTAACACTTTCCAGCCATATAAGTCCGCAGGACTAGATGGCATTTTCCCAGCCCTACTACAATGGGGTGTTGACCATATCACACCACGCCTGGTAGAAATCTATCGGGCCTGCATAGCACTAAGATACATACCCCTAGCCTGGCGCGAAGTGAAAGTCATCTTCATACCAAAACCGGGCAAGGCCGACTACACACAACCCAAGGCCTACAGACCCATAAGCCTCACATCCTTTCTACTAAAGACCCTAGAGAGGCTCTGCGATCGACACATCCGAGATGGACCTCTTCGGGCAAAGCCACTCCACAAACAACAGCATGCGTACTCCACAGGCAGATCAACGGAATCTGCGCTACACAGCGTGGTATCCAAAATTGAATGCGCAGTGGACCACAAATGCTCAGCACTGGCAGCCTTCATTGACATCGAGGGCGCCTTTGACAAAACCACTTTCAACAGTATCAGCACGGCCCTAGACAGACACAATATAGACCCGTCTCTGAGCGGCTGGATCACCAACATGCTCAAACGAAGGGCAGTACAAGTGACCGTAAACGACACCACAAGAGCCATAGTGGCGAAGGGCTGCCCGCAAGGGGGCGTCCTGTCGCCGCTTCTATGGAACCTGGTCGTAGACAGTCTAATAAAAGAACTCAACGACAAAGGTTACTATACCGTAGGATACGCCGACGATATAACCATAATAATAAATGGCACCCACGAAAACACACTGTGCAATCTAATGCGCCAGGCCCTGAAAATAGTGGAAAACTGGTGTGGTAAACACCAACTATCAGTGAACCCCACAAAAACTGAACTGGTTCTCTTCACGAAAAAGAGGAAACTGACAACACTACAACTACCACGTTTCTTTGGTACAACCCTAAGCCTATCAACTGAAACCAAATACCTGGGCATCTTTTTGGACAAACAGCTGAACTGGGCAAAACACACGAGCTATATTACCACGAAAGCCAGCATATCCCTGTGGCAATGCAAGCGAATGCTTGGCAAGAATTGGGGGATTAGCCCCAGGGTTACTCACTGGCTATACACCACAGTCATCCGACCAATCATCACATATGGCTCACTAGTCTGGTGGCCCAGAACAGACCTGAGCACAGCCCAAAAAGACCTTGAAAAGCTGCAGCGGTTCGCGTGTGTGGCAATCACTGGCTGCATGAAAACTACACCCACTGCTGCCCTACAGGCTATGCTTGGACTGCCGCCTCTACACCTCATAGTGAGGGAGGAGGCGACCCTGGCTGCCTTTAGGCTCTTCAAATCAGGGACCCTGAGCAAAGACTCTAGGGTCAAACACATACGTCTAAAAGAAGATGCGATCAAACTGCAGCCAATGATGGCATCACCCTGCGACAGAGCCCCGAAACAATACTGCTTCCAAAAGCATTACAACATAGTGCTTGAAGAGGAGCGGTGCGACCACTCAGGCCCGAAAGAACTGAGGATTTACACTGATGGCTCAAAGACTGACTGCGGAACTGGAGTCGGAGTCTTCTCACACGACCTCAACATAAAAATATCCAAACCGCTGGGAATGCTCAACACGGTCTACCAAGCAGAGTGTGTGGGCATAATGCAAGCGGCTTATGCCATAGCGGCCAGGAGAGTCACGGACACCCATGTTCGCATACTCTCTGATAGCGCCTCAGTCCTCCAATCCTTAGACAAAAAATGCATCACATCGGACCTAATACTAGAATGTCACAATGCGCTCGAGCGGGTAACTGTATCGAACCGCAATACAGTGACACTACAATGGATAAAAGGACACAGTGGATCGCTAGGCAACGACGCAGCTGACGAGCTGGCCAGAAGGGCTTCCAGTATGTCAGTCTGTGGACCAGAACCTATCGTGCCCATCCCCTTCAACCAACTACGCAGGTGGCTACAGGAGCACACCCACACACAAGCAGAAAGCTGGTGGACGTCGTCACCAGCCATGCCGGTATTGGATGGCAGGCTAACCAGGCGCTTACTACGACTGGACAGGAAAGGCCTGCGCCTGGTGACGGGGACCATCACGGGACACTGCTCACTAAATAAACACTTTTACACATTAGGCATAACAGACAGTCCCCTGTGCAGGGCTTGCATGGAGGCTGATGAAACCGTTGCGCATGTGCTGTTTGAGTGCACAGGCGTCACCCAGATAAGGTCAGAAACCCTCGGGACACCTAGATCGTATACAGATGTTCTTGACAGACCAGGAGATTTGATCAGCTTCTGGAGGGAGGTGGGCTGGTTGGAATAACCACCGACGGCCGCCATGGCCCACGCACAATGGTCCACTGAAGGACTAAGTGCGGAAACCAAACCCATAACATAGAACATAGATAGATAGAACCTTCTCCATGAAAAAAATCATAAAAACGAATATGTGCCAACTTTCATGGCATCAAAGTCTATTAATCTCAGACAGATATAGACATCTTCGTTCAATCTATCTCTCTGTGTAATGCCCTCCCCCAGGAAATCAGGATGGCAACCTACCGATTATCCTTTATAAAGTTAAAGTTCGCGAGCACATTCGCAAGAAGCTGACAGTATCATCACTATGGTAATATTTTCTCATTGTTTGTCTTATTTCTTTTTAGTATATTCATGTATATTTATTTGTGTTTATATTTATATATAATTAGGTATATTATATTTATAGTTTTAATTTTTTATGCGTATCTTTATACCTATTTAAAATATTTATTCCTTAATTATCATGTTTACACCTGTCTCTGCTTCACCCAAAGATTGACTGGTAGAAAATGCCCAAGGCATTAATTAAGTCCGCCTCCGTATATGTATGTGCTTGAAGTATTAAATAAATAAATATATATAGCAACATCAATTTCTAAATGTCTAAACTACTATTATAAAGATAAACGATTTTTTGTTTGTTACACTTTCAACATAAAACAGCTGAAGGGATTTGAATGAAATTTGGAATATGGGAAGACGACGGAGTTGAGACTTCGGGTGAAACCGCGGGGTGCGGCTAGTCATCATCGTCTGCCTAGCCTTTTCCCAACTATGTTGGGGTCGGCTTCCAGTCTAACCGGATGCAGCTGAATACCAGTATTTTACATGAAGCGACTGCCTAATAATATTGTATAATAATTTAATATAAATATAATAACTGTAACGAAGCTTAAGTACTCGTGCATGATAAGAAGAAAACTTACATTAGGCAGCTGATTGTATTTTCCCAACTTAGAGCATATTCTGCCCAACTAAAATACATTTCCAACTCCACTGGCTTTCCCCAAACCTAACATATTACTACAGCAATTTGAGTCCATTCAGCTTTCCACAAGTAACATCAGGCGACTGAAATGCTCATATATCTTGCTTGAGTGTTGTGACTGTACATCACTGAACAACTGTTTGTAAAACTAACTCGCTTACTTAGTGCCTTGCAGATGCTACCGAATGCCTTCTAAACGTTGTTCAGTGTTGGGTAACTGCAGTTCTTTGTTTTCTCTGTAACGATGAGAATGCATTACATCTGTTCAAAATACAGCAATGTATGTATGATGAAGATAACAATTAGCAAGGTTCACGGGACTGAATGGCGAGTAAGCAGGTTGAAGTGGCAGTGGGCTGGCCATGTTTGCCGAAGGACCTGAGACGAGTCCTGGAGTGGAGACTACGTATCGGCAAGCGTAGGTAGTGTGGGCCACTCATCACCTAGATTAAAGAGGTGGCTGGGACAGATTGGATGAGGGAGGCGGTGGACAGGGTGGTGTGGCGTAGCCTAGGAGAGGCCTAAGTCCAGCAGTGGATTGCGATAGGCTGACTTGATTGATTGACGGGACTGAACGTCCAGGTGAGTCAGTCTTCACTATTCTTGGAGGCTTCAATTCAATCTGTGAGAAAAAGACAGAAGAAATGGCATCGTATGAGTTACTTTTTAGGGTTCCGTTGCCAAATGGCAAAAAACGGAACCCTTATAGATTCGTCATGTCTGTCCGTCTGTCTGTCCGTCCGTATGTCACAGCCACTTTTCTCGGAAACTATAAGAACTATACTATTGAAACTTGGTAAGTAGATGTATTCTGTGAACCGCATTAAGATTTTCACACAAACATAGAAAAAAAAACCAATAAATTTTGGGGGTTCCCCATACTCAAATTTTTTTTTTCATCCTACCCATACGTGTGGGGTATCTATGGATAGGTCTTCAAAAATGATATTGAGGTTTCTAATATCATTTTTTTCTAAGCTGAATAGTTTCGCGAGAGACACTTCCAAAGTGGTAAAATGTGTGTCCTCCCTGTAACTTCTAAAATAAGAGAAAACTAAAAAAAATATATGATGTACAGTTGCCAGCACATCAACTTACCCCACTTTGACCTTGAACGCGTTATGAGCAACAACAGCGAGAATCGTGCGAAAGAGATATATAGCTTTTTGTCTGTCCTTACTTGTAATGTTTCGTGCTGCAGTGCGTACAGTCGGTGACCAACATTGTCTTAGTCAAGTCGGCATATCTTGTTAAGCCATTTTAATCATTATCTTCTTGTCGTTAAAGTTGAAAAGCTTTAAAGTAACACGGCAAAAACAAGTGGGTAAATTAAAAAAAAACTATGTCCTCAAATGAGTAGGTCGAAGTAAAGGTTTACTTCGTGGGGTAGATGGATACTAAATTGATCTAAGTGACAAAAGTCAGTCTACCTACGCCTAAACAGCGACTGCGGCGCACAAACTTTTCTAAAACGTTTGAAGTAAATCGTGAAAAGCATTTTTAATGAATTTGGTGAAATCAAAGCGTCATGTCGCAACTTAATGACTATACAAAACATTGCTGGCTGGATGTTGTCTATAATATTAGTCAGTATTTGGAAATTTTGCGTGACGTCATGCTGCCGACTTCGTGCAAGATAACTGCCCGATCCACCGTGCAGGCATTTAAAGAATTGGTTAGCTGCTCAAGAAGGTTTTACTATTATTTACTGGCCATCTAAAACTCCCGATTTGAACCATACTTATAGAAAACCTATGGGGTCAAATCTTTTTAAATTGGGACAAATCCGAAGTGCGAAATAAAAACAATTTGGCTGAGATCGTGTCATCGACATGGGAGCACATGAGAGGAAAAGATTTGTGTTGGAACATGGTGTGCGGTATGCGTAGCCGCTTACACAAGCTAAAGAAGAAGACGGTGCGCCACTCCGCTTCTAACTAATCTACTTATAAGTATTTTAAAAACACACTATGTAAGTAAATGCCCAATTGAATGAATGCTAAACCATTAATGGCTAATGTTGCAGATTATGTGGTGATGTTATTGTTATAAATGGAAATGCATTTTTCTATTTAAATAACATGTTGATTCACTACACATAATTATACTTAGCTATAAATCTGTAAAACATAACAACAACAACAATCGATAACAAACTTCCAAGCATTAGCAATGACTTTTTTTTAAATGTTTATAAGTATATGGTTAGGTTTGGATATGATATTATAAAATGTAATAATTTTGAACTATGAGCATTTACTTACTTTATCTTACTTTAATGAAATAATAAACATTTTTATTACTTGCAATGATTTTGTTTCATTTCTATACAAACTACCCAATTAAAAAGATATTTCCCGACTTCGTTCGTTAAAAAAAAAAAGAAAAAAAAAAAACATAATAAGTAATTAAAAACAAAACATTGCTAACAAAAAGCTGTATCTATGTTTCTCCTGGTTTCGAACGCAGATAACGATTAATATCGAGCTGCCTTAGTGACCATGAGACCAACCCAACTCTTGTAATATGTTTTGAAATTCGACCTTAGTTGGGATGATACGCGCAATATTCTAAAGAATTTAAACCATATGGCACATTTTCATAAAGTTCATTGTCGCACAATCACAACCAGCTATTTAGATAATGCATCATGGAATTTAGATATTAACAGTAGACAACTTTAAAATGTTACTGATGCGCGATATTTCTTTTTATTCATCCACCCTCGCCTTGGTTTTTTTTTTAGTAGTCGTGAACATGATAATTGGCTGCCAATTATTAGTATGCGCAACCATTGGGTGATTTTAGAAACGTTGAAAACTCCACCAATCATACCAAGGATACTTTCTTTCTAACACTATACAGCGCGTCGTAGTTATAGATATGTATAGAGTTTACATTGATGTGCTGCAGTCTGTACATTACCATGTAAACTTCCACCGAAAATTATTTTGAACGAGATCTAGTAAATAGTTTTTTTGTTAATACGTCATAAATCGTAAACCGCAATTTACCTTTCATTCAATCAACTCAAATATAAAAATAAAATTTAATTTCATAAACAAAAACCTTATGGATAAACCGGATGTTACAGAACCCCCGGTGCGCGAGTCCGACTTGCTCTTGCCCGGTTTTTACTATTTTGGTACGGAACGAGAAATACGTAAAAGCAAAAACATAGTTTCTATTTTAAATCTATATTTTTATATAAAATCCTCAAAGTCCTGACTGACTGAGTGACATAACTAAGGCGCTTTGCAGATGGAGCAACTATTCCAGCAACTGGCAACTAGCTGTTTACATACATCTCCGGCTATTTGGTTGTAGCAACTGGCAACTTTTAAAGGAAAATTTTAAAAAGTTGATAAACTAAAGTTGCTCCATCTGCAAAGCGCGTTAACCGCCGGTCCTAGAGACATGAGAGGGTGTGTTCTTGTGAAGAGTAGTTATCCATTAAGAAAGGTTTTTTGAAATTCTAAGAGGGTGAATGGGTGGAGGGTGAATTAAAAAAAAAATTACTGATAATAGTTGCTCATGATGAATCAAAGGAAGTACCCACCAAGATAATACTTTTGTACCTAGCATTTAGTTCAGTAACCGAAATACTGTAAAGAAATACTGATGGACATTTTCACTTTAACTAAAAAAACTTTTTTATAAAACAAAATAAAATTAACAACGCATTTCAACCCGTAAAATCATCGCGTCTAAAATAACACAACATAGTTAATTGCACTACTACTAAGACTTGTCAGTTTCAGCCAACAGCACCCGAGGGGTTGCTTCGCAGAATTATTTGTGCCAAGACTCCTGTAATAGCTTGGCGGATGACGTTTTATTCAATTAGCGCAACGGGATTTGGATTAATTGAATAAACTGTGTGTTCATCTTTTGTTGATATAAATATGCTTAAGGATTAAGGAGAACTTTTTTTTTTGCTCCCTGGAAAGGAACCGCCTCTGAAATACTAGATACAAATCTTTGTCGATCTTTCGCAAAATTGACACTAAAAATTAAAGTTATATTGATCAGTACCCAGGTGTGTTTTGATTTATTTAAACTTTTCTAACACAAGAAGGGTACAGGTACACAGGCGGACTTAATAGCTTAGGCATTCTCTACCAGTCAACCAAGAGTGTTGAAGAGATTAGATGACAGATAATTTGATGATGAAACAATTTCCTAATAATAATCAGTAGATGCACTGAAAAAATGAGCAGAAAATGAAAAAACCATTGATCTGAACTGCTTTAAACAGTTCCATAAGAGCCTAACGTTCAGTAACAGTATTTACTGATCCGAAAACAGTTAAAGCTTGAGGCAAAATGTTACCGTTATGACAGTAAACTTTAACGTTTTAAGTAGCTAGAAGGTCACAAAATTAACTGTTTTATTCATTTAATGATATCGTTCAAACCATTGAAATTTACTTACATTACAGCAATGGTGGTTTTCCTTTTTTTTTGTTGTTTTTTTCTGTAAATAGTATGTTCAATCATAACTGTTTTGTCTTTTACTGTTTTACAAACATTTCTTCTTACTGCATAAAGTCAGTATTAGTAAGTTTTAATGAAATCGCTTTAATGTGGTGTAGTAAGAAATTATTTTTTTCAGTGTGACCACACTAGGTGGCCATTTGCAATATTTAAGATACCATCCTAAAATCCTCCAAAGCATAACATACATAACTGATCATCACGCCCTGTTTCCCCAAAGGGTTGGGCAGAGGTGTACCTATAGTACACTACATTTCGCCACCTATGTTTAAGTCCCATAATTATGACAAGAGGCGAGCCTTTTGCAATCAACCGGGCATAAATTCAGACTCCTAACCGGGGAATTGTACCCAGAACCTAATGCTCAGCAGTAGCGTTTGCGACCAATATACCAACGAGCCACCTGCAAAATATTTCTACACAAATTGTCTTCAGTAACAATCACAACACGCAAGAACCACCAAACTGAAATATATAATATATATGCCCCCTTACTAATAAACGTATTATACCAGATTATTAGATACACACATGTTACACACCGATTTCTCTCTTTCAGTCGTCAGTAATTTGCTTTCGAAAGAAGATGACAAAGCATTGTGTAACTATACAGACGCTATACAACGTTTATTAGTAAGGGGGATAATATATAACAATAACACAAATGTTCCGTGTAACAAAAATATATCGTATTTTCGTACAGAGAGAGATAAAAATATAGGTAAGTATATAAAAGATTTTGTGGGTCATTGTAACATTCCGCGCGTCATATGGCAGGTGGTAGCGACTCGGAAAATGTATGGCGGCGTGAAAAGCGTTCCTACCCTAAATTCTAAGCTTATTGGAGCTACAGATTTTGAATGTTGGGATTTTTTTATTGATTTACAATATTTCTCATCTGCCTAGCCTTTCCCCAACTTAGTTGGGGTCGGCTTCCAGTCTAACTGGATGCAGCTAAATATCAGTATTTTACATAGAATGACTGCCTATCTGACCTCCACAACCCAGTTATTGGGTAATATATGGTACCCCTTGATGAGACTGATTATTAGATTTCTTATTAGTTTCGGACTTCTGACTACCCAGTCAGAAGTCCGAAAATCTAATAATCAGTCTTACCAAGGGGTACTGTATTACCCAGTAACATATGACAGACATCTTTGACAGTCGTTACGGGTGTAACGGCTGTCAAATATCCACAAATGACAGCCGGGACCAACGGCTTAATGTGCTTTCCGAGGCAAGGAGAAAGCAAGAAAGCACAAAGCGCGTTGTTTCTGATTTACAATATTTTATCTGTATCAATATATAACTGTTTCAATGCTCAATATGGGCCATATTGAAACTAACAGTTTTAAGCCATGACCGTATTGTGATTTAAAAAAATGGTTGAATTAATCACGAGTTACTTTTACAGATAGTTTATCATCATCATTATCGTTAATAGCTGTCCTCTACAGCTGTCTGCTGAATATGGGTCTGTTATCTTCACATTGTTCGTGCCACCGTTCTTTGCTACATTACATACCACAACATTTTTTTTAAGTTTCTGGAATTCATTCACCGTCAAAGATCGAGACCTGATACACTCTAAAACCTTAGTCAGTCAATTTCTTCTAAAATATCTTTTCAGCTAAACTGAACTCGATTTCATTAGAATCACAGCCATTCAGGTATTACTATATCCATCCAAATAATATAATTCTCATGCCCATTGCTAAACACAATCTACAATAGTACTACACAAACAGGTTTGATAACCGGCTAGAACCGGATCCAAGCGGATCGATTAAGCTCGATCCGGTAATGGATAAGTTCAGTTAGTTGTGCATTGTTCCAGAACTTTGTCTGTAGGTAACTTCTGATACTCTCTGGAACAATTCAAGGCATTCTGACTTGTAACAATGCTTGATAAACATTTAGATGTAATAGGTACTGGGTTTCTGGTAGGTACGGACTTGTAGTAGTTAGTTAGGACTACCTACTTGGGAAGGAACTATTTAGTTTGATGGAAACATTTAATATAATTACGGTTGTTTGGGGAGATATCTGGAGCTAGCTAGTAAAGGTAGTATTGTAGTGTCTTGTGTGTTCCGACCTTTAGCAGAAAGGTCTGGCTAGATGTAATATTCCATTCGAAGATTCAAACGAAGACGTCATATTTTAATATTGTGTTTTTTTTATAGAGAGTCATTCATATAATTTCTGTAAAGCTGTAATGTTCCTTTCAACAATATAATAGTTCCAAGTCTACGGTCTTTTAATTATACACAAGGAACTGTGGAGGTCCAGAGCAGACCTCTACAGTATCTAATCGAATTAAATATTCATTTTATAACCAACCAGTGTTTTTTCAGCTTTGTGATAATTTAAATCTTCTTTCGTTCTGTGAGTTATCGATCTCGATGACGATGTGACGATGCGATGTGTGTGTGTGTGATGTGACTTTAATATTTTATATAATCAGGATTGTGTTGGAATATAGCTATCCCACAAAAACATTTCATGTTAAATGTTGCCAAGACAAGACCATGTAGCTCGCACTGTCAAAAAGTAATCAGATCTCATGTAGAGCCAAGCTTCTAACTCTACACGCCCTAACTCTACAAGGCCTAACTTCGCAAACTCTACACCTTAGTCAAAATGTATGGCTTGGCAGTTTCGTTACTACAAGAGCCATTAACAGTATGAGTTTTTCACCTTACGCTCATGTGAATGTAGCGAAATGGGAATGTATGCAATTGCACTGACATCATTACCCGAAAATTTTGTTTATCTGGTATAATCCAAACCCAAGTTAAGAGGGTTCAAAAATACGACGAAATGCTTCGAGAAAAGGTAGGTAGTGCCCTTGCGCTTCGCTTGGCTCGTCTTGGCGGGGGCACTTCCGTGCCCCCAGATTCCTCGTCGACGTGGTACGACAGCTGCTCCCCTGACATCATCTCTGTCAGTCATAGATAAAAATACTAAATGTACCTGTCAGTTGTCAGAAGACAGCCGCCACGCAACCATCGAGGCGACGCTCTGCTAGAGTGACAGTAATCAGCCAGTGTCACTCTTATCCGGCCTTTTTGGTGACTCAAGTAACTTCGTAACAAAACGGGTCGGTGTACACTGTTGCGCCGTCATATTCATTCATGCATTTGTTACAGTCATGGCCACATTTATCTAACTAAAAACTAAACTGTACTATCTACATATTTTTTACTTCTGAGAACGACCATCCACTCTACCACTCTACTTCTCATCTTTTCATAGCTTATCACACTAATATTATAAAGGCGAAAGTTTGTGAGTGTATGTGTGTTTATATGTTTGTTACTTTTTCACGCTCAAACGGCGGGACCAATTTTGATAAAATTTTGTATGGAAGTAGCTGACGATATTCCCACGGGATCGACATATACGCGGGTGAAACCGTGGGGCACAGCTAGTGAATAAATAAAAATAAAATAAATATGCCCTGAAAACTAGTTTTGGTTTCGAACTTTGACCTTCAATGTCTCCGTAACCAGAATGAAGGTTCCAAGGTATTGTCTAAAACAAAAAAAGATCACAATGGCGGGGAGAACAAGTGACTCTCGGTTTTTGTAAGCACAGATATCACGATGTTTTGATATGTCGCCACATCAGTATATTGCACCTGTACCCATGCGAAGTAGGGGCTAGTGTAATGTAAAACTAAAAGGCATCTAATAATTCCTCCGTATCGCTGTCGACTGGTAGCGAGTCCAAATGAGTGAATCATTGCCACAATGCTCTGTTCAAAGTAAAAATCAGCCCCCTTTGGTCACGGGAAGTCAAGCAACCGTTTGGCGATTTCTTTAAAAAGGATATTAGCGAAGTTGTTATATTTACGCTACTTGAGGTTTCCGCTGCAGCGCGCCAAGTTACATTAGGCACTAGCATCTTGTATACTTTGCAACATTCTTAGCGACAGATACTTAACGTTGCCATTATCTCGTAATTGCTTCAAAGCCTATATTTTTGCGGAAGAAACGTAGCACCACAGGTTGTTTTAAAAAAATCAAGACGAACTGCAAGCTTGTCTTGATTTATAATTAAATAAAACACACATCAATTCGTCCCTAACGCTTTGCCGCAGGCTGCTCAGAAAGAAAATAAGGCTTTCTTGTTCTGAAGGGGCCCGTTAGGGCCGAAGCCTGCGGTGGTTTTTAGTCAGTAAGAGTCTGACACTCCCTTCCGCTCCACCCAGAGCGTGAGGGTCATTTGATGATTTCCCATACTAAAAAAAAATGCTTTCTTGTTTACCTAGGAAAATCCACCTTGTACTGGAATAGGATCACTGTGATTACTAAAATCAACGACAACAACAACGCAGCGCAGTGTTAGTTAACTACAATCGTGACAGAAATGTTCTAAAGATATAATAAAGTAATCAACAGCCTAGGACCTAATAGAAGACGATTAGCGTTCGAGATAGTCGCATCGTTGTTCATACGACTCATCATCATCTGCCTAGCCTTTTCCAAACTATGTTGGGGTCGGCTTCCAGTCTAACCGGATGCAGCTGAATACCAGTATTTTACATGGAGCGACTGCCTATCTGACCTCCACAACCCAGCTACTGGGTAATATGATACCCCTTGGTAAGACTGGTTGTCAGACTTGTTCATATGACTACGAACTCAAAAAACGACCGCAACCCTAGTCTGAACTGGCCAAACGCTGAGTGTAGCGATACTCTTAAATATAAATGTGGGCACGTGATTCACATGTCACCTGTTGTTCAAATGTCATACAGACTGTAACTTCAGCTAAATCGGCCGAACGACTTGTTTACTATGCGTAATGTTTATTTTTTTCAGTAACTATAACATAAAAATCATCTTCCAGACTTGAACAGAAACATTGCTAAATCTACAGGGTTATTGGTAAAATATTAACAACCTCTTAAGAGGTTATTGTACTCATCATTATGAACAACTTTTAATATGAGACCAAACCTGAAATCGCGAGAAAAAACCAGTTATGAGTAAAATGACCTCTTAAGAGGTTGTTAATGTTTTACCAATAACCCTGTATATAACAGGCCATTTTAGCCCTTATTAACTTTTAATCAGCATGTTACAGGCTATATTGTACCAAAATTTCATCCAGATTCACCGAACGGCTTTTTTCTAACATTTTGTGCGTGGTTCTTTCGGGAATCGATAGGAAATGGACCGCGTAGGCTATAGTTTAGCAGGCTGACGCTAATAATATCTTCTATTGGATATAATCTTGCGTTACTTTATCGGTCTACGTGCCTATTTTTTCCTAAGACCTTAGTTTGACAGTAATCTCCGCAGAACTGAAATGAATTCTGAAATATTTAGTTATCAAAAACTTTTGGACGATTCTGCCTTATGATAGCCATATCAATTAAAGTCACAGAAATGGAAAATTCATGAAAACGACGCTTGCTCCTCGAAAGCAAAAGCGTTTCTAGGTACTACTTTTGGGTCAGTTGAACAGTTTAATAAAAACTCCCAAAATTAATAATAGTATATAGTTTTCAATTGTTGCATGCAACAACTAAAACTATTTTTCATTTCATAGGTCTATTGTTTCTTTCACTTCAATTCCATTAAATGTTTTCGTTCCTCTTTTGTTTCGACATACGAGCTTGGATTTCAATGGGACCTAAGCTTGCAACAAATCTGAACTCGAGTTATATTTTGGGTCACCAATTTGTAAAGGCACTTTTATTAGTTCTGCCTAGTTTTGCAGGCAATATGTTGTAAGGACTACTACAGTTTGTATCGGTCATACAAACTGTAGTAGTACATACAGAACAAAAAAGATTTAACATATCGAACAATTTTTACATTTCAAACTTTATTCCGACTATGTTAAAGTTCTAATTACTTACGTAATAAGAAGGTAGACCTGCGCCGTAATTGCGTAACACACGAATAGTAGCAGCTAGAGATGTGCCGTTGCCGGCAATATTGCCCCAAGTGGGAATATTGCCGGGAGTGGAAATATTTGGGAATATTGCTTAATTATAAGTCAAATTAACTACGGAAACTATGTACAATACTTAAAATTAGCATTTAAAGGCCACAATCTACATTGTGTACAATAGAATAGAATAGAATAGAATAGAATACTCTTTATTATGTACACCATATAAATTACAGACATATAAATCTAGAAACTGTACAAAGGGTGACACAATGGGCGGTCTTATCGCTAAAAGCGATCTTTTAAAGACAACCTTTGGATGGATTAAAAAGGGAAAGGACAGACAAATACTGTAGGTAGTCTGTGGTGTACCATTTACATACATAAAGTATATTATACTAATATATATAAATATATACATATAATAATAAACATGAAACATGAGCAAAGAAAATATAATGATGATGTTTAAGGAGATAGGAAGTGCTTTTTAACCATAATTTTAAAAGTGGACAAAGTTTGAGCACGCCTTACCGACACGGGCAAGTCATTCCATAACCGTACTGCTTGAACTGTAAAAGATTTGTCGTAGAAACTGGTGGAATGCATCGGCATCTCTAGTCTCAGGTTAAAATAAAAAAATAAAATAATAAAAATAATAAAATATTGTTTTGGGTAAAATTGCCAATAATGCCAGCATTTTTGGCAATATTCCCGGTAATTTACCGGCAATGTTGCCCATATTGCCATACACGGTGGTGACTAAAATTGAGACGAGAATTGAAAATCGTTGTGAATTGAATAGAAGGCATAAATTCGAAATATTTCTTTTAATGTTGTTCTAAACATATAAATATATTCTGTTTTATGGTACTTAATACAATATGAATTTATTTAACACTAAAATACTAAATTAAATGACTAACTAACTTACTATACAAATAAATACAATAAAAAAAGTTATTTAAAAAAATCAAAAAACTCGACTGCGGTAAAAAACTTAAGTTAAAAGAAACTGAAAAGCTAAAAACAAGCCCATTTTAAATTAAATAAAAGTTGGAAGCAGGCGGGACCCACATCATTTTTTAGGGTTCCGTACCCAAAGGGTAAAAACGGGACCCTATTACTAAGACTTCGCTGTCTGTCCGTCTGTCCGTCTGTCTGTCTGTCTGTCACCAGGCTGTATCTCAAGAACCGCGATAGCTAGACAGTTGAAATTTTCACAGATGATGTATTTCTGTTGCCGCTATAACAACAAATACTAAAAACAAAATAAAATAAATATTTAAGGGGGCTCCCATACAACAAACGCGATTTTTTTGCTCTTTTTTGCTCGATATCAAAAATGGCAACAGGTAGGCACTTGAAATATTCACAAAATACTCAATTGTATTTTAACTTTAATAATAAATAATAAAATTAAATTAAAATAAATATTTAAGGGGGGCTACCATACAACAAACATGTTTTTTTCGGCGTTTGTGCCTTGTGGTACGGAACCCTTCGTGTGCGAGTCCGACTCGCACTTGGCCAGTTTTTTGTATTTTCTAATTCAAATGGGTCCCGCCTGCTTCCAACTTTTATTTAATTTAAAATGGGCTTGTTTTTAGCTTTTCAGTTTCTTTTAACTTAAGTTTTTTACCGCAGTCGGGTTTATTGTTTTTTTTAAATAACTTTTTTTATTTCCAGCTTTTTAGTTTACAAATTTGAAAGATTTCGCAGACGATTTAGTTCTTGGTAGGTGTTTTTTTGCGATTTGTCACTTCGAATTGCTTTTAAGTATATATGTTGTGTATATTTTTGTAATCACCTTTTAAAACCCTTTATTTTGATACCCCACTCGATAGGTTTTGAAAAAAAATATTTAAAAAATATATTTAATATGGCGTCCAGTAGTCGCCATATTGAATTTTCACTAACGTCATGTCTTTAGTGACACTCGCCGGACTAAGAGGAATCGATTAACGTGTGAATCATAAAAATCGGCCCATGCGTTTGGTCTGTATAGTGCTTCAAAGGAACATATAAACATACATACATACATACATACATAGGCTAATGAACACATTACCACTCCTTTGCGTCGCGCAGTCGGGTAAAAACAAAGGACACTTAGGCGTCGAAGTACTCGTCAGCATCGCTGTCATCCGGAAACGTGCCCAGAAGACTGGCAGCATTGCCACGTTGAATGGCAATGCTAATTCTTTGGCCAAAGAACGACCCAGCCCTCTGGTCACGTGAAGTGTCGACCAGCCGGCGAGAAATTTCCTTAAAAAGGAGACGCGCACTCGGGCCCCATGACCCGAGCGTTTCGACCCCAAACGGTTCAAAGCTGTAGTTGCCAATAAGGTTACAATATTTGCGCCGCTTGAGGGTCTCAGCAGCCGCAGCAGCGGCGCCAGCACAGCCCGCCGTGCTTAGAACGTGAGATGGCGCAAGGGTATCGACACATGTTGCGTCCCACACCAGAGGCCTACCCACCTTCCAAGGCAACAACGTCATGCTGTCTGGTCTCTTACTATCGTCACGTACCAAGCCGTTTGGTTCTAACACCGCTGGTACGCCGGCGGTGACAAGACTCCCATTCTCCCACAGCGAGCAGACGGGCACGCTCAACAGTATTACGTGACGTGTTTACAAGGGTATTCCGTATAATACTGCAGAGCGGCGCGTCCCACCGTCTCTGGGAAGACGGATTATCGGGCAAAACCGTATTGGGACAAGCCATTTTCCAAGCGTTCAACGCATCGGTCAAACACGGTACTTCAAAATCGACCAGTTTTACCAATAACCCTGTATATAACAGGCCATTTTAGCCCTTATTATCTTTTAATCAGCATGTTACAGGCTATATTGTACCAAAATTTCATCCAGATTCACCGAACGGCTTTTTTCTAACATTTTGTGCGTGGTTCTTTCGGGAATCGATAGGAAATGGACCACGTAGGCTATAGTTTAGCAGGCTGACGCTAATAATATCTTCTATTGGATATAATCTTGCGTTACTTTATCGGTCTACGTGCCTATTTTTTCCTAAGACCTTAGTTTGACAGTAATCTCCGCAGAACTGAAATGAATTCTGAAATATTTAGTTATCAAAAACTTTTGGACGATTCTTCCTTATGATAGCCATATCAATTAAAGTCACAGAAATGGAAAATTCATGAAAACGACGCTTTCTCCTCGAAAGCAAAAAAAAAAATAAGCAAAAGCGTTTCTAGGTACTACTTTTGGGTCAGTTGAACAGTTTAATAAAAACTCCCAAAATTAATAATAGTATATAGTTTTCAATTGTTGCATGCAACAACTAAAACTATTTTTCATTTCATAGGTCTATTGTTTCTTTCACTTCAATTCCATTAAATGTTTTCGTTCCTCTTTTGTTTCGACATACGAGCTTGGATTTCAATGGGACCTAAGCTTGCAACAAATCTGAACTCGAGTTATATTTTGGGTCACCAATTTGTAAAGGCACTTTTATTAGTTCTGCCTAGTTTTGCAGGCAATATGTTGTAAGGACTACTACAGTTTGTATCGGTCATACAAACTGTAGTAGTACATACAGAACAAAAAAGATTTAACATATCGAACAATTTTTACATTTCAAACTTTATTCCGACTATGTTAAAGTTCTAATTACTTACGTAATAAGAAGGTAGACCTGCGCCGTAATTGCGTAACACACGAATAGTGGCAGCTAGAGATGTGCCGTTGCCGGCAATATTGCCCCAAGTGGGAATATTGCCGGGAGTGGAAATATTTGGGAATATTGCTTAATTATAAGTCAAATTAACTACGGAAACTATGTACAATACTTAAAATTAGCATTTAAAGGCCACAATCTACATTGTGTACAATAAAATATTGTTTTGGGTAAAATTGCCAATAATGCCAGCATTTTTGGCAATATTCCCGGTAATTTACCGGCAATGTTGCCCATATTGCCATACACGGTAGTGACTAAAATTGAGACGAGAATTGAAAATCGTTGTGAATTGAATAGAAGGCATAAATTCGAAACATTTCTTTTAATGTTGTTCTAAACATATAAATATATTCTGTTTTATGGTACTTAATACAATATGAATTTATTTAACACTAAAATACTAAATTAAATGACTAACTAACTTACTATACAAATAAATACAATAAAAAAAGTTATTTAAAAAAATCAAAAAACTCGACTGCGGTAAAAAACTTAAGTTAAAAGAAACTGAAAAGCTAAAAACAAGCCCATTTTAATATAAATAAAAGTTGGAAGCAGGCGGGACCCACATCATTTTTATTGTATTTTCTAATTCAAATGGGTCCCGCCTGCTTCCAACTTTTATTTAATTTAAAATGGGCTTGTTTTTAGCTTTTCAGTTTCTTTTAACTTAAGTTTTTTACCGCAGTCGGGTTTATTGATTTTTTTAAATAACTTTTTTTATTTCCAGCTTTTTAGTTTACAAATTTGAAAGATTTCGCAGACGATTTAGTTCTTGGTAGGTGTTTTTTTGCGATTTGTCACTTCGAATTGCTTTTAAGTATATATGTTGTATATATTTTTGTAATCACCTTTTAAAACCCTTTATTTTGATACCCCACTCGACAGGTTTTGAAAAAAAATATTTAAAAAATATATTTAATATGGCGTCCAGTAGTCGCCATATTGAATTTTCACTAATGTCATGTCTTTAGTGACACTCGCCGGACTAAGAGGAATCGATTAACGTGTGAATCATAAAAATCGGCCCAGGCGTTTGGTCTGTATAGTGCTTCAAAGGAACATATAAACATACATACTGTTACGAGCTTCGGGTTCGTGACAATAAAAACTGCCGATTTAATAACCAAAAAAAATGACACTTTAATAATCAACACTAATTACAAGTCAAACACACTAATTACAAAACACAATTGCACTACTGATCGCTTTAAATCGCACTTGAATATCGCTTCGATGCTTTCACTTCGATCGCTTTATCCAAACTGTGTCGGTCGTGGCGCGTCTCGGCCTTATATAGCGCCAAAGAGAGTTCTAGAACCTTCCATTGTAGAAACATCTAGAATGTTCGAGTACATACAGGCCCCGATCGACCAGATGTCGAAAGTTCGGGAATGTTCTAGAAAGTTCTTGCATCGAAATTTCTAGAAGGGTCTTCACTACTAGTTCCGCTACTCGATACTAGATGGCGCTAGTGGTAACTACTGTCACCATGTACCAGGCATTAATTGTGGCGCGCAACACTGCCCCCTCCTAAGACATGCTCGTCCCGAGCATTATCGGCCCCATAATAACGCGCCAGTCGATCCACGTAGACGATCTTAGGAGTACCTCTTGCACCTTTCTGTATCCGGTAGGTTACGTCATTGATCTTTGTCACAATCCGGTACGGTCCGTCCCATTTAGCATGAAGCTTAGGAGATTTCCCTTTGCTGCGGACTGGATTGTGCAACCACACTAGGGAACCTTCGTCGAACCCTTTATTGTTCATTTTACGGTCATAACGGGTTTTCATCTTTTCAGACATTTGCTGGCCCGATTGTCTGACGTGCTCATAAATGTCATTCATTTTGTTCCGCAAGTCGTTCGCATACTCGGTTATACTGCGTGGGGCATCAGGTGGTATTCCGGTGATCAGGTCTGCAGGCAGCCGTAATTCTCTTCCAAAGTTTGCGAAAGCTGGTGTCACCGATGTACTTTCGTGAACAGCGCTTCGATATGACAACAAAAACGGTTGTATGTGCTTGTCCCAATCTCGTTGCCGATTTTCCACAACTTTGGCTAGGTACCTCTCCAGTGTCTGATTAAATCGTTCCACCATTCCATCCGATTGTGGGTGGTAAGAAGTTGTTCTCGTTTTATGAGTACCCATTACTCGGCAAGTTTCCTGAAATATTTGGGACTCAAAATTCCTTCCCTGATCGCTGTGAATCTCCAAGGGTACTCCAAAACGGCAGAAGACTTCATGGACTAATCTATCTGCAACTGTCGAAGCTTCTTGATTTGGAATGGCGAAGACTTCCGGCCACTTAGTGAAGTAATCCATCACAACCATGAAATACTTGTTACCACTTTCACTTTCCGGAAACGGTCCCGCAACGTCAAGGGCTATCCTCTCCCATGGTGCACCAACATTGTACAATTTCAATGCACCTCTACTACGAGTCTGAGGTCCCTTTACAGCTGCACAACTTGTACATTTGCGACACCAGTCCTCGACATCGTCCCGACAGTGGACCCAGTAAAACCGTTCTCGTATCTTCAATAGAGTCCGTTTTACTCCCAGATGGCCTCCTGAACAACCATTATGGTACAGCTGTAGAACGTCCGGTACTAGAGCTTTAGGGACAACCATTTGCAAATGACAGCTGTCTCGCCGAGCGTTTTCCCATTTACGGCACAGGACTCCATCCTGAATCACCAAACTGTCCCATTGGGCCCAATAGCTTTTTGTGATCGAACTCATTGCTGAGACGTCGCTCCACCTGGGCTTAGGAGCTCTGGCCTTCATCCACTCCAGAATCGGCTTGATGTCCGAATCTTCCTGCTGTGCACGTTGTAGACTTTCCTTCCACTCGTTACTGAGGTCTGTCTTGAGCATCCTCACAGGTACGACTTCTTTACTTTCTTGCCTAGTACAATGCTTGCAGTCTTCAGGACAAGGTCTTCTTGACAATGCATCTGCGTTGCCATGAGATTTCCCGCTGCGATGTTCGACCTCGAAGTTGTATTCCTGCAATAGTTCAATCCATCTCGCAACTTGTCCTTCTGGATTATTGAACTGCAATAACCATTTCAGTGCAGCGTGGTCAGTTCGTAGGTGGAATTTCCGTCCCAGAAGATATTTGCTAAAGTGCTGCAATGACTTTACCACAGCAAGCAGTTCCCGTCTCGTAACACAATAGTTCCTTTCAGGTTTTGACAATGACTTGCTGAAGTACGCTATCACAACCTCTTGATCACCATTACGTTGAGACAATACACCGCCAAGTCCTATGTCACTTGCGTCTGTGTCAACTATAAATTCCTTGCCCGCATCAGGGTACCCTAAAATAGGTGTTTTGCACAGACGGTCCTTTAGCTCCTGGAATGCGATGTCGCAATTGTCATCCCAGCAGAAATGTCGCTTCTCCTCGGTTAGTTTATGCAGGGGTTTGGCTATATCTGCAAAGTTCTTGACAAATCGCCGATAATAGGAGCACAAACCCAAAAATGCTCTGACCTGCGTCTTGTCTTTTGGAACTGGCCAATCTTTGACAGCGGCGATTTTCTCTGGATCCGTACGGATGGACGGACTAACTTGCCGTTTGAATAGTGAACACTTCTTCGGACTTAACTTGAGGTTGGCACTCTGGATCTTCATGAGCACGCGTTCCAGGTTTTGAAGATGTTCTTCAAACGTGCGGCCTACGATGATAATGTCATCCAAGTAGACCAAGCAGGCATCGCCAATTAGCCCAGTAAGTACAAGTTCCATCAACCTCTCAAATGTTGCCGGAGCATTGCACAATCCAAACGGCATAACTTTAAATTGCCACAGACCCTTTCCTGTCGAGAATGCAGTTTTCTCCTTGTCCTTGGGATCAATTTCGACTTGCCAGTAGCCACTTTTCAGGTCCAGCGTGCTAAACCACTTTACTCCAGTAAGCATGTCCAGCGTGTCATCAATTCTTGGCAAAGGATAGCTGTCCTTCTTTGTAATGTCGTTCAGACGACGATAGTCAACACAAAACCGCATGCTGCCGTCCTTCTTTCTTACCAGCACTACAGGTGAACACCATGGACTGGATGAAGGTTCAATAACACCATCCTTCACCATTCCCTCAATCATGGTTTCCACTTCCTTTTCACGTGCTACCGGCAATCTCCTTGGCCGCTGACGGATAGGCAATTCTTCTCCTGTGTTTATTTTGTGTTGAACTAAGCCGGTCTTCCCGATGTCAGCCTCGTTTGACGAGAAAACATCGGCGAACTTGAATAACATCTTCTTCGCCTTGACCATTTCATTTTGAGACAAAGCGCTGCGGCAGTCTTCTAAAAGTGTGGTCACCTTTGTTTGTGCATCCTTGCCGAGGGTCCCAGTCGATAGATGTTGGCATCGACGCAACCAATCCACTTCCTCGCAAGTACCAACAAGTGTGCCTTTTTCTATTATCTGTTCCTGATCACAAAGGTTCAGCACACGTACCCCTGAGATGTCAGTGGCTCTGACCAAAGTCCGTGCCACTTTCCATGGAAGGTCATTGTCTACCCTTTCCACGAGTACACAACGATGAGTTTGCCCAGGATTCCGAGGAAGACTAACCGGCACAAGCGTTTCCGATCTCGGCGGAAGAACAATCTTTTTAAGGCTGTACACATTCCCAGGTAACACCCCTTCCATGAAAAGTTCCTCTTCTCCACATTTCAAAACACCTTGCTTGACGTCAATCTCGCAACAATTCTTCCTCATAAAGTCAAGGCCCAGGATGCAATCGTCCATTATATCAGCCACGATGACATTATGCAGGTAGATTCTGTTGCCTAGCGTCAATTCCATTTTCTTCTCTCCATGAACGGGTATGCGCTGACCGGTGGCTGTTACCAAATTAATGCGTTCCCGGTTGTATGCGGAGTCCCCAAGGGACCGACTTTTGGGAAGTTGGGAACTGACAACCGTGCGAGAAGCTCCAGTGTCTATGGTCAGCTTACACGGCGTTCCGTTGACCTCGCCCTTGATGATTAGGCTGTTCCCGTCATGGGTTTGTGTGATCGAAACCCTTGGGGCTCTTTGAACACCAGCCAGCACCCGCCCCGCAGTCCTGGCTATTACTCGTTTCCCTGCTGCTGATGCTGGGCGGTGCTGTTAACCGCACTGCCCTCTGGAGGTCGGTCGACTTCTCTTTCTGCAGTTCGCTTAGGGCAACTGGATCGAAGGTGGCCCTTTTCTCCACAGCCGTAGCACCTAGGGCTGTATCCTTTATTGCGTTCGCGAACTGTAGCTGCTGCAACCTCCCTGACGCGATGGGAACGATGATCCTGCCGCACAGCTTCCACCTCCAGTGCATGGGCCAAGGCTTCCTTAAGCGTCCCGTGGTGCCCGAGCCTCACAGCAGCTCTCACTTCAAGGTCGCGGATGCCGTCGATGAATGCCTGCACCAGGTTTCCATCAATAAGCGCAGGTACGGACTGGTAAGCTTTGCGAACCAGCTTCTCCACTTCAAGGGCCCACTGCTGCAGGTTTTCGCTACTGCGTTGCACGCGATCCTTGAGCTGCGCACGAAACACGTGTTCCAGGTGAGCGTCCCCATACCGAGCCTCCAATGCCTCGAGGAGCTGCTCGTAAGTCACTTCCTTACCGAGAGCTTCCAGGACAGTTAAGGCCTGGTCGCGCAGGCCTAGGGTGAGAGCAGTCATGGCCTGGCTTTTATTCCACCCGTTCGCCTTCATGACATCCTCAAACTGGATTTTGTAGGCCGACCAGGAAGAAGTTCCGTCGAACGGTGGCACTTTGAATCCACGTAGCGAAGGTGTTGTAGCTACGGGAGCTGCGATTCCATCCCCAAGTTTGAGGTAATCCAGCGTTTTCTTCACGTCAGCCATCACGGTTAGCTTCACGTCAGCCATCACGTTGTCAACCCGATTATTTACTTGGTCGATTCGGGTTTCAGCTTCCGACAGGCGGTTGTCATGTTGAGCAACCTTATCCTTCACCTCCTTCATGTCTTTCCCGAAGGTAGCGTGAAGGTCCTTCATAAGGAGCATCTGCTCTTCCTGACGGCGCGCCTGCTCCTCCTGATCACGTTGGAGCTGTTCTTCCAGCCGACGAGCCTGTTCCTCCTGTCGATGGGCCTGTTCCTCCTGTCGACGGGCCTGTTCCTCCTTGTCCCGCTGGAGCTGTTCCTCCAACCGACGAGCCTGTTCCTCCTGTCGGCGAGCCTGTTCCTCCTGTCGGCGGGCCTGTTCCTCCTTATCTCGCTGGAGCTGTTCTTCCAGCCGACGAGCCTGTTCCTCCTGTCGGCGGGACTGCTCCTGCAGCATCATCATCAGGGCAGCCAAATCTGGTGCTGCTGATGCTGGAGCTGCTGCGGACGGGCCGGCCTCCATGGTCGGTAGCTGGCCCTCCGACCTCTGTGGCGTAGCTCCACCAAATCGCCTCTGGTCCGTCTCTTGCTGGCGTTGACTCCGGGTACGAATACCCTCCGTGTCGTCTTTGGGTAAAACCGGCATGATTTTTAATCCCCTCTTCTGACACCAATTGTTACGAGCTTCGGGTTCGTGACAATAAAAACTGCCGATTTAATAACCAAAAAAAATGACACTTTAATAATCAACACTAATTACCAGTCAAACACACTAATTACAAAACACAATTGCACTACTGATCGCTTTAAATCGCACTTGAATATCGCTTCGATGCTTTCACTTCGATCGCTTTATCCAAACTGTGTCGGTCGTGGCGCGTCTCGGCCTTATATAGCGCCAAAGAGAGTTCTAGAACCTTCCATTGTAGAAACATCTAGAATGTTCGAGTACATACCGGCCCCGATCGACCAGATGTCGAAAGTTCGGGAATGTTCTAGAAAGTTCTTGCATCGAAATTTCTAGAAGGGTCTTCACTACTAGTTCCGCTACTCGATACTAGATGGCGCTAGTGGTAACTACTGTCACCATGTACCAGGCATTAATTGTGGCGCGCAACAATACATACATACATACATAGGCTGATGAACACATTACCACTCCTTTGCGTCGCGCAGTCGGGTAAAAACAAAGGACACTTAGGCGTCGAAGTACTCGTCCGCATCGCTGTCATCCGGAAACGTGCCCAGAAGACTGGCAGCATTGCCACGTTGAATGGCAATGCTAATTCTTTGGCCAAAGAACGACCCAGCCCTCTGGTCACGTGAAGTGTCGACCAGCCGGCGAGAAATTTCCTTAAAAAGGAGACGCGCACTCGGGCTCCATGACCCGAGCGTTTCGACCCCAAACGGCTCAAAGCTGTAGTTGCCAATAAGGTTACAATATTTGCGCCGCTTGAGGGTCTCAGCAGCCGCAGCAGCGGCGCCAGCACAGCCCGCCGTGCTTAGAACGTGAGATGGCGCAAGGGTATCGACACATGTTGCGTCCCACACCAGAGGCCTACCCACCTTCCAAGGCAACAACGTCATGCTGTCTGGTCTCTTACTATCGTCACGTACCAAGCCGTTTGGTTCTAACACCGCTGGTACGCCGGCGGTGACAAGACTCCCATTCTCCCACCGTCTCTGGGAAGACGGGATATCGGGCAAAACCGTATTGGGACAAGCCATTTTCCAAGCGTTCAACGCATCGGTCAAACACGGTACTTCAAAATCGACCAGTGAGGAAGATAAAATGTTCCTGGTTAATTTATCAGTACTGTGGACCGAGGAGAGGAAGGCCGGTAAACTTATACTTGAAATTTTGCGGACGCCGAGACCGCCCAAGCGAATGGGTAGTGTGGCTTGCTGCCATGCACGGTCGTCCAGGGCCACATTTAGGATGGAAGTTAATGTGTTTCTAATAATTTGGTCTACTTTTTCTAAAAGTTGTAGATGCTTCCATAGATGAGAGGAGCGAAGGCTATAAGTAAATTTTGGTCCAAAACAACAGTATCGAATGAGTGTAAAGGCCGAATGAATATTAATTTTGAAAAGTCTCAATGAATGTTGGAAAGGATTCGTCAAAAATTGGGGACCCTAGTAGGCGAAGAGAGTTTCTTTCTGTAATTTTGATATTTGGAGCTATTGTATTAAATTTTGCAATGGTAGTCTGTCTGTCAGTCGTTTGGGGAAGATAAATTTCACATTTTGAAAGGTTAAGGTCTAGGCCAATGGAATTGAAACTTTCTTTTAAAAACGTTAAATCTTTTAAGACCGTGTCTACATCACCTCCTAGGGTTCCGTCATCCAAATACCATACGTTGAATTTAGAATTTAGCTGTCGAATAATTGGATTTATTGCCAAACTAAAAATGACTGGCCCAAAAGGGTCACCTTGTTGACAACCAACGGCTGATTTAAAAAGGTTGTCTTTATAAAGTAATTTAGAGGGTTGCCTGTAACATTGATAGAGAAAACTGTAAATTTTGGGTATTTCTTTTTGAACTTCTGTCAACAAGGTGTCCCTGTTTACGGAATTGAAATCATTCTTAATGTCAACCTTAAGGATGACCTCACCTTTATTGCTATTGAGGTAAGTGGATAATGCATGTACCGCAGCCTCACAGCCCCCTTTGGACCCAAAACCTAGCTGAAGGGGCTGAACTTTGCTGGCTAATGTTTCGTTGTAAAAAGCACAGCAAATTTTGACTGCGATACGACGGTAAGTGGACCCTACGGCAATAGGACGAATGCCACCATCCTTTTTGCGCAGGGCACATAAATTTGCCCCATACAAAATATCAATGACGGCTTCGTTCACATTGCCGGAGAGCATGAGATTGATGAGGGCCGTCAGCTCCTTCAAAAGGGACTCACCAGCCTCCCCGGCACTTGAACACATTAAGTCTTTCAGGTGTTGAGGTGTCAGGCCGTCAAGGCCGCCGGCGGAGCCACTTCGAAAGGAGCAAACGGCCGCACATACTTGTTGAGCTGTAATTTCAAGTGTGTTGAATTCCGGATCGGGTGTGTCAGGGAAGGAGAGGTCATCTGCCGGGGCGGGGTGTTTGCTCTCCAGAGCTGTAAGTGTCTCTGGAGAGTACGGCGCAACCACATCGCTGCTAAAGATGATCCTAGCTGCACCTCTGATATCACCCTCGCCTAGTTTAGACTCCACATGGTGCAATAAACCTCTTTGTGGGAGGTGCGCTGTTAATTTAGGGTCGAAACTTCGGGTCGAAATGTTACAATTATCCTTGATTTGTGCTGTTAAAGTTTTTTTATTTGCCAATTTTTTTTGCACATGTAGAATTCTAAACAGGAAAGTGAGTAATTGCTCCCAAGCACTTAGAGAGTTCTCTCGGGCGGCGAGGCGGATGCAACGCGCTAAACTCGAAGCCACGGACGGTCTCGCGCCACGAGGAACTCTCTTTAAAACTGAAGTTGATGTTTTTAATTTCGCTAGGGTTTTCCAAAAAGGTTGAGCGGGTGAATCAGGTGTTAGGGAATCAGTGGGCATTGTCGGGCATGATGAAGGTACATTGTGGGGTTTGTGTTTCTTTCCCAAATGTACCTTCAAGCCTCGTTCACCCTTAAAGAAACGTGCTTGGGGGCAATGAGGGCATCTTACTAGAACATCCAGTGTCGTCATTGTTAAACATTAAAAAAAAACGAATACTTGCTACTTACACGATTTTTCCACACAATATAACATAAATTAGAATAAAAAATGTATTAAAATTAACAAAAATGACACTAAAACTTGACTGCTTGCCACGATGACAGCGGCGCAGTCGCGCTGGCAGCCTGGGGCGCCGCGTCGCAGCATTTTTCTTCGTCGCAGATGTAAAGTTCGGCTTTTTGATTCGTGAGGCGACAAAAATAAAGCCCCAGAAGGTGGTAGCCATAAGGGCTATCCGGGGCTACCGCACGATCTCTGGCGAGGCGGCAAGCCTCCTTGCCGGACTGCCGCCATCGGATCTGGAGGCGATAGTCCTCGCGCGCCTGTATGAGTGGCGCGCGGAGGCACTACGCCGGGGGGAGGATCCCTGGCGCGATCTCATGGTGGCATGGAAAGAGCGACTGTCGCAACCCAGCGCAGGGCACGCCGCGATAGCGGCGATAAGACCCCTCTTTGAGGAGTGGCTAGAGAGGCGCCACGGCGCCCTCACCTACCACCTGACGCAGGTCCTCACCGGACACGGAAGTTTCGGGAGGTTCCTGCACATCATCAGGCGGGAGGAAACGCCCGGGTGTCACCATTGCCAAGATCGCCCGGAGGACACGGTGGAGCACACGGTGGAGGTCTGCCCCGCTTGGGCGGAGCACCGCCGTGTCCTCGTAGAGGCGATTGGCAGCGACGGCGACCTCTCGCGTCCGGCCCTGGTGCAAGCCATGGTCCGGGGCGAGAGGGAGTGGGAGGCAGTCACCTCCTTCTGCGAAGCAGTCATGCTAGCGAAGGAGGTGGCGGAACGGCTCAGGGAGAGAGCCTCCCGTCCCAGCCGCCGCGGGAGACGCTCCGGGCGTCGGGAGCCGCGTGACGACTCCCGGCCACCGTAGGCGCGGGCCTGCGGGCGGAGAGTAATGGGTAGCTCACCGCCCGATCAGGACCAGGCCCGTGCCGGACGGCGCGTACGTGTTCCACGCGCGCCTCAAAGAGATGTCAGCATCGAGGAGGGGCCCCTTAGGGCCGAAGCCTGCCGGGTCAGCGGGATTGTCCGAAAGGGTTACCGCTGGCCCGGAACATAAAGGGCTAAGGAAGGAACACGGGTGGGTTTTAGTCAGTAAGAGTCTGACACTCCCTTCCGCTCCCACCCAGAGCGGGAGGAGTCATTTGATGATTTCCCATCCTCAAAAAAAAAAAGGCGACAAAAATATTTGTAGGTTTTTTTTTTGCACGGTATTGGTAGCTTTGAGCTAGCGATATATATCTATAGGTTACACATGGGTAGCTCTAGCTCGTGAGCGAGTGATAGAAAAGAGCTAGCTCTTTTCGATTGACGTCGCTAATCCACAATTATAAAAAATATTGAACTTAATAACAAGGTGCACGGATCTTGATATTTTACACATTGAGGAGGGTGACGGTGAGTAATAATTGTTATTAATTACAATTGCAGTAATCACACTAATATCATAAAGGCGAAAGTTTGTGAGTGTGTGTGTGAGTGTGCGTGTGTGTTTATATGTTTGTTACTTCTTCACGCTCAAACGGCTGGACCGATTTTGATAAAATTTTGTATGGAGGTAGCTGACACCCTGGATTAACATATAGGCTACTTTTTATCCCGATATTCCCAAGGGATCGACACTTACGCGGGTGAAACCGCGGGGCGCAGATAGTAATAAAATATATTGGTATTATTTGACAGGCAACATTGGCAATATTGCCAATGTTGCTGGCAATATGCGTATTTTACCGGTAGTAGCAACATTGGGAATATTGCCGGCAGTGGCAATATTGCCACCGGGCACATCAGTAACTGTAGTAGCAACAGCTTTCATTTTGACAGTTCAAAAACATTCGTTGCGTTATTTACGTTATTGAGCAGACAAATTTTTCGAACATATTTAGGTTTTTATTTACTAAAATGATTACAACTATCATTACAGGTGTGGGTACACCATTGCGACAGTGCGGTCATTTTACAAATCTATACTAACTTATTATTTACAATTTAAATATAATATTAAAGAACTAAATCTAAAAAGTAATAGGAACTTTAACACAGTACCTTATATACAGAATGCTGAACATAATAATATATTATATTTATATATTATTGTGATATATTGCAATTAAATGAAAGAAAATTTAAAACTCATATTAAACATACACTTTGTAAACAAGCATACTATAAATTAGAAGATTATATCCAAGATAAGAACGCTTGGAAACATGCTGGTCCTGCTCCATAGGACAATCTAGAGTTTAGACAAAATCAAACTGGTTGCTAATTTAATTGTAAAATTGATTCTTTCTTCTTTTTTTTGACGTTGATTTATATTCTGTAATTACTTAAACTCACACCCTGACTTATTACTTGTAATTTTTTACCCGACTGCGGCAAAGCCCAAAAGGAGGGTTATGTGTTTATTTTAATGAAAATCGTTTATTTTTACCATGTTTGTAAATGGTTGCTAATTTAATTGTAAAATTGATTCTTTCTTCTTTTTTTTGACGTTGATTTATATTCTGTAATTACTTAAACTCACACCCTGACTTATTACTTGTAATTTTTTACCCGACTGCGGCGAAGCCCAAAAGGAGGGTTATGTGTTTATTTTAATGAAAATCGTTTATTTTTACCATGTTTGTAAATATGTGAGCACCATGTATCTATTAGATAATTAATTTATGTCATGTTTTCATTTTTAATTCTTTTACCTATTTTGGTATAGTAATTTTATTTTAGGTGCATCGTCTTCACATATTATTATATAATTAATGTATACAAAATATTGTAAAACATTTTAAAAGAGTAACGGTGGAGTTTCTTGCCCATTCTTCTCCATACGAAAACTACCTTTTGGAATGGGCGACTAGAATCAATTCTATTTTTTCGTAATTTTTGACGTTCAAAAGTGCCTTTTAAGTGCCTCGTCGTTTCAGCCAATAGACGTCCACTGCTGGACATAGGCTTCCCCCAATTTTGGGAGGGTAATTGCCATAATCGCCACGCTTGGCAGGCGGGTTGGCGATCGCAGTATGGTATGATGGTGGATACATAGAGAACGCTGCTGCCCAAACTCCGGTATGACCCTTGGTCGCCTTTTACGACACCCACGGGAAGTAAGGGGTGGTGGTATTCTTTAAGTCCGGCACCACACAGACAAGTGCCTACTTGAAATAAATGTTTTGACTTTGACTTTTGACTTTATGCTAAAGCAATGGATTAGCAATATACTTCAAAATGATTCAGATTGTGATTCATAGCGTGTTACGCAATTAGGGTGCTGTTTTAGTACACATTTAAAATCCTGCCATCTACATGTTTACTCAAAAGTATCCAATGCAATACCTACTTAGTATATGTGTGTGGCAACCTTCATTAAAATCCGTTCAGCCACAATACGGGATGTTGTAACATTGTGGCTTAACTGATTTTAATGAAGGTTGGCACGCCTATAGACAGGTATGTATAGGATACTTTTTTCACGGGTAAATGAAAAAGTTCCCTTTGAAACCATGGGAAACAACCGGTTAGTGGCTACATATATTGCACGACTCATAATGCGAAGCGTTTGAGAGTGCATTACGATCGAATTTTTTTTTTGCCTCCTGTCTGCAACTGTTTCTATTGTTATACCTACTCCTGCTAGTACACAAAACCTACTTAATTTATATACCATTGTAAAGATAATTTAATGGAGATTAATTCTGTACTTTTCAAAACTTGATTGAATGCAGTAGAAATGAAAAAAAAACATCAAAATATTTCTAAAAATGTTCCCGTCCATCAAGTGTGACACCTGAAAACATTGTAGCTTGCGAAAACATCAATTATCATTTTTTTTTAAAGTTTCGTTTCACCCATAGGAAGAACCCTGTTGAAAATGGTTCTTTTATTCAAAGTAGTTAGAAGATTTTAGCCTGGAAAATGGCTTGCCCGGATACAGATCGGCCCGCGAACCCATCTTCCCAGTGGCAGTGGGATGAGCCGCTCTGCAGCGCTCTGCTGAATAATCTTATTAATACGTCCACCAATACTCCTGATCGTGCCCGCCTACTGGTAGTGGGTGAGTGGGAGTCGGGCCTCTGGCTTCAGGCGCTGCCATCACCCAACATGGGCACTTTGCTAGGTGATTCCACTTCCCGGCTCGCTACTTGTCAGCGTCTGGCCGCCCCTTGCGTGGCTCCGCATCGCTGCCAATGCGGTGAAGGTGTCGACAGCCTCGGACACCATGGCTTATCCTGCAGTAAAAGCGCAGTCCGGATAGCACGGCATGCCAGCATCAATGACATCATCCGTCGTGCTCTTGTCACCGCCGGGGTGCCAGCTGTTTTAGAACCCAATGGCTTGGCACGCGACGATGGGAAGAGACCAGACAGAATTACCATAATGCCTTGGAAGGTTGGTAGGCCTTTGGTGTGGGATGCAACGTGTGTCGACACCCTTGCGCCATCCCACCTTCCAAGCACGGTGAGCTGTGCTGGGGCGGCTGCTGCAGGTGCGGAAAACCTCAAACGGCGCAAATACTCCAATCTCTTTGGAACTTATATGTTTGAGCCGTTTGGGGTTGAAACTCTAGGGTCATGGGGCCCGAGTGCCCACTTAGTATTTCGAGACATCGCCATTCGGTTGGTCGACTCTTCACGTGACCAGAGGGCTGGCCTATTTTTTGGCCAAAGAATCAGCGTTGCCATACAACGTGGCAATGCTGCCAGTCTTTTGGGCACGTTTTCTGTTGACAGCGATGCGGATGAATTTTTTGATGCCCTTTGATTATTTCCCCTCCTTTTTATATACATATTATTATTATTAATTTAATACCATCAAATAGTTTAATTATCTATATATACATATAATAAAATTGTAGAAAAGTGGTGTCTGTACAATGGAAATATATTAAAAAAAAGTAGCAGGGGTTGTTATTATATCGATGTCGAACCCGAAAATGTAATTAAATTTTTTTTTGTCTGTTTATCTGTTTGTCTGTTTGTCTGCTGTGTTTGTGCACGCTAATATCAGAAACGGCTTATTCGATTTAGATGCGGTTTTCACTAATATATTGTAGTAAGCTTCACTTAACATTTAGTGTTTATTTCCTGTCAATCGGTTCATAAATAAAAAAGTTATGTCAATTTAAAGAATCACGGCGAACATTTGTTAAGGCTATATATACAAGGTGTAACGGAAAGGGGGTATCAACCCTGAAGGAGGTGGATGAAGATGAAAAAAAAAATTTGGACCTCCCATAGTAATAGCACATCAATGATTTACTATTACTATGGGAGGTCCAAATTTTTTTTCATATTTCGACCTATGTTCTTTGGAGAAATTTGTTCAGTTTCATGAGCACATTCACCTCCTTCAGGGTTGATACCCCCTTTCCGTTACACCTTGTATAAAGCGCGCTGAGAGCCGCGCCGCTGCCATAATTCCGATCCAGCCTGTCCCTTGCTGCCCTCTCCCAGCGACGCCCTAAGCCGAGGTCCGTACCCCGTGTCCGTGTCCGTAGGGGGTGCCCTTAGCGTGTAATCGCTTAGTTTTTAAGTTTATATTGTGTAGTTAAGTTGTGTATTATGCCCTGGCTGGAGGTCTTAATTTAATGAGGCATCCACAGGAAAGCCAGGTTAAGCAGTCGACAACCCCTCAGGTTGAACTGCGAGATGACCATTTCAAAAGAAAACGCGCCGCTGCCATAAGGATTCATTTATTCGTAGCGAACGCACGTATCCTGGAGGGTATAGGCGAATAGTTGGATTCGATTATTGCGATTCACTTGAATACTGACTGTTTGCATATTTCATTTATTTATATTTTAGGGTTTGTAGGTTAGGTTCTTTTTCTTAATTTTCTTTAAAATTTTGTAAGTATTTGGTATAGGTTAGGCGGTTCTTTCCTTGATTATTGGGTATTTACTTATCTTAATTTTTATTTAGGGTTTTGTAAATAAATATTGTAAGCATTTATTATTGGTTAGGCATTTCTTTCCCTGATTTTCGGTATACTTATCTTAATTTGTATTTAGGGTTTGTATATAAATATTATAAGTATTTGGTATAGGTTAGGCATTTCTTTTCTTGATTTTCTTTATTAAGTATAAGTTCATTAGCTTAGGTTAGTACCCATTGTGTCACCCTTTGTACAGTTTCTAGATTTATATGTCTGTCATCATCTGCCTAGCCTTTTCCCAACTATGTTGGGGTCGGTATTTATATGTCTGTGTCTATTCTATTCTATTTTTTCTAGCAATTCTTTTGTTTTATAAAGTTAGTACGTTTGTCTGTGTAGAAGAATAGCACCACCCCTTACTTCCCGTGGGTGTCGTAAAAGGCGACTAAGGGTCTCACCGGAGAATGCGCAGCAGCGTTCTCTATGCATTCCACCACCATACCATACTGCGATCGCCAACCCGCCTGCCAAGCGTGGCGATTATGGCAAACCCCCCCAAAATTGGGGGAGGCCTATGTCCAGCAGTGGACGTCTATCGGCTGAAATGATGATGATAATGACGTCTGGTTTACACGTCTTAACACTTATTACTTAAACTGTGATAATTTTAGACTGTACTTATAATAATCTGTAAGTATTTATAATTTAATTGTTTACGATAGTACGTGTTTACTAAATAACTGTGTGTTAAGTAGTAAGTACTATTTTATTGTAAGAATGCCTCGAAGAAGATCCAACCTCTCCCAATGTAGCAGAAATGCTAAAAGGATGAGATTAGTTCGATCACAGGAATCTGAGGAAGGTCGTGAGGCAAAAGGCTCTCTGCACCAGGCTAGGTTTCGTGCTGCAGAAACTTCGACTCAGCGAGAATCTCGACTGAGTTCAAATCGTTCTCGAATGATGACAACTCGAAATAGGGAAAACGGGGAACAACGAAAGGCACGTTTATCTGTCGATCGCGAAGCTCACGCGCTATCGCGTGAGTCTGAGACTTTTGCTGTCAGGGAAATCCGCCTGAGCTCCCAGAGAGTACGGACAACAAATGCACGATTCCAGGAGACACAGGACGAACGGGAAATACGTCTCACTGCCGATCGTGAAGCTCATACACTATCGCGTGAGTCTGAGACTTTCACTGATAGGGAAATTCGTCTGAGTTCTCAGAGGGTTCGGACAGCAAATGTTCGGTCTCAGGAAACACAGGAAGAACGAGAAATACGTCTCACTGCCGATCGTGAAGCTCAAGCACTAGAGTCTGAGACTTTCACTGAAATTCGCCTGAGTTCTCAGAGGGTTCGGACAGCAAATGCCCGGTCTGTAGACGGTATATGTAATTCAAAATATGCTGCCCGAAAAGTCACTACTCCACGCGGACGAAGTCGCGGGCACAGCTAGTCTATAATATAAAAATGAATCGCTGAATGTGTTGCTAAGCGCAAATCTCGAGAACAGCTGAACCGATTTCGCTAATTCTTTTTTTAGAATGTTCCTTGAAATACGAGGATGGTTCTTACGCAGAGAAAAATTTAATATATCTATGGGAGTAGGGTAGAGGTAGGGTAGGAGTAGGGTAGGAGTAGGGTAGGAGTAGGGTAGGAGTAGGGTAGGAGTAGGGTAGGAGTAGTGTAAGAGTAGGGTAGGAGTAGGGTAGGAGTAGCGTAGGAGTAAGTTAGGAGTAGCGTAGAAGTAAGTTAGGAGTAGGGTAAGAGTAGGGTAGGAGTAATTAGAAGTACGGTAGGAGTAGGGTAGGAGTAGGGTACGATTAGGGTATGAGTAGTGTAGAAGTAGTGTAGGAGTAGTGTAGGAGTAGGGTAGGAGTAGAGTAGGGGTAGGGTAGAGTAAGGGGTAGGACATCACGCAAACGAAGTAGCGCCGGGCAGCTAGAAATAATTTATATGGCAAAACAACGTTTGCCGGGTCAGCTAGTACTTAATAAAAATTAAAAGTAAGAGGTAGAGGTATTCTAAAATCTACTCTTTTTTTATTAGATCAAATGAAATAAAAAACAATTAAATAAATGAATAAATAAATAAAAAATAAATGTATATTTTATAAAATATCTTTTTAATTTTTATGAGACGTGCACTTTTGGATTTTCCATTTTTTTTAAAGCATCTACTTTACTGAACTCTTCGAACCTTTTATAACTCCACATAAAACTCTTAACAGAATTAATCGACCTTTTCTTCTCTTTAGAACTGCTGTAAAATAACAATTAAATCTGAAACACGTCCATAAAATAAATTTAGCTCTCAATTTTATTGTAAACACAAATGGATATTATTTGGCTTTTAGAAGGAGGCAAGGACGAATGTTTATTCATTCGATTCATTCGGAGTTGGAGACGTTCTAAGTTAAATGGGTAACTTGAACAATTTTATCAGAACTTATTTGTACTTTTCTCGTTAGTACTTCGAGCAAGTTTCAGTTAGAAATTACGGCCTGATTGTACTGATTTGGGATGTGTTATTGCGAATATGTTTTGTACCTAAGTGGAAAACTGTTTAAGATTTTTACTGTCTTTCTTCTACGTTAGCATAACAACATTACATTGGCTGAGCTGAGATGTTACTCAGATGCCTACAAATCCATACTAATGGATAAAAAAATCATAAATAGGAAAGTAACTCTGGCTGTCTATAACTTTTTTACGCCTTAATAGCTGAACGAATTTTGATGAAATTTGGGACGTAGGTAGACCCAAACCTGAGCTAAGAGATAGTACATTCCCATGGAAAAATTTCCGACCTTCACGCGAGCTAAGCTGTGGGTTAAGACTTCTTCAAACAGGCGCGACACGCGATAAAATCGCGTGCGACACAAAGGGACGCACAACGAACGGTGCCTTTGTGTTGCGTGCGATTATATCACGTGTCGCGCCAGTTTGTAGGAGCCTTAAAACCTAGTCCTATATATTTTCTTTTCTACCCCAAAGTCTTGACATCATCATCATTTCAGCCGAAAGACATATAGTAAAGTTAATATAAAAAAATATTAAATTAACTAACTTGAAACGACGTGAAACACCCTTCACAAAACACAACACCACTATTACTGAGCAAACTCATCCCCATAAAATACGACCGAAGTCATAATTTCTCCTCACAACCTATCCACGCGTACAACCACAATATACACTGGTATTTGCTCTCACAATAGAATATGATGTGTTTATTCGTTTCGTCGCATATTGTGAACAGAGCTCATAAATTAAGGACTAGTATACAGTTTACAGTTTACATCTCACATAATGGTACATTGTTACAGCAGTGTGTATATACAATTTTGCCTTAGGTATGCTAGGACCTTTGTGAGAGCTGAGAGTATGAACAACTCACGCCTGTAAGCCGAAAGGTAAAGAAGAGGTCCTCACCGGACACGGAAGTTTCAGGAGGTTCCTGCACATCATCAGGCGGGAGGAAACGCCCGGGTGTCACCATTGCCAGGATCGCCCAGAGGACCCGGTGGAGACACGAAGGATGGTGGTGATGATTTTTTTTGTGGGGTCGTCGGCCGCTCTCAGTGCATTTGCTTGAAATATCAGTTTAAAAACCAGTTTTTTTTCTGTAAACTTCTAAAATCTGCCTAGCCTTTTCAACTACATATGTTGGGGTCGGGGTGGAGGTCTGCCCCGCTTGGGCGGAGCATCACCGTGTCCTCGTAGAGGCGATGTCAAAGAGATGTCAGCATCGAGGAAGGGTGGTGAGGTGATGACCTTGCTGTACGTCAAATGAAAAAAAAACAGTGGCACTCCGGGAGTGCCGACAGAAGTGAAAACTTGAACAATTACGTTATGTTATACGTTATAACACGCAGAATCGCATGTTCCAGAGCGATGAAAGGTGGGTGTATAGAGCTTGGGAGCGACCTGAACAAAATGTGACAGACGTATGCCGCCCGGATGGTTTGCATGGATGGCATTTTGGTGCAGCATCTTGGTGTGTACTTTTTTTAATCGTCTTATAGACAAAACACGCGCGGTGTCGCTTACGGTAACAGTGTCGCGAGTTCAATATTTTTTTCCCATCTCAAAAAATGTCCATCGCGCATAAAGAAGTTTTCACTTCAATAACGTGTACGTAATCGTTATGTGACGTACGTGTGTTACATTAACCAACCGTTTGAAACAACCGGCCCCTAACTGTCACGCTCCTAGTGCTTTAAATAGACGTTAACCTGACAACTCTTTGAGTTATGAATCACAAATAAATCAAAATCAATTATCTATTGTTTTGTTACTTGTCCCGGCTTGTGGCATGGGTCCATCGATCAGTTAAAGCTATGCTTACCGGGGTTGGTTCGTGGATGGGTCCCGCCTATCATACATGAATCTTTGACAGTCGTTACTGGTCGTCAGAAGCCCGAAAGTCTGACAACCAGTCTTACCAAAGGGTATCGTGTTTCTCAGTAACATTACTTAAAAAGAGGATTGTCTTATTTCTTTTATACAAAATTCATTCTAAAATCATATTTATAAAGTTAACATGAATCATGAATAAATCCGAGGAAGTTTCGAGGTCTTCATAAATCACATTAAAAAGTTTTAAGGCCATTTGGGTAATTCTAAAAGAATATTATATCCTTAAATGGCCGGTATTGTACTGCGAATCAGATTTGATTTGTGCCCGAAAATGTTTTTGAATTAATTAGGGAATGTAATTTATTTTATCTTCGCGAGGCCACGGTAAATTCCGAATATCTGAGGGATACAATTTTTGTCAGACGATATTTACAAAGACTTTTTTGAAGGTTTAAACGCACGAACCGCACGAGTTATTCAATTTTTTTCTGTGTTTTTCAGTTTAATTCAGTATAGTACAGCAACGAGCGTAAATACCTTACATTTACGCAAGACTGATATACATTTTACACTGTTATGAATATGGTATTCGAAAGTAACTCTGTCTGTCTGTCTGCCCGTCTGTACGTCACCTTTTCACGCCTAAACCACTAAACGGATTTCGATAAAATTTGGCAGAGAGATTGATTGCATCCTGGGAAAGGACGTAGGATAGTTTTTATCGACATACCTTGCGGGAGAAGCCGCGGGCGGAAGCTAGTATTACTATAAGCATAATCAGCCTATAACGTTCCCACTACTGGGACACACGCCTCCCCTCTGTGAGCGGGAATTGGCCATAATCCACCACGCGGGCCCAGTGCGGGTTGACAGATACTTCTATGAAAGTATTCTTTTCTAAAAGTTGCCATATTTAATTCACGAGAAAAACGCTTTTGAATGTTACTGTAACTGTAAGGTATTTATCATATACTCGGGACCGTACCCACTTGCGATTGACCGTTTTCACTCCCCTTCTACTTGTAACCTTTCCACTTTTACCATTCCAATCCCTAACCCACCCAACCAACCTAATGAATACCCCACAACATTCCCACACTTTTATACCAACATAATAAAATATTATGCCCTGTAACAAATGCTCAGTGTTGAGGAGCCTTGTCCTATGACAAAGAGCCGAGATAAGAACGGAAGGGGGGTACGACGTATACAAATGCAAGTAGTTAGAGCAACGTCTGGACGCCCTAAGGCAGACCCCTACTACATGGAGTATTTGCATAAGCTGGGAGAGTTTGGAAGTGTAATATGTAGATAAGTTGGAGTTTGGTAACGTAGGAAGTGTATTGGTCAGTCTAAAGCGTTAATAATATGTCAAGTATGTACGGTCTTTAATCTCAGTTATTGAGCAAAATATTTGTTCAAAATTGCAGTAGAAGTACAATGCAATTTTGAACAAATATTTTGCTCAATAACTGAGATTAAAAAAACTGACTCGAAACTGTTCGGTTTTATGTCACCTTCCCACGTATTCGTATGATTGATGTTTAAAATGAAAATAGCTCATACAATGGTAAAAATATTATTATTTAATAAACTAACCGGGGTGCGCTGGACGTATATTTAAGTATCGCCACTCGTGGATGTTCTGTAATGTACCTACGTATCGTGATTTACTTGCATACTTGTCTTTGTTTTTCTTATTGGGTTCAATACCTAATATTTGTTTGACAGTAAAGCTATGCGAATAGACAGACTTATGTTTTTGTTCTGAAAATTTAAGTAAAATAAAACAAAACTGTGGAAGAATCATTAAAATATCTCTTGAAATGAAAAAGTTATGGAACTTTGTAGTTGCGCTTGCAACGATAATTTTGTCATTTGACCTAGACGACGCGGCTCGTATTCGCTGAGTACGTGTGCCGAGTACGCACCGTTCGAGTCGTATTTTGTTTATTACACGATGGCTGAGGTTAAAAAATACGCGTACAAATATTGTATTGTTCCTATGTGTTAAAGCACGACAGTTAAAAACCCCTTTTTTTTTCTTCCTGTAAGTATAGTGAAATCGACACCTGTACACCAGGCACCGCAGGCTCCGCATTCGCCCTCCGGATGCGGAAGCCACGAAGGCGGAGCTGTACGAGGGGTACAGAGCGGCGAAGACCGCCCTCCAAGAGGCTGTCCAGCGGGCCAAGGATGTGGCCCGCGAGGAGATGGTGGAGACTCTGAACAGAGATCCGTGGGGGCGCCCTTATAAAATGGTGCGGAATAAACTCCGCACCTGGGCCCCCCCGCTGACGCAGAGTCTCCGCCCCCAGCTGGTGGAGGAGGTGGTGAGCGCTCTGTTCCCTTCACGGGGGGAGCACACTCCCCCGCCCATGGCTCCGCCAATTGCGGTGCCCGAAGCGGACCACGCGGACGACGACAACATCCCTGCTGTGACCGGGGTAGAACTGAGAGCGGCGGTAGGAAGGCTGAAGGCCAAAAATACCGCCCCAGGACCCGACGGCTTGCCAGGTAAAGCCTGGGTCCTGGCCTCGAGGGCTCTCGGGCCTCGACTGGAGGCGTTCTTAAGCGCATGTTTGGAGAGAGGTCAGTTTCCACGCCGTTGGAAGACGGGGAAGCTGGTCCTCATTCGGAAGCCAGGGCGCCCTGCGGACTCTCCGTCCGCATACCGGCCCATCGTGCTGCTCGACGAGGTCGGCAAGCTCTTTGAGAGAGTGATTGCGGGCCGCCTCGTCGGGCACCTGGTGAGGACGGGGCCGGATCTTGCGGACAGCCAGTTCGGTTTCCGCAAGGGGCGCTCGACGGTGGACGCCATCATACGCGTGAGAGCCCTCACGACGGGGGACGCGGTGTCCCAGGGTGGGGTCATCGTGGCGGTGTCACTCGACATCGCCAACGCGTTCAACACCCTCCCCTGGAGCACCATTGTGGAGGCACTCCGGTATCACCGGGTGCCGCCCTACCTCCGTCGAATAGTCGAGGCGTATCTGACGGAAAGAGCCCTCAGCTACCCCGGTCGCGATGGGGAGTGGAACCGGCGAGAGATGTCGTGCGGTGTCCCACAGGGATCGGTCCTGTGGCCGCCTCTGTGGAACATCGGGTACGACTGGGTGCTGCGCGCCGACCTCCCTGATGGCGTGAGCGTGGTTTGCTACGCTGACGACACGCTGGTCCTGGCGCAGGGGAGGTCGCATCAGGCGGCGGCCGACGCGATGACACGCGGGGTTGCGATAGTCGTGGAGAGGATCCGGCAGTTGGGTCTCGAGGTGGCATTGCACAAGTCCGAGGCCATGTCGTTTCATGGGCCCCGGAACGCGCCGCCATCGGGATCCGCTTCCGCGGCAAATCGCTGCGGAGCGGACGGATCTCCGGCGCGATCTCATGGCGGCATGGAAAGAGTGACTGTCGCAACCCAGCGCAGGGCACGCCGCGACAGCGGCGATAAGACCCCTCTTTGAGGAGTGGCTAGAGAGGCGCCACGGCGCCCTCACCTACCGCCTGTGAGTCTGACACTCCCTTCCGCTCCACCCAGAGCGGGAGGAGTCATTTGATGATTTCCCATCCGCAAAAAAAAAAAAAAAAGTATAGTGAAATAAAAAAACAAACAACTGTACGTAAACAACTACAAACGGCGCGAAAGCTTATTTTGTGGTGCGACGATCTCGGATAGGTCAAATGACGTCACAGGCGATCATTGTTCCGTGCGTAAATTTCAATAGTGTATTTCTAAGTCATTTACTGACGGATTTGAAAAAAAAAATCTGCGATTTATTAGGTGTGTTCTATGTTTTAATACCTTTACGTTAAAAAACTCTTCAAAAACTTGTCAAAAATGTAGGGAAATTAGAGGTATTTTTGACAGATCGAGACAGATCAGACTGAGAACGTTCTTAAAATTACGAGAATTGCCCTTCTGATATCAATTTCCCTGTCAAACCGATATTCTTTTTTGTGATCTTCAAACCGGCATTGAAATTATCACAAACTGTTTTCACAAGACAAATTGAACTTATGTTGAATACTTAATTCAATTAGGAAAGGAAAAAAAGGGAAGGACTCATTGGGCATCAAAAAATTCGTCCCATCGCTGTCAACGGGACAAGTGCCCAAAAGGTTGGCAGCTTTGCCACGTTGGATGGACATGCTAATTCTTTGACCTAAAATAGGCCAGTTATTTTAGTGTTCGATTGTCTATTGTATTTTAGACTAGCTTCCGCCCGCGGCTTCGCCCGCGATGAATGTCGATAAAAACTATCCTATGTCATTTCCCGGTATGCAATCTATCTCTCTGCCAAATTTTATCGAAATCCGTTCAGTGGTTTAGGCGTGAAAAGGTAACATGCAGTCAGACAGACAGAGTTACTTTCGAATTTATAATATTAGAATGGATTTTATAATAAACATATAAATAAATGTATTATAATTAAGAAAACAATGGTAGGAGTTACTGTTTGCATAACAATCGCTGTTGTCAAACAAACGACAATCTGAAATAAGGATCTCTTAAATTTTCCACTTGAAATCTTCAATAAGCTTCATTGGTCAACAAATGGATTCGATTCATTTACAAGATTACTTTTATGTAAATAGATTTTTTTTTTTAAATCTCATTTAATGTATTCCCACAAATAAGTAAGCAGGGGTTAAGGTAGGTAGGTATTGTTTGTTGTAAGTGGTAATGTTTTATATTTTATAGAAATAGTCACGAAAACTAGCAATTCGCTAGTTATAAAATATATGTAGGTACTACATTGCTTTTGCCCTCGCTCCGCACTGTTTTTACGATTTGAGAAAACTTAGATATTCTTTATTATATCTAAGTTTTATATTAATGTATTATACACATCAACCTTCTGGGATAAATTTTCTAAATGATGGTGAAACCCGCATCAACATCCTTTCCGCAGTTTAGAAGAACAACGCGGTCACACAGTTAGCGATTTAATTTATATACATATATATTGGGAACCTTATGATTAATATTAAATATAATATAAATCATACTAGCTGCGCCCTGCGGTTTCACCCGCATAAGTGTCGATCCGTGGAAATATCGGGATAAAAAGTAGGCTATATGTAAATACAGGGAGTCAACTACCTCCGTACAAAATTTTATCAAAATGGGTCCAGCTGTTTGAGCGTGAAGATGTAACAAACATATAAACACACACACACTCACACTCACAAACTTTCGCCTTTAGTATATTAGTGTGATAGTATGATATTTAACATAAAATTATCGTGTTCGTTAGTTTGTTGGTCGCTTGTTTTAACTACAACGACCCAATTTAATACTACTTCAGTAACTTAATTAAAGACAGGGAGTATGCTATCATTATAGTTTATCGGAAGTAAAATTTATGAAAATAAAAAACATTATCTGCTGTAAACGTGCTCTTCTGAATGTGGACAAGCTAAGAGGGTAGTAACACAATCACCAAGTTGGCAGTTGGAGACTGTGCTGTCTTATAGCAATAGCTAGAAAGGTGACCGCTGCGACGAAGGGAAGGAAGGGAAGGTATACGAAACCTCTATGTTGCTTTTTGCGAAAACTACCGGCGAAAAGTGCTTTAATCTATATCGAAGAGAAATAAGAATAATACTGTGTGGAACTATGTGCCAAATAAATATATATTTTCTTTCATTATGCCAAGTGATCCTCCTTCTACCGTCGCCTCGCCTCGGCAGGGGCTAAAAAACAAGAGAGAAATAAAAAGACTAGTGCCTACACGCCAGGATTGGCTGGTGGCCAACCAGCAGCCCTAATTGCGAAAAACACTATCATGGTCTGCATAGCACCACCCGTTACTTCCCGTGGGTGTAGTAAAAGGCGACTAAGGGTAGTACCGGAGAATGGGCAGCAGCGTTCTCTATGTATTCCACCATCATACCATACTGCGATCGCCAACCCGCCTGCCAAGCGTGGCGATTATGGCAAACCCTCCCAAAATTGGGGGAGGCCTATGTCCAGCAGTGGACGTCTATCGGCTGAAACGACGACTATCAAACTCCAATCTGAATCATTTTAAAGGATAATACAGTGCTCCATATGTTCGAGAAATTTGTCTGCTCAACAACGTAAATAACGCAATGAATGTAACAGGACTGAGGTTTTCGACAACTTCGAATTCAATATTGACTTCATAAATAAATTAATAGTTTAAAAAATACTAGAAAAACACGCTTTTCTATTCTAAGAAATCCAAAACAGCTATGATACGATATTCCATCATGAAGTTCCAGCTTATATCTTCCGGCTCCATCATCAGATCAGTTGGACAGTACCATATTATTGTATTGTCATCAGAACTACATACAGCTGCCAATTTTCATTACGCTACGACCCTTGGAAGATGGTTAAATTAGTTACCTTAGATTCCATTACATAGTTACTTACATTCAGGTCAACCTAATAAAAACGTGTTAAAAATCGTAATCCCTAGATGGGATTTTCCGTTGGTACGCAACAACGTCGCAATGAATGTTTTTGAACCGTCGAACTGAAAGCCATCATTGCTACTGATAATGCAACAAGCAATTACCCCGCAGAGTGCACTAAACACACCAAGCCTCATCATCTGCCTAGCATTGTCCCGACTATGTTGGATTCAGCTTCCGGTCTAACCGGACGCAGCTGAATACTGGTATTTTGAACGGAGTGACTGCCTGTCTGACCTCCACAACCCAGTTACTGGGTAATAAGATACTCCTTGGTAAGTCTTACTGTCAGACTTTCTGGTTTCTGACTACCCGTAACGACTGTCAAAATCATAACATGCTTTCCGAGGCACAGAGGGGTCTCGGTATGTAAAGATGGTCATCCATCCACAGACCAACCGCGGTAAAGGCGAGCCGCTCCTAAACCAAGCCTCATTTAACTATAATTAATATAATAAATACCTACTTGTATTACAAATTCAACATTGCCAAGTCAATATAGGCTTTAACATAATTTAATTACGTAGGTACAAACAAAGCCAATTACGAAAGCCTTATAAACATAAATAGCGTGACGCTTTCATTGCATCGTTACAGAGGATTAATTGAATATAAATTGACGTAAGCATGTTTGATCATCTGCTGGAACGCGGGTAATTTGTTTTACTCCACTTAAGACTCGAAGAGACACTTAAAATGAATTGAAGTGACTGCTAATAAGTACTTACTTGTCATTCTGTTGTGTTTGTAAAGAAGCAGAATCAATCTTAATCTGAATAATTTCGAAGGATACTGCTAATGCATTGCTTCATATGTTCGAAACATTTGTCAGCTCAAGAACGTAAATAACGCAATGTATGTTGTTGTATATAATATAATGTACCTATTTGCAACGAAACATAATCTTCCACAATCGAACTGTCACCCAAAATTGACTATACTGTAGTAAAATGACTGCTAAAGGATAAGGTACTTGACATTCTATGGGACTTGTGAAGAAGCAGTGTGCAGAAATGTAAACACAAATTACAGTGTTCGTGAGAAACAAAATTTGAGTTGAAACAGTTGCTGGATATCATGGTTTGCATAAAAATCAATGTTGCTAGAAAAAAGTTGCACAACTTTAGTTTACAGTGAATACGAAAGTTTGTCAACCACCGGTTATAATGTTATTTATCAAATTTCTTTATTTATCAAAATCTTCCTACCACTATCATTACAGGTGTATACCTAAAGTGTAAGTGTGTGTGTGTGTTGTGTAGTGTAAATGTGTGTAATGTGTGTGTTAAGTGTGTGTGTGTGATGTTGCTGCTAAATGTTTCCCAGAACATGTAGCTGAAACAATATTGTAGTGCAGCTCGTTTCCCATGAATACAGGGCTCGTAGCATCCCAACATCGCTTGCAGCAAATGTAACAAAAATTTACATAACTTGATTACCCTAAAATAAATTCCTTTTTTAGAATCTATATTCCTTAAGAAAATTGAAGGTACTCACCCTTTTTTTTTTTTTTTTTTTTGCGGATGGGAAATCATCAAATGACTCCTCCCGCTCTGGGTGGAGCGGAAGGGAGTGTCAGACTCTTACTGACTAAAACCCACCCGTGTTCCTTCCTTGGCCCTTTATGTTCCGGGCCAGCGGTAACCCTTTCGGACAATCCCGCTGACCCGGCAGGCCTCGGCCCTAAGGGCCCCCCGCCCGATGCTGACATCTCTTTGAGGCGCGCGTGGAACACGTACGCGCCGTTTGGCACGGGCCTGGTCCTGATCGGACGGTGAGCTACCCATTACTCTCCGTCCGCAGGCCCGCGCCTACGGTGGCCGGGAGTCGTCACGCGGCTCCCGACGCCTGGGGCGTCCCCCGCGGCGGCTGAGACGGGAGGCTCTCTCCCTGAACCGTCCCGCCACCTCCTTCGCTAGCATGACTGCTTCGCAGAAGGAGGTGACTGCCTCCCACTCCCTCTCGCCCCGGACCATGGCTTGCACCAGGGCCGGACGCGAGAGGTCGCCGTCGCTGCCGATCGCCTCTACGAGGACACGGCGGTGCTCCGCCCAAGCGGGGCAGACCTCCACCGTGTGCTCCACCGTGTCCTCTGGGCGATCCTGGCAAGGTACTCACCCTTCGCGAGTTTTCTCAGCAACTCAGGCAAAAGGTAATAATAGGATACTAGCTTCTGCCCGCGACTTCGTGAAATTTCTTCTTCACCCGACCCACCCCGTCACATCGCATCACCTGCCCGCGCTACAACTTCTATTTCGCGTAGCGTTCTTTCTGACTTTTTCTCTTTTTGCTCGGCTCGTAAGGGTCTGGCAGTTTGAGTAATTTACGCGGCCCAAATGTCCGTTCTTTGGTATTGTTCGTCGAATCGTTGAGCTCCTCAATTTCTGAGTTGAGCTGCACGATTTTTGACAAATGCGTGCACTGATTGGACAGGTCCGCTCAACCTGTGTGGTTCTTTCCTGAAAAGACCATTTCAGACACCAATCTACATGGTCTTCACACGATCTGACCAAGATTTTGTCTGGACTTTAAAAGAGACTGTGACCTCTGAGTTTGTTTCGGCCTTTCTTCTCAGAGTAGTCAGATAGGAAACGCCGACCACAACTAGTTTGAAAAATATAATGACGTGTAAAAGTGTTTGTGAAAACCTACTTACAAAAAATAAATCATTTTATCATAGCATAGATCCTGGGAGAGGTCCCAGGATGCAATTGGCATTTTCTGTGACCTCTCAAAGGCGTTTGACTGCGTTGACCATAATACACTGATCTGTAAATTATACCATTACGGAATTCGTGGACGAGCTGCTGATCTTGTTCTTTCCTATCTGTCAAAGCGGCAGCAAAAAGTAAACGTTAACGGGGCGACGTCATCGGGGTCTCTAGTTAAGATGGGCGTGCCTCAAGGCTCAATTCTTGGCCCTTTCCTATTTCTAGTTTATATTAATGACCTTCCTTACATGATGGCTAACTTGTCGGATATCATTTTATTCGCTGATGACACTTCCCTTATTTTTAAAATAGATAGAAAAGATACGGATGTCTTACATGTTAACGATAGTCTGGCTGTTCTTTCAAAATGGTTTGCAGCTAATAATCTTTTACTTAATGCGAACAAAACTAAATGTCTTAAGTTTTCGTTACAAAATGTACCTCAAGTGGGTCTGAATTTAGAACTTGATGGCAAAAGACTAGATGCTGTTACGGAAACTGTATTTCTAGGAATTACTTTAGATTCAAAACTACAATGGGGCGCACACATTAGAGCTCTCTCAAATAGATTAAGTTCAGCTGCATATGCAGTAAGAAAAATAAGGCAGTTGACAGATATAGCCACAGCTAGGTTAGTATACTTTGCTTATTTCCACAGTATTATGTCTTATGGTGTTCTGCTGTGGGGATCGGCAGCTGACGTAGATTCAATTTTCATTTTACAGAAGAGGGCAATCCGCGCAATCTATAAAATGGGTCCTCGCGAGTCTCTTAGAAACAAATTCAAAGAAATTGATATACTAACTCTGCCTTCTCTTTATATTTTAGAAAGTATTTTGTATGTTCGCAAAAACTTAGGACTCTTCAAAATAAGAAGCGATTTCCATAATATAAATACACGTAGTAAAAATGAAATTGTGTTACCTAAATTTAGATTAACTAAAACTAGCAAGTCATTTCTTGTAAACAGCATCCGTTTTTATAATAAGTTGCCAAAGCCGGTTACAGAACTTAGCGATGGAAAGTTCAAAACCCTCATCAAACGTGTCCTAATCAAAAAAGCATATTATAAGATTAAAGACTACGTTGAAGACAAGGTAGTCTGGCAATAATTCCTTCTGCACATGTGGCTTCCCTGGCTTCTCATTAACGGCATAACTATGTAAATGTCTATTAACTGCTCTCAAATTACGATGTTAAATTTTTATTTTTTTATTTTTCTTTTACATACTCTTTGACATAATTTCTTTATTATTCTTTATTATTTGACATTATATACTTTTTGACATAATTTCTTTACTATTTGACATTATATACAGACAATTCAAATTTTCACCTCTTTATTAGTGGTTTTAATGGGAATCATAACACTTGGTTTAAGTAGGTTTTTATTAATATTTTTTTTATTTATCCTTTTGATAGATTCTTATTTTGTAAATGTAAGGACTTTGTAGGCCTTATACACTTTAGATCTGTAGACCATTTTTTATTCTATCAAGTACTTGGTACTTGTTGACAGGCCTGCGCTGTCCTCCCATACCTACTGTAATCTGGAAACATTGTAAAAGCCAATTATTTTTAAAAAGAGTAACCGTGGAGTTTCTTGCCGGTTCTTCTCCATAGGAAACGACCAATTGGAACCGTGCACCTAGCTTCTGACGTTTCATAAGTGCCCATGTTGGTTTATGTGAAATAAAACATTTTGATTTTGATTTTTTGATAGCGTGATGTGAAATAGCCTTCCTGAAAAATTTGGCTATCAAATGCAAAAATATTTTTTCAAATCCTACTGCTAGTTGCAGAGATTACCTATTACCCTACATACAAACAAATGACAAAAAAATCCCCTTTATAATATTAGTATAAAAATTGGAAAGTTAAATAATAGTGTAAATACATAATTATTATCTTTTTCCCAAAAAAAATACACATAAAATACTTACTTTGTCCTTTTTCAGTACCAAGCGAAGCGCACCTTTAACCTGAATCGCTTAATTAATATTAACTCCGATGTCACAGTGCACCTTAATAACGTTTTAAGCCTTTTGTCGCGATTTAAATGAAGATACCTACAGTATAAAGCAAACTTATTTATTGCGGAAAACTGGGGGATGTAATAAAATTAACTATTGATACATTTTGTTCTTCGTGTACACGTGGCTTCGGTCGGTACATTATAAATGATGCAGTTCGACGTGGATGAATGACGTTTTTACCGACTTCACAAAAAGGAGGAGGTACTATGTTCGGATGTTCGTATGTTTTTTTTTTGTATGTTTGTTCATCGAATACTCCGCCATTTGTCGACGGATTTTCAAAATTCTTTTTTTTGTTCGAAAGTAGAAAGTTCTGAGGTGGTCCCATTGTCACCAAGTTAGGATCTGATGATGGGATCTTAGAGAAATCGAGGGCAACCCTCGAATTTTATAGGCTCACTTATTGTTTTTCGCATATTTTATGAAGTATCTTGTATATTTGCTTATGGTTGTCACCATCTCAGGTAGCTGGGCTGATGATGGAAGGTTCAATTCCTTAACAGTAAGAAGTTACTCGAACAGGCAAGGACTGTTTTAGCATTAAAACAATTTTGTTTTAATGTTTGATAGGGCATTTGCCACATTTGGTCTTATGATCATCAAGTTATGACCTGATGCTGCAGTCAGGATAGTCTGCTGAGTACCTAACTCCTCGACAACTAACAGCAGATATATCGTGTTTAGGCTTATTGAAAAGGGCTCGATGTGTGGATAAATGTACTCTTAATGAGGAACACCGAAGTACATAGAGACCTGATGCTGAAGCCAGGAGCATCAGAAAAAGTACAAACCTTGAAATTACAAAGTTCAATGCAATGTTGACATAAGTCTGGCCTGATGCTGCAACCAGGATTATCAGCATCTAGTCTAAAAACTAATAAATACTTCTTAAAGTGAAATACTTTTGCGAGTTTTTCTTCTGTATAATTATCCTAACAAAGGTTGCCGGTAGTGGCTGGATGAGAGAAGCGGAGGACCGTGAACGTTGGCGCAAACTTGGGGAGGTCTACGTCCACCTATGAACTGCAATAGGCTGATGAAGATTTATAAAAGCCTCAATCATTGCATTTCACGCAATGCCTTTTCGTCATGTGGTCTGTTTAGCAATTTGGTAGGTTCCAAGTCGCATAATACTATGCCATCCAGCGACTTTACACGACTAAGCGTAATATAAACTTGGCCCTTAGCAAAATTTTTTTTGCCTAGGTCTATTATTAAAGTAACTTGAGCATTTGCTCTTGGAAATTATGATTTGGTAAAGTGGAGCTGATGATGAAGACCACAAATGGCCATTGGAACTACTCAATGACAAATATTTCATGCGTTGCGATTCGATTACTTTAATATAGCTGCTAAGCAATTTATGCTCATTACAATGTGTATGGTGAAGTGGAGCTGATGGTGACTTCTCAATCAGCTCCGGGAAAAGCAATATTTTGTAAAAGGTGATAAGCAGTTGACATTACGCTATTATAACTTAGATAAATTACAAACTGACCCGCTAAAAAGTGAAAAATAAAAACTTTTTTACAAAAAAAAACAACCGACTTCCAAAAACACTATAAAGTGAAAAATAACTTTAATTTTGGAAGTTGGTGGCAAAAAACTAAAATACAAATCCAAAGACACCGACTTCCGAAAGTAAGTTACTTTTCACTTTATAGTGTTTTTGGAAGTCGGTTGTTTTTTTTGTAAAAAAGTTTTTATTGAGGTGCATGTTCATTGGTTTGCAAGTAAGTAACATGCGAAATGTTAAAAAATAAATATTTTTTTAGGACTAACATATTTATTATAAATGAAAATTCGGAATAATACACTTTAAATAATAGTACAATACTTAGGACATATGACTTTTTTATATACCTATATTTTTTCATGCAAAATTAGGAGATTCAATTATTATACTCGATATTATTACAGAATAGTTTTAGAAGTAAAGATAATTTATGTAAAACAAAATTTCGAATGTTTGAACATGATCTTTTTTCCTAAGTCAGCCAAAAAAACAAAAAGTTTCAAGGCTAATAATAAGTTTTGAACGGTTTTAAACATTTTATTGGTTTTAATATTTTATTTCAGTGAAAGATGCGACTTACTTTTTTACCGACTTCACAAAAAGGAGGAGGTACTATGTTCGGATGTTTGTATGTTTTTTTTTGTATGTTTGTTCATCGAATACTCCGCCAATTGTCGACGGATTTTCAAAATTCTTTTTTTTTGTTCGAAAGTAGATAGTTCTGAGGTGGTCCCACTGTCACCAAGTTGGGATCTGATGATGGCATCTTAGAGAAATCGAGGGCAACCCTCAAATTTTATAGTGAGCCTATAAAATTTGAGGGTTGCCCTCGATTTCTTTCTTATTGTTTTTCGCATATTTTATGAAGTATCTTGTGTATTTCCGTATGGTTGTCACCATCTCAGGTAGCTGGGCTGATGATGGAAGGTACAACTCCTTAACAGTAAGAAGTTACTCGAATTGGCAAGGACTGTTTTAGTAAATTGTTTTGATGTTTGATAGGCCATTTGCCACATTTGGTCTCATGATCATCAAGTCATGACCTGATGCTGCAGTCAGGATAGTCTGCTGAGTACCTAACTCCTCGACAACTAACAGCAGATATATCGTGTTTAGGCTCATTGAAAAGGGCTCGATGTGTGGATAAACGTACTATTAATGAAGAACACCGAAGTACATAGAGACCTGATGCTGAAGCCAGGAGCATCAGAAAAAAGGGCACGCCGCGATAGCGGCGATAAGACCCCTCTTTGAGGAGTGGCTAGAGAGGCGCCACGGCACCCTCACCTACCGCCTGACGCAGGTCCTCACCGGACACGGAAGTTTCGGGAGGTTCCTGCACATCATCAGGCGGGAGGAAACGCCCGGGTGTCACAGAGGACACGGTGGAGCACACGGTGGAGGTCTGCCCCGCTTGGGCGGAGCACCGCCGTGTCCTCGTAGAGGCGATTGGCAGCGACGGCGACCTCTCGCGTCCGGCCCTGGTGCAAGCCATGGTCCGGGGCGAGAGGGAGTGGGAGGCAGTCACCTCCTTCTGCGAAGCAGTCATGCTAGCGAAGGAGGTGGCGGAACGGCTCAGGGAGAGAGCCTCCCGTCCCAGCCGCCGCGGGAGACGCTCCGGGCATCGGGAGCCGCGTGACGACTCCCGGCCACCGTAGGCGCGGGCCTGTGGGCGGAGAGTAATGGGTAGCTCACCGCCCGATCAGGACCAGGCCCGTGCCGGACGGCGCGTACGTGTTCCACGCGCGCCTCAAAGAGATGTCAGCATCGAGGAGGGGCCCCTTAGGGCCGAAGCCTGCCGGGTCAGCGGGATTGTCCGAAAGGGTTACCGCTGGCCCGGAACATAAAGGGCTAAGGAAGGAACACGGGTGGGTTTTAGTCAGTAAGAGTCTGACACTCCCTTCCGCTCCACCCAGAGCGGGAGGAGTCATTTGATGATTTCCCATTCTCAATGAAAAAAAAAAAAAAAAGGAGCATCAGAAAAAGTACAAACCTTGAAATTATTAACCGACTTTCAAAAAGGAGGAGGTTATATGTTCGACTTTATATATGTCTTTTTTATGTATGTTCACCGATTACTCGAAGACGACTGGACCGATTCCAAAAATTCTTTTTTTGTTTGAAAGGGTATGGTCTCGAGGTGGTTCCATTGTCACCAAGTCGGAATCATATGAAGGGATCTTATGGAAATCGAGGAAAACCCTTAAGTTTTATAGGCACACCTATAGTGATTTGGATATTTTTTATAGTAACTCGTGCATTTGCTCTTGGAAAGCACCATTTGGTGAAGTGGAACTGATGATGAAGACCACAAATGGCCATCGGGACTACTCAATAATAAGTATTTCACGGGTTGTGATTCGATAAGCAATTTATGCTCGTCATTGTGGCGTATGGTGAAGTGGAGCTGATGGTCACTTCTGAGCTCCAGTTTTCTTTGTCCTTATTAGGAGAACTCCTCAATAATTAACGTCCTTGCATTGGGAAAAGCAATATTTTGTAAAAGGTGATGAGCTGTTAACATTATGCTATTGTAACTTAGATAAATTACAAACTGACCCACAAAAAAGTAAAAATAAAAACTTTTTTACAAAAAAAAAACAACCGACTTCCAAAAAACACTACAAAGTGAAAAATAACTTAAATTTCGGAAGTCGGTGGCAACAAACTAAAATACAGGTCCAAAGACACCGACTTCCGAAATTTAAGTTATTTTTCACTTTGTAGTGTTTTTTGGAAGTCGGTTGTTTTTTTTTTTTGTAAAAAAGTTTTTACACGATTTTTTTTAATATAAAAAGCTAATGGAAAATGTAAATTCCTTCTTAAAAAAACAAAACCCTAAAAATGAAAAGTGAATTCCACATCGTTGCGGTTTACTCGAGCCCTCAATTTGATATTAAATATTAAACGCTTGGTACAAGGTCTTGCTTACGTCTCACTTAAGGGCTCGTTAAGTGTTTTCGAAAGTCGCCATTAGAGTGAAATATGAATTAATGGCGGTAGAGCGACGCTGCGGCGTCATCGGTATATGGCGTCAAGAGGTGTCTAGAGAATAGAGGGTGGGGTGGAGTATGCTTCAACAGATTTTAGGTGGCGTTTGTAATTTTTTGTGCCTGAAAGCTGACCAGTGACAAAAATTACGGTAAAGGTTTTTTAAGTAGGAGGTCTAAAGTGAATTTAAAAACATTCAATTTGGTAATTATATCACTTTTATTATTCACAGTGTTAAATACTTAAAGTGTTTTTCAAATAAACTTGCGATAAATGTCATTCAACCACCCTGTACCAAAAAGTCCAAATAACTTACGATAGATATCGTTCGTCATACAAAACTGTCGCTAACATTGCATCGGTTGAGTTTCATAATACCAAACACGGAGTAAGTCAATGTTTTGATCGTGTTACCGACACTGCCCATACATTTTTTTCGTATGGTTTGGAAATATTGGGATACATTAGTAGAAGGAGGTGAACAAACTTTATCGCAAGTTTATTTGAAATGAACTTTAAATACATTATACAAGCTAAGGTGAAAATGTACAAATACATGTATATAAAAATGGGGAAGAGCTCATTGGGCATCAAAACGTACATACATACGTGTTGTTGATAATAGCGTATATTAAAAAGTTTTATTAAGTACTATAGCTTCTGCCCGCGACTTCGTCCGCGTGTAAGTTCACCCTTTTAGTGGTGGAATTTCGAAAAACTATTTCTTAGTGGATACCTACTCTTCACAAAGAACACACCCTCCAAATTTCATGGCTCTAGGATCAGCGGTTTAGGTTGTGCGATATATCAGTCAGTCAGTCAGTCAGTCAGGACTTTGAATTTTATATATATATAGTTTTGTTTTTTAGAAAATAAACGCGATGGATTAATTTGGTAGAAACAAGAACATAATTAAATTAAATCATAATTATGTGATATATAATTTTATAAATTCAGCTATGGGAAATAAAACTTAAACTTATTATCAATTCAACTAAGGTACCTAATTGCTTAGGATGTTATAAGGCACATGAACATTATAAACAATAGGTAGATTCTGGCACAAAAAAAAAACTGTTCAACTCCACCCCACTTTATTGACAAACGGGCATAACCAAGTAAGCTGAGACGGTCGGGTTTATGATTGATTATTGCCTATTCTGTTGCCAGAGCTTTCACAAGGCTCGTTCTGTGCGGTCGACGCAAGGGGCTATACCCATTTCTATATTTGGGAACAATAGCGTCACTATGAACAAAGAAGAGCATGGGTTTCGGGTTTACAATCCCAATCCGGTTAACAACAATGAGACCCGTAAGAGGGAAATGTTTCAGAGGATTGAGGAGAAAGATGGTATTAAAGGTGAGAGTTTATCTGTATTACATTAGTCTTGTTACCTTGAGAAATTAATATATGAACAAAGACAATAATTATTACTTACGCTTGTTTTGTACTTAAGTTATGACATTTGCGTCGTCAAAAATAGGCATGGGTAATATCGCTTTTACGCTATATCAAATCGTATCTATGTATCGGTTTAGAATATCGGATATCGTATCTATATATTTCAATACCTATATATTGGCTGAATCAGTGTGGAACTCGGAAACGAAAGTGGTTCTCTGATTTTTAGGTTTCGGTTTTGTTCGATTCATGCATCATTGTATTTTATTTGTAACTGTGTACTCGAAATCAGTGAATGTATTTTTTGGTAGTGTTGATAATATGGCACTGAAATGAAACTAGTACAGTCGCTAGTCGTTTCGGTTTCTTAGGTTTATATTTCTATCAATGATTTTATTTAAAATTTGTATTAATTAGACATTAGGGTATCGCACTCTCTCGCTTGTTCATCTACAGCTGCATCACTCCCGCCCGCGCGTAACGCGTATCGCAAGGAATACTCGGTACCACCTATTCTACCCGAATCAGTTTGAACCGAATATCATAGAGCATGCGATACGATATCGGTATAGTGTGTTGTTCTGTGACTCATCGCGCTTTATTCGCTATAGGTACGCGAATACCTGATATATAGATTCAGTACCGTCCGATATATAGGTATTGGATATTGTGCCGATACATAGATATTGTATCTATATATGATTTGTATCGCCCACTCCTAGTCAAAAACTCTTTTGTGTTCTGCAAGCGTAGTACTTGATGGCTAGACAAATTCAAATTCCAAGTTCCAGTCTAGCCAATAAAATAGTCTTTTTGTTTTATACCTACATTTTTGCAATTTGAAAACATATTGTTAAAATAACACAAGAATGCAGTGTTCAATAATTTCACAAACTTCACTGTAGATTACCCCGCTGAAAAACCACTCACAATTTAACTTCCAATCATAAAATAAATTACGTACAACAGCCGTATCTTTAAAAAGGAAACCCTTTCCCCATTATTTTTCACCACCGAGATAAGTAACGGGCCGCATCTTAATCATTGTAATTAATCATTTATTTTTCTTAATATCTTTCTTCCAGAGTACGACGCTGAAGATCTTTATGGGCCGAAGATTACTGATAAGGATGGCCCTCTTCTCGATGCTCATGACAGTTTCTATATCAACACGAAGAGCTTGCTGGTACTGTTCCAGATCATGGGGGTCATGCCTATCATGAGGGTGCCTAAAGGTAAATACATTTTATGCACTTGTAAAAAATGGTTTCATTTATTTTTATTAAGATTCAATTGAATTTGGGAACCCTTTATAAATTAAGATATATTTATAGGAAAGAATAAATTTTATTTATTTTACTGAAGACCGAAATCTGTCAGTGTTAGTTGCAATAACAAGATATCTGGGGCTAAATACAAAACAAAAGAATTGAAAAAGTTTAAAAATATTTTCAGTTTAAAATTTCAAAATGTCGGCATTCATCTTCATCAGAAAGAATGCGCTAGTAAAACTTTGATTTAACTTCAACACATACAAAGTTTTGCAACTTTACAAAAGAAAATGTGTTGCAATTTTTCAGAATCCAATAAGTTTGAAACAATTTGGATCGTTAGAGTGCACACTTGCACTGGGTGAGCCATAAAACCTTCAAATATAATAAACTTTGTCCAATGAAACCGTCGAAACGGGCTTTTAAGTTATTTTGTTGTATCTATGTTTATAAGCAACGACACAATATGTTGTTGAAAGTACTTCTAACTTGAATTATGGGTGTTTCAAAGTACGCAACACATACAGTCGAATTTTCTTTATAAAGCGTTTTGTAAGAATCTGAATTAAATATAGGTTTTGAGTAGTCGGGCTAATACGTTGCATAAGACACATTTCTTTTTTAAATTAAATATTAGTGGTAAACATGTCGCAGTGAAAAAACACAAACATAGAACAGAACAAGTTGGGGAAAATATGCGTTAAATCCACTCAAAATGGCCATCGCGCAGCATGGTGCTACAGTGCTGGGGCTGTCTCTTACAGGGTATGCGAGACACAGCTCCAGTACTGGTTTTCAGCGAAAACTGCATGCCTTTTTTTGCGCATGGGAAATCATCAAATGACCCCTCCCGCTCTGGGCGGAGCGGAAGGGAGTGTCAGACTCTTTCTGACTAAAACCCACCCGTGTTCCTTCCTTAGCCCTTTATGTTCCGGGCCAGCGGTAACCCTTTCGGACAATCCCGCTGACCCAAGCTGCATGGTTGGCATGGTCACTTTACTGTTTCCTTGTTATACAGATGCACAAACAACTAAGCGGACCACTTTCAATTGGATATCAAAGGCAACGCTGTGGGCATATCTTGTATGGGGTTTAGAATGCATCATTGTTGTGAATGGTAAGAGAAACAAGACCATACAAGAGAAAAATCATTAAAATATAGCATTCTGTATTGAACCTACTAAAGAGCAACATCTGCTTTCTTCTGAAAAGTTAACCATTGATTATATTTTCTAAGTAATTGAAGATTCGAAGTTAACACAAATGTACTCGAACTTTATTTCTATCGTTTTATCAAAGAGGGCGAATGGTCTTCACAGCATTCATTATGTATAGGTCCCCGAGGCTTGAATATAGCAATCACTTTTAATTGCTCCTAATTTCAGCTGAACTTTGCTTTTGAAAAGTCAGGAAACAATTTTCTACAACGGAATACTCTCTTTTCAGTGGGTAGAGAACGCTTAGAAAATTTTCAAACCATGGCTAATAAACGATTCGACGAAGTTATCTATAATATTATATTTCTAAGCATTTTGATCCCGCATTTTCTTTTGCCGATCGCATCATGGCGGCATGGACCGCAAGTGGCTATATTCAAAAATATGTGGACGCACTATCAGGTACGTACACTATGCTATAAACGTACCTACTTACTGTTCTTTTGTTAACGAAAAGTTTCAGGAGCTACTCACATAGAGTTAAGCGCTGTGCACGGGAAAATGGTTTGTATAAACCTATAATTGGTTCGTAGACGTAGGCAGATAGATAGAATAGGTACTCTTTACTATTTAGGGACATCCTACCAATCTGTATATAAGAAAAAACCCGATCAAGTGCGAGTATGACTCGTGCACCGAGGGTTCGGTATAAATTTGTAGGTACTTATGTAAATAGTTTATCGCGGGATTAAAAAAAAATATAACTTCATATTTATGGTTTTCCGGCTCCCGAGATAAAGGGTCTTGACAGGCAGACAGACGGACAACAAAGTGATCTTATAAGGGTTCCGTTTTTTTCCTTTTGAAGTACGGAACCTTAAAAACAAATTAATAAAATATACTTGAGTTTCTTCTATATTGTATCCATACCTCTGTTTACACGTCTCTTTCAAGACCAAGTAGCTACTACAATTCCACTCACTTAATCTATAGATTAGTCCCCTATTGTTCGAGACCGATGAGTCGGCCATTTTGTATCGCCATCCATCTTGTAAATAAAGGAATCTGTTGTATTGAGAGCTAGACTAATACAGGTAGGTATTGGGTTTCGGTTCACAATACTTCCATTAGTGGGTCTTCGAAATATTTCTTTAGAAGTCTGTAATTCATAGAAGTTAATAAGGTAAATAGTAAAGTTAGAAGTTTTCTGATTTGGTTACTGGGTCGGGTAAGTGGAAGGATTTTTTCTGGGAAGTAGAAACCTAACTGCCTTGGGTTGTCAGTTGAATCCCACTTTCTGCTTGAAATTATCAATTCAGCCCCTATTTGGCAGTACCGTTAAATACGTCATATTAGTGAAAGCCTAAAAACATGTATGAAACATGGATTTTTGTATATTAGATATACACAACCTAGACCACTGAAAGTACTAAAAAGGATTTTTCGAAACTCCAACATTCTTTCAGTGGAGTAAAACGGGGTTTTACCCGACTGCGCCAGAAGGAGGGTTATGTTTTTCGAGTGTATGCCGATTAGTCTACAAAAAGAAAGAAATACAAATTTCTACATTTCTTTGGCACGCTCTGTAGACTAATCGGCTAGATCGATTTCAGCTTGTGAGGTGCCGTTAGATTCGTCTTAGTTGTGAGAGTGAAATTAGATATATCAAAATTGAAAAAAAATGGCCGATTTTTGGCACCATAATAAGTCTTCAAAAAAAATTTTTTTTCAAAACCTGTCGAATGGGGTATCAAAATAAAGGGTTTTAAAAGGTGATTACAAAAATATATACAACATATCCTCGTTGTCAAACCAAAATCTGCTATGTGCCGTTTTTTGAGGTTTCAAGATTTTGACCACAGCTTATAGGTCACTGCCTTATTTCTCATATAAAAGAACTGCAATTTGCTTATGACCACTAGTTGTGGAACTATGGCCTCAGAATAAAATGTGCTATGTGCAGCAGCTAAAACTTTGTCAAACTTTCTTTTGTCAATATCTCAAAAGTATACTTTTTGCACATAGCAGGTTTTGGTTTGACAACGACGATATATGGTTAAAAGAAATTCGAAGTGACAAACCGTAAAAAACTCGTACCAAGAACTAAAACGTTTGCGAAATCTTTACTATTTGTAAACTAAAAAGCTGGAAATAAAATAGTAATTATTAAAAAAAATAAAAAAACCCGACTGCGGTATAAAACTGAAAAGCTAAAAACAAGCCCATTTTAAATTAAATAAAAGTTGGAATCAAAGGGTCTCAGTTTTAAAGCTTTTCAGTTTTATACCGCAGTCGGGTATTTTTTTTTTAATTATTACTTTTTTAGTTAGTATGAACAAAGTCACTGGCAACGGCTATTAGTATACATTTGCCTACCCTTGAAACACAAGCCTATAATTATTATGTCAGTCGATATTATTACCAGCTCGCTCAATATTGGAATCGAATTGAAGTACTTATTTAATATTTGAAAAGCTCGCGTGTGCCTAGCCAAATCATTAAATTCGACCTAGAACCTAACTAGCGCGGAAACAAATGAATAATGGATCCTGAACGATGAATGTGAGGTCGGATGGTGGTAAATATTTTTTTAGTAATAAACTATGAATTGCATGTTATGAAGCATTTATACAATGTGTACCAGAATTAACGCACATCATGAAGATTATTTATTCAGAATCGTTTAAAGAATCGATTTCTGTATATTTTTTTTTATAGATATTTATGCAATTTTTTTATCCCAAAAATGATTGAAAATACGTAAATTATAGTCACATTTCCGCTGTAGAATCAAGACAAACCAAAATGGACGAAGTACCTACTTCTTCTTGTTCTTAGAAGAAGAAGAAGTACCTACTACACTAGACCCTTATATGTGTACGACTGTGTGCCTGCGTAGATTTGTTTTGACTCTACAGCGATTTCCGCTGTAGAGTCAAAACCAGTCAAAATGGACGAAGTACCTATTTCTTCTTGTTCTTAGAAGAAGAAGAAGTTCCTATTACGCTAGACCCTTATTATACGTGTACGACTGTGTGCTTGCGTAGATTTGTAATGTGACCACAATTTTCTCCAACAGTCAGTATTACTAATTTAATAAATAAACAATGTTTTATACATAATAGTAAAAATTCAGTATAAGTATTATGATTATAACATAATATTCTAATTGGGGTGTTTGGTGGTGTGCGTTAATTTTGGGACATGTTGTAGTATGTATTTTGTAAGATACGTTTCATCAAATTATTTATTGCACTGAAAAGAAAGACGTCAGTACAGTTCTTCACAGTTGAGTTTACCTTTGACAGCCACCCATAAAATTATAATGACCTGCAATAAAGATCAAAATAAAGATTATTGTGATGCAAAATCAGAGGTAAAATGACTGTGAAAGGACTGTGAAAGGAGGTAGATAGGTTATGATTTACGTAAAAAGGGGACTACATGACGGTCACTGTCGGACTGCATAGAAACGAAAGAGAAGCGCGATGACACAATCCTGGTAATTTATTGAAGAATATGAAGCAATTATCTATTTAAAAAAAAAACTATTGTTTGGACTAAAAAATTAAAAAACTAGTGCTTTATTACGTTGCTTGTAGAATAATCTGACAAAAATCAGAATGATTGTATGTGTATTAGTATGGTTTTTATTGTAACGAAATATTTTTTAGAGGTTTCTTCTTGATTTTTTTCTTATCGTATCAAATTAGTTGTATTATGTTTTCAACACACTATCTTCCTAGCATATACCCTGAAGAATATCATATATTTTTCTGATTTTGTTTACTGTAGTCGATCATATACTTTTATTGTTTATAAAACTTGCGTTTTTTGCGTTTAGGTCCTGGGTCTAGGTCTTTAATTCCCTTAAAATTATAACACGGTACATGCTGTTGAGGGATAGAGCAGTGGTGGCTCACGGTGGTACATGTAAAATTGGCACACGTGGTTATCGTACGAGACTGTCATTTATTTTTAATATTAATTTTGTCATTTTTTTTATTAATAAAGAGTATTCATTTCTATTTTGGTTAAAATTATAACATGGCAGTGGCGAAGGGTTAATTTATGACAGAGGTAAACCGGAGCAAAAAATAAACCGGACCAAAAAAAGTGTCAGTGACAATCTTTATTATTTACTGAGCCAAATATTGCCAAGTTTCAAGTTTATTATTAACCAAATGAATAAATCCTTCCGCTCCACCCAGAGCGGGAGGAGTCATTTGATGATTTCCCATCCAAAAAAAAGGGGTGGAATTTTGAAAAATCGTCTGAGATGTTTCTATAACTTGACGAAAAGATTATTTATACCAATTTTCCAGTTAATCAAGCCACGTAATAAAATACTCCTCCGTGAAATTGACTACCCCTCTTCGCCCCGTTAGGGGTAGATTTTTGAATTACCCTAAACCACTTTATTATTTATTTTGGTCTTACATACTGAGTTTCAAGTTAATTGGACCGCTCATTAAAATTTTTCCATACTAAATTTGACACCCCCAATCTCCCTTCGTAATTTTAGAATTCCAAATAATTACGAACTTTATAATTTACTAAGTTAAATATTTGTGCCATGTTTCAAGTTCAAATTTATTTATACCTTTTTTTTTGAGTTAATCAAGCCACTCACTCAAATCCCCTTAAAAATCGAATTACCACTTTTTGACCCGTCAGGGGTCAATTTTCGAAAACCCTATACACTTATTGTTGATTCTTTTCTGTCAAAAGTATTAATACTGAGTTTTGAGTTAATCGGACCGCGCGTTAAAATTCTTCTACCCAAAATTTAACACCCCGAAACCGCCTTTGAGGGGTAGTTTTGATAAACTAATAATGATAAACTTTATTATAAGGTGTATTAAATACCTACAGTATGATATGATTGTATTTCAATGATGAATTTGACTATAGAGTGGTTGTGTTCTGAATTTTCGAAGAGAAGCCGGTGGAAATCAGCTTGTATGGAACCTTCGCCACTGTAACATGGCATACTGTAGATACTGTAGTTCATACTCTAGTTCATACTCTAGGCATACTGTAGTTCATACTCATGGGGACAATGCAATAAAGTAAAGCAATTTGCCAATGGCCTTCCTTGCAACCATCTTGCAATCATTTTACCTTCCTTTCAGCTGAAGTACCTCAAGATCACAGGCACCCCGATAGTTTTCCCGAACCTGTACTCTCTTACCTGGGGTCTCTGCGTCTTCTCCTGGGGTCTTAGCTTTGCCGTGATCCTCTCGCAACATTACCTGCAGGATGACTTTGAGCTGTGGCATTCGTTCGCTTATTATCATATTATTGCAATGTTGGATGGATTTTGTGCACTGTGGTACGTATCAAAATGTTTCAAGGCATTTAACTTTTACAGGCAGATTGCACAGAAATAGTATTAATAGTAGTAATTGATATATAGGTAAATCATACATCACTGAGTTACCCCCTTGCTAATAAACGTATTATATCAGATGAATAGTTACACACCGATTTCACTCTTTCAGTCATCAGTAATTTGACTTTCGAAAAAAGAAGACAAAGCGTTGTGTAACTATACAGACGCTATACAACGTTTATTAGTAAGGGGTAGTAGCATAGTTTTTATGGGTTGTTGAGCTAATGGATTATCACACCCATAATATAGAACGATATTTAAACTGGTTTCGAGACATACCTAACTATCGTCAGATTTCGTTTAAAAGGTAATACTTAGTTTGGTTATCTATTCAGATTTTTGTCTGATCTCGAGTATCGTTTTGGAATACTCACGGTAGTGATTGCTTATTTCCTTAGATAAGTACAAAGAATCGTGAAATGTGCGACTAATATTGCCTATCCACGTCGTCATTAGAAGCATCTTAAGCCCATTACCAATCGACAGCGACATCAGCAATACTTTTTAACCAACTTCATACTTTCACTGCAACAGTTCCTATTGTATATTCTGTTTTTCATTAAAAAAAAAACAATAAGTACCTACCACCTTTCTTTCCCACCCAGGTACATAAACTGCAACGCGTTCGGCACCGCATCCCAAGGCTTGGCCATGAATCTGCACAAGGCGTTGGAAGCTGAACACCCGGCGCTCAAAGTGGCTCAGTACCGACATCTGTGGGTCGATCTCTCGCACATGATGCAACAGTTGGGTACGTTGTTTTATTGTTTTATAGGTTTTATGGTAAAGCTGAAAAATAAGAAAATGTGGGTCCATTGTCGCTTGTTGTATAAAGCTTGAGGGTTAAAGATGGTTGACAGTGAGATCCACTTGTGTAATATACAGCGTGCCGTGGCCGCTTTAATGGCGATATTAATTTAACACACGGATACGGTTTCCTGTTTTCGTTTTATGAACATACTAGCTGCGCCCCGCGGTTTCCCTCGCGTAAATGTCGATCCCGTGGGAATATCGGGATAAAAAATAGCCTATGTTCATCCAGAGTGTCAGCTACCTCCATACAAAATTTTATCAAAATTGGTCTAGCCGTTTGAGCGTGAAGAAGTAACAAACATATAAACAAACACACACACACTCACACACTCACAAACTTTCGACTTTATAATATTAGTGTGATTTTAATTCCTTTAAGGGCTGATTTTTCAATCATTTGATAATATTGTTCGAGGAATAATTTTGAAATTTTGACAGTTATTTCATACAAAAACTGTCAAACGTCAATTTTATTCCTCGAAAAATTATCTGGCGATGGAAAAATCAGTCCTGAATGTTATTATTTATTTATTTGTCATCTTTGAGCAACCTGTATTTACTGTAGCGTAGGGGTAATTTGCTGGGGTCACGGATCATAATATCGCATCAATGGAATTAAAACGAATAACGTGCAAAAAGTAGGCGAATTGAAGGAAAGAGCTGCGCCGCTCGCCGACATAGCGCTCGCCCTCTGCGAGCGCTATTGCGGCGAGCGGCGCAGGCGGTAGTTTTCGAATTATAAATTATTTTTACTGGCCACTAGCCCGACCCATAAGGTAAATTAATGTCGTCATCATTGTACCGGCACGTTGTATGTAATATGATGAGAGGTACTTACCGCTATTTATTACGATATTGCGTAGTGCCTCGGGAATTTTCTTTTTTCCGTGTTGTCACGAGCTACAAAATAAAACTCATGTCGCGGTGAAAAAACGTAGCCAATTTGCAGCTAATTAACAATACAGAGACAGAAAACACTAAAATCGTACACATACAGAAAAAAAAATTAACCAGTGCGCGAACTGTAACCATGAATTCAGCAGATGTTTTTAAATCCAAAAAAAATCTGCTGTTTCATAGAAAAGTGCAAATTATAATATATGTTACCGGCCAAACCCAATTTTAGGATGAACTAGTTTCGCCTAGGCCAAATCAGTTCACCGGCGACGTAGGATGCAAGAGCGAGAGAAGGGCACCCCGAGGTTAGGTTTGGTTAGGTTACTTTCCCCCCCGGTGGGTTCCCGCATTGTCGAGGCGGGGGGGCTCAGTAGCCGTGGCTTGGACACCCACGGTGAAGCGAAGAGGAACCCGAGGAGAGGCCGCTCGTCAGGGCTTTTGCCTGTAAGCCGACGACGTAGCGGCCAACAAGCAGGTTGCGGTGCCGCTTGGGCGACATCGCAACTGAGGCGGGCCGCGGTGTCGTATGGGAGGCATCGCGGCTGAGGGTTGGAGGCCGCGGCGGGAGAGGAGTGCCGGTATTGCAGTGCGCCGCTCTCCCTACCTTCCGCGGCCTTGACGGGGTCGCCACCGTCTGATGGCGGACGCGGTGGGGCCACAGGGGAGGAGGAGTGTCGATATGACGTTGGCCGCTCTCCCTATCCTCTGCGGCGGAAAATTGGCAGGCGGCGGGGCCAATGACCTGACCCGTCGCAGGAGGACCAAGGGTGCCCAGACACGGGGTCGTCCGGCGCCCATGTGCTGGTTTGGTCACGGCGTGCTATGTGTTCTGGTGCGCCGGTGATGGGGATTACTTAGCCCCAGAGGAGGGTCCGGTAACCGACAGCCGCGGCGGGTTCGCGGATGAGTGCTAACGCGTGCCCGTGTTCCCGCCGTAAGCGGCAGAGGAGGACACCGTGGAGTTTTAGTGGTTTAGAGTCCCACATAACTGCACTATCTCCCCGTGGTAGTGCAGAATGCATGAGTATTTCTCCACGTTAAAAAAAAAATGGTTAGGTTACTTTAAACCCTTTAGTCGACATAGGATGCAAGAGCGAGCGAATGAACTGGTTTGGCCTAGGCAAAACTAGTTCATCCTAAAATCGGGTTTGGCCGGTAATATATATATGTTACGGCTAAAATCCGAAGTGCGGCTACACTTAGTTTTAGCCGGGCACCTACAACTAGATGCATCCTACGTCGACGGAGCTCCTATTTCTGTGTAAAGGGTTTAAAGTAACCTAACCAAACCGAACCACGGGGTGCCCTTCGCTCGCTCTTGCATCCTACGTCGGGGATCGACCGACAGCAACCATGCAACCGATGTCACCCGAAGTACACACGAACCGCATATGGCCGGCTGCACCTAGTTGTACCCGGCTAAAACTAGGTTTAGCCGTACTTCGGCCGGCTAAAACTAGGTGTAGCTGCACTTCGGCTATTAGCCGTGACATATTATATAATACCTACGCGGTCAAAATGTATGGCAGAGCTAATTTTGTTTAACCGTTTGTTAATTTTGTTTAACCGACGAAAATTTTTAACCGTTTGTTAATTTTGTTTAACCGACGAAAATTTTGAACGCTCAGAATCATGTACTGAATTCATGCTTGCAGTTTGCGCACTGGTTAAAAACTTATCCTGTATGTTGGATAAAATTAAGAATACATGTCTTTCAGTATTCATGAATACATTACTAGTGCTAGTGTGTAGCATATGCAAGCTAGCTATTTGCATTACAAAAATCTCTTTGAAAAACTACAGGCACAATCGAGTTATCAGTTATCAGTTACCCGATCATGGCTTTATATCCAACAATCGATACATAAAATCACCAGTTATTACTACGCGATGCTCGCATCAGTAGCTTCAAATAAAAACATATCAGCGATCCGTTCACAAGTTTAGCAAATTGCCCAGCGCTTATTGTTTCATGCCTGCTGGCGCGAATTGCTCTTTTGTTTCAACGACCATGCTAACAGCGTGTAGTTTGTCCTGACGGCAGATTCCATACATTTCGTATAGCGACGGCCATTACATTCAATGTACTGTTCAAGCTACAATAGAATTGTTTTATTTTTCTCTAATAGATAGTGTCTTTCTTGTTGTTGCTGAACTTAAATATTTATGTCACACACTGTAGTATTAATAATTATGTCACTCTCTGTCATTCTTATTTTTCTGTGTACTTCGTCATTGGCATAATGTTTACAATAATAGTAATAATATTGTTATTGGTTAGGCAGGGGCTTATATTCTTTCCATAGTTCTGGGTTTCCAGCTACCCAAACCAACATTTTTTTTCCGTCTCCTGCAATAGTTCTGCACCAACCGGGGGTTGTCCATGTCCAGGGTACACTTGCATCCGAGGAGGCCCGCAGTGGTGGGCCTTGCGGAAGGATCATACGTTCCCACGACCCCCGGCGTATGTGTAAGATGGAACATCGGAGTAGTTTTTAGCCAGTAACAGTCTGACAGACCCTGCCGCCCGCCCCAGGGCGGTGGATATCCATTAGGATTTTCCACCCCGAAAACAAAAAAAAAAATTACACTTGCATAGTGCGTACAGGGTTAATCGTCGGTTGGTGCCGCTTCATCATTTAAAATTGTCTAAGAGGCCTTTACGAGTTGGCTTCGGCCCCTCGTACGCCTTCCAAAGATCCGGGACCCGAGGGTCCCGAGATATATCAAAGACATTTTTTAAATAATATTATTATACTCACTGTCAGCTGTTAACGTAGCTTATATTGAATAAATATAGGTAAATACACTTTCCAAAAATTGTTTTTTGTTTATGAAGAAATATAAAGTTTTTGAAGTGATGGGAACTGTCGATAATTTCGTAATTAATGGTTAAGACGACACCGTTTCGGGTATTAAAGAAGAGTTAGGACTTGAAAGACACTTTGTCCTTTCACGCCAAAACAATTAAGAGCGTTTACGCCGTACGGCATTTCATACAAACTTTCAAGCCCTTATTTTCCGAAATGAATGAACCGATTTTAATGAAACTTCGTACGCATACGCAGGATACAAAGGTCTAAAATGTTAGTAGAGAACATTTTCGAAAAATAGTGTAACAGCCAAATTAGACCGATTTTAAATTTTCCATAGAAACAGAGATTTCCAGTTATCTTTTTTTAAATAAAACATTTCGAAAATGTTCTCTACTAACTTTTTAGACCTTTGTATCCTGCTTATACGTATGAAGTTTCATTAAAATCGGTTCACTAATTTCGAAAAATAAGGGCTTGAAAATTTGTATGAAATGCCGTATGGCGTAAATGCTCTTAAGTGAAAGAAACATAGTGACTTGAAAAACTTAGATATTTTTAAGCTTAGACATTGAATGCTCATTTATATTAGCTTAGAAAGTGCTTTCATTACGAGACTATTTAAATTTAATTACATGTCAGATTGCCGTCCCTTCGGACTATGAGAGGGAGGGAAGAGAGAGTGAGAGAGACCTGTGTCTGCAAACACACTTGTGCCCTATAATATCTCGCTCGCAGAAGACTGATCTCCACTGAGATGAGTCGCCATGACCAAAATTCGGTTATGGCTATGATTTATAGGGTACAAGATGTTTATTTATCAGTGTAGGTATTTCGATGGTACCTACAAGATGTTTATCAAGTAGACTTCGCAAGCAAAGTGCCAAGGAGTAATATAATTTCAATTTACAGGTCGCGCCTACTCCAACATGTATGGGATCTACTGTATGGTGATTTTCTTCACCACCACTATATCTCTCTACGGAGCACTATCAGAGATCTTGGAGCATGGTCTTAGCTATAAAGAGATGGGTCTGTTTGTTATCGTGGGGTACTGTATGACTCTCCTGTACATCATCTGCAATGAGGCTTATCATGCTTCCATTAAGGTTAGTATTTTGTCAGATTTTTTTGAACTTTGTATGTCGTTACTAAAATTGTATCTCACTGTCAGTTGTTTGAATTAGATAAAATAATTTATTTGAAAGCGACAGAATGCATACTTTGTTTCTCATTGATTGTTTTTTTATTATTATTTACAGTCAGTAAAACTACCTACTGCTTCTCTTTTAATATTCAACTTCAAACAAGATATTATAAAATGTTTAACGCATAATTAGTTATGTGAGTGCTTAGTAGTTTTCTATGCAAATGGGCTTCATCATATAAATAGCTTAAGAACAAAGCAATTTAATATTCTATTAGGGAAAAAAAAATGTACGTTATGTGTTAATACAGGTTATAAACTATCTGTGTGTCAACTTTCATTCGAATCCGTTCAGCTGTTTTGCGCCAGAACATACATCTAAACTAACGGACATAAATTCTAATTACTATATTTTCGGTAACAGACTCATTCCCACACCTCGTAGTTACTTTTTTCCAAAAATATTCTATGTAGGTACGGTTTTGACTTCGTTACTATTTTATTATTATACCTAGATTGCAGTCCAGTCAAAGTTTTTCTAAACCCAAAGGCTACTTAATGATGAACTTAATTGTTTCTAGGTCGGTTTAGAATTCCAAGTCCGTCTCCTCCACGTGAACCTTGGAGCAATAGACAGAAGCACGCAGCGTGAGGTGGAGATGTTCCTGGTGGCCATCTCCAAGAACCCGCCTATCATGAACCTCGACGGCTTCACCAATATCAACCGGGAACTGTTTACAGCTGTAAGTAGAACAATCATCTGCCTAGCCTTTTCCCAACTAAGTTGGGGTCGGCTTCCAGTCTAACCGGATGCAACTGAATACCAGTATTTTACATGGAGCGATTGCCTATCTGAACTCCACAACCCAGTTACTGGGTAATACGATACCCCTTTATAAGACTGGACTGAAACATATCTATTAAAATGAAATTCAAAGTCCTGACCGACTGATATATCAACGCCCAGCCTAAGCCGCTGGTCCTAGAGACATGGGAGGGTGTGTTCTTTGTGAAGAGTAGGTATCCACTAAGAAAGTGTTTTTGGAAATTCCACCCCTAACCCGAAGGCCACGAAATGCGACGCTCCAAGCGAATTCGCCTTGCGCTGCAAGCGTCAGCGTCGAGCGTCAAAAACAAATGTATGTCTAATAACTACGAGGCCACAAAGTAGCGCTGCAAGCAGCAGCGTAGTTTGCTACGAACGAATTTGCACGAGCGTTGGATGATCCGACGCGCGTTTTTTATGAGTGTCGAAAACAATTGTATGAGAACATGCCACAGGGTGCACGAAACATTCGCTCCACGCGCTACGATAGAAGCGGTCGCTCCGCGCGTCTGCGTCTAAAACAAATTGTTTTGTTTTTGTCGCGTTTATTAACTAATCCAATATGAATATTGAAGAATTTATCATTGCAATCCAAAATCGACCTGCTTTATGGATGAGTTCACATCCGCAACATAAGTTTAGGAATGTTGTTAAAAAATTGTGGAAGTGGAAGAAATTATAATTCTTTTTTAAGATTTATTTACAATATTATTACAGGTATTTTTGACAGCTACATTTTCACGCGTGCTTACTCCGTACTCACAGAGCATGTTACCTTTTTCTGTACTGAACTGATTCATTCTCCCACCGACGTACACGCTACAGGCGAATATTTGAAGTTCGTGGCCTTGCTTTTGACGCTTAGAAATAACGCTTGTAGCGAACTGACGCCTCAAGCGTGGCGTTATTTTCGTGGCCGAGGCATAAGAGGATGAATGTGGGGAGGGTGAAATTTCACGTGGACGAAGTCGCGGGTAGAAGCTGGTTATGTATATTCCAGAACAGCAATGCTAGTAAATTTTAAAAGATTACGTTGGCAGATTGATATAATTTACTGTAGCTAGTCATTGTCTAGTTGTATTTATACAACCTTCTTATTTTCCTTACTAATTAATTAAAATAAATTTATTAATTCATTCATTCAGCCGCAAGACGTCTACTGCTAGACATCGGCCTCCCCAAGCACCGCAACTTCGACCGGTTCTGTGCTTCCCGCATTCAGCGGATTCCTGCGACCTTTACATGGTCATCAGTCCACATTGTTGGGAGGCTTTCCAACGGTACGTCTTTCGGTACGCGGTAGCCACTCCAGAACCTTTCTCCCATCCTATCGCCTATCTGTTCTGCGAGCAATGTGCCTGCCCGCTGCAGTTTGTTTGGAAATTCTTCGGGCTTTGTCGGTCACCTTAGTTCTGCTGCGGATCTTTTCATTTCTGATTCAATCATGTAGGGCCAAGCATAGCCCTCACCTTTTAACCCTTTGGGTGACTTTAAACCTTCTATTACGGCCCATTGTGAACGACCACGTTTCAGTGCCGTAGGTCATAACTGGCAACACGCACTGGTCAAAGACTTTCGTTTTGAGACACTGCGGTATGTGGGATGAGAAGATATTGCGTAGCTTCCCGAACGCTGCTCAGTCGTGTTGGACTCGACGATTGACCTTTTTCTCTAAATTATATTACCTGATATTAAATTTGTCGGTAAATCACAAACTAGCAGTAACTAAAATGGTTGAATATCCTTTTATTCGATCTCTTATACCATTTCCATAATATTGAAGGCACTATAAGCACCATGGTTTCTGTATACCATTACAAATGATAAATGATTTTATTTTTGTAAATAGGTTTGTACAAACACTTTTACAGTCTGTGTGGTGCCGGACTAGTCTGTGTGGTGCCGGACTAGTCTGTGTGGTGCCGGACTTAAAGAATACCACCACCCCTTACTTCCCGTGGGTGTCGTAAAAGGCGACTAAGGATCGTACCGGAGAATGGGCAGCAGCGTTCTCTATGTATTCCACCACCATACCATACTGCGATCGCCAACCCGCCTGCAAAGCGTGGCGATTATGGCAAACCCTCCCAAAATTGGGGGAGGCCTGTGTCCAGCAGTGGACGTCTATCGGCTGAAACGACGAAACACTTTTACACGTCAATCATGTTATTTTTTTTTCTTAAACTAGATGAGGTCGGCGTTTTCTATCAGACTACTCTGAGAAGAAAGGCCGAAACAAACTCAGAGGTCACAGTCTCTTTTAAAGTCCAGACATAATCTTGGTCAGGTTATATGAAGACCATGTAGATCGTCTGAGATGGTCTTTTGAGGAAAGAATCACACAGATTGAGAGGACCTGTCCAGTCAGTGCACACATTTGTCAGAAATCGTGCAGGTCAACTCAAAATTTAAGGAGCTCAACGATTCGACGAACAATACCAAAGAAAGGACATTTGGGGAGGCCACATAAATTACTCAAACTGCCAGACAATGATAAAAAAAAAAACTAACAGAACAGAGAGAATAACAAAAAAAAAAATGTAAAATTAATAAAATGACCCATATCGTCTTCACATTCACAATAAATAAAATAAATAATACTTGACAAAGTAATCAAATGTCATTGTTTATAAAAAAATTAAATAATGTCAATGTGTAAAAAAAAAACATTAAAAATTCAGAAATTGGAAGCAGCTCAATCGCAAGCCTTTTTGTCCTCAATATAATCTGTAACGGTATAAAAGGCTTTCTGGCACAACTTACGTTTAATGAATGATTTGAACTTATTTAGGCTTGGTAATTATCTTGAACGTGGCTTGGTAATTTATTATAAAAGCATATACATTAGCATCTGAACGAGCCACCTATTTTCTTGAGCCTTGTTGTAGGTACAACAAATTTGTGTTTGAAAAAAAAAATCTTTTATATGCCCATAAAAACATAAAATTGTTTAAAACAGGGATCTGTTTTAAACAATTTTATGTTTTTATGGGCATATAAAAGATTTTCATAAATATACTGAGAAGGCACAGTCATTACATTAATCTCTTTAAATTTGTCTCTGAGAGAGTGTCTCGGACTTAATTTATAAATTGATGGAACTGCTCGCTTCTGCAAAACAAAGATAGTCTGAATATCGGCGGCATTTCCCCACAATAGAATACCGTACGACATTACACTATGAAAATAGCAAAAGTATATCAATTAAATTACGAATTTTTCTAACAGCGTATGCTGCGAAACTTATCGTTTTGGATAATTTATCTATATGTGGTAATAATCCATATTATGATGTAACAATCCATCAAGTAATTTCTTTTAGTTTAAAAATAATATGCAATCCATTTAAATGAACACTGTGTTGCAACTCAAACATTGGTTTCGGTGCTAAAACAACAGGTAGTTTAAAACTTTCCTCGTCATGTAAACATTTGTCTGTGGAGGACCACAATGCTGGCAGGGTCTACGGTTTTATTTGAGTGCTTCAGTGTCAACAAGTTGTATTTGATTGTGGTTAGGTATAAACCAGAATAGACCAGTCTTACTTTAAACGAAGTTAGCTAAAAAGACATGCATTGTAAATTTTTCTTCAATCTGATCTGAGGAGATTGAAGAGTTGAGAGCAATGGTGGCCCATTGATAACGGCCGCGACTTAGAGTTGTAGGTCGTAGGTTCGAACCCAGACGGCGCTTTACTTGGTATAAAATATCTCATGACGCTCTCAAAATGGTAAAGGAAAACATCGTGAGGAAACCGGCATGTCCATTCGCAGACATGTGACATCTACCAATTCGCACTAAACCCGCGCGGTGGATTACGGCCCACTACCTCTCACTGAGAGGAGGCCACCAGCGAGGATCCAGCAGTGGGAACATTATGGCTGAATATTATTATCTCTTTTTGGTGTATCGTTTTCCATTTCCATCAATTGGTTGTACTACCGCCGACCATAACTACTTTCTCTTTGATTTATGTTATGTAGCTTCGTCCCGAAAATAACGCTCATCTTGACTTAAATTTATCTTTAATATACATTGTCATAGACTTTGACAATGGTACGATTCATTCAAGATTAGATAGGTATACAAAAATACATGTGCGGCGAAAGGCAATCCCGAAATTTTTATTATTATTTTAAAGTCAGAAACTCAGAAGCTATAGTTATATGCCCCTACACATAATATAATTATAAGTTTATCATCCCACAAAATATGGCATCACACATCGTCACTCGCATGACCAAAATCCTATCTCATTTTTTAGCTGATTTGAGTTAGGACAAATACGTTTTTCTATTCGTGATTCTTTACATTTGGTTGCCTTTCAAAATAGTTGTATTTTGAGATCTAAATAACATAGAGATACGACGGTTAGTGAAAAATGTAAAGAATCACGAATAGAAAAATGTAGTTGTCCTAACTCTAATCAGCTTAAAAATTTGAAAAAAAGATAAAACTTTTAGTCATGCGACGACATAAACTCTTACAATCAATAACCCGATCAAGCCGCTTAAAAGCAGTCAATAAAATAAGATAGCTCTATATAAAGAACCGTTAAGTTTTATCGACAATAGTAGTTAGTACAAATAAAAGTAGATATTATCGATAAAGTCGATGAACCAGCACAAATGCTCCATCTATTCAACATGAGGGTGATTAATTATATGCCAGTTAGAGTCAGCACTAAGTTTCCTTACGAGTTATTTCCTTGTTTGTGAAAATGGACGAACTTAAAGTGCATGCTCACGATTGTATGGAAGTTCTTACTGTTACTAATATAGTCCACCTTTGTTCAAAATCTGATGAGCAAGATTCGAATGGCATAAGCTAAGCATTCAGTCGAAATAAACTGTTTTTACAGTGGTAACGTGGCAAAAGGTTTGATTTTCTTTTTTTACTTAGGAAACACAACGATAATGTCAATAACCATAGTTTTTCAAACCATTTTTGTGTTAAGTTTTTAGTCTAAATACATACTAAGACTGTTTTTTTATTTGTATTACCTTTTGGGCCCACGTGGTAGATTACGGTCCACTCCCTCTCATGAGAGGAGGCCTGTGTCCCAGAGCAGTGGGAATATTACAGGCTGATTATGTTATAGAGGTATGAGGAACAGAAAAGGGAGGATCCGGGACGGGTATTGTGTTTGGCGGGCAACTGCTCCAATGATTCATGTCGGGCCGTTGTATCTATGCTAGTTGCGCGGTAAACTCTGCTTGCGAGATGCAGGATTTTGCGTGACGTCAGTAAGACGCGTTGTTCGCTTGTGGCGTTGTAGATACACAATGTTACTATGCTATGGGACCGAACTGCGTTGTAACTCAAGTAATTACGATGGCATTAATAACAATTTCCCATTTTTCAGAACGTCTCCTTCATGTCGACCTACCTGATAGTGCTGATGCAGTTCAAGCTGACCCTACTCCGACAAAGTGCAAGGAAGACCATCAGAACCGTGATCAAATCTATATTCAACACCTCTACAACTATGTTGGATGATGATATTTCTGAAGATGAGAATGACGTGTGAAGAATGTTTGTTTAGATCGAGTGATCATCAGTAGTTGAATCGTCATTAGTGCGTTTAGTTCATTTAAAATCAGTAATGATCAGATAGTCAAAATGTTTTCAATGGGTACTACTTATCGTACATTGTAATAATGGTTAAGTGTTTTTGCCAAAGTATGTAATGCTTAGTGTATCTAATCTGGATCTCTATCTAGTATGTATAAAGTAAGTATTTATGATATACTAGTTTTAAAAGCATAGCTTAAAAAGTATAGATTTGTAGAATTCTAGTCAAAAGAGAGTCGCTATTTTGGGTAGTTTGTATTCAATAAAACAATAAGCTGGAGCCTTTTTCATAATAAAATAAATAGTTTCATCTTAATTCTGTTTGGTATTTTCCTAACCAGGCTTTTATTTTCCTGTTACACCCTGTGCCCCTTAGAATATTATTCTAAATGCTTTGGTAACGACCAAATTGAATTCGCCTAATTAAATTTAATAGCGTGTCTGCGTGCTAAATAACATCACGAACAATTTATTAATTACACTGTACATTATTTGTAATTTAATAAATATATAGGTACATTCAACGAAATACGACCCTTCGTATTTCGTTGAATGTACCTATATATTTATACATTCCTAATCGCAGTATATATTTATACTGCGATTAGGAATGAACTGAACATTACACGTAACATTTTACCATTGCTTGTTGGTGACGTCATTATTAAATCCAGGTTAGGTTATGAGGTTCCAGGTAATGAGTCTATTAAGTCGAAAATTTACTAAGTAAGCACTTCAAACATTGTTACCTGAAAGAACTTAATAATAGAAACACAACTATCTCATTAATAAACTATCGGGATAATTGCGTAACACTAACAGTAGCAATAGCTTTCATTTTGAGAGTTCAACAATATTCATTGCGTAATTTACGTTGTTGAGCAGACAGTTTTTTCGAACATATGAAGCAATGGATTACCAATATCCTTCCAAATCATTCAGATTGTAATTGAAAATGTTTTATTAATAAGGGTGCTGCTTTCCAACAAAAAACACATCCATGAAAAATCTGAAAATAGAGTTTGTTATAGCTGATAAATAAAACATTAAAAACGAGAATATTCTACAAGGTAAGGGCACCTAAAACAACATTGTAGGAAGAAAAGCAACAAAGTCTGTGAGGATAATTAAAGCAAAACATTGTACTGTTGCTCTATACTAAGTGAAGCTAATCAGGGCTTTACGTGTGCACTGATTTAAGTATAGAGGTTTAAGCTAGAGAAGGTATACCTACTCTAATGTGTGTGTTTTAGTGCAGTTTGATTGCTCGGCAAGATTGGCACTTTATTTTTATGTAGGAACACTAAAAAGCAACTAAGTAAATGAACAAGATTATTAACAACATAAAAAAATCCTATGTTTAGATTTGTGTCTGTGTGGTGCCGGACTTAAGAGCGTTTACGCCGAACGGCATTTCATACAAACTTTCAAGCCCTTGTTTTTCGAAGTGAATGAACCGATTTTAATGAAACTTCCTACGCATAAGCAGGATACAAAGAACATTTTCGAAAAATAGTGTTATAGCCAAATTAGACCGATTTTAAACTTTCTATAGAAACAGAGATTTCCATTTATCTTTATTTAAATAAGACATTTCGAAAATGTTTTCTACTAACTTTTTAGACCTTTGTATCTTGCTTATGCGTAGGAAGTTTCATTAAAATCGGTTCATTAATTTCGAAAAACAAGGGCTTGAAAGTTTGTATGAAATGCCGTACGGCGTAAACGCTCTTAAAGACTAGCACCACCCCGTACTTCCCGTGGGTGTCGTAAAAGGCGACTAAGGGGCGTACCGGAGAATGGGCAGCAGCGTTCTCTATGCATTCCACCACCATACCATACTGCGATCGCCAACCCGCCTGCCAAGCGTGGCGATTATGGCAAACCCCCCCCCTTTTTGGGGGAGGCCTATGTCCAGCAGTGGACGTCTTTCGGTTGAAATGATGATAATAAGGTTTCCGCCTATTTTTGAAGATAAATAAAGACATACATAATACCACGCCTGTGATTCCCGAAGGATTAGGAAAAGGTGTAACCATCAGTTATGTTTAAGTCCGGTTTTAACCGGTCACAACCCAGACTCCTGACTGCTATTAAGAAAATCCTGATAGAAAAGCCTAATAACAGTTTGCCCAACCTGAAATTCGAGCCCAGAACCTCATAAAGGTAAATAAATAAGTATATAGTAAGTTTCAATGCTCACGCACCAACAACGGTAGTACACAAACATCCAATCCAGTTTTATTATTCCACACAGAATTAACAACTACGTAGCACTCATACAAATAGCTGCGTCAGACAACAAGCATGAAGTATCCATCTTCATTGTTGTAACCCAAATACATTTCCGAGAAAAAAGTTTCTTTATAATTCAGCTCAGGCTTTAGTCAGATATGGCATTAAGCCGCACGAACGGCGGCTACGGCGTGTTTATACTGCGTATCGACTTATGGATATTACCACAGAGTACGAAAACCGCTGCAAGAGAACATTATATTGTCAACATTTTTCATGCAAACCAAGACAGTCAGTAAGTGTCACCGTTCTCTCATAGATACTGGTGGCCCCTGACAATTCCGAAAATTCCTGTGAAAGCTAATTAATATTATATATTAATATATTATATTATATATAATAATATATAATATTAATTAGCTTTCACAGGAATTAATATATTATATTATATATAATAATATATAATATTAATTAGCTTTCACAGGAATTTTCGGAATTGTCATATAATAATATATATTATTATATTCCTGGGCACGAATATTTTTATTGTGGTAATGTCGTCTCCAGTCACTGCAAGCATAACGTCCTCTATTGCTCTGTGCTTCTGTGGATATCGTGCAACAGTTTGACGTGACTGCGTCTGAGTGACATGTCTCTGCATCTGTAAGAAAAACAAAACACGATGGCTGAGGAAGTCAAGAAGAACACGATAGGAATGCTATTAGTTTTTCTGATGGGCTTGTCAGTTTAGTAAGCAAGTCATTTGCTAAAAATAATTTGTTTCAATAGCTAATTTTATTACTTTCCAATCTAATTCATGGAACACACTGCTGTTTATACTTACTAAATAAAGAATACTTTAACTATAAAAGTAATAGTTATAGTATTATATAGAGAATTTACTTTACTAAAGTTAGCCCAGCCAGAGTGACTCTAGTATAATAAATTATTGCAGCCATCGCCTCATAGGGTCCGCCCGTCCAATCTGACCATGCCCTAAGGCTGTTTCTCACAAACAATGTAATTTAAAACTATGAATCTTTTTTCTGAGTTAAAGTGAAGGTAGCCATTTGTATTAAGCTTCGACTAAATAAATGGTTTTGACTTTCATCTTTCCTTTGAGCACTAAGGAGAACTTTTATTTCGTTTGTCGCTATTTTGAAACTTTATTCACTTTATTTTTATTAGGTTCCATTAAGAGTTGAGAGCCACTTAGGTAGGGATTATTTATCGTATTTATATTTATTGTGACAATTTATTATTTTAATTTCATGAATATCAGATGATTTTTAAACAGAAAGTTGCTGTAATCATGTAGACCGCTGAATTGTTTTTTTTTATATTTTATTAAACCGTTTAACGCGTTTATTTTCTATCATCTTTGTATATCGCAATTACGAAGATTTATCTTCTAAATCTTCGTAATTTTTCTTATTCTTTAGTTTGTTAACACACAGAGCATACAAGTCATACAACAATAAACTCTATAATAAACTCAACAATAAACTCTATAATTTATAATACAGTAAAAAAAGTCAATAATAATTTGGTAAAAAAAACAAGTACTTAGGTAATTAAAAAAACAAAAAAACCCGACTGCGGTAAAAATTTAAGTTGAAAAGCTGAAAAGCTAAAAACAAGGCCATTTTAAATTAAATAAAAGTTGGAAGCAGGCGGGACCCATCCGGAGGCTTTACGCGGGGGTCGTGCGGTCCATGGCCATATACGGGGCCCCGGTGTGGGCGCGTTCACTGCGGCGGCGAGCCGCCCACTACCTGAACGCGCCCCAGAAGGTGGTAGCCATAAGGGCTATCCGGGGCTACCGCACGATCTCTGGCGAGGCGGCAAGCCTCCTTGCCGGACTGCCGCCATGGGATCTGGAGGCGATAGTCCTCGCGCGCCTGTATGAGTGGCGCGCGGAGGCACTACGCCGGGGGGAGGATCCGCTTCCGCGGCAAATCGCTGCGGAGCGGACGGATCTCCGGCGCGATCTCATGGCGGCATGGAAAGAGCGACTGTCGCAACCCAGCGCAGGGCACGCCGCGATAGCGGCGATAAGACCCCTCTTTGAGGAGTGGCTAGAGAGGCGCCACGGCGCCCTCACCTACCGCCTGACGCAGGTCCTCACCGGACACGGAAGTTTCGGGAGGTTCCTGCACATCATCAGGCGGGAGGAAACGCCCGGGTGTCACCATTACCAGGATCGCCCAGAGGACACGGTGGAGCACACGGTGGAGGTCTGCCCCGCTTGGGCGGAGCACCGCCGTGTCCTCGTAGAGGCGATTGGCAGCGACGGCGACCTCTCGCGTCCGGCCCTGGTGCAAGCCATGGTCCGGGGCGAGAGGGAGTGGGAGGCAGTCACCTCCTTCTGCGAAGCAGTCATGCTAGCGAAGGAGGTGGCGGAACGGCTCAGGGAGAGAGCCTCCCGTCCCAGCCGCCGCGGGAGACGCTCCGGGCGTCGGGAGCCGCGTGACGACTCCCGGCCACCGTAGGCGCGGGCCTGCGGGCGGAGAGTAATGGGTAGCTCACCGCCCGATCAGGACCAGGCCCGTGCCGGACGGCGCGTACGTGTTCCACGCGCGCCTCAAAGAGATGTCAGCATCGGGGAGGGGCCCCTTAGGGCCGAAGCCTGCCGGGTCAGCGGGATTGTCCGAAAGGGTTACCGCTGGCCCGGAACATAAAGGGCTAAGGAAGGAACACGGGTGGGTTTTAGTCAGTAAGAGTCTGACACTCCCTTCCGCTCCACCCAGAGCGGGAGGAGTCATTTGATGATTTCCCATCCTCAAAAAAAAAAAAAAAAAAGGCGGGACCCATACCATTTTTTTATTATATTTTCAAACTCAAATGGGCCCCCCATTTGAGTTTGAAAATATAATAAAAAAACTTTTATTTAATTTAAAATGGCCTTGTTTTAGCTTTTCAGTTTTTTTTTAACTTAATTTTTTTACCGCAGTCGGGTTTTTTTGTTTTTTTAATTACCTGTTTTTTTTCCAGCTTTTTACTTACAGCTTTACAGCTTTTTTTATTTACAGCTTTTTAGTTTACAAATTTGAAAGATTTCGCAGACGACTTAGTTCTTGCAAGGAGTTTTGGTCGTGAGGGTTATTTAAAAGCTTTTTTGGATCAAGTGCACAAATAGCCAAGCCTTCGAGCGTCTTAACTCTGCTCTAAGCAACATAGGCCTGACCTTTGGCGAATAAATGAACACTTAAATCCACTACAGCTTTATCCAACGTCGTACCTTGTAGATAATAATTTTATTTAACGTGTTTTTTACGATTTGTCACTTCGAATTACTTTTAACCATATAAGTTGTATATATTTTTGTAATCACCTTTTAAAACCCTTAATTTTGATATTTCACTCGATGGTATTAGAAGAATTCGAACTCGACAATATGGCACCCTTAATCCGCCATTTTACTTTGTTTTTGATTTTAATATAGCCAGTGTCACTTGCGCTACCAAGACAAATCTAAAGACGTATAATTTATCCAAATCCGTTCATTCGTTTAGAAGTTACGAGGGAACAAAGAAACGGACATACATACAGGTCAAACACATAACCCACCTTTTGGGCTTCGCCGCAGTCGGGTAAAAAATATGCTACGAATGTCTACGACGCGTAGCGGTCGCTGACGTCACGGCTACGCCAGCTTAGTTTAGTGAACTACAAGTAACAAGGCTATCCATTTGACATTGAAAATAATTAATGAAACCATGTATCATTTTGATAGACTCACAAAGCATCCATTATTCATAAGAGTGTCACTCTTTAAATTATGAGTATTGCTGTGTAAAAGTTCATGATCTGATTAATGAGTTATCCAAAAACCTAAATTAAATGCAGTGATTTTTATTTTATAACTACTACATTTTATGCTTTAACTAGTTAAAATAAATCTGATAAAACCACAGTATGGAATTGATCAAGGTTATCCGTTATTTAACAGATTGAAATTCTGAAATAGTAAAGAGTAAGTTAAAATAATAAAAATTGGCCAAGTGCGAGCCGGACTCGCACACGAAGGGTTCCGTGCCCAAGGCAAAAAGGCCAAAAAAAACACGTTTGTTGTATGGAAGCCCCCCTTAAATATTCATTTTATTCTGTTTTTAGTATTTGTTGCTATAGCGGCAACAGAAATACATCATATGTGAAAATTTCAACTGTCTAACTATCACGGATCATGAGATACAGCCTGGTGACAGACGGACAGGCGGACAGCGGAGTCTTAGTAATAGGGTCCCGTTTTACCCTTTGGGTACGGAACCCTAAAAAGTTATCGCCGAATACTTTTATTACTAAACTAGCAGCGCCCCGCGGTTTCACTCGCATAAGTCTTGATCCCGTGGGAATATTGGGATAAAGTATCCTTTGTATTAACTCAGGTTATAAGCTATCTGAGTGGCAATTTTCATCCAAAACCGTTTAGCAGTTTTTGCGTGAAAGAGTTACAAACATCCATCCATCCATCCTCCCAAACTTTTGCGTTTATAAAATTACTAGCTGTGCCCCGCGGTTTACCCGCGTAAATGTCGATCCCGTGGGAATATCAGGATAAAAATGATGGTGCCAGCTACTACCATACAACATTTTATCAAAATTGGTCCAGCCGTTTGAGCGTGACTCACAAACTTTCGCCTTTATAATATTAGTGTGATATACGTAATATATATAATATATAGTAGGATTATTTTTCAGCTTCCCTTCAACATGATGTGTCATCACAAAAATATCTTAACAAAGGTAATTTGTTCAGGTTTCAGCTGAAAGGCGCGAAACAGGCAGAGTTTGACGATTAATCAAATGTCCCGTTTTATCAACATTACAATCTACAAACGAGGGTAGGTAAAAATATTTTGTTTTTCGCTGTTATTGAATCATGCTGTACATATAACTACGTTTAGATATTTACAAAAAAGTGGTGGAGACATTTTATGTTGCCATTAGAATATAAAAACTTTTTTACAAAAAAAACAACCGACTTCCTAAAAAGACACTACAAAGTGACAAATAACTTTAATTTCGGAAGTCGGTGTCGTTGGGTTCGCATTTTTGTTGTTTGCCACTGATTTCCGAAATTACCCGGGTAGTTGAGCAATCCATACTAATATAATAAATTCGAAAGTAACTCTGTGTGTCTGTCTGTATGTTACCTTTTCACGCCTAAACCACTAAACGGATTTCGATAAAATTTGGCAGAGAGATAGATCACATTCCAGGGAAGGACATAGGATAGTTTTTATCGACATACCTTGCAGGCGAAGCCGCGGGCGGAAGTGGGAAATGAAGGGCTTGCTTTAGAGGAGAATAGTCGCACGAGATCTTCAGCGCCGGTATCAGAACCAAGCCTGTCGCAACAAATGGAGCGGTTTTTATCCCGATTGATGGCTATATCACAGCCGCAATCTTCGAGCAGCGCGTCCACCCAGTTGATTGAGTTTGATCCGGATGCCAACGAGGCGGACATCGAAGATTGGTGCAACGTGACAGAAATCGTAGTCAACAACAGTAAGTTAGAAGGTGCAGAATTGCTTTTGTTACTTACACGTGCACTCAAAGGCCGAGCTGCTACCTGTTTACCACGACAACTGGCGTCGCAGCTGACATTGCCTCAATTATAATAAGTATTGCTTGCGAAATTTGCTAAACCTATGCTGCCACAAGATTACTTCGATAAAATTCTACGTTTTCAAGTTGAAATTAAAGAAACCGCGAGTGAGGCGGCCATGCGCCTGTGGAACATCACCGAACGCATTCCACGGATGGAGATGTCCGAGGATATTACAACGAAATTCAAATCTTCAGTTTTATGCCAAAAGGAAGCCGTGATTCGCTGTGAGCTCCACTCTCATAACCTGACCACTAGATCTCAACTTCTGCGCGTTCTTAACTCCATTTCACTGAAACGAAGGCATGAGGGTCCCGATAAGCAAGATGCGAACGTGAAAAGGACCCGATTCAACGTATCACGCTTCACGAGAACATGTCACCGCTGCGGTACTTCGGGTCACAAAGCGATAGACTGCCGCAAGCGAAGAGAAGAGCCTGCTACTTCAGAGAAGACGCACGACCAAACATCCAGAGCCGCTGATAAACCAAGACCAATCACCTGCTTCGTGTGTGGACGACAGAACACTTGGCGTCGGCGTATCCAGATCAAGAGGGCGGCGGCGGAACAGCGAGAGTCAAAGAAGTCCATGTGTGTGAACGCAAGGCATCGAGGAGCACCCTAACTATATCATCCGGTGAGCCAGTTTCCTTTTGTTTTGATAGTGGATCGGCTTGTTCATTAGTAACAAACAGCTACGCCGAGAAGTTCCCAGGTACTGCGCAGAATGACTTAGTTTATCTGACGGGCATTGGTAGGGAGGATGTAGAATGTTTTTCCCAGGTAATTAGCCCCATCAATGTTCAAAGGTCCTTTTACGATTGTCAATGTACTAGACCACGATAAATACGAGCTGAGTCTCATTGATGGGTCAAACCTATAAGTACGCCCATGAAAACTTGCGCGCAGTACCCAGGGGCTACGGTGGATTGTTTGAAGTAGAGTTACTTCGTTAGTCAACGAGGCAGAGGAGGCCGAGACGGCGGAAGTCCATAGTCATGAGAATGGGTTGGCAACACCTGATGTTGAAAGTAACACAGTATCGGTATCTAGTTCTCACTTTGACCGCAAGCTCGGGTACCCTCTCTGCCTCCGAACATGATGAGTAGTAAATGGTGAGTTTATAACAATTGTGTAAATCCTGTTCTTTTAGCGAGAATCGATCTAGAGCGTAGGGCACTGGATAGGCAGTTGGGAGTAGCGTGGTTGATCAATGGGGCTGGCCTAAACCGGGTCAATGCCTCTGATCAGACTACGTCTTCCTACGTGCTATGTAGTGTAGTTGATCGACTGGGCTGGCCTAAACCGGGTCGTCGCCCACAATCAGACTACGACTTCTCTGGTACAGGAGATTGAGCTGGAACTGGCCTATGCGGGTCGATGTTCCGGACCAATTGACTGCAGCAGCTGAGTGTTGCTTTTGTGACTGGTGGAAGGGGCGCTGACGGGTTGTCCGGTCCACCGTACCAAGCGAGTTGGTGGGTGGTCGAAGGAGCGCCTGAGGTCAGTTGTCCGCCCAGTGTGATTAATTCAGATGTGTGAACGGGTTGTCCGGTCCACCGCACCATGCGAGTTGGTGGGTGGTCGAAGGGGCGCCTGAGGTCAGTTGTCCGGTCATTGTGATTAATTTAGATGTGTGGGATGAAGATCGAGATCTCAGACAGGCAGCATAAATGGGTAGCTAGTATGAGCGAGCGTGCCCAAACGTGTACTACAGATTTGTGTTTGGTCTTTGCAGATAACTCAAGGCGTGAGCAGTCGCACGAGGACGTGAGAATGTCAGTCCGGCCGTGACGGCGCTTCGACGTTTTGAGAGTGTCAAGAAACGTCGCGGGTTGACGTTCCTTCACTCTGACGCAACTCCGGGCTCTTTTGCAGGCAGCCGTTAGACGAGGCAGGATCCGCTTGCATCGTGCTCAAGCAAAACGTGTTCGGTGGAGCGTCGCTGTATTTCGATTAGTTGGGAATTGTGGATTACGGTTCTGTTAATATTTTGTTAGAATAATAATCGTTTCGTTGTATACGTGGTTTTGATTCTCCTCGCCCGCCTACCCACGATAGCTCGGCAGCCGTAATGGACCTGGAATTTACTGATAATGGCTTTGTGCCGTTATATTTATGAGTGTAAGTTATGGTTTTTGATATAACACACACACATTTCAGGCACAAATCCAGACACCGGGCTGCTACTGAGAAATTCCAGATAGAAAAAAAACAGTGGCACTCCGGGAGTGCCAACAGAAGTGAAAACAAAACAAACAGAATACTTTGCCATCACTCACTGACATATCGGATTTAAAACCGAGTACATCACGAGGACAGCCGAACGCATCCGAATGTATATAATTTCGGTAACAGTGTCGCGAATTCAATGGTTTTTTCCCATCTCAGAAAATGCCCAACGCGCCTAAAGAAGTTTTCACGTTTACATCCTAATTGCGAACCTCCTCCTCTTTTGAAGTCGGTTAAAAAAGCCAATAACACTTTGCCTAACTTGGGAGCCAAGACCTCATGCTTAGCAGTAGTGCTTGCGACCACTAGACCAATAAGTGGTTCCGTCGCAATTTTTAGGGTTCCGTACCCAAAAGGTGCCAACGGAACCCTATTAAAAAAGCCTTCGCCATCCTTCCGTCCATCTATCAGCGGGTGTTTCTTCTAAATTGTAATAAGTAGACGGTTGAAATTTTCGTTTTCACAGAGCCCCCAGCCATTGCCGATATAACAATCTATATATATAAAATGGTAAACTGACTGACTGTTGATGTTTTTTCGCGGGTAGGTGTTAAAAAAGTATAGACGTTTGTTTAGATTCGGAATTTTATTTAAAATATAACTAATTTAAAATACTGATTAAGTTTACATCAGTACTTAGTCTACAATAGTAAACTACAAGTACTCACGTTTGTGGCACATTTATGTGACATATATTCCATTTTATAAACACCGCCTGCCAGCTGATCATCTGCACTATATACAACATTTGTCTGCACTACACAACACAGAATGTCTCAATTTGCTGAAGTCCTTGCTGCCCAGAAAGCCCTTGAGGATAACTTTTTGAGAAAGATGGGTGAACTCGAAGCGCAAATCCAGTGTGCCGGTCCTGCCAAGGACACAGTGGCAAAGATAGCGGAAGAGTTTCGCAGTTTCCGGGAGCTCATTTTCTCCATGCTGGGTCTGCTGCGAAGCCAAATCAGCGAGTGTGCCAAACAAATTGATGGCTTAGAGACCAGGCACCGGCGGAAAGCCTTGATTTTTCAAGGTCTTGCTGAAGTGGAGAACGAAGACAGCACAGCAGTAATTATGGAGGTTCTTAATAGCAAACTTGCCCTCAAAAATCTATCTGCATCCTCAATTAAAGCCTGTCACAGGCTTGGAGCTCAAGGCAAGGAGCATCACAGGCCTATCCTCGTAAGGTTTGCCAGTGTAGACATCAAGGCCTCAGTTTGGAAGGCAAAAACAGGCTTAAAAGGGTCCAAAATTTCAGTGAAGGAGTTCTTGACCAGAGCCAGGCAATCTGTCTTCGGAAGGGCGCGCGAGCACTTTAGCATGCGGTCGTGCTGGACTCAAGACGGCGTCATCTACATAAAGGCCTCTGATGGAAGTCGGCATAAGGTTACTTCCATCGATGAGCTGAAGCCCTTGATATCCAAGTATCCTAAGGCGCCAGGCATGACTCCATCAAAGAGATAAGGAAGTGTCCATGATTCCGGGAGCCTGAAAAACACACAATGTAATTATGGTGTTTGTTTACTTTGATATTTGTCGTTGTTTCTAATTTGTTGTTTCATAGATTCATAATCTTTACTTACCGTTATGTAGTTGTCCCGTCTCATAGTTATCTTTCTTTTGTTTTGTGCCCCAACTGTTTACGTAATTTCTGTTTCTCAATATTGAGGTGTATTGGTTTTTCAATACCCTCAACACTATTTATTTTTTAACCTCTCATGTCATGTAGTTATATTAATTTGTTCTGACGTATAATTGAATGTCAGCTTGTCAAATTGACGTTAGTAATATTAAATTGACGTTGACATTTCGGGTATACGTTCGGAAATTACTCGCAACTTAATATTACTAATGTGCAGTTGGGTGTGTCATTTTCATAATTATCTTTTTTTTTTATTCTTAACTTTTAAATTGTTTTTTTTTTTTTTTTGGGAACTACGGTTTTTGCTTTGTTGAATAGCCATAAAATGTGGACAATGGTTTTGTTGTGTAATTTGTGCTTCTTACTGTTTATTTAATCGCTTTTAGTGTTGGTGTTAGCTGGCGGGTGGTGCAGTTGCACCTGTTAGTTGCTCCGATTTTAGCAATAGCTTATAATATATTTTTTTAATTTATTATATTATATTTATTTATTCTTAATAGCTACCTAAAAACTTATGTCAGACAATGAGTCTTATTTTTCTGCCAACCAATCTACTGCTTCTTCTTGCGATGAAAGTTTTTGTTCATTCAGCTACACTCTTGGTGACTTTTTACAACAAAATTTCAATGATCAGTCTAGTCGGTTGGTGAATGTGTGTCACATTAACGCTCAAAGTGTTCCAAGCCACTACAGCGAGCTGTACGACGCGTTTAATAACAGCAATGTCCATGCCATCCTGATCTCTGAAACTTGGCTCAAACCACATCTCCTGTCCACCACTTACCCTCTTACTGATTTCGTTCTTATACGGAATGATCGGATTGGTAAAGGAGGGGGTGGTGTGGCCATATACCTTCGCTCTGATTTTCCGTACAAAATACTTGCTACTTCCTCTTCAAATTATTCTGCTTCTGCGGAGTTTATTTTTCTTGAAGTCTGTATCAAAAGAGCCAAAACCATTATTGGTGTTGTCTACTGTCCTCCCACTGTTGATTACTTCACTGAATTCGAATCAGTACTTGAATCATTAGGTTCGGAGTATGCACATCACATCATCATGGGTGATTTCAACACAAACCTCCTTGCCCTCAACTCCCCTCGGTCCCGTAAGCTCCTCCATCTTATCGAGTCAGCTAGTCTGCACGTATTGCCGCTCAAACCTACTCATCACAACACTGTTGGCGAAGACACCTGGCTCGACCTGATCCTCACCTCGAATCCTTCCCTCGTTTCTTCCCACGGTCAACATGACGCTCCTGGCTTTTCTCATCACGACATGATTTTCCTTTCATATATCCTGAAACCTCCCAAACCTAAACCCAAGGTTCTGTACAGGCGTTGTTTTGCGCGCATGAACGTCGAGAAGCTCAAAGAAGATGCATCTGTGGTCGATTGGGAGCCTATGGTGGAAGCTACTTCAGTTGACGACAAGGTTGCCATGTTCAATGAAGTTGTAGTCAACCTTTATAACATCCATGCCCCCGTCAAAAAGGTTAAATTAAAACGCCCACCTGCACCATGGATGACTAGAGGTATACAGATGGCAATGCGACGTAGGAACCGCGCGTTCCGTAAATTTAAAAGGGATCGTACGGATGAAAACTGGAAATTATTTAAGGCTGCAAGAAATAGATGTAATCAGATGATACGCAATGCTAAACGCCGCCATATTCTTGATACTATCAATTCTTCCTCTTCTGCCGATATTTGGAAATTTCTTGGAACTCTTGGTATCGGCAAGTCGCGACATTTAGATCTTCCTAGTTCAATTGACTTAGACGATCTCAACCGGCATTTCTCCACTGTTTCTACAATGGATCGTCTAACCAAGCAACAAACTCTGTCTTTAATTTCTGGTCTATCGCGCTCTCATACTAATTCTTTCAGTTTCACTCCAGTTGAACCGGGAGAGATCAGAAAGATCATTCTCTCCATCAAATCGAAAGCGGTAGGATGTGACAATATCACCCGTGGTATGATCATTACTATTCTGGATCATCTCCTACCCGCGATTACCCACATTATAAACTTTTCCTTGTACTCCGGAGTATTCCCCTCCCTGTGGCGCAAAGCCTATGTTCGTCCACTACCTAAGGTTTCCAATCCCTCTCTTCCTACCGACTTCCGTCCAATCTCTATCCTTCCCTTCCTATCAAAAGTGCTCGAGGCCTGTGTCCACAAACAATTCTCCAACTTTGTTCATTGTAACTCAGTTATTAGTCCTCTCCAATCTGGATTCAGGCCTGGGCACAGCACTGTTTCCGCACTCCTTAAAGTGACTGGCGATATAAGGGCAGGACTGGAAGACACCAAACTGACTGTTCTAGTATTGGTTGATTTCTCAAATGCCTTCAATACCGTCAGTCATGACATCCTGTTAGCCATTCTGTCCTATATTATGGTCTCTCCCGAGGCACTGGAATGGTTCTCCTCTTACCTTCAGGAACGTCAGCAGTCCGTCCATGCTGGGGATTCTTCTTCTAACTGGTGTAATTTGGAAACTGGCGTTCCTCAAGGCGGTATACTTTCTCCTCTTCTGTTTTCAATTTTTATTAATCTTATAACTGCCGAACTTCAGTGTGCGTATCATCTGTATGCAGATGACTTGCAGTTGTACTACCAAGGGAAGGTTGATGAATTACGTGGCGCTATCGACAAATTAAATAAGGACTTGATAGCCATAAAAACCTGGTCTGATAGATTTGGCTTATCTGTAAACCCTACGAAGTGTCAGGCGATCATCATTGGCAGTTCTCGTAGTATTAGCAAGATAGATAGTACAGCCTTGCCGCCAGTTCTATTCAATGGTACGATCGTTCCTTTTGGTACGGACGTGAAGGACTTAGGCTTGCACATTGACTGTACTCTGAACTGGCGGACTCAAGTCGCTAGGGTGAGTCAGAAGGTTACTGGAACGCTGCGGGCTCTGTACCGTTTGAAAAATTTATTGCCATCAAGTACGAAGACAATGCTTGTACAGTCCCTTATCTTCCCTATCATCGATTATGGTGATGTGTGCTACTATGACCTGAATGCAGATCTCCTCGACAAACTTGACCGCCTTCTCAATAATTGCATTCGATTCGTTTTCAATCTGCGTAAATATGATCATGTCTCTGCGCATCGGTCGCTTCTGAAGTGGTTACCCATACGCCAGCGCAGAGAGCTTAGGGCGCTGACCACCTTGTTCTCATTTCTTGATTCTCCGTCTTCCCCTAGTTATCTAGCCCCCCATTTTCAGTACATTTGCGCCAACCACAATAGAAATCTACGTTCATCACACAATCGTCTTCTCCAATGTCCCACTCACCGCACAGACTTCATTCACTCTTCCTTCTTCGTTCAGTCTATCTCTCTGTGGAATGCGCTCCCCCAGGAAATCAGGATGGCAACCAACCGATTATACTTTAAAGTTAAGGCTCGTGAGCACATTCGCAAGAAGCTGGCAGTATCATCACAACGGTAATATTTTCTCATTGTTTGTCTTATTTCTTTTTAGTAAGTATATTCATGTATTTATGTATATTTATTTGTGCTTATATTTATATGTAATTAGGTATATATTATATTCATAGTTTTAATAGGTATATGCGTATCTTTATATTTAAAATATTTATTCCTCAATGTTCTTGATTGCACCTACCACTGTTTGTCTCTGCATCACCCAAAGGTTGACTGGTAGAAAATGCCTATGGCATTAAGTCCGCCTCTGTACATTTATGTGCTTGAAGTATTAAATAAATAAATAAATAAATATATCAACACACAGCCCAAACCGCTGGTCCTAGAGACATGAAACTTGGAGGGTTTGTTCTTTGTAAGGAGTAAGTATCCACTAAGAAAGGTTTTTTGGGAATTCTACCCCTAAAGGGGTGAAATAGGGGATGGAAGTTTATATGAAAGTCTGTCAGTTTTGAAGTTAGGATCTTCAAGTTTTGTGTTTAGGCTGAGGATTTAAAATTAATTAACACGTGTCTCAGCGTTGTGTATGGAAAGTCCTTAATTTTCGAAGTAAAAATCACAAAATTCAATCTAGGCTTATGGTTGGAAGATAACGCAACGCAACGTAAAAATGTAACGCAACGTAAAGGTAACGCAACGTAAAAATCTAGGCTTATTTATGGTTGGAAGGTAACGCAACGGTATTGTTAGAATTTCAACCCTTAAGAGCGTTTACGCCGTACGGCATTTCATAACTACAAACTTTCAAGCCCTTATTTTTCGAAATGAATGAACCGATTTTAATGAAACTTTGTACGCATATGCAAAATACATAGGTCTAAAAAGTTAGTAGAGAACATTTTTGAAAAATAGTGTTACAGCCAAATTAGACCGATTTTAAATTTTCAATAGAAACAGAGATTTCCAGTTATCTTTTTTTAAATAAGACATTTTGAAAATGTTCTCTACTAACTTTTTGGACCTTTGTATCCTGCTAATGCGTATGAAGTTTAATTAACATCGGTTCATTAATTTCGAATAATAGGGGCTTGAAAGTATGTATGAAATGCCGTACGGCGTAAACGCTCTTAAGGGGGTGAAAAGGGGAATGAAATTTTGTTTTTAATTATATTATATAATCTATCAACGCACAGCCTGCACTGCTGGTCCTAGAGATATGAATTTTGGAGGGTGTGTTTTTTGTGAAGAGTAAGTATCCACTAAGAAGGGGTTTTTGGAAATTCAACCTTTAAGGAGGTGGAAAAGGGGGGATTTTGTTTGTATGAAACATCTTATTCCTTGAGTTAATAACCTTGAAACTTGGCACGAACACTTATCTAAGTAAATTATGAAGTTTGGCAATTTTTGTTTTTCTAAACTACTCTCTAAAAAGGGATTGGGGATTGGGGGGTGTCAAAATTTGTATGGAAGAATTTTAACGCGCTGTCCGACTAGCTCGAAACTGAGTATGTATACTTAAAACTAAAAATAAAGACTAATGTGTATCAAGGTTTTTCGAAAATCTACCCCTAACTGCGTGAAAAAGGGTAGTCAATTTCACAGGGGAGTATTTTATTACGTGGCATGATTAGCTCGAAAATTGGTATAAATAATGTTTGAGTCGAGTCATCGAAACATCCTGCCGGGTCAGCGGGATTGTCCGAAAGGGTTACCGCTGGTCCGGAACATAAAAGGCTAAGGAAAGAACATGGCTGGGTTTTAGTCAGTAAGAGTTTGACACTCCCTTCTGCTCCACCCAGAGCGGGAGGGGTCATTTGATTATTTGCCACACGAAAAAAAAAAGTCATCGAAACATCCCAGACGATTGTTCAAAATTCCATCCTTATGGGGATAAAAAGAGGGGACACTGTTTATATGAAAAATCTTATTTATTTGGTTTATAAACTTTATAGACTTCCAGAAATACTAACTTTAATTTCGGAAGTCGGTGTCTTTGGATCTGTATTTAAGTTTTTTGCCACCGACTTCCGAAATTAAAGTTATTTTTCACTTTGTAGTGTTTTTTTGGAGGTCGGTTTTTTCTTTTGTTATAACGTTTTTATTTCTCACTTTTTAGTGGGTCTGTTTATAATGTATCTAAGTTAAAACATCCTAATATCAACTTGCTCATCGCCTTTACCAAAATATTGCTTTTCCTGATGCATGACTGACATTAATTGTTGAGGAATTCTCCTGGTATTTCACCATCAGCTCCATTTCACCATTCGCATTGTGACGAGCATAAATTACTTAGCAACCATGTTAAAGTAATCGAATCGCAACCCGTGAAATACTTATTATGGAGTAGTTCCGGTGGCCATCTGTGGTCTTCATCATCGGTTCCACTTCACCAAATAGTGCTTTCGAGAGCAAATGCACGAGTTACTGTAAAAATTGCCCAAATCGCTATAGGTGTGCCTATAATATTTAAAGAGTTCCTTCGATTTCTCCATTATCCCTTCATCAGATCCTGACCTGATGACAATGGGACCACCTGGAAAGTATACCCTGAAAACAAAAAAAAAATCAAATCGGTCTAGCCGTCTTCGAGTAATCGGGAACGTACATAAAAAAAAAGATTCCGACGAATTGAGAACCTCCTGCTTTTGTTGACGTCGGTTAAAAATAAAAAAGTGTGTTTTAGGGTTTTTTAAAAATCGACTCCTACCAAGTTGGAAAAGAGTAATAAAGTTTATGGGTTGGATTTTACTGCTTGCTTCCATTAACTCGAAAACGGGTATGGGCCTTTGAGTCAAGTTATGAACACATGCATCCCAAACGATTTTTCAAAATTCCATCCCTGTTGGAGTGAAAAGCGGGGATATAGTTTATTTGAAAAGTACAAAAACTCTTTGTTCTATAAACTTAAAAATTGGCCCGAATACTTATTTATCTAAATAAATGTTAAGATCATAAACATAAATTTTCGAAATATTAGGAGGAAAGTACGAATTTCACGCGGACGAAGTCGCGGGCAGAAGCTAGTAAGTAATAAAAATAAAATAAAGTTAAAAATTAAAGGACTCAAGCAAGATACAAGAAACGTGTTTTTTTTCAGCGTCTTTTGCCTTGCGGACTCTCACACGAAGGGTTCCGTACCATTCGTCTGCGAGTCCGACTCGCTCTTGGCCGGTTTTTTTTTAAATAAAAATTCTGCAATCAGAAGTGTTTCATAGTTTAGCTATTAATTAATACAGTAAATCAATATAACCACGTTTTGCATAACAAAGGGTTAACACTTTTTTTAAATATTCAAAGCTAATTGAAAAGTTACATTAATGGGTAAAATAAAAGCGTAAAAGTGTCCCTGCGGCATCAATTCGTTAACCAAAATTAGATTTACCACTCAATATTTCAAACTTTCATTCGATGGAAAATTCAACTGTCGGTCGGACTCGATAAAATATTCGGCTAAAAACTAATTGACTTTCATTTAAAAAGCGGGAACCGTTGAATGAGGGTGCCATTCGGCTGCTGTACTCACTTCCATTCATCTTTTTTTAGGGTTCCGTACCCAAAGGGTAAAAACGGGACCCTATTACTAAGACTTCGCTGTCTGTCCGTCTGTCCGTCTGTCCGTCTGTCCGTCTGTCCGTCTGTCTGTCACCAGGCTGTATCTCAAGAACCGCGATAGCTAGACAGTTGAAATTTTCACACATGATGTATTTCTGTTGCCGCTATAACAACAAATACTAAAAACAAAATAAAATAAATATTTAAGGGGGGCTCCCATACAACAAACGCGATTTTTTTGCCCTTTTTTGCTCGATATCAAAAATGGCAACAGGTAGACACTTGAAATATTCACAAAATACTCAGTTGTATTTTAACTTTAATAATAAATAATAAAATTAAAATAAAATAAATATTTAAGGGGGGCTCCCATACAACAAACATGTTTTTTTCGGTGTTTTTGCCTTGTGGTACGGAACCCTTCGTGTGCGAGTCCGACTCGCACTTGGCCAGTTTTTTTCACTTTGAGTTTTGTTTGATTCCTGTTTTCTTTGAACCAGTAATAAATCAATCTGTAAGTAGTATTTGTTAAGCGCTGGGGCTCTGTCTCATATAGGGTCTTAGCATTGTACTGAGCGATAGCCGTTTTGCGTAGATGTGACGCATGTTTTATCCCAATATATATATTTTTTTTTTGATGCGTCATTTTTGCCGCAAATAAACGTATTTTCTTTCTTTCTTGTTTCTGAGTTGAACCAATCGCTTAATTGCGATAGTGTTTGAATATCAATTAAAATGTGTAGCTGTATTGCTTTTATTTAATAAAAAATTGATCATATTACACTGATAATGGTACAGAGAGAGACAGCTCCGTCACAAGTACTTTGGTAACTTACTGGGGCTGCCTCAATTTATGAATGACATTTTTTTTTAAATCTTAATAATGATTAAGATTGTTTTTTTGTATGGTCAATATTTAACAAGATCGGAATTTGACAGCAAGCTTCGATTGCTCATATTCTGCTTGAAATCACATGACACATTCACAAAATTAATAATATCAAACAATTACCACCAAACGGGGTGAATAGGGATGCAGGGGTGAATTGGGACAAAACTTTAAAATGGATTTTAGCGTTGAAATAATACAGTTTGTTGCCGAAAAGGACATTTAATCATCACACTAATATTATAAAGGCGAAAGTTTGTGAGTGTGTGTGTGAGTGTGTGTGTGTGTTTATATGTTTGTTACTTCTTCAGGCTCCAACGGCTGGACCAATTTTGATAAAATTTTGTATGGAGGTAGCTGACACCCTGGATTAACATATAGGCTACTTTTTATCCCGATATTCCCACGAGATCGACAATGACGCGGGTGAAACCGCGGGGGCGCAGCTAGTTAATTATAATACAGTAAACAGATTAGACTCCTTTTTGGCAACAAACTATATAATTTCAATGTTGAAATCGCTTTAAAAGTTTCGTCCCGATTCACCCCTGCATCCCTATTCACCCCGTTTGAGGTATGTACAGAAGGGAAATTCATTATTTATCAAATTGCCATTGTATACCACTATACAACTGTCAAAAGACAGTTGTGATTCGAATGAACGGAAAATTTAAGTGGTAGTAGGTTGTAATTTGATTAAAAAAGTTTCCATGACTTAAACTACGGACAACGTAAGGATGCAGTTTTAATTTTGTCAAAATTGAAATCATGACTATTTTGCCTGGTACTTTTCGCCCTGCAGTTCCATCTCAAAAACTCACCCTCTATTTAAAACTCGAACACGACTTCTAATTAAGTTAACCACAAGCCAGTATCTAAGCAGTTTGTTTCCTAAGCCTTCATTCTATATTCAAACTTGTCTTCTACTTTGTAAAGGGGTGTGTCCACTTACCTTACAGCTATATCCGCACTGCGGTCTATCCGCATCGCTCAAGTCCCTCGGATTTAGTGAATGCCATTCAATATTCTGCTGACGGACTGCCCACTTAGTATACTGCAGTTTATTTTTATTTCTGGCAAGGTTGGTGTACGAGGAACATAATAATAGCTGGCCGGTTTGCATATGTCGTGGTTAAGTAAATATATGCAGATGTGAGGGGCAATTATCGTATTTTTAGATCGGTCGCATTCAATCTTCAAAAATACGTTTAGTCAATCTACATGTTTGATAAATTTTAGACATTGATTCTCGCTGAGTTAATATTGCGACTAGATATCTGATATATACCTAGTTTTTAAATACGAGATTCCGATTCGGAGGTGATAAGAACACTGAAAATATTAAAGTTTCTTGAAATGCAAGTTTTCTTTGGTTCCCAATGTTACTAGACGGACATACCACAGACCTGTTATTTTTAGGGTTCCGTAGCCAAAGGGTCAAAACGGAACCCTATTACTAAGACTTCGCTGTCTGACCGTCAGTCCGTCTGTCCGTCTGTCACCAGGCTGTATCTCAAGAACCGCGATAGCTAGACTGTTGAAATTTTCACAAAGTATGTATTTCTATTGCCACTATAACAACAAATACTAAAAACAAAATAAAATAAGTATTTAAGGGGGACTCCCATACAACAAACGCGATTTTTTTGCCCTTTTTTGCTCGATATCAAAAATGGCAACAGGTAGGCACTTTAAATATTCACAAAATACTCAGTTGTATTTTAACTTTAATAATAAATAATAAAATTAAATAAATATTTAAGGGGGGCTCCCATACAACAAACATGTTTTTTCGGCGTTTTTGCCTTGTAGTACGGACCCTTCGTATGCGAGTCCGACTCGCACTTGGCCAGTTTTTTTTATTAAGTAAAAGTTAATTTATTTACTGACAACAAAGTATGATCTAGAATTAATTAAATATTTGCGTTTAGTTTTAAACTCGGAAGCTTTTCTAAAATAACAAGTAACAAGTTCCTAAACAGTGTTCTTTAGATAATCACAACGTCTACAATCAAGATAGGTATCGTTAAATAACCTTTTAGGTTCTAAACGAAGTCTCAATTTTAATGCAACACTAACGACATCGTAAATTTCTAATTATGTCGCTGTAAAAAAAAAACATAAAATACGTAAGACTATCAACTAACCTCTCGTATTAAACGATCTAGGCAATAACTCAGGCTTAGCTTGGCTTGAGAATATCGGGTGGGAGGGTAGTCAGCGGTGAGGGAACCACTTGTTGCTATGGTTACGGCAGTAACAACAACCAAAAAACTTATTTCAAACCTTAAGTGGTCCCAAAAAAGTACACTTTCCTGTATCAAGATGAGAACGCGATTGTGTTTGCTCGACTCGTATGATCTGAAATTATGTTAAATATTGTCATGCGTGCACAGCTGGGTGTCATAGAAATATATTTTTCTTAAATATTTTCTTTCAAATTCGTTATGATAGGCGCCGTGTGCGACACCACTTTGAACCGGTATTCGTATGTAAATGAATAAAAGATCTTTTTTATTTAGTTGTATTTTTTTTGGCGACGAAAAGGTCCTGATATTTTGCGCCTAGCTTTTCAGGCAGCTATGAGCATAGCTGCCTGAATAATCTAAAAAGACTGTCATATAAATAAAACTTTCTGTTATTTTAGGTATTTACAAATACAAAAGATACAGGTTTGAACTATGTTGAAGGAAGATTAGAATGTTTATTTTTGTATCAAATACAAAATTATCACACGTATTGATACCGTGGTCTTCGCGTTGTAAATAAGTACTTATATTGTATTTTATAACACTCGTATACGGTAATAAAATTTATGATTATTATATACACACTATTAAAATACTGACCTTTCCAACAGTTACAAAGAATACAACCATGAAACAGCTTAAACTTTAGACCATAGTCTAGGAATCGCTAAGCGTGGGATGAGCGAATAACTTTCAACAACCCTATAATAGTTTCAGCGAATTTATACCCAATACAATGTACTAGTTCGCTCCGGAACATATAAGAAGTAGTAAAGTTTACGCGCGTGTAGACTGAGATAAGACTACAAGTTTACTTAGACGTTACACCGGGGCGTACACTGGGCGCATACTGGGCGCACACTGGGCGCATACTGGGCGCACACTGGGCGCTAAAGCAGACGACCGCTTTTTGTGCGGTTGTTTCGGCTGTTGCCCCTGTGTTATGCTTCGAAATAATGCAAGGCACTGGTTTGTATCTATTGTATTGTATGATTATTATAAAGGTTCTGAATTTCTGTGAATTTGAATATAAAATAATCTGAGATGAATTTGTGCGACGTCCGCAAAGCGATGGCGAGACGACGACTGGCGCCCCTGGCGGTGCGAAGTGGAGGCGCGGGCTCGGCTGGGCTCGCGGTATGGCTCCGCAGGTATGGACGTCCTGCCGTGCGCCATCTGGGTCGTAACAGCGGACACTGTCTCAAATGGCGAATTATGGACATGTGTTTCCCCCATTCTCACATACGGTGCTCAAACCTGCAAGGTTATTGCGTAACAACTATCAGTAGCAATGGGTTTCATTTTGACACTTCAACAACATTCATTGCGTTATTTACGTTGTTAATAGACCAATTTTTTGAACATATGAAGCAATGGATTAGCAATATCCTTCAAAATTATTTAGATTGAGATTGCAAGTGTGTTACGCAATTGGGGTGCTGCATCCTATTGTGTAACACACTTGCAGTCAATCTGTATCAAAATGAAATGAAAGTCATTGCTCAGTGGCAATGGCTTTCATTTTGACAGTTCAACAACAACTTTTTAATTCAATTCATTTATTTGTGAACATAGGTTACAATAAGTGTTACAGTCAAGTATATTATGATCTCTATGTCCTACCACTTGGTGGTGTACAAATAATAATATCAATAATTAATCAAGATTACAATAAAATAAAATAGCAGGAAATGTCAGATAAAAGCATTAGATTACATAGTTAGAATATAAGTCAACGGAATATACATTATAGTCCCATTAATATAACAAGCAAGCAATAGGTACTTCACAACCAGTTACACGTAATTATAATATTCGGTCATTAAGAAATTCCTCAATAGAGTAATAGGTCTTCTCAATCAGAAACAGAAATAACTTATTTTTAAATTCATTGACATTGTCTGCTGATTTGATACACTTTGATAGTTTATTATAAACCTTTGGAGCCATTACGAATATGCTTTTCCGAAACATTGCAGTTTTAATTGGTACGGCTCGGCGCAGGCTAGTTTTTTTTAATGTGACTGTACTTTAATGTGTGCTCAGGTACGTAATATCTACAAACATAACCAATTATATGTAGCGTTACCAAACGGAGGCGTTATTAAACGGTGGCGATACCAAACGGGCGCGACCCATTCATTGCGTTATTTACGTTGTTGACAGACCAATTTTTTGAACATATGAAGCAATGGATTACCTAGCTATATCCTTTAAAATTATTTAGTGTGATACGCTTTTACCCCGCTGGTCTTTGACGCTTCAGCGGATGTCCTAGGACATGTCCGCCGCATGTCACATGATAAGTGGACTAAAAGAACCACCGATTGGGACCCAATTAACGCGACATCGCGACACACACACGACATCGCGACATCGCGGTAGGCCAAGGTCGCGCTTTCTTATTTTAAAATAGTGACTTTGATGTTTGCATCTTAAAAGATTTAATTGCAAAAAAAATGCCAATTCATAATTTCATTTCCAACTTTTTAATTTAACTGATTTAAGGTTGAATCATGTTGGAGTTTTAAAATTAAAATACTCGAGGGATACATTTATTTCATTTAGACTCGTGAGTTATAGATATTGTGAACTCCGTCTTCTTGTCGGTCCTAATAAAGTCGTCCGTCTGTGTAACCACTATCGGTTCTAAGTTTAACCGGAGCACGCTTAATTTCGGTATAAGGCCCAGTTGTGACGGGATGGAATTAAAGTCGCGGAGCCATTGGAATCTGACTTTATTGTTGATACGAAGTGTTCGTAATTAGAGGTCAATCTAGCATATTGGGCTTTTTAAGGTTGTTCTTGTCATAACTAGGTATCCTTTTTTTTTGTCAGGGTAAACCTTCAAAAGGCACCCTACCCTAAAGATCGCTTTTAGCGATAAGACCGCCCATTGTGTCACCCTTTGTACAGTTTCTATACCTTATGTCTGTAATTAATATGGTGTACATAATAAAGAGTATTCTATTCTATTCTACCCCCCCCCCTTCTTCGCCCTTCCCCTTTACCTAAGGGGAGGGAGGTCTGGAAGTGTGGGATTTTTACCTCACTAAAACCACCCCGGTGATCACCATTAGCACAAAAGGGGTGGTCTCGGTTCCTCTTAAAAGACCAATTCCGGAACCCCTCGTGCAACGCCTGTAAGGCACATCTCTGGGGAGACTGTAAAGGGGCTTCCCCTGAGCCTCGCTATGCCCGGCAGCACGTGACCACTGTGCACTTCCCTGGGGTCATAAGTACCTAGGTACTAAATACTTTATATTTCCAAAAAGTAAGTTTATTTCACATTGAAACAGTCATGAGCATAAACACTACATAATAATAATAGTCCTCCTGACCGTATTTCGGACATAGCGGCCATTCTCAACGGAGCTTAGCCTTCAGCGCGGGAGATATTATAGTGTACAAGTACAGTACGTGCGCAGTCCGCAGACACACACACTTTTTTTTTTGTGGCAATCATCAAATGACCCCTCCCGCTCTGAGTGTCAGACTCTTACTGACTAAAACCCACCCGTGTTCCTTCCTTAGCCCTTTATGTTCCGGGCCAGCGTTAACCCTTTCGGACAATCCCGCTGACCCGGCAGGCTACACACACACACTCGCACGCGCAATTTACATAATAGCAGTTACGCAAAAACCAAAAGCGTTTTATTTTCGCGATTTCAAAACTGCAACTTTGTGAAAAGACGTAGGTAATAATAAAACTTAATAGTTTGGTTTCGATAATACTATGTCTGTAACACTATAAAATATCTATCAATACTTTAGGAGAAAATCGCTTTTTAACTGGCTTTAGTGTAAGGTATAAATACCTCACACTTAAGCCAGATTCAAAGCGATTTCCGATGCTCGGAACTGTACTACGTACCTACCTACGTAGTGGTGAATTACCCATACATTTTTTATGTAGAAACAAATCCTGCAGTAATTTCCCTCATTCCTACTTTCTTTGGTTTTGATATATGAGTAGCATTACATTCGGTGCCTTGGAAAAGCAGGTCGGAATATAGGCGTTATGTAAAAATATCTTTACCTTCACTTTACAGGACGCTAACGCTAACCTTCAAAATTACATTTCAGGACTGATTTACACGTTCATATTACATCTTCGCGTAAGAAATGGTTTGTTTTTCTAAACAACTTAGAGGCATGAGCGTCACCTGTTACGCTGTATCAAGATTGGAAAACTTTCAGAAACACTTGTACTGTGTTGGAGAAATATCACTTTTTCCCTTACCGAGGTACCACTACCTACCTACTAACTGTTCGTGTGTGAAAATAGTTTGTTTCTGTTGGAGACAGCTTCTGTTTATATAATCGTTTATGTTTTGTTTTTAGGTACATAATTTTATTTTTGTTTAGAATCGATATGTTATACCGGGTTCACATGTTTCGAGAGCAGTGGTGGCCTAGTGGTATCGGCCGCGACTTACGAGTTGTAGGTCGTAGGTTCGAACCCAGACTGGCGCTTTACTTTGTGTAATTTATTTCATCACCACAGCTCTCAAAAACAGTGAAAGAAAACATCGTGAGGAAACCGGCATGTCCTAGAACGAAAAGTTCGAAGACATGTGACATCGACCAACCCGCACTGAGCCCACGTGGTAGATTATGGCCCACTCCCTCTCACAGAGAGGAGGCCTGTGTCCCAGCAGTGGGATCATTATAGGCTGATTGATTGATTATTTAATTGACATGGTTCGATATAAGTTTAACCACTTTTGTTCTTCAACAGCAAAAAAGACTTTGAATTTCAAATTCAATTTGAATGAAAGCCTGTTCAGGCGGTTCAAATCGCTTTTGGCTTAGCAGTTATTCAACTAAAATTGAACCGTAGTATAATGTTCCCACTGCTGGGATACAGAACTCCTCTCTGTGAGAGGCAATGGGCCCTAAGGCCTGAATTCCTCTTACGCTGACGTCGGTCGCGTACCGTCGGACACGCGTACCAAGACGCTGACGATAAATGGACGTATTTACTCTAGCACCGACGGTCAGCGACCGCGAGTCCATATAAATCGGTACGCGACGGATGTCAGCGACCGTCGCCGGCGTAACAGAATTTCCAGCCTAAACTACCACGCAGTGCAGGTTGGCGGATGTCACATACAGGGTTACTTTTCAAAGACCATCCAGAATATAAAAGAGACCCATGAATGTAAACAACTTTCACTATAGGACCAACTCTGAAATCACGAAAAATCTGCTGTTTCATACATTTTGGTCAAGTAGGTATTGAAGTTTTGTATGAAACAGCTGATTTTTTTTTCGTGATTTCAGAGTTGGTCCCATAGTGAAAGTTGTTTATATTCATGGGTCTCTTTTATATTCTGGATGGTCTTTGAAAAGTAACCCTGTAAAATCACTGGGCCACCACTGCTCTCTTAACTGAATCGTGTGAACCCAGTATTACTCAAATATTATTATCATTTCAAGAGTATAATTCATTACATAGAGACGTTAATATCCTTGAGTATCAAATATTTGAGGTTTATTGATCATTCCTTGTTTCTCTTGTTTCGATTATCGTTACCCTTTCGAGAATATTTCTTATATCCACATTGACATTAATGAATTTTATATACAGGGTGAATTTTCCAAGTGGGCGTGGATGGCCAAATCTGAAACTATGAGGAATAGCGCAAAGTACTCAAAGGAGTCGCGGGCTCGATTTTGATCAAAACTAAAACTGCATCATTCGATTTTTGAAAAATCTATATTTCTAGCCAGGAATCGAAACCGATGATTTTGAAAAAAAAGACACTGTATTATTACACCATTCGATATTGTCGCTAGTAAGGATCGAATTCTGGGAAGTTTTTTAAAACAAAATCAACGGGTTCGATTCCTGGCTACAACAAATTATTTTTCAAAAATCCAATGATGTAGTTTTAGTTTTTGTCAAAATCGACATACTTATATAAAAAATTACAACTAGAAAACCTAGAAAAACTCTTTTTTTTTACTAATTGGGCTAGCTCTGGACCCCGATCAGGCCTGATGGAAAGCGATAGATTTGGTCTATGATGGAACTTAAGATTCAGATTTTACTTATGGGGGATGCGCCACGGTGGCCCGCGAAATTGAAATTTTCTTACGTTTTTTTCAATTTTCAGGAATTTGCGCTTCCCCCTTAACACATTATTTTAGAAGACAATCATTGCTTTGGTAGTTACCTATAGTTACGATTAAAAACGACCACCCACAAGCTATCTAATAAGAGGAAGTAAAAAGTATCTACTGAGTGTGGGCCATTAAATCGGCGATGGATCATGTGTGTAACTACGCGGTCTGTCTCTAATTAGAGAGATTAGACGATAGTTGCCCTTGAATGGTGAAATCTAATCTAATTTAATCTAACTAGCCTGAATTGACCCACTTCAGGGCAAAGGCCTCCCTCTCCCTTTTCCACACAATTCTGTCTTTTGGGAGTGCCGCTAGGGGGCCTAAAATCATAATATGGCGAAGACAGTCCGTGTTTTTATTTTTTTCGCTGCACTCCGTAGGTATAAAAAAGAAATTGGGATTGGATTGATTGGTATTTTAGCACATACAAAAAAAAAAAATAACTGAAAAATCCTTCAACAATGTGATTTTATACGATTAACTTAACAGTCAGCAGTTACATTGGAAAGGTCTGTGTATTGGATTACAAAAGTCTTTCATTAATCATTATTCTTATCCCACTTGCCCATATCCCAATTTATTTGTGGTCGGCGCAATGTCTTTTTCTTCCATACTTCTCTATTAGTCGTCATCTCGGTAGTCACCCCCTTTCTAACCATATCATCATTCACGCAGTCCATCCATCGTTTCTTTGGTTTTCCCTTACTCTTATAGTCATTTCACAATGTAGTCATAAAACCAAGTCAAATTAATGGGTTATACCTCGAAACGCCCTAACTTTGAAACGCACCAAATGAAACGTCTCGACGGTATCATTTATTACAAATCCTTCATCGTTGATGCATTTCGAAGAATAAAATTATAATATTTTTATTTTTATTTATTTTTTTGCGTTTCGAGTAAAACCCTAAATTAATCGTTGATAAAAGGATTCATGATCGCAATGTTGATTGAAGATTTGACTTCCTTCTTAAGCTGCCTTCGAACCTAAATCCAGCAAACATGATTTTAGGCAGAAATAACTGGCTAGTGTGATAGTCATTGTACAAAAAATAACTACCTACTGCTGAATATATATTAAGACCCCTCTGTGCCTCGGAAAGCATGTTGAGCCGCTTGTCATTTGTAGATCTTTGACAGTTGTTACGGGCAGTCAGAAGTCCAAAAGTCTGACAACCAGTTTTATCAAGGAGTATCGTGTTACCCAGTAACTGGGTTGTGGAGTTCAGATGGCAGTCGCTCCATGTAAATTACTGGTATTCCGCTGCAACCCGTTAGACTGTAAGCTGACCCCAAAATAGTTGGAAAAAGGATAGACAGATTGCCAAATGTAACTTACCTACCTATTGGTGATACAGACCTCTAATTTTTATCATATTTTTTTAGCTTTGACCCATTGCTATTGTTCACAAACCAAATCTCCATTGCAACTAAACTTTGGTATTATAAGTAAATGTCCACAGTCGTCGAGTCTCCGGTTACTTATCACTTTCGAAACTGCTTCAATTAAAGCCACACCAGTAAGATAATTGCGTAACAGACTACCAATAACAATGGCTTTTATTTTGACAGTTCCACAAAATTCATTGCGTTATTTTAATTGGTGAGCAGACAATTTTTTTGAATATATGAAGCAATGGATTAGCAATATCAATCCTTCAAAATTATTACGATAGTGTGTTACACAATTAGGGTGCAAGCCAGGTGTTGGCGCGACTACTAACGCCATCTATTGACGCACCGGGACATCACATTTTTTATCTACGAATGAGAGCTCGCCAACGTCGGCGACCAATCACAGCACGCATTGTTCCCATTCAATCCATTTTATATAGGATCTTTATTTAAAAATTTATTACTCCCTTATACACACTGCTTGTAAAAAGACGAATTAAAATACAACGAAATCAAATTAATAAATCAATTATTGAAGAGCACCTGCCTCCCGTTCCTGTACACCAGGGTTGTTAATTACTTGTTTTAACTCACTACTGGAAACCCAAATCATTGTTTACTATGATTAGATGTTTGAATTTGAATCAGTAATGCAGTCTTCTTACTAGGTATTGTATTCTGAGTAAACGCAAGATGCATATATATAGAATTTACTATTTGTAACGAGTCTACCGCTTTCTTCAAAGCCGCACACCAGGCCAGAACAGTCAGTAATCTGTTTAGGGACCGAACACTCGTACCACACCACAATGACAACACGTAGACGGGCCCTAAGTTGTATGTAAATGAATAATTTATTCACACGGGCCACATTTGACACTCAAAACCAACCGTGTGGACATCAAGGCCACGTCGCAGCCACAACGCAACCACCAGCGCACCGCTCACTAGCGGTCGGCCACATCGCAAACACAACGATCTGTTTGTCTCCAAACACTATACACAACTTAACCAAAACGCAACTACAAGCGAAAACCCAACCACAACGCAACTGCAAGAAGTTGCAGCGACACCATGTAACTACTCTGCTTGCCCACTTTTTGTCGCTGCGATGTGATGTAGTTGAGGTACATGTGATCAACTCGTGATCGATTTATTCCGATCTAATCCCCTGACCACCCCCTCTCCTCCTCGATCCCCTGCTAGTTCGTCTTCTGTTTTGCCCTTTAAACACACTACTGGCCACATGACTCTTGCAAATACTTCTGTTTTTACGAATCAGTGATGCAGTTCCATCACTAGCTAATGATTCTTAATTTACACAATAATGCATACCTAAAAGGCACCAGGTAATACGGGCTGGTGTCCGCAACTCCATATCAATGCGCGTATTTTGTGTACGGATGGGAAAATCGGTTATCCGATCAACCCCAGCTCCTCAAGGAAGGCCAGCAACGAAAATCTCACGGAGAAAAGAATATATTATTTGTAACTCGCAAGAGCGACTAGCTTCTTATAAAATATTGAGATTTTTTTATTAATCGAAGCGCACGGCAGTGCGCAGGCCAATTTCCAGCAAGTGTCGAAGCGCACGGCAGTGCGCAGGCCAATTTCCAGCAAGTGGCCGCACGTACGCCGTGCACTATTTACCCGAACCGCTTCGAGCTACTTTTGACCACCCTGTATCTAACTATTTGTCACACGAAATCGAATCAAACTTTACATACATAATACCATCACTGCTGTTAGTTCGAATACCAAATTTCATAACTGTAGCTTTAATAGATTCAAAGTTATGGACTTTTCAAAATAGCTAAAGTGGCACTGACTGACTGACTGACTCACTCACTTAGAGTTAATCAAAATGTTTAGGGACTTCTAGTAGGCCTAGAAGCTTGAATTTTGGCACGAAGCTAGACATTAGCATGAAACTAAAGGAAAAATTAAAAAAATGGTCAAGTGTGAGCCTGGCTCGCGCATAGAGGGTTCAATATTAAATTTTTATTCTAGCCGGCCTAGAAACTTCTAACCGGCCTAGAAACTTGAAATTTGGCACGAAGCTAGACATTAGCATGAAACTAAAGGAAAAATTAAAAAAATGGTCAAGCGTGAGTCTGGCTCGCGCATAGAGGGTTCAATATTAAATTTTTATTCTAGCTGCCTAGAAACTTCTAACCGGCCTAGAAACTTGAAATTTGGCAAGAAGCTAGACATTAGCATGAAACTAAAGGAAAAATTAAAAAAAATGGTCAAGTGTGAGTCTGGCTTGCGCATAGAGGATTCCGTATAATTTTTTTATTCTAGCCGGCCTAGAAACTTCTAACCGGCCTAAAAACTTGAAATTTAGCATGAAGCTAGACATTAGCATGAAACTAAAGGAAAAATTAAAAAGAGGTCAAATGTGAGTTTGGCTCGCGCACAGAGGGTTCCGCAGGTATTAAATTTTTTTTATAGTCGGCCTAGAAACTTGTAATTTTGCACGAAGCTAAAGTAAAAATAAAAATGCGGTCAAGTGTGAGTTCGGCTATCACACATTCTGTAATCCGTGTTCCGTATTAAAAAAAAAATAAGCTTAATTTTTAGGTAAGTATGAGACTTTCTTAGAAAGATAAATTATTAAAAACCTTAAAACATGTCAAATGACGATATCATAAGATATAAACGCAAAATATTTTTTAAGAATACTAATTTAACCCCTTTTAAATCGTTTTGTTAAGCAGATTCATATTTCTATTTCTAAAAGTATATTTTTTCAAAGTAAAACTAATATCATTAATATTTCAAATTGTAACTTGAAGTTTTGAGCCGTGCTTTTGTTTACCGGGAGCAGTTTCCGATATGTTTAGCTTACGCAATCACCATTCATAAGAGTGAAGGTTTGAGCTTGGACAATGCTTTAATTGATATTGGTTCTTCTATATTCACTGGTGGTCAAGCCTACGTACCATTATCTAGGGTAAAAAATTTGAGTGGTGACCATTTAATAAATATCGATCCTAGCCAGATCAAAGCACAAGAAAGTGCTATTGTTGAGTACAACAGATTAAGGTCGCTCTATAGACCGGATTTAAAAAACGTATGTGTGAAAACGAATAAGTTTAAAAAAAAACCGCTGATAGGGAATGGTATATACGTCCAAACATTGCCGCAGTTCAGACTGCAGCGGGCTCATCATTTAATAAAAAACTGGCCAAGTGCGAGTCGGACTCGCACAAGGAGGGTTCCGTACCACAAGGCAAAAACGCCGAAAAAAACATGTCTGTTGTATGGGAGCCCCCCCTTAAATATTTATTTTGTTTAAATTTTATTATTTGTTATTAAATTTAAAATACAACTGAGTATTTTGTGAATATTTCAAGTGCCTACCTGTTGCCATTTTTGATATCGAGCAAAAAAGGGCAAAAAAATCGCGTTTGTTGTATGGGAGCCCCCCTTAAATATTTATTTTATTTTGTTTTTGTGTATTTGTTGTTACAGCGGCAACAGAAATACATAATTTGTGAAAAATTCAACTGTCTAGCTATCGCGGTTCTTGGGATACAGCCTGGTGACAGACAGACAGACGGACAGATGGACAGACGCACAGACAGCGAAGTCTTAGTAATAGGGTTCCGTTTTTACCCTTTGGGTACGGAACCCTAAAAAACACCTCGTAAGAGAAAAAATAATAAAAAACCACAATTATCAAAAAAAAAAAAGAAAACCTAGGCTATACAATTTGGCAAATAGAAACCCACTTGGCAAAAAGAAATAAAATCCCACCAAAAACATATAATGTTGAAAAAGAAGGCCAACTTCCTTACTTCATGTAGATGTTTGACCAGCAAAAGAGTTGAAATCGAAACCAACGCCAAGTTTTAAACCATTTTCTTTGCACCAGCCTTATTTTGAAATTCTGTTGTAAGTAATTTGTGTTTGAAACTTTTTAGATATCAGTACAATAATATTGTTCCATTTAAACTTGGCGGGTTTTCAGAAAACCATAAAATGCATGCAAAATAACTATAACACAACGAAAACCCGCCAAGTGTAAACGGAACAATATTATTGTATTGATATCTAAAAAGTTTCAAACACAAATTACTTACAACAGAATTGCAAAATAAGGCTGGTGCAAAGAAAATGGTTTAAAACTTGGCGTTGGTTTCGATTTCAACTCTTTTGCTGGTCAAACATCTACATGAAGTAAGGAAGTTGGCCTTCTTTTTCAACATTATATGTTTTTGGTGGGATGTATTTATTTCGAAACGTTTATTTGTATCATACTATTGTCACATAAAACCTTCCGGAATAAATTCTCTAAGCCGTGGTGAAAACCGCATCAAAATCCGATACGTAGTTTAGAAGAGCAAAAAGGTCACACAGACAGACAGGAGAAGCGACTTTAATTTATAATACAGATATATCTATATATATCTATATTATAAATTAAAGTCGCTTCTCCTGTACTAAGCTGCAGCTTTCTTCAAAGCCTCATACGAGGTCAGGATTGTCGGTAATCTGTTAAACTCACGTCGCTGGCAGGGCCCCAACAGTTGGTCTAATCTGCATTGTAATTATCCCGGGAGCCCGCAGTACAATTTGTCCAGCGTACGGGCTTAGCTTGATAAGTGAACTGTGACAGTTCTATTAATTTTAATACTGGATTACTGTGTGGGGACAAATTATTGTAATAAGTAGTGGTATTTATTTAGATAATATTTATTAAAGTTTGGAGGTTTTATTGCACAATTTACAGCAGCCCGGCTGGGTGTTAAGCTTTTCTCCAAAAATATATTTAATTTTGCCAAATTAATTGTCATACTTTTCCAAATAACTATGAGCCCCGAACAGAAGCAGTTTGTTAACATTGGCTTTGTTGATGCCGCCTGTCACTTAATGAGGTGATTAACCTCGTTGTCTTAGTAAATGTATTATCAAAATAACGCTGCGACGTTTTTGAGGTAATAATGTGTTTATTTTATGAAGAATTTATTTCTAACTTATCTAACTTAACTATCACTTAACCAATTTTACAATTTACACTAAGATATACATATTATATACAAGTATATACCAAAAAAGGAAAAGGCAGGAGCTCATTGGGCATCAAAAAAATCGTCCGCATCGTTGTCAATGGGATAAGTGTCCAAAATGCTGGCAGCATTACCACGTTGGATGGCAATGCTGATTCTTTGGGCTAAAAATAGGCCAGCCCTCTGGTCACGCGTAGAGTTAACCAGCAGCTTGGCGATATCCCGAAATATTCGATGAGCACTCGGACCCCAAGGTCCTAGTATTTCAACCCCAAACGGCTCAAACCTATAGCTCCCAATAAGGTTGTTATATTTGCGCCGTTTGAGGTTTTCTGCTCCTGCAGCAGCCGCCCCAGAACAGCCCACCGTACTAGGAAGATGCGCGTGGGTATCGACACAGCATCCCACATCAAAGGCCTACCCAACTTCCAACGCATTATGGTCATTCCATCTGACCTCTTCCTATCGTCGCGTGCTAAGCCGTTGGGTTCTAAAACAGCTGCACCCCGGCGGTGACAAGAGCCTGACGGATGATGTCGTTAATGCTGGCGTGATGTGCCATCCGACCAGCGCTCTTGCTGCAGGATAGGCCATGGTGTCCGAGGCAGTCGACTGCTTCACCGGATTGACAGCGATATGGAGCTCCGCAAGGAGCGCCCAGACGCAAACATGTAGCTAGCCGGAATGTGGTGTCACCCAGCATATTGCCTATGTTGGGTGTCGTTAGCGTCGTAAGCCAGAGGCCCGACTCCCATTCACCCACAGCCAGCAGGTGGGCACGCTCAGCAGAACTGGTGGACGTTTATTCCATACCAGCATGCAAAGTGGCTCATCCCACTGTCTCTGGGAAGATGGGTTCTCGGGCTGAACCGTGCCCGGGCAAAAGATAATTATTTTGAATTCCAGGAAAGTAAAAAAAAGTACACGTTGTTTTTCAGTAACACAAACGTATTTCCTTTACCTTCGAAATCCATAACTTAATAATAGAAGATTCTCAAGTACTAAAGGCTGAAGGAAAAATAATTGATTTCCCAAAGGCAGAGTTTTTCGTATACACAGCAGTCCAAAAAAAAACTGACACAGAAGTTTCGCAATGACTTCACATTTGCGGTGTACTTTCGAGAGAAAGTTTTAATAAGTTTTGTTTAGGTACCTCTAGCGCATACATTCGATTACGTTAGCGACTAAATCTGCGTATCAAACATTCGAACTTTCGCACTTTTTTCTTGAATCGAATTCGTCTTTATCCCTCAGGATTGAACTTGCAAATGTTTCGTTTAAACTCACTGTTTCACTAAGCTATGTAAAAGTCGATCTTTGTTCCACAGTCGCGCCAATATAAGAGATGTTGCGCTCTTTGTTTTACAAGGCAAAAGGAAATGATAATGTAAGCAAATCTATTTCGTATTGGCATAATATACCTATCCGAACTTGAAAGAGTAGGTGATAAAATGAAAATAGTATTGAAAATGGCTCTCAATTATCAGTTTTTGACTACAATGGGATGAGTTGACTAATTAACTGATGTCATAATCATGTTATTTACCTAAAACATATTTTTTATCCTCTGTTTACGAATACATTGTTTTTGTAACAAAAAGACAAAACTATTAGAAAATAATTTGCCTGGATCACAAAACCTCCCGAAAAACAAACCACATCCAAGTCAAAAAAATCCACATCCAAGCGAAAAACATCCTCATGAAAAACAATACACATCCAAGTTTACCTATTCGTATCACATTAACTAAAAGTAAGATATATAGATACGTAACCTACCTGAGTTCACAGACGCCCTACAAAGGACGCCTGAGACGTAAACAAATAAATCCCGAATTGTTCTGAACAAACAGTTACCTTCTCAACTTTATGGCGACCATTATTTCAGACCTTTTCGATTTGCGGAATCATTTTAACGAGTTTCCACGTGCAATTCGGAAATCTATATAAATAAAAGGAGAAATGGACTGAATGACACATCAGCGCAAACAGCCGAAACTGCTAAGACTAGGAACGTGACATTTTGCACACAAAATTTTGCACAAAATTTTGTGTGCAAAATTAAAGGTCGAATTTCCAAAAACCCCTCATTAGTTAGAGCATTAATGAGGGGTTTTTGGAAATTCGACCTTTAAGCGGGTGAAAAGGAGGGATTTCTTTTGTATCGTATTCCTTGACCCAATAAACTTGAAACTTGACACGAATACTTATCTAAGTAAATTATAAAGTTTGTCATTTTTAGTTTTTCTAAACTACCTCTTCAAGGGGAATTGCGGGAGTTTCAAAGTTTGTATGAAAGAATTTTAACGCGCGGTCTGATTAACTCGAAGAAACTTAATATTCATACCTGAAATCAAAAATAAAGTGTATTAGGGTTTTATAAAATCTACTTCTAATGGGGTGAAAAGGGGTAGTCAATTTTACAGGGGAGGATTTTACTGCGTGGCTTGATTAACTCGAAAATTATTAAAAATAACTTAAAAGTAAGTCAAATAATGAAAACGTAAAAGTAAAAAATAATAAAGTTCTTAATTTTTTTTTTTCAAAACTACCCCTCAAAGGGGGTGGTGTTAAAGTTCGTATGGAAGAAGCTTAAAATGCGGTCTATTCATATTTTTAACAGAAAAGAAGGAATAAAGAGTTTTAGGGTTTTTCGAAAATCGTCCACTAACAGGAAAAATCTCACAAGGATTTCACTGTGGAAAGAAGGGATACAATTTATTTGAAAAATCTTATACCTTTGATCTAAATATTTGAAACTTGGCCCGAATACCTGTCATCATTATCTGCCTAACCTTTACCGAACTATGTTGGGGACGGGTTCCAGTCTAACCGGATGCAGCTGAATACCAGTATTTCACCCGAATAGCTATCTAAATAATGAATAAAGATCGTATTAATTAATTTTCGAAAACTACCATTTATAGGGGATGAACAGGTTGTACATAATGAAGACTGAATCTAAATAAGTTTTTTTTTAAATATCCCTAAAAGAGAGGTATCAATATTGCTCCTTAGGAGATGTGAAGTTTGTATGGAAAAAAATTACAAGCTATCGGATTAACACGAAACTCGGTACTAATACCTACAACAAAGAATTATGTGTTTTAGGGTTTCTTTTTTAATAAACTCCTAAGGGGATTTCACTGGAAAAATGGGTATAAATAATGTTTGAGTCAAATTATGGAAACGTACCAAACGATTTAAAAAAACTAGCCAAGTGCAAGGCGGACTCGCACACGAAGGGTTCCGTGCCACAAGGCAAAAACGCCGAAAAAAACACGTTTGTTGTATGGGAGCCTGCCTTAAATAGTTATTTTATTTTGTATTTAGTATTTGTTGTTATAGCGGCAACAGAAATACATCATTTGTGAAAATTTCAACTATCTAGCTATCACGGTTCATGAGATACAGCCTGGTGACAGACGGACAGATGGACAGTGGAGTCTTAGTAATAGGGTCCCGTTTTTACCCTTTGGGTACGGAACCCTAAAAAGAACTCCGAGGTGAAAAGTAAGGCTACAATTAATAAGAAAAATCTTATTCATATGATTTATAAACTTGAAAATTGGCTTGAATGCTAATCTAAATAAATGACAAGATCTTTATCATTAATTTTCAAAAATTACCTTTTAAAGAAGGTGGAAGGGGTTCTAAAATTTTTGGGAGAAAGTGTGAAATCCATGCGGACAAAGTCGCGGGTGAAGTGCTAGTTCTCCGATATTTTGGCGTAACTTGTTTGTCTCATTATCCGTGTGTCGTAAAATATCAACTGTGTAATATAAAACGTAAGGGTCGACGTGTATTTACGATCGATTATAATTTAATGAGGTTTTTATTGCCGAGAGGCACTTTCGGATATGAGTAATGTTGCACGTTTTCTTTATTTTGTAGCAGTAATATCAAAAATATGGGGATGTATTTTTAGAGACAAGTTAGTAGTAGTGTAGTCATAAAGAACACCTAATATGAGTATAATGTCAATGATATAAAGCAATGCTTTCTTATGATATAAGATGCAGCCAAGCTTTACATAATAATACCTGCAGAACGCGTAAATAAAAATAAAACGTATATTATAGTACTTTATGATACATGTGTGCTATGTTGATCATTATGCCCGAGGCGGTATTATTCGATAAGAGAGCCGAGAGTCTAATGATCAATGCACACGCGTTTCATACGACGTTTTTCAACACACTTGCGAGGAAAAAAACAGACTTGTATTGTTAAATATTAAGTTGTTTGGAAAATGGCGCGCTAGTTTTGTTTTTCCGCGCGCCGTGCTAGCCAGCATTCGCGATGCGCGCAGGTGTAAATAAAAGCAGACTCTCATTTTAAATATATTAGTCTATGGCACTGACAAAACCTCTAAACAGCCTATAGAAAAAATATAATAAACACAAAATAATGTTTAGACTGATCGTAGTGTTGTCATATGTCAAATTGTAGTTTAGTTAGTATGGAATTAGAAAGTACTATTGGCATAGAGAAATATACATTAGTTCAGTGAGAATCCGCAATAATAGAACGCCAGTCAGGGTCTTTTCCGTTTGGTTTCAGAAGGGACCACGGACAATTTAAGGCGGATAATTAAAATTTTCTTACGTTTTTTTGTAATTTGCAGGTCGGTATCAGGTTGTATCTTGATCGAATATGATTCGCGACTATTATAGGTATATGTATTTACATAATTATAGTCATTAGACTATAATTTTTCAAGTTAGATTTTTTCATCCATAAGAAAGATGTATTAATGATTCGAATGATTATCATTCTGTAAAGATGTACCTGTTAGTCCCAAATCATATTTTGATCAAGATACAACCTGACACTGACCTGAAAATTGCAAAAAACCTAAGAAAATTTGATTTTCGCGGTCTACCACTGCGTATTCACCTTAAATTGTCCGTAGTCCCTGCGCATTCACCCTAAGGTAAATAAATATTAGTTAATTTTGGGACCAAGGACAATACAGACTATTTTAAAAAAGATGAATTGATGAGATTAAAAATGCACGCATCTCCGACTAGTACATAGTTATCTGTGGAAATGAAGCACTTGTGGATTAAAATAAAGAAAAAGTACGCGTTTGTAATACACTGCATTATGGACCTAAAAGCGGTTCAATAAGAGCCACTTTACGAGCAAGTGTGTTGAACAATTACTAACAAAACCTAAACATTCAATATATTCGAAAAAAAAGTAATCGCTACGAGTTGTGGGAACGAGTCTGATGCCGAAAATATAGTTTTTAGAATTGTTGTCCGTTTGTCTGGATGTATGTTCCGGATTGGCGCAAAAACGGCTGAACGAATTTTGATGAAATTTGGCACACAGCTACCTGGATTACAGGGTACTTTCCCTGTTACCGTGAGATATTTCCCGACATTCACGCGGGCAAAAACTAGTATTTTAACAAAAAAAAGTCTACGTTCACCTAATCAAATATCTAACAACGCTATGACTTTCATGGTTCAAGCTTGCAAACCCAATCTTAGACACAATCACCTTCCCAATATTTTTATAACATTGTCTCAATCCAGGTGAACTTCGCCCTGTCTCCTAGAAGGCCTAATTTGATCGTCCGAGGCCTCCAATTTGTCTCCCAAAGTAAACACTCGCTGGCCAGACTCATCCCCTCGCCAAGAAATTCAATTAAACCTAGTAACTCTGTTGCATGTCCTTGCTACGTTATCTATGTATGTATATGTAATATGTGTGGCACAAGGAATAGTGTAGAGTATATGGAGAACATTGGTGCTAGAGTAGGTAAGTATGGACAATACAACAAAAATTTGTGTTCTGCTTTGAAAATTGAGCAGAACACAAATTGTTGTATTGAAAATATTTTTGAGCTAATTATCACCCTGCGTTAAATTTGCCGTGTTATAGCCATTGCATACAACTGTCAAAGAATGACAAATTGTGATTTGAATATAAGGACAATTCAAGTAGGTAGTCAATTTGTTTAACAATTAATTTCTCTGACTTTAATAAGAAAAATCAACAGCTGCATCTGACAAATGTACCTACTATCTTTTAAATCAAGTCATTCCTTTGCTTCCCGGTATAAATACCACTTTTCAAGTGCAGCTGTCGTAATTAGCAATTAACGTATTCCCAAAATGCCATAGGTTTTTTCTAGTAACAGCTGCAATCATTAATACGTCTGCCTAGCATGGTCCTTTATATTCATTAGTCATCATCATCATCATCATTTCAGCCGAAAGACGTCCACTGCTGGACATAGGCCTCCCCCAAAAGGAGGGGGTTTGCCATAATCGCCACGCTTGGCAGGCGGGTTGGCGGTCGCAGTATGGTATGGTGGTGGAATGCATAGAGAACGCTGCTGCCCATTCTCCGGTACGCCCCTTAGTCGCCTTTCACGACACCCACGGGAAGTATTGGGTGGTGCTATTCTTTAAGTCCGGCACCACACAGACAAGTACCATTATTATTAGTAGCTACATATTTCTCCGCTGCTCTCAAGACGGTGAAGGAAAACATCTAGGACATGCCGGTTTGGCATGTCCTAGCACTAAAAATTCATAGACATATGACATACTCCAACCAAACTGGTCTCAAGTGGTGGATTGCAGACCATTCCCTCTCAAAGAGACGAGGCATGTGTTTTGTTTTTGTTTTTTGGGACATGGCATCTCGTAGTTGACCTTGAGAGGTCGTTACTACTTAACCGGACTTTCCTGTGGATGCCACAATAAATTGAGGCCTCCAGCCAGGGCTTAAAAATTAAAAACTAAGCGACTACCTACACGCTAAGGGCACCCCCCGGTGGGGTTCGGACCTCGGCTTAGGGCGTCGCTGGGAGAGGACAGCAAGGGACAGGCTGGATCGGACTGATTTAGAACTACAGGCTCAGCGGCGCGGGCTGGCTCGAGCAAGGGTCGGGGCGGGCATGTTACGGGGCGTCGCGACGGGCCTCGACGGCGAGGGCGGAAGGACGGATGACGGGGCTTGTACTTCTTGAGAGTACTGGTGGTCTTACTACTCTCCTGGAGGAGAGTAGTGTCGTCGTCGGGGGTGGTGAGGGTATGCCTTGGTCGATCCGACAGAAAGTCTCGTAAGATGAGCACGAGACGGTCTGGCACACCTAGGAGGTAGAGCTTATATAATAAGCCATTGTGCGAGACCTCGACGATGCGGTGGACTTGGTGGATGCACGAGTGTTTAGTTCGAAAACCAAACTGCTCATTTGGGATAAGGCTCTTTGCTTCGGCAAAGTCCCTGAGAAGCCTATAAATAAGCCTCTCATAGATTTTGCCGAAAACATTGAGCAAACTGATGGGGCGGTAGCTGGAGGGCTCAGACTTGGGCTTGCCTGGCTTTGGGATACCGATGACCGTGGCTTGTTTCCACGCTTGGGGGAAGATGTTATTGCTCAGAGCGCCATTGAAGATGGCGGTCATGAGCAGAATGAGGTGGGCGGGGAGGAGTTTGTACACCTTATTGGTGATACCGTCCGAACCGGGGGCTTTACGAGTTTCGAACCCTTTAATGATGTCTTGCACTTCGTCAGACGTGACGGGAGGCAGAGGATCATCAGGGTCTTCAACTGGCGGGAGGGAGGCTCTACGTTCGACCTCAGCGTTCACCTTGTCGAGGTGCGCTTGATCTACTGGTTGAGAGCTGGGAGTGCATTGGGACTCTAGACTGACGGCGAGGCATTCGGCCTTTTCGGAGTTGTCGAAGGCTATGGTCTTGTCGGGGCGTACGAGAGGGGGCACGGAGGCCTCTTCGGGGGAGCGAAGCTTCCTCTGAAGCTGCCAGAAGGCTTGGTGGTTGGGTTCCAGTTCGCCGAGCAACTTGTCCCATCCCTCGGAACGCAGCTTTGTTATGCGTTTCTTTACAGACGAGGCATGTGTCCCAGCAATAGAAACATTATAGGCTGATTATGATGACATTCTATACAGGAAAAGTTTTTAACCAGTGCGCAAATTTTTTTTGGTGGCTCAGTGTAAGCAATAGAACACATTTCCATTTTTAGTTTATGACTTTTTTTTTTTCATTTTTCCACTTTGTCCCAATTTGAAATAAGCAAGACATGGATATAATTTAATAGTAATACTATGAATGAGCATGAATGAAAACGCGAAGGCCGCCGGCCGCTGGACCATGCCCAGCGCACGAGAGGGGAGTGCGGGGGCATGCGGCGCGGCGCCGGCGTTTGATAAACAAAATGCATGCACATTAGTGATGGATTAATTAGCATTAGCATTCATTATTAGCATGCGAATGCTTATTTAGCATTTAGCAAATGAAATGTAGTTGCGAAATTCTGTGAAGTGCGAAGTGATTTCATCGCTTCGTATTTCGTTCATACTATTGATGCACGATAATGCCGCGGCACTCAGCGAGACAGCGCCACAGCGGCAGCGTGCGCTCTTCGTCGCACCCACGGGAATACTAATCTATCTGTTTCACGTGACCCTGACTTTTAGCAGGTGCATTTGATGCGAAGAATATGGTTAAGCAATTATTATCTTATTATCTTTGATTTGTTCGCACTTAGGGTCGTATATTGTATGAATGCGTGTGATCGTTTAATTCGTTAAAATTATCAGCAGAGTGATGCGAAGAAAGGGATTAGGCAAATTATTACCTTATAATCTTTGATTTGCTCGTATTTAAGGTCGTAAATTGAATAATAATTTGTGTGACACGTGTGTGGCGCGCGTCGTATTGTAATTTATTGTGTCAAAGTTCAGTACGTTTTGGCAAGTGATAGTGAGTGAGAGTTTAGTTTTTTAAATTACACTCTTTCGTTACGCTTATTATTGTACTTAAATTGATAATAGTGTGAACTCATTAGGTACCTATCTGTAAACAATAGTAGGTACCTAGTTAAAAGTAGTGAGAAGTGGTCAAGCAGGGAGGACGACGAGGAAATTAGTTTGTGGAGAAAAAGAAATTTAATCTTAGAAAAAAAAAGGGTTAACCCTAACCAAAATCTTTTTCAAACCGCTCAACGGGAAGTAGAATTGTACCTACAAGATGAGTTTGTACAAAATAGCTGTGACCCTTGCGAGTGGTGGCGATCCAGCGGCCGATACAAATATCCGCATCTCGGCAAATTGTTTACTACAAACTGCAACATAGTCGCGACTTCAGTGCCCAGTGAAAGACTTTTTTCAAAAGCTGGTTACACCTTGTCAGAGAGAAGAACAAGGCTTTCTGTCGAAAAAACCGAACAGTTGGTATTTTTAAATTTCAATTTGAAAAATTCCGACTACAAAAAACTAATGCCATAAATTAATGTTGAGTAAATTTGTAAATAATGTACATTATATGTAAAAACTAAATCATGTAAATACGATCAAGTGAACTTATAAATACGCCAGTTTTTTAACATTTTACTGCCAGTCCTAAGCCTGGATAAAGTATGAAGGAAAGTTCACAAAATCTTAAACAACAAAAGGTTTTAAATTGTCAAATATTTTTAATTATAATAATATGATCAATATCATAATCACAACACAATGCAAGTGTACTAGCAGAAATAAAACGTTATCGGCGAGCAAACTAAACGCACGCTTCATAAGGCGAACGCGCTCTTTAATAATTCGTATAATAACAAAATTCATATAATTACTTATTGTCAATTATCGTTATATTAGCAAATAGCATAGCAATAGCAATTAACATGCTAAGACTCGAGAATTCGCATGCTAATGAAATTTATGCGAAATCGCATTAATTACCATCACTAATGCACATGCAGTACGTCACTTGCGGAAGCGGAGGTCGGATGTTCTTCGCCGTCCCTGCGCGCGTGCCGCGTACTAGACTAGCGTAGTGACAATGACTCATTTTACTCACCGCGAGTATTATGAAATGGTGCGAGTGTATTTGTTAAGCAATGAAAATTTACGAGCAGCACGAAGAAGATACGAAAGGGAGAGCGTACCTCGTATGCGAGCCGAAGGGATCCTCAATCGCACGGTCCCTAATGAGAGGACAATTTTAGCAGCAAACCAAGGTGTATGATACAAGTGAAATGCCGTGTGTATGTAGAAGAGGCTCAGAGCCTAGATGACTTGAAAGAAAAAATAATTAACGCTTTCAATGAAGTAAAAAGTGGTGTTAGTGTCCTAAACAAACTAAATGCTTACTTATTTAAACGTGCACGTTTATGCCTTCAAAAAGGAGGAGGTCACTTCGAACAATACCTAAAATTATTGTGATTAATAAAATGTAGAGGTAAGAAGAAATTATAAACAATCTTAGTGTCTTAGGTTCTCTTTGATTAGACATTGACGCAAATTGTATCATGCCTAAGTACCTATCATACCTAAATGTTTTATTTTGAATGGACTAAAACGTATTACTTTCTTACTTATTATGATTTATTTTCTGCATTTTGATGGTCCTAAGCCCATGAAAGTATGAAGGATAATTTGGAATTTACGAAAAATTACGTTTACAAATAACTTTACACAGTCTAAACTTAAAAAATTGTAGCGCTAAACTGGGGTCAATAATCCGCGAGCGCGCGTGAGTACTTCTGATAGCAGCTGGCGCGTCAGGCGACCGGTCGACGCGCGGCGTGAATCGGGCGACCGGTCGACGGACTGGCAAGCGACGTCCATAAAATCAATTTCTGAGTAAACAAGTCTCGTAAGCGTTAACTTAATTTTTTACTATTGAAACATATCAAAACAAAAAATACGTGTTTATTAAAATATATTCAAGTTTATTATGTCAAAATTTGCGCACTGGTTAAAAACTTTTCCTGTATAAGCATCATTATATATGCATGACTAGCTTCTATCCGCGACTTCGCCCGCGTGAAATTTCACCCTCTTAGGGGTGGAATTTCGATAAACCCTTTCTTAGTGGATACCTATTCTTCACAAAGAACACACCCTCCAAATTTCATGTCTCTAGGACCAGCAGTTTAGGCTGTGCGTTGATATATCAGTCAGTTAGGACTTTGAATTTTATATATATAGGCTAGGCTATGTAAATCTGTTCTCAGTCCAAAAGTTCTAGAGATAGTTTAGTCTATTTCCAATATTCCTAGCTCCTGAACGTCCCTTATCATACATAACTTACTACATATATGGTGGCGAACGTCTTGCACGGTTTGAGATGTGCGGTCAAGCATAACTCAAGTAGAATCTTGTGACGCTTGAGAAATACCTTCTCCTTGAGAAATTTCCTATCCATTACCTTTTTGGCGCAGCCGTGAGGCACATACTATTGTTGTTTGAAACATTATTTTTATATTTTGTGGTTCACGAACTGTGTCCAAATACACTTTGTTTTGTTTTTTTTCTTTCTTTCTTTCATTATTTTGTTAAAACATGATTTAATATATTAAATCCCTCACAATTTTTTGTCTAAGACCTCACCCAATACGAAGAATAAAAGTAATAATATAACCTATCGATACACTTTTATAACAAGTTCAATAAACATAAATCATAATCTGCGTAGTCTTTTCCCAACTGTTTTTGAGGTCAGCTTCCAGTTTAACGGGATGCAGCTAAATACCAGAATTTTACGTGGAGCGACAGCCAATCTGACCAGTACCAAGTTACTAGGTAACACGATACCCCTTGGTAAGACAGATTGACAGACTTTCGGGCTTCTGATGACCCGTAACGATTGCCAAAAATCCACGAATGAGACCCAGGACCAACAGCTTAACGCGCTTTCCGGGGCGCGGAGGGGTCCCGATATGTGAAGATGGTCACCCATCCACGGACCGTCCGCGGCAAGCGTAGCTTAACCTGATAGATTGACCCGTATTGATGTTATTACTTAGCAACAAGCCCCTCAAAAAACAATAATAATAGTAAGTATAACAAAATTATTTAGCCTAAAATCTTGCTCCTTAGCTACGAATAAAATTACACTGTCACTTTCCGTTAGCGTAGCCTTTTGCTACGCCGTAGTACCTACTGCGTAGCAACCTACGCCGCTCTTCTAATAAACGTCATACTTAATCGGGATCATCAATTTTCTTTCTAAGCCGAGCTGGCATCGCCATTATTTTATAAGTACCAAGCTATAATAATTATAATTGAGGTTTATATAGTGTTCATTCACCAGGCAGGTCTTTAACATATTGGTCTAAGAGCTCGTGAATATGTTACGAACGGGTGATTAATTTAGATAAAAATATAAATTTTATTGCGTTATCTTTATTATCAATGTACAAAAGAACCATTCCTGACATTATTTCTTTCAATTGTTAGCCGTAACTGCGGTTAACATGGTTAATTCTGAAGTTCTAATTTTCTATGATGCGTCCAGAACACTATGCTATGTTTATATGAGCGATATTTATCGAATAGCGCGATTAATGTTGGCTTCCAGTTCCTCAAGGCCACCCCTATCACACAATCGTAGGACTTTACATAGCCCCAAAGGAAAAAGTCATGATATCGAACGATCTATGCGAAAAATTCACCGGTCCGAAGCGAGAAATTAACTGTGTACCAAATTTTTTTTGTAATAAAAGAAATTAAAGTTATCATCAACCTGGTCAGCGCACTTTGTCCTTTCCTTTTTATATCATCCATCGCAATATCCACCCCTTTCTACACATGTCATCTTTCACACAATCCATGAATAATTTTCTAAGTCTTACCCTATTCTTAAAACTAACCAACTCTGGGACTATGTAATGGGTACTATGAACAAGAGAATTTTTCACATATGCAACATTTTTGCGTCTTATTTTATCGTTGACGAAAATAAAAGAATATCTATCGGAATTGGCAGACGAAAGATACAATGGAGCACATCTGTCGCAGCACTGACATCCATTGGAATGGACAACGTTGAGAATAAAAAGTTAGTACCGAAATCGTTTCATTCTATTGTTGCTATCGAAACTGAAGTTTACAACGCGTATACTATTGGTTGGAATTATCCAGTTACATTGTTTTATTTGAAACGGGAATTAAAATGTATTGACTTGTTTTATGAGAATTGAAATATCCGAAAATGGAAATTCTCTAAAAAGCTATGTAGGTATGATTATAACATGTTGAAATGTGGACACAGTGCGGTCTCTACACAGTTTGGAGTTAATTAACAACATTGTTTTATTGCATGTTATTAATAAATTGTATTTAGTTGTTGCAGTGAACCCTCAAAGTATATATTAAATACTTATTTGTATTTTGTATTCTTCATAATCTAATTTCTGTATTGTCATTGTCATATGTCATAAAATATAGCGAAACCATGACTTACTGCTTTGGCTCTTATTTTTATTTAATTTATATCAATTGCAGGTCGAATAAACAAAAACCATCATATTTAAGAAAGCTAAGTACTTAGTAGCAGATGAGTTGTTCTTTGACATTCGATCAAACAATGTATAGTAAAAAAACATAACTAAAGTAGTCCTAAAAACACTTTGCTCGCTGTATACCAATAACGCAGTGTGCCTAAGTCGCGTTGTGCCTAAACGTCATATCAATGCGTTTGGTCTATATCTCACATTGCCCATTTCGCGATACGACTATGTCGCTATTGGACATTAAAATGTCAAGAAAGATCCTGAACTACATGCTACATAAAAAAAATTGCCAATCTTCCTTAAAAACAGCCACAAAGTTTTCAGCCAACATCTACATAGTAGGTATCTAGGTCGACCGATACATATATTTGCATGCCCAAACACGGAGAGTTCACCTAAAAGGGAGGCCAATCGATGGTGATCAATCAAAATCTCATTTAAACACGTCACTTTGGCGGAACCTTCTATCCATCTTGCGTAATTTTGGCGTAACACTGTGTCGGTACTGTTACAAGATGCTAACGCTGTCTGCTGATTTTTGTAATTAAATTATATTTTCGTTCTTAAATTTTCGTTTTGAATGGTTTGGTTTTATTGGGAGTAAGAGAAAAACTAAGGGTGGTCCAGAGAACCTAGAGAAGTGGCAATCACTTTTAATGCGTTTCGTATTTCTTCAGTGATTTTCACTAGGGATGACATATGCGGTAACGTATGTCGGTGCGATACCTTTTTCTTTCGTGGGGTGAAATCCTCATGGATCCCCTCCGCTCCGTCTGGGAAGAACGTAGGGTTATGTCGGGAACCCCACTGTTCCTTCAGTACCATGAGTCGAGGACCCGGGAGATACTTGTACATTCGCCGCACTTCCGACTGGTGCTGGGCCTGCCCGCCATGCCTAGCAGACCCCATCACCAAGTGCGGCCGGCCCCACGACCGAACATCCTCCCATTAGGATGCACGTATAATACAGCGGGTGACGACACAGCCACGTCACATACATTATTAAATAATCAGTCATTGTCACCACTGATAGTAAGTAGTACTTCGTCTAGGCTCTCAGCTGCATATTATCACTCTGATAAAAATTCTCGAGAATTTTATTAGTCGCAAAATTTTAAAAGTTCTAGAAATATCAAAACAAAGCAGGCGACTTATTATACTTCCATTTAAGTTTACAGTACGAACTAAACTCATGCTATGTACAAGGCATACTGATTTACTACCTACTGAAAAATTGGCAACGTTTTGTAAACTTGCGAAATGAACGACATTTGGTAGTAGCTCATCTGTGGCTAATGAGACACAATTGAATTTCTATTGTTATAAATCTAATATTGATTTTCCCACAGTTGATTTAAATTTCCGAAGTAATACTAAATGTTTTTGACAGAAATTGAACTATTTTCTGCTTGCCCAAATAAGATGTAAGAATGTTATTTCTGGCTAAATGCTTTTTCTTCTATAGCGTACATACCAAGGGCCATTTGCACCACAAATCACTTAACATATATAGCACTTAACGTATTTAAGTCTATCTCTGGCATCTTCAAATGATTGACTGAAATCGGTGTTTTAAATTAGCTTAGTTCTAAATATTTTTGTGTTTCGTTATGCTAGCGGGCCATAAACCCAGTTTCTCAAACAAAAATTATCGCAAAATGAATGTTAGAAATTGTCAAGCGCGGGTAGATAGCAACTGGGTGTTATATTAAATTTAGAAAAAAATAAATGTAATAATTACGTCAAAAAGAAAAACATAGGTCTCTATGTTTTGCTTTTTGACGTAATTATTACATTTATTTGGACATGGCAGTGGCAATAAGATTTGGGCTAGTATCATTAACAAGGGAAAAACAGAGGAAGGCGTTTGTTTGGACGCCAACGGCTCCCGACTTGTACGCGTTTCCTCTTAAACTGCTGCGATTGGTTGAATGATTTATCAACAGCCAACCCCAGCACTCTACGCGCTGTAAAATTTGTCACATTCATTTTGCAATAATTTTTGTTCAAGAAACTGGCCCTAAGTGTTTGTATTTGGACTTCAAAACTTAGATATATTTAGTATCAATAACCTACACCCTTTCAATTGCACACGACATAGCTCAATCCTCAGCTACATCCCTCCGTCCATTATTAACGATTCCATAATTTCCATTTTCTTCAATGCTGTCCAATTTTCTTCGCCTCTTTGGCCTACTTCCCTGTCAGTCAACATACTTTATTCAGCAGCAAACTTTGCCAATAGTACTTTAAAACTTCGACAAGCTTTGACGAAGATCGTGTGTGATGTAAATTGCGAAGCTCACCTGAAATGAAAGGAAGAAGGGGAAAGTACTCCTGAAGGCTTTTTATTCCGTTGCGATTCAATAATTACTCAATGAATTGATTCTTTTGTTCGGGGATTTTATTGAAACGATGTTGGCGTGAATTGAAAGGAAAAAAAAGAAGGAAAGAAAATACGGTTATTTTCGGTAAACATGTCGCAGAGAAAGAACAAAAACACAAAAAAATAAACAAGTTGGGAGAAATTATGCGTCACATCCACGCAAAACGGCCATCGCTCAGCATAATGCTACGAACCTTTGCGAGACCGAGCCCAGCGCTGGTCAAATAAGTCGATTGTGTCAAAAATATAAAGGTACCTACCGCTATTTGGCTTAGCTCATTGGATGCGTATTTCTTTAAATATCAAATTATTTAGTTCAATGAGAACATCTGTTTGTGCTTTTGAAGGTATACTTATGTGTGTTTTTAAGATGTATGTATTACCTACACGGAAAAGGAAATGTGTACACCAGATACATACAGAAATGTATAAAAAAGGTCATTATCGGATTTAAAGCTAAAATGTTAAAAGTTCACTTAACTTTGGGTAAACCTGAATGTGTTGATCTTTACAAATCTGTATGCCTGTTAAATTAATTCAGTCGGTAATTCAATTCTAGACTAATGCATTTACATTACGTGACCAAATTAGCTAGCTGTATATACAGAACAATGATGAAGGTAAACAGTAATTAATGATGATAACCTAACATTCTCTCATTATACAGCATGTATCAGAAGGGATACCTACTTGAGTGCGAAAGCCGTATCATCGAATTTTGTTTCTTCGAAAACCTTTCAACGACATCTCTATACTGCGACGCCTTGTTAAATCGACGTCTTGTTACTGCAGAATGGTATGGTCATATTACGGGAGTTTTACTAACCATCACACGGATGCATACATGTCACAACCGACAAAGAAGGATGGCGTCGCATTTTGGGCAAATCACGGCTGTCAAAACCTCACTGCAACAATAAGTTTTCTATAGAAATTTGAAATTCCTCAAATCTCGTCTTTATATCAGTGTCCTTTCAAAATATATGTTTGGGAACCTAGATATTCTGTAATCCAATCGGAATAAATACCCACTACCTTAAGAATATGTTTGAATTACAAATTATTTTGGTATTACATTTGTATGAACTACGCATGCTTCGCCGGCCCCTTAACTAGCGCGGATTGGTGGATAAAATGTACCACCTGCCAATTAAAATGCCTTATTACTCGCATATCTAAATTCTATAAGAAAATACCAAGCTAACATCACAAGAAATAGCTATTCCGATAGCGTTCGGTAAGCAGATTAGTATTTCAATTACGTGCAAGTTGGCCGGCTGCCATTTCACACAAGTTATAAGAGCCGGCTGAGAAACACGGGCTATTATGGCACTTGTAGACTATACGTTACAATAGCCCGGCAACTTGTCGCGGGCTATTTATTGTTTTGAGACCTTAAGAGGTTTGGTATATTGCCTGGAGTTGGGTTGTCATTTTTGTTTTTAAGTTATCATCACACCTTGGCATGCCATGGGGTATCGCATGGGATATCGTTCGAATATGACCTATAGTAAAAACAATAAAGGCTGAATTGGACTATACTGCTCTAGGGTTAAGTTAGACCAGTCAGCTGTTGCTGTTGCTGTTGCATTTATCTGTCGCCTATGTCCACGTAGATAAAGTGGATAAGATAGATATTAAAACAGAAGAATATCTAGCAGGGGTTTCAGGTGGGGGGAGATTTAGACCGAAATAAATCGCAGTGGAAAAGAAAGGAAAGTTTAATGCAGGATGTTTTGTCGTGAGGAAATCTGCCGGTTTCCTCTCCTTTCACTTCTCCTTAACTTTCCTTTCCTTTGGTTCTAAGACATGCTTGTCTTCAATCCGCACTGGGTCCGCGTGGTAGATGGAGACAGCCCACTCCCTCTCGATGAGTGTCTTTCTAGCAAGCAAAATATCCTATGACCAATAGACTGCTGGTCTTATTTAATTTAGGCCTGGAAAACAGTTAACAAAAATTGGATGGTAGAAGCTAACCTTTGTAAAACTCCCAGACTACATTATTTTCTGATAGTTGATACCACAACTCAAAAGGAGGCAGGCACAGTAAGATTCATCTCGAAGTGTTTATAGGGTTCCTGTAAAGCAATCAAGATTCTAGGAAGATCATAATTCGGTTGAAAGGAACGAAAATATAGTTATATTCCAGAAAAGAGAAGTTTTATCCAATCACTTCAGTTATTTATTCTTTGAAATCTCTTCGGGGAAAACGGGCCTAATTTTGTGTTGTGTTATTTCAATATTTTTTTCTAATTTAATTTTTACTTATATAGCTACGAATCACACTAATATTATAAAGGTGAAAGTTTGTGAGTGTGTGAGTGTGTGTGTTAATATGTTTATTACTTCTTCACGCTCAAACGGTTGGACCAGTTTTGATAAAATTTTGTATGGGGGTACCTGACACCCTGGATTAACATATAGGCTACTTTTTATCCCGATATTCCTACGGGATCGACATTTACGCGGGTGAAACCGCGAGGCGCAGTCAGTTCGTTTATAAAGGACATTCAAATAACCTGCTAGTCTTAAAGAAATTTCGAAGGAGCGGCTGGTACTCGTGCCAGTATCGACGAAGATGGATGGAAATGTCTTGTCAGTCCGATCTCCTGGTCGGCAACTCGGCACCTGCAAGATAAAGAACACGACGAAGATGAATTCGATAAATGAATACAGATTGACAAGGTTTAATTTAATGGTATTCAGGTCATGAGGTACAAACAAACGTATATAACCGCCTTTTCTCATGGGAGTAGGCAGAAACTACAGAAAGCATTTTTAAGCCGTCGGTAGCTTTCATTCGTAGAGCTTTGTAAGTCGTTATAGATAGTCAGAAGTTCGAAAGTCTGACAACAAGTCTAGCGAAGGGGTATCTTGTTACCCCAGTAACTGGGTTATGGAGGTCAGATAGGCAGTCGCTCGATGAAAAAAACTGGCATTCAGCTGCATCCGGTGAGACTGGAAGCTGACCCCAACATGGTTGGGGAAAAAGATTGTTTTTTTATAATTATGTATTATGTAATGTATTGTGTACCTACATGAAAACTTGGTATACCTACGAAGTTTATGCTCTATCGTATTTTCTTAAAGTTAACGAAAATGCTATATTTCGATCATTTAAGTTGTGTCTTGAAATTAAACATGTAGGTAAATACTTACGTATTAAATACAAGATTGTTAAGTTAAGTGTAAAATTGGAATTTTTCCCGGTTTTAACCACAGTATAAAATAATAATAATAATAGATCCTCTAAACTGAATTTTGGCCATGGATGGCAGTCAATCTCACCAAAGACTTGCCATCTACGCCGGAGATGTTATAGTACACAAGTGTGTGCGCAGACACAGGTGCAGTCACTCTTCCTCTCACACTCTTAGTCCGATGGGACGGCAATCCGATACGACAGGAGAAAGATCAGCCGAGGACCAACGGCACGGACGGGCGGTATAATATAAGGAAACGAACCAAAATATAGGAAAATGCGTTGAAAACATCACAAAAAGTACAATTGGAAATTCTTTTGTAATCTATCCTTTTCCTTATCAGCAGCAGAGGTGGTGTAATTCATACATACCTATAGTATCAACGTTATATTGAAGGTACGTCCTTTTTTATCAATTTATTTACGTCCGAGCACAATCCGATTTGCCTGCCGCAATCTCGGCGGCAAAGTGTTGCTCTATCGCATCGTAGTCGTGATGAACGATGCTCACTTGTTTACTATTGATGTTATGAGTCAACAGAATTTTCTTCTATCACTTACGTGTAGATACGCATTATGGAAAAGTCAATACCTATATTTTCAAGTAGAAAATAAGAATTCTGGGCATATGTTTTTCAATTATGCGCAGGGTAGCCTGCGAAATACAAATTTCGTTACGTTTTTTGCAATTTGCAGGTCAGTGTCAGGTTGTATGAATTTCACGGACTACCCTGGCGCTTCCCTCTTGAAAGAATAAATTGTTTTTTTTTTTTAAAAAAGGACGTGAACAAAATAAAATAGCAATATACGTTTCGGAACTTATTACTTTAAAAGAACGGGAACTGAATCAACTCGGTCCACATTACCAAATAGGTTGACTCCCTCGTGCCCCCATTATCATTCATAAACTTCCTTCACCCGTAATGTCTCCGTGATATTCTTTCAAACGGCCATTTTGATCGACTCCAATAACATTTCAATCACACACAAATAGCATATCAAAAGCATTTTATCAGGAAATTGCTGAAGAGCTATTACGCAGACAGTAGCAGTTATACGTAAAACTAGGTTGCGCGCCACTCATAGGGCGGCGGCCGCAGGGGGGTAGGTATGGGTGTCGTATCGTAGCAACGAGCAGCATCCCTCTCAGTGCGCTCCCGACGACCGTGCCGAACGCCCGCGCGCCCCTCCCTGACATTCCGCTCCGTTCAACTTGAACGAACCTCACACGAACGTTTCATTCAAATTCAGTGCAGTGACAACCAAAATGTTCATGCTATTCATACTACTGACTGTGTACCTCATAACTCTATGCCATGGTTAATGTGTTAATAGCAATGGATTTGAGATTATCGGCGTGAGATAAGCCTGCCACGGAGTTGACGGACCGTTGTGGGTCTTTTCAACTGCTTCGACAGTTGGTGAGTTTTGTGATTGGATTTTTATCTCTTTCATCATTTTTGCTCCTTAATTGTCATACTCTTTTGTACTAAGTTCGTCCGTACTTTGTCTACATACAGGGTAAGGCACCGCGTAATTTGTTATCGTCCGCAATTATCTAAGTACGCGTGTTTAATGTCGTCATTTGTTACGCCCAGCGGAATTAAAATTAATTGCTTGAAGTAATTTACTTTTGCTCCAATATATCTGTTTCAATTTAAATTTAATTCTATTTCATCTAAGGTTCTCATTTTGCATATTAGTTCCGGGGGTTGAATTTCGATATCTTTGGCGTCTTTGTGATATAATTATACCTTTTTCTGAAAATTCGTCGGAGAAAGAGGGTCAAACTTTACCTGTTATCAACCTAAAGGTTATATATACTTTTTGCGCACAGTACGGACACAACTGAGACGAAATATGATGTATAGGCGGATTAGTCGTATTGTTCCGTACATACGTCACGCTTTTAACAGTAAGTATTAGCAGAATAATGTTCAACTAATGTGTGTTAGTAAAGGTATGTTTGCCTATTACATTAAATTCTACTATTGTTAGAATAAAATCAAAGATCAAGAATATGTAGGTAAAGAAAAGAAGGAAAAAAATGTTTTTTTTTTTTTGCTTTTGACAGTACCGTAAGCAAGGAATATATTTAAGGTGAATGGGTAGTGGCAGACCGCGAAGTCAAAACTTTCTTACGTTTTTTGCAACTTGCAGGTCAGTGTCAGGTTGTATCTTGATCAAAATATGATTCGCGACAATAACAGGTACATATTTAGAGAATTATAATTATTAGGATCATTAATATATCTTTCTAAGTTAGATTTCTACCTTAAGCACTTTTCTATAAGAGATTGGTTCTTATGCTACATACAAAGATGTATTAATGATTCTAATGATTACTCTAAATATGTACTTGTTATTGTCGCGAATCATATTTTGATCAAGATACAACCTGACACTGACCTGTAAATTGCAAAAAACGTAAGAAAATTTGAGTTTCGCGGTCTACCTATCTTTTTGTATTTTGTGTTTCACGAACTGTGTCCAAATAAACTTTTTTCTTTCTTTCTTTTCTTTCTTACCAATACCAATTCACCTTAAACCAATTAAGAACTCACTTCAGGCTTAAATCACACATCATATCTACTTCTTTTAACGAAGGGTTTGCGGGTATAATGCAATTTCGCCCCAGCAATAACATGCCCAGTTTTCATGAAATCTTTTTATTTATGGATATTTAAACAAAACCATAGGTATGTAAGTTACAATATTCGTAGACGAAAGATCAATACTATTTCGACGTTATATTTTAAGTTTTCAAGGATATTTGTCGAGTCGTTTGGAAACTGAACTGTTTATTTTAAACACAATTATTGGAGCTACATCATTTTCATTGTCAACCAATGTAAGCAATAGTCTTTCTGTAATACTATAGCATGGTCGTAAACTATAATTACTAACAATATTTAAGAGGTACTCGAAATTTGTAGATCCTTGACAGTTCTTATGGACTGTCAGAAGCCCGTAAGGCTACAATAAGTGTTGCCAAGGGGCATCGTGTTACCCAGTAACTGGGTTGTGGAGGTCAGATAAGCACTCGCTCTACGTAAAATACTGGTATTCAGCTGCATCTGGTTAGACTGAAAGTCGACCCCAAAATAGTTGGGAGGAGCCTAATCAGATTGATTGCAATGATAATTATTGTTTCTGTACTTGTAGATCTTCTAAGATACTTTACACGCCAATGTTTTCTTGTCAATATTTCAAATCTAGATGGCGACTCGGTACCTACCTACTACTCGCATCATCATTCTCCTCCCCTTATCCCAATTTATTTGAGGTCGCCGCAACATGTCTTTTTCTTCCATACCTACTTCGCTATTTGAGGTCGCCGTAACATGTCTTTCTCTTCCATACTTCTATATTTGAGGTCGCCGCAAGGTGTCTTTTTCTTCCATACTTCTCTATTTGAGGTCGCCGCAAGGTGTCTTTTTCTTCCATACTTCTCTATTTGAGGTCGCCGCAACATGTCTTTTTATTCCATACTTCTCTATTAGCCGCCATCTCGACAGTCACCTCTTTCTAACCATATCATCATTCAGACAGTCCATCCATCCTACTCTTATAGCCATCGACATTCATACTCAAAACTTTCCTCACGACATTTTCCTCATTTCTCAGTAACACATGATACCATGACAAGCGATTTCCACACAACTTTTCAGTTCCCTGTGCCACTTTTAGACTTATGTACTCATTTCTTATTTTATCAATTCGTGTAACACCACACATCCCTCAAAAATATATTCCTGCCACTTTTAAACCTCACCACGCCTACTGAAAATGACATAATTAATGATCCACCTTCATAGTTTGGACAGAGGGCTGTGCCAATGGTCACTAACCCTCGCCAAGGGTGACAGAGGTTAATATTTCAGCCGTGGTTACACGTGAACTAAATGTAATGTATTATTTTGTAACTAGCTGTTGCCCGCGACTTTGTCTGCGATCCAGAATGAAAAATTCTTACCCAGATCATGGTCTATCTGTGTGCCAAATTCCATTGAAATCCGTCCAGCCGTTTTAACGTGATTAAGTGATAAACAAACTCAATTTCGCATTTATAATCTTAGTTAGGATTAGGATAATATAATAGTCGTAGATACTCCTTCTTCCAACCTACACGGTCCGAGTGACAGTTTATACAAAAGGCATGGTGCGCTGTCAATGGGCGCTGGTCGGCTGGCTGCTTGATTTTCGGATGCAACAAGCCTATTATATGCACGTTATAGTGTTGATTAGGGTCGTGTTCTATAATTCTTATGCACCTATTTACCTATGTGCTTATTGCTAATTAAAAATGACTTGTAATAAATGAAACTTTGTAGGTCATTTTGTAATTTGTTTTTCAATATATTCCGCTTCTGGTCTCTAAGAATAGTAATTTAAAATGAAAACAAAGTGTAAAATCAGCTTGAATTCAGGGGTACCTACTTTTAAAAATCAACCTGAACCTACCTCCAATGTAGAGTCAAATAACAAATTGAATTATTGTCTTGGTCAAATCAGCGCAATATTTTTTTCATTTCGTACGGTATTTCTTCAATTTTGATACGAATTTCGATTAAATCGATATGACTTATTCAAAATTCAAAACATCATTGCTCAGTGTCACAACGAATTAAGCGACTAATGAGTTATTTGGACGTCTAGACAAGAAATCTGCCTAGCCTTTTCCCAACTATGTTGGGGTCGGCTTCCAGTCTAACCGGATGCAGCTGAATACCAGTGTTTTATATGGAGCGACCTCCTCCTGCTATCTGACCTCCACAACCCAGTTACTGGGTAATACAATAAATACCCCTTGGCAAGTCTAGTTGTCAGACTTTCTGGCTTCTGACTACCCGTAACGACTGTGAAAGATCCAAGAATAACAGCCGGGACCAACGGCCTAACAGCAGCTTAGCGACTTACCGGCAGCTTTCCAAGGCATGGAGGGGTTTCGGTATGTAAAGATACCCATCCATGGGCCGACCGCGGCAAGCGTAGATTAACCTGATCGATCGACCCGTACGGCTGTTATTACTTAGCCACGAGCTCCTTTTTTTGATGTCTAAACATCGAAACGAAAAAGACAATTATTAAAATCTTTTACATCGACCATTATAAAAGCATAGTCTTTCTTTTGTCATCGATACTTATGAACTTTCCGTTCGCAATAAATGGAAATGTTCTGCGAACATTCTCATTGTAACTTGAATATCGTGAAAGGATATTGTGATAATAATAATATGATATCGAATATTGTAGAGATGATTTGAATACAGCAGTTTCTCGTACATAATTGAGTGTACATTGTTCGCAAAAATAGTTTTGTATAAGTTATGTAACGTTTTATTTATAAAATATCACAATAATGTCTACCATATTTACGTCCTTGCTTATTGGGATAGAATATAATACTTACTATTTATTGTGTACACCATACGAATTACAGATATATATGTAGATATTTTAAATAGGGTGACACAAAGGGCGGTATTTTTGCCAAAAGCGATTTTATGTATAAAGACAGCCTGTGGTGTACCATTTATATAGTAGGTACATAATAAATACATACATACATACAGCATATTATCATCATTTGCCTAGCCTTTTCCCAACTATGTTGGGGTCGGCTTCCAGTCTAACCGAATGCAGCTGAATACCAGTATTTTACAAACATACAGCATTCATTTATCTATATACAACATGTCACAGAATTATCGCACACTTCCAAATACCCCAACTAGAATATTATGTTACAATCATAATACATACACTGAAATTTTATTATCAAAAAGTTTACACTAAAAATTACAGAAATCGATTCAGTAAACGATTCTGAACAAACTACTCATAACGTGCATTAATTCAGTTACTGTATTAGAAACCAAGAATATACCTGAAACAAGAAAACGCCTATAATGATGAAGTTTAATGAGAGAGGGATTATTTTTACTATAATTTTATTGTACAAAGATTAACCACGCCTTACCGACACTGGCAAGGTATACCATAACCGCGCTGCTTGAACAGTAAAAGATTAGTCATAAATGCTGGTGGAATGTCTAGTTTCAAGTAAGGGCAAGACGATGATTTAAGTCCATATTTCAATCGCAGTGAATAATGAAAAAGATTTAAAGTTAATTAGTCTATGTAGCTTATTGTTAACAATCATCATCATCATCATCATTTCAGCCGAAAGACGTCCACTGCTGGACTTAGGCCTCCCCCAAAGGAGGGTTTGCCATAATCGCCACGCTTGGCAGGCGGGTTGGCGATCGCAGTATAGTATGGTGGTGGAATGCATAGAGAACGCTGCTGCCCATTATCCGGTACGACCCTTAGTCGCCTTTTACGACACCCATGGGAAGTATGGCGGGGTGGTTTGTTAACAATGAGATTCCTAAATTCAGGAAAAGGACATTTGTATAGATCAAAATCCAAAAAAGAACAATATTATTTTTACTGAAAATACTCACCCTTATGACGCCAAACTGATTATTTTATCCCCCCAAGGGAAATAAGCTTAATGATTATTTTAAAATTGACATGAATAATGTGAAAATATCCAGCGTTGCTCGTGTTGCATTCACACTCGATTAAATATCTCAGCTCTACCCTCGAGAGAATATGGGGTGAAAATACTTATTATCATAATATTACAAGGAATCTAACATAGTATTACAAGTAATAATATATTACAATATTACAAGGAATATATACCTATAAAGATTCATATTATAAATTAAAGTCGCTTTTCGTTTCAGTCCGTGTAATCACGTTGCTCTTCTAAACTACGCAACGAATACTGATGCAGTTTTGCCATCATTTAGGGAATTCATTCCGGAAGGTTTATAATAAACTTATCTAAACCTACCTACCTTACCTTAACTTACTTACCTAATAAAGAAATCTCGATGTTTTGTCTAGTCTTTAAAAATTGCAAAGTGGGGGCGTGTAGCTAGTCTATATAAATAAAACAAAGTCGGGTTAGTTACTCAAGAACGGCTGGACCGATTTTTATGATCTTTGACTTGTTGGATTTATCCCCGCCCCGAATAGCAGAATAATTATTAACACTTGGGGAAAATTCACGAAAAAACTCTCATACGTCATACATTGAAACGGTGGTTTCAAACCTAAGTTTAAAACAGTGTAGACAGTGGCTTGAAACCAAATTTCATATGACCTTTAAACGTCCTTGGTAGAAAGACCTGCGTTGCAAACCAGTGGCAGAAGATGTTGGTTTTAAACCGAGTAGCAGGCATCTCGCTACAACAACTTCAAGGTCACCTTGGTTTGTAGACTGGTTTCAAACCGTGTATATCGTGCTTTTGGCGGCACGAAGTTTGCCGGGTCAGATAGTTACATTAAAGGCTGGTTATGATGTTGATATTAGTAAAAGTATTAGCATGTCATACTATAACGATAATTTAATAAACATAAGTACTAGTACGTCCTCTATACTTAATTTAATATTTATCAACGCACCACATGTCATTGGTTAAAGTAATAAATTAGTTTACTCAACTTAAATGTAAAAACATAGTTTATTTACGTTTATAGTAGGTAAAGTAGGGACACTTTCATCTAAGTGTATTAAAAACTTTTGTTTAGAACCACAAAAGTTTTAATGTTCTATTTAGGCGCTTTTGAGAGTAGATTTGCATAGTTTGACTTTGTTTATTTTATTAAAACTTTTGAGTTAAAAGGGTTCAAGGAACTGTAGTTTAACTGCCCGTGACTTAATGAAGGTGTCAGTAGTAACTCATTTATATTCTGACCTTTAATAAAGTGCATGAGAATTTCGGATAATTTCTAGAATAGGCATGACGAATGATTTTCAAATCCTCTTCCGTAATGTACGTACACATTTACTATTTACGAAAACACCTGTATATCGGTAATAAACTAAAGTTTAACGAAGTTTGAAGAAATTTTTCTAATATTTTTTCAATAGGGCGCGAAAACAGCTCACAGTGTCATGGCGTCGGATCTGATGTCACGCCTAGGTAAAAATCAAATGTTGTCAGCATACTATCTATAGTGTACTCTGTGAACCACAGTGATGTTTACATACCCGTGACGTCATGCGCTGTGATTGGTGTTTCAGTCAAAATGGCCGACTGCAGTATTTTAATCTTTTATTTTTGTGAAAATCCGATTAATCTCAAGTTTTTAAATTAAACTAAATCACTGTTTTAAATCCTTTTAATATGTATTTTCCCCTAACATCATTAAATTTTTGATTATTTGATACTGTCGTCACGCCTCACCCGAACGAAACGTTTTGGTTTCATAAAAAGCGACTAAAGTATAAGTTTACGCGATAAGGCGGCACCAGTAGCTATTTGTCTGATATAAGAAATTGCGGTCGCCAATCCAGATAGTTTAACCTCTGGCCAAACTGAGGTGAACCTCGTGCGAGTTGTGGACGCGAATGCGCGCAGATAAAGATAAATATAATTTACTAGCAGGGCCCCGCGGTTTCGATTCCGTGGGAATATCGAGATAAAAACTATTCTATGGCCTGAGTGTGGAACCTGAGATGGAAACACGCTTGTACGATACAACTACTCGTACATACAGAAAGCAAAGCTCATAGAAATCTCTATTCCTAGACAGCACGTTTCGCCGAAAACTTTGTTGATAGAAAACATTGATCGTAGATATTTCGGTCCATAGGAAGCAATGTTGACAGAGATCTCTGTTCATAGATAGCACTTTTTGCCGTAAACTTTGTTCATAGAAACCACTGTTTCCTGTATCGTACAAGCGTGTTTCTATCTTAGGTTCCACTCAGGTCGGACTCAAACCATATGTATACCACATCTAAATCGGTCCAGCGGTTTAAGCGTGAAGAGGTAACAGACAGACAGACAGACACATTTTCGCATTTATAATATTAGTATGAATTGATTGATTTGCCTCCTTGGTCCAGTGGTCGCAAGCGCTACTGCTGAGCATGAGGTCCTGGGTTCAATTCCCAGGTTGGGTAAAGTATTATTGGGTTATTTAAGGAATTTCTCAGTTACAGCCCAGAATCTGAGTTTGTGCCCGGTTTATGGCAATGGGCTCAACCCCATTGCATGGGACTTAAACATTACTGGCGAAATGTGGGTTTACCTACTATAGGTAATTACCTACATCTCTGCCCAACCTTTCGGAGAAACAAGGCGACATGTTATGTTTGTGTTATAATTGAATAGCTTCTGCCCGAGACGTCGTCCGCGTGAAATTTCACCCTCCCCCCATTCACCCTCTTAGGGGTGGAATTCATAAAAACCCTTTCTTAGTGAATACCTACTCCTCACAAAGAACACACCCTCTAAATGGCATGTCTCTAGGACCAGTAGTGGCTTAGGCTGTGCGTTGATATATCAGTCAGTCAGGACTTTGAATTTTATTTATATAGATAACTAGCTGATTGTTTTAATGATTAGGAAGTCACGCGACCATTCGCTTCAGCTTGAACACCCCCATATAAATTATTTGACATCATCAGCGCGTGCGCATTTCGTACCGCATCCCGTGCGAGATTCTCTTGAGTTTGTTCAGAGTATTATTTTACGGTTTGACCCGCAATCAAAGAATCACATTAGTCCAATAGGATCTCAGTAACACCTAAGTCCCGAAAGACAGTTCTACCGGTGAACGTTGTGTTTCAAATGTATACATTTATAAGGAGTTTGAATTCATAATGGAGCTGATACGGAACCCGCACAGTTAGAACGTTTACTAAATAATGTTCAGGTGAAACGTCGATTTGACTGATTGTTCTGATTGGTCACTTGTCACACGCAATGTACACCTGTCGGCTGTGCTTCAACCCTAGTACCCTCAGTCACCTCCGTCGTCACCTTCCTTCCCTTGTGCCATGTAACTTGGGGTCGACGCAACACGTTTTCTTCTTTCTTAATCCCCTGTCAACCGTCACGCTCTCATTTAATCCCTTTTATTTCATATAATTCCTTACACAATCCATGCTTTTCAGGGTTCCGTAGTTCTGACTAGGAACCCTTATAGTTTCGTCATGTCCGTCTGTCTGTCCGAGGTTTTACTAAAAGACCGTTAGTACTAGAAAGCTGTAATTTTGTCGAAATGTGTATATCAATTACGCCAAAAAAGTGGTAAAATAAAATTTTGGAAAATATTTTTTTTAAAGGTAGCTCCCCTACATGTGAAGTGAGGATGAAAATTTTTTTTACCATCTGGTAACGTTGAATAGGTCTTCTAAAATGATTTGGGGGGTTGCTAAAATTATGTTTCGATTTAATGCTCTATTTCCGAAATATTACACTTTAAAGTGCAAATTTTTGTTCCAGTAGGGCGTCCCCCCCCCCTCTAAAAGCTAAACTGCTGGCTTGAAAAATCTGGAAAAAATCACGATGATAGTGCATTTTATGCACTATAAAGTAAAATTATAGCGGTTAAGATAACTTGATTAGTTTAGCGGTAATAGTCGTTGAACTTGGGTGTTGGATAATTTTGTACCAAATACAAAATCCTTAGCAATAATACTACGGAACCATACACTGTGCGTGGCCCGACATGCACTTGTTTTTTTACTTAGACCTGCCTCTACCTCACCATTCATCAACATTTATATTCATCACTCTTTTAGTCACATACTTTTCATATCTCCTGATCACGTCCATAATTACAAGCCAAACGATTTGAAAGACTCTCAGTCACCTCCGTGTTACTGCGTAATTTTCGGGTCACGAAACGTCGATTCATTGATTGTTTTGATTGGTCACTTGTCACACGCAATGTCCACCTGTCGGGTTGTGCTTGAACCCTAATACCATCAGTCACCTCCGTGATCCAGTTTGACATGGACATCGACGTGTAACCTGTTAAGGTCCACTGACCATGGTTTTGAGTTTTTTGAGAGTTTTTTTTGAGTTAAGATCCCATGACCTGCCATGGCTGGCTAGTATACAATGCCATGAGTCCATGCTCATGGCATTGTATACCGGCACCGCAACTACACAGCAGCAGGACGGCGTCGTATTAAGCTTGCTGTCACCGCGAACACAATTGTTATATTATATGGCATTTGTGATTGAACACGCCTAGGACTTGCACGTTGTCATAATGTCGCTGGCGACTCGAAGTCGGCGCGCAGTAAGCAGGTGGTCGGCCCGCAGCACGCAGTCCGCTCGCTTGCAGCGCGCGGGCTGCGAGTCGAGTTGTACGGTACCGGCAAGCGCGCTGATTGCCCGCCGTTGGCTTTTTCATATCGACATTATGAAATATATTATACGACACACGATTTAATGTTCTAATTTGAATGACAAGTTAATTGCTGGGTTGGAGCGGTGCCGGTAAAGGTCATCGCACACATGACCTTTACCATAAATTCAGTACTTAATTCTGAACGCAACTGCGTTTAAATTTTACGTTGGTTATTAAAAGAAAATCAGCTGTTCCATACCTACATTTTGACTGTGTAGGTATTGCACCCTGTACAAAGCAGCTAGCAATTTTTGTTACCAACAGCATGAGCTATTTATCAACGTATAGCTAAGGCTGCCATTAGACTAGAGAGGCATCACGGAGCCCTCACCGGACACGGATATTTAGGGAGGTTCCTGCACATCATCAGGCGGAAGGAAACGCTCGGGTGTCACCATTGGCAGGATCGCCCAGAGGACACGGTGGAGCATACGGCGGAGATCTGCCCCGCTAGGGCGGACCACCGGCAGTCAGTCGGCAGGAGGCAGTCACTTCCTTCTGCAAAGCAGTCATGCTAGCGAAGGAGGTGGCGGGACGGCTCAGGGAGAGAGCTTACCGTCCCAGCCACCGCGGGGGACGCTCCGGGCGTCGGGAGCCGCTCGATGACTTTCGGCTACCGTAGGCGCGGGCCTGCTGGCGGAGAGTAATGGGTAGCTCACCCTCCGATCAGGAGCAGGCCCGTACCGGACGGAGCGTACGTGTTCCACGCGCACCTCATAGAGAGTCATTATCAGAGAAGGGCCGCCGTTAGGGCCGAAGCCTGCCGGGTCAGCGGATTATCCAAAAGGGTTACCGCTGACCCGAAACATAAAGGGCTAAGGAAGGAACACAGGTGGGTTTTAGCCAGTAAGAGTCTGACACTCCCTTCCGCTCCACCTAGAGAGGGAGGGGTCATTTGATGATTTCCCATCCGCAAAAAAAAAGGCTGCCACTAGAGAAGAACATTGTATGTACTGGACTTTATACCTAATTTTAGCATCAACCCTTTCGTTCATTCCCAGTCGCCCCCGCGGGGATTGCCACCGGAGGAGGCAAATGGGAATAAAAATTCCCAGTCGCCACCGGCGGTGACTGGGAAGTCATTGCCCCCACTTCAGTTTCGCTATACCTACATTGCTTTGTTTCTTGTGAAGAATCAAATAATAAGGCAATTTATTCCAAACCTGCATCTATGTAATTGATGATAACATTGAAATAAAGTTTCCAACCACAGACTTTGTTATTTTACCTTTTAAATCAAGCGAAACTGAAGTGGGGAAAATGACTTCCCAGTCACCGCCGGTGGCGACTGGGAATTTTTATTCCTATTTGCCTCCGGTGGCAATCCCCGCGGGGGCGACTGGGAATGAACGAACCCTTTCGTCCTTGAAAAGCAAAATTATATAAGTAGCGACCTACACTCATCAAACATTTACGGTATTCGGTGCGTATCTCAATTGTAGCGTAACAGTGGCAGTGCTTAGATTCACAAACGGAATATTAATGATCTTAGGCATACTGCGCAGCTTACAGACAATAATAGATCAACCGGCTGGTTCCATTAATTATTTAGATCACTACAGTTTCAATTTACATCATCGTAATGAAATAGTAGGATTGACGGGGAGTCTTTGATCAACTTTGATAGCGAATGTGGCTAGTTCGGGTTTGTCTGAGTTGAAAAATACAATACCACCACAATGATGACTTTCTATGGTTCTTTTTAACTTTCACAAAAACATACAAAAAGGAACATTCAAGAAAATCCTTTCTGTCAATTTAGTTGAAGCTTTGATGAAATCAAAGAGTTACACGCATTGATCTTAAATCTATCATCGTTTGCCTAGGCTTTTCCCAACTATGCGGGGAGGGGGATACGATTGCGAATAAAATGGGTGAAAAGTTCAATCGTTATGGTCAGTTATAGAGAAATATCCATTTTAGTGTCGTAGGTACTTAAAAAAAGCGATGTAATGAACCTAGCCAGCATAATGAGAATGCACATTCAGCACAAAACATACCATAGAAAAAGAGATAGAGAGAATACACTCAAAGTTAAAAATAAATCAGAAAAATTTAAATCCATTTCCACCCGTGACCGCCGTCTGCGACCCTTACTATGTGCCACATCATCCTGTCCTCTTCAGTCCACGTGTAACGAAACTTGGGAAGGTCGCAGATATTTACTTAGTATTATTCAATGATGGATTACAAGTTGACCAGACAATATAAGATACCGCAAGACTTGATTTTTGTACGGCCTTGAATTGAAAACCAGAATTCCAAGCTGTATTATTTTTTTATTATCAAGGTAGGTAGTTATTTTAAAAAGAATGCATTTGGAAAGCAATATGACAAAATAAAATACAGAAATTAACTGCTGCAATCAAAGACGTCATTTAATAACAATCTATTAACTTTAATTGATTTGCTTAAATTTTAAACATCCCACAGTCTGTCACTACTTGACAAACTTAAATTAACTTTTACTATTGTTAGCGAACATCTCGGAGTATGGCAGTAAAAACTGAAAAAAATAATCACGAAATGTTTTCAACACCAAATTACTGGCTTGCGGAGCCACATTTCAACTTTTTTATTTAAGGTAACATCAATACAGATGACCATCACAAAGTTTCGGTGTACGTGGACCAAAGAGTCTCTATTGGTACAATTTTATACCTCTGATACGGTGTCGGTGTTTAGTGAGGACAGTCACAGTAAGAGTCACAAGCGGGAGTACTGGATAAAAATGATTTCTATTTCGTGTTCTTTTTGTAAGATGTAAGATCGCTTTTAGCAATCAGACCGTCGATTATTGCACCGAAAACAGAAAGTTACATAACTTTTAGTTTTTTTTTGCTGTAATTATAAATAAATTGTGTATAAAAAGTAGTATTCTCTATCTCTAAAGTGTTAATCTGACCAAAGACTAAAAAAAAATTACATAAAAAATTTAAATTAAAATTTTTTAATCTATTTTTTTTTTATTTCTTATTAGAGAAAAATGTAAAAAGTCTGGACTGTATCCAGATTTCTTACATTTTTTTTTCTGAAATGAATTGCTGAAACGCAGTTTCCCGCGTGTAGGCCACAGAACAAAGAAGTTTTTATCATAAAATCATGTCTCATGACAGAAGACCATTGGAACGAATGAAATCAATGTCAAACAGAATAATATCGTCTCTTCTTTTATCAGAAGACTTCTTCGTTCTGTGGCCCAGGGAGTCAAACATTTACCGATGGATAGTAAATAAAAACAAAATAATTTCGAGAACACAGGTACAAACTGATTTAAATGAATCACATAAATGTGTAGGTATGTTAATCAGAACAGTTTTCTTAATATAACTGGCACAACCAAGAAACCTATTTAAACCTAATCCTACATTTCTGTAATTCGAATACATTTACCACATTTAATTATACACTAACATTACAAAGTCAAAGTCAAAGTCAAAGCATTTATTTCAAATAGGCACTTAACAGGCACTTTTGAACGTCAACAATTACTAAAATAGAATTGATTCTAGTCGCCCATTCCAAAAGGTAGATTTCGTATGGAGAAGAATGGGCAAGAAACTCCACCGTCACTCTTTTAAAATGTTTTACAATATTTTGCATGTACATTAATTATATAATATATATGTGAAGACGATGCACCTAAAATAAAATTACTGTAGAAAGGTAAAAGAATTAAAAATGAAACCACCATTACACCATACACCATTTTACGTCTTAGAAAACTCCTATTCATGAATGTTTTAGCTAGAAAAATTACCAACAGGTCGGTCGGGATCGAACACGACAACGAATTCGGTTAGCGGCCACCCACCGAATGAAATTACCAGCTGTGTTACAAACTAGCGTTCAGAAGGGAATGCACTAGTGATGTCTATGTTTGACGAGTTAGCCGAGATTAAGAATTTATGGACGCTCTTATATGTTGTACGGTCGTCCTATTGTTGTACCGTAATTATTATTTATGATTACCCTAAATAAAAAGAAAAAGAAGGGAACGGTATTTATTGGGACGCGCACAGGAATATTACAAACTTAACTAAATACACTCTCAAAAACATAAAAAATAAAACAAAAGATAAATGAAAATAAAAACGGTCCTGTACAAGGCTAAAAGCCTGTATTATACCATCGTGTTCGTATAACCCCTTCTGAGGAATATGTTTACCGAAAGTAACAAAATTCACTTGAGTAGTAATAGTATGATCGTGACAGCAGATTACATTTTATTTAAAATGTAATTCGTAAACTCGATACAGGCAAAACACTATCGATATAATATAATTGGTATTCGCCCACAACTACATACCCTTAGGTCACGCTGACATTTTATACTCCTGCCGTAATTTGCAATGTTGGCCTACGCGCGATCGTATTTTGTTTCCCATCTGTAGGAAAACCTCGTCATTCTATCCGTACCTATTTTATTTGATTGAAAAATAATCTGTGTTCTGAAATAGGTAAATTACGTAAGTTGCTGATAAAGATCTGTCTTAAACCTAATATTTTATTTACTTAGAAAATAAGTTGGTCCTTCGAGCCGGATATTAAATTAGTTTTTGTTTATTGCCTAGAAGTAAATTTGGTTCTGCGACAGTTGAAGGATGTTAATTACAAAAAAAAACTAAGTAAGATTATTGAAGAAAAGAAAGAAAGAACGAGAAATTGGTTATTCTGAACAAACAAGCTATTGAAAAGACGAGCATTAGAAAAAAAAGACAAAATATACACACGCGCATTATTTATACTATTTATAGATTAGATAATGAAAACTACGCCACGAATGTATTACGTGATTCATTTAAGGCAATTTAAACGTATCTTCTCTGGAACTCACTGCTACGTCTTTAACATGTCTCGGTGTAGACAGAATTCAAGATCACTTTGAGGGCGACGACGTGAAATGTTCTCTATTGTACTGAAGATCCTTTCAGTCGTAGGTCTACGTAAAGCTACAGCTAAGGTTAAACTTTTAAAGCACTATGCCACAGAATAACTAATATTACTTAGTACAGAAGGCCGACTCCTTTGATCTTAAAGAAAGTCGCTTTTATAATAGCCTACAAAATCACATCCCGCTAACGTGCAAGCTAAATTGCACTTAATCGCCGCGCTTGAGAGTTATTATTAATTTGTGTCTCTTAACCGAGTACTAGGGCTGTCTGGAAAGAAAAATAAAACACGGTACTACTACATACTTTTTCAACACACTTGCTCGTAAAGTGGCTCTTATTGAACCGCTTTTAGGTCCATAATGCAGTGTATTAAAAAAGCGTGCTTTTTCTTTATTTTAATCCACAAGTTCTTTATTTCCACAAATAAATATTTACTAGTCGGAGATGCGCGCTTTTTTAATCTCATCAATTCACTTTTTTTTTTAAATAGTCTGTATTGTCCTTGGTCCCAAAATTAACTAATATTTATTTACCTTAAGGTGAATGTGCAGGGATCACGGATAATTTAAGGTGAATGCGCAGTGGTAGACCGCGAAATTCAAATTTTCTTAGGTTTTTTGCAATTTTCAGGTCAGTGTCAGGTTGTATCTTGATCAAAATATGATTTGCGAAATGTATATTTCTTTATGCCAAATAGTACTTTCTAATTCCATACTAACTAAACTACAATTTGACATACGACAACTCTACGATCAGTTTAAACGTTATTTTGTGTTTATTATATTTTTTCTATAGGCTGTTTAGAGGTTTTGTCAGTGCCATAGACTAATATATTTAAAATGAGAGTCAGTGCTTTTTTTTTACACCTGCGCGCGCATCGCTAGTGCTGGCTAGCACGGCGGGCGCGCGGAAAAACAAAAGTAGCGCGCCATTTTCCAAACAAGTTAATATTTAATAATACAAGTCTGTTTTTTTCCTCGCAAGTGTGTTGGAAAACGTCGTATGAAACGCGTGTGCATTGATCATTAGACTCTCGAGTGTCTTATATATTAATAATTCCGCCTTGAGCATAATGATCAACATAGCACACGTGTATCATAATGTACTATTATTGTACTTATGAGTAGTCTATCTACAGTTTTTTCACTTTCATGTAATGTCACCTTACAAACCGAACGAAACGAAAACCTTACAAAAATATTGCCTCAGCTCTTGGTCTATTTACTACTTTAAAGAACCTACATAATTTGGACAAATGAAAATTAAGTGAGTCCCTGTTGTCTACATAATCAAAATATTTAGTTATAGTTAGTCTAACTATAACTAAATATTTACTAAGATCACAAACCCACCAAAACAAAAATACTTACTAAGATCAAAAATTAAGTAGGTATTTTCCTACCTGATAAGTATGTATATTTACAAAGCTAAACCTAAGAACTACGCTACGTAAGTAAGTACCTAACTATACTATAATAACAATAAATAATATTCTAACTACGTAAATACGGGTTACATAAATAAGAATAACAAATATAAACATTCGGTAGGTAGTTACCTACCTAATTTCTAATTAGGGATATGTAGACGTGCATTTCTTTACCTTTCGATGTCCTTTGGAAGTGAGAAAATAGTGAGGTTCGGATCCTTGTTATTACTTATTTAAGCAGCGGAATACGATGCAATAAGTTTTTGCCTTCATTTTATTAAGCGACGAACTGACGACGCGACGCGGCGCGTGAATATCGAACTAAGTTGTGACCCGACCGGCGTGTGGCATCCCCACTGAATTGGACCGTCCAGACGGGCCCGCCTTGTACTTGTAGCTTTATGCCTATAATACGCCTGGCCTGACTATGCTTACTTTTATAATCGTTAGAAAACCAGTGACAGAGAGATAATAATTGGTTCAATACAAGAATATTGTCCCGAATAAGCTATTGTACTTATGACAGTCAAAAAAGAAGACGATAATGTAAAAAGTTTTAATGGAAAACGCAGCACTGTATGATGGCACCTGGCTTACAAATTGTAAAAATACAGCTTAAAGCCATTTGGTAAATTATAGTTCCTACGTCATTATTGCGGCATGTACAACAATGTAGCCATTGGTTTTTTCAAATTTTGTTGTAAATATTAATGGAAAGTAATGAAAATCACAAACTTATAGTACAGTACCGCCATTTTAATAAAAAAAATCGTTTAATATCTTAACATCAAATAAAAAAATTTACATTTCAAGAACATGCTTTTTTTAAAAGCGTCTTCTTATTACAAAACTATTTCATATAAACAGACAGGTTCGATACGGTAAAGGCATTGTTCCTATCTAACATACCATAGGAAATGTCTAGATAAAGACACTTTCATGACTCCCCGACAGGCGACGACCTGCGAACATATCTATTATGCGACGTGTAACCGTAGAGGCGTAGTCGTAGTTCCACGTAATGAATACGCAAAAGTTAAAATTCAGGTATAACTAACTAATGAAGGGTATTCTCGGCTAGGCAGTGTTCGGGAAGCTACGCAATATCTTCTCATCCTACATACCGCGGTGTGTCAAGACGAAAGTCTTTGACCAGTGCGTGTTGCCAGTGATTACTTATGGCACTGAAACGTGGTCGCTCACAATGGGCCTTATAAAAAGGCTAAAAGCCACCCAAAGGGCAATGGAGTGGGCTATGCTTGGAGTTTCCCTGCGTGATCGAATCAGGAATGAGGAGATCTGCAGGAGAACCAAGGTAACCGGCATAGCCCGAAGAATTGACAAACTTAAGTGGCAGTGGGCAGGGCACATTGCTCGCAGAAAAGATGGCCGATGGGGCCGAAAGGTTCTGGAGTGACGACCTCGTACCGGAAGACGTAAAATTCAAATATTTATTGCTCAACACATTATCGGTATAGTGAATGCGCAGTCCACTGTATTGTACCAATTCAGGCACGCAAAATTCATAGTTATCCTATGAATCCGTGACATAACGTCATCAATTAAAAAAAAAACAATACCTTGTACAGTGATATAAATTCAAATTAATAAGTAAACAATGTCATAGATTCAAATTAAAAGGTAATGTCAGAGTATATAATGTCAAAATAATTAAGGGAATTTACCAATTTATAATTTTTCAACAACATCAACTCATCAGGTTAAAACTAACTAACTGTCAATTAAACTGACAATGCTTAACCTGAGTTCTTCAAGCTAGGTACGTTAATAAACCTTTAACTGACTTAGAAAAATAAAACAAGCAAGCCAATGAATCTTTTAACAGTCCATTCAAAAGAAAAGCAAGAGGCATAGGCAAAGCATTTTCCAATTTCCTCTAGACAATCGGAATGATAAAAGAGAACAAGAATACTTGTAGCTACAAAGAACGGGGACATTCGCAAACAAAGCAATTCACAAGGCAAGCCGGAAACTGCTTAGGTCTTGTAAAAGAGCTGAGGACTGAGCTACTTCATTGCATTTGTGGTCGAACCGGTATAAAAACTGTATTGTGAAAATGGGAGTAATACTGGCAGTAGAAAAAGTGAAGCGGTTGACCGCAATTCGATATTTAAAATTTTTTATTCAAATACGTATCGCCTATAATGTTTCCACTGCTGGGACTCAAGCCTCCTCTCTTCGAGAGGGAGTGGGCTGTAATCTACCACGCGGGCCCAACGTTCGAGTATTTAGACTTTCGATTTAAAGTGGTTGATCAATTGATATTCGAGTATTTGGCATTCGATTTGGCATAGTAGGTACACCCAGTGCGGGTTGGTAGATGTCACATGTCTTTGAATTTTTGGTTCTAGAACATTCCGATTTCCTAACGATGTTTTCCTTAACCGTTTTTGAGAGCAGTGGTGATGAAAGTATTTACACAAAGTAAAGCGCCTGCCAGAGTTTGAAGCCAGGACCACATAGTTCGTAAGTCGGGGCCGTTACCACTGAGCCACCACGTTACGTATAGCGCAACAAGGTTATTTTGGTACACGGCCAAAATCTCAACCATCTTGTTTTTTTTAATATATTTCAAGTGACATTTTACAAAACAATTGCGGAAATGTTTACCAACCTTAAAGTAAGAAAGCTATAGAGCATCGGGTAGCGTGGCCACACATGAGACAAAAAACTAACTTAACTAATATAGGCTACATGAGTAGCTGCCTTGAAAAAACTGGCACGCACTGAGAGACGGAAATAGTATAGCTCTATCCTTTTCTGTTACTTATAATAACTCAATACTTTATCCCTTTCTTGTGGAAATGAAATGGAGATATCCGCCGTCTATACTTTTCTTTGTCTAAGTTACCAACAGTACCCGCCTGTCAACGTGATTCAAGTGCCAAAAAATCCTTGTAACAGTGCTCCAATGCCAAATAGTTTTAAGCAACCACCGAGGGCCGGCAAATTTGTTGGACAGCACGCATACTAGTCAAAACAGTGTTGTCTGTTGTAGTTTTGTTGTTGTTGACAACACAGGACAGTGTTGCCTGACCAAACACAACAGTATAGATGCGGCTGTGCGCGCCATAATTGTTTCCTTAGAGTGATAGTCTGTCTAAAGGCAGTCATGTCTGCACACAGCCTTAGTAAATAATTGGCGCGCCATTTGTAACTAAGAAGGTTTTTGTTAGTAGGTAAATACCTACTGTTTGGGATCGCGGGCGCACAGAGTGGGGACTCTGTCCGCCCACCAAGTGACCCCAGGGAAGACGGTGGCACAGTGGTCACGTGCTGTCGTGCATAGCGAGGCTCAGGGGAGGCTACTTTACAGTCTCCCCAGGGAGACAGCCTTACAGGCGTTGCAGGGGATGTTCCGGAATTGGTATTTTAAGACGAACCGGGAGCACCCCTATGTGCTGATGGTCATCACCGGGGTGGTTTTAACGAGGTAAAAATCCCACACTCCCCGACCTGCCTCCCCGGAGGTCGGGCGCCTTTTGAAGGTTTCCCCCCGAAAACAAAAAAAAGGTGAACACGCACGGCAGAGCTCCCGCCAAGTTATACTTACTAGAAATAAAATGTGGACTAACATAGACCAGATTTTTTGTAGGCCAATCAGCGTTAGAAATATAGCTACAACTTAAACCCAATAACAAACAAGTAGCCCCATAAAATCTAGGACATTGTAGCTTAGTAATGTAGTACCAAAACCGGACAGATGGCCACCGGAATACCGGACACGTGTCAGTAAAACGAATCGTAAACTGTGATAGCGAAAGTTGGGCGACGACGACGTTCATCAAACTTGGGTTATGGATACTAAGTAATGTTCGATAGGGATCGGTTCGTGATGGGTAGGTGGACGTGTGGTTTTGAAATGGACAAATTAGTATTGTTGAACGTGTCAATAATGACGACATGTAAATAATCCACACATCCCTACTAATATTATAAACTCGAAAGTAACTCTGTCTGTCTGTATGTTACCTTTTCACGCCTAAACCACTAAACGGATTTCGATAAAATTTGATAGAGAGATAGATTGCATCCCGGGAAAAGACATAGGATAGTTTTTATCGACATACCTCGCGGGCGAAGCCGCGGGCGGAAGCTAGTAATGTAATAAATGCGAAAGTGTGTCTGTCTGCCTGTATGTTACCTCTTCACGCTTAAACCGCTGAACCGATTTAGATGAAATTTGGTATAGAGATAGTTTGGTAGTCCCGGGAAAGGACATAGGATAGTTGTTATCCCGATATTCCCACTAGACTGAAACTTACGCGGATGAAACCGCGGGGATCTGCTAGTATGTAGGTAGGTACATAAATGTCTAATAGCTGCAACAGAGCATATTTTAAACTAGTATATGTGGTAAATGTAGGTGTTAACGGACACTAAAATTTTTTGGACTTTTTTAGTTTTAATAAAAATATTTGATTTTTTAATATTTTTTCAATTCTTGTTTTTAGGTTAGCCTGCACTGTCCCACTTCTGAGTAAAGGTCTCCCCCAAATCAATTTCTAGGGCCACCTCGAACCAACCTTTGCGGTACGCCTCTATAGGTCGTCTCGCAACCTCATTGATTTACAATTGTAATTTTGAAATAAGAACTGATGATTTTATTTTAATTCAAAACTTTCCTTACCAATAACAAAGTGGTTTAAACGATTTAGGGCTGATTTTTCAATCATCTGATAATTTTATTCGAGGAATAATTTTGAAATTTTGACAGTTATTTTATACAATAACTGTCAAACGTCAATTTTATTCCGGGAATAAAAGTTATCTGGCGATGGAAAAATCAGCCCTAAGGCGCAGAATTCCCACTTCTCAACGAACATGACAACTGAAACTATGTAGGTAGTTATAATGGAATTATGATTCAGAGATAGTTTGCAGGAGTTGGGCAGTAAATTATTTTCAGAATACCTAACAATGCAATCTGCGATCAGCAATTCATTTAAACGTCAATATCAGCAAGATAAAACAGAAATCTGGACCGCAAAATGGAAAATAAACTTTTAATGATACCTTCCTACACAAAAATGGTTTTAAAAATATGAAAATAAACACGATATGTAAACCAAATACATATATACATTGCTTTTCCATTCCCCGTACGGTACTAATAAAGAATTATGTGCGCCAAATCACAATATTTTTCCACAATATCAGTCGAATTAAACCTTTTTACGCTTTCGCACAGGACATCCCATCTTTACATACCGAGACCCCTCCGTGCCTCGGAAAGCACGTTAAGCCGTTGGTCCCGGCTGTCATTTGTGGATCTTTGACAGTCGTTACGGGTAGTCAGAAGCCCGAAAGTCTGACAACCAGTCTTACCAAGGGGTATCGTATTACCCAGTAACTGGGTTGTGGAGGTCAGATAGGCAGTCGCTCCATGTAAAATACTGGTATTCAGCTGCATCCGGTTAGACTGGAAGCCGACCCCAACATAGTTGGGAAAAGGCTAGGCAGATGATGACGCTTTCGCACAGGAACTCTATATACGACGACTTGTAATTATTCAACGTATTACTTGCAGGACGTGATAGTGTGACCCTTTTGAAACATATAAGCACCCCTAAAACCTAGGCGATCATTCATTGGAATCGAGATGATCGATGATTTGTGTGTTTCTGAAAATTAATGTTTTCTATCTACCTAATGGTTTTCATTAAATATAATTTTGCTCTAAACTCATAAACTCATTCATCGCTTTACATCAGGCGTGATCACGGTCAAAAGCCATGGTCAAGGCCCATTTTGCAATAAAAAAAAATCGACATACAACAAAGATTTATCTAATTTATAGCAGTGTTCAAAAACACAAAAATTTCGATTCTCTTTTCACAAATCCCATGGATTTTCGCGATGGCTAAATTGGGTGCTTAAATGTAGCACCATCACGTTCTGGAAGCTATACGTCGAATTACAAGTATACACCAGTACACAGTCTGTGTGGTGCCGGACTTAAAGAATACCACCACCCCTTACTTCCCGTGGGTGTCGTAAAAGGCGACTAAGGGTCGTACCGGAGAATGGGCAGCAGCGTTCTGTATGTATTCCACCATCATACCATACTGCGATCGCCAACCCGCCTGCCAAGCGTGGCGATTATGGCAAACCCTCCCAAAATTGGGGGAGGCCTATGTCCAGCAGTGGACGTCTATCGGCTGAAACGACGACCAGTACACACCTCAAATATGTACGTGTAAACTACTTCAAAGCAGTTCCCACGTACTGTCTCGGATATTAAATACCTCATATTGGTACGAAATAGTGTGGAGCATGCAAGTACGAGGTGTGTACAACATTGCATTTTAGATTTTATTTCTAAGGTATTTACGATTGTTTTGTTGTAGAAAAAGTACAATGTAGAGTTAAAGAACTTTTCTTACTTTGTTGTTTAAAGTAGTATCGGGTTTAGTTTTAGTCTATACATATAATAAATCTGTAGAAGGGTCAATTCTGTACATTGAAAATATTGAAAAAATAAATAGCGGGGGGTGTTGCTGGATCGATACCAAACCCAAATATGTGATTAAAAAAATTTTTGTCTGTCTGTCTGTCTGTCTGTCTGTCTGTCTGTCTGTATATGCAGGCATCACGTGAAAACTAACGGTTCGATTTCGATGAAACTTGGTATGATTATACCTTATTATCCTGGGCATAAAATAGGATACTTTTTATCCTGGAAAAATGCGTAGAAAAAAAAATCTTATTTTTCGGTTTTATTCATAGACGTTGTTCTGTAGAAAGAACACACGTTGCATTACCCGTAGTGGATAATTTTCCATTTCAATTTAAGAGAATACAGTTTCCTGTAGCTTTGTTAACACAAAGCTACAGGAAACTGTATTCATGACAATAAATAAGGCTCAAGGTCAGACCCTAGGAGTTGCTGGCGTAGATCTTACCGCGAGTTGTTTTTCACACGGGCAACTTTACGTAGCTCTTTCCCATGTGAGCAGTCCAAGAAATCTTCATGTTCATATTCCGGACGAGCTCACTAACAATGTTGTGTATGCTGAAGCTCTCAATTAACTTTCTGTCGCATTCTCACGATCACTTTTTTATTATTGCAAACTTTTCGTCATTGTCAGTAATTTACTGCTACATGCTACTTATCAAGGTCGGAATTACTATGAAAAAAATACTTACTACAGAACGCGAGCTCAACAGCAGTAGCTCAATAGAGGGATCTCCTTATATTATAGGCTTAGCCGTATTTGGGTCCAATAGATATTTATAAGATGTCATTGTCAGAGTTACTCAAAATGGAGAAATAAACCTTCCACGCGAAGACCGACATCCGCGCGGACGGAGTCGCGGGCGGAAGCTAGTAGAGAAATAAGTTTGACATCCCAGAAAACTGTTTCATGAAAGAAGTTTACGTAAATTCTAAAGAGTATTATATGGGTATAGTAATTTCTCAGTGGAAAATGTTTGGTCAGTTTACATGCAGATTCTACTTAGTTCTACAACATAGAGCTCGTGTTCTAAGCTCTTAAAATACAAAAAATATTATATATTTTTCCTAACAAAAATGATGTAAAACGTATTATTCTCATGACACAGCAAGCCTTATCGTACAAGCGTACCTACCGCTATCCTATCAATGCTGACATCCGTTAAGAGGATGTTCGACAAAATGTCAGAAATTGATATCGGAAATTTTCAGTCGCTTCCTGAACTTCGGTCGTGCTTCGGCTTGTCGGTAAAAGAGTACGGTGCTATAAAAATGTTATGACAAATTAGCGCCTTTACGAAAACACGAAAAAAGCCTGAGGAAAATCAACACATTTAAAAAGTAAAGTCATGACTCACACACTGACTCATCAACGTCCAGCCCAAACCCTTGGACCTCGAATGCTGTATTTTTGCCTTTATGATTGAGACTAGACCGATTTTTTTTTAATTTCCTTGGATTAAGTTGCTAGCAAAGTGCTAATATGCAAATATTGATAGAGAAATCGTTAAAGCTACTATTCAAATTACTTTCATCTGAAGCTGGTATTCTGTAATAAGCTTTCATTGTCATATCTTGATCGAGCAAATACTTGCACGAATGCATGCCTACATACCTAAAGACAATAGTAATAGAACCAAGCAGCTCAAACTCAATACCAGCCGGTCGATTCTGTAAAAATCGCACCGTGAAAACTTAGGTGAAGTGAGTTTGTTTTTGCTAGGAATTGACACTATTGACAGCTCACTCCACGCTCACTTCACCTAAGTTTTCACGGTGAGATTTTTACAGAATAGCACCGCAGCACCCTAATTACGTAAACACACTATCAATCGTAATTTGAATCATTTTGAAGCACATTGCTAATCCAATGCTTCATAATTATGTTCGCAAAATTTGTCTAGTCACATACGTAAATAACGCAATGTATGTTGTTGAACTGTCAAAATTAAAGCCTACTGTTCAGGTCAAATTAAATTAGCTAGCGAAACTCCGCAGACGTGGTGCGTATCAATATCTAAACAAGATAAAACAAAAAGTAAGTTAAGGAGCTTACATGATCTAAAGCGTGGTCAGTGTCGGACTGCATAGAAAAGAAAGAGAAGCGCGATGACACAACGCTGGCAATTTATTGCAAAATATGAAGCAATTATTTAATTTTTTTAAATCTATTGTTTGGAATAAAAAGTTTATGCACTAGTATTTTAGTATGTTGCTTGTAGAATAATCTGACAAAAAAGTATGGTTTTTATTGTAAAAAGAAAGTTTTTAGAGTTATCTTCATGATTTTTTTCTATCGTATCAAATTAGTTGTATTATGTTTTCAACACACTATCTACCTAGTCTATATTTATCCTTAAGAATATCATATATTTTTCTGATTTTGTTCACTGTAGTCGATCATATACTTTTATTGTTTCTAAGACTTGCGTTTTTTATGTTTAGGTTTTGTAAGCCCCTTAATTTGTTGATTTTTATTGTGGTTTAAAAATTTTTTAAACTTCACAAAAGTGATTATTATCGATATCAAAAACAATAAAACACATTTTCTCAACTCATACTTCGAGTAACAACACTACCAGCGGTCTTTGACCCCTAAGAAAAACATCAAATCTTTTTTTTTGTCGTGTTTAGATATAAATACTCATCACATCTGCACAGTTTCTCTAGCTAATTTAATTTAGAATAGAATAGAATAGAATGGCATTAAGTCCGCCTCTGTACATTTATGTGCTTGAAGTATTAAATAAATAAATAAATAAATAAATAGAACTTTTCTTTATTAAAGTGAGTGAGTGAGTTGAGTTTCCGCCTTGGAGTTTGCCAAAGAGCGATGGAACGCAGCATCCTGGGTGTTAAAAGACAGGACAGAATTCGGAACACCACACTGCGTTCCAAAACGGGCATACTGGATGTCGGAAAGAAGGCTGCCAGACTCAAATGGGATTGGGCGGGTCACATCAACCGTATGCACGATGACAGCTGGGCAAAAATCTCCACACAATGGGTGCCTGAAGATGGACGGTGCCGCCGAGGCTGGCCCAGAAAGAGACGGCGAGATGACCTGGACGCGTACCGCGAGGGCTGGTTTGAGGTTGGCGCGGGAAAAGAGTTCCTGGAAGGATTTGGAGGAGGCCTTTGCCCAGCAGTGGGACAGCATAGTAAAAAAAAAAAGTGACCAAGACTCAAACTCAAACATTATTGTTAGTAAAACTTACGACTATGTTAGTAAGCACAGACACTAAACAAAAACACAAGAAATAACGGCTGTCACCGTTGCGACATCCCATGACAGACGGCGCAACATGGCAACAGTGACCCACGTAAACACAGTCAAGGCGACTCGCAACCATGTTTAAGACACTGTTGGAGCCGCCCCACACCCTGCGCACCAGGGAAGCGCACCTTTTACGCATTGTTGCGTAAAAGCAATCTACATGCGCATCTGCGAACATCCCTGACGCACTATAGAAACGGGGCAGCCCCACCAGTGGTATCCTAAACGCATTGTGATATTGAACGCGAAGAGCGCTATACTATCTTCGCTTATATCTAGCCCACAGGCTGCACGTGTAAAAACAGTACAGTAGACTCGAAAGAGCATGATTTTCACAGGAAGTGAGCATCGTGCAAACCTGCGTGCCTATTCGTGCATATTCGCTCTAACCGACAACGCTCTCCGCTCCCGTTCAATGTCATCATCGTCTTTGAGGTTGGGAGTCAATACATGACCAAGATACTTAAACATGTATACTTTCTGCAAAGGTGTACTATAGAGTAATACAGGCGGTACTGCATCAGGACTTTTACCCCCAGCCTTAAAGACCACGACCTCCGACCCAACCCGACCGAAATAGACCCTGTCTATCCAGGTATCTGTTTGAAAGGAAAACGAAACTTCCTCCTCATAATTTAATAACTAACAGTCGTCGTATTATTTTCCTACTTGAGCTTTTAGCTTTATAAATACAAAGTTTGTTTAACGTTCCACGGTTCAGAAGGAGTTTCAACGCTTGAGGCTTTCTATACTTTTTCTGTTCAGCGATTGTACCGCATATTTTCCTTTCAAATTCATACTTTGTTTAAAGTTTTTCATTTTTGTTAGTGCTACAAAATATCTACGCAGCTTATTTTTTTAAACCAGCTACCGAGAAAAATAAAAAATACAAGCGAATTTTGTTGCAAAAGAACTGGGTTGAAGCAGCAGAAAACAAAATATATCATAATAAAAATAAATAGTTTCATTTTATACTGTAAATATATTATTATAGTCTCAAAAAAACAAAATAAAGTGGCTCTTTTAATTTTGAAAATAAAATATTTTTAGGGCTGGTTTTTCCAACGCCAGATAATTTTATCGGAGGAACAATTTTGAATTTTTGCCAATTCTTCCATACAAAAACTGTCAGACGTCAATTTTATTCCACGAATAAAAATTATCTGTCGATTGAAAAATCAGCCCTAAACTATTAACATGAGAATATACGATGCCATCAAACAACTCAGTTCTTCTACCGTAAAAAGTTGTGAGAGCCATATACATCTAGTGTTTTAAATTTGAATCGGCTATAAAAAAATAACTACTGATTATTTATTCAAATTTTTGGTTTTATGGGAAAGGTTGAACTTTGTCATTTAAATTGGGTTGATCAGATGGGGTACTGCCGAGCCAGTCGTGGCGGTCTTAAGAATGATATTGTATTCCATTCTTAAATGACAAAGTTCAACCTTTCCAATAAAACCAGAAATTAAAAAAAAAAAATTAGTTGTTTTTTTTTATAGCCGATTCAAATTTAAAACTAGAAACTAGATGGCCCACCCGTTAATACCAAGTCGGTTAATTTATTCAATCCCAACTTAAGGGACCTTCTGTCTTAAATTATTACGTAATTAGCTAACCTAACAACATCTTATAGTGACCATATCAATATTAAAAATCCTTTATGTTTTAAATAAATGGATTGACTTCGCCATCGCATGAAAACACAATGTATCTCACAAGTAATACATATTATATTAAATTAGATAGTTTAGTGCGATTACCAAGTCAATCTACCTATTTATTTAAAACATAAAAGATTTTTAATATTTATAAAAATAAAAGATTTATAATAATTTTATTATAGGGGGGTCGAAAATGGCCTGAACTGTTTCGAGAAAAGGATAGTGAGGCCGTGCCGCTTTTTGCTCGACTTGGCGGGGCACTGCCGTGCCCCCAGATAACATTATGTAATAGACTTATTCGACTTAAAATTATTTTTGTTATTACTGCGCGGGGGGGGAAGGTAGCCGAAAGACACAACCAGTACGTTCAAGCTCGTTTATTCGACTGGCGCAACAGTCGGACCAACACACACATTAAAGGACATTACCCACATTGTTGCAATATCAGTGTTACCATAACATTCCTCCACCTTTATTTAAAAAACTTCCTATAATCTACAGGGGTTCTTTGGCGTTTAGACCTAGCAGTCGACTCATTCTGGAGTGTCCTAGGCTTATCGCTATCAGTGATCACGGGTGGTGTCTGCGTGAGTGTCCGCGCCTCAGTTGTCCTGGAGTCAGCGTCTTCAGCAGCGTGTGCTGGCCTTACAGCTTCAACCTCTCTCGGTGACTGATTGCCAGCTGCAGACTGCTCGAGACTGATGCCGGTTGTAGCGTCTGATGCCGGCACTATGAATGCAGGAACGATATCTTCCTCTCCCTTATATTTCAGCAACTGATTAGCGTGCCTTTTTACCGTTTGATCACTGTTACTTATTTGTATTATATAAATTGAGTTGCCTATTTTCTTGACTACTGAACCCCGAGACCAATAATGTCTTTGTTGTTTGTATTGTTTCACTAAAACGTTATCACCGATACTGAACGACATTTTTCGATTCCCGCGGTAATGGTTACTCTGCAAACACTGTTTAATTTTAACAACTTTATCGAGTGCTGTGCGGATGATGATGATGGTGAGTGTTTATGTTGTAATATTCGCACTGAGCGCGGCGAACCGATGCAGGAATCTGTCGTAGTGAATAAAATAAAGTTAACTTTTGAAATAGATACGGGTTCGCCAGTTACTGTTATCTCTGAGCAAATGTATAAACAATATTTTTCAAATATCACATTAGAAGCCAGTGATCTCATATTGCATAGTTACAGTGGCGATAGATTAAACGTTATGGGTAAATTAAAACTTTCTTTTGCTTACAACGGTAAGTCAAACTATATTAATGTATATGTCGTGCGAAGTGGGGGGCCACCGTTATTAGGAAGAGATTTTTTCTCCCGTTTTAATATGCAAATCTGTTCAGTAAACAGTTGCAATGATTTCGGACAAACCCTTATTTCAAAATATCTTAAACTGTTTTCCGACCAATTAGGTTGTTTTAAGGGGGTAGACGTCACCTTAACTCTTAAACCTGATGCAAGGCCAATTTATTATAAAGCAAGACCGCTACCGTTTGCGCTTCGTGATCGTGTGGAGAATGAGCTAAACCGATTAGTAAATTTAGGTATTCTTGAGCCAGTTAAGTATTCGGACTACGCAAGTCCAATTGTACCAGTTTTAAAGCGTGACGGGTCTATTCGTCTTTGTGCCGATTATTCGGTAACTATCAACAAACAGTTGCTTGTTGATACATATCCTTTACCTAGATATGAGGAGTTATTTACTAAACTTCATGGTGGTAAATATTTTAGCAAATTGGATCTTTCTCAGGCTTATAATCAGTTATGCCTTAATGAGTCATCACAAATGCTTACGTGTATCAACACACATAAGGGGTTATACAAGTTTACAAGGTTAGTGTTTGGTCTGGCCAGCGCACCGGCAATTTTTCAAAGGACCATGGAGTCTCTTCTTGCAGGGTTAGATGGAACACTCCTATTTCTAGATGATATTTTAGTTACTGCCGGTACGCTCCGCGCTCGCAGACTGTGAGCCCGCTGCGCTCTGCGCCGGCGCCGGCGCCGCTGCTGAGCGGCGCTGCGAAGGTGCCTCTGCCGTCGTTACCTTCATCACGTGTAATTGTGTAGTTCCCGGACGCTGTACTGTCTCCTGGGCCCCGATGCGGGCGCTGCGTACTCCTTCTGCTATTTCTATAGCTTTGCTTAAGGTCAGCTCTGACATGTCTTTGGTGAAAAGCTTGTCCCTGTCCGGTCCGGATTCCATTCCCAACACAAAACGATCGCGAAGCTGCTCATCCAGATGTTGAGCCACGAATCCGCAGTGCATTGCTAGACCGCGAACACGCGCCGCCCACTCAGCTAATCCTTCGCCAGCATGCTGAGTCGCGCTGTGGAATCTGTATCGTTCCGCAAAGGTGGACTTCTTTGGCTTAAAATGCCCATCCAATAGCTCGACCACTATATCATAGCTAATTGTACCGACTTGACGCGGTAAAGCTAAATCTCGAACTAATTTAAACGTGGACTCGGCGAGATTGCTTAGTAATATAGCCCGACGTTTACAACCGGCTTTGTCAGAATCCACCCCAATGTCGTTGGCTAGAAACCATTGTTCCAATCTTTCTTTGTATATGGACCACTCCTGTACTTCATGGTTGAAAGTAGATAAGGTGCCGACCGTTAATTTTGCCATCTTGAATTTTTTCTCGTCGCCACTGTTATTACTGCGCGGGGGGGGAAGGTAGCCGAAAGACACAACCAGTACGTTCAAGCTCGTTTATTCGACTGGCGCAACAGTCGGACCAACACACACATTAAAGGACATTACCCACATTGTTGCAATATCAGTGTTACCATAACAATTTTATATTTGGTTGGATTACACGTCTAAGGGTTTTATTCTCAACTAGTAGTCTAGTAACATTTTTAGTGAGTACCAATAATGGAATGAAATGATTTAATTTTTTGAACGAAACCGTGAACAATTCTGAACCGTACGTAGTAGGTAGGTAATTCGCAAAATCCTTGTAACTATTAAAAAATAGTTTTTTTTACATGTTTAAAATACTGTGGTTCTTACTATACATCTACTAGCAGTACCCCACGGTTTCACCCGCGTAAGTTTAGATTCCGTGAGAATATCGGGATAAAAAGTATCCTATGTGTTAATCCAGGAAATGGTCTATCTATGTGCCAATTTTCATCCAAATCTGTTCAAAGGTTTACGCGTGATTGAGTAACAAACAGCCAAACATTTTCACAAAGTTTCACATTTATAATATTAGTAGGATTATTGATGGTTATACTCGAAACACTTTGGAGTGATTTCAGACAAAATTATTCGAATTTACTCCACTCTTTTTCGAGGTTTTATTTTGACTGGACACTTTTAATATTAAATTCTGAATTATTCGGAGTCCTAAATAAACTGTTTTATTAAAAGTTTGAGTTGTTTTAATTAAGTTTTCCTAGGAATATTTTAGCTACGTGGAACGTAATGAATAACCAAAAGTTAAAATAAGACCTTAATTATTCGGGTTGGATTAAAGATGAATGGCAATTAGTAATTTCATATACTAAGGTATCACATACACACACACACACACACCTACATATACTTGTGCTGAATGTGGGCGAATTACTGTTTGTCACTTTTCTTTAGTGTTTTCACGTCATTTTGATATAAAGTTATAAATCTCGAAACCATTGTTGCTTTCTATCATATTTGTGTCGCGGCAATTAAATTTTAAAAAATAACTCTCGAAATTATATTTGCTGTATACATGAAATAGTCTTATTTCAATCAACTTCAAATTCGAGAGCCATATTATAGTTTTAAATGATTTTTTTTTATTAATAAATTATAATATCTTAATTTCCCCGCATTGTATTTTGATCAACTTACAACGTAAATAAAACAGCGCCGCAATTTGTAAAAAACGTTAAAAAAAAGTTTTTTCTGAGCTAACTTGACGGATCTCCCTTAACTCACCATACCAAGTACATATTTGTTCTTTAATAATTCTTTACATTTTATCGTACTTCTATCATACCCACAGTAAGAAATACGGTGGTTTATTTTTAAACGAGAAATCCACACATTCCCCACACACGATCCAACATAAAAATAAACAGAGTTCTCTCATTAATATGATAATGCGAACCAGCGTTGCCTACATTCCTAGATCCGTGCGAGCATTTTAATTAAATTCTTCATAAAAAATCACCAAAGAGCGAGTTTGACTCGCTTACGAAAGGTGTTCTGTATCACCAAAACTTTTAAACTTTGCATTATTTTTATTTTTCGTTGCTTTTCATGATAGAGGCATAACACATATATTCTGTATTTCAAGATGGCTACCTATTACGGTTACAAAGACTGACAGACAGACAGACGGACGGACAGACGGCGTTGACTTAGAAACTTGGTCCTGTTTTCACCCTTTGGGTACAGAACCCTAAAAACTACAGTGAGAGCGTGTTTCGTGGCAATTCAATTCCAGACGAAACGCTTGTTTCCTCTGAAATCTGAAGCTCAAATGTAAGTTAAATTATATGGTTAATTTTTACTCGTGCGTTTCACGAATTAATCTTTCTGTAAAATTCAATTACATTTTCCGGTACAATTACAGTTTTATGTAAGATTTCATCTTGCTGGACTAATGAAAAACAATCTATGAAACAAATACATATTTTTCGTGTCTGCCTTCGTGTGTGACCTCATTGTTCTTCCAAACGGCGCCACGGATTTTGATGCGGTTCAAACTATCATTTAGAGAATTTATTCCAGAAGGTTTATTTATGTGTGTAACACATTTTTATTAAACTTACATATAATAAATAAATCTCGATGTTTTGATAAGTTGTAAAAACCGAAACATTTTTTGTAAAAATATGTCAAAAACCCACTGATCCGCCCCTCACTGGGCTTTTTATATATTTTTAAGACATGATTGGAACTACTGCAAGTGGTCTCGAAATTCTGGACAAATATAACTACGCGCTACAGTCACCTCGTAGCACGTCGCCGTAGCATTTATACGTAGCGGGTTTCGTAGCAAATTCGTAGCACTGGAAGTGGAGTCTACGTTTTAAGTTGTTTCAAAATGAATTATTTACTTATTCTCTTTTACTTCTGTACTTGATAGGTACAGACCACATGTAAGATTCTTTGTTGATAACAAAGCTGACCAACTAGAAAAGTAATTTTATTTAACAGTTATCCAACAAAACTAAATACTAATACGTAGCCCTTACTACGCCACTTTTTTAAGAACGACTACTACTTTAAGAGCGTTTACGCCGTACGGCATTTCATACAAACTTTCAAGCCCTTGTTTTTCGAAATTTATGAACTGATTTTAATGAAACTCCATACGCTGCAGGATACAAAGGTCTAAAAAGTTACTCAAGAACATTTTTGAAATGTCTTATTTAAAAAAAGATAACTGGAACTCTCTGTTTCTATGGAAAATTTAAAATCGGTCTAACTTGACTGTAACACTATATATTTTTCGAAAATGTTCTTAAGTTACTTTTTAGACCTTTGTATCCTGCTTAAGCGTATGAAGCATTTCATTAAAATCTTATGATGCTTACTATTTATTACAATTCATATCATACCTGTAGAAAATTATTTATAAATTTGGTATCAGCGAAACAATTCGAATTTGCCCTAATACGCGCCGCCGAATTTTCGCAATTTGCATATCATATTCATTTTGTATAGTCATTTGAATAATTGTTTAATACCATCCCATTTGTGGGAATGCATTTATTCGGCTATATTCTGATTTATTAGTGGCAAAAACGTTGAACGGAATTTTTAAGCCCGTTTTATATCGTTTAATCGCTTTGAAACAGCAACGCAACGCCAAAAATGTGCTGAATATTATCTGGTTCAGCAGTTTGAAAAATAAAATAATCAAATTTTAATACGTTCGTTAAGTTTTTTCCATTTACCTACAAAATAAAAAGAATAACTCGCACCATGCTCTCGCTGCATGCCATGAACAAAAGAGTTGCACGGACAGACACGGAAACGCGACTTTCTGAATATGTTATACTATAGCACATACTTAAAATCTCTTATAGAATGTAGGTACAGACGCCAGCACATCAAGCTACTACAATCTGTTTTGATTGATTTTCAACTTTATCGCTAAAGCATTAGGTTCAAGATTGATTGGTAAAATTTGACAGTTTCGGGTACTTGCAAACTGCTTGACTACGGTAAAGTTTAAACGCCAGAGGCGATAGATCTTGCAAATATCTAGTTCTGCGTATTATAGAGCCTTTAAGCTGCACCCAATTTGCGTCTACTATCAATCACAATTTGAATAACTTTGAAGGATATTGCAAATCTATTGATTCATATGTTCGAAATATTTGTCTGCTCAACAACATATAGACGCAATGAACGTTGTGAAACTGTCAAAATAAACGCCATTGCTATTACCCTTCTGCATGGTTTTTAACCGACTTCAAAAAAGGAGGAGGTTCTCAATTCGACGGTATGTTTCCGCATTTTCGTATATTGACACCGACTTCCGAAATTAAAGTTATTTTTCAATTTGTAGTGTTTATTTTGGTAGTCGGTTGTTTTTTTTTTTTGTAAAAAGTTTTTATTTTTCACTTTTTAACCGACTTCAAAAAAAGGAGGAGGTTTCTCAATTCGACCGTATATATTTTTTTTTTTTTTTTTTATGTGTGTTCGCGGATAACTTCGTCGTTTATGAACCGATTTTGATTATTCTTTTTTTGTTGGAAAGGATATATGCCAAGGGTGGTCCCATGATGAGGAAACCAGGATCTGATGATGGCATCCCAGTGAAATCGAGGGGAACTTTCGAAAATCGTAGGAGCGACTAGTGCGTTTGTTAATTTTTTCATTAAGTATTTTAAAGCACTACAATTTGATGAAGGCCTGGAGTCGATCTGATGATGGAGCCGAAAGACAGTCGAGGGGACTCCTCAACGATTTACAGCAGTTACCTTGTGTTTGGGCTTGATTAATTTGTATTAATGTGAACTTTACACCTAGATGGGTTGCGACTATCATTAGGGGTCTGATGATGAAGACGAAGGACAGTTAAGGGAATTCCTCAACAGTTTACAGTAGCTACCTTGTGTATGTTCACCAATTACTCGAAGACGGCTGGACCGATTCCAAAAGTTCTTTTTTTATTTGAAAGGGTATACTCTCGAGGTGGTCCCATTATCATCAAGTTGGAATCTGATGAGAGGATTCCATGGAAATCGAGGGAAACCCTCAAATTTTATAGGCAAAGCTACAGTTATTTGGATATTTTTTAAAGTAACTTGAGCATTTGCTCTCGGAAATCATCACTTGGTAAAGTGGAGCTGATGATGAAGATCACAGATGGCCACTGGAACTACTCACTGAAAAATATTTCACGGGTTGCGATTCGTTTACTTTAATATGGTTGCTAAGCAATTTATGCTCGTCACAATGCGTATTGCGAGTAATTGTTGAGGATCTCCTGGTTCTTACCGGAAGAACTCCTCAACAATTAACGTCCCAGCATCGGGAAAAGCAAAATTTTGTAAAAGGTGATGAACAGTTGGCATTAGGCTATTGTAACTTAGATAAATTACAAACTGACCCATTAAAAAGTGAAAAATAAAAACATTTTTACAAAAAAAAATAACCGACTTCCAAAAAAAACACTACAAATTGAAAAATAACTTTAATTTCGGAAGTCGGTGTCAATAAACGAAAACGCGGAACCGAAGACACCGACTTCCGAAATTAAAGTTATTTTTCAATTTGTAGTGTTTTTTTTGGAAGTCGGTTATTTTTTTTTGTAAAAATGTTTTTTTAGTCGGTCCGTTTGTAATTTATCTAAGTTACAATAGCCTAATGTCAACTGCTCATCACTTGTTACAAAATATTGCTTTTCCCGATGTTGGAAGGCTAATTGTTGAGGAGTTCTCCTGGTTCTTACCAGGAGAACTCCTCAACCACTCACCACACGCATTGTGACGAGCATAAATTGCTTAGCAACCATATTAAAGTAATCGAATCGCAACCCGTGAAATATTTGTCATTGAGCAGTTCCAATAGCCATCTGTGGTCTTCTTCATCAGCTCCACTTTTCTAAATGATGATTTCCGAGAGCAAATGCTCAAGTTATTATAAAAAATACCCAAATCGTTATAGCTTTGCCAATAAAATTTGAGGGTTTCCCTCGATTTCCATGGGATTCTCTCATCAGATTCCAACTTAATGATAATGGGACCACCTCGAGAGTATACCCTTTCAAACAAAAAAAGAATTTTGAAAATCGGTCCACAATTGGCGGAGTAATCGCGTAACAAAAACAAAAAAAAAAAAATCTGCATGGTTTTTAACCGACTTCAAAAAAAGGAGGAGGTTTCTCAATTCGACCGTATATATTTTTTTTTTTTTTTTTTATGTGTGTTCGCGGATAACTTCGTCGTTTATGAACCGATTTTGATTATTCTTTTTTTGTTGGAAAGGATATATGCCAAGGGTGGTCCCATGATGAGGAAACCAGGATCTGATGATGGCATCCCAGTGAAATCGAGGGGAACTTTCGAAAATCGTAGGAGCGACTAGTGCGTTTGTTAATTTTTTCATTAAGTATTTTAAAGCACTACAATTTGATGAAGGCCTGGAGTCGATCTGATGATGGAGCCGAAAGACAGTCGAGGGGACTCCTCAACGATTTACAGCAGTTACCTTGTGTTTGGGCTTGATTAATTTGTATTAATGTGAACTTTACACCTAGATGGGTTGCGACTATCATTAGGGGTCTGATGATGAAGACGAAGGACAGTTAAGGGAATTCCTCAACAGTTTACAGTAGCTACCTTGTGTATGTTCACCAATTACTCGAAGACGGCTGGACCGATTCCAAAAGTTCTTTTTTTATTTGAAAGGGTATACTCTCGAGGTGGTCCCATTATCATCAAGTTGGAATCTGATGAGAGGATTCCATGGAAATCGAGGGAAACCCTCAAATTTTATAGGCAAAGCTACAGTTATTTGGATATTTTTTAAAGTAACTTGAGCATTTGCTCTCGGAAATCATCACTTGGTAAAGTGGAGCTGATGATGAAGATCACAGATGGCCACTGGAACTACTCACTGAAAAATATTTCACGGGTTGCGATTCGTTTACTTTAATATGGTTGCTAAGCAATTTATGCTCGTCACAATGCGTATTGCGAGTAATTGTTGAGGATCTCCTGGTTCTTACCGGAAGAACTCCTCAACAATTAACGTCCCAGCATCGGGAAAAGCAAAATTTTGTAAAAGGTGATGAACAGTTGGCATTAGGCTATTGTAACTTAGATAAATTACAAACTGACCCATTAAAAAGTGAAAAATAAAAACATTTTTACAAAAAAAAATAACCGACTTCCAAAAAAAACACTACAAATCGAAAAATAACTTTAATTTCGGAAGTCGGTGTCAATAAACGAAAACGCGGAACCGAAGACACCGACTTCCGAAATTAAAGTTATTTTTCAATTTGTAGTGTTTTTTTTGGAAGTCGGTTATTTTTTTTTGTAAAAATGTTTTTATAGCATGCAACCTCCGCAAGTTTGTATTAAGTTGATGGCGTAATTACGAGACAAATATTAATTTATATTTAAATTAGAAGAACAATAGAAGTTTGAATGAAGCGCTGACATTACGAATGTCATTATTTAAAAACGTAAGACGTTTCCGTAAAAAAATATTTCTTTTATCTGAAAGATATGTTTTATTGAAGCACCTCTCCCACAGTACCTAATAAAGAACATTGCACTAAAATCAGGAATTATTTTAACAAATCTCAGGTGTTTTTGTTTAAATATTAATTTAAGTTTGGTCGTATAATATAATTATCACACTAATATTATAAAGGCGAAAGTTTGTGAGTGTGTGTGTGTTTATATGTTTGTTACTTCTTCACGCTCAAACAGCCGGATCAATTTTGATAAAATTTTGTATGAAGGTAGCTGACACCCTGGATTAACATATAGGCTTACTTTTTATCCAGATAAATCTACGGGATCGACATTTGAGCGGGTGAAACCGTGGGGCGCAGCTAGTAATTTATAACACAATAAGTAGTTTTACGAGGATGTCGGTTCTTAGAATAATAAAAATTAATGTCACCAGAGCAATTTCCTTGTAATTAGCTAGGAAACTGACAAAACCAGACCAACACTTTAATTGCGTAACACTCCATCGATTTCAATCTGAATCATTTTGAAGGATATTGCTAATTCATTGCTTGATATGTTCAAAAAATGTGTCTGCTCAACAACGAAAATGACGCAATGAATGTTGATGAACTGTCAAAATGAAACCCATTGCTACTGATAGTGTTCTACGCAAATACACCGCTGAGCAATTTGCTTTTAACTGAAATAGTTAGCTAGGAAACTGACAAAACCAGACCAGGTTTAAGAGCGTAAACGAGGCAAAAGGAGTATGTTAGGATCGTAGCAGTAGCGGTTTGTAGTCTTTCTGTCCCCATGGGAGAAATGCGTGAGTTTATGTATAAATCTCCACTTCAAACAAACATTTTCCTATCAAACTCAAATGCCTACATCCGTACATTGAATATTTTATAAAATCATCATATATTTTTAATTAAAATCTCCATGCGGGAACAAAACTATTCCAATCCCAAACCAATTTATATTTAGATGTATGCGATCTTTTAATTAGAGACACGTTCGCAATTTAGCATTTAAAACAACGTAATGCTGAAAGTAATGGGATAACAGAAACGTCGCCATGTATATTTAATGGGCTCCTCTGAATTTACATACGATTCCAGCCGCATATCTCATAGGGCCCAGGCCTTTCGGATTCAACACCTAAGCCCTGAAAGTTACACTAAACTGGTGCGGGAAGTGGAACTTTGTAATTTGATATTTATGTGTTTCGATGTACACGTATGTTTAAGTTTTTTTACTTTACTCCAGCTTTGTAAAATAATACAAGCATACTTGATTTCTTATCGTTGATGTATTTTATTCACAATCCATTTAATGCCTAGCCTCGCCCTCTTTCCGGACATTTTTTTTTTCTAGATTAGTGTTAAAGTAACTATAACTAAGGGGCCCGTAGCTAAATAATAACAGCCGCACAGGTCGATCGATCAGGTTAAACTATGCTTGCCGCGGTTGGACTGTGGATGGGTGACCGAGACATACATACATACATACCGAGACCCCTCTGTGCCTAGGAAAGCACGTTAAGCGCGTTATCTTTGACAGTCGTTACGGGTAGTCAGAAGCCCGAAAGTCTAGCAACCAGTCTTACCAAGGGGTATTGTATTTCCCAGTAACTGGGTTGTGGGGGTTAGATAGGCAGTCGCTCCATGTAAAATACTGGTATACACTGGCAAATACTGGTAAATACTGGCATCCTGATGAGTATTAAAGTAACTAAGGAATTTATATCTAGATAATTTAATATAAAGGATCATATATCTATCTGTGTGGACAATAAAAAATTCAACAGATTTTCCAAGAAACCTCTTATTGTAGAAGTGCTTAATTCGTCGCCCATTTTTCTCTGGCGCAGACACAAGCTATGAATAAAATATATGCTACCTACTTACATTATGTTTCCCCAAGCAACTAACCCAAACTATTGACACATTCAAAACAAACCTAATTTCAGGACCCATTCAAACTAAGAGGATATTCTCTGATCAGTATATAGATCGCAATGGAGGTTGAGTTGTGATAGGTTGTTGAACTAGGATAGTGACTGACCTAGAAACCCAATCAAGTAACATTCATTAGTAATATTCTAAACAGATTGCTGCCTGCTCTCCGCTATAAATAGAACTGTGAGCTTCCTACGGTTGTCGTAGATGGAAAATTAAATGTCAGTTGATAAGGGGGAGGGTTGAAACATTAACACCTATCATATGGTAGGTTTGTACAAACACTTTTACACGTCAATAATTTTTATTTTTAACTAAATGAGGTCGGCTTTTCCTATCTGACTACTCTGAGAAAATTAGCCGAAACAAACTCAGAAGTCACCATTGAGGTATAAAGTACTTACGTACTAGAGCTGACATTGCGAACAAAATATGTTGTACAGCGTGGCGCGCGGGAAGTGGTGGGGAGTGACTCATTACGCATAGATTACCGCGCGCCGTACCAGATGCGACAGTTCTACAACATCAACATTCTACAGCATTTTTTATCTCAGTAGTGCTAATTCATAAAAAAAAACTATATCGGTTATTTTGTTTCATTGCATGTATGAAACAAAATTACTTCAATAATTTTTGACAAGTTATTTACTATACAGGACTAAGATTAAAATAATTATTATTACCTAGCAAAAAGACCGCTCATTGCACAGTAATATAACTATGAATATTTATAAAAATTCTAAAATGGTGTACAATAAAGCGTTTTATTATTGTTATTATTAAAACTACTAACGCATAATTTGAAATATGTAATTTCCTTTGAACAATTATAATAGAGAAAACCTTTAAATCGAAGTAATAATAAATAGTATTATACCTAATATAACAATGTACCTTTTCGCATATAATATACTTCAGTACAAATATGACAGGTACAATAATTACTGTCCCCTCTGCGTACCTACACAGTCTATGAAAATATGGCCGAACGTCGAACGGTGCGACGCGGGGTGGGCGAAAATTGTTGTTGATAAAATACGATTTAACGCACGTTTTACAGAAAATACAATAAACTTACCGGTGAAACATCACTCCTTGACTTTTATTCAATTTTCTAGAGTGGTTTGAACAGTATCTCAATACACACGAAGGCATTTTTAGAATTAACTGTATCCGTGCTACGTGTCACGTCGCGACAAGCGTCCGGCGCAGACTAAAGGACTTCTGGTCCATGGACCACAAAGCGTGCTACAAATTATCGATTCGCAGCGGCCACTCTAGTACGTAAGTACTTATATCTCAATGGAAGTCACAGTCTCTTTTAAATCGGGTATTTTATTATAAATTTTCGGAGAGAACGCATTGGATTCTTTTTTTTTTTCATTAATTCAATCAGTTAATAGTAGGTAGGCCGAACAAACGCTACCTACTTTTTAAATGTTTGATAAAGGTAAAACACTTTCTTCTGAAAAGTACACATGTTGTTATAACATGGGATTCAATGGAAATAGCAAATGGGACTCATCGTTAATACCTAAAAAATGGGATTCAAAAGTGGGATCCAACGAAAATAAGTCCACATAATCTTGGTCAGATAATGTGAAGACCATGTAAATTGGTGTCTGAAATGGTCTTTTGAGGAAAGAACCACACAGATTGAGTGAACCTATCCAGTCAATGCAGACAATTGTCAGAAGTCGTGCAGCTCAAGTCAGATTACTATGTTTATGCTAACCAGTATTCTGTGGTAACTAATGTGTCTAGAAAACCACAAATAGGTACCATACATTACTCATATGGTCAACAATTATTGACCGTCTGGTTCATATTCAGTTATTGTTATTAGTCAAACATGTGAGAACCCCATTTCTATGTATATAACACGAAATATTAATCCGAGTTTCTGGGTTCCATTCCGAGGAAAACCCTTCTTCATTAATCGTTTGTTCGAAAGCTCATTTTACCAGCTTCGCGAAATCCTATTTTTATCGTCATGGTTGTTTATTATGAATATTTTCATAATAAACATTGCGTCAAACTCCAAAATAAGAGCAATAAATCACAGAGCAATAACAAAATTAATCAATGTCGCTTCGATAGAGCATCGAGCAATACCGTGTTATTGCTCCAAGATGAGACAGATATTGGCCTATATTTACACGCTATCATGATATAAATAGACACACTATGGCCAAGAGCGTGCACCAAGATTTTACTTTTTGCGACACGATTTTAGAATCGCGTTGTAAATTATCGCAGAAAGTACAGTGCACGCACTGCGATAAAAAAATCGTTGGTCATTCGGTACAAGTTGCTTGTCTCTATTTACTACTTCGGAGGGAAAGAAGAAAAAAGAAAACCAATCCTCAATACTGGACTCATCTTTTTACAGCGGATAAATTTATTAAGGCTTTCTTTTATCAGAAATACAATGATCTTCGGCTATATCCCAAAAAAATCTATGGCTATTATAGAATGAATATTCTGGATTACTGAGAATGTACCACGTCTAGCCTCGTTTCGTATTGAGACTCAAGTGGACATGTTTATTCTCGAAAAAACGGAATACGAAAGAGGTTTCGGCCGGCCCGAGTGCGCCATTTTTCTGTCGCAGTGCACGCGGGACCATACAATTCCATACGCCGATAATCGCGTCGCGAACAAACGCAGCAAATTGTGACAAATCACAATTTTAAAATCGCTGCGATTTATTACTCGAATGTGCGCGCACTGCCATACGTTGCATTCCTGCGACAAAATTATCGCACTATAAAAAAATCGTGGTGCTGCCAGGCTATGGTGCTATGTTTTGGACACGTTTTCGAAGCTAATTGAATCGGTTATGTATGAATATTGAGCACAAGTGAAACTCGAAACGCTTAGATGACACATGAGTTGGTACGAGTAAACAGATCTATAATTCGTGTGTCATAATCGAGCTCACGTTTGTTGAACTTTATAGGTAGTTCTATTATTTTCCTTTCTATTATTATCGACTCACCCTGTTGTAGTCCAAGTTCTTTCCTGGGACAATCCGCCATGGAAATTTTCTGCCCAAGGGAATAAACTGAGATTACCTGCCTTTGTTCGAATTCTATCAGGTTTCGGTTTACAGACTAGGTCTAGCTTTTAAAACGTGATACTGCAGTTTTTCCAGCAATCAAGGATCCGTGGTATTGTTAGTGTGCATACAGACGAGTAGCATGCGTCAACAGCAGAGGCAACTGAAGCTGTCGATACTCGTCGACAACGAGCCGCTCGTGTATTTGAGTATGGTGCTCAAATACACGAGCGGCATGCCTCTGTTGTTGACGCGTATTGCTCGTGTGTATGAGGATTTAGCGACTCCAGCCAAGGCAATCCAGTGTGTTTGTGCGTGCCACCTCCTCGGTAAGGTCCTGTGCCTGTATTAGAATGTGCTGGATCTTGACAACCGTCTGCAGAACTTTAAATGCCATCTAGTCTCAGGACTTGGGCTAACCTTAGCCGAAGTTATAAATTTTATACCTACTTCAAAGAAATACACGTAACTTATTTAAGTTAATCAGTTTCTTTTATCGTGTCCTGCGTGTCCTGTCGTTTGAACTGATGGACGATCGTAATGGCGCCAGACACGTAGCCGAATTCTGGGCCGAGTCCATTTAGATTGCCATCGACACGCTAAGAAGACGAAGATTCTTTTTTTACCTCATATCTGTCTGTATTAAATCTACATCATTTTACCTTTCCATTGTCTTGAATTGTCCCTCGGGGTATAATCTAAACAAGGCGGTCGCAACTTTGGATACGTAACATTACGATATGGATAAAGATAAAAGATACTCTTATATTCTAGGGTTCTTTGTAGTACATGATTTTATCAGGAATATAGTAAAAGGTTTTATGGTCAGCGTTTCCCTTGTTAGGCCAATTTTGGAGAGGCGTATTAACGTCTAGTTTTCTAGAGTATTATTGCCAAAGGCAGGCTTTAGATCTTAGAAACTGTCCTAAACAATGGCCTTGAATTATAAGTTGGTATTTATATAAAGAAACGTCTGTTTAGGAGGGGCCTACCTATTTACGATTATCCAGTATTCTGGAAAAACTAATTTGTATATAAAGACTAATATGCTGAACAAATATTAACCGTCTGTTTCATACCTATCCATTTATTGATATTGTACAAATATGACATATAATAATATGTGACATCCCCATTTCTATGTAGGCATACATTTGGTAATGAAACGTTTTGGTAATGATACGACTGGAAATTTAGAGGATAGGTAGGTTCCTCTAAATTTCCAGTCGTTTCATTACCAAAACATTTCATTACGAAACATTTGGAACGTGAGATCCAATGTTGATTCCTAAAGGGCCTTCAATCTATTAGGTATATCACAAGATGAATCAAATAGAAAAAAAAAACTAGTATTCAATACAAAGACACGAAACAACCTAAAGAAGAACCACCAGTTAAATATTTACAAAAAAAAAAACGATATGAAAATGTAAACGAAATTGTTTAAGAAAAATGGTACCCTAATTACAGCATCAATGGAATCTGTCTTATTTGACGTTTTCCTCTCATATCTCGATAAACATCTGATCATAATGATTGAGCTGCTCTATCTTCATCTTTTGAAGGACGAAGAAAGAAAATGTATATTATGTATACAAAACATTACCGAGGGCTGATTTTTCCAACGCCAGATAATTTTATCCGAGGGGTAATTTTGAATTTTTGACAGTTCTTCCATACAAAATCTGTCAGACGTCAATTTGATTCCACGAATAAAAATTATATGTCGATTGAAAAATCAGCCCTTAGTCGAATAAAGTATGGTTCATCAGTAGGTACTTACGAGTAATTCCCAACAGTTGTTGGGAACTTCATATACCACGCTATTTGCTGTTTCATGAAAATCCATTTCAAGTAGGTATTGGTTTTAAGTTTTTTCGATCGTTCTTGAGATTTTGGCAGAGGCCTACTGGTATTTATGGTAATACGACGGTTTAATGCCATCGTGATTCTAGTGTAAGAGAGAGACGGAGCTATACGGGTTCCGTAGAGAGACTCAGTCTGTCTGTCACAGCTGGATGTCTCAAGAACTACTAATGCTATCAACTTGAAATTTGGAATTGTTTTAGACGACGTTTCCCCAACTATTTTGCAAATAAGAAAGAAATAAAAATATATGAATAATTTTTTGCAACAGGGACTGAAAGGGGGTCTGAAAAATTCGAAGTGGGGCTACTAGGGAATATGAAAGAGCGCAGTTGGCACATTCTCAAACATTTTTTCTTTTTTTTAGCCGCATTGTTTTCGACTTTTGATGAAAATGTAAAAAAATCCGTTCCCCCCCTTTTATCTCCGAAGTTTGCAAAGAGAAAAATATGAAATTTTTCCATGTGATAGGTAAATCCGCAAACTTCGGAGATAAAAGGGGGGACCCTTTTATCTCCGAAGTTTGCAAAGAGAAAAATCTGAAATTTTTCCATGTGATAGGTAAATCCGCAAACTTCGGAGATAAAAGGGTCGCCCCTTTTATCTCCGAAGTTTGCAAAGAGAAAAATCTGAAATTTTTCTATGTGATAGGTGTTTAAATTCTCTGATGAATATAGGCCTCGCCGACGAAAATTTAAAAAACATATGATATGAAAGAAAGGAAGAAAGAATATACGTTTATTTGCGGCAAACATGACGCACAAAAATAAAGACACAAATAAAAAAATAAAACAAAATAACAATTTGTGAGAAAGTATGCGTCACATCTACGCAAAACGGCCATCGCTCAGCATAAGACCCTATACGAGACAGAGCCCCAGCGCTGGCTTTCAGCGACAGCCGGCGTTGACGTGATGACGTCAGCCAGTGCAGCATGCGAATAGACGGAACGGAACCCTCGGTGCGCGAGTCCGACTCGCTCTTGCCCAGTTTTTTTTTCCACTGGAATCAGGATGACATTAATACTTCGTAATACGACGCCTGGGGTCTCATTACCAGTAGATACCGTAATTTTTATTATGTTCTCACTTACGCAATGACATTTTGACCTTTCAAAATGAAAAAATACGACGGTTTACCTTGTTATTGGCGCATTGCACAATAACATGTTTTCTGTTTTTCTCAGTAACTTATACAATCCCAATCATTTGAAGCTTCTATGTTTGTCATCCATCCCACTCATATTAAATCTCGCAATGTGATGTAACATAACGTTACGTAATGTGTGTTTTTTAATGGCATGAATTTAATCGAACCTAAAATAATTCCCGTTTTGCGCTCCGATAAGTGTTATTCAAATAATAAATAAAAAGGTCCGGTATAGGTCCCAAAAATACTAAATAGCCAAGCAACTGCGACTGACTTGGATGTAGCGCTTGCCAGCGATTGCCACGGCACCACTTACTTCGCTCGCTCGTCTCGCGCGCGTTTGGTCACAGTTTTAACCTAACCTAACCCATTTGGTTAGGATGCTCTAGCTTAGTTACTGCGACCAAACCAGCTCGCACATGGTTGGTCACAATTCTGACCTACTAACCTAATACCCCAGCTTAGTTACTGCAACCAATTGTCAGAAAAGGCCAGGAAGTTACAAAGAGGCTCATTTATTTTAAAAAGTGTGCATCATTAGAAGCCCAAAAAGTTTTAGAAGTTTAATTAATTTAAGAAAGCTTCCACGATTAGAGGGTAATTTCATTTTGAAAGGACCAGTTAAATATTTTCCTTTTGTAATGTAGCGAGATGTGCTGACCCTAAGTCCCTAAGTAACATGAGAAAAGGGCATTGACATGATGGTGATGCTTGTGATGTCATCATCATCATCGTCAGCCTACAGCAGTCCACTGTTGGACATAGGAGTCTCCAATTGCACACCATTTAGCTCGATTCTCGGCAACTCTCATCCAGCTGCTACCAGCCACTCTGCGAAGATCGTCGCTCCACCTAGTAGGAGGGCGTCCTACCTTATGTTTGCCGAATCGCGGTCTCCACTTAAAAACACGTCTATCCCAACGGTCATCGGTTCTACGGCTAATGTGGCCGCCCCATTGCCACTTCAGCTTGCTTATTCTGTGAGCTATGTCGATAACTTTGGTTCTCTGCCGGATCACCTAATTCCGGATTCTATCCTTCAGAGAGACTCCTAGCATAGCTCGTTCCATAGCTCGCTGCGCGACCTTGAATGTGTGAACCAGCCGTAGCGTGAGTGTCCATGTGTCAGCTCCGAAAGTCATTACAGACTTGCGATGTAAAATCAAGTAACTGAGGTACCTCTATAAGCTTCATCAAAACATCTCATACGCTACTCGGCTACTAATTTCAGTATTAATATAAAATCATAGTGGCGTCGTAATTGAAATGCTAAGTAGCAGCGATCTAATTACAGTTGTATTAACTTCAGACGGAGTTGAGACTTTAATTAAACCAGAGAGTCGTTTACGGCGACTCTGCACACGTTACATGGTTTAAAGTGGAAGAGTGGAGCGTGTGTGTTGAGAGCGAAATACTTGGTGATGAAGATATTACATTTTAGGTTGATAGACCTTTGCAAGTGCTGTTAACATAAAAATAACTTAACTGAATTTCAACGAAACTGAATATAATATTATAATGAAACTATCTAGTTGTTTTTCAAATTCAGATTTGAAAAGTTAGTAGGTAAAAACCAAGACGAATAAGACAAACTTATATAATACGGCTAACCACATCATCTGGTATCATCGTTTATTTTTCTACTAAAGCTACTAAAACTACATACTCCCTTAACAATAATCGTATTATATCAGATGAATAGTTACACACCGACTTCTCTTTTTCAGTCGTCAGTAATTTGACTTTCGAAAGAAGAAGGCAAAGCGTTGTGTAACTATACAGACGCTATACAACGTTTATTAATAAGGGGGATAGTGTCCGCGATTGATGTCACTGAAACGTTATTTATGAAAATAAATTGGTGTGTTTTCCCAGAGAGTGTGTATTTTCATTATTTTCGTGACAGCCGTCACACGACCGTTGTGTGGCGGCCTCCGCTCTTCTAGGAAACCGTAGCGTAACCGTTATAATAATAATAAGACATTTATTTCAGACGTAGTGAAAATGGTGAAGTGTAGTTTCGTTATGAAATTACGAAATTCCATGAGATGAAGTTTGATGATCTAGCTAAAGTCATAATAAATAAATTCGGAGCGTGCCATCTGGTGGCGCTGACAGAGTCTAGCCTGAGTTCGTGGGAATCGAAGAGAGCGAGCGGCGACGTGGAGCGGCTCTCTTGGACATGGGACATCGTACGGACAACATGTGCTCAGAAACTGTTTCGCGTTCCGTAACGTTGACTTTTGTACCTACAGTGTGTGATTCGCTAGTGTGATTAAACTGTTCGTAAAATTATAATCTGATATGAACTGTAAACCGTTTTTCTATTGCGCAATAACCAACACTACCCATAGTACGCCCACAGCAGTTAAAATATGGCTGATAATAACGAGACACACATACCTTTTCAGTCATATATTAAAAATATTAATCGCACTAATCTATCAAGCACTTCGTCTATATTAGCCTTTTCCCAACTATGTTGGTCGGCTTTAACTTGTATCAAAACAAAATCAGCCGACTGTCTGATCCTTTCAATCGTATCAGCAACATCGTCCGCACAAAGAAACTCTTCGCATTGTATCGACTAACATCTTGGACCGACCTCTTAGCAGAATGTGAGTAATCATTCATGATTCGTGAAGTTTTCTTTTGCTTAATAAGTGTTTAAACATTTAAGGAAAGACAATAAACATGAAATCGATATTAATTCAAATTAATTTTTCTATGTTTGTTTGGTATTGTGCGTCGAATCGTTGAGGTCCTTAACTTTTGAGTTGGGCTGCAAGATTACTGACAAATGCGTGGACAGACTGGACAGATCCACTCAATCTGTGTGGTTCTTTCCTTCCACCATTTCAAACACCAATCTTCATGGTGTTCACACATCTGACCAACATGATGTTTGGACTTTAAAAGAGACTGTGACCTATGAGATTGTTTCGGCCTTTCTTCTTCAAGTAGGCAAATAGGAAATTATCTTCGGCCTTATCTTGTTTTTAAAATATGATTGACGTGTAAAATGGTTTGAACAAACCTATTTACTGAAGTAAAATAATGTATCATTTAATTATTCTATGATTTAGATTTAACATAACAAGCCATTAAGCGCTACCTACCACGTCCTAGGCGAAACCTGCAGCTATTAGTTTGAATGCCCCATTAGGTTGAATTACAGTCAACTACCAAGCATAGTAGCGTTTTGTCTGTCTTGAAAAAGCCAGAAGGGGAATTCCCGTATTTTTTTAAATTTCATCATCATTCTCTTGTCCTTACCACAATTTATTTGGGGTCGGCTCAACATGTCTTTTTCTTCCAAATATCTCTAATCGTCATCTTGGTAGTCACCCCTTTTCTAGACATATCATCTTTCACACAGTTAATTTATCGTTTCTTTGGACTAACTTCAATAGAAATTGTCCTTCTTTTTCTTGAATTTATGACATTTTTTGTCTCTGAGATATGCTTGCGATTAGATTTTGAACTTGTTTAGTTACGGAAATTGGCCTCAAATCTTCGGCTCTACTCACGGCCAAGTTTACTTGTGTTTCGTCTGCCTAGTGTTTATAAAGGTCTTGATCAGCCCGCGGCTCCGTAGACGCTGCCAACGTGTAAAGTACGCTTAATCTAAAGCCGTATGTTTTGGCTTCACCGCCTGAAGATAGGCGGCTACTTACACTGGCTGGAAGCCAAGGTATTATTTTAAATAGGAATCTCAAAAGTATCACATTCGACAATGCCTGTTGATAGCACGGATCCATATTACTTTAGTTGGTTTTGGTATAATAGTGTTTTATTTTACTCCTGGGCAAAATTCTACCAATGTGTTTTTTAATTTTAATTCGCGTTGTTTTGCACTGATGGCTTCCATGCCATCATTCGCAAGAGGACGGTATCCTTGATCTGCAGAATGCGTGGCAGCCGCAACGTAATCTTGAAGACTGTGGCTGACAGGGAGGGTATCATCTCCGCTGTGGTAATTTTGATTCTTATTTTTAATTTTCATTTTTAATTTTCATTTTAATCTTCATTTTAATTTTTATTGTCATTTATGGAATATTGTTATTTATAATGTACCTACCCCTATGTGGATCCTTGATATCTGAATTAAAAATATTTTATTTATTTATTATTTAATTTACTCTGGTTTATTTTTTTAAAGCGAACTTATCTTCATGTCACCGTATCCTTTCAATCATTAGATTAACCTGAAGAAGATTTTGAGTTGATTTTTATTCGGAGTAAGCGACCCGCCCTAGGTGCAGTACTTACTGATGTAATAGCGCCATGTCGGAACATTGAGATTTCTGACTTCTGTCTAAGTTGAACACTAATTAATTTTACACACTTACCTACCTACATAAACCTTCCGAAATAAACTCTCTAAATCTAAATGATGGTGAGAACTGCATCAAAATCCATTGTCTAGTTTAAAAGAACTAAAGAGTCCCACAGACACACGGAAAGCAACTTTCTATGTTATACTACAGTATTGCACATGCTTAAAATCTCTTAGAATGTAGGTACAGACGCCCGCACAAGCTACTACAATCTGTCAAATTTCTTTAATAGATTTTCAACTTTATTGCTAAAGCATAAGGTACAAAGTTGCTTGGGAAAATTTGACAGTTTTGGGTAGTTTGGTATGCTAGCGTCGCACATATTTATTGAAAAAGTGGAAGCATATTTGTCTACGTCTTGAAGTGACATACATAACCAGCCAAGTATGAGACAAAACTATCATAAAGTTGTAATAACCAACAGCCGTTGTAACACAATTTGTTCTGAAACTGCGATGTATCAAAACATAAACAATTTGAACTAACGGAATGGAACAGTGCCAACATATTAATGAACCGTTTAATGTAGCAAATTGATCACGTAACTTATTATTATTGAATTGGGCATGTACTGCATGTTTTTGGATTAATTCATGTAATTAATAACGGGTGGCTGGCTACGGGTTGAAAAGTGATGATCTTTAAGTCTGGTAACTTGAAGGAATTATTTTGAAGTGAAAGCTTCTTTTGGCGCGTTCGGCATTTTTTGAGATGGGAAAAAACCATTCAACTCGCAACACTGTTACCGTAACCGACACCGCGCGTGATTTGTTTATAAGACAATTAAAAAAATACACATGTAATTGTTCAAGTTTTCCCTTTTACAATTATAAGGACTGGGACACATTACCATTTATATAATTAAACTAGCTTCCGCCCGCGGCTTTGCCCGCGAGGTATGTCGATAAAAACTATCCATGTCCTTCCCCGGGATGTAATCTATCTCTCTGCCAAATTTTATCGAAATCCGTTCACTGGTTTAGGCGTGGAAACGTAACATACAGACAGTCAGACTTACTTTCGATTTTATTATATTAGTATGGATAACACGAAAACAACTGGGCAAAAGTCTTCAGGCAGAAGATGGACGGCGCCGCCCCGCCGAGGTCGGCCCAGAACTGAACGCGTATCGCAACGGATGGTACGAGTTGACGCGGAAAAAGAGCTCCAGCCGGTCGATTCTGTAAAAATCTCACCGTGAAACTTAGGTGAAGTGAGTTTGTTTTTGCTAGGAATTGACACTATTGATAGCTCACTTCACCTAAGTTTTCACGGTGAGATTTTTACAGAATAGCACCGCTAGAAGGAGTTTGCCTTAGTCCAGCAGATATAGGTAGACTAAAAAAAATAGCTCCAGCCGGTCGATTCTGTAAAAATCTCACCGTGAAACTTAGGTGAAGTGAGTTTGTTTTTGCTAGGAATTGACACTATTGACAGCTCACTTCACCTAAGTTTTCACGGTGAGATTTTTACAGAACAGCACCGCTAGAAGGAGTTTGCCTTAGTCCAGCAGATATATACTAAAAAAAAAAATTATATTAGGTATAATTACTAGCTTTTGCTTGCGACTTCGTTTGCGTGTATTTTGTAGTTCATCATTTTTTAATACAAATAACCTGCATGAAAAGTAGCCCCTATGGCCCAGCCAATTACTTTCGCATTCCTAATACCTATCATACAGTCTTTTTTTTGTTAATTTTGTTTTTTTTTTGTGTATACATTTTTTTTTTACCTAGTCTACTTAAGTATGTTTTTGTGTCACTTTTTAATTTGTAATTCGCGCCACGTATTTCGGCCACGGCGGCCAATCTCAAAGGAGACTAGCCTTCGGCGCAGAAGAGGTTATAGTGCACAAGTGTGCGCGTAGACAGAGGTGCACTCCCTCTTCCCTCACTCTCATAGTCCGTTGGGACGGCAATCTGCCACGACCGGAGAGAGATCAGACGCAGAACCACACACACACACACACCCCCACACACACACATACACACACACACCACACACACACACACACACACACACACACTACACACACACTACACACACACCACACACACACACACTTTCCGAGCCACGGGGATATCACATCGCCAACCTCAAAACTCCGGGCTATTACTAAGAAATTCCTAATGGAAATACTTAATAACACTTTGCCCGACCCGGGAATCGAACCCAAGACCCCGCGCTCAGCACTCGCGCTTGCGACTACGAGACCAACGGGGCAGTCCTGTCATATAGTGCGTTAGTGAACAGCACAAGCGCCAATAGTGGAGTCGAAAACAAAGAGGGAAGCCATTTTGCATTCCCTTTTCTTTCGTCACGTCGCCGTCGACTCGGGCTACACAACAATAGCTCATGTGTCCTGAAAACCAGCTTAGTCAGTCAGCAATGTTTCTTTAGGGCGCACTAGACATGCCCATAACTAAGTAACCTTACTCGTAGAGGCTTATAGAAGTATGCCCGTTTTAATGAACAGTAAGACGTGACATCTAAATTAATGACAAAACAAAAACGCGTTGTTCGATTTTCAACCCTTGGCTCAAAGCCGAAAGTTCTATTCAACAGCGCGTTTCTACTTAGGTACTCATTTAGATGTCTTCTGCCTGTTTCAATTAACAGAAAGCGACATCTAAATGAATGCCGAAACAAAAGCACGCCGTTAAAATTTCAGCGCTCGGCTCAATGCCGAAAGTTGAATCCAACAGCGCGTTTTTGTTTACATTCATAGGCATTCATCTAGTTATTTTCTAATAAATATTGCTTACCCTAATGGAAGCAATAGATTCTTACTTTGTATTATGTCGGGATCAAAAATTCTGCTGTCTTACTAATTCTTTTTTTCGCTTTACCACGATGTACGAGTCTATTCACACTAAAAGTGATCGGAATAGGTAGAGCTATTTATGTTCATTGACTGCGAACAGTGATAGTAATATAGATATTCCGCGGGATTTCGACTGTATCAGTCGAAATACGGGATTTTATTGAAATAAGTGAAAAGTTTTGTTTAAATAAGTGAATTATTGTTGAAGCATATTGATTATTTTAATTAAGATTTTATTGTAAATACAAATTGTTCTATTTGATAATGTTTTGATTTTCTGAGGAACAAATAATTTGTATGGTAATATGTTTTTGTACAACTTCAGAATAAAAATGTTTAAATGATTGTGGATTCTTGAATAAGAAATTGTTACGTAAAAAAAAATGTGTTTTAATGAATCAAGTTTATCTATTTATTTTACTATCCTTAATCCCGTCCTTCTTATATTAACCGTCAGAAAGGAAGTGTAATCTTTCTTTAGCCCCGAAGGCGAGAATAGTTTTTTTATGATTTTACTACTTAAAAACCAAATCCCGGGACTCGGGGAATATCCATATTATTCTAACCTATGGCGAGTACATAAAACAGCTCTACCTATTCCGATCTATGCTAATATTGTAAAGGCGAAAATTTGTGAGTGAGAGAGTGAGTGTGTTTGTGTTTATATGTTTCTTACTTCTTCACGCTCAAACGGCTGGACCATTTTGATAAAATTTTGTATGGAGGTAGTTGACTTCCTGGATTAACATATAGGCTACTTTTTATCCCACGGGATCGACATTTACGCAGGTGAAACCGCGGAGCGCAGCTAGTCTTTAGCATAAATACTTTACCCCTAGGCAAAATTTAAAAGCGATTTTCTCGTGAAATAACCATTGTAACTTTGAGATGAGACCTATTTCATTACTATGGTTTTAAAATACTTTACTCAGCTTAAGTAGTCTGTAGTAATGTTCCCACTGCTGGGACTCGGGTCTCCTAACTTCGAGAGAGAGCGGTCTGTAATCGTATAAATTTGTAACACCATATTTCTATCAATACTTGAGAAAAAATCTTTTTAGATCTTGCGTACATTTACGGCGTTCCATGTTCGTGACTGCATAGGACACTGATGTTCCAAAATTGTAGGTCTACCTTTGTTGAATCTCGGGTATTGTTTCGGTAAACTCTTGACCTTAACATTTCTGTTAATTCAAACAGCAATTCAATTAACAACCACTCCGTTTAGACTTGTGATTATTTTGGGCGGCGTCTATAAATCAGAACCACTGAGCACTGACGCTAAACTTGGGTATTTCAAATACAGCAGTGATATATTGATATTTGGTTACAATGGGTTTGGTATTTAATTATTGCGTTGTATCTTAAAGATCACATTTTTTTAATGTAACAATTCATAATAATTCATTATTAAGAGAGTTTACGCCGTAGCGCATTTCATACAAACTTTCAAGTCCTTGTTTTTCGAAATTAATGAACCGATTTTAATGAAACTTCATACGCATAAGCAGGATACAAATGTCTAAATAGTTCGTAGAAAACATTTTCGAAATGTCTTATTTAAATAAAGATAACTGGAAATCTCTCTTTCTATGGAAAGTTTAAAATCGGTCTAATTTGGCTGTAACACTATTTTTCGAAAATGTCCTCTACTAACTTTTTAGACCTTTGTATCCTGCTTATGCGTATAAAGTTCCATTAAAATCGGTTCATTCATTTAGAAAAACAAGGGCTTGAAATTTTGTATGAAATGCCGTACGACGTAAACGCTCTTAATAATGTTTATAAATGCGAAAGTAACTCTGTCTGTCGATATGTGCCTTTTCACACATCAACGGCTGACCGGATTTCGATGCAATTTAACACACGAGTTGACTTTAACTTGGGTATGGACATAGAATACTTTTTATCCCGCTAGTACGTCCCTGTGCTGTGCTTGGAGTTTAAAACAAAAACTAAAATAAAAACACTAGTAAGTATCTATCTAAATGTTACCGTAAGTGTTTCAAGACAACCCATTTTTTATGAATTATTGTGGTTTAAGTGCAAAGGACCCTTGGACCTTTTTCTAATGGCAAAGTAATGTATAAAATAAACCCTCTTTTATTTCTTGACAAAATACTATTCCACTATTTAAGTACTAAATCAAAACCGGAATCAGGGCAATCAACGAATAAATATTTATAAGGCTGACAACAGATGTATTAGGAACCCTAAGGGATTTCGCAGACACGTACACTAACTTTGGTTCGAAAACGACCCAAAAAAGACGTGACGGAAAACGACAATTCAGCGGTCTCAACCCTACGGGGTGACAATTCAAAAATGCTTCCTCCTTCTTTTACAAGAAGGTTTTACTTTATGAAAAGAAATAACCTTGTTATCGGTGGCGCTAGGAGTGGCTGGAAACATCTTCAGATGCCAGAAAAAAGTTTTGTTATTTTGACAGCTTTTAAATTGGCGGGATTCTTCTTTTTTAAATTTTGTCATCGTATTGTTTACAAACTATGTTTTAACTCAAAACCAGCATTAATTGTTCATCAGTTTCAGCTCCAAATTATTGGATCGAAATAAAGACAAGACAAAATTTATTTTTCCAAACATTTATCACAATTTTATTTTCCTGATGTCACAACATGATTAATGAGCAGGATTATAACGCTTTTAAAAACTGCTGAAAACTATTTGTAGGCTGTCACAGCCACTAGGTTCAAAAACAAAGAAAAATTCTGGAACTAATTACTGTCTGTGTGTATGTCTGTCTGTGTGGTGCCGGACTTAAAGAATTGCACCACCCCTTACTTCCCGTGGGTGTCGTAAAAGGCGACTAAGGGTCTTACCGGAGAATGGGCACCAGCATTCTCTATTTCTTCCACCATCATACCATACTGCGATCGCCAACCCGCCTGTCAAGCGTGGCGATTATGGCAAACCCCCCCCCCAAAATTGGGGGAGGCCTATGTCCAGCAGTGGACGTCTATCGGCTGAAACGACGAATTACTGTCTAGACATAACTAATGGCTGCCTATAAAACACAGAAACCTAATAAGCTTCGATCTTACCCTTCCAATATTCTTAAAGAAAATACTCCTGAAAGTACTAAACCCAAAAACATATGAACGTTACTTTTATATTCTAACTAATAAACGCTTATGTAACTGCCACTAACATTGGCCTAGAAATTATCAGGGTTATAACAAAGGTCCGTATAACTGAAATCATTAAGTAGCTTGGGATTGGGGGCTAAAACATGATTGTACGCACGGCTACACATCAAACCAATGTAAACTGGCTTCCGTTTGTACGAAAATCTTATATAATGCGAGGTCGGCTAAAACTGGAAATGTATAGCTTGATTTGTAAGCGTGTGAACCTATTTTTGTTGGAAGAAGTAGTAGTAAAGAATGATCAGGGGGCCTAAAAAGGCCACTTTGGCAGAATCATAAAAGGATAACATTATGAATCATAATATGGCGAAGACAGTTTTTGTTTTTCATTTTTTCGCTGCACTGCGTAAGTAGGTATAATCAAAGATTTTGGGATTGGATTGATTGGTATTATATTGAATTTTTTGGTAGTAAAATAGGTACTTTTCTGTTAGGCGTTTAAACACCAGCCTTTATAATACTAGGTGCACCCCGCGCTAGCACTTTAGCACAAACAAAAAAAAATACTGAAAAATCCTTCACCAATGGGATTTAATAAGATTAACTTAACAGTCAACTGTCCATTATGATTCATAACGTTATCCTTATATGATACTGCCAAAGTGTAAATTGTACCCAATTAGAAATAACAAAACATTGAATAAAAGTCTAACTTAAAATATCAATTAAATGTAAACAAGGCTTTCTAATAAACGTCTGCTTAACTAGCTAGGGATTCTCTAGCTTATTACAAAAGCCTATTTAAAGTGAAGTCATTAAGTAGCCTGGGACTTTGACTCCCAGAGGTCGAAGCTTCGTTGTACAGTCACAACCAACAATATATTCTATACACTTAGCAAAATTATAAAGCGATATCCTCCTAAACTCTTAGTTGTTTTTAGTTTAGAATAGAATATAATTTGTTGTTACTAGGTACAGGTATTTAAAAAACTCTTCCGAACAAAAAAACAAATTTACAAATCCATCTATATATGACGGAGTTACCCGAACATACGAGTACATAAAAAAAAATATATATTTAAACATCCGAATTGAGAACCTCCTCCTTTTTAGAAATCTGTTAAAAATAAAACTGATCAAAATGAATAAAGTGTCTCTGCATCATACCCCTTAGTTTTATGGTGTTACTGACATAGTATTTTTGAACCCTGACAATATTATTATGAAATAGGCATAAGCACAGACTAGGGAAGCATGTCGCAATGTGTATAATATGTCGCAATTACGGAATTACCCCGCTGCGTGGAGCAGGCGGTAATTGCGTAACACACGTTAGTGTGTTACGCAATTACCCGAACCCCCCTTTGACAGCTCAAAAACACGCTCGCTCGCTCGCTCGCTTTTGCTCTCATTTTGACAGTTCAAAAACATTCATTGCGTGTTCTACGTTGCAGAGCAGACAAACTTTTCGAACATATGAAGCAATGGATTAGCAATATCCTTCAAAATAATTCAGAATGTGATTGAAAGTGTGTTATGCAATTAGGGTGCTGGGTCACCAATGATGATGAGGGCTTATCTCAAAATTGCCATCGATTTGGGAGATAATCACAGCAAAAGAGTGGAACTCTTTACCTGGGTCTGTGTTTCCGAGCGCATACAACCCGAATCTCTTCAAACTAAGAGTGAACAGGCTTCTTCTGGGTAAGCTCACTCCATCGTCGACTTTGTCTCTGTCACCTCTGACCTAGACTAGAGTCAAGAGCAAACCCATTTCAAATTTAAAAAAAAATAATCGCTTTTGAAATCTGCTATAGGCGTATACATAGGTATTGTTGCTCCTGTCTGTACAACTGCAGCTAGATTCCACCACTCTGTTAATTAATATTGGAGCCCGTGGTCGGAAATTGCATGATTATAATTATTTTAATACGGTTTTGTTAATTTGTTAACATGTTAGTGAGATACTTTTGTGGCCGTAATGTTTGAAATTTCGTTTAGTTGTTTAGTATTTTGGTAATTGGAAGTATAACAATAATGCGATGGTCATTGAAACCAATTACGTGCTACAATTAGTAGATAAGTCCATTCGGGGATGTAGAAATTTGTGTAACACAGGATCTTCTTGTGAGAATTCAGTTTGATAAATAATAAATGATTTAGTTTGTAAGTAGGTTTGCACAAACACTTTTACACGTCAATAAATTTAGCAATAAGTGTGAATTTCCTTACAAATTTAGAGCCGATTCGTTTAAGTTTCATTTAGTTTGAATATTTTAGACCTAATGACAATTGCACGACTCATAATGCAAAGCATTAGAGAGTGCTTTACGATAGATTTTTTTTTTGCCTTCTTTCTGCAACTGTTTCTATTGTTATACTCCTGCTAGTACACAGAACCTACTTAATTTATACCATTGTATAGATAATTTAATGGTGATTAATACTGTACTTTTCAAAAATTTATTTAATGCAGTATAAACGAAAAAAACATCACATCAAAATTCCTAAAAAAAACAATCCCGTCAATCAACCTGAAAACATTGTAGCTTGTGAAAAAATCAATAAATTGAGAATTTTTTTTTTAATAGATTCGGTTCACCCGTAAGAGGAACCCTATTGAAAATGGCTCTTTTATTCAAATTAGTTTTTTTTTATACGATCAAATGGGTATTATGACTCGTGCACTTTAGGCTTTTTTAATAAATAATTTTATAATAATTAATTATTATTGAAAAAGCCTTAAAAATAAACTTAGTTTTTTTATAATAATTGTTAGCGCTTGCATAATAATAAGATCTTCGTTGATCTTAATACTGGCTACGTACTTATCACACATTCTTGATAAAATTCATACAAAAAAAACACAAAATGCTCTAACTCAGTATTTTGAACTTAAGTAGCTTTATCCAGAGCTTGCAAGTACCATTAAGGCCCTAAAAAACTAACGTCATAATGAATAGTATCGTAATTTTAACGAAATTGCCCTCTTTATCTAGATAGTTCTATAAAAAGAGGATAAACCAGGCCTTTGCCTTTCTTTACACAGGCTATAAAGGCGACCTAGACTTCGTCCTGTATCTTAGCAATGTTTCAGCTTTTTAGATACGAAATAAGCCTTATTACACTACACGATATTCAGGGACCCTTTCCCTAAATCAGGATGGTGAAAAATAAAAATAATAAAACTTGTTTATTGAAGAAAAGCCTAAGTACATTCTAAAACAATGTTATATAACTGAGTGGTGCTAAGCACAATACATTGAAACCATGATCTCCAAACTAGGGGTGACCCTGTATCTTAGAGATCAGTGTCCCTCCGCAGCAAAGTCACAAGCCAATATTTGTAACTAAGAAATAAGAGAAAGGGAGGAAGAGCCGATATTAAAAAAACACATCACCTAAATATCGGGCCCTAAGTATCGGGCCCTAAATATCGTATAGTTTAATAGGGTTTTAAGGCTTTGTACAGAAACACGACCACGCGCCCCGAGTTTCTACGGTGATTGACAAAAGTGTGCACAAATTGAAAAAAACTGGTCAAGTGCGAGTCGGACTCGCTCACCGAGGGTTCCGTACAAATTTGTTGTATGTAAATAGTTTTAAATTATTTTTTGTAATGTAACTATACGGTTTTCGGATTTTTCCTTTACTTGTGCTACATGACATTGCTTCTTGCCAAATTTCATGATTCTAGGTCAACGGGAAGTACCCTATAGGTTTGATTCCGGAACATAAACACCCGTATCTTTTTATTGCGTCGACTTAGAAGTTTTATTTTTTCACTGTTTTTTTTTTTTTTAGTATTTGATATTAATTTCAATTTGATAACTCCACGCGTTCCTGAGAAAAAGGGGCTTAACCGACGGATAGACGGACAACGAAGTGATCGTATATAGGTTCCGTTTTTCCTTTAGAGGTACGGATTTACGGAACCCTAAAAATATCCAGGCCTAGTAATAACAGCCGCACAGGTCAATCGATCAGGTTAAGCTACGCTTGCCGTGGTTGGTTCATAGACGGGTAACCATCTTTGCATACCGAGACCATTTCCGTGCCTAGGAAAGTAAGTAAACCTGTTCTTCCTGGCTGTCATGCGTGGATCTTTGACAGTCGTTACGGGTCGTCAGAGGCCCGAAAGTCTGATAAACAGTCTTAGGTTCTTGTATTACACAGTGATTGCGGTTACACAGTGGAGCGACAGCCTATTTATTTATTTATATATACTTTACTGTACACCAGAAAAAAAATAACAAAAAAAAATACGATTATTATTACAAAACATAAAATGGGCGGCCTATCTGACCTCTACAACAGTGACTGGGCTATAGAGGTCAGATAGACAGTCGCTCCATATAAAATACTGGTATTCAGCTCCATCCTGTTAGACTGAAAGCCAACTCTAACATAGTTGGGAAAAAGGCTAGGCAGATGTCATATTCTAAGTAGGTATTACCTACAAGGGAACCAAACTTTAATCATATTCTAGAACCAAGTAGTATTTAGGTTAAAACTTTGAATAGTATCATAGGTACCTTAAAAATGCACTTTTAAAGTGCACGTAGCGGGTTATGGTCACTCTTGAACTGTTACGACCATAACAAGTTACTGCCACTTAAACTTTTGTACGTTTTGCAAGGAAAAATTGTATGGCAATTTATCGATGGTAATGAAATTATACCTACGTTCTAAATAGAAGGCGTTACAGTAGGTACTGTTTTCTGTCTTTTATATAGCATTCGTAAGCTTGTTCCGTTTTACTTGAGCTAATTGATTGAAATATGCCTTAGTTAGGACGTTTCTGAGTCATCTGAGGCGCCATCTCCGCGGGCGACAGAATCGCGGCGATAGTCTCGCCGTGTTAACAAATTTTCGCCGCGATGATATCGCCGTAAAAAGACATGTTCTAAGAGAGTGTAGGTATAAAAATACGTGGCACGACGATAATATCGCCATTCTCTCGCTCGTGGAGACGGCCCCTTAGGAGCAAATAATTAAAACATTACAAGCGTATGTACCCAAGTATTAGTACCTAGGTATTTCTTTTTTATAAACAAAAGTTAAAGTGATCGTTGTTTCTAATCATCCTATCTAAACTAATATAATAACGAAAAAAGATTTGATTTTTGTATGAAGAATAGAATAGAAGAATAGAACTCTTTATTATGCACACCATATGCCATACCATACCAACTATACTATAATATGTTTGATTATTACGCTTTCACGCTAAAAGGGCTGAACAGGTTTGGATGAAATTTGGCACATGGGCAGACCATAACCTGGATTAGGACATAGAATAGTTTTTATCGATATTCCTACGGAATCGAGACTTATGCGCGGCAGAAACCGCGGGGCACAGCTAGTAAATTATGAATATCGAAGAATTTACATCCATTTTGCGAAGTTTGCACGGATAAAAAATCTTTACAATGGTATTAGGCTATTAACGCTGTGTGTATTTAACATTTCATATGGTTATAACACAACATTTATGTAAATCAAAATATAGGATACCAATTAAAATAAATCATACTATAAGATCTAAATGCACGTCGTGGTTTAACTAGATACCGATAAAATCAGGTTACAAGAACTCTCAGGGGCCAGATAGAAAATGTAAGTGTATGCTTGGATCTGATAAGTCTTCGTATTTCAGATGCTGGTACAGGAATCGGATGTGTTATATTTGAAACTAGCTGCGCTCCGCGGTTTTACCCGCGTAAGTAACGATCCCGTGGTAAAATCGGGATAAAATGTAGCCTATATGTTAATCCAGGGTGTCACCTACGTACAAAATTTTATCAAAATTAGACCAGCCGTTTGAACGTGAAGAAGTAAAAAACATAGTAACACACACACACACACACTCACAAACTTTCGCCTTTATAATATTAGTGTGATGTGATATGAAAAGAGGGGATCCTTCCTCCTTTTACGGGTTTGGTTTCCGCACTTACTCCTTCAAGTGGACCATTGTGTGTGGGCCATAGCGGCCGTCCAACCAGCCCACCCCCCTCGAAGCTGATTAAGTCTCCTGGTCTGTTGATCTATTTAAGGCGAGGTTGTACCATTTTTAAGTTTTTTGGAGCTATGTATATCTAAATAATGTAAATGTTCCGCAAAATAAAAATCACTTTAACAAAATTGAACATATGGTCAAGCGCTGTATAAAGACGGAAACGTAATTACTAATAATTGACTCGATAAAAAAAAATCGCAAAGATGACACTAAATCGATTTTTCAAATGTACTTCTTAGCAAAAAATTATATTACGAAACCATCTAAGTAATGTATCAAAAAATAGGTTTTAATATTTTCTAGCGCTGGGTAAGGTAGATTTTTATATTAGTGGCTATTTATTTTTGTAAGAACAAAAATCATACGATATTGAGCTATTCGATTTCGAGCGGGCCGTTTAGTGCCGGCCGAGAGGTCTTCGAGGACGGACGCACGCCAATTTTTTTCCGCGTTTGCGCTTTCCATTATATGAAACGTTACGCTCAGTGTTGCCAACTCTACTGTTTTAACAGTAGATTTACTGTTTTCACCATGACATCCCTGTTTTCTGTTTAAGTACCAATTTCTACAGTTTTCATTATAATTTACTGGAGATTTCGTCTAAAACGATAAAACTCCAGTTAAAATACCTAGCTTCATGTTATGCATGTATGTATGCGAATAAATTTTTATCTATGTCTAACAAAACAGTAGTAAACAACTTGAAAACTAAACTAAGAAATAAAATGTCCACAACGAAAATCAAAGGCACATTACATAGTAAAATAGAAATAAAATAATGCTATACCTACATTTAATGCAACTGAAAAACCTACGAAGAAATTCATTAAAAGTACCTATGTATAATTTTAATTAAAAAAAACGAGGCAGAAAATATCGAAGACAGAGAGAAAAAGAAATTGATAAATGATAATTATTTGTAAGAATATTTGCAAGAATTTATCAAAGAACAAAAGTTCATACAGGAAATTGACACCTCGGGCATTACGAAAATATCAACTCGAGAAATGGTAAGTAACTCATTATCAATACTATAGTAGCACTACAATTTTGCCTAGTAGTTTTATTTTATCAGATTACTTGCATACGTAATAATACTTTGTTGAGGAAGACTTTTCCGTTCTTTTGTTTTTTTTTTGTTTTGTTGTGCGCGTAATTTTAATACTGTGATATCTTCTAAAGTATTCATTCTAATGACATGCTGTAAACTGCAGTTTTGATCTAAATTGAATGCTTAATTTTAATAACATATTTAATGAGATAAGGATTAATACAATGTATGTCAAAATTGCTTCGAAAGTCACTTATTATATTTTATTGATTGTAAAAAGATAAAATTGGTTACTGTAAGTTATACTTATAATATAGACATATACCGCCGCGAACTTTTTTGAGGGCATTTTCAAGATATACAATTCTGTAGTACATTATTTTGAAGTTCCTCGTATGGTTTAGCCAGCGTTAGCAATATAAGCGGCCGAGCGACGAGTTTTTTTCCGACTTCAATTACATTTATTATGATTTCCTATGGAAAATACATCTTTATCAGAATAAAAATAGCGTGTAGCACTCCTTAATAATGTAACTACCTATTGAAAATTTTTTTGTAAAAGAATTTTCTAACTCGGATCAGTAGTTTCAGAGATTACCCTATACATACAAAACTTACAATTTTATCACTAAAAGCTTGTAAATAAAAATACAATAATATTGTATAACATATTATTAGTGTAAATAAATGATTTTCTTTGACGGAAAAGCACGAAAATGTTACGACCATTGTTTAGACGCGACACTGTACAAAAAAGTACAGTAGGTTTGTTACTAAATTCGTTGAAATGATTATTTTCTTTGCTCAATAAGTTTGAAATATTGCTAAACTTATATAACAATTATAAAATATACTTGTAAAATGTATAATTTAAACGATTTGAAATGCCACTATAATGTCAACATTTATTTTGCATCGTTTCAATGAGAAAAAATATACTCAGGGGTGTTGTTCAGACTTTAGATAACCCTGATACTACTTTCCATACTACTTTCCATAGTCATACGTAAGTACCTACTTTCTTCAAAACATAAAACTTTAGTCATTACATACTAACAATTATAAAAGTAATATTGATTGTACTCATGATTGTCATGAATATAATCATCATCACCATCTTAATCATTGCGATTCATGACTCATAATGTTTATAACACTGTTACAGAACAATCTTAAACACTATTAGTGAACCTCAAAGTACTGCAGGTAAGTCAAACAGAAATTAGTACAAGATAGAGACAAGATTTCAGAGAAATTTTTAACTGACGATAATTCAGAAGTTGAAACAGCAAATAAGTAAGTCTTACTAAACTATATGTTAACAAGTAGAGAAGAAATGAATCTTAAATGTTTTTATACCGATTGCCTAAATACATACGTTAACTTTGTTGATCAGTACTAGTACCGAGTACGATGTATAAAAACTAAAATGATATCAGAGTAAAAAAAAGTCGAAAATAAATTAATACACGTGATTATAGTAAGCTATCTCGTCGATTGCACACCAGAGGGGCAATTCTCGTAATTTTAAGAACGTTTACAGTCTGATCTCTGAATATAATTTCAGGGCCAACTCCATGTTACTGGGAGGCAATATTGCTTGTTTGGTATATGGTCAGGTGAAACTAATACCCGTACATGTAATCAAGATAGTGAAAGATAGTAAATTTTGGGAAGAAAAAATGGGAAAAAAACTTATTAATTTTTATATGCAGTGTCTATTGCCTGAAATCATAGATCCCCGACATATTAGAGGAATGGATATAAGAAAAATAAAAATGCGAGAAAACAAAGAAAATATTGCAACACCTGCTATTGTTTCCACTTCTGTATCACAAATAGTGAATTTTGAGAATGTGGCGTCTACTTCTGTGTCACAAACAGTTAATTTTAATAATTATTAAATACGTTTTATAACCGACTTCCAAAAAGGAGGAGGTTCTCAATTCGGATAGTTATATTTTTTATTGTGTATTATTTTCATTTTCTTAATCTTTTCTGTTTATAACATAAAAATAAAGTTTGCTTAATCGATTTTGTTGTTTTTGTTCCTAACACTACATTATTGATAAGTTGTGAGTGAAGTTGTCCAGAACATATCTTCTCATCTGAAACGCATAGTATATGTATAGTGAAAGGAACGTCGTTCGATCCGGGTGTCCCGCGACACCTCCCGATAAATTTTATTTTGAAAAAAGTCTGATTTGTCAGATTTTTTGACATGTTACTGATGGTATGTGTATTTTAAATATAGGTACAAACTTACCTTAGATTTTTTACATAGTGCGTTTCTTTGCCAAACTAACCTAATTTTTATAACCGGAAACTGTCATGAGAATTTATCTGGTGGTCTATATATATTTAGGTGGTCACCATCTACGCAGTAAGCCAGCATTTGGGGAGCTGGTCTGATTTCCCTGACGCTTCATGTATTCTAAACAACACTTCGTCTATCAAGCGTAGATGATAAGTTCCTACATACAAATTTTATTAATTAAAAATAAAATATAATATCAAAGTTGATCTACTGTATTTGTCTGCTTCGTGGCGCGCATTCATTGCACAAAGGTTAGTCGCGGTCACAACGTGTCACGTGGCGCGGTCCCGCTCAGCGCATCGTAGTTAAATACGCCGCGTTCAACTGGCGGGGGCTGAGGTAGTGTTTTCTATGCCTATCGGTCCGGGAAAACCTCGCCTTAAGATCTGGGTGTCCTGGGTGGGTGTTTCTGACGTAATCTGGGTGACGCCCGTGCATTTAAAGAGCACATGCGCAACGGTTTCATCATGCAAGCCCTGCATTGAAGACTTTCCCTTATGCCTATTGTGTTGAAATGTTTGTTTAGCGAGCAGTGTCCCGTGACGGTCCCCGTCACCAGGAGCAGGTCTATCCTGTCCAGGTGTAGTAAGCGTAAGGAAGAGGGGTTTGTGGCTAAGGGTGCTTACATAAAGAAACAGGTTTCCGGTGCAGGCGAGTCTGTGCGGGTCGGTACCGATCGGTACAGGATAATATTCCCGTGTTATCTTATGCGCTCACAAATAAAGAAACAGGTAAAATATGTAACCGTTTCCTTCCGAAGATCAACCTGCAGAGACCTGTACCAGGAGTCGGGACCGAATACCCGCTTCTTTATGTGAGCACCCTTAATAATGACAGCCGCACGGGTCGATCGATCAGGTTAAGCTACGCTTGACGCGGTTGGTCCGTGGATAGGTGACCATCTTTACATACCCTTCCGTGCCTCGAAAAGCTCATTAAAAGTTGTTGATCTTTGACAGTCGTTACGCGTGCAAGAGTGTTCACTGCTCTCAACTATACTGCTAGATATGGCTATACAGACGCCAGCACATGAAGCTACCCGAAACTGTCAAATTTTCCCACTCAACCTAGAACCTTATGCTTTAGCGATAAAATTGAAAATCTATTAAAGAAATTTGACAGATTGTAGTAGCTTGATATGCTGGCGTCTGTGCAAAGATATTTTGGCGCGTATGCAAAATTGGCAGTAAAAACCGGGCAAGAGTGAGTCGGACTCGCTCACCGAGGGTTCCGTAACATCCGGGTTTATACATAAGGTTTATGTTTATGAAATTAAATGTTTTTTTTATTTTTTTATATTTGAGTTGGTTGAATAAAAGGTAATTAAATTGCGGTTTACGATTTATGACGTATTAAAAAAAAACTACTTACTAGATCTCTTTCAAACCAATTTTCGGTGGAAGTTTACATGGTATTGTACATCATATATTTTTTTTAGTTTTATCATTCTCTTATTTTAGAAGTTACGGGGGGGGGACACACATTTTACCACTTTGGAAGTGTCTCTCGCGCAAACTATTCAGTTTAGAAAAAAATGATATAAGAAACCTCACTATCATTTTTGAAGACCTATCCATAGATACGTATGGGTTTGACGAAAAAAAATTTTTTTAGTTTTAGTTCTAAGTATGGGGAACCCCAAAATTTATTGTTTTTTTTCTATTTTTGTGTGAAAATCTTAATGCGGTTCACAGAATACATCTACTTACCAAGTTTCAACAGTATAGTTCTTATAGTTTCGGAGAAAAGTGGCTGTGACATACGGACGGACAGACAGACGGACAGACAGACAGACAGACAGACAGACAGACATGACGAATCTATAAGGGTTCCGTTTTTTGCCATTTGGCAACGGAACCCTAAAAAGTAACACCGCCATCTTGTTTTTTTCAATAGATTTCAGAAAACGATTACACAATTGTTTACCAACGGGTGCTGTTGGTAAATAACCTGTCATTCGAGCGCCAAAAGGTCCTTGTAACAGTGTACTACATACGTTTGTAGGACATAAACGATTATTCTCTACTAGCTTTTCCCGCGCCCACTTGGTTGTCGGAAAATATCCTATGGGAACGTACTTTCGCCAAATTTCATCTAAATCCGTTGAGCCGTTTTTGCGCCAATCTGGAACATACCTACATCCAGACAAACGGACTAAAATTCTTCGTTACTATTATTTTATACTAGCTGTGCCAATAAAAAAAAATATATTCCACCGGTCACGACCGGCCGCCTTGCGGAGTTATTTTAAAACTACGATATCTCATAAGATATTCATTGAAATCAAATGATGTCATGGGCAATTTTGTTCAAAATTCAATACTTGTCGCGGACTTTTTTATAACTTTTAAAGGGAAACAATTCCGTCATACATGATTTATGCGTAACTTTAACCGTTCACGCTGCGTACGCAACGGAAACTCTCAAATGGAATTATTTTTCCCGTTTTTGCAACATTGATGCTCCACTCCTTATAACGGGTTATAACGGGAGGTTAGGCTTATCGCCTTTTTCGATAAATGGAATATCCAATACAAAATTATTTTTTCAATTCGAATTGGTAGTTCCTGAGATTAGCGCGTACAACCAAACAAACAAACTCTTAGGTTAGTAGGTACAGATGTATATAGATATTGTATACGTAATAACTAAGCCGATTGCTTAAAGCGAGCTCGCCAAAATTACTTTACCATACTAGAACAAAGCCGGTCATTAGATTCATTTAGTGCCGAAAATATTGGAAACGGAATATCCGTCAAAGAATTTAAAACAACAAAGTGCTTGTTATTCAAGTTCCGTAGTTGTTCTCTTTTTGTAATTACGTTCTGTGTTTGTTTTACCGAAATTGTAAAAGGTAAAAATAATGGCTTGTTTCTACCTGGTAATAATTAACCGTTATTTCGCAGTTTGAGTACAAAATATACATGATTTAAACACAGCAGTTTTGAGTTTAAAATGTATTGTGTGCATAGTTTTCCTAACCATAAAGATAGTATCTAGGTAGTTCTACGCGAGGACGCACCCATTTTATCACATTTTTTGGGTTCCGCAGTCAACTAGGAACCCTTATACTTATAGTTTCGCCATGTCTGTCTGTCCGTCCGTCTGTCCGTCCTCGCTTAATCTCTGTGACCGTTAGCACTAGAAAGCTGAAATTTGGTATCAATATGTATATCAATCACGCCAACAAAGTGATAAAATAAAATTTTGGAAAATATTTTTTTTAGGGTAGCTCCCTTACATGTGAAGTGGGGATGAATATTTTTTTCGTTGTCGACACCATCGTGTGGGGTATCGATGAATAGGTTTTCTAAAATAACTTGGGGGTTGCTAAAATTATTTTTCGATTTAATGCTCCATTTACGAAATATTAAACTTTAAAGTGCAAATTTTTGTTCCAGTAGGGCGTCCTGCCCCTCTAAAACCTAAACTGCTTGCTTGAAAAATCTGGAAAAATTCACGATGATAGTGCGTTTCATGAACTTTAAAGGAAAATTATAGCGGTTAAGATAACTTTATCAGTTTAGCAGTAATAGTCGTTGAATTTTTTCGTCGTTGAGTTTTGGTCCTTAGCAATAATCCTTTAAAGTGACTTAAGATAAGTGTAAGATGAAGTAAAGACTTGCATTGAAAATCAAAATATGTTTTTTTTTTAATAATATATTTTTTTTAATATTCAGAATAAAGAACAAAAGAATCGTACTATATTGTGATAACCGGCTACTACGGAACCCTACACTGTGCGTGGTCGAACACGCACTTGGCCGGTTTAGTAAAATAAAACCATATCTTCTATCTTTAAAACAGTTACCTATTAAGTCAAATATAAACAGAATATTATCACACTAATACTATAAAGGCGAAAGTTTGTGAGTGTGTGTGTGTTTGTGTGGGGGTGTGTTTATATGTTTGTTACTTCTTCTGCTTCTGCTGCTGACCAAGGTAAAGTGCAAAATAGGAATTGAAGTATCGATAAGTTCAACCAGATCCACTGAAGGAGGTTTAGACGGAAATCTGATCAATATCTCGGGATTATAATAAGTGTTCAGATCGATTATTAGGTACGTTTCAGTTCTACACTATCCACCAGCAATGTTGCTGCTGACCAAGGTAAAGTAAAACATATAATTATCGATCGATTAGTTCAACCAGATCCACTGAAGTTAAGTTTAGACGGGAGTTAGATCCTTAATTCGTATTTTTTGTACCTAAGTGATCAGTTACTTTAGGATATGTTCTGCTATCAACTACGGTTTTCATTAACAAAAAACTAGCGGACCCGGCGAACGCACCGCCTCAAAATCAATAAGAAAAAATGTATGAGAAAATGAATCATCAATTTTTTTTTTCCTAATTTTTTCTCATATAGTTTTTGTTAGTTATTCTGTTATTCGAGGCGGAGACAAATCCAACAAATCAAACATCTAAAAAATCGGTCCAGCCGTTCTTTAGTTATAACTAAATGGTGTAACTAAAACAAAGTCGGGTGTCTTTGTTTTATTTGTATAGATAGATAGAAGATGAAGGTCAACTGAAAATCAAGTCTTATCTCATCTCAAGGTACCATAATGCCTGGTCCACGACATTTCCACATAACTATAAGCCTAGATAATTCGTCGTATCGGCATTCGAGGCACGTGTCTGCCAGTCTACGCTTACTTCACTAGTTCGGCATTTGTCGGCGCGAAGCTTCCACTAACCGACTACCAATTGTTCGTTATTGTGGTCTTCGTTGAAGTCCATTAACGTTGTAGTGGTTGCCGAAAACATCGTATGTACGACAAATTTTTAATCGAATCTTGATCAACCTTTATAGAACAACAATGTTTACAAGGCCACCTAGTAAAATGGAGTGCAAACGCATCATGTTTTAGGTATTGGATACTAAGATTTAGCTAGGTTCGTGATAGACATTTTGCCACAAAATTTAGTAAGTAGTAATAAGTACGGATCTGACAAATTGGAATTTAATTTTCTTTCGAAATTAAATTGAAATGAAATGTTTAAATGTCAAGTATTTGTCAAATTATAATAGTAGTAACATGTCAGTGTGAATCTTTAAAATCTAAATACTCACTCATTCACAGAATAGATCGATTTTTCTATAAGCCATTTGAATAACGCTGTTTTAAATCGACTGGTTTGCAGCTCCCTATACGATTTAGGTAGTTTAAGCCACTGTTACTGGAAAATGTAATTATTCTGTATTGAAAATTATGTATCCATCTCGGACGAATGTGTTTTTACAAGTGCCTTAATTTTGCAGGCTTTCCTGTGAACTCGATTTTTGATCTGGACTAAATGGAAAGTTCCATCTCATTTTAGTCCAACAAGTTCTCACAAGATTATTTTGTTACAATATCAATTTTAATACGAATCCATGAAATATTCAACTGGTTCCAGAGAAAGTTAACATTTGTGTTAACTTTATCAAAAACTAGGTCAACATATTGCTTCACATCCTTACAACATATTTTATAGCAGACGTATGTGTGTGTGATCAACAGGGATGGGGTTGTAGGTACGAGTATACTCGTACGTGTGTGGGTGGGAGTTTGCAATAAAAACAACACGATATTCCACTCCGCGGTGGCTGTTCACAAGAAAAACAATTACTATGATTCTCACGCCACGTGAGAAGGGAATGAGATGAAATTTAGTAGAGTGGGTTATATTTACATGCAAGGTGAATTTTGATGACGTGAAATTTCGTTTAGTAAACGTCTCTTGAAAATATGTTTTTTTTTATTGTGAGCAGGTTTTTATCAGAGAACAATGCCAGTGCCAATGCAGTAACAACATAAGCTTTTTCTTGTTCCATTTATTGCTCCGTTTATATCTTTATCAATGTATTGTCAGTGGCACACAAAAATATCCCAATAAAAATGGTTTATGAACAAATTTCCTCAAGACTAACCCCCGACCTCCGAACACAATTATATAATGAAACAAAAAAATACTTATGAAAGTAGCCAACCTCATTTCTGAGGCAAAAGCTATTACACAAATAGCCATGCCCTGTGGATGAGCCACTAACTATATGGAAAATTAGCGGCGCGCGTCTCGCCCGCGGGGACTACAACACGCTACGGTTACATTGCAGCTTTAATTACTGTGTCTCTTGTGCTACATAAACATGGCCGGCAGTGTACGCGGTGCTAATAGATTGTGTCGCAATTTGACCGTCAATTGTTATAGGGTTGGCTAAATAAAGATTGTTTGTTCCGATAATATGCTGTCCGCTTATGTTCGGTTATTGACGTGGAGGTAAATAATCATTAGGTGAGTAGGTGTCTGAAATAAATGGGTGAAGGTTGTTTATTGATCTATAAATAATATATAAGCGTAGGTAAGTAAAACAATATTTATTTGGTTTATTCCATGAAAACGAGTTTACTTCTACACGCCTACTATACAACGTTATTTTTAGTATATGCGAAACCTGAATATAGTTTGTTCAGAATAAGTAACTGAATCGATTCCAATAATTTTTACCCCATGTTACATTTTGTCCCAAAAATATTTTGAAAAGGTTAAACGTTGGACACCGAGCGACACTAAGTAGGTTATTCAATCTCCGCGCCGAACGGTCAGGTACCTAGGTACTATTATCAATGAGCGCAAGACGGCGCGGCGCGAGCGGCGCGGGTGAGCATATTCTTGTACGGTCAAACAGATAACTTAACAAGCTTATAACTTTGTGATTTTTCATGACACAGTTTTGAAATTAGGTACCTACATAGATTCTTTACATAAAAATACTAGACACGTGTTTCGGGTTTCGCATATACCTACTTAAAATAATGTTGTATATCACTGTTGTTTTTTCGAAACAATAATCTAATAAAATGGTCGAATGGAACCAGAGTTATTTTTCTGCTAGCCTGCACAACATAAGGTCCCCTTTAGTAGACAATCTTCACAGCACTTACTTACATAATATTATAATATAGAACACGTATATTGAGAGACAATACAACTTTTTGCCATTACTACTCATCTTGAGCGTGCGCTGAAATCAAAGTCTTTGATATCGCTCGTCTGAATGTCTTTCTAGCCAGCATACCAAACTCTTTGAACATAACTTCATCATCATATACATACTTACTTACGTCATTTTAGTAGGTAATAGAATTATACTGCTGACACGTTGAAAAAATACAATATGAATAAGTGGTCATGCAACCCTTAGATTTCATAAACAATCACATATTTATGCAGTCTAGGCTGAAGTTTTTTCTTCAATTTACATAAAATTCAGAAAAGATGGAAAGTTAAGGATTTTGTGATTATGATATGAATGGAAAGAGGGTGAATGATAACGTAACGGGTGACAGGGGAGAACGGAGGACAATAACTTATTGTGCTGACCCCAAGGAACATGGGACAAGGATAGGAACAAGAAGATAATGATAACATTCAATTTAGAAGTTTACGTAGATGCCAGACACATCATCGTCTGCCTAGCCTTTTCCCAGCTATATTGGGGTCGGCTTCCAGTCTAACCGGATGCAACTGAATACCAGTATTTTACATGGAGCGACTGCCTGTCTGACCTCTACAACCCAATTACTGGGTAATACGATATCCCTTGGTAAGACAGGTTGTCAGACTTTCGGTCTTTCTGTCTTTCAGACGCCAGACATGTAAGATAATTTAAAACAAAAACTTTAAACTTACGACATTATACATACACATACACACATTTTACATTTTATTTTGATTTCTGGAAGCTACATGAAAAAGTGCCCAGACAGCAAACACCTAATTTAAAATAAAATGCCCCGCCCAGCACATTCGTAACATTTCCACGTAGGAAGGTACACGGTATGGCAAAATAATTGGGCACACTTCTGAGACTCCGACCTCTTAACGGGGCGGTGGTAGCGTTAGTTAACTCAGTCATTATTACCGACCGCTGTACGGTCAGTATCGAAATTAAATTGCCAGCCACTTCGTGGAACATAGGTACCTTGGAGATTAGGGCTATTGTAATTGACTGTGTCATAGTTATAATTTCGGTTAGGGCTGCGGTTGGAAGATAACATGGTTATTTGGAAGTAGTATATCTACTAACAAAATGTGTTTAAAAGTGTTTTGTTTTCATATTCATTACCATTTTTATTGCACTCGAAAGTTACGTCCATCTACGACGTTCATATATCCTGGTAAAGTCACAAAATTTAAAGTTGACATCTAGATACTCTCCTAGAGAAGGCTGAGGACTTGTCACTTATTTTAAACTTCTACTGACTATAAAAAAAAAACATGATACACCTACACCAAAAACGGGCAAGTGACGTTTATAACCAACTAGGTCTGCCTCGCGGTTTCACCCGCATAAGTGTTGATCCCATAAGAATTTCGGCATAAAAAGTAGGCTGTATGTTAATCCAGGGTGTCAGCTACCTCCATACAAAATTTTATCAAAATTGGTCGAGCCGTTTGAGCGTGAAGGAGTTACAAACATATAAATACATTCACCCCCACACTCACAAACTTTCGCCTTTATAATATTAGTGTGACTAAATTAATACGATATCCGTTCTCAAAATATGCGGAGTCTCCTAATATCCTCACTATTTACATTACCAGCATCCTAATTGCGTAACAAACTGTTAATCTCAATCTGGATCAATTTGAATGTTTGAATTTGAGTGTTCGAAAATTTGTCTGCTCAATAACGTAAATAACGTCATAAAAAATAAAGATGTTAAATAATAAATGATTTCATTTTGTAAGTAGGTTTGCACAAACAGGTTTACATATCAATCATATTTTTTTTAAACTAGATGAGGTTGGCGTTTCCTATCTCTGAGAAGAAAAGCCGAAACAAACTCAGAGGTCACAGTCTCTTTTAAAGTCCAGACATAATCTTGGCCAGGTTATAAATGCAGACCATGTAGATGATATTTTGAGGAAAGAACCACACAGATTGAGAGGACCTGTCCAGTCAGTGCACGCATTTATCAGAAATCGTGCAGCTCAAATCAAGACTTAAGGTGTTGAACTGTCAAAATGAAATCCATTGCTACTGATAGTGTGTTTGCAATAACCCCGCAATAAACAGCAACGTATGGCAACGCTATTTGGATAGAGAAATAGGTATGACAGTAGCACTACCCAGATTAACCCTTTTACAGGAAAAAACTACTTTAAAGAAAGGGTACATAATACCTAATGACTATACCATACCCGGTAGGATCCATGGGATCAAAGTCCCCAGAAAAGGTAAAGAGTGTGAGTGTAGTGTGACCCTATTTGAAAACTTAATAAAATACAGGCAAGGGCCCTTTGAAATCCTTAATTAAGTCTGAATAAAATAATATGCTTCCATTGAAACGTTTCAAGCTCCAAATTGTTGTCTTTTCAGTCTGCGAAATATACTTGCGTGCAAAAAAATTGGTCCACCCCTATACCTCCATTTGAGAGACGATATCTCAAAAATCGTAATGAGAATAATTTGTTATTTTATATTGTGTGAAGGTAGGTAAGGTACAGTTTATTTGAACATACACTATAGTTTGATAAAAGCAATATTTTTGACAAGATCTACTCGATTCTTCAGATGTCCTCATTAAGCACTTTTGCTCGGAAAAGTGCGTGACTTTTTTTGTCAATGAAATTGACAAACGTTAAATTTTGTTTATTTAATTCAAATTGAACTTTATTTTGATAATGGGCTTCAAAAAAAAGGAGGTTCTATATTCAACACCCCATTAGTAAGTTCGCGACTTTGTCATAAACTAATGAATCAGTTTTGATAATTCCTTCCCTAATGTAATCTACTTACATGCTTTTAGAAAAGTTTTAATTAACAATATATTAGGTTATTGTAAGTAAAACTTGTTGAATTGTATTGCTTCAAATCGAAGAGCATTGGGATGGGTCGACTTTTTTGCACGCATGTGTATTAAATTTTATTCAATTAGAAATTTCAAACACTAGAATACCTAACCCTTCTAATTACTTACGTTGCTGACCGTATTCGTATTGTTTTATATGATAAAAATGTACCTACCAATATTATGTGTTTTAATTGTTACTAACTTATTTCTTGAATGGAGACAGCCATGCTGGTTTTCAGGAAAATGATAAATGATAATTTTATTTTTGTAAGTAGGTCAAACACTTTTACGCGTCAAAAATATTTAAAAAACTGTATGAGGTCGGTGTTTCCTTTCCTTTTCCGACTCATCAGAGAAGAAACATCGAAACAAACTCAGAGGTCACAGTCACTTTTAAAGTCCAGACAATACCTTGGTGAGATAATGTGAGGTGATCATTTATTTCCTCTCACCGAGAGGAGGCCTGTGTCCACAGATATAAATACACCTAGATAACGCAAGAGTAACTACTTCGCGCGCCCAGCTTACGTACAAAAATCGTAAGCCGCCACTTTCGCGCTCAGTCCTGTAGTACTGCTACCTCGGTAAGCGTATGTGCTAGTGCTAGGCCCCGGGGCTGGGGCGAGACGGGTGCCGCACGCGGCGGCGTCTTTGAATCCATTTGATTTTCCCATCTCTAAATAGTGCTTGTGACGTCATAGTAGGTAGTCAAAAACTGGCACGCTTGGTTTTCATACAGACCGTGATACTTGCGTTATCTAGGTTAATATCTAGGCTATCTGTGGTGGGAACGTTATAGGCTGAGTATGTATTTTTTTTTGTGATTTAATCTGTACATTTATATATCTATATCTATACAACACATTTTCTTTATAGTCTATCCATACAAATAAATAAAATTAAAGTGTCTGTTTGTAATGTCAAAAAAAAAAATAATAATAATTTGTTGTCTGTCAGTTTGTTCCGGCTAATCTCTGAATCGGCAGGACTTTCACTGGCATATAGAAGAGTTCCGTACCACAAGGCAAAAAGCCGAAAAAACACGTTTGTTGTATTGGAGCCCCCCTTAAATATTTATTTTATTTTGTTTTGTAGTATTTGTTGTTACAGCGTCAAAATTTTAACTGTCTAACTATCACGATTCATGAGATACAGCCTGGTGACAGACGGACAGACGGACAGCGGAGTCTTAGTAATAGGGCCACGTTCAATTTAAAAAAAAAAAACAGAATACCGCGCAAAAAAAAAAACCATTAAATCCAATTAGTTTTCCTACATGCATGCGAATGAAATCGCGAGCACAGCTAGTCCACAATAAAAACTAACAGACTTACTCACTGTACAGAAAACCAGAAAGAAACAAAGATCCTTCTAGTTCCTTCATACTTTCTCTACGTGAACCCCGTTTTAAAACAACCGTCTTCTGTTAATTGAACTGTAAAATACCTAGAACATTCTAAGACTCCGGGAATAGGAACACATGTATCCCTAGAGCTTCCACGTCTAAGCAGCACGTTGGTACGTGGATATAAAAATGTCTTGCTGTAAACGAACTTGGCTGTTACGATTAAAACGTAACAGGTTTCTTGAAAATGTTCTTGAATTTGTTCGTGTTAACTCTTATGAGCAACATACACACTACATACTTGTAAGGTCACGTCGTAGGAGCTCAAAGGTTAAAACTTTTAGAGCGGTTTCGCACTACATCCGATCCGAATCCGAGAAATGCTGGTCCGAAGTGACCATGGTCCTATTTGTATGAGGGCTGCGCTCTAGGTCCGAACTCTATCCGTCCGAATTTAGAATATTCCCAATTCGGATTGAAGTCAGATCTTTAATTCGGATTGGATTTAGTGCGAAACCGCTCTTAGGGCTGATTTTTCAATAGTCAGATAACTTTTATCGTAAGAATAATTATGACAGTTTGACATATTTTCTATACGAAAACTGTTAAAACCACACATCTTTATTCCTCAGATAAAAGTTATCTGACTATTATTATTTTATTTCGAGAAATCGCCAAGCGGTTGGTCGACTCTTCACGTGACCAGAGGGCTGGCCTATTTTTTGGCCAAAGAATCAGCATTGCCATACAACGTGGCAATGCTGCCAGTCTTTTGGGCACGTTTCCTGTTGACAGCGATGCGGATGAATTTTTTGATGCCCTTTGATTATTTCCCCTCCTTTTTTATGTACTTGTACATATTATTATCATTCTGACTATTGAAAAATCAACCGTAAGTTGATGATTCGTAAGACAGAAATTTTTCAAAGTGGTTTTTTCTACAAGTATTCTAACTACGGTGAACGAAAGCCGCACGACAAAACCTGGCCCAAATCGGACACATTACCGATTATCATTGTATCCATACTAATATCATAAATTTGAAAGTAACTTTGTCTGTCTGTCTGTATGTTTCCTTTTCACGCCTAAACCTCTGAACGGATTTCGATAAAATTTGGCAGAGACAGATTGTATCCCGGGGAAGAACATAGGATAGTTTTTATCCACATGGGTCTACCTTTTATAGCAGAACTTTTTACGTCATAATATTGTTTTGCAAAACAACGGATAGCATAAACTTCATTTCGCAGAAAATCATTTCGCATACACTCAGTTGTCATACATTCAAAACTCATAATTTTGTTAGTCAGAATCATCTTTAGGCATAATGTTTATATCCATAATAATTAAAAAGCAGAACCATCATATCGCAGAAAATTCACAGTCAGAATCGTCTTTTGGCATACATTTTATATCGATAGTCATTAAAAGGCAGAACTGATTTTTTTCTGAAAATAAGTTGTTTTTAGTTCCTTGTAAGAAGCATTCAAACATGCAAACAAGAATACACCATGATATTACTACTAATATCAAAACGCTAACCTAAATGCTAATTACAAAAATATTGTCGGCTTGGATGCATGTAGCATGCAAACAGGCATACAACATGCAAGCAGGCATGCAACATGCAGCATGCATGCAGCATGCATGTAGCATGCAAGCAGGCATGCAACATGCAGCAGGCATGCAGCATGCAAGCAGGCATGCAACATGCAGCAAGTATTGTTTCTGTCACGGCTCCGGCGCTCACGTGGCGCCGCCCGGTTTGGGCGGCGCCACGCGTGCCGCGGTTGCGGGCCTTCAAACCACCTGCTCCTCAGCTCGCAGGCCGCCCTACCCCTCCGCGCCTACGCGGGTTTAAATTACACTCTAGGGGTAGGGCAGACAAGACTGCGTAAAGTCGGTTTCGCAGCGATTCGTTTCTGTCACAAAATTTTGCAGCACAACGTATTGACTTTTTATGACACAAATTTAATTTAATATTGAAAATGCTACCAATACATGCTATATTTAGAACATTCTATGTCACTTTTGCAGACCATTCGATTTTAAATACATTGCACGTAAGTTATCTAACCATTCGACAGCATAAATTTACTTTATTTAAATTATCAGTTTTATTCCATATATTATAAGTTTTTGATGTTTTGAACACTAATTTTTACAAGAAGATACATCTATTTTAATTTTTGATGTTCAAATATGCACCCATACCAAATAATCGTATCTCTAAATAAATGTTATGCTAAACAAAATTATGCATAATATTAATTATGGCAAAGGTAATTATGCGAAACAAAATTCTGCCAAGATAAAAGTATGCCATTGTAAATTCGGACACGTAAATATTCTGCCAAACAAAAGTTATGTTAAATAATTTTTATGCCTTAAAAATATTCGATTAAATAAGATTATGCCATGTGAGTTATGCCAAATAAAAATCGGAGTATCAAGATTCTGCCAAATAGAAGGAACCCATCCACATACCTCGCGGGCGAAGCCGCGGACGGAAGCTAGTTAAATATATAATTATAAATACAATAAGTTTATTTGCACCTTCAAGTAAAAAGTTGCATGTTAAGCCGCGTTTCCATTATGCAAATGACTTGTATACAAGCTGCAAGTTGCATGCAATTTGTATAGTGGAAACCACAGCTTGCAAACAAGTTGCAACTAGTATGCAATTAGGTTTAAACTTGTACACACAACACTCAAGTCAGCTCATTTGCATACAAGTTGCAAGCGCATGCGCAGGTGTATAGATTATGTGCAGGATTATTACTTGTATGCCACTAAAATCTTGTATGCAAGCTGCAAGTTGAACAAATTCCTGTTTTCAATTCAAATCACTTGCACACAAGTGTGACGTCATTCTTGCATGCAAGACTTGCCCAATGGAAACGCGGCTTTAGAGTTGCAGCCAATACCTAAACTAAGAGAACTTAATATCTTGTAATTATAAATGTAATTGATTGATGTTTGGATTGTGTGTGTCTTGTAATTGTGGTGTAATAGTATTTTTTTGATATGTATTTACTGGTGTACTTTCAATAAATTATATATAAATAAATAAGCGCCCATCCTCATTATAGCGGATGTTATCTTTCCAAGCCTGTTTAAATCATCAATTGGTCGTGTCTTTTCTGAATAAGTCACGAGCATAGAATGTATACACTTGGCTATATTCAAAGACGATTTTCTCCTTTAGTTTCGAATGAAATGTTATGTTATTACGAACATAGTATTTTCGAACCCATAGGTTTGTGTAAAGTGTCGTATTTCAACGTTGCATTCGTTATTTCACGAAAAAATCGACATTGAAAATTGCCAAGTGTTGACATATTAGTGCTCGTGACTGTACTCGTATCATTCGATGTATGATTTGCTCTGCAGTGGAGGAAGTACCGGGAAATAAAAGCAAACACTTGTTCTTCGTATCAAAATAAAATTATTTCTGTCATTTACATTAGGTATTTCATAAAATTACATAACCCGTGGCTAAATAATAACAGCCGCACAGGTCGATCGCTCAGGTTAAGCTACGCTTGCCGCGGTTGGTCTGTGGATGGGTGACCATCTTTACATACCGAGACCCCTCCGTGCCTCGGAAAGCACGTTAAGCCGTTGGTCCCGGCTGTCATTCGTGGATCTTTGACGGTCGTTACAGGTAGTCAGAAGCCCGAAAGTCCTGACCACCAGTCTTATCAAGGGGTATCATATTACCCAGTAGCTGGGTTGTGGAGGTCAGATAGGCAGTCGCTCCATGTAAAATACTGGTATTCAGCTGCATCCGGTTAGACTGGAAGCCGACCCCAACATAGTTGGGAAAAGGCTAGGCAGATGAGATGATGATTTCATCAAATTACAGTTTCGAGGAAAGCGACAGATTTTTAAATGCGTTTTCCCTGAAGACCTTTCGTCTACACGAGCGTATGAAAACGTCTTCGAATAAAATAAAATAAATTTAGCTATCAAGAATAAGAGCAATCTCAGAAGCTATTTAAGTTTGTGCGTTCCTAACACTTGGATTTCAGCAGACGTCGCGACGCGCCTCCGTGCGCAATGTATTTCACGGCCTATTACTTGCAGGGTTTCTTTGTTTCCTGACGTGAGAGAATAAGTAGAAAGTATAGTAAGAGCAACTCACGTTTTAGAAAAACCTTTTCGGTTGATATTTTTTTATAAGACTTTTGTAATTTCGTGTGAAAGGAGTTTTTTTTAATAAAAAATACAAGAAGATTTTGCCAGTTGTCGAATTTTAAGGATTATGGGAAGGAATTGCAAGGGGAAGAAAAATCAATTGCTTCTTACAAAGATCTATATGACCTAAATAATGACATTAATGTTCTTTTAACTTACATACATTGGTACTTCATCATTTCAGCCGAAAGACGTCCACTGCTGGACATAGGCCTCCCCCAATTTTGGGGGAGGTTTGCCATAATCGCCACGCTTGGCAGGCGGGTTGGCGATCGCAGTATGGTATGATGGTGTAATGCATTGAGAACGCTGCTGCCCATTCTCCGGTCTCCCTTAGTCGCCTTTTACGACACCCACGGGAAGTATGGGGTGGTGCTATTCTTTAAGTCCGGCACCACACAGACAAGTCCGGCACCACACTGATACTACATAGGTACTTAGATAAATTATTCGTGACACGTACCCACTTATTAAAACTAAAAACTAATTACAACCCTGACACATATGTAGGACACATACCACACTCTATCCACTAAAATTTTAATCTGTTTCGTGTTTACCAAAATTTACTATCAAAAAACAACTCTGTGAGCTTTATAAAAATTCCTTGAAAGTTGCAAGATCGGTATATTTTATCCGGCCGCCTGCTAGCCAAGTGGGCGAATTTAAAAAATGTATGTAGCATCACGTAGCTTGAGCAAGTTTTGGAGACTAATTAGCCCGGTTTAAAGCATATAGATAAGGGAAGTTGTGTTTTCGTCGCTGCAAACTGACGTCATGCAGAAATGAATACAGCAAAAGTTTGTGAAAGGCTTTATAATTATACAGAGGATAATGCTGTTAGTTTTATACCTACGTAACTTATACGTCCTTCTAGTACAATAGCCTGTCTCTCACTGCTAAAGATCGTGAGAGTAATTGGATTTGTAATCGGATTGAATTCGCATGTTGTCATTGTTGTAGAATTATATCGCTGTTCTCATTATTATACAGGGTTATTTAAAAAACACTAATAACTTCGCAGGACTATATTAATAACATCATAAACATCAACTTTTGCTCTATCTTTTACAAAATTTAATAAATTTACCGAACATATTGTCGCTCATTTGCTACTAGGTCGACATATCTCAAAATTGATGATTTTTTAGTTAATAATAATGTAGTGTTGAAAAAATTGCGCTCCGCTTACTGTAAAAACGTCATTTCTCTAAGCTTTATAGTAAGAGAGAGAGGGCAGATATTCACATTGTGAATATTAAATTAAAATTCAATTCAGCGCAATTTTTTCAACACAACTTTATTAAATAAAAAAGTAATTTAAAAAATAAAAAACCCTACTGCGAAACTGAAAAGCTACAAACAAGCCCATTTTAAATTAAATAAAAGTTGGAAGCAGGCAAGGCAAGCAGCATGGGTCCCCCATTTGAATTAGAAAATATAATAAAAATGGTATGGGTCCCGCCTGCTTCTAACATACATACATACAAACATACATTCATACATACACTCGAAAAACATAACCCTCCTTCTGACGCAGTCGGGTAAAAATTCATCAATTTTGAGATATGTCGACCTTGTAGCAAATGAGTGATATCAAATTTTTGTCATAATAACACTTTTTAGATCTGTAGAATAGAATAGAATACTCTTTGTTATGTACACCATATAAATTACAGACATATAAATCTAGAAACTGTACAAAGGGTGACACAATGGGCGTATTTGGGGCTGTATTTTATAGTAAGTACCGCCCTTGGAGGACTATAGTCCTGCAAGATTGTTAGTGTTTTACAAATAATCCTGTATAGGTGGTCATAGAAATATATAAATAATATCCTACCATTAAACATACGGAGAGTTTATAGTAGGTACCTTACATCCCAAGCAACCATAGCAAGCATACCAAGCATAGTAGGTAAGTAGATACTTACATAAATTCAAATTACCCTTTAATGAAAACTAAGAGCAAAATACACTTGTAACAGCGGATGCGAGCCAGCGCGTGTCATTTGGCCACGGTAGGAGTCAGTGGATATCAATGAAACAAATAGTGACACTCTTACCAAGGGGTATCGTATTACCCAGGTTACTCGGGTTTTACCAGGGTATTACCCGGGTTGTGGGGGTCAGATAGGCAGTCGCTCCATGTAAAATACTGGTATTCAGCTGCATCCGGTTAGACTGGAAGTTGACCCCAACATAGTTGGGAAAAGATGATGGCAGCTGATGAAATAGTGACTGACGTCTACGACTTGCCAACGAATTTTCTGAAACTGACTTTATTAACATTATAAAATAATTTGTTACCAATTTATTTAATGAGCTAGTAACCCGCCGACAAATTTCAAAGATTTCCACAGCCTATAACAAAACAATACGCATTACACCTTACATATCTGTCGCGGGCCTAAGCGCAGTGTATTGGTCGAAGCAAGCCCACGTCCTTGTGGGTAACCAGACTTAAATCGGATATTAGGCCCGAGCCGCGGTTAGCCGACAAGCAAGCCCAACCTGATCCTTTGGCACCGTGCCAGACGAACAAGATTTGATTTTCAAACATTTGGTGTTAGGTTGGTACAGACGCCAGCACATCAAGCTACCCGAAACTGTCAAATTTTCCCAATCAACTTTGAACCTTATGCTTTAGCGACAAAGTTGAAAATCTATTAAAGAAATTTGACAGATTGTAGTAGCTTGATGTGCTGGCGTCTGTACATTTCTGATAGGTACAATTCCTTGTTCGATATTGGTTGAATGAAGACGAAATAATATAAATAATGGAGCCAGTAGACCGTAGTTATACTGTCCAGTTGTCTTTGGAAGCCTCAGTATTTCGTTTCGCACCGTCCCAGAGGAAAAATATTTGATTTTCACACATTTGGTGTTAGGTTAGTACATTTCTGATACAATTCCTTGTTCGATATTGGATGAAAGGACATGAAATAATATAAATAATGGAGTTAGTAGACCATAGTAATACCGTCTAGTTGTCTTTGTACGTCTCGATATTTCATTTCGCACCGTCTCAGAGGAAAAATATTTGATTTTCAAACATTTGGCGTTAGGATGGTATATTTCAGATGCGATTCCTTGTTCAAATTGATGGGTAATATTAATAGTGGAGTTAGCAGACCATATTTTTGTTTATGAATGGCCTTGTGAAGTCTCGATGTTTATTACGTTTCAGCTAAGTATCTTTCATAGGGTTGTAACAAAACTTCCAAAGTAAACCTACATAATTATAAATTATCATATTAATACACATATGTAAATATTGACTGAAATATCTTCATAAAGTAGTTTGTAGGTCTGTAAATAACACAATTTCAGTATTTCTTTAAATTAAATACTTGGTAACCAATTTCCTTTTAAGTGTAGCGAGCCGTCCACGAGATATTTATATTACATTGAGATACTCTCTTAGAACTGTCTTCAATTTAATATTTTAAAAATCTTTACAAATACAAGGAGAAAATTCCTTTACAAATACAAATTCATTAAATGTATTTTTAGGGTTCCTATTACTAAGCCTCCGCTGTCCGTCCATCCCTCCATCCGTCTATTCGTCTGTTCGTCCGTCCCCCTTTCAGCGGGCTGTTTCTCATGAACAATCATGTATATATTCAAAAGTATCTATCTCTCTTTCTTATGTCTAGGTAGACAGTTGAAATTTTTACAGACTGCGTATTTCAATTTTCGCTATAACCATAAAAATAAAATAAAGTCAAAATGAATGGGGGTCTTCATTCAAGAAACGTGTTTTTCAGCGTTTTTTGCCGTGTGGTACGGAACCCTTCGTGTGCGAGTCCGACTCGCACTTGGCCGCTTTTTTTTTACTTGACTGGACATAACAAAACTACTAAGTTCGCCAACTAAAAGTATATAATTACCCACATAACCTACTGACACATATCATAGTTAACTAATGTTTCTAATTTCATGTTTACAGGTAATAAGAATCCTCAAGGGATGCTACGTCACGGATGCTACGTCATGTAGACTCGATTATGGTGAGTGGTTTTATGAAGAATACTCGTTTATCATAGAAATTTTTTGCTTTAGTATAATAGATACAGGTAAAATTTTACGGTAGTTGTTTAAAAGTCGGGAAATTGGCACTTACTTTATGAATTCGTTTTTTTTTTAGGAAATATTAATTTATTTATATGTCCTTTATGAATAACCAAAAATATATAACAAAAAAAAAATACATTTTACACTACAAAACATACAATCAACGGCAACTTTGGGATGGACAAGTGATTTTGTGGACAATATATATAATAAGATTTCTTTGTAATCTTTAAGCACAACTAACATTAGGTGCTAGCATATATGGTAAATATGTACCTTATTTATTTGTAGAAATACAAATTCGTATACTTAATGATTGACCGCTGCACTGGAGGATGTCTTCAAGGTTCTGGACTGGAAAGGGGCTGGCATCAACATCAATGGCGAGTACATAACTCACCTTCGGTTTGCCGACGATATCGTAGTCATGGCTGAGACATGGCATGACCTCAGTAGAGCCTCCGAAAGAGTGGGTCTTAAAATGAACATGGACAAAACGAAGGTCATGTCAAATGCCCATGTAACACCCATTGCACTCTCATAAAGATCGGTGACGCTACACTCGAAGTCGTGAACGAGTATGTTTACCTAGGACAAACTGTCCAGTTAGGTAGGTCTTACTTCGAGAAAGAGATCAATCGACGAATCCGACTCGGCTGGGCAGCGTTCGGGAAGCTACGCAATATCTTCTCGTCCCACATACCGCAGTGTCTCAAGACGAAAGTCTTTGACCAGTGCATGTTGCCAGTGATGACTTATGGCACTTAAACGTGGTCGCTTACAATGGGCCTTATAAGAAGGCTAAAAGTCACCCAAAGGGCAATGGAGAGGGCTATGCTTGGAGTTTCCCTGCGTGATCGAATCAGAAATGAGGAGATCCGCAGGAGAACCAAGGTAACCGACATAGCCCGAAGAATTGCCAAACTTAAGTGGCAGTGGGCAGGGCACATTGCTCGCAGAACAGATGGCCGATGGGGCCGAAAGGTTCTGGAGTGGCGACCGCGTACCGGAAGACGTAGCGTTGGAAGGCCTCCCTCAAGGTGGTCCGACGACCTTGTGAAGGCTGCTGGAACCCGTTGGATGCGGGAAGCACAGGACCGGTCGAAGTGGAGGTGCTTGGGGGAGGCCTATGTCCAGCAGTGGACGTCTTTCGGCTGAAATGATGATGATGATTATACTTATATAACTGAAAAATTACTCACGCGCATTACATAACACGTTACCTTCGATTACAGCTCCACATAACACCTCCACATACATTCACACGAATATATACCTCACACAAACGCAAAAAACACTAACACAAACACACATATACACGAACACTCACGCACACTTACGGCAACACCTCGTTTTTCATAGACCTCTCAATAAATACGTTTCGGTACCTCGTAGATAACCCTTTTACATTTAGGGCAAATTTTTCAATAGACAGATAATTTTTATTCGTGGAATTAAATTGACGTCTGACAGTTTTTGTATGGCAGAACTGTCAAAAATTCAAAATTATTCCTCCGATAAAATTATCTGGCGTTGGAAAAATCAGCCCTTAATAATATTACATCTTTGCGGCATGTACTCATTCTTACTTATTCTTATTATTTTTTTTTGGTAACCTTGTAACACTTTGCTTTGTTGCTTAGCATTGTAACGGCTGACAAGACCCCCAGAAGGAATCACTGGCTCTGAAGACACAGGCTATGCCTAGTTTTGGAGTCAGGGATTCTTATAATTTTTTTTTTTTTTGCGGATGGGAAATCATCAAATGACTTCTCTCGCTCTGGGTGGAGCGATACTTATATTTTAGTTGCCAAAGATAAGCCCTGGCTACATAACAGTACCCAATGAAATTGTAATCCAATGTCCAATCTCTTATTTTAAGTCACTTCGATGTACACCTTAGAATAAGACCAAATTTTAAAAAGGGTTGTGAATAAAACTTTTATTTATTATATATTATTTAATGAAGCATACAACACCTTTAATCAAGATAAGTACGACTTCTTACCTCCGTGTTGATGTTGCTGTAAATTCTAACTACTCGACGAATGTCTCCTAAGAGATTGTGTATTTCTAAGTACCCCTAAATTAATTTGGTTTGGATTTAGCCAACAACACCTTCGCCCACCTAACAAAACAGGTTTGTTATTAACTTCCACAAAGCCAACAAAGATATACCAACTCTTTGTTAAGTGTATTCTTTTCAAAACTTTGCATCGTCATCGTATTTTATGAAAATATCTAGTAAGTATGGAATGTTGCAGCAAGTTATTTCTATAAGGAAAACACGCCTTATTCCTATTCGTTAGCAAATTAAATCGAACAAATTTGAAATAATAATGATTGTCCTTGAAGTAAATCTAAAAAGGCCTTTAACCGATTAAATACCGCAATTACAGAAACAATTAAATTGTGTCGCGCGTGGATCCACGTGTATACGAAGGGTTAATTATTTTGGATAAATGATTTTATTTCTGTAAGTAGGTTTGTTTTAAACGTCAATACTGTTATAAGTGTTAATATTTTAAAAACGAGATGAGGTCGGCGTTTCCTCTCTGAATACTCTGAGAAAAGGCTGAAATAAACTCAACAGTCTCTTTTAAAGTCCAGACATAATCTTGGTCAGATCATGTGAAGACCATATAGATTAAAATGGTCTTTTAAGTGAGGGAGAGGAGAATCACACATATTTAGTGGACCTGTCCAGTCAATGCAGGCATTTGTCAGTAATCGTGCAACTCAACTCAGAATTTAGGAGATCAATACTAAGACTCTCGATACTAAAACTAATAAGATTTTTACAAACTTTACAAGCTTGTAGTTTGTTTCGGTTAACTCAGCCTCTCAGTATCTGATATAAGATAAAAGGATCCAAATCGCTCCCTTACATAAAAAAAATATAAAATTTCCTTAAAATAATTTACCAACCACGAATCCAGATTTCTATAAAGATAAGGCAGCTCTCAAAGCAGATCCTCCGATAGATAAGTAAGAAATGAAGAGTGCGAAAATATTCATGGTCGTCCGTCCGGCCGATAACATCAACTTTGTGAGGCACAATACTAAAGGAACTGCGGTCAAACAGATAGCGAACGAAGTTTATCGGGGGCATTCGTCCAAAGAGTGAATTGCTGACCGCTTTGGACTTTCGTACCCGTCGTCTGCGCAGAATTCGCTAATGTAATTTATTAGGGTACCAATAAAACCGTCGCTATCACAATTTATAACCATTGTCTGTAACCCGAAGTTCGTTTACTCAGTTCCATAGCTTTTGTGTGAGCCGTGAAAACATTTATTAAGTGCTACGATTATGTTGGCAATTGAATTATTTGTAACAAATGAGGGTGAGGTTTTCTTTAATAAGTGGAAAAGTGGCAAGTTTATTTACTAAATAAAACATTCTACAACTTGACCACTTTATGGCCATTAGGCTCTTTTCATACAAAGGATGAAAAGAGGGAAATACGTATGATCATTACATTTGCGCACTGCGTGTTGGAGAAAATTGATCATTTATTTAAGTTTCCTTAGGCTTCGTAGCCTTACGGTTTCCGCACGATAGAAGTCAGTGTTGTATTAGATTAGCCAAGACATTTATTAACAAAACAGTTTGTATGTCTCAGAATAATGAATGGACCCAGCGGGCTTAAAACCTTCATTTGACCTTACTTATTGAATTTTGAACGCAACATCTTTTGCATCAGAGACGATAAGGTACATGAACCTTCGAGGCTGCATTCAAATATTAATATAATTAATAAAGAGCGGCAAACATGAACTTCAGTCAATTTAACTCAACTTTTGCTCAAGTAACTTTCGCTTCATATTTTAAGCTTCACTGCCGGGCCTAACCGCCTTAGTAACAACAAATTTTATACCCCATTTATACTAAAACATCGGCGATAAAATACATTATTTTGGAAAAATATTTTTACAAAGAGGACCTAAATGTTCTGGGAGAATCTGAAGAGAGTTGATAAACTAAGAAGATGGCGCTAATTCCAGTCGACGCCGGAATAGCTCTTAATAAGCTTATCTGCGTCTGCAGGGTAGCAATTCGACACCTCGAATAAGTGGACTTTTGGAACCAACCTCCACTTGCCAAATAAAGCTGCGACGTTATTGCTGAAACAAAGGAAAGCTTTATAATTTAGTGACCTTCTAAAAGTATTAAACACAGCTGGCATCGTACAAAAAAGCTGGGTTGAAACAAATACCCCATTTAATTTAAATAAACACTTAAAAAGGCCAGGCAGAAGTCATCGCAATTTAGGTCCACGTTAAAGGGTCGCTCTTAAAACGCGGATCTATAATAATGAGCACACATGCAAACTCTGAGCCCAACCATTCACCTACCTACCCGCTGCCAAGTATTTACTTAAATGCTTTACTTTAATACGGACAAGTTTATTCAATATTTCTTACAAATTTTTCCACCAGCCTTATTCTTCCAAAGTCCATTCACTTCATCAGACGGTACCTACAAGTTCATCTGTCTTCCAAACTACGCCCCAACAATTATATAGTAATAGAGACACAATACAGACCCGACGAAGTTTAATATCATTTAATTTAGCGATCCCTGTTTTGTTTTTCAACGAATCAAGTATTTTTATCTACACCCATGCTATAAATCCTCTATAAAAGTTTCTGAAACAGTTAGCATATTGCTAACATTAAAACAACCAGTGTCATAGTAACCATAATATCATCCAAACGAGTGTTATAATGTTGTACTTTCATTATTATTACCTATACATAGTTTGTTTGTATTAGATACTCAGCAACTTTTCATGAATTTCCATAGTTCTTACAACACTGTACAATACCCTATGGTTTCAGAACCTTCTATAGAGGATTCAAATCATGTGTGTAGGTAAAGTCTTGTATACAACTGTACATAATTAGGTATTAAAACACTCATGTGAAAAACCCACATTCGTGTTTTAATACCCCTTATTATACAACAATTGTATAAATAACTATATTTAAATACCAGACTCCATTTTATTACAACTAGAAGCACGGTATTAAACAAGGTTTCGGGAAACGTAAATTGATAAAGGAACCCTGAATTCATACATAAGCTTCTGGGACCTAAAACGATTTGTCTTATCGGAAATTTATTGGGAAAAAGGCTAAACAAGGGATGCGCGGCCAATGGTTAGGGGACGGCGTAGACAACTCATTTTGATGCCAGAAATATGATGGAGGGTAAATATGTATTTGAAAAAGTATTAAAGGGGAAATTCTTTGTAACAGAAGGCCAAATATTTATCGAGATCAGTCAACTATAGTACAAAGTGCTCTATACTAGTAAGCAGGTACTACTTACCAGTAATAGAGCACTTTGTACTTTCAAAGTTTATAGACAATACGTGTCGTGCCTGTAATATGGGATCAAATCTCGATAACGTAAACTCGAGGTGCACTTTAAAGCTTTATATGGCATGTAAGGTGCTAACAGTACGCCAATTCATCACTTCAGCCGAAAGACGTCCACCGCTGGACATAGGCCGTACGTCAATTATTTGTTTTAAATGTTTTTTTAACCCAGTACCTTCAGATAGGAGAAGAAAAGATTTGGTTTCTGCTAACTCTCAGACTAAACATGCTTTTGCAAATCGATTTTATTTATTTTTAGAACCCTACTTGAATAATCAGTTTAACAGAGTAATTTAAGTTATAATAGGTGTAATTTACTAGTACAGGAATATTTGGCAAGACTCAATTAAGAAGACACGGGAAAACCACTAGAAACTTTAAAATAAAATCTATTTACCTACTCTAATATAAGTCTCTTCCTTTACGTAATTAATAATAGTTTTCACTATAACTACTTAAATATTATTTGTTTATTTATTTAAACATAATATATCTTACTTAACACATTGAAGGACACTGAACGAGACACAATAGAAGTTTTATTGTTATTACGTCGATAGGCGTTAAGTGTCCCGCAAAGTGTTAATCTAGTTTTAAAATAATATACCCAAATAGTAACTCTATATCAGCCAGTTTCTTCATCAACAACTAAAGTAATCAGTCGAAATATTGACTTTTACTTGACCTTTACTGATACTATGGCAAATGTATTTCTTCATTCAAGTAACAGCTAAAATAGTGAAGAAACATTTGGAGATGTTTCAAAACGGGCCCAGTGTATGTACAGTACCTCAAAAAATCGATAAAAATCCCTGGAATTCGGGAAAAATATAAATAAATTGCATAAATGCATATTTTTCTTGTAATCATCCGATATTTATCAATTATTTTTATCGACTTTCAATATGGCGTCTTGCCAATTTAGGTACTCTGTGGTTAAAAATCAATGACTGTATACCATAGATCGACCATTGATCACAGACCGTGAACTGTCTACTGTCACTTCAGTCACTTTCGTTCACAGAGTACTTTTTGATAGACTCTTTCGTTGTTTGTTTACATTAGTAAAAAGTTGAAAAACATATATCTGTGTATTTGATAGTTGAATCAAAAGATTGCTACATTGTTTTTGTCTGAGTTAATATTTCGTCGATAGAATGTTTGTAAGTGTACATTTATGCTATCGGTAAAAATCTCAAAACCTAGCTCAAGCAGGTTTACATTACAGTTAGAATTTAACTTTCCTCGATTGTAATTAATGTAAATCATAATTTACTTTACTTTATACTTACTTGATTTTGTTTTTAAGGCTATGTATGATATAATGATTTTATTTCTGTAACTAGGTTCCTACAAACACGTTTACACGTCAATCATATTTTAAATCGTTTTTAACGAGATGAGGTCGGCGTTTCCTATCTGACTACTCTGAGAAGAAAGGCCGAAACAAACTCATAGATCACAGTCTCTTTTAAAGTCCAGACATAATCTTGGTCAGATCATGTGAAGACCATGTAGATTGGTGTTTGAAATGGTCATTTAAGGAAAGAACAACACAGATTGAGTGGACCTGTCCAGTCTGTGAACGCATTTGTCAGTAATCATGCAGCTCAACTCAAAACTTAAGGATACCGCGAGTGCTTATACTTAAACTTATTTATTGCACAGGAAGTTTCGGCCCTCCGTGATATCTCAATAAAGGGTGGCAGACCATTGACGCGCAGCCTGCCACGGATTCAGCACATGATTCTGGAAATTGAAATGTTTTCAAAGGTTAATTAAAAAAAAGTTGCTGTTCCATAAATTTTGAGCGCGTAGTTATTGCACTTTTCTATGAAACAGCTGATTTGTTTTTTTATCACGGACGAAAAATTACTACATTTCTTTTTCTAAATTTCTATCTAAAATGATATACTGGATTTATGGGTGAAGTTTGCGCACTGGTAATTTTCCTGTGTATTGCAGGCAAAAAAACAGCATTGTTGAAAACCCCAAATAATAAATTGTAGAAAAAGAAAATTCATGTGACGGCAACAAAACATCAGAAGGAGAAAAATTAGAGATTCAATGACCACAATAGAAAACGAAATACTAGCATTGAAAGTAATGGAAAATTCCACTTGAAAGCACCGGCCTAAAAAATACGCTATGGGTGAAATGTGAACGCTATCGGTTTTAGATACCAACCGTCCTTCATACGGCGACGTGGGTCCCCGATAAGACTTGACTCTCAAATACTCTCATTCGATCTTTCGAATAAATCTTCCATGGTCCCGTGAAATGGGGAGTCAACAGACGATTTGCTGATATAAAATTATAACCTAAAGGTTATAGTATTAGGGGCAGTGCTAAAAATATCCTAAATTACGTGGAGTGATATAAATATCACATCACACTAATATTATAAAGGCGAAAGTTTGTGAGTGTGTGTGTGAGTGTGTGTGTGAGTGTGTGTGTGTGTTTATATGTTTGTTACTTCTTCACGCTCAAACGGCTGGACCAATTTTGATAAAATTTTGTATGGAGGTAGCTGACACCCTGGATTAACATATAGGCTACTTTTTATCCCGATATTCCCACGGGATCGACAATTACGCGGGTGAAACCGCGGGGCGCAGCTAGTAATAAAATAATTGCGTCAACTTTTTAACTTAATTGACTCTTGGGTACGTCTGCCCTTCATTTTGAAAGTACGAATATATAACGATAAAGGTGTCGTAAATATATCAGAATTAATTTTACGAAAAGGATATTCTGAAGTACCTACAAGTTGATTTGGGACTTACACCCAAATCAACCTATCTATGGGTATTTAAAAAAGGATCTTACTACAATCGTATTGAATATTCGCACTACCTTTTGAATACAAACATTGTATATGTTATCGGCAATCTGTATAATCCGGTATTCTATACAATACCTTGGCAATGTATAGAATACCTAAAACGTTTAGGTGATGTATGAAATATTATTTATTTTATACTTTGCCTAGGCATTTTATACAGTACCAAATGCGCAGCCGGCAATGTGTGAAATAGACGAAAGCTCGGGGTGCCTTCGCTCGCTCTTGCATCCAATATCGACGTAGCCCTATGTTTATTTATTTATTAAAACTTTATGCACAAGTAAAAACTGTACAAAGGCGGACTTAATGCCATGGGTATTTTTCTATGTTCTTACATAACATTGATAAATATAGACCAAATCTATTTATTTTACACATTGCCGGTGAACAAACAGGTATTCTATACAATCCCTGGGAAATGTATACATTACCTAGGCAAAGCATGTAACAGACAATAATATTCATAATATTTCATACATTGCCTGGACGCCTCAGGTATTCTATACATTGCCTAGGTATTGTATAGAATACCTGAATTATACAGATTACCGGTAACATATAAACATACAAATAAATAAAAAAAAATTAAAATTGAGTTTCTAATATCGAAATAACAGCTTTTACTGAATGCATATGAAAGTTTAAACGGTACACACCTTTAACAAAAAAAACATTTTTTTAAATATTCGTCTGTGTGTTTGTTCCTGCTAATCTCCGAACATCAATCATTTCTGACATCCACGCGGGATAAGCCGCGGCCAAAAGTTAGTAGGTAGTATGTACATATTCCAAAATTGCGTTACCTATTTCAAAAGACTTACTTTCGGTAGGTACAGAAACGTTATTAATTTTGTAGAGCGACCCTTAAACGAGAATACCGTAATCCTAAGGTATATTTATTAATTGTGTATCCAGACATGTGTGGTATTAAAATTAATAGAATAGAATACTCTTTATTATGTACACCATATAAATTACAGACATAAATATAGAAACTGTACAAAGGGTGACACAATGGGCTTCTTCAATCAATAAACAATCTACAAACAATCTTTAAAATGTCGCTATTATCGCTAATAGCGACATTTTAAAGACAACCTTTGGATGGATTAAAAAGGGGAAGGACAGACAAATAATGTAGGTAGTCTGTGGTGTACCATTTACATAATACAATAAATACATACCTACATAAAGTATATTATACTAATCTAAATAAATAATAACAATATAATATAATTAATATTAGGTATACTTATGTAGTTAAAGTAACTACTATATACTGGAACTGTTATTAGCGCCTCATAATCTGCCTAACCTTTTTCCAACTATGTTGCTGTCGGCTTCTAGTCTAACCGGATGCAGCTATTGAAGGTATTTTACACGGATCGACTGACTTTTTTTTTTTTTGTCGACGGTATCTGACCTCCACAACCCAGTTACTGGATAATACTCGTACGATACCCCTTAGTAAGACTGGTAGTCAGACTTTCAGGCTTCTGACGACCCGTAGCGACTGTCAAATTTCCACGAATGCCAGTCGCGGGACGAATGGCTCGAGTTATTCCGTTCTGATCCCCTGAACCCCCCCCCCCTCCACCCCAAGATCCCCTCCTGGATCGTCTTCTGTTTTAATCTTTGCCTTATCCACTATAAACTTTCTCATACCGGTTTGATCCGCTTCAACGTGCTTTGCTCCGTGCCTCCGTGCAGGCACGGAGGGGTCTTTTGTTATGAAACGATGGTCACCCATCCATGCACCAACCGCGGCAAGCGTAGCTTAATCTGATCGATCGATCCGTGCGACTGTTTTAACTAAGCCACAAGCCAACAAGAACAACAACAACCGTATACAACGTTATAGACTAGTTTATTTAGTAACTAATTATAATGAGGTTCGCCCCCCATTACATGGGATTTAGACATAGGTATACCTCTGCCTAACCATTTGGGGAATACAGGCGTGATGTTATGTTACGTGTAATTATAACTACGAGGTCTATCCAAATTTATGTTTTCACTTGATGTTATATCAAGTTAAACAAATGTCAACTTTATTTTAGTGGTGATTATGTTGATTTCAGAGTGACTAGCACTATTTAAAAAGTTATAAATATGTTTGAAGTTGTAGCGTAAACTGAACTTTATTATATGGGCATTAAAGTTATTTTTCCACATACTCATATTTGTTTGGCAAATAAATCGCGAACGCAGCTCGTATATTCTGTAACAAGGTTCTCTTCAATTTGTTGTTCTTGAAATCTAAGGCTTCAACCAAAATGATGATGTTTTTTTTTGTTTAGCCTATTCTGTCCCACTGCGGGCAAAGGCTTTCCCCAAGTCCTTCCAGGACCTCCTTTCCCGCGTCACTATGATTATTATTGAATAATTCATTGTCTTATATTTCTAGAAGAGCTACAAGGTCAAGTTTAAATTATCAGTTATTGTATTATGTCTTATTATTTATATTACGAATTTATCACTATTGGAATTGATTTGGAATACGGGCTTATCTGTATTGGAATTAAGATCATAATTGTGTGGCACCAGATACCGGTTTTGAACAAACGCTGATAATTATCTCCGTGCCAATATAAACTAGATTACTTTCACGTCTGTGGACGGCGTGTGACCGTTTCTTTCGACATGTACTTTCAAGTTTCCGTGGTGTAGCGGTTATCACATCTGCCTAACACGCAGAAGGCCCCCGGTTCGATCCCGGGCGGAAACATAGCTTTTTTTTATATTTTATATGATTATTTTTCTTCAAACATTATTATTTTGTTCTTCTAAACATTTACTGTGTACATTATTAATGATGTTTTTGTTTTTTCCTTCTGCTGATTTCATACCTACTATGAGTAGCTTTGATTTTTTTTTATCCTATACGGACACTGAGGAAAATGCCTGTTCAAGTCTTTCCAGGAACTCTTGTCCCGCGCCACCTCGAACCAACCCTTGATTTCTTATAAAAGTAACATCTTAGTTCTATGGAAAAAACAAGTTAGGTATTAACCCTTAGTCTGCCGGAACGTAGATCTACGCGAGACACAGTGACTTTTTAGTTGTGTCTGTAATTACGGCACACAAGCGGTTAATGAATACAATAACGTCACCGTAACTCCACCAAAGGTCAAAATTGACGTTTTGATGGCAAATTGCTTCGTAAAAAATTTGGATTTTTCATTGTAAACATCGTAGTTGTTTACCATTGTAACTTTTTGTGCTTTGGTAACACTAAAAATGGATGTCAAGCACACCTCGTAACTGTACAGACGCCAGCACATCAATCTACCCGAAACTGTCAGATTTTCCTAATCAACTTTGAACCTTATGCTTTAGCGATAAAGTTGAAAATCTATTAAAGAAATTTGACAGATTGTAGTAACTTGATGTGCTGGCCTCTGTACCATAATTCTTTTTCAAAGCAATCCTTGTAACTCCTTTGGTAACGCCTTTTACTATGGAAATGTATTAAATTACTAACATTATTTTTTAAATCTATTTTATTGCTCTTGTAAAGTTGGTCAAAATGGAGATACAAGTTTTGCGTATTAGGGTGACGATAAGAAATGATAGACAAAGTTCTTCGGTCAACAAAGCAATTTCTCAAACAAAACCTTATTTATCATCCTCAAAACAAAACAAAACACTATCCCGAAAGCCAGTAACAAAATCTCAACGACCCCTATAAAATGCTTAATTAAAGTCATAAGGTCCTTTCATTACAACTGACCCGAAACTGATATAAAAGTCTTGTGTTATTGTGTGAGGAACACAATGGGACTGGGAATTAACTCGTACATTCATATTACCACGGTGGCGACCTCGATATCATGTGGATGACGCATTATGACATGAACTAGATGGAAACAGAAAGTCTGGTGTCGTTAACTGGTAACTGATACTGTTCGATAATAAATTGAAATGATTTATTCATGTGCTTTTAAAATCGTATGGGCCATGTTCACGTTGACTGCCAGACAGCAGACACAATAGAAACTCTATTGTTCGCGGTCACCGGTGATCACGGTGGCAGTCAAAGCCATTGGACTTTATAGCTTTGCTGTACATATTAGAAAAAAACCGGTCAAGTGCGAGCCGGAGTCGCACACTGAGGCGAGGGATCCGTACATATTTGTAGGTATAATTTTGTAACTACAAATTTTCGGTTTTAGGATTTTTTCCTTTAGTTGTGCTACATGACATACGGGAAGTAGGTACCTTAAAGGTTTTGATTTCGGAACAGAAACGCCCGTATCTTTTGATTGCGTTGACTTAGAAGTTTGATTTTTTCACTGCATCAAAGGATTGCAGCCCTGAGTATTTGATATTAATTTCAACTTGATAACTCGCTTTCCTGAGAAAAAGTGAAGAAGTGATCTTATAAGGGTTCCGTTTTTCCTTTTGAGGCACGGAACCCTAAGAATTGAGGTTTGATCACTTTTTGGTGTCATCATCATTTCAGCCGAAAGACGTCCACTGCTGGACATAAGCCTCTCCCAAGCACCTCCTCTTCGACCGGTTCTGTGCTTCTCGCATCCAACGGGTTCCTGCGGCCTTGACAAGGTCGTCGGTCCACCTGGCCTTAGTTTTGGTGTTAGTGCATCCAAATTCTGATATAACCGATTACCCCAAATAGATCTTGGGACTTCGTGCCAAAATGGAAGGAAGCTGTGGATAGCCAACGTCGTGCTAATATAATCATGACAGGCAAATAGGCAGTAAGGCGTCTTCAAATATCTGTCTACTGGACTAACCCCCACATATTTCAGTTCCCTGTCGCTGTCATGATCTCAAAAATAATGTCTTTTTACTCAGTTAAGCATTAAAATTAATATAAAACGTATCCGATTTAACAAAGAGGACCTTTATTAGCACATTATACCAAAATCAACAGCTATCATTGATAAGTCCGCGCGGAACTAGTTGGCCGCGCCTTGGGTGGGGACGGGGGTGAGGGCGGCGGGGTTGCCTAGTGTTCGCAACACGTACTGAGTAATGACAAAGCGCCCCCGCCCCTCCGTCCCACCGCTCACATACCTAAGGCGCGACCAACTAGTTCCGCGCAGACCATAGCCTATCAATGATAGCAGTTGATTTTGAAAGAGAATACCAGATAGAGAAGATAATACCCAGGTAATACCAAATTACTGCTATCACACCTTACATCTATACTAAAACTAGCTGACCCGGCAAACGTTGTTTTGCCATATAAATTATTACTAGCTGCCCGGCGCTTGCGTGCTCGCCCTTACCCTACCCTACCACTACCCTACTCCTACCCTACTCCTACACTACTCCTACCCTACTTCCACCCTACTCCTAACCTACTTACCTCCTAACCTCCTAACCTAACCTCCTAATAAAAAAATAAAAATGTTGTCCAAAAAAAAATGTTAGGGGTAGTAGCCGATTCTCAGATCTACTGAATCTATACATCTATCTATACATCTATACATATAATAAAACAGTAACGAAAGAAAAACTGTACATTGTGAATTTTCGAGAAAAAATAAGTGGCTTTTGTTAGAAAAACGTAACTGATGATAAAAAGTGACTTTTTAGAATTTTTGTCTGTTTGTCTGTTTGTCTGTGTGTATGGTACGGCTTCACGCCAAAACTACTGGATAGATTGAATTGAAATTTAGCAAAAATGTTCTTAGTAAACCAAGGAAGGCTTTAGGCTACATATTATCACGCCGTATGCTATGGGAGGTAAGCAATATTGATTTTAAAATGTGTTTGTTCGTAATTGAATACACAAAATAATTGAATGCACAAAATGACATGTTTATTTATTTATTTAGTTAAAAATACCTCTAAGCTAACTCTGGGAACATAATAATCACGCTATTTTTATAAAGGAGCGGGGCAGTAATATTATAAATTGCAAGGGAACAGCTATTTCAACAATATGTCAACGGGGAATTTAGCGGTAAGGTCAGGCGACCGTTTACCGCACTAAATGGTGCGAGTTCAAATCCCATAATATTGTTTTAAAAAATCGTAAAATTCTTTTTTTTTAGTTTTTGCATTTTTTGTGCATTAGGAACGATACTGTTATGAAATCTGAGAACTTCACATGTCCTATCTAATTGTTTGGAGAGTTTCACACCAATATTACTCAACAGATTGATTGGCGGTACACCAAGCTACACTATCATGAATTCAAGTCAAACTTTTGGTTCTAAGCTATATCTTACCCAGCACATTTGTTGTAGGTAATTCATTTAAGTATGTAATTCTTAGTTTTGATCCTTGCTGCTGTTACCATTTTTCTTTTAATGCTAAACTAATGTAGTTGTCTGTTAAATTAACGACAATTTAGTTTTATTCATAATTTAATTGATTTGGGTAAATAATATGTAGTTTCCGTTTTCTAACTTGGCGTTGGCGTCGAGTTAGATCGCGCTATGGTTTTGTTCCCAAAATGTGATGTTATAGGTGCCGATGTGCCGCTCTCATCCTATAGAAACGGGGGTTACCTTTGTTGTCTGTGTTGGTTGATGTGTTTAATTTTCCTGTTGGCCTTCACAGAGTAATTTTTGATAGACTGAAATTGGCCTTTTTCAGACTCTGTGAAGGGGACAACTTTGCTAAATCACTCACCTATGATGAGGTGCAGTCGTACTACACGTACGACAAGCAAAGAGGTGTATTTAATCGACGTCGACGCGGACTCGCCGTGGTAGGGTTTCCACGAATTTTTAAGGACACCGCGTTGGGACGGGTTTACACTGTGCACCCAAATAATGGCGACTGCTATTATTTGCGAATGTTACTGCACACAGTGCGGGGCCCAACATCATTTGCGTTTCTAAGGACAGTCGATGACATTGAGTATCCCACATACCGCGCTGCTTGCGTAGCACGCCACCTTCTCGACGGTGATCAGCACTGGGACAACGCACTTGAGGAGGCCAGCATTAGTGACAATCTCAGTCCTCTGCGACATCTGTTTGTCATCTGTCATGTTGGTGTTCTGCGGTATTGCAAATCCGCTTCTGTTGTGGGAGAAATATCGGCATCTTCTGTCGAAGACTTCCTAAGAGGTCTGAGACGCACTACTGAAGATAATACTGAGGCAACTGATGAGCGCGTTCTAAACAGTTGCCTTAGTTCACTTCAAGATATGGTCATTTCAATCTGCGGCAGTTCTCTGGTGGATTATGGGCTACCGACTCCACAACATCTGGATGTACAAGAGCTTGGAAACAAGAGTACAACTCTGAGATAAATTATGATCCAAGAGCTGTGAGTACCGTCGTCAATGACCAGTCTCTAAGTTTACCTCAGAGCAAAAGCAAATTTTCGACACCATCCTTGACTCGGCTCGGCCAAGGTAAAATGTTTTTCTTGGATGCTCCTGGTGGAACAGGGAGAATATTTGTCACCACTGGCATTCTCGCAGAGGTCAGGAGGCAAGACAAGATTGCCATTGCAGTAGCATCGTCAGGAATCGCCGCAACACTGCTTCCTGGTGGCAAAACAGCGCACGCAATGTTTAAGATTCCCATAGATTTAGAGAGTCATGAAACACCTGTTTGTGGAGTGTCACGCAATAGTGACAAAGGGCGCGTGCTTAAAGATTGCTGTTTAATCGTGTGGGATGAATGCATAATGGCGAACAGAAAAGCAGTAGAGGCGGTAAATAGGACTTTGCAGGACATCCGCAGGAACCAGCAAATGATGGGTGGCGTTACAGTTCTGTTTAGCGGCGATTTCCGACAAACGCTGCCTATGGTGACGCGAGGAACTAGGGCTGATGAGGTGAATGCTTTGTTGAAATACTCTTTCTTATGGCCACATATTCATGGTTGCGCTTAACGATGAATATGAGAGCACATCTTGGCGGGAATGTACACGCCCAAGAATTTTCTGATGTTCTCTTAAAATTGGGTGAGGGAACGCTACCAGTAGACGGTGGCCAAGTGGTTCTACCTGAGATACTTGGGAGAGTGGTGTCCAACTTAGAAGATTTGATTCCCCTGGTGTACGGGGACATCAATAGGATACCGCACCAACATAATTCTTGGGTGTGTGAACGAGCCATTTTAACCCCCAGAAACGACCAAGCTTCAGCGATCAATGAAAGCATTCTCGCAGAAATTGAGGGAAATGAAGTGATCTACACTTCAATAAACACTGTTGTCGACCAAGATGACGCCACACATTACCCGCTAGAATTTCTCAATTCCCTCAGTGCAGGTGGACTACCAGCGCACACCATTAAGTTAAAGGTCGGTGTCCCAATTATGCTTCTTCGGAAACCCACTCCGCCGAAACTGTGCAATGGGACCCGGCTCAAAGTCGTCTCGCTGCAGAGAAATATCATTGAGGCGAAAATTCCCCCAAATGAAATGAAAATGAAGGGAAATGTCCCCGGGCTCTTAGAATTCGACATCAGACGTTTCAGATCTTCGATTTTGACGACGCCGTTGTCGCTGGCATAAGCAACAGGATCCGCGTACGAAGTCGCGGGCAGAAGCTAGTATGCATATAAAATTTCATAAAGACACGAGAATTTTATATATAAGATATTATAAAGAGGTAAAGTTTGTAAGTTTGTATGTAGGGGGTAGTCTCTGGAACTACCAGTTGGATTTGAAATTTTTTTTTGCGTTTAATAGCCCAGTTTTTGAGGAAGCTTTTAGGCTATTTAACTTCACGCTAAGACACTTAGGAGCTGAGCAAAAGGAAAAAAAAAGTCAGAAACAACGCTTTCAACGTTCAATAAAAGCCCCGTGCTTTGCCTTTTGTTAGATTGCTATCGAGATTTTTATGAAGTAAGCCTTTTGTATTCCTTTCCATGTGGTTATGATGTATCCTTGTACCTTCTAGGTATGTAATAACATTGTGTTGGGCATTGTCTTTCTCTAAGAGTGGCAGTATTATGGTATTAATAAATCTAGTGACAGTTAAGGCTGCGGTTAACAGGTGCGACACGCGATATAATCGCACGCGACAAAAAGGTACCGCTCGTTGCGCGACTTGCGGTGCCTTTGTGTCAAGGAGCCTTTATTTTGTCTTTTTCCTCATCCGGTTATGGTCAGGGATTGCTTTGTTCATTATGACTATTCATGCTCTGATTGTCAGATCTTTTTATCTATAGGTACTAATAGGAGTATTATAAATCTATACTATTAATAATATTATAAACCTGAAGAGTTTGTTTCTTTGGTTGAACGCGCTAATCTCAGGAACTACTGGTTCAAATTAAAAAAAAATATTTGTGTTGGATAGTCCGTTTATCGAGGAAGGCTATATGCTATATAACATCACGCTACGACTAACAGGAGCGGAGCATCAATGAAAAATATTGCAAAAACGGGAAAAATTATTCCTTTTGAGAGCTTCCGTTGCGTACGCTGCGTAAACGGTTAAAGTTACGCAAAAATCATGTATGACGGAATTGTTTCCCTTTAAATGTTCTAAATAAAAGTCTGCAACAGTATACGTTTATCTTTTAAGATTGACTCACTATAACCATTTTTATGGTAATCAAATTTGTTCTTAAATAAAGCATTATTTGCGAAGGTGTTTTTATAAACATGATATTAATCTTTATCCAAACAAATACGTTATTCATCACAAGTATTTAATTTTGAATAAAATTGCCCTTGTCATTATTTGATTTAAAATATCTTAGGAGATATCATAGTTTTAAAATAACTGTACTAAAGTAATAATCCTAGGTGATACTCATGAAGTAATGGAAAATTATTATATTATTTTAGTAGGTTTTTTCCTCAAGTTAACGCAGGTGATCCGCGGGGCACAGCTAGTCTATAATATAGTTAACGTAATGTGGCCAAGATACTATTATATCTTAAGCTACATAATATTATAACACCACGCATGTATCCCAGAAGGGTTAGGCAGGGTACCTTTGACAGTTGGTCTTTTAGGTTAAAAAAACAGTATTTACTGCAGCTTCAAAAAGATGACAATCTTTGAACCTACCCTTGATGTGCACGCAGCTAGCACTGGTCGTCCGAGTCTGAGCGTTTGGCAGCGTTTGTTGATTGAACAGGCACAGCAATTTTATTTTATAATATACTTGGATTAATGTGGCCAATAGCAATTTCGTATCTTGTTTTTGTTTTGTTCAATATGTACATGTTCGACAATTAAATAATTTTATTGTTTATTCCACACTTTTACTGGCAGCATCACACGAATTATTATTGCTGGCCTACACAATGTTTTGTTTCGTAGTTTCTTAAAAAAAAATTGTAACCCGATAACACTCATCATTAGTTTATTTCTATTTCTCCTATTCACCAATGCCGTTAATTAACTTTCATTGTATATTCACTAGACAGCCATAACGTTATGTTTAATATATTTTAAATGTATTTACTTAATCTCGCCGTAAGGTCCGGCCTGCGTCCATTTACTTGTCACAGCTATGCCACAGACACACCAGAGTACTTCTGGCACTCAAGGCATAGATAGACAAGTAATGAGGTTACGGTCTCGCGCAGATTAAAAAAATATTTTATTTCATTTTAGTATTTGCTAATATTTTACATAATTATTTATTTCTGTTTCTGTAACTGCCCGTGAGACATCACAGCGGGCCCTATCAGAATACCAGCGCTGTGACATTTTTTTTATTTAATTGTCGCAGCATCATGCTGAGATAGGAGCCTTTTGGCCTCGTATAGGACTTTCTGTTTCATTTTCCTTTTGTTACTTTTTTTATATTACTTGGGTTTTTATTTTACTGTGTTTAGTTTAGTTTGTGATCTTCCTGTACGAGTCGCAATAGATACTTTTTCTTTCTTTCTTTCTTACCTCTTAATAGTACACCCACATTTCGCTAGTTACGTTTAAGTCCCGTGTAATAGTGGGCAAACTTTTGCCATATTGCCATCAACCAGGCATAAACCCAGACTCCGACTGCTACTAAAAAATTCCTGATGAAAAACACAATAACACTTTGCGTGACGTGGAATCTCACCCAGGACCTCATGCTCAACAGTAGCGTTTGCAACCACTAAACCACTATCCACTGTTATTGTAAAAACACCAACAACCTTTTAATAGGTCATTGTACTCATGTATGTGTATGGGACCAAACCCGAAATCGCGAAAAAAATATCAGCTGTTTCCTACATTTATGTTCGTATAACGCGTCAAAATGTAGGGAATAGCAAATTTTTTTGGTCACATAGTAAAAGTTGTTCGTAATGATGAGTACAATGACCTCTTAAGAGCTTGTTGGAGTTTTTCCAATAACCCTGTATATTTAATTATATTGCAAATTAGGTAATGGTGTGTTCGATTCATATAATTAACTCAGCGTATATAATTAACTCCTTAATAAATATTTCCCAATTTCGCCAGAAGCGCAAAATCTCAGGCAAAATTAAAAATCTACCAGCTTCCTATGCTACAATAAATTAAATATCCAATCAGAAGTGATTATATCACCCAGTCAATTGAGCTAAGTGTACAGACGCCAGCATATCAATCTACTACAATCTGTCAAATTTCGTTAATAGATTTTCAACTTTATTGCTTCATTATAAGGTTCAAAGTTGATTGGGAAAATTTGACAGTTTCGGGTAGGTTAATGTGCCGGCGTCCACAACATCTGTTCAATAACATTTGTTCCGGCCCCCGAACATACCTTTAACCCCAATAAACTTACGAAAGGTTACTGGCCGGCTACTCGTCCTTTTTCCATTAACAAGAAGAACACTCCATTAACTTTCCCAATAACAGGGGAAGGGCCTAAATGAACAAATCACTTCAAAAGCAGCCGAATGTCAATTCAAAGATGCCATTTTTCGCAAAGTGGAAGGAGCAGACAAAGAAATTAGGTTCAATCGTAAGAAAGGAATATTATTTCTTAGACGGAAAAAGGGACGGGAGAAGACATAGATGACTCCGCCCTGGAGTGTAAATGTGGTATGGTACCACAAACGAGGACACTTAATATCTTGTCCTATGTTTCCTGTTTTCTGCACATTGCAGGAACTGGAGGACGCTACTGATGATGCCAAACATGTAGCCTAATTCTGGGCCGACTCCATTGCATTGCATTGAAGACGAGGAGAGAGAGACGAACATGTCACATTGATCTTGTCATCCGACTAGCCTTTTTGTAGTATGTCAGTGTAGCAGATTTGTCTCCAGTGTAGCTAGTAAAATCTTTACCTGCATAGACTGCCATCTGACGCACACTGCAATTGAGGAATACCACAGAGAGTTGATGCCTATACAGGGTTATTAGTAAAACATTAGCAACCTCTTAAGAGGTCATTGTACTCATCATCATGGACAACTTTTACTATGGGACCAAAATAAAGTCGCGAAAAAAAAAATCAGCTGTTCCCTACATTTAAATGTATGTATGTTATGTTCGTATAATTCGTTAAAATGTAGGGAACAGCTGATTTTTTTCGCGATTTCAGGTTTGGTCCCATATTAAAAGTTGTTCATAATGATGAATACCTACAATGACCTCTTAAGAAAATAATGTTTTAACTACAACAGTGTGTGCTTCACGGCTTCGCTTCAAAAAGGTTCTAAACAAATAAATAAACTAGTAAGTAATCCAATATAATAACAAAAACAAAACAACAAAAATGATAAACATACGCCGTGGTTAGCCTTTTACTATATTCACCTTTCCATTTAAATACGAAACACAATTAAAAAGTTTTAACGAACATTTACATACCCCTTTTATGCAGAAATTGAGAATAGCGTTAGAGTGCTCCTCACTTAAAGTTTACATAGAAGGGTTGAGTTGAAAATATTCGATAATTTCATGAGCAACTTTGATTGAATGGTTATCATACATATTCATGTATGTAAATATTCCACCACAGTTTATACGATGGGTGATAAATGACGGTCTTGAAATAACTAAAATATGTGAGAATCGCAGTTCTTGGCGTTCTGCAGTTTCTGACGTTTCACAACGTTTTGTAAGTAAATGTTACGCTATTGTAGTTAAATATTTTTTATTACCTACTCAAAACAAAATTACAAAAAAAAAAAACAATAAACTGAAACTCAAAGCATTTCCTTCCAGAGCGTAGTAGGCACCTATAGAGAAGAAAGGGCAAAAAAACTCCACGGACACTCTTTTAAATCAAAATATAGTTACAAAATATTGGTTACACCATTCATGTTGAAATCTACATATACATATAAAATTCAAAGTCCTAGCTGACTGACTGATATATCAACGCACAGCCTAAACCACTGGTCCTAGAGACATGAAATTTGGAGTGTGTGTTCTTTGTGAAGGTATCCACTAAGAAAGGGTTTTTCGAAATTCCACCCCTAAGAGGGTGAATAGGGGGTGAAATTTCACGCGGACGAAGTCGCGGGCAGAAGCTAGTTATGGATATGAGAACGATGCAGCACATGAAAGGCGTCCCTAATAAAAAAAAACAGTGGCACTCCGGGAGTGCCGATAGAAGTGGAAACAAACACATATTAATACTTTGCCATTGTATCCTGTATACTTGTGGCTAAGTTTCGCTACCTAATTTAATTTGATCCTCTATACTTGTGGCTAAGTTTCGCTAGCTAATTTAATTTGATCCTGTATACTTGTGGCTAAGTTTCGAATTTAATTTTGGAATCTTACGAATTTTCGATCAGGGTCACGTGTCCTGACGCGAGTTTAACATTTTTTGCCAATTACAAAAAAAGTGTACAACGCCGCTAAAGACGTTTTCACTTAAAAAAGAATAAAAAAACAATTCAAATATTAAATTAAATTAAAATAAGCCATGGCAGTTAAGAGATCACCAGTCCCTATTGACGGCGCCCATTCACAAACATGACGCATGGATCAGCACCATTCAGCTCAACCATTTTGAAGGGAGCTAAATAATCTAACACATGCACCACATCAGCGAGATATTAATGAGAAACGTAATACTTACAGCAAAGTATTACGTTTCTCATTAATATAAGCGAGCTGAAATAATATAAGATTTACAACATAAAGAAATATTTGAAGAGACTTACAAGCCTTTTCTAAATATTTCAACCATATATCATTCATCATACATACTTAGAAAATGCCATCAAATATTCGTTTGATGTCGAAATTCAAACGTGTTTTTTTATTAGTTTAGTTTGATGTTTTGACTTCAAACTAAATAAAAAAGTTGACTTTACAAAAACAGTATAAAAGCGAGCAAAACCTTAATAAAGTTTCAATATTTTTCCGAGGAAATTATATCACACAGCTAAAACATAACTTTAGTGATGTGTACGTCCACACTCAATTTTTCAACACAAACTTCAAAGCTCTATTTAAAAACTGCTGCAATTTTGCTAACAGAATAAAGAGGAAAATCCTGTACGCTATAAATATGTCATCATCATCATCATCATTTCAGCCGAAAGACGTCCACTGCTGGACATAGGCCTCCCCCAATTTTGGGGGGGGGTTTGCCATAATCGCCACGCTTGGCAGGCAAATATGTAGTCAGCAACAAAACGACAGGAATTTATTTAATTGTCTACAATCTTTGTTCCACAATATTGGATCCATGGTAGCCACAAAACATGTAACACAGTGGGTACACATTACATTTGGTGGTACGTCAAAAAAGTTATGGTTAAGCATACGTTGCTGAACCATATTTTTTTTTTACTTAACTCCAAGCAACATTTATAAATATGGCGGTAATACAACACAAATTGCAGACAATCAAATGAATTCTTGTCAATGTATACATATTTGAGGCTGACTGTACCTACCTATGAAGGCTTTTAGATAAGAGTGATGATACAGCTTAACGTGATAAACAACGTTTTTTAAGGTTCCGACATTCAAAGGGTTTCTTCAGATGTTTAATAATGTAAACAAACAAATTTCGTCCTTTCTCAGGATAGCCAAGTCGTGCGTTTTATGAAAGCAATTTTGAAATGGTTAAAAATGCAACAAACGTTTAGGATATGAGACCTTTGTCCTCGCAGTCTTCAGTGTTACACCGAAGACTGCGAGACATAATAGGGCCAGATGATAATTTGGTGATAATCTACAAACTTTGTGTACAGAATAGAGTCAAGAATATTATGACTGAACATGACTGAACACTACCTTTTAGTTTTATCGTAGAATAATGACTACACAGTCGTTACAAATATCAAAAAACCCACGTTTGTAGAGTGAATGGAATCTAATAAAAAATATTTACTGAAACATTTATGTATAGTTAGTGTTCCAAAAATATTCCTTCTTTACTCACAAGTTCTACTATACTTCAGTACGCGAACTGAAAGAGTCTCATCACAAACAACATCATCATACATGAAATACCATCCTACTTTCCACTAACAACTCAACTAACTGGCAATAGATACCAATCATTAAAAGTTACCATACACATCGAGACCAAGTTTACCTGAAACTTTACCTGTGTAATTCACTTCACAAGTTATAAAATGAAGTTTTTTCTACTAGCTGCTTGTCCAAGAGCTGGGAAAGTTCTAGAATTAGTTTCTGAACTGTTAGTAGAGTTAGACAGTGTTCTTAATAGGGCTGTAATGGGGATGAGGCTGACGGCTATATTAGGTATTAGAGAGGATTTTTAAATATTATTATGGCTTAAGTGTAGCTTGGACAAGATGGGAAGTAAAGCTGCAATTAGAGTGTTACAGAAAAAAGGTTTTAGTTTTGGCGATAACGACTACGTTTACATACAAATATTTATTTTATTAATTCATACCGAATATTTTTTACTTTTGTATCAGCTGTATTCTGGGTCTTAAAATGGGCACAAATGTTCGTCAAAGTTCGTGAAACCCAGACTAACAGCATGGCAAAATTACGTTTAACGAAAAAATAAACATAATTTAAGCAAAATGTCAGAGTATTCCCAATTTTATTAAGCAAGCGAGCGAAAAAACAGTAATAACTCAAGGAGCTACGAGACGTCTACGAAACTAATTATTCGTAGCAGCTCTGCTACAAGTGCTACGAGCTACGGTGTTGACTTTTAATAACGTTCCCCATCGTGACCTATCGCAAAGGTCAATAACGGACTAATTCAAATTTCTTTCATAATCACTTCAAAACTTTATTCAAGCGTTCTGCTTATTTAAGCTATTTTTTAACAATTTCGTTTAATTAAAGGTGATGGTACTTATTATCGATATTATAAAATTAATTAACCTTAGTAATGGACTGGTCCGGTGGTGGGTAAATGGATTAGTGATAGGTCATGGTAAAATCAATTAACTTGCGGCAGATTTTTCAATCATCTGATAACTTTATTCGAGGAATAATTTTGAAATTATTTCATACAAAAACTGTCAAACGTCAATTGAATAAAAGTTATCTGGCGATAGACAAATCAGCCCTTAGGGCTGATTTTTCAATCATCTGATAACCTTATTCGAGGAATAATTTTGAAATTTTGACAGTTATTTCATACAAAAACTGTCAAACGTCAATTTTGCTCTTCGAATAAAAGTTATCTGGCGATGGAAAAATCAGCCCTTAGTATAATATTTTAATTGTTACTATAGCTGTGTCATAATATAACCGGAGAAATATGGGTGTATTATAGGTGCATTGATTTTATGTTATTATAGGGGGTTGCGTTTGGATGTTTTTTTTTTACTATAATTTGCAACAACAACAACAAATTCCGTAGTAAATTCAAACCAAATCTCAAAAACGAAATACAAATTAGCACACCAGTTTCTATCTAAATTTATCATACAGCCTTGATACAAATTAAATCAGCCTAACTCCCTTCCCACTCCACTGTCAAAATCTCGACATACTACCCTCCATGCGAGCAAAACAGCTCCAGTAACACTCTTTAATACATAATTATGTATAGAACAATTTACTTCGCACAGCTCTTTCTTAGATGGTAGACGGTTACAAGTCTGACTGTATTTAGTAAAACTGAGACGCTTACAAAAACTAAAAGGCTTACAAATTAATGAATTAATGAGTGAACGAAGAGCTGACTTCTTAATAACCGAGCAGTTACGTGAATGGCTGATAAAGGATCGTTCCTTTTTATTCGTTTAGCTGAAACTTCCTTTTATGTGGTGTTGAAAGAAAAAGACGGTGTCAGATGGTCGGTATTATGTGTGAGTTTCAAAGACTGGATGGGTTGTTTTAAACATACTGTGCCGAAGGTACGCGACCGAAGTTCGGCATGATTACGCCTGCAATGGTATTTAACGCTACGTAATTTCGGCATAATGTGTCGTCAGTAATTCAAATAGCATTGCAGGCGTAGTCATGCCGAACTTCGGTCGCGTACCTTCGGCATAGTGTGCTTAGACACTAAGGGGCCGTCTCCACGAGCGAGAGAATCGCGGCGATATTATCGTCGTGCCACGTATTTCTATACATTCTCTTAGAACGTGTCTCCACACGGCGATATCATCGCGGGGAAAATTTGATGGCACATTGAAACTATCGCCGCGATTCTGTCGCTCGTGCAGATAGAATTAAGTATTAAAATAAGACATAACACTTTAGGGGTAAAGTGTTATGTCTTATTTTAATACTCAATTCTCATTTAGGCTATTTTGTTTAGTTTTTCTGAAGAAACAATTAAGGCTAGAGCAACCTCTCTATCTAGCCCGTAATGTCCAAGTCCTGGGCAAAGCAGCAAGCCTTTCGCTTTTCACACACGTCTGATCTCTGCGTTTGTTGGCTAGTCCCATCGGTAGGAGTCAAGTTCAAGCACAACAAGCTCTTCTGGTTTTAACTTTTTCAAGGTTCAAGCCCCTATTGTTCAATGAGCAAAAGTTATAAGAAGTTCGTGCCATTACCAGTATATTCCGACACATGAAGTAGAAAGACAGATGGCTGTCAGCAGCAAGGAAGGGGCCCTTTAGGGCCGAAGCCTGCCGGGTGAGCGGAAGTGTCCGAAAGGGTTACCGCTAGCCCGGAACATAAAGGGCTAAGGAAGGAACACGGGTGGGTTTTAGTCAGTAAGAGTCTGACACTCCCTCCGCTCCGCCCAGAGCGGAAACGGTCATTTGATGATTTCCCGCCCAAAAAAAAAAAAGATGGCTATTCCATTAAGTGTTGGTTCATCACTGCCTCATCAGTCAGTTGAAGATTGAGGGATGGATTTTTTTGCTGCCTTAATTACTATCTAGTAATATTTACAAGTTACTTATAAATTACGTTACGACTAATAGAGAAGTATGGAAGAAAAAGACATGTTGCGCCGACCCCAAATAAATTGGGATAAGGGCAGGAGAATGATGACTTATAAATAACGTAGATACGAAAATCTGAGAAATTAATATTTTAGCAACTTATTATAAATTGCCCAAGTCCAAATCACAACTATCATACTTTAATAATTGGATAAAATGGCTATAACACGGCAAATACGTAGTGTACAAATAAACTATTAATTTTCCTGGCTTTTTTAATAGCATATGTTATGTCCTACTGCTGGGCAAAGGCCTCCCCTTTTTTCTCCCTTTTTCTTTCCATACCTCTCTTTTTTAGGGTTCCGTACCCAAAGGGTAAAAACGGGACCGTATTACTAAGACTCCACTGTCTGTCTTACTGTCTGTCTGTAACCAGGCTGTATCTCATGAACCATGATAGCTAGACAGTTGAAATCATCTGTGAAAATTTCAACTGTCTAGCTAGCTAGTTGTTATAGCGTCATCAGAAATGTATTTCTGATGGCGCGATGACAACAAATAATAAAAATAAAATAAAGTTAAAATTTAAAGGGAACGTTTAGAAAAAAGAAACGTTTTTGTCGGCGTTTTATGTATTGATGTACGTTATGTCTTGATGTACGGAATCCTTCGTGTGCGAGTCCGACTCGCACTTGGCTGGTTTTTTTTTTAGGCCGTCATAATACTTTCGCCGCGGTCTACCCCTTACTTCCCGTGGGTGTCGTAAAAGGCGACTAAGGGTCTTACCGGAGAATGGGCAGCAGCGTTCTCTATTTATTCCACCATCATACCATACTGCGATCGCCAACCCGCCTGCCAAGCGTGGCGATTATGGCAAACCCCCCCCCCCCCCCAAAATTGGGGGAGGCCTATGTCCAGCAGTGGACGTCTATCGGCTGAAACGACGACTACCTTTGTGTTGCGTGCCGCGCCTGTTTGAAGGGGCCTTTACAAAATACCGAAACTGAAACATATAAAACCGACGTTCATTTAGAAACTGTTTGTCATACAGGACATTACAAAAATAAAGCACAGTACACATGACACGGCAAAAATATGGAAATGGGTGACACGCTTAGTACTGTTGCATGTCATTCTATGCGACACTACTGTTGTGTAGACTATACCTATCATGGATCTATAGAAAAGATTTAAATAATTTAAACATTCGTATTTCACGTGAGGTGCTGTTTGTTGTCTTTCATCGTGCCTCGTAAACCTGTAGGTTCTTTGAGGTTATGATAATGTATTTTTCCGTTGCATCGATAAATTCCGTTGCAAATTGTCTAGAATTCACCTTGGGAAAAGCTTAATAAATAAAAAAGTTAAATATGCCATTTGTGAATCGAATTGAACATGTAGTCACGGAAGACCTCCCTTGACTGTTTTCTAAGGGAAAATACCCACTAAAGTTTTTTTAACTCTTATCAACTCTAATGTTTTAGATTTATTAAATAAGCCATTTTAACCATTTTTTTTTAATGCATAGGTACATAGAAAATGCTTCACTGTATACTTTGTTCGATATTGAGATAGACTCATGATAGCACAAATTTAAACCTTAGTGGTTTTTGGGGCTATTTAATATGTCGTTATTTAATATGAATAATCCTGTATTCTTTTGTATAAATGATTTAAAAAAAAAACCCTTATATTTTCTTCTTACAACCTTTATTAGTTACATTAGTGCACGTATCAAGGGCAATAGAGCGGCAAAATTCATCACCAAATGCTCGAACGTAGGTACGCTCCCTTCTGGAGGCAACGTACGCGCATAATACGCGCGAGAGATTCGCGGCGAATTCACCCTTTCACTGATTGAAATCAGACTGTGAACGTTCTTAAAATTACGAGAATCGCCCCTCTGGTGTTTTCCTTTCAAGAAAAGTAGGTTGCCATGTTATAATATGTATTATTTAATTACAACAACAACTTTTACTATGCGAACAAACCAAATTGCGGAAAAAAATCAGCTGTTCCCTACATGTAGATTCGCATAGCTCGTCAAAATGTAGGGAACAGCTGATTTTTTTCCGCGATTTCAGGTTTGTTCCCATAGTGAAAGATGTCCATAATGGCCCCTTAAGAGGTTTTGCGTTAACTCAATATAACACCATGTATAAGAAAAATTTAACAAAGATAGGACATGTAAAGACATGTCCTATCTTTCTAACATTTTTCTTCAATATCCCAGACAAAGCCTTCAAACAAAATAGCTAAAGTCACACCTGTCAACCAACACACTGACATCAGACTGATATTTATTCCTCCTTTGTTACAGCCACACCTCTAATGCTAAGGCGTGTCGTTATTTAATACCCAAAATGGAAGGTCCATCACTTGCTTGTCAGCTATTGAATTTCAAAGGGACGTAGAAGGCGAATTAGTGTGACCGCTGGTAGTTGATGGGTGGTTAGTTAAGTAAAGATCACACCCTGATATACCCAGCTGTAATTTATATTAGAATAGATTTTTTAGATAACATACTTATTATATATTTTTGATATATTACTACCATTTAAATGTAATATATCCATGAGGATAACCAATACACTAGCCCACTCGAAATGAGGTAGTACCTTATATTCATTATTTAGACTTTTAGGTAAGTAATTATATGTAGTTGTTTCCTCGAAAGATAATTTCAGGCACTAATCTGCATTGTCCTCACATGATCTGACCAAGATTATGACGTCTAGACTTTAAAAGAGGATTTGACCTTTGAGTTTTTTTCGCCATTTCTTCTCAGTGGTAGTCTGAAAGAAAATGTCGACTCCATCTAGCTTATTATGATATGATATGAAAATGACATGTTAAATGATTCCGATATCCCATTTACAGAAAAAACAATTTTATTTAAATTCATTCAAAACTGTGTTTTTTGAAGTGAAAACTTCTTTAGCGGCGTTGTACACTTTTTTTGTGATGGGTAAAAAATGTTAAACTCGCGTCAGGACACGTGACCCTGATCGTAAGATTCGTAAGATGACACGTGCTATAGATGGGCAATCCACCGGGTTTAAACCCGGTGCTTTTGATAAACACCCGATAAACACCCGTAAACATAAACACCCACAAAATTGGGTGTTTATCAAAGCACCGGGTTTAAACCCGGGTGGATTGCCCATCTATAGACGTGACCCAGATCGTAATATGACACGTGACCCTGATCGAAAATTCGTAAGATTCCAAAATATCAAAAATTGAAAACAAGTATACAGGATCAAATTACAGAGACAGACAGACAGACAGACAGACAGTTACAGTTACGGTTACGGTTACAGTTACAGTAAACAAAGTTAATATTCAAGTTTTCACTTCTGCCGGCACTCCCGGAGTGCAACCCGTCGTTTTTTTCTACAACTTTTATAAGCATGCGGAGTTTGCCTGTAAGTGATTGTTGTACAGACGCCAGCGTATCAAGCTACCCGAAACTGTAAATTTTCCCAATCAACTTCTGACCTTAAACTTTAGCGATAACGTTGAAAATCTATTAAATAAATTTTACAGTTTGTAGTAGCATGATATGCTGGCGTCTGTACTATTGCATATACATTTTTGAACCAGTGCAGTGTGTACAGTTGTAAGAGAACCAATAAAATAAAATGATTTTAAATTCTCTACTTAGGCTTTTACATCTACAGAATTTTGGAGTTTATATAAGTGACCATATTTGTTAATACACAATAACTAGAAAGGTCTGTCTCTTTTTGAATTTCATCCTCAGTTTTTCAAATTTTAATTTTAGTATTGAGATTTGTTCATATTTGAAAATGTCACCCCCCCAGTAAGAAAAACATGGAAGTTACATCATATATATACAAATCGTACAGAAGATTAACATTCTACCTACATGTGTGCAACCATAGAATTATGTGCTATTTTTCGAGGGCTTAAAAACACATATTTTTTTTTACATTAAAAAAGTAAACCCCAATATGCAAAATGATATAAATTTTTAAATTTGCCTGTCAACTTCATATCAAACAGTTTTTGAATAGAAAGGAATATTTAATCGTTTTACTCGTGAATTCCAACATCAAGCAAATTCTATTGAAAATTGAACAGATTCTACAACCATTCGCAGATTGAAAGTTAAGAGAAATCTTAAGAAACCAAGTTTGCATATCAATCAGACCAGAGCGGTCGAATGAAATAGTTAAGGCAGATATTTTTTTGTACTTGTTAAATATAATAATAAAACCTTTTTTAAATATTCACAAAAGTGTAAATGAAACCCATTTACACTACACTGTAAACAGGATAGATTGCCCAATCCCTAAAGTGTGACAACCAGATTTACCAAGGGGTATCGTGTTACCGAATAACTGGGTTGTGGAAGTCGTATTATGTAAAATATTGGTATTCAGCTGCATCCGGTTAGACTGGAAGCGGACCCCAAAATAGTTGAGAAAAGCGCAGTTGATTGATTGAAATGGGATAGATTGCCATATTCAATAATCTTGAAAAGATGGGATAGATAGCCATATTCAATTATCTTGAAAAGACGGGATAGATAGCCATATTCAATAATCTTGAAGGTAGAACTGGTGACTGGTTTTGTGCTGTCGCATGATCAGCAATATTGGCAGATGAAATGCAATTAGAAGACTTGCTTAAAACTAGATAAGCTTCATCTCATCAATCATACGCCAGTCCTGATATTATAGTCTGTAATATTTTTATTTTATTAGACAACTACTTTTCTACATTAAGTTTTAGTAGCACAGCAGTCATTGTTATTCCTTATGTAAATGTGAATTTAAAATCTACTCTTTCGGGATCAAAATAATTTTGCAAGAATAAATCTAATTTTACAAAAAGCTTGAATTTTGCTCTCTAGTTCATTAAATTCATAAGCTGAATGAAGTACCTTTTCATATCGGTTTGATTAATTTGTAGAATGGCCGCAGCATTATCTGGTTTCCAATATTATCGGTTTTTGCAGTACGGGGCTTATTTAACAAACCTATATAAAATAAAGGCCACTGCATATTTTTGAGAGAAATAAACTAATTCCAATGATATTATTGTTTGATTGTTATTACTTAAACGGTCTCTTTTGCAATCAGGGGGCCTAAAAAGGCAACTTTGGAGAATCATAAAAAGATAACATCATGAATTATAATATGGCGAAGACAGTCTGTGTTTTTCTTTTTTTCGCTGCACTACGTAGGTACAATCAAAGAGATTGGGATTGGATTTGTATTGGAAAAATACAAATCCAATCCCAAAAAAAATAAACTGAAAAATGCTTCACCAATGGGATTTGATACGATTAACTTAACAGTTAACTGTCCACTATGTTATCATTTTATGATTCTGCCAAAGTGGCCTTTTTAGGCCCCCTGCTATGAGATAAGTTATGCCGATGAAGTTAGTTAGCTTTTTTTCGACATCACCATGACACCTAAGCAGGTGTCATATACCCAAGAAGGTACAGTTACATCTCCGTAAGGTAAGGATACTTTTCTGGACACTGACTGTACTCACACAATAATTTAAAGATTGTATAACAGGCGTTCTTATCAAACCATTTAGATATGTACTATTTATAATCGATATATCGTCACAAGCACACTCAGAAAACACAAGACCCATCATCCGTCCTTTCGCCCTCTCCGTCGAGGCCCGTCGCGACACCCGTACGTCCGCCCCGACCCTTGCTCGAGCCAGCCCGCGCCGCTGAGTCTGTAGTTTTAAATTCGTCCCCAAAAAATAATAATAATTCCGGTCCCTTGCTGCCCTCTCCCAGCGACGCCCTAAGCCGAGGTCCGTACCCCACAGGGGGTGCCCTGAGCGTGAGGTCGCTTAGTTTTTATTAAGTTTATTTATGCCCTGGCTGGAGGCCTCAATTTATTGAGGCATCCACAGGAAAGCCCGGTTAAGCAGTCGACAACCCCTCAGGTTGAACTGCGAGACGCCCATTTAAAAAAAAAAAGGGGGCCTGTGGCTAAGATTACTTAGCCACAGGCCCAGATCCGTGCAGCTGTTATTAAACAGCTGCACGGGTCGATCGACCAAAAACCACCTGGGAGCTTACTACTAAAAAATCTAGTGAAAATGTGAAAATCCTACCTGTTATTCAGTTGAACGCACATCACGCATTTCAATTTATATTTTGAATAATTGGAAAGCGCGATTATTATTAATTTAAAACAAGAAACCAAAATGACAACCGGTTCACTAAACCGCGCTGATGTAAAAACCACTTAACTAATTAAACCACATTTTTGCATTCGTTTAGCAACTGGACGAGAGGGGCTTGTGGCTAAGTAATAACAGCCGCACGGGTCGATCGATCAGGTTAAGCTACACTTGCCGCGGTTGGTCCTTAGATGGGTGACCATCTTCACATACCAAGACCCCTACGTGTCAGCGGGATTGTCCGAAAGGGTTACCGCTGGCCCGGAACATAAAGGGCTAAGGAAGGAACACGGGTGGGTTTTAGTCAGTAAGAGTCTGACACTCCCTTCCGCTCCACCCAGAGCGGGAGGAGTCATTTGATGATTTCCCATCCGCAAAAAAAAAAGACTCCTCCGTGTCTCAGAAAGCACGTCAAGATGTAAGTTCCGGCTGGCATTCGTTACGGGTCGTTAGTAGCCCGAAAGTCTGACAACCAGTCTTACCAAGGGGTATCGTATTACCCAGAAACTGGGTTGTGGAGATCAGATAAGCAGTCGCTTCACGTAAAATACTAGTATTCAGGTGCATCTGGTTAGACTGAAAGACGACCCCTACATAGTTGGGATAAGGCTAGGCAGATGATGATTTATAATCGACCTAATAATAGGAAATTAAATACATGTTAATACAATTTCTTTGCACCTAACAATAATTTTAAAACAAAACAATTTTACAGCCAGTGTTTCCATACAATAAAATTATGCCTGCCTATAAATATCACGTGGTGAAATTAGTATTCATTACTGTGTAATTTTTTACAGCCACAGAACGTAATAAAGCCATAAGTTAAGGTTTAAGTATACCTAGGCTGCTGTTACTTTAAAGCCCTTAATAGTAGCTTAGCCTAAGTTTTAAATAGCATTTGTACCGATAACGTTTCTTTATAAGCATAAACCGTGACGCTGTTAGATTTAATGCTAAAGATTTCACGTGCAGCATGCAAAACTGAAGCCTTACTAGTGTGAACCTATTATGCTAAGTCGAGGACACGTTTTAAATAGAAATAGAAATCTATTGAAGCAAATTATTGTAGGTACGTCGTTTTTTTTCCTTAGGGTACTGTTCCACTGCTGGACAAAGGCCTCCCCAAGTTCTTCCAGGCCTTATAATCATAAAATATGTCAGAGATGGATATTCACGAAAAACCACCACTGAAATATAAAATGTGAGGTCCAGTCATGTACCTATTTTCAAAGGTAAAGGTATATAAAAAAAATGCCGTGTCCTCGCAGAGGCGATCGGCAGCGGCGGCGACCTCTCACGTCTGGCCCTGGTGCAAGCCATGGTCCGGAGCGAGAGGGAGTGGAAAGTAGTAACCTCCTTCTGCGAAGCAGGCAAAAAAAAAATTAAAGGTATATTGATAGGGATGGGATACTGAAAGGCTAAAAGCGCCTTACCATGGCTACAAAGAAGAGGGGAAGAGTAATATCTCAAACCACATGGATGGCGAAGGTCCAAAAAGACATCAGGGAGATGGGAATTACGGAAGATGGTGCACAAGACCTCAGACGACACAATAACGTTGGATGACTGGAAAAGCCGTAACAGAACAGCCGACAGAACGAGCTGACAGAACGTGCCTCGTAACAGAACGGGCTGCCAAGGAAGAATAAGAAAAAGGTATATTGATAGACAAATTCCATTAAAAACTGCGTACCGCGTTAGAGATAATACAAAAAAAAAAAACACATAGCTCACTAGTACGTACTATCAACAGACAAACAAAATACATCTTGTATCTTGTTTGACGAAACGAAACGAAAAAATTAAGTAATAAAAGCAGTAACATACTGCTTGCCTAATGCTAGAACTCGTATGTTGCGACGACAAATTTTAGTCGACGAAATTCCAGAGCAACGAATAAATTAAAACTTTGGCCTTGTAGCAGGCTTGTTTGAAAACAGACGACTGAAATAAACCCTTCAACGCAGTCCTTTTTAAAGGTCTAAAATGCCTAGTTGGCGCATATTGAGCCTATAAAAAGGACTTTAAATGTACCAATTGCCTTCGTTAAAACCTTACTTTTTTACGACTAACAATTTTTTTTTCCTAAAATTAGGGTTGTGTCCTTGTGTATTACGTTAATTACCCTAAGCAAGGGTCAAATGATAAATTTGGCGCTTTAGAAAACACGTCGTGCGAAAAGAAGGCCTTTGGTGTCAGCTGTAAAGAAAAAATGTCGTGACTGAGACTTAGAGTGAGGAATCTCGTAGAATCGATGATGGGTTGAGTTCAAATGTTGACTGACGTCAAGTCTTTGGGTATTTGTATTATAATAACATTGAAGCATTTAGATATTATATAGGACCCTTATTAGTGAATATGTCCTTCACAAAGGTCAGGTGTGTAGTACTCGCAAGCAAAAGGCATTATGCAACATGTAAGTAAAAGTATAAGCATTTGGCTTTCTGCAGCCGTGAGGCACACAATGTATGTTAAGTTGGATGACCGAAATAAGCTTCACTTCTTGAAACTTCTTTTTAATAACTTCTTACAAAAAAACAAAAAGCCTTATCCTTTAACTCGCTCGCCATCTTCCCTTTTCTATTCCTTTCACCTTCCCACACATACTCTCTCATTCACTCATCGCTGCGTTCATATTCGATTTATTTTTCTTAAAATTATGATGCGTTCCGAATTAGCATCCTACATTAATATAATTTTGACACGCTAAAAAGAAGGAGCTAAAGCTGTATACAGGATAACTTTTAAACCATGCAGTGCGCAAACTGTAACCATGAAATCAGCACATGATTTTAGACTAGCCCTAGCGTAGAAATTTTTCATCAGTTTTCCAAAAATGTGTTTATTTTTTGGATGAAAAATTTATGTTTCATAGAAAAGAGCAATACCTACGCGGTCAAAATGTATGGCATAGCTAATTATTTTTTTTAATAACCGAAAAAAGTTATCGTCATTGTAATGTGACCGCGCCCTTTAGCGGCAGTAGTTCCGTGATTTTTCGCGCATGCGCGCCGGATGCCGCGCACCGATAAAAATTACATTGACGGTGAAAGGGTTAAAAAATTATCCTTTATCAGAATTCTATTCAGTAAAGTCTATTTCTTTCTAACTCTGTATTTTCTCGCGACGGGATGAAATATTGACGCGGCGCGGTGTCGTCGAATATTTCATTAGCGCTCGTTACATCTCCCCCTGTATATAAATGTACATAGATTATATACCTACCTCTTTCCTATCTCCAGCTTTTGACGGCATTACCATGTCTTTCCATTTTGACGTAATTTATATAATAACGCTTCGTTAATTTAATTGAAACGATAATTAAACCTCGGATTTCTAAAATAAATAACTGGCGGTACTGTTTCAGTTGAGCTTTGATTTGTTAATGCCTGCAAAGACGATGAAGACTGACGGCAAAGTTTATATAATGTTATAACAATGGGGATCAAAGTCATAACCTTCTTAGAATAATATGTAAGAACTTTATACAATAATATATCATAATTTATGCGTATGTGCCCTTACAAACAACAACTCTTTAACAAACAAGGTCAAAGCCAGGCAACAATTAGCTGAAACGAGGCTAGAGGCTTATATAAAAACCGGCCAAGTGCGAGTTGGACTCGCACACAAAAGGTTCCGTACCACAAAGCCGAAAGAAACTCGTTTCTTGTCTTTATTTTATTATTTGTTGATATAGCGACAAGAGAAATACACATTCTGTGAACACTTCAGTTGTCTACCTATTACGGTTCATGAGATACAGCCCGCTGAAAGATAGACGGGCTGACGGATGGACGAATTAATAATGTTTGCAAAATAATAAAAAGATACTAATCATATAAAAATACACCATCATCGTGAATCCATAAAAGTCAAAATACGGAAGAACCTATTCCAAGTGTGGCCCCTCCTTTAAAGATCTGAAGAAAAGAGAACAATAATTTATAGCGGAAATAAAATAAACACAACACCGCGAAATAAGCAGAACTGTACAACACGGAACCTCACTTCCCATTGCACGACCACAAAGAAAAACATAAAATTTAAGAGAGCTGTAAAAAACGACTTTATAAGTACTTATTCACTCCCACTACACTTCTATAAAAACAAATTTTGGGTAAAAGTAATAAAAACACATAAAAGGGTGCTAACGAATATATTGAGAAAGTTAGTTGGAAGGAGGTTCTATCGAGAATCTCAACACGTGCGCCCTCCAGGATTCTATTAGATGGCAAATGAAGGCTCGATGTAATCTCTTATCGATGGTGTGAAATTACTGGACTGCGGTGTCGATTGAAAACGTAATCTCGGCAGATGCAACAGATTTGGTTTTCGTTTGTAACCTCCAAGGTTTCCATTTTGAGATTGGAGTGACACAGTGACATATTTTATCCAAGAGAAGTTACTCGTGGGTTTTCTCCTGTCGACGCCATCTGTCTAAAGAGCAGCTGGCATTGACTTGACTTGATCAAGGATTTTGTCTTTTAATGTCCCCCCCCAACCTTCGACGTCTAAGTAAATAAGTAAATCCTTTTTATCCATCAATTGTTTTTCGTCCTTTTTGTCCTTTGTAACTTCGTAGAATAATTTGAAACTTCATAAATGCTATGTCTTGAAATTCCCTCATGTCTTCTTTCGTTCAGATACCATTAAACTGATCTGAGATACTTACTGGTCGCAAATGAAAACGCGCTATTTGAATATACCTATTAGACATAACTGCGATTAAATTATTATGATATAACTTTACCTAGATCATCACGTAAATTGTAGTAATTTGTGGGAAATTACAGCTGGTTATAATATGAAATTATTTTTAAACAGCTCATCACGATTCCTATCCTATCATTTAGAGCCAATTTACATAAAATAATCGTGCAAAAACAAAAATGATCACCACCTCAATTTGCATACAAAAACGTTTATGCAACAACCTAATTTGCTATTTAAAACATGCTGTTATTTCTACGCATAATACAAACATATTAAAATTCCCACTAAAATATTCTTATTTAAAATCCCAAAACAAAAGGCTGTTAAATCCGCATGGCTCGTGTTTTTAAAAGTGACCCTGATGCAAATTGTACTTAATTCAGAGACATAGCGTTATATGTAAACACAAGACATTAAAAACATTGAACGAAATAAAGAGTGATGGCCCTGATGTTAGGGGCGGCGCAAAAATTGGATGGCTTAACATAAAAAGAGAAAACTGAAAAAAAAAATTACTGAAAAAAGAAAGGCTAGTTCTTTCTTTTTTCAGTATTTTTTTTAAACCTAACATACAACGTGCCGCTATAATGGCGACATTAATTTAACACATGAGTAGGGAGTGGTGGTCACTAATCATAAAAATTATAACAACATTACGTCTGAGCCGGACACCGACATAGAGCTCTCTCTCTTTCGTTCAATTCGCCTACTCTTCACACGTTATTCATTTTAATTTCATTGATGCGATGTCAGATCCGTCATCCGGTGTGCATGACCCCTACGTTGCAGTTCTTTAAGTACAGGTTGCTCCAAGATTGGAATTGTCATTGATAGAGTCAAATTGGTCCGAGATTTAGGAGTAGTGTTTGACAATAAATTAACATTCTCAGATCACATTGACTTTGTTAGCACAAAAGCTTATAAGAACTTAGGCTTTGTTATTAGATCGTGTCAGGTATTTAAAAACATCGAGGCTCTTAAATCGGTGTATTTTGCATATGTGCGCAGCGTCTTAGAATATGCGTGTCCCATTTGGTCCCCCCAATATATTATTTATAAGAACCAACTAGAACGGGTTCAAAGAAAATTTGTTAACCACCTTAATTATCGTTTCCGTTAACCTCCGATGACCAATGAAAATAGTTGTCGAATACATGGTCTACTAACACTCGATGAAAGGCGCAAAATTATGGATATGTGTTTGCTTTATGACATACTCAATGGACGCCTCGATTGCCCCGAGTTGGTCGCACAGGTAACTTTTAACACTCCCCGGCGGCGCACTCGTCACACGACGATGCTACATGTGCCTCGGCACTCGACTAATTAAGCCAAAAATTGTGTATTGACCCGTATTGCTCGAATTTATAACACGGATTTCTCACAAGTAGATATATTTAACAGTAATAAACCTACATTCAAAAAACAAATAATAAAAACCGTAAACGAAGGCAATGTATAAACAACTAATCTCTTATTAATTATTTAGACTTTTTTTTTTCTTATTAATCAAACTTTTTTTTCTCTAAAATCTAAACTTAACTATAAGTTATATACCTAAAACAGAATCTTTTGTATTTAAATATCTCTTAGTCTGTAGTCCGTTCGCATGTTTTATACATCTCCTAGATATACAGGGAAACCTATTATTAGCCATACAATACTGTAATACACATATTCTGTAACATACTATTTGTATCGCTGTTGGTTGCCTAAATAAATAAATAAAGATTCTATTTGAGAAAATTTTAAATAAATAAATATTATCGTTTAATAAAATTACAATATGTTAATAACACGAAAACGCGAAACCATATACGTGTGTTAAATGAATGTCTCCATTAAAGCGGTACGCCGTTTATAGTAGTGTTTATCCTACTTATTATATATTTATATTATCATAATCAACCTTGGAAATGACATTGGATAAATTGCCTGGAAATACAGCTAGAGTTCCTTAGTTAACTTTGACAACGACAACGGAGATGTTCATATTTCCTAAGGATCACAAAATAATTAACACGGGTAATGAAAACCGTACTCAAAACAGTTCATAAAATATAACAGAAGCTGTAAAACGAGCTAAGATTCACTTAGCTCACCAAAATGAATCGGCTGATTAATTTAAATACTGTTAGTATAAATTAAGTTTCGGAAGCGCGCTAATTGGACCCCGAAACTGAAAGTATTCAAGTGTCTTCAACTTTAACGTTCATTTTTATTCAAGGAGTTAAGTAAGTTCTTTAATTTAGATGACTTTTTGATGACAGTTATACTTTTTGGTCTAATTAGCTGAGATTAATGGTACTTATTCATTGAAATTTGGGTTTTCAAAAAGAAGACTCATGATTGTAATGTCCTGGTTTCAGTTCTCAGATCCTTAGGTTATAAATTATATACTTTGAGGGATACGATAAGGTAACCCACGAAAGTCAAATTTACTTACGTTTATTTGCAATTTGCAGGTCTGTGTCAGGTTGTATATTGATTAAAATATATCATTCACGACCATAAAAAATATGGCTTTATAGAATTATAATCATTAGAATCAGCAATGCAACACCTTTAGTTAGAATTGACCTCAAATATCACGATTTCATAAAATAGTCATTCAATAGGGTAACATGAACGAGTTGTTGTATTGATGATTTTTATGATTATAATTCTATAAATAAATTATTGTTATGCCAATACGCCCCGCAAATCATATTTAGATCTACATACAACCTGATACTTATCTACCTGCAAATCGCAGTCGTCTATTATCTCGATCAAACGAAATAAAAAATTGAGCTTGTAAATCGAAATCTTCATAATTGGATTATAATTTCAATCAAAAGAAACTTTACAGTCCCAGTAATTAAATCCGACCAGATAATTCACAAAAAGAAAATTTTAACACCGGCTTTGAGCAAGCTACTCGTAAATGTGCAAAAGTCGTCTGGGGGAAAAGTGTCAATGAAACTAACCTTTTGAAAATCCGGTGGTTTCGCAGATTCGCCATTCAGGAACTTCCACAATCGTGCTCTAATTAAGTTTGTACTAATTTGAAGGAATGTTTTTCTTTGAATCACTTTAAAAACGAACGTTTCCGTGTCTTCTGTTGGTTCTCGCTTTTTGAGTTTTTGAAGGATAATTAAGATCTTTGCTGAAACATAATGATTACAATTTTGATCATCATCATCTGCCTAACCTTTTCCCAACTATGTTATGGTCGGCTTGCAGTTTAACCGGATGCAGCTGAATACCAGGATTTCCCATGGAGCGACTCATCTGACCTCCACAACCCAGAACAATTTTGATATAGGTAATGTTTAATTAAAGTAAACCTAACCTCCACTGAACATCACCACCACGGCAGCATCACCAGTGATATTTTTCTGTTCTTTTTAGGGTTCCGTAACAAAATGGTAAAAACGGAACCCTTATGGTGATACTAAGTCTGTCTGTCTGTCTGTAATAGCTGGATATCTCAAGAACTACTTATGCTATCAACTTGAAATTTGGAATAGTTTCAGATGACATACCAACTGTTTTGCAAATAAGAAAGAAATAAAAATATATCTATATTTTTATTAAAGGGAAAGTTACTATATTTTATTAAGAAAGGGGGTCGGAAAAATTCGAAGTTAGGCTATTGGGGAATGTGGAGTATCACATGAAAGAGCGCAGTTTGCACATTCCCAAACATTTTTTCTTTTTGAAGTGAAACTTCTTTACGCACGCTTGACTTGGGGGAGTAAGCTGGCGAACGCGTGACGTAAGCGTTACGAAAAGTGTGATCGGGCAAGGCGAACGGAAGTTAAGTGGGGGATATAAGCAAGAGACAGCAGTGCGCGCGCACATTTTCTTTCTCTCTTTAAGTTTCACTTCAGTCGTGTGGTCATAAGCACACTCGTTTTTTTTTCTTTTTAGGTCGCATAGTTTTCGACTTTTGATGAAAAATGTAAAAAAAATACCGTTCCCCCCCCTTATCTCCGAAGTTTGCAAAGAGAAAAATCTGAAATTATTCTATGTGAAGGAAGTTTATGTAAAGATTACAGGAAAAATAAAACGAAGTCTCTAAATAGCAGACTTTTTCAGAAATTATCAACAAAAGTTAGTTAGTTAGTTAGTTCCACTATCGGTCATGAGATGGCGCTGACATAAAACTGCAATATTCTACACCGCAGTGCACAGTCCCTCTTCCCCCGGACCGCCGTAAGGTGTTGACGTGCTTCCAGTACTATTCGCAATTATTCTTCCGTAAATTTAAATAATTTAGTAAAATTTAATTCAACATTAAAATTAGGAGTGCATAAATACCGAGGAGTTGTTTTATAACAACTGCAGTTACGTTCTGACATCACCGCGAGTTGACAACGTACCAACTCCTAAGAACGTGTGCGCCTGGTACCTGAGCTGCCTACTCCTGCGAAGAATCCGCCCATTGGAAACGTAAGAACCAATAATTACTAATTGCTGCGCGTACGCACCTCCTCCGTGCTTGGTGACGCACTGGCCACACCCCGTTGTTAAGCGATAGGTAAACAAGACTAATTAGGAGTCCATCCCCCTGCGTGAGAACCAATAATTGCAGCCGAATCTACACCTTCGTCATATACGCTTATATTCGGATAGACAAACTTGCGTACTCGTCATTACACCTCCTCATATTTCTGGTAACTTGGTAATCATGAACCCATTAGGGAATAAATCTCTATCAGACATGGAAATTAATTTGCTGGAACATGGGAATAAGACGCCGCCGCCTAATTATGTTTTTCAACGGGTAAAGAGAAGCTGGGATGATACCGCCATTATCGATCAGCTGGATGCATTTAAAAAAGAGATGAGAGAAATGATGACACTTTTCTCAGGTAAACAAGAGAATGAGATACAACAAATTACTCTCACCCTGAAAGACATTCAACAGTCCAATCTCAAAATAGAAAACTCAATCTCATTCATAACTGCACAGAATGAGGAGCTCAAAAAAAAAATTCACCAGTTAGAAAACCAGGCCAAGGAAGATAAAAAATACACCACTTTGTTGGAGAACAAACTTGAGGAATTTCAAATGGGAAGTCGCAAATCGAATTTCGTAATAAAGAACGTACCAAAAATAAACAGTGAATCCAAAGAAGATCTCATTGAAATGATTATGTGCCTCTCCCAAAACATAGACTGTACTATCAGCAAATACGATATTAAGGACATTTATAGAGTACGTGGGAAAAACACGGAAAGTCAAAATTCGCCGATTATTGTTGAAACTGAATCTACACTATTGAAGGGTGAAATTATGAAAATGGGAAAAGACTTTAACTTAAAACACAAGTCAAAGTTATGCTGCAAGCACCTGGGATTTAAAACACAGGAAGACACCCCTATATTCCTGTCCGAACACCTGACACCTAAAGGATCCCGCCTACACTTCCTTGCTCGGGATTTAGCGAAATCTGGAGCCTACAAGTTCTGCTGGACCGCCTATGGCAAAGTCTATCTCAAGAAGGACGAGCTGTCACCAACTTTGAATATTAAAAGTGAAGAACAGGTACATCAGCTTACACTAAAAAAATGACTCTTAGACCACAACTCTATGTTCCTCCAATTACTAACTCTAAAATTGATTATGCCATTGCGTTATGTTATTTTTTTGGTATTATGTAACATACTGTCTGCCTGTTATTATGTAACATTTTGTATTTTGTTAACTAAGTACGTTTACATGAATATCATAATAAGTTATTTTGTCACACATACAGAACTTTACACACACACATCACCTAAACACAGAGTTACTCAATTTCATAGTATAATTAATCGACTACACATACTCATATACATAAAGTTATACATAAAAACTATAATACAGCTGCGCTCGATTTAAAAAACCACTTCTACTGAATTTAACCTTATCCAACTACCATCAATCTGTAAAATGTATGTAAATCTTGTTCTTGACGACTATTCTACTGGATGCCTAATGAATGGATAACAACTTACAAACTATAAATGAAATTGACAATATTGAAATTGCGCGTACAATAGAATGTGACTGCTCTGAGCTCTCTAAGCACATTACAGTGAATAAAAATGACTTGACTATTGTCTCTCAAAATATAAGGAGCGTTTACTGTAATTTCGATGATTTCTCGCTTTTACTAACTACTTTTAAATTTGAAACTGATGTTATAATTCTAACCGAGTGTAGGCTAAACGATAACAAACCAATTCCTATACTCAATAATTACCACTGTTTTGCCTCTACTCGACATTTTAACCAAAATGATGGGGTGGTGGCCTATGTTAAAAACACTTTAAAACCAAAAGTAAAGGAAATAAAGCTGGCCCAAGCATCCTGTCTCCAAATTGATGTACTGAATAACCACATTTTGGGTATTTATCGCTCTCCATCAAACACTAACACTGACAGTTTCATTGACTCGCTTAACGCTCACCTTGATACAATTACATCGCAAAAGAGCGTAGTAATAGCGGGAGATATAAATATTAATATTAGACCCAAAGACACAGAGAATCTTGCAGAATTACTATTTTGTGACGACCCTAATTTACTAACTGAAGTACTCATTGACAAACTAACTGAATCAATTAATCTCAACACTACCACAGTTAAAATTCCAAACAGTAAACGCATTATTAAGCCATGGATAACCCCAGGCATACTTCGTTGTATTAAAAATCGTAATAAACTGCAAAAGAAATATAACAGTGACCCACTAAACGAAATCAATAAAATAACATACAACCGGTATAGAAATCACTGCAACAAACTCATAAAAAAATTGAAAAGAAAATATGATAGGGACTTACTTGTTAAATCAAAATCAAACAACAAATTGCTTTGGAAAAACATTAAAACTATAACCTACACTAATAAACCTAAATGTCAAAACATTGAACTAATAAATATTAAATCGACCCCTATTGAATCAGCAAACTTTGTTAATGATTATTTCGTAAACATTGGTAAACAGTTGGCCCAACAAATTCAGCCTAGCGTAAATAATCACCCTAATTGTGTACCTAATCAACTGACTACACAAGCTAATTCCTTTGTACTCTTGGACACAGACTTTAATGAAGTACACAGAATCTTGATGAGCCTAAAGTCAAATAGTGCAGCTGGCTGGGATGGTGTCTCCACAAGATTTTTAAAGTTTATAAGTAAGGAAGCTGTCCCAATTATAACCCATCTTGCGAATCTCTGTTTTAGAGACGGTATCTTTCCGGCCCCTCTTAAACAATCTATTATTACCCCAGTTCACAAGGGTGGGGACAGAGACGATGTTAACAACTACAGGCCGATATCTGTCCTTCCAGCTATATCGAAAATTTTGGAGAAATTAATCAATATTAGGCTTCTCAAATATTTAAATAAATTTAAAATACTATCCCCAACACAATTTGGCTTTAGGCAAAATATATCCACCGAGGATGCAGTTACCGCTCTAAGCTCGCATGTAGCTAACCAGCTTGATAGTGGCAATAAATGTTTAACTATCTTCCTGGACCTTAAAAAGGCATTTGACACCGTCTCTGTACCAATCCTTGTGAACAAACTGGAAAAAAATGGTATAAGAGGAACCTCACTCAATCTTCTCAAAGATTATCTCTCTAACAGGAAGCAAAGGGTTAAGCTAGGACAATACATCAGTGATGATGCAGAAGTGTTATACGGCGTGCCTCAGGGTAGTGTTTTGGGCCCCACACTCTTCTTAACATACATCAATGACCTGTGTAGTTTAAAAATTAATAAAGCCAAAGTCTTTTCTTATGCCGACGACACGGCTGTTGTTTTCTCTGGAAGCTCCTGGGATGACGTGGAGCAAACTGCTTCATGTGGCATGGCCCAAATTGCTAAATGGCTGAATAATAATCTACTCACATTGAACACCTCTAAAACAAATTATATTTGTTTTAGTATCTGTAATCGCACACAACCAAACAAGGACTTCACAATCAAAGTTCACGAATGTGGTGACTTTAATAATAAAAATTGTATGTGCCCTACCATTAATAAGGTCACACACACCAAATATTTAGGGGTTATGATTGACCAGAGATTATCATGGTACCCTCACCTTGAGCAGGTCACAAACAGGGTTCGGAAACTAAGCTGGATTTTTAAAACATTGAGACATATTGCTCCGAAAAATGCTACCAATTCTGGAGACCCATGTAGAAACCTACTAAAGGACATATATATCGCGTTGGTGCAGTCTGTCTTGGTGTACTGCATCCCCATTTGGGGTGGTGCAGCTAAGTCCAAATTTATTGAAGTGGAACGAGCGCAACGAGCCCTAATAAAAATAATGCATTTTAAAAGGATTAGATATCCCACGGAAAGACTGTATCAGATAAGTGATTTGATCTCGGTGAGAAAATTATATATAATTCATACTGTTTTGAAAAAACATAAAGAGCTGCCGTATGATATCGCTATCTTATCAAAAAGAAGGAAAGATATTATAGCACCGATTCCAAAAACAAAAACCAGGTTTTGTAGTACGCAATACGAGAAACGTTCATCTCAACTTTACAATAAAATAAATAAAGAAATATATGTATACACTAAACAATATTATGAATGTAAGAAAGCTATAACTAAATGGATAAAACAACTTGCATATGAGGACACTGAGGCCCTCCTGCACTACACAACATAATTCACTCATTCACGCGTACACACCACATGCACACACATAAACCTCACACACATCACACACACATACACATCACACGAATATACACCTCATACACACTTATCACACATACCCACCTCACATTATAATATAAGTAGGTACACAATAAACACACCCATTATTATAAGCTGATACAAAGTAAAGTCTTCTGTAATTCTCTTTTGTCTCAATTGATTTTCTCAAAATTATATAAATAGTAAATACTTTCATAATTTTTTGTAAATAAGAATGTACGTTACGTAAATTTAAGTTGCGGAAGAGTGGAGTGTCCTAATACAGGCATTTATTTGCTTAAAAGGACGCTTCTATCACTAGCTATGTAGTACAAGCTTGTTAAAGAAATAAACTATTTGTATTTTGTATTTGTATTTTGTACAGTTTTAAAATTCTCTGATGAATATAGGCCTCGCCGATGAAAATTTAAAAACATATGATGGTACGGAACCCTCGGTGCGCGAGTCCGACTCGCTCTTGCCCGGTTTTTTCTTGTCTGTTTATATATTTGTTCATAAATGGTTAAATAAATAAAACTTACAAACTATCTTCATTCAACCATTTTTAGGCAACAAGAATAAGCAGAAGTAGGTTCTAATAAAACAGTTTAAAATAACCCTCTATAAACCGACTGCCTCATTTCATAATCTCATTTAAAACAGCAGTGTAACACATAGACCTCATCGTCCTCAGCTATCACTTTTCATTAGGGTCAAGGTCAAGAGCAGGCCCATTCAGCAAGAAAATAGTAAATTATTAACCAAAGGGATAAAGCAGTGTCTTCTGTCGCGGGTGACGATTTAAATCGCGAGCGTAACGAAGGACTCGAGGTTTACTCCCGAGCGTAGCGAGGGTGTTAAAAACCTAAATCACGAGCGAAGCGAGGGATTTAAGACGAGTCCTGAGTGTAGCGAGGGATTTAAGTTCACCCAAGACTAAGACAGCTTTATCACCGAGGAAAATACTCTACTTTTTCTACCATTTGCGAAAAAATTAACACAATAATAATATGAGATAAGCCTTTTGAAAAAGGCATACGTATTTATTCTGCAGTTATCATTATTTTTAATACAGGCTTATAATGCTTTATAAACAAACTCAATGGTGTAAACCCAGATGTAGTTCAGTATAAATTTCGGTAAGTATTCCAAATTTAAATTACATTCTCCCCCTAGCGGATGAATGAAAGTCAGTACAATTTTCTTTCCCTGTTTTTAACAGATTAAAAATGACTATTGTTATGTTCGCTTTTTGTGGCATAGAATGTCACTTTTTTGAGCAAGTGGTACGAAAAAGATATATAAAAAACACTCTAACAGTAGCAATGGCTTTCATTTTGACAGTACAACAACATTCATTGCGTTATGTACGTTGCTAGGCAGAGAAATTTTTCGTACATATTGTTGCGCGCCACAATTAATGCCTGGTACATGGTGACAGTAGTTACCACTAGCGCCATCTAGTATCGAGTAGCGGAACTAGTAGTGAAGACCCTTCTAGAAATTTCGATGCGAGAACTTTCTAGAACATTCCCGAACTTTCGACATCTGGTCGATCGGGGCCTGCATGTACTCGAACATTCTAGATGTTTCTACAATGGAAGGTTCTAGAACTCTCTTTGGCGCTATATAAGGCCGAGACGCGCCACGACCGACACAGTTTGGATAAAGCGATCGAAGTGAAAGCATCGAAGCGATATTCAAGTGCGACTTAAAGCGATCAGTAGTGCAATTGTGTTTTGTAATTAGTGTGTTTGAGTTGTAATTAGTGTTGATTATTAAAGTGTAATTTTTTTGGTTATTAAATCGGCAGTTTTTATTGTCACGAACCCAAAGCTCGTAACAATATGAAGCAATGGATTAGCCGTATTCTTCAAAATGATTCAGATTGTTAATGAAAATGTGAACGCAATTAGGGTGCTGATGTTGTACTAGGTTTAAAGTAAGTAGTAGTAGTAAATTTCTCGCCGGCTGGTCGACACTTTAAGTGACCAGAGGGCTGGGTCGTTCTTTGGCCAAAGAATTAGCATTGTCATTCAACGTGGCAATGCTGCCAGTCTTCTGGGCACGTTTCCGGATGACAGCAATGCGGACGAGTACTTCGACGCCTAAGTGTCCTTTGTTATTTGTATAGTAAGTTAGTTAGTCATTTAATTTAGTATCCAGTGTAACAGCACAAAATCCTCATGTAATAAATTCATACGTTGCATTGCACATAATCTTGACACTCTAGGTATCTAAAATCGCAACCAGTTTAAAGTCAACCGAAGCTCTAAATTGTAAACTATTCACGCGAGCCGACTACTTCCTCCGAGGCTGAAACTAGTGTTAAACAACCCCGATAACATACCGACACGAAAGGAAAGTCGCACATACTCTTAAACAATCTTTATCGTCATAGAAATGGACAAACAGAACTGACCAACAATTTATAGCCTATCCATATCTATATGATTTTTTTACTTATTTTTTCATATAAATATACATATTATTGTTATTATTTTAAATATTAGCACAGATTATATAAATAAATAAAGATCCGTCTTGTAGAACATTCTTTCTGCAACTTATGGATGGGTTAAAACCTACATTTCGTTTACAGTTATTTTACCTCTGACAGCAGCAAACTAACAGCAACCATAATTCAACGAGAATAAATATCACAATGATTTTGACAGACCTGTCAGACCTGTCAATGGCAGCAACCGAACAGACACCTTATTTTGACAGACCTGTCAGATACAGCAACCCAACAGCAACCTTATTTTGACAGACCTGTCAGAGACAGCAACCCAACAGCAACCTTATTTTGACAGACCTGTCAGAGACAGCAACCCAATAGCAACCTTATTTTGACAGACCTGTCAGAGACAGCAACCCAACAGCAACCTTATTTTGACAGACCTGTCATTGACAGCAACCCAATAGCAACCTTATTTTGACAGACCTGTCAGAGACAGCAACCCAACAGCAACCTTATTTTGACAGACCTGTCAGAGACAGCAACCCAACATCAACCTTATTTTACGAGAATAAATATCACATTGATTTTGACAGACCTGTCAGAGACAGCAACCTAACAGCAACCTTATTTTGACGAGAATAAATATCAGAATGATTTTGACAGACCTGTCAGAGACAGCAACCCAACAGCAACCTTATTTTGACAGACCTGTCAGAGACAGCAACCCAACAGCAACCTTATTTTGACAGACCTGTCAGAGACAGCAACCCAACAGCAACCTTATTTTGACAGACCTGTCAGAGACAGCAACCCAACAGCAACCTTATTTTGACAGACCTGTCAGAGACAGCAACCCAACAGCAACCTTATTTTGACAGACCTGTCAGAGACAGCAACCCAACAGCAACCTTATTTTGACAGACCTGTCAGAGACAGCAACCCAACAGCAACCTTATTTTAACGAGAATAAAGATCACAATGATTTGGACGGACCTGTCAGACCTGTCAATGGCAGCAACCCAACAGCAACCTTATTTTGACGAGAATAAATATCAGAATGATTTTGACAGACCTGTCAGAGACAGCAACCCAAAAGCAACCTTATTTTGACAGACCTGTCAGAGACAGCAACCCAAAAGCAACCTTATTTTGACAGACCTGTCAGAGACAGCAACCCAAAAGCAACCTTATTTTGACAGACCTGTCAGAGACAGCAACCCAACAGCAACCTTATTTTGACAGACCTGTCAGAGACAGCAACCCAATAGCAACCTTATTTTGACAGACCTGTCAGAGACAGTAATCCAATAGCAACCTTATTTTGACAGACCTGTCAAAGACAGCAACCCAACAGCAACCATATTTTAATGAGAATAAATATCACAATGATTTTGACAGACCTGTCAGACCTGTCAATGGCAGCAACCCAACAGCAACCTTATAAAAATGAGAATAAAGGTCACTGAGATTTGAAAATCAGAGGTAAAAATAACTGGAAAGAACTGTGTTTTGTTTAAGACTTTTCTAAAGCTCCAAAGAGAATAACAACAATAAACAATCCTATAACGATAACGTTAAAGATAATAAACTTCTGGAAGTGACCAACAATTTATAACCAATCCATATCTTGCAGAACGAATGGAACATTTCCCGGTTAAAAGCCAAAGCTTAGACAATAGGTATTTGTACATTAATCTTCGGGACTCAGCAAATCCTTTAAGACTTCCGACTGGTTCGATCCGCGGCCGACCGCTGCCTCGATAAATCCAGATTAGAATTCTTTGTCCCTGCCCACAATGAAGTTAATATCTGCTATTAATTTATTAGCTTCTTACCTCTTCTAAGTCGTCGTCATTGTTGATTTGCCTTTCCCTACAACTTTGCTCTCGTATAATCTTCCCCTAAGACGACCCACCGACCAAAATATTTTCCTCATCGTAGGACTCTGATAATACCTATCTATGGGATTTTTTCTTGAAGATTCTATTATGTGTTCATAGCATGTATTTGATGCAACAATATGGAAAATTTGTGATTGATAAGACAGATTCTCTCAAAACAGCAACACTGAATATAATTTAAAACCACACACAAATAAACATTCCATCATAATGAAACTACACCTAAGTCATGTTTATAGAACAGCCATAACAACGGACATAACACATAAAGAAGACACACACACAAACATATACACATTTTAACAACTATCCACAGTTCCAAATGCAATAAACAAACGGAAACGATACATCTCGATTTTTATACCGATTTCTTCGGTCGAGACTACAGTTCTTACTGCATGGATCGCACAATCGGTTCAGTTATACACAGCTCGGGATATTTTGTTCAGTAATCGATTTGTGGTTGTGTTTCATCGATACGGTATGTACAATATTGTTTTGTTTCTATAAATAATTTACGTTGTGGTAAAATTAGTTTGCCTTGATGTTTGGAATAACAGAATTGTGATTATTATCTAGGTACTGTTTTAACGGAGATTGCAAAGCAAACAGCAGGTTTTTTTTATAAGTTGTTGTGGTTTACTTTTACAGTTTTCTTTATTGCGTTTTATTATAACGTTTCAAGGATTTATTTTTTGTCATCTCGCGCGTTCATGAAAAACGAAGCATAGAAAATAATATTTATAGTACACAATAGGTAATAGAGGTCATCTTATCGCAATCGATTCTATTTTCTCAAATTCTATTCACATTTTTATTTTGTAAGCCTTATCTCTCTCCTTCTAGACAAAGGCCTCCCCCCATTCCTTCTACTTGTCTCGATGTTGAGCTTCTTCTCCCCAATTCATGAGGAAGCCATCGCCTTTGATAGTGTCCTCATGAATTCCGCCACATAATATCTAGGGATTTATTACAAAACAGGTTGAGCTTAGGTTGAGCGCAAAGCAATTTAGAAATTCCCCTTCAATAATATTGTAAATATTTTGTTGTTATTCATGAACAAAAGCTTTGCTGGCTCGCTACTGATCTCTTTCGCTTTATTCAAAATAGTTTGTGTCAATCCATTGCTATGTTCAGAGAGATCGGAACACCAAACTCGTAAAATATGGAATATCTTTGGAATATTTCAGTTTTATAGACTTCGAAATGACGCTTCCAGTTGTAACGTTGAAGAATCTTTGAATTTCTTATTGTAGAACAGGAATATTCTCATCGCCTCATTTTTGTGATTGTCGCAAATTTATTGGATTCGATTCCCAGGACTTTTTGACTATGGGACGTTTTGAGTATGGAATTGTGGCTATTGCAGTGAGTAACTTCAAGGGCCATATTCAGCAAAGCAGGTTTACAAAAAGGTCACGCCACATCGCATTTAATGTTGAAATAATTGGAGATCCTCCAGCTTCTGCGTTTGCTGGGAAGGGAATGAAAAATTGTAGTATTAAAATAATATGTAAGTAATAAAAATAATAAAATTATAACCTAACTTAACTAAAACTATTCACAAACAAAAATATAGCGTCGAAAAATTCATCCGCATCGCTGTCGACTAGCAATATGTACCTACCCAAGAGACTGGCGGCATTTCCACGTTGTATGGCAATACCTCTAGCCAAGGTAAAAGCCAGCCCTTGGGTTACGGGAAGTGTCAACCAAAAGTTTCGAGAATTGGATAAAAAAAATCTAAATCCTTAAATTGTAGTTACGTAATATATTATTTGCCATTGCGAAAGTCGTCCGCAACAGTTAATCTTGAAAACTCTTATCTTTCATACGTGATACGCTTTCCTGTTAGTTTAGCACGATTTTTGCCCAATAATTTGATGTTTAGGACATAAATTATTATATCGAACGCGAGCAATAAGCTTACCTGTTTGTTTAAGAAAATATAGGTACATAACAATTTTTGACGGGTCGGTACCTATTTTGGAGTAATCATTCTGGTTTGTTTGTTTTCGAGCTTCAAAGTGTCCGATGTTTAAGATGCTTTTAATAAAAGGTAAGTGTTTTTTGTAACGGAAAAAAAATGGAACACGACCATAAACTGGTATCGTTTCAAAAACACATGCGGTACGCAATTAGATTCTTATTAAAAACTCATTTGTGCTCTTCTTTCTTTATGTATTTTTCTTTAAGTGTGTGTAAATTAATAAATGCTGGGCCAGCCAACCCGCACCCGCACTGGGCCCGCGTGGTGGATTATGGCCCACACCCTCTGTGTCCCAGCAGTGGGAACGTTATAGGCTGATTATATGTAAATAAACAAATAATGTTCTCTATTTGCACATAATTATGGTTCTATATTATAATTAACATATTTGTACTTTCTCTTGTCAAGATTATCAGGACTTAATCCTCTTTGCTTCAGTACTTGCGTTCAATAATATTCAGTTTCATTACGACGCCATGTTGATTTCAGTCCAGTCATAAAGACGCTTCTCAGAAATAACCGAGTTCCACTCCACTTTGAAGATTCAAAATAATGCAAGGATTTCCATTGAAATTATTCCTATTTTGATTTTATGCAGGGATTTATTGATGAAGAATTTATCATCATCTGCCTAGCCTTTTCCCAACAATGTTGGTGTCGGCTTCCAGTCTAACCGGATGCTGCTGAATACCAGTATTTTACATAGAGCGACTGGCTATCTGACCTCCACAACCCAGTTATTAATACGATAACCCTTGGCAAAACTGGTTGTCAGACTTTCGGGCTACTGGCTACCCATAACGACTGTCAAAGATCCACGGGTGACAGCCGGGACCAACGGCTTTTCGTGCTTTCCGAGGCACGGAAGGGTCTTGGTATGTGAAGATGGTCACCCATCCACGGACCAACCGCGGCAAGCGTAGCTTAACCTGATCGATCGACCCATGCGGCTGTTACAAGTAGTAATACTTGTACCTCTTAGCATAGAAGGTGTTCCACAGAACGGTCCCCCGACTTCCATATGAATTTATCTGTTTTAGTCTCGTTACCTAGATTGTTTAAGTTGGGGGTTTTTAAATTATTTGATCCTTTTCCAATTATTTACATTTAATTTTATTATTTTTTTGTGTCGGGGGTTATTTAAATTTTAAATTTAATTTTTTATTTCATGCTTTTTGTAGGGACTCCTTAATTTTTGTATTTCATTTCTTTTAATTTCTTGCGTTTTAAGATTCAGGTAATTTGGTGTTTAATCAGGTTTTTTATCCGTCAAAAAATAATTATTAATTTATAAGTAAGTAGTTGACGAATAATTTTTAAGACTAAACAGATTTTTTTGTTTTATTATGTCCTTTTTCTAGTTCTTCTAGTTTAGTTAGTCAACTTTCGTACAAGTATTTCATAGATATTAGATATCTTAGGTATTTCAGATCTAGTTTATAAAATGGGACTGCGACACAATCTGATAAAAAAACGTAGAAATACGTTTGTTAAGTAGGATAATTCCATTCGTAAAAATGGTCAAACTCAGTGGTCGTAGGTACCAGTCATCACCCCACTTTCCTCATCAATCTAGGGCATTGATCAGACAAAAAAATAATTTTCAAGTTTTTAGTTTTCATTTCGTTAGTTAATATTCCTCATTCCCTTTCAATATAGTGTACATTATTCAACTTGTCAAGCCCTTGCATTTGATACCTGTATTGAAGGAGTTGTGAAAAAAATATATAATTCGCCATTTTCTGGTGGCGGCCATCTTGGATTTGAAATTTGTAATAAGTAGCGTATAGTATTCTACTAGTCAAGCCCTTTCATTTGATACCCATATTGAGGGAGTTGTGAAAATAAAATGTAATTCGCCACTTTGAGGTGGCGGCCATCTTGGATTTGAAATTTATTATAGTGTATAGTATTCTACTATTCAAGCCCTTTCATTTGATACCCATATTAAGGGAGTTGTGAAAAAATATGTAATCCGCCATTTTGTGACGGCGGCCATATTGGACCGATTTTCATCAAACATAGCTAAGAACACTCCCGACTAATTCACCTTTCAAACAAAAAAAACAAAATCAAAATCGGTTCATCCGTTCGGGAGCTACGATGCCACAGACAGACACACACACACACACACACACACACACACACACACACACACAGACACGTCAAACTTATAACACCCCGTCGTTTTTGCGTCGGGGGTTAAAAATAGTTTTATGTTGAAACGTTATTACTTATATAGAAAAGATGTAAGCATTTCAAAGTTGCAAAGCGTATAATTTTAATAAAATACACTTTGTTTTTTCGAATATTTTTATCAAATTCAACATCAATCTAACCCTGTCAGAGCAGCTACGTTTAAAATGGACCCCGTGTTTTGTATGTAAAATTGTGTCATGCAAGTTTTCGTTTTGAAAGCTTTTCATATTTTGTCTGACAAGTGACAGTTAATTTGAGCCCAAGGCCTTGCAGCGACATCAATCACGCGGGCTGTGCGATGGGGTCCAGATTACACTTTGTAACCTTACTCGAATTACTCCACAACGTTATTTTACCCGTATTTACTCCTGTTTATTGCCCGGATTGAGACGTAAATTTTGGGTTTATTTTTTACTAGTTGCGCCCAGCGGTTTCACCCACGTAAATGTCGATCCCGTGGAAATATCGGGATAAAAAGTAGCCTAATGTTAATCCAGGGTATCAGCTACCTCCATATCAAATTTAATCAAAATTGGTCCAGCCGTTTGAGTGTGAAGAAGTAACAAACATATAAACACACACACTCACTAACTTTCACCTTTATAATATTAGTGTAATTTTGAAATATACTGAACCTCTTTGCTCTTCGCTATTGGTATTGGTTTCAAATTGGATTCAAGGAAATACACAGAATGCTTGGTGATAATATGATATTTTTACCTTGTGCTGTTTTTTCTGTTATTCATAAAATAAACACTGGAAATTCACTGATAACTGATTCAGGAATATTTTGGAGCACTTACTTTTTATAGGGTAAAACATTTTAACAAAAGTTTTTTAGTAAATAATATTAAACATAAGCATTATAATACAGAATACCTACCTATTAATTCTAAATATGTATATGTGAAATATCTTTCTTGTTAATAAACTTTAAGTAATCACAAATCTAACTTTCACATGCAAAATTCAATATAGTCCTACGTCGCCATTTTATTTCAGACAGTTCTAACTGTCTAATGGTTGTGATTGGCAGCTGTCTTGTGCTGTCACATAAAGAGTACAATTAAATTATGATAGAAATTTGATAAATAGGCTAAAACCGTATTAGCTCTTTCAAAACCTAGCTTTTTCACACTCTCCCTAAAGATCTTACTACTCGAATAAACTGCATCTCGAAATCAACAAGCACAGTTATCCCAATAATTAATTATCCATATACTTTACAGTACTTGACCGCGAACCACTTAACATGATTAAGCGATCGATACGGAACGGTTGTTGTATCGACAATAGCTAGCGGTCACATCTTGGGTGACATTAGGGTCCATTGTACCACCCCATTCAATTGAAGATAATTTACCCCTAATAATGACGGGGTAATCAGGTACCCCGATCAGATTCCGGATTAACTGTATTGAGGTTAGAGTGTGGTAGGGTTAGGTTGAAATTGCTTTGTTTTGCTATATTTTGTTAATGAGTTTGGCATTTTGATGTGTAGAAATTGTGATACATTTACCCTGCTGTATAATATCTACTTTTCAGGGTCATAAACGATACCATCGGGATCCTATAAATGAGGTTCCATTAAAATAGATGGACAAACTTTGAGAAATCATTCAGATCAGCAAAATAAGGACGATGGTAAAAAAATATATAAGAAAAGGCATAGATATTTACAAGAAAAATAATCAGCTTACGAAAATACACTAATATGCCGGAAATTTATCATTTTAGGTCAAAATAAATCAGTGTTTTTTTTTGCTTGGTTATCTTTAGTTAGAGCGCTGTGTTAAAATTTGTCCATCTATTTTAATGGAACCCTGTATAAGGCTCCGCTGACTGTCCGTCTGTCACAGGGTCTGTAGCTTTTGAACCGTAATAGGTAAATACTTTAAATTTTCACAGAATGTGTATAACAACAAATAATAAACCTAAATCTTAAAAATGAAAGGGTTTAATTTTACGGGAATCTTTACGACAACCAAACAAGAAAGTTTTTTAGACGTTTTTGTTTTATTAAAGTTTTTTTTTTATGTTAAATGTTGTACGGCGGTACCTACCCCTCCCACCTCCCTCCTCCCCTCCTCCCATTCGTCAGACTAGCATTTAACGCTTTCTTTTTCTACAACCTTCAACCATTTACACGTACATTATAATTCACAACCCAGACCTGAGTGATAAAAGCTTTCAATCTATCTTTTTTAAGAATATTCCAGTTCTAACAAAGAAAAACCTTGAGACGGCAACGTAGTCTGTTCTGACAGTGAATTAATAGTCTACTTGGACATTCAATGGCTAATATAAGCGATAAGTAATTACGGTCAGGTTATCATCAGGCCTTGCCATAAATTGCTGAGTGAGATTTGACCCCCATAGAGAAGGCTGGGTGAGGTCTTGAAAATATTACAGACATCTCTTATGGTACTTAGTTATGGAAATGTATGGGCAAGGCGATTCGTCCAAAAGGCGATAAACGACTACAAAACATCACGCCTATTTTTCCAGAAGGGTTAAAGCAGAGGTGTACCTATATAGTTTTCCTACATTTCACCAGTTACCTACTCCTATGTTTAATCTATCTATCTATTTATCTAGATATTTCAGGCATCAAGGCCCATATAAGATACATACAATACAATATTAATAACTTAAAAATACCATAAATACATACACTTAAGAAAGCCCCATGAAATTTGGGGAGCTTATTGTCTCAACCGGGCACAAATCCAAAGTTCGGGATACTACTGAGACAGTCCTGTCAATCTATTCTGTTAAAATCTCACCGTGAAAACTTAGGTGAAGTGAGCTGTCACTCCACCTGAAACTAGGGATTGACACTATCGACGGCTCACTTCAAGATCACTTCACCTAAGTGTTCCCGGTGAGATTATTACAGAACTAGCTGCGCCCCGCGGTTTCACCCACCTAAGTTTTGATCCCGTAGGAATATCGGGATAAAAAGTGGCCTATATGTTAATCCAGGGTGTCAGCTACCTCCATACCAAATTTTATCAAAATTGGTCTAGCCGTTTGAGCTTGAAGAAGTAACAAACATAAACACACACTCACAAAGTTTCGCCTTTATAATATTAGTGTGGTAGATGAGCTGATAGTAAACCCCAATAACACGTTTCCCGACCTGGGAATGGAACTCTGAACCTCATGCTCAGAGCAGTAGCACTTGCGACCAATAGACCTACGAGGCAGTCACGAAAATATGACATTCATCTTTTATAGTTAAGTTACTAAGGAAACGTAGGTACAGGCTCTGACAATTCGGTCAGTTGATAAAGGCATACCAAACATCACCAATGTTTTGTTTCGTTGTCTGTCACTTGTTTCTTGTAAAATTTGTAACTCGATAACATCATTAATTTATTTCTATTTCTCCATTTCTCCATGCCGTTAATTGACTACCATATTCCACTTTTATTGTTTATTCACTGTGATACTGTTCCACTAGACAGTCGTAATGTATAATGTATTTATCATTTATTTTATTTGCAAATATTTTACCTAAATCTATTTTATTATTTCTGTAACTGCCCGTGACATCACAGCGGGCTCTATCAGAATACCAGCGCTGTGACATTTATTTTTTAAATGTCGCAGCATCATGCTGAGATAGGACCCTTTTGGCCTCGTATAGAACTTTCTGTTTCATTTTTCTTTTTGTTACTTTTTTTAGGGTTCCGTACCCAAAGGGTAAAAACCGGACCCTATTACTAAGACTCCACTGTCCGTCTGTCCGTCTGTCACCAGGCTGTATCTCATGAACCGTGATAGCTAGACTGTTGAAATTTTCAAAGATGATGTATTTCTGTTGCCGCTATAACAACAAATACTAAAAGCAGAATAAAATAAATATTCAAGGGGGGCTTCCTTACAACAAACGTGTTTTTTTCGGCGTTTCTGCCTTGTGGTACGGAACCCAATGTGTGCGAGTCTGACTCGCACTTGGCCAGTTTTTTTTGTATTTTTTTTTTTTTAGTGTATTTAGTTTAGTTTGTGATCTTCCTGTTCGAGTCTTTCTCTTTCTTTCTTTCTTTTTAAAAAAACGTTGCCCCACACTAGGAATTTCTCCTGTATTGTGGGTGCGTTTACAAACATTTAAGCACACATATACAAACAGCCAGACCCGGAACAACTACTTGTAGGTCATACAAGAATAAATCCAATAAATACTTTTTTTTTCATTCAATGTTTTTCCAGAAGTGTTAGGCTGCTACTGAGAACCCCAAAAATACTTTCCCCAACCTGGAAATCGAACCCAGGACCTCATGCTCAGCAGTAGGGCTTGGGTTCACTAGACGAACAAAGCAGTCTCAAAAACATACAGATATTTTATTTTATTTATTTTATTAAGATCACCAACAATTGATTACACTAATACAACCACATAATACATTTTTAAAAGTAAAATAACAGTGCATCAATTATTTATAGGTAAACACAACATGCTTCAAACAATGAATCAGAGAAATAATAGCTAACTTACTTAGTAATGAGCGCTAATATTGATAAATTAGTAACATCGGTAGAAAGTAACATTTATATGCAATTCAAATTGGAAATTCTGATTAAAAATGATAAAATTGATAAGGGATATATATCAGATATCTTTTACAGTCAAGTTATTATGGAAACGTATGGGAAAGGCAATTCGTTCAGTTGCTGAATGATCTGCCTAGTCTTTTCGCAACTATGTTGGGGTCGACTTCCAGTCTAACCGGATGCAGCTGAATACCAGTATTTTACATGGAGCAACTGACTATCTGACCTCCACAACCCAGTTAGGTACTGGGTTACGATACCCCTTGGTAACACTGGTTGTCAGACTTTCGGGCTTCTGATGACCCGCAACGACGTTCAAAGTTCCGCGAATGACAGCCGGGACCAACGGCTTAACGTGCTTTCCGAGGCACGGAGGGGTCTTGGTGACGGTCACCCATCCACGGACTAACCGCAGCAAGGATGGCTTAACCTGATCGATCGACCCGTGCGGCTGTTATTACATAGCCACAAGCCTCTCTCGTTCAGTTGCTAAATGAATGCAAAAATGTGGTTTAATTAGTTTAGTGGCTTTTACATAAGCGCGGTTTAGTGAACCGGTTGTCATTTTGGTTTGTTGTTTTGAATTATTAATAATCACGCTTTCCAATTAATCAAAATATAAATTGGAATGCGTAATGTTCGTTCAACTGAATAACAGGAAAGATTTTCTCATGCGTAGCAGTAGTTTTTTTTTTTTTGTCAGTTTCCCTCAGTCGTCAGTTTATTTAATTCGCCAGTTTCTTTGACTAGTCAGTTTCACTGATTCGTCAGTTTTGCCGATTAGATAGTTGCCACACGACAGTTGTTGTTACTCGACAGTTTCCAGTGTTCGCCAGTTTTGCGTCGATTCGTCAGTTTTATTAAATTCGTCAGCTTTAGTATATTCGGTAGAAAACTTCACACACACTTGACAACACCACAATAACAACACAACACACATGATGACAACTTGATGATGTTGTTGATGACAACTTTTTAATTTTTATGACATCAGATATAAATATGCAATAAAATTTGTTTTCGATTTTAAAGTAATATTTTTTGATGATACATTTAAGTGCATTCTATCGCCATTTATTACCCAATTTCACACAGTTTTCCTCTATTCGTGCAGAAATGGCAAGTGTCTACAGACAACGAGACAAATGTTGTTTCTCTTGCTTGTAAAACACGTAAATAACTTTTTCTTTCTCTTCCTTTTTTTTTTTGAACTTGGTATATAAATAAACTACAAAGGGAACAGCTGTTTATAATAGGCACATTACCTGGTGATCATAACATCGTAATCTATCTGTACCATATAAACAAAGTCGCTTTTCATGTCTGTCTGTGTGACCACTTAGTCCTTCTTAACTGCATAGTAGTCGATTCACACCGTCATTTAGAGAATTTAGTCCGGAAGGTTTTATGTAATAAACACATTAGTGTTTATTACATAAATGTTTAACTCGGATTATAGCACGGTGATCTCAATGTTTTGACAGTAAATCTGGTTCACATGGGTGCAATGGCGCTAAAGTCCCCGTCACCAGAAGCTATATATTTTGTAAATAAAGAACTTTTACTAAGTTACGTAGCAACAATTCAATCAACAACAAAAAATCCCAAATTCAATCGATTGAAAGTAACATACGTGTAACTCGAAACTAACAAGCAAATTCACTTGGTCGGGTTATATTTTATAAAGCGCTAATGTTTTGTGGTACTGGAACGCGCCTGACTCATGAAACATAAACATTCGGGTCACCATTTTGAAGTAAGTTCACGCTGACGCTGTCAATGCTGCAGAACACGACAGTAATTAGATGTGTGTATTAATATAGTTATATCCCTATAAAATAAAAATCATTACAAAACTGTTTTTTATTTGATCCAAAGGTTGCGAACCCCTGAATGTGTGTTTACAAAATTTATAGCTTCTCCTGACGGGGACTATAGTTAGGTAAGTGCAGCAATCGAATAAGAAGTTCCTGATAAACAGTCCTTTGAGTTATTTTCTTCGACTTTCTTATCATGATAAAGTAGGTAGACGACGTGAAATAAGAACTTTATCTAGATCCCTGTGAAAATAAAATGGTTATTTTTGTAACTTTTTAAAGCAAACTCAGTAAATCACGCGTTAGTGTAATGTGGTAAGCGCTGGCCACTCGATAAATCCCCGTCGTTTGTGCTACACGTTTAACAAGAGACATGGCTTTCAGTGTTTATATGAAAATATTGCACGCTTAAAATCATTACTTGCTTGTGAACCTGTGGGAAAATAGGGAATATTTTTCGGTCGGTTCGATTGAATTCAAGTCCTTCACGAGAAAGAAAAGAAAGAAAGAAAATATGTTTATTTGCGGTAACCATGACGCAGAAAAAGAACACAAACACAAAAAAGAACAGTTTGGGTAAAAATATGCGTGACATCTACGCAAAATGGCCATCGTTCTGCATAATGCTACGACTCTATGCGAGGCAGAGCCCCAACGCGGAACGAGACTTGAATTTTTTGTTTTGACTTGAAACTTTACGGACGACGTAAGTCACAACTTATATAAATATGAGCTAGGATCGGCTCCAAAAATAGTAGTATTAGATGCATGCAATCAATAATTTTAGTCACTTTTTTACAAGGAGATTTTAAATGTATTAGTAACTTAAAAAAACAAATTATAACATGCAATGGGATGATAGAATATCGAACATTAATACTGTGCTTTTAGATGTAGTTTATTTTTCATAATTATTGAGTTAATAGCCTCTAAACGAATAACGAAGATAAAGGTAGTTTTGCTCGTGGTACCGTTTTAAGGGGGCTCCCATGCACCTTAAGGGGGTTTCGAAAAAAACACTAAATTATTTGTGTAAGTATGTAAAACAAGTATTCTGACGAAACTAAACACGAACAAAATGCATTTTTTTTTTTTTTTTAATCTTTATTTAAAGAGCTTTGTCGTAGATCGACAATGTCGCTCTATACGTTCTCTTAAACATAAATAATAATAAAAAACATCAAACAAAAAACAAAGGGAAAACAATCAAATGAGCTTGAGATTGCAACAATCAACGTCTCAACCTCGAGCCCAAATTGACCAGCTTGTACAGCGCCATAGCTGCCCTCGACATCGGAACAGCTAAGGCGCTGTTACACCCACCCACCGTACGCAATTTGGGATATCTGTGTAAGATTTCTATTCTAAGCGACTCGTTCCGGACACATTCCATCAAGATATGATATAGATCTTCAGCTGTATTGCATTCTGTGCAATTTGGTGACTCAATTTTACCCATTAAATGAGCAAATTTATTAAGTGGAATGTGTCCGGAGCGTAGTCTCAACGCTGTGACCAAACTGAACCTATTCAACTGTTGCCAATCCAGGGACAATACAAAGGCTGTGGTTGTATGGTCTTATACCATATACCCACTTCTCTCGATCTTTCATCGAAGTATTCTTTCCATGCTGAGTAGCATCTATTTTTGACTAACGGTACACACTCTGTGAAGAAAGGGAGAGATGGGGTTACGACACCGTCTATCGCAGCTTCTTTAGCTTGGGCGTCTGCTCTTTCATTACCTTGAATTCCACAGTGTGAAGGTATCCACTGCAAGTAGACCGATTTCGACTGCGTTTGGAGTTCCATCATGAGTTGAATAATCGTGTAGGCAATCGGGAATCCTCGACAACTCGAGGTACAGCGAGCCAAATGTTGCAAAGCGCTTTTTGAGTCAGTAAAAACTACCAACCTATCGAAATTGATAGTACGTAAATGTGTTAAAGCCGCTTTAATAGCGATTAATTCAACATGCATAATAGAGAGACCAAAGACAATCTTAATCCTATAATCTTGATTTAACTGTGGGTCGTAAAAGGCAGCTCCCGATCCATTAGCATCTTTGGAACCATCCGTGAAAATTTTATAGAAGTTATGAAATTTTTCATTACACATGCTTTCAAAATTCTGTAATAATTCATTCGATTTATAATTTCTTTTGGCTTTATTAATTAGGTCCATATTAACAGCGATATATTGGGGCAAATTTATGTTACTAACCCACGTATCTAACGAGAACATTTCTAATTTTGAACTAATTATCATTCGGGTATTCTTTAAACTATTATGCGTTTCAATCAATAAGGGACACTTTTTCCTTACCCATCGGCGATTAGAGAGACGTCGCGAGAGCTCCGACATCAAATCTATAGTCTTATCATCTTTTAAAGATTTGATTTTAAGCCAAGATTTTCCACACAAATACTGTCTCCTGTTCTTAAGTGGCTTTAGTGATAACTCACTTTCCATCACGTGGATAGGAGTTGTTCTGATGAATCCCCCAATGATGCGCATCGCTCGGTTCTGAATCCGGTCTAACTTGATAAGGTGTGAATTAGCAGCATCCCCATATAGAAAGGAAGCGTATAGCGTCGATTCGACTACGAATAATCGCTATATAAATTTTCCTCAAATGTTTAGGATGTACACCCCACCCCGAGCCTGCCAGTACTTGTAAAATCTTTAAATATTTTGAACATTTTTCCCGTAATTCATTTAAATGTTTTCCCCACCTTAGTGCGCGATCCAACCACAATCCTAAATATTTCACACATTCGACTCTCTGCAAATTAACTCCATTCACCTTCAAACAAATTTCTTCACGGGATGGTCTTTTTTTAAATATGCAAACTTTGCTTTTAGAGGGGGAAAGATCAAGACCGAGTTTTAATAACAGTGAACACATCGTATTAAGGGCCGTTTGTAACTGATAAACAGAATCGTTAATGTTTTTGTTTGACGTAAATAGAACGAAGTCGTCAGCATACTGCATTATGTACACATTTTCAATTAATTTGCAGATATTTATGGATGCTATATTGAATAAAAGAGGGGATAAGGGATCACCCTGTGCTAAGCCCCGCCCACATGATCGAGTAATAATTTGGTTTTGTAGTCGTATGCTAACATATCGTTCGCTTAAGAAATTCCAAATATATGAACAGAGTTTCTGGCCTATTTTATAATATTCCAATGTAGATAACAGCGATGATAAATCCACGTTATTATAGGCATTATCTACATCCAGGAAACAACCGACTGTAATATCATTTTTAGTAAAACTAGATTGAATTTGACTAACTAAAAATACTAAATTATCTATACACGATTTAGCTTTCCTAAAACCAAAAGTTTTGTCCGAAAATAACTGTTGTTTTTCAAAAAACCACTCCAGTCTCTTACATAAAATATTATGGAAAATTTTGCAAATACAGGATAATAATGAAATAGGTCTTAAGGACGAAAGTAAATTTGGATCACGACCTGGTTTTGGTATGGGCACAACACTAATTTTACGCCACTGTGTGGGGACAAAGTTCGTTTTTAAAAAAATATTAAACAAGGCTAATAAAAATAATTTACCTCTATGGGGTAGTTTTTTGATCATGGAGTAAGAAATTTCATCCGAACCTGTAGCCGTGTCTTTATTTTTAATACAGGTTTCCATCTCATGTAGGGATATTTCCATCTCCAAGACTGATTCGCATCGCTGAAACTGAGGTTCACTAGGTGTTACGAAATCGGGACATAAACTTTTTAAAAGACAATTACCTTTTTCTACACTAATATGGACATTCTGAGTTCTATTTTTACCTTTAATCCACTTCATTTTCTGCCACATCTCAGAAGAAGAAGTGTTTTCGTCAACGGAGTCGCACACCCTATGCCAACCCTCACGTTCAGCCCCGCGTATGAGTCTCTGTGATTCTTTGATGGAGACAGAAAGTAAATCCAAGTTATCTGGGGTCGGGTTGCGTCTAAATTGCGCTAGTCTTAGTCTACGAATCGCAACAGATCTTGACAAAGTAGCACTCCAATACGGTTTAGGAGTGAATTTACTTTCCATCACTTGACAGAACTTAATATATGGAATACTGGAATCAGCTGCATCATTGAGTATATTTATAAAGGAATCGTACGCGACTTGTGGATAATTACAGTTATTAGGTAACAATATGTCACTAAGTTTGTTTTCAAGCTTTTCTGAGTATAGTTTCCAGTTGGCTGCTTTGAAGTTTCGTTTTTTAATTTTAGTAATATTTATTTGTAATTTAGCAGAAATTTTTATCATAACATGATCGCTTCCTAATGACTCGTTCATTGTATGCCACTGGAAATCAAGCGCCAGATCGGTTGACACAAACGATATGTCGGGTGACGTCTCCCTTAAGATACCCTGTACTAATTGAAAACACGTAGTCGATCCGTCATTCAAGGAGATAAATCCGTAATCTAAGCTAGACTGATATAACTGATTGCCCCTTGTATCAATTTTATAGGACCAGTTTGTGTGGTGACCGTTGAAGTCCCCCAAAATCAATGTGTTTCTCACCGAAAATGAAAAAATATTATCCCAATCGCTTTGTTGAGTGCGAATATCACTGGGACAATAAACACATACAACATATTTAATTTTACCACAATTCCAAACTCTAATACAAACAATTTCTATGAGAGGATTGATATTAATTTGGATACGTTCTGTTTTAATAGATTTATGAACTAATAGCATGGCTCCCCCTCCCTCAGACGAGCTATCCCTGTCCTGTCTAAATGCAGAATAATTAGAAATATTTAAATTAAACTCAGGGTCAAACCAGGTTTCAGTAATTGCCGCTATATGTATTTTCTCCTGGACCAGCAACTGCCTAAAAGAAGTCAATTTGTTTACAAGGCTACGTGAATTCCACTGCATAATATTAAAATTAAGTACATTATTATTATACCTATCCATTGAAAAGTTCAACAAAATTCTTAAAGATTGATACGTCTGACAATAGTGAGTATATATAACTACCAATCCAACTTACAAATGTTTTACCAATGTTTTTAATTTTGTCAACCAGATTTGCCCTTTTCAAAAATAATATATCCTTTAGTTTTTGTATCAAAATCTCAAATGAAGCCAATTTTTCCGAATTGAAGTTAGCCTCTTGAACATTAGGCTCGTCGTCGGACGCACTATTCTCGACGCAACCGTTCTCGAATAAATCCCATTCACAGCTGCGTTCGTTTCTCTGCTTACGAGAACGTTGTTTTTTTGAATTGTTTGATACAACTTCAGCATATGAAGTACGGCGCGCTGTACTGCACGATAATGGTTGAGAAACCGGTTCTGCATTTGCATTGGTCTCGATTGCGTCACAACTGTCCCTAATGAGGGGCGTGGCGGGTGGTGCGGGCGGCAGCGGTGGGTGCGCGAGAGCGGGCGCAGACGCTCCGGCTGAGCTACTGTGTTGACTCGAAGTAGTGGGGACGTACATTGAAGTAGCTTTGCGATAAGTAACATTAAATTCAGACATTAGTTCACGAATTCTTTTTTCTTTTAGATAGATCGGGCAAGACTTACTAAGCGCCATGTGTTTGTCGCCACAATTTACACATTTAAAAGATGTGATTTCGCAGTTTTCGTGTGAACCTCCGCATTTAGGGCATATACATTTATTAGCTGGACACAGTTTTTTCAAGTGACCGAATCTCCAACACTTAGCGCATTGGGTAACCGGAAACGTGTATGGATCTACTTTGATTCTTAAATCACACAAATAAATAAATGCTGGTAGGTGAGACCCAATGAAACCTATTCTGACAGACTCGCTCGGCACCCAGCCGTCGTCGTTATTTGTGCTTCTTCTGTTGAGCCGTTTTAGTGAGAATATAGGAACGGAGCTATTTATATATTTTAGCATCTCATCTTCCGGCAAATCGATGTCAATATCCTTAACAATTCCGTAAGATATTCCCACTTCCCACGTTTTTTGACTATTCCAGCCGATCTTTTTAAGCCCTTCACACGAAATAAATTTCTCAGCATGCGTCTCTGTTCTAAAATTAACCAATAATTTGTAAGGATTGGCATATTTAATTTTCATCACCCCTTGAATATTAAATGATTTTAATAACTTTGCTAAGGCAAATTGTTTCGGAAACCTTTCTTTGCACACAACACTTATTTGTATGTCCTCCGTAGATAATCTCTTGGTCCTCCTATAGTTCACCTCCGTCCACTCCTCGTCGTCCTCTTCACTAGCCTCTTCTCTCCTTCGCTTGTTGCTGCGTTCCGATTCCCTGTCACTCTCTGCGTCACTCGTCACCAGCTGCATGCTGTCCACGCCATAGTCCAGCTGTCCAGGTGGTATGGACTCGTCCCAAGTACAATTGGGTTCCTCCATGTCATCCTCAGGCGGGCCCGCCTCCTCGGACATCGCTAACTACCACCGTTACGACACGTTATAAAACGACCACGACACCAAACCACTTATCGGCTCGCGACGGACAGAAACTTACGTAAAAAATAACACGTGCGCTCCGTACGAGGATGCGATCGCGTATTAACAAAATGCATATTAATACACTACTCTTTACAGCACACATTTTGTAATTTATAGCTGTAGGTAAACTTACCGTACGACCACTTCTCATTTTGATTAAGATAGGGTAGCGTTCAAGAGTCACCTTTCACGCGCCTTTGTGTGGTCGTCCGGTGGTTACACGCAAGCACAATAAATATATTACCAAGCTAGGCTTTACGTAATATGAGCAGGTAATTTAGAGGAAACAGGTAATAGCCAACTTAACAAAAGTTATATGTAGACTTAGGAGCTATAATTAGGCTAACAAAATCCAAATCAAATAAATATTTTATTTCACATAAACTTATATCACTTATGAAACGTCAGAAGCTAGGTGCACGGTTCCAATTAGTCGTTTTTAGGGTTCCGTACCAAAATGGTAAAACGGAATCCTTATGGTGAGACTCAGTCTGTCTGTCACAGCTGGATATCTCAAGAACTACTGATGGTATCAACTTGAAATTTGGAATATTTTTAGATGACGTTTGCCCAACCATTCTGCAAATAAGAAAGAAATAAAAATATATGTATATTTTTTGCAACAGCGACTGGAGGTCTGAAAAATTCTAAGTGGGGCTACAGGTCATGTGGGGTATCATGTGAAAGAGCGCAGTTTGCACATTCTCAAACATTTTTTCTTTGTTTTTTAGGCGGCACTGTTTTCGACTTTTGATGAAAAATGTTAAAAAAAATACCGTCCCCCTTATTTCGGAAGTTTGCAAAGAGAAATGAAATTATGCTATGTGATAGAAATTTATGTAAAGAGGAAAAATAAAACGAAGTCTCTAATAGCACACTTTTTCAGAAATCATCAACAAAAGTTACATTAGTTCCACTATCGGTCAAGAGATGGCGCTGACATATACCGCAGCGCACAATGTTAAAATTCTCTGACGAATATAGTATGAAATTAAAAAACATAATATGATGGTACGGTACCCTCGGTGCGCGAGTCCGACTCGCTCTTGTCCGGTTTTCTATTCCCTCAACACCCTTCTATTATCATGGGGGTCAGTGGGCTCACACAGTCGTTCTTCCTGTCTGGTATTGGTGATAACTAAAAACATTTACGATTACCAATCAGTAGACCAAGCCACTGAACATGGCCATATATTGTACTTAGTACTAACTAATATTCTAAAAATGGGAACCGAGTCTATAAGTACATTGACGTTTCAGTCCGTCCGTTCATCAAGTCTGCACGTTTTGTTTAAATTATATTTCAAATATATTATTCAGGGTTGCAGGGACATTCACGCGCAAACCATGTAACCATGAATTCAACACATGATTCTAAGGGTTCAGAATCATGTACCTGCATGTACCGTGCTACCCGAAAATGTAAATTTTCCCAATCAACAAAAATTTGAACCTTGTGCTTTAGCGATATAGTTGAAAATCTATTAAAGAAATTTGACAGATTGTAGTAGCTTGATGTGCTGTACATACTGAATCCAAGGTGCGCTTGATGTGCTGTACATACTGAATCAATGTCCCTGCAATCCTGTATTTACGTACGAGGCAATCCAAATTATGTAACTCATAATTTTAACTTCTTCCAGATAAAGAACTAAAGAAGAGCTAAAGCTCAGAAAATGCAAAACAGGCCAATGTATTCTACGTGCGTACTATAGAGGTTTTAGAGGCTTTGCAAACCGACCTCCACGAATGTTTGTGTAGTTACAGCACTATTTCATCTAAGGCTGATTTTACCAGTCAGATATCTTTATACGTGGAAAAAATTGACGTTCGTGAATGATATTATATTATATTATATTATATTAATTTTATATTATATTATATTATATTATATTATATTATATTATATTATATTATATTATATTATATTATATTATATTATATTATATTATATTATATTATATTATATTATATTATATTATATTATATTATATTATATTATATTATATTATATTATATTATATTATATTATATTATATTATATTATATTATATCATATCATATTATATTATATTATATTCTATCTATAAAAGTTTGGATGAATGCGCCCTTAGAAGAATAGGAAAACAATGAACCGTCGGGAAACCATGGGATTGAAAAGTCAGCTCGACAGCTGACAGCGCCCTTCTTGATGTAAAAAAGTAATTCAATAGGAATAATTATCTTATGTTAACAAAACCGTATTTTATTATTTGAGTAGCTTAGAGCACGTCGGTTCCTTACAGTACCTACCCACTAACTTATATTTCTCCGTACATATTGTTAGCTTTATGCTCGTTCACCGCGATATTGCATTGTGTTAGTTATCTGTCCTGGGTGATAACTGCGTCCATTGTGTGGGGTCACAAATCGCCATTGTTAGCCAGCGCAGCCGACTGGCAAAGCTGGTGAATACCCACACGGGTATATAAAAGGTAAATTAACATAGTGTACGGTCCACTTGAATTGGGTGGTGGAAGTGTGGGGAGGGTAACGCGGACATTACTTTTTAGGATGGCTTTCAAATACAAACTAGGCTTTGTATTTATTTCGATGACGATCTTTAGTCTATTGTAAAGAAAAAGCGACCCTATTTGACGATTGTTTTGTTTAGAACTTTTCCTAAGCTTCGATGAGAACACTCATCAGAATTACCGACTATAGTCTTTGCAACGGAAAAAAGTTAGAGACTTATAAATTCTTCAGGCCATAGCGGTATCAGTAAAAATATACGATGTTCAAACAGCCATAATACTGTAATTTAGGTACTTAGAACAACTTAAAATATGCGCAAACATTATCTGAACAACGCGCCAAAACAAGTAGAATAACGATGAAAAAAACATTTGGGAAAATAAAAACATTTATTTTTCTTTTTTACTGCCAGGAATTTTTACATCGGCAACACCTGACTTACTTTTTATTCGTTCAGGAATAAAAAGTAAGTCATCTTAACCTAACTACAGGTACCTGAAAAGTTTTCATGTCTTATTTCAGTAGCTTTACTTATGATTTTTTGTTTACGTTCTATATAATTTACTAGCTTCTGCCCGCGACTTCGTCTGTGATACCGGGATAAAAAGTAACTTATTTGTTAATTCAGGTCATAAACTATCTGGGTGCCAAATTTCATCCAAATCCATTTAGCCGTTTTTACAGTAACAAACATCTTAACATAAAAACTTTCACATTTATAATATCAGTAGGATTTGAATATACAAGGATGGCAGGGATCGACACACAAAAAAATAATTTACTGATCCATACTTTTTGAGCGCGTAGGTTGCACTTTTGTAGGAAACAGCAAATATATTTTTTTTAATAAGCGACAAAATATTTCTTATCTTTATCTATTTTTTAAATCATGTACTGAATCCTTGGTAACAGGTAGAGCGTCGTCGCGTCCCTCCCACCCTATATACAGAATACCTATTGCTACCTGCTTCTAAAATATATTTTATCCCAAAAATTATCGGACACTTCCTCTATCGTATGGCGACCTTGTCACTCCGACCCTCAAAATGCGACCTCCGTCTCACATTAAGGGCTAGACTGACCGTAAACCCTCCCACGGGACCTCTGAGTGTGGAACGGTGAATATTTTATTCATAAACATCTGAAATTCTTCAAACAAATACCGAAGGCTTAGCAGATCCCGGTTTGATATTATGCTGATAAAAAAAACTTTGCCCAAAAATAAATAGAGGTAAAGGCTCTTGCTCGTGTAAAAAAGAAAAGAATTAATAAACAAATAATTTTTTTATCTGGGAGTTCTAGTTGTAAGGCTAGGCTTCAGGCTCAGAAGTAAACTCTATTCAATCAAACCTAAAATCCCTTCAATTCTAAACTACTTATTGATCTCTATCGAATGGACAGATACAATTCCTTCTACTTTTACTCTACAAAGAACAGAGACTAACATGGTAGGTATTCGCGAAAAATTCTCTACATGCATTTTTCGAATGCCAAGCGTTCAGTTGTAGGTTCAGATAAAAGGATGCTCGTATCGAGTAAATGGAAACTAAAACAAAAACATGTACAGCAAATTCTGTTAACGAAAAGTCGACAATCCACTTACGCCTCGCACAAACAACTAACTCTAAATGATCACCGTTACCAAACCTCGCATTGAAATTCGACCCATTTGTTTGTGAACCCTGCAAAACTTTTAATCTTTAATTTTTATTTCAATTCCATTGAAAAATAATGTTTTCGATTTCTGTCAACGTGTATTTAAAACTGTGTATTTGTTTTAGTCGTTTTCATTGCTTGTAGACTGAAAAAAAAACTGTTGGTAACGTGAGTCGGTAACAAAAGCGAATGTCTCGCGGTTTAGCGGTGCACGAAACTTTGGAACTGTTTCCAATTTTTCTTTTCTGCAAAGCCAATTTTGTTAAAGTCACAGGGTCAAAATACCAACCTCTCAGGATCGATCGATCTGTTAAGTCAAGTTGCACCTGCTACATTCAGTTTATCGATGGGTGCTTGAAAACTCTAGCTTGCTTGAAATGCTTCGACATCTTGTTAGCCCGACCATATTCATACGAATATACACTGGGTGCTAGTTATCGTAATATGGTAGTGACTTGTCGGAAAGCTGTCGACCGACTTTATGGTGACCGATTGACCAGCCAAAGAGTATCAATATATTACCAGCAATTTTTTAGTCGCATGTCTCCTTCCATTAGTCAGCTCTCAGGTCCCATTATTACTTGCCTAACATTCAATTAATAAACGAATATTGATTGATGTATCTTTTTCCTGACTGAACGGTCCATTTATCATAAATACAAGAACATCATTTATCAAGGTTCTATCGCAAATTACTCCCAAATTTGGTCTTGCTTGCTCTCCATTTATAAATTAGTCTGCATTGTAAAGAGATGCCTATGTCTGATAAGTGGTTTAATTTTGAATTTTAATGGAGTCTAGCTTTTAAGGGTCATATTTGGGTCCGAATATAGTTCTGTTCAAGTGGAGGGCAAGCGGTCACGCGGTCGGTCACCTACGCGTTGGACAGACCTTATCAAAGCGTCAACACAAACCTCCATAGTTCAGAGTTTCCGAGACGCTGAAGACCGGAATAGGTGGAGGAGCATCGCGAGGGCTGCTTTGGCCAAAGAAAATGCAGAGTCATCAACCACGACCACTCTGTCAAGAGTGAACGACTAAGGAGGAGGATAGTTCTGTTTACACAACCCCAATCCTATTAGCCTACTACCTTCAATATTGTAAAATATGATCAATATTGCAAATTTTCATTCGCATACTAAACATTGTCATGCCTAATGGCAAATAAGTACGTTAAGATTTACAGGATAATAATTTCAGTTGGGGGAGGCCTATGTCCAGCAGTAGACGTCTTTCGGCTGAAATGATGATGATGATGATGAATTTCAGCCTGACATTTGCCCAGGGCAGAGCAAAAGCCCCTACAGGGTGGAACTCTGTCTTTTCTGTTATTTTCTTAAACGCAGGCGCACCCAGTGGGTGATGCACAGCCCCCAATAGGCGATGCACAGCCCCCAGTGGTCACAATGCTAGTGTGTGTGTGATTTCAGAATAATTTCTTTTTTAGAGTCAAGTTGGTCCAAACCATATTTCAAACTGGTACCCTATAGCTTGACTTACTTCTGACGGAATGTAAACAACATATCCGAATGCTAAACGTTTCATGCAAGTCACAATGATAAATGTGCCCAATTTGTACCCGGGCGTGAAAGCTTAGCCGTAAGTGGCTTAAACACGAGGTAGATATTGTCATTACACAACGTGGCGTTAGCTGTTTGACGGGTGAGTGGTCTGATCACTTGAACCTAGATTTAAATTACGGGAACGATTTGATACCCTCTTAGTACCTAACCTGAGGCGACATTGGTGAAATAAGAAATCCAGACCAGACCCTCTGATAATCTGTTAGTGATCGCGAGACTTTTTTTCTATATTTATGACTTTCATTTAACCTCTAGGTATGTCGGTTTACGTAGCCGAAAAAATCATTCAGAAAACAGTTGACAGCAAATTAACAAACTCAATAAATAATTCTAGCTAACATTAAAACCCAAATATTAATCCAAAACCACTCAAATGACATCACTATTATACACGAGCCAACACGTCATCGATTCATAAATAATAAATCAGCAAACAAAAGATTAAACAAATGATAAAACAAAACAAAACTCGATACTGTGTACTCGGTAATTTGTTCGTAAAATCGAATGGTTTTGAATCGATATCTAATTACGAGCACACGCGAGACACAGGCGAACTCGTTATTCTTGTTCATAGATGTGGAAATGTATGCGATAATGACGAGTTTGCTGTAAATTTTTATTCAATAGGACTTGAATAGGTCTTCTTTGTTTTATGGCTGCATAAAGCCGTCTAGAGACTATGGTGCTTATCTTACGGTGTTTTGTTTTCGCTTTATCTTTAGATGTCTGGATTTTTATTGATTGCTTGTTTTAGCATTTTCATGGTTTCTTTGGGTGTTGCAGGATTTATTGTTAGAACGTTCTTATTGTCGTTTACATCAATATGTCTAGTAGAAATATAAGTAGGTATTTCTGTCTCAAAGTGAAGGTAAGCAATATATTATACAGGTTTTTTTTCTGTATGGCTTCCATACCGAATATTTTACAGTTTAAGAATAATATTATAAACCCAAACGAATGTGAAATTATACTTTTGAGTGTTAAATAAGATAGTATATAAGATATATATAGGGTATATCTACTATTCCATATTTATATTGGATTTGTATTACAGTATGCAACAAATATAAAAAAACCACTGAGTTTTGGCCTTCAAGTCAATTCAGATCCATAAATAAATTGTTCAAAACATGTCAGTATTCATAGTGGAAAGCTATTATTGATTTAAAAAGAAATATATCACTATAAAATAACGTAAAACTTTATTTTTATATAAATAAAAATTATATTTTTGGGAACGTTCGGCTTTCCTCTTGTAATCGATTTGTCTTCATTTTTTATTAGGGTTCCGTTGCCAAATGGCAAAAAACGGAACCCTTATAGATTCGTCATGTCTGTCTGTCTGTCTGTCCGTCTGTCTGTCTGTCCGTCCGTATGTCACAGCCACTTTTCTCCGAAACTATAAGAACTATACTGTTGAAACTTGGTAAGTAGATGTATTCTGTGAACCGCATTAAGATTTTCACACAAAAATAGAAAAAAAAACAAAAAACTTTGGGGTTTCCCATACTTAGAACTGAAACTAAAGAGAACGGAGAAATTGGTTTTTTTTTCACGTTTAGGAGTAAATTGACCACAAATATAAAAAAAAAAAGTCAGGAGCAGTATTTTGTAGATTTGTGAGTAGTAGTAAGTCATAAGTAGTCAGTTAGTTTCTGTTTATTTGTTTTGTAGTTTTAGTATTTGATCTGTTCGAATGAGTAATCGAATGTTGATGACTTTTGCAAACGGTTGAACTAGATTTTATAACAACCCTCATTAAGTATTGCAATGAATAAAAAAAAAAGATTTCATTTAACTGTGTTTTGGGACGTGATATCTAAATATGAATTAATTTTCTGATGTTCACTAGGTATAACTAATGAAAATTACTAGTTGTGATGTTGGAGTTTTTTTTTTAGTGTTACTAAGAGGTATAGGTAGATAAATAGACTTTGTACCCAAGTAGGCCGCAGCAAAGACAACCTCCACAACTGGGGGTTCATGGAAGGCTCAGACCTCCGGTGTATATGCGGTGTCTCTCCACAGGCAATGGCTCACATCCCATCTTGCACCGCATGCCCTGTCACCTGCACACGTGAGGACCTAATGGCTGCGTCAGCGAATACTATTAGCGTTGCTGAATTTTGGGCCACACAAATTTAAGAATAAAATGATATTTCTGCCATCGAAACGCTAATTTAAGAAGAAGATAGGTGCACATATTGGTATACTGATGCCTTTGTACCCGATTTTAAGTAGAAACTGATTAAAATCCGTTCATATCCGTTTAGCCCCTACATTATATTCCACCAAACTATTACTTAGTTTACGTCTCGCATCGGTAAACAGGATGATAATTATTCACAAAGCAATAAGGTTAACGGCGCGATCATAGCTCAAGCTCATGAATTTTCATCTCACTCTAATCTGTATGTATCTTCGCTATTACCTATTTACAATATTAGCTACAGTTCTCGGTAATTAACGTTTGAGTCAATTTCAATTTGCAGGATGTTACTTTCAAGCTTTTCTGTGTAATTTTACTTGTTTTAATAGGAACCTTTGTCTTATTATACATTATTTTAAACGAGGCTTTGAATGGGGTGATATGATATGATTAGAATTCGTAAGAATTTTAATGTTTTTAGTTTTGATTAGGGTAAGTCCGGGGGAGATGGCCGTACGGTAGAGATGACCAGTAGAAAGTAGTACAAACAACAAATGGCGTAAATAGTAATTTAGTTCGCTTCGTTGTGTGATCGGCAACAAGTTGCTGCATGCTTTTTTGTAAAAAAAAATTGAAAAAGTAAGTAAATTGCACATTGTTTTTATTACAGGTGCATGATCTAAGATAAGGGGTTAACATATTATGAGGTCACAGAAAGGTTTCTTCAATTTCGCTTGTTTTTGACCTTTTAGTGTGAAGTTAATAACTTTTTTCGTATTATAACCTAAAAACGGTCATTGGAGATTGCATCATACTTTTTGAAATTGATGTGGCCATCTCTCCCGTGAATTTGGGATAGATGACCTTAATCCCATAATACTGTCGAATCTCAGACAGCAGTTGCGAAGAAATATCAATAGATTTTCACGATTCCTCTGGAAGTGAAGTAGACGAAAATAAAGTGGACAACTGCCGAGGCGGCGAGAACTATTATAAGACACAACTAGTCGAAGATTGGTTGCAATGTAATATTTGCAAGCTGTGGGTCCACGAAAACTGCACAGAGTTTGAAGACATGTGCTCAAACTGCAGAAATAAAGAAAAGGACTTCTCTTTTTCTTTCCCTAACCTTCGTAAGAGACAGGGCGGGTAAAGGAAAAGGCAAAAAAAGTACTGACTATCTCCCCCCGAGCCCTGTGGCCATCACTCCCGGACACTCTGGGTGAGATGGTCAATCGTATTTTTTTTAACCTAATATAAATGTATTTCTATGTTATGTTGATTCAAAGACTGTATTCCAAATATATATATATTGTTTTGCTTGTGATTAAAATGGTTGTTTTATTGTACTCGGTTTCCTGGCTATAGATCTTTAATGTTAGTAGGGCCATCTCCCCCAGACTTACCCTACATATATATTTCATTGTAATTTATGATTTCTTCATGATTCTTTTGCAGTTTCTTGACGTAAAACAATGGATTTGTATTTACTTCACAATTTGACTTGACGGAGTAGACTATCTAATGACTTTCTGCTAATTGACAAACACATTGGCGATCGTTCGAAACTAAAGGCGGAAAACTGTAAACTAAACACGCAAGATTCAGAAGTATAGATAACAATTTCCGCTGCTGGGATATTATTCATGTATATTCCCATGCCGATTTCGGCTACTGCGACCATATCTGTTTTGAGAGCAATGAGTAATAAGCGTGGCTTCTCGTGTGGCTAATGCAGCTTCTCTTGTCTGAGAAGTTACGTGCACAGTGCGGAATAATTTCCATATTTCCCATACAAAAAGAGAAAATTATAGGAAGTATAACTCATATCCGTCAGAAGTTGGCCGTAACATTCCAACGCTGATTTGCTGGATTAGTTTTCTCCTCTACCGATCATTTTTCCCCTGACAGTTCATTTTGTTTATATGTATGTATGTATCTAGCTGTATTTATTCTTGTATTTTATAGTAATTTCCTAGCTATTTAACCCTTATGTTGCACGTGCCATGTTTTGTCTCTGCATCACCCTAAGGTTGACTGGTAGAAAATGCCTCAGGCATTAAGTCCGCCTTTGTCAAGTTTTTTTTTACTTGTGCATAAAGTTTTAATAAATAAATAAATAATATCTAACATCAGTAATGCTTGTCTGTGTGGTGCCGGACTTAAAGAATAGCACCACCCCTTACTTCCCGGGGGTGTCGTAAAAGGCGACTAAGGGTCTTACCGGAGAATGGGCAGCAGCGTTCTCTATGCATTCCACCATCATACCATACTGCGATCGCCAACCCGCCTGCCAAGCGTGGCGATTATGACAAACCCCCCCCCAAAATTGGGGGAGGCCTATGTCCAGCAGTGGACGTCTATCGGCTGAAATGATGATTGTAGATGTTTAGTGGTTAAGAAGATAAACACCCACTTCAATAGTCACAAGTAAGTTTATTCTCGTAGTTGGATAGAAGGAGAAATCACAGAAGTAGCAAGATATAAGAGAATAGATTTAGAGAATAGATTTAGAAAAATAATAAGTAGTAGAAGGTTTTAGAAGGTACACAGTTAAAGTTCGCATACAAGCTTCGCGGCGGTGTATTAATTACGACTGACGACGGTAGGTGTGTTGCCGCTGGTCGCCGTGCGCGCGCGGCGGTGCATAGATGTACGTATGTAGGTACGAAACTAGCCGACCTGCCGCATACTACCGAGTGTCATCCGGCGATGCTTGTGAATTATTGTTTTATATGGTTTTGTGATGTAAGTGCGATTAGTATGAGTGATGTAAGTCTGTGTGTTAAACAATACATAAATAAGTAATATATAAATTATATGTTTGTTTAAATGTAGGGTTTTTAATATATAAAGATAAATAAATTAATAAATACAATAAGTTGCCTACAATGATGATGATGATGATCAGTAATGCCAAAATCCGAGAGTATTTAATAAAGATAATAAAATATCACATGATTATTTTCATCGTGTAAAGCTGTGTTCACACCAGCTTTGACAATCAGTGGAGCGGAACAGCGGAATGAGTCGGATCCTTTGTCGCATATTCTCTCCATGTAGGTACGAACAGATAACACTTTTTGCCAAATTGGCACGGCAAATTGGAATCTTTCATTTGTGCTGGTATAGTCAGCGATTCGAACGATGTGTGGTATTGGACGCAATATGAGCCCTACGATTTTTGATTCAGGTTTTAAAGTCTTGTTTTTTTTTCACGTCCAGGGGCATATTTAATAAAAACCGGCAGAGGGACTGGTGACTGGCTACAATCTGACAATTCGACAAAATTGTATTTTTTTAAATCTTTCTAGTACTTTATTACACAACGCCTGTCGTGAAAATGTATAAAACTTGTATATTTTTTTTGGACACGTGCTCGTAGGTATGTCGCATTGTCTAAACTGATATTATAAAGAAAAAAAAAATAGATTTTTTGTATGTTTGTTTGTTACGCTTTCACACAATAGCGGTTGAACGGATTCAGATCAAATTTGGCACATGGGTAGACCATGACCTGGATTAAGATATAGGATACGGATTATCCCGATATTTCCACAGGATCAAGACTTATGCGGGTGACACAGCGGGGCGCAGCTAGTCAGTTATATTACTGATAGGCAGATGATAATGATGTCAGTTATACCACACTAGCTTCCGCCCGCGGCTTCTCCCGCGAGGTATGTCCATAAAAACTATTTGTGTCTTTTCCCGGGATGCAATCTATCTTTCTGCCAAATTTCATCGAAATCCGTTCAGTGATTTAGGCGTAAAAAGGTAACACAGACAGACAGAGTTACTTTCGAATTTGTAATATTAGTATGGATAGACCCCCAATTTACTAGATACATGAATGTAGATTGAAGTCAATTGTCCTCTTTAATTATTGAAGTTATTACTCAAAAACACCAGTTGGTTGACTATTCACGTGACCAGAGGGCTGGCCTATTTTTAGCCTAAAGAATAAGCATTGCCATCCAACGTGGTGATGCCGCCAGCCTTTTGGGCACTTATGTCATTGACAGCAATGCGGACGAATTTTTTAATGCCCAATGAGCTCCTGTCTTTTTCTTTTCCTTTTTTTATTTTAAACTTGTTTATAATTTGTATATTTTAGTGATAAATTGTAAAATAGGTTGTGTGTTAGAAATAAATATGAGCATCTAGAAAAAAAAAACACCAGTTAAATTAAAGCAAAAATGTTGTTCAGGTAAGATTGTTATGAGATATCGAAATAAGGTGAACAACTTCCAGCCAAAGGTCTCTTAACCCTTCGTAAACCGTCTCTTTCGGAAAGTGGATCCACGCGTAATTACAGTATTCAACCGGTTGATAGCAATCTCATTAAAAAACAAGTGCGAATCAGACTCGCGCACCGAGGGTTCATACTTTGTAGGTATATAAAGAGTTAATCACGGGATTGTCTTTTTAAAAAAATTTAACTACAAATTTACGGTTTTCGGATTTTTCCCTTTACTATGCTACATGACCTTGCTTCTTGTCAAATTCCATTATTCTAGGTCAACGGGAAGTAGCCTATACATTTTGATTCCCTTGAGAGTGTCGAAATATACGTTTTCTGCGACATAAACAGCCTTATTTTTTTTTACGTTAAGTTAGAAGTTTTATTTTTTCACAGCATCAAGGGGCCGTAGACTTGAGTACATGGTTTTAATTTCAACTCGATACCTCCACGCGTTCTTAAGATAAAGGGTATTGACAGACAGACGGACAACAAAGTTAGTAAGTTTTTTTCCTTTTGACGTACGGAACCCTAAAAAACAACCAATTAAGTTTTTTATACATACACAACAAATTACTGTTCCTGACTTGAAGAGATATACTGCGTTAGAGCCCTCTAGCCACCCCACAAAGGAGACTGCCTCAAGAAGAATTTCCTTTTATAAATTGTTCTCTTCATAAAATATCGTACAAGTTTCCTCGCCATTTCTATTTATCTAAAGGCTCGTTCTTTATACAGCCGTAGACGTATGTTTCCCGACAGTTAGTTAGGGGCTCCCACATCCATTTTAGTTTCGTTGAAATACCAACACCTGAGACAAAAGAATTTCGCAATTTTTCCAAAACAAAAACGAAAGTGTCAGTTTTCATTCAGTTTCCTAGGCGAAACAATGACTGATAGCACAAAGGAAACTTTTCAAGGCAGTTATCTTTAAAAGATCGTCACATACTCTTAAAATATATCTATTGTGACGGGTTGGGTTGAGACTTTTATGCAATATTCAACTTTATCTCCTTAGCTATAAGATGCATTATAGTTTGAGTTAGTGGTAGTAACGGTTACATTCATTTGATGGCGACAGATTTGCTGGAAGCATACTGTTATTACATCTAGTACTAAAATATAATTTTGCTTTGTGTCTGCATTGGTAACAATTTGTTTTAACACTGCAAACATTGTAGATTGCTTCTGTTAGCATCTCCTTTACATAGCATAAAACAAAGTCGCTCCCGCTCCCTGTTCACTTAGATCTTTTAAACTCCGCAACGGATTTTAATGCAGTTTTTGATTCAAGAGGAAGGCATATGTGTATAATTTATGCATATTATAGTAGAGGAAAGCCGAGAAATTCAAATATTTGTAATGTGATGTCGTAACAAACATATTTTTGTGCGCTTACATTGCAAACGCTGGCTAGATCTTACGAGATAGATCAAATTAATGTACTACGGAATTGTATATCTTAAAAATATCGATATTAAGTCCGCGATGGTATATGTTTATACCATCAAAACAAAACTTGTAAAAAAAACCAAGTCTCGCAACTCAGTTCTTCTACCATAAAAAGTTGTGAGATCCATGTAATACCAAGTCGGTTAATTTATTCAGTCCCTACTTAAGGGACCTTCTGTCTTAAGTTATTACGTAATTAGTTAACCTAACAACAACTTATAGTGACCATATCAATATTAAAAATCTTTTATGTTTAAAATACATAGATTGACTTGGCAATCGCTCTGTGGGATACATTGTGTTTTCATGCAAATTCAGGTCTCTAATTTTATCCACAACGAAGTTATAGGGTGTCGAAAATGGCCTGAACTGCTTCGAGAAAAGGATGGTACGGCCGTGCTCCTTTTTGCTCGACTTGGTGGGGGCACTCCCGTGCCCCCAGATCTCCTGTTTACCTTCTTATTTACCAAGTTATTTTAAACAATGCAGTATTATTCCTTATCCAATTAAATACATTAGATACGTTGTGCATTTCATGGAAATCAAAATTGCCCTGTACAGCATATCATTAAAATGAATATCTTAGAAGACGTCAGAGATTTAAAAAGCGGGCGTAGAGCGGTTGGCGGGGCGATACGACGTTCGCCGGGTCAGCTAGTCCAGAATAAATTATAATACCTCCAGTAGGCCGACGAAAGAATTCATTCTTGACACCTGATAGCGATAGATGTTTTTGTGTGAGTAAGTTGATCGTTGTGCATGGTAAATACACGCTGTGTTTGATGAGTTAAGGTTTATAATTGATTGTTTAGTACGTTCTGATTTATGAAATGCAAGTGTGTGCGCGACTTTGTATCTATTGCTTTTACTGAACTACATGTGTAGTAGTGGCGCGGTGGTGGAGCCAACCTAGCTTCATCGGATTTTGATGTATTTTCAACTAACGGGCATATCTCCTTCTTTCATATATCTATGCACCTGACAGTTTCATACATACGAATACGTATGTTGCGAATTTGATCTTTATTTGTCATCTACCTACCCTTTTTCCAACTATGTTGGGGTCGATCATAGAGATTGTGTTCAATTTCAACACAACTAACAATCGTTAATTTGAACTAATTACTAAGGAGCGTCTTTTCGAGGCAGCCTTAGCCTTTTACTAGGTTGTGCTATGTTGGGTTCAGCTTCCAGTCTGACCGTGTGTAGCTGGATGCCAGTATTTTACATGGAGCGATTTCCTATCTGACCTCCACAACCCAGTTACAAGGTAACACTATACCCCTTCACTACGTATGTTATTCGAATACGTTTTAGGGCGCGTTCACATGAGCGCGATTCGAGCGCGAATTTTTTGCGCGCGCGTCGCGTACGCGTCGCTCCCTCAAAAGAGAAGCTATTAATTCCAATGTTTTTAGAGGGAGCGATGCGCAAGCGACGCGCTCGTGTGTACGCGCCCTTAATTTATTCGTGAACTGCTATGTCTACCACAGGTTCGGGTTAAATTAGCAATTGCATTGACATGGCATTGCTTTGACGTGGGCTACTTAGAGCTGTGCACTTAGAAATTAGGTCTATTGTAAATGTAAATGCCTGTTACATGCCTCTATCCCGTGATAGACATGTAATACAATACAATAGACCTTATTTATTATATGCAAGATGTAACAGAATAAACGCAAGTCCTGAAAGTAGTTTGTTCATAATTGACTACCGAATTGATTTCAGAAACTTTAGATATATGTATTTTTTTCGAAAATTGTGTATCTGACCGCCGATTGAGCCAAAGAAAATTAAATCTTATTTCTAGGCAATAAGACTCAATTTTAAATGCATAAACTAATGCTGGGATCAACACGTTTTTCTTTATAGTAATAGTTAGCTTTAAAAAAAAGTTTTGGTCAATGTACCTATAATAATACTGTATGTGTAATGTTACCTATGCTTTTAACTCAATACTCTAAAGGCTCCTTTAAACAGGCACGACACGCGATAAAATCGCGCGCGACACAAAAGCACCACAAGGCGCGCAACGAGCGGTGCATTTGTGCTGCGCGCGATTATATCGCGTGTCGCGCCTGTTTGTAGGAGCCTTAATTCGGGTGTATGAGGTCTTGCGTTAATTATGTTACATAAATTATATTATATATAGGATTACAATTAAAATATATAAGTACCTATCGTATTTTGCTTAAGTTGGTACTACCATACTCCTTAATTCTGATAAAAAGGTAAACCAAAAACTTATTAACGCAAGTAGTTTATTTTGCCATCGCAAATTATTTCATAAAGGTTTTTATGAATTCCTATATATTTGAGTTCAACTTTATTTTCCTTGTTTATCTTGTCATTACGTTCAGATACTTAGATGAGCAAGGTAGGCCCAAGGTTGCATCGATTGATCATCTTGAAGGTTCGTCTTCGAGAAAAGGACAACCCTTTTCTCGAAGACAACTACTTAAACAGGGTTAAAAAAAACATTTAGGTGTTCCATACATTTTGACCGCAAAGGTATTGCACTTTTGTAGGAAACAGCTAATTTCTTTTTATTAACATTATTTTTTTTGTGTCTGTGTGGTGCCGGACTTAAAGAATACCACCACCCCTTACTTCCCGTGGGTGTCGTAAAAGGCGACTAAGGATCGTACCGGAGAATGGGCAGCAGCGTTCTCTATGTATTCCACCATCATACCATACTGCGATCGCCAACCCGCCTGCCAAGCGTGGCGATTATGGCAAACCCTCCCAAAATTGGGGGAGTCCAGCAGTGGACGTCTATCGGCTGAAACGACGAACGACGATTTTTTTAAATGTCCAGAATCATGTACTGAATCCACGTGTCAATGTCCATGTCACCCTATATAACTTTTTAACCAAGATTAATAACTTAACATAATACCATAATCAGCCTATAATGTTCCCACTGCTGGGACACAGGCCTTCTCTCGGTGAGAGGGAGTGGGCCGTAATCCACCACGCGGGCCCAGTGCGGATTGGCAGATGTCACATGTCTTCGAATTTATGGTTCTAGGACATGCTGGTTTCCTCCCGATGTTTTCCTTCACCGTTTTGAGAGCAGTGGTGATGAAATAATTTACACAAAGTAAAGCGCCTGTCTGGGTTCGAACCTACGACCTACAACTCGTAAGTCGCGGCCATTACCACTTGGCCACCACTGCTCTGCTCTCTTAACTTAATTGTTGCAAATTAAAATAATGTTTGTTACTTCTTCACGCTCAAACGGCTGGACTAATTTTGATAAAATTTTGTATGGAGTTAGCTGACACCCTGGATTAACATATAGGCTAAGGGCACAAGGACAAGGGACGTATAGGCTAACATATAGGATTACCCGATATTTCTACGGGATCGATATTGACGCGGGTGAAACCGCGGGGCACAGCTAGTAAATAATAATGCTACGAAGGAACTTCGTCGTGTAAAAATATCAATATGAATAAAAAAAATTTGAAGTAGATAACAATACAATACTGAAATAATCAAACGTGAATTATTAAACACGGCCCATAAATCAAATACTATTCAGATGAATGCAGTAATTTTCACACGTAGTAAAAATATGAGTAATCACTTTGATACCGTCAATTTACGAGCAAGGCAAAGTGAATAAAAAATATAGAATGATGTAATTTTTAAAACCAATCAGTCTATAAACAATTTTTCAGAACATAAATAAGTACCATTCAAGTAGCATTAAATATTTAGACTAAATAAATTATTTATTTCTGTAAGTTGGTTCGTACAAACATTTTTACATTTCAATCATATTTAGATGTGATTGGCGTTTCCTATCCGACTGCTCTGAGAAGTAAGGTCGAATCAAACTCGGCGGTTACAATTTATTTTAAAGTCCAGACATAATATTATTCAGATCACGTGAGGACCATGTAGATTGGTGTCTGAAATGGGCTTTTGCCAAATAAATAAACAGATTTAAGTAGATCAGTCCAGTCAGGACACGCATTTGTCAGTAGGTAACCGTGCAGCTCAACTCAGAACTTAAGGAGCTCAACAATTTTACTAACAATTTTACTAACAATATGCAACGTTGGTTAATTTTACTAACAATATGCAACGTTGGTTAATGTTCCATGTTGGTAAGTAAAGATTGTTTTAGCTTTCACTTCCGATCTTTTTAGCTACGATTGCCGCGGTTGGTCTGTGGATGGGTGAACATCTTTACATACCGTGACCCCTCCGTGCCTCGGCAAGCACGTTAAGCCGTTGGTCCCGGCTGTCATTCGTGGATCTTTGACAGTCGTTACGGGTAGTCAGAAGCCCCAAAGGCTGACAACCAGTCTTAACAAGGGTATCGTATTACCCAGTAACTGGGTTGTGGAGGTCAGATAGGCAGACGCTCCATGTAAAATACTACCAGTATTTTACATGGAGCGACTGCCAGAAGCCCCAAAGGCTGACAACCAGTCTTACCAAGGGTATCGTATTACCCAGTAACTGGGTTGTGGAGGTCAGATAAGCAGTCGCTCCATGTAAAATACTGGTATTCAGCTGCAGACCTCAACATAGTTGGGAAAAGGCTAGGCAGATGATGATGACTTCCGATCTTTTTATTAGCCTAATAACAAGTAAAATTAACATCAAAATACAAATGACCAACATCATCCTAATGGGGCAATGCACTCAACATGCAAAGGAAGCGGCATTTTATCTACATACACCATAAAGACGTGCATGATATCCCGCGCACAAAATGGCGTCACATTTTTATTTTATTAAAATACTAATAGGATCATAAGGAACCCGAGTTTAGTTTGCCATGCGTGGCGGAATAATGCTGTTATCATAAATATTGTGGTATAATAAAATGATATTTGTAATGGGATATTATTTAACTACAGATTTGAATGGGCCTATCCAGTCAGTACACGCATTTGTCAGTAAGTAATCGTGCAGCTCAACTTAGAACTTAAGGAGCTCTACAATTATTCTACTAGCAATAGTAACCATGCAATGGTAGTAAATGTTCCATGTAAGTAAGTATAGATTATTTGGGATTTCACTACCGATCTTTTTATTAACTTAATAACAAGTAAAATAAACATCAAAATACAAATGACCAACATCATCCTAATAGGGCAATGCACTCAGCATGCAAAGAAAGCGGCATTTTATCTACATACACCATAAAGACGTGCATTATATCCCGCGCACAAAATGACGTAACATTTTTTATTTTATTAAAATGCTAAAAGGATCATAAGGAACCCGTGTTACCATGCGTGGCGGAATAATGCTGTTATCATACATATTACACATATAGAAAATGATCTTTGTAAGGGAAATTATTTAATCGTGTTTATGTTACAACGTTATTCTCCTTTAGAAATTGGATGACTACTATGTTACATTATTGCTATATACAGTGTAAAAGGAAAGTACTCGTAAAAGGAAGTTTTAGACATTGTAACTTTTCCTGAATTTTGTTGAAAATCCAATCAGCGACGGAGCGAGTACAACATAGTTGAAGAAGGATACATTCGTGAATGAAGATCGATATCCGTGATGAAGATAGATGCTTAAATAACGACAAATAATAAAACAGATATAAAATGACCTTCTTTCTCTCTGAAGTCGGTCCCTCATGTCTGAGGATCGTGGTCAGCTTCGGAGATGCATCTGGAGCGAATGATCCGTCTCTACCGGTTTCTGTCCAGCACATGACATACCACCGTGTAAAATTTAGAAGACGATGATGAATGAACTTACTGTCACTTAAAAGCTGCTGCCTCTTTTTGCTGTCGCTGTCTTGAGGGGTAATTGTGGAAATTCATTGCGTTATTTACGTTGTTGAGTAGACAAAATCTTCGAACATATGAAGCAATGTACTAGCAATATCCTTTAAAATTGTTCAGGTTGAGATTGATAGTGCATATGTTACGCAATTAGGGTGTTGGTAAAGTTACCTCGCTGACTCAGCTGACGACGGAATGGCAGTAGGGTATGGAGCTATGTCGCAAACCATGCTCCACTTCCTATCCTGCCGTCTGGGTCCCAAAACATGCAGTCAAAGTAACCTCTGCGCTGCCACCGACGACGCCGTAGAAGTAGCGAAGTTTTGGGACGAGATCTAAAACAGTCGTGCAAGCGAAATGACGCAGAAGAAGATTGTCGCTTAATAATTAACAATTGTAAATGCATAACTTCATTAAGTAACATGTAAGTGAACCTACAACTACGTATCAAACATAATTCCAGTTGAACTTACATTTCCATTTCTCGTTACAATCAGAGGTTATACCCACACTACGATTCCGAACTTCGACATGAGTTCTAATGTCAATAAAATCGCACTATTCCAACACGTAGATAATATTGAATCTTACTCGCAGCGCCCGAAGCAAACTCCAAGTGAATTTACGAAGTTAAATTGAAAGTGAACGCTGGGGCCGGGCGATTGATGAGTGGGCCATTCGAGTTTGCACTTGAATGTTCACGTCTTCACGTCCGTGCCTCCTTGGGTTAATGTTATTGGAGAGTTTGTGGCTTTTATTAAATAGTACATCTTCTTTTATAATTTGTAGGACTTTGCGGAGTTAAAATGAAAATGAGCGTTCGGGCCGGACGACTGATGAGTGGGCCATTCGAGTTTGCACTTGAATGTTCACGTCTACACGTCCGTGCCTCCTTGGGTTAATGTTATTGGAGAGTTTGTGGCTTTTATTAAATAGTACATCTTCTTTTATAATTTGTAGGACTTTGCGGAGTTAAAATGAAAATGAGCGTTCGGGCCGGACGATTGATGAGTGGGCCATTCGAGTTTGCACGTCAATGCTCATGTATATACGTCCGTGCCTCCTTGGAATAATGTTATTGGAGAATTTGTGGCTTTTATTGAATAGTACATCTTCTTTTATAATTTGTAGGACTTTGCGGAGTTAAAATAAAAGTGAGCGTTCTGGCTGGGCGATTGGTGATTGGGCCATTCGAGTCTGCACGTCAATGCTCACGTATACACGTCCGTGCCTCTTTGAGTTAATGTTATTGGTGTCCGTTTGTAGGATTTATCGTATATTTATTAACTATTTTCCTTATATTAAGGAAAAGTAGATAAATGTCGATATGTTGAAATGCTGTGGTGAGCGTTTGGGCCGGACAATTAATGAGTGGGCCATTTGAGTTTGCCGTCCGAGCCTCCTTGAGTTAATGTTATTGGAGTGTCTTTAGCTTTTATTTAAAAAATCATCTTTTCCGAAGATTTGGAAGATGTTAACAACTGCAGATGTGTGAAAAGTTGATGTAAATTGTAAGATCACGTTAAACGTTATTCAAAGAGAGCGTTTGGGCCGGACAATTGATGAGAGGGTCATCCCTGTTTGCTCTTCACTTTTCACTTTATCTTTTCAAGTTTTCTTGACTTGTTGTTGCAAACTAGCTGAGTTTTGTTTTGTTTGTGGTACCTATACAACTCAATTTTGGAGTCATTGTAAGACTTTTGTTGTACGTTTAAAGAAATATCTAGTTTTAATTTTTGACGACTTCGATGTCTCAGTAAATACATCAAAGGCGCCAAAATATTTAAATACTATAGTGTAAATATTTATAAAATAACCTTCCAATTCTATACAAAGAAAGTTATTTATATTAAGTACCATTAAAACTTGAGACTTCACTTACAATGCAAGTTAAAACTAAATGGTACATATTCATCTGCAATTTAAATATTAATGAAAATATATGCGCAAGAAAGCCTCGTTTTGCATATAAATTACGGTTGCTGAATATAAAATGTTATGCAACTAAAACTCGCGAAATAACAGCCAGTAAACCCACCAAAGAATACGTTTGCAACAAGCTGAGGTCTATTATAGGTAAACTTAGCATTCTAAAGTACAAATTGCCTTATAAAACACTAAGAATGTTATACATGGCCCTGGCAGACTCGGTTATCAACTACGGTCTCAGCAGCTATGGGAGAACCTACCATACTTACTTATCAGATATCTATAAATTACAACTAAGAATGTTAAAAGTCATTACACCTAAACATATAAAAAATAAATTTAGAAACAATGATGATGATTTGTTTAAATACTGTAACGTTATGAATGTGTACAGTAAAGTTGAATTTTTCACCCTTGCAGAACTCAATAGGCCTGATTTACTAACTGAAAAAACAAGACCTGACTTTTTGAGATCCGTTACACATAAAAATAAATACATTCTACCAAAAACCAACAATGTGTATGGAATGAGGGTTGCAGAATATTTAGTGCCTTACTTTCTTAATAAACTTCCAGAAGACTTACAAACATTATATAAATCGAGTTCGAAAAGCTACAAGTGTAGGTCAAAATATTTCTTTACACAGCAAGTGATACATTCAAAAGATTAAAAGCATTTACTTCAAATAATCCATTTCAGTCAACAAAAATGAAGCTAATTGCATCTTTAGGTTTAATGTATAATATATTATCATGCAAGTTTACTGTATCAGAACATCAATTTGTAATTACTAAGTGAACTACTCGCCAGCACACAGATAAACCCTGAGAGGTTTTCGTTGTGTGGCATTGTTAAAATAGAATTAAGAATTTTGGAAATAAATAATAAAATAAATAAATAATAAAGTTCAACAGGGCTTTTTATTTTATTTTAACTCTACACTTATATTCCCCTGTTATTTGCGAAGGAAGCCTTACAAGTTGTTCAACTCTATTTTCAGTTTACAATCTTATTTTGCTGCTAGCTGCTGTAAAAGTCTTCAGTATTTTTGATATGTGTTAAAGCTCATTTAAAGTTGGGATTCAAGTTTGATGTAATTATAAACTATGTACATCACTTATATTTCAAATTAATATTATTTCAAGTTAAAAAAATATCAACTTTATTTGAATGGTAACTAAGTTGATTTCAGAGCACTATTGAAAGAGTTATAAAAATGTTTGAATCTGTAGCGTAAACTGAACTTTAGCGTGTAGGATTTAAAGTAATTTTTCCATAAACTCATATTTGTTTATATTTTTGGCAAATAAATCGCGAATGCAAATTAGACAACAATTAAGTGAACATTATTACAAGAGATCGGTTCATTGCCGAAATTTGGAAAGAAAGAAAGAAAAAGTATTTATTGGAAACAAAATGGTAGGTACGTATGTACTTACCTATTATTATAAATTCATTTATTTCAGACATAGTCCATAATGCCTACACAATATATTACATTAAATTAAAAAGTAGAATAGGAATACGAAAACAATCATCTAAATCTCGTTCTCCAGTTTTATTAGGATTCTGACAATAACTTATCGCACCTGCGGTGCAAAAACGTCACTTATGCAAATGATGTAATTTTTCAGCGTTTGAAAATTCGACATTCTAATAAAAGGTATAGTTCTTCTTGACTAAACAATAACGACACAACTGCCCTCTCGCGGAAAGTATAGAAGATCGCTCTTAGCGATAAGACCGCCCATTGTGTCACCCTTTTGTAAAATTCCTACATTTATATTTGTAATTTACGTGGTGTTCATAATAAAGAGTTTTCTATTATAGGTACCTAAGGTATAAAGCAAAAACCATTCCAACATTTTAGGTATAAAGCAGAGACCAGTTAGAAATATCTAGTCGGAAAACACAGACAACGTCATAAGCAAAAACCTTTTTTAATCAATAAACATGCGAGTGGAGAGTGGAACTGTCATAGTTAGTCTAAGAGCTGCCGCCGCCACCCATATATCATCGACACTCGCACTTTATTTGCACTTATTTTGTACTCAAAATATACGAAGTGCTTGCGGCAAATAAAAATGGTTTTCACTCGTTCTCTGAGGAATATTGGAGGGTTTTTTTTTCTGTAGTTAACTTTACTGTATTGCGTGCCTTGGGTTTCTTTATCTGTCTATTACTAATAATAAAGCTGGAGGGTTTGTTTGTTTGAACGAGCTTATATCTGGAATTACTAAATGGATTTGAAAAAATATTTTTGTGTTTGATAGCCCAATTCTTGAGGAAGGCTATAGGCTATTCAACATCAGGCTAGAAACTCATATAAGCCGAGCAAAAAGAATAAAAGTCAGACAGAACGTTAGGCGAAAAGGAAGTAATAGCGCAAGCAGGCGTTGCGATACAACAGGGTGGGTCGGGGGAACAAGAAATTTCACGTGGACGAAGTCGCAGGCAGTAGCTAGTCTTAGATATTACGTAATGTAAATGCAATTGAGTTCATTATTCTATCTGTAACGTGAACTTCACCATGGTTTTTCAAGTTGTCTCTGTTTGGTAGAATCATTGTTCTAATGGTCGTAAGCGCCACTGCTATGCAAGAGGTCCTGGGTTCGATTTCCAGGCAAAGAGTTATTGGTTTTTCGCAATAGTGGCCTGGAGTTTGATTTGTGCCCGCGTTGATGGCGCATGGGCTCGCACCCTATTACATGTGAGTTAAACAAAACTGACGAAATCTGGGTGTCCTATAGGTATAGCTCTGCCTCCCCAGGGATGTGTTGCACGGAGTGGATCCGGAATCGGTCTTTTAAGAGGAACCGGGACCACCCCTATGTACTGATGGTGATCACCTGGGTTGTTTTAGTGAGGTAAAATCCCACACTCCCCGACCTCCGGGGATTCCCGGAGGTCGGGTGCCTTTTGAAGGATATACGCCGAATCAAAAAAAAAGGTATGCCTAACCCATCGGGTAATAACAAGTGTGATGTTATAATACAGCTATTTGAACATAATGTACCATTGCATATGTAAGCAGGAGCCCTTTGTGCCCGGAGACTTTTATTTAGGTACTAGCAGCGCCCAGCGGTTTTGCCCGCATAAATGTTGATCCTGCGGCAATAGCATGATAAAAATTATCATTTGTAACATCCTGGTTATAAACTATCGGTGTGCCAAATTTCATCCAAATCCGTTCAGCCATTTGTGCGTGAAGAAGTAACAAACATACAAACACACAAACTTTCGCCTTTATTTTATTGGTGTGATTGTGTGAGTGACTGCTTGGATATTGTTTTCAATGTTTTTGTTAGTATATTAGCATGTGCTAGCTGACATATGGCAAATAATTTAATTTAATGTTTTGTGTTTCGTAATGTTAATTACTTACTATTGTATAGAATCAAGTTCTTGTAACTGAACAGACAGCTGTGCTGCTGGGGAATTTGTTGCGCCACTTCTTCATCCCAGCTAAAGCACTAGGAAGGGGCGAGCGTTTTGGGGGACTATCTTGTGTAATTTTGACGTTCAAAAAGTGCTGATTTTCAGACTAGTTTAAAAAAAGTGCTGATTCTCAGAACGTTTTCGAAACATAGTGATACAGTCACATTAGACCAATTTTAAATTTTCCATAGAAACAGAAATTTACGTTATCTTTTTTTTAAATAAGACATTTCGAAAATGTTCTTAAGTAACGTTTTTGACCTTTGTATCCTGCTTAGGCGTATGAAGTTTCATTAAAATCGGTTCATTCATTTCGAAAAACAAGGGCTTGAAAGTTTGTATGAAATGCCGTATGGCGTAAACTTTTGAATCCCACGTACTTCTTTTGTAATATTTAGTAAGAGTTATTAAGGCTTTATAGTCTAAGAGCTGAACCACTATACATCATGTACTCGCAGTATATTTCGAGGCTCCAGTTATACCACATGGAGTATGCTGCGAGCAAATAAAGTTCTTTTTTCTAAGAGATGAAGTATGGCCGGTATGTTTTGTAATTATTCTTACGAAGCCGCAGCCGTGAATCATGCTTAATGCTGAACTACTTCTGCAGCTGAATTTCAAAGCGTTGTATGATTTACATTGTAGCCCTGACTAGAAACGGGACTGCAAATGTACAAGATACAGGAATAAATTTCATATAGAGGACTATTGTCATCAGAATAGTAAAATGTAACAAAATTTTGTCAAGAACGTTAACTTTGACTGCTGGGTGCTAAAACTTACCTTAAGTGGCTGATACACCTGGTCGGTCGTTGCGTTTCTCTTATGATTTGTTATGAATGAGACCATTCATAAAGAGAGAAATGCAATTGCAGCTGTAGGTCTAGTAACCAGTCTTCTAGAATCATCATCATTCTCCTGCCCTTACCAAAATGTATTCGGGATCAGCGCAACATGTCTTTTTCTTCCATACTTCTCTATTAGTCATCATCTCGGTAGTCACCCCCTTTCTAACCATATCATCATTCACACAGTCCATCCATCGTTTCTTTGGTCTTTCCCTACTCTTATAGCCACAGTCTTCAAGAATGTTCCACACAATATTGTGCTATCTTACGATGAGAGTAATAACTCAAGTAATTTATTCATATCTAACAATAAAATGATACTACTCACCAATAAAACAATTTATCCTTATACTAACGAGATGATGTATCGCTTCGTTACGACCTCGCGTATTATTATTATACTCCGTGGTTTCGACTAATTGCGACAATACGAACGTGAATAGATGATGTGTCAATATAAATAACGTTACACGTTACCCTTGTATCTGTCACAGTAACAGAGGTATCTGTTATGTTATGACGTACGTTGCTTGTTATTACAAACGAGATATAATTAATTTGTTTTTGCGTTCTTGATATTGTTATTTGAGTAGGTACTGTGTTTTTATTTTTATTAGGTAAGTATACTTAGATCTTTTCGGTTTCTTGCATAGGTAGGTAATAAATTTTACTACCTACTTCATAGTAACAAAGTTACCTGTAAAAATGTTTTTCCAGGGCAGTATTATTCTAATATCCACCTTGTTCTATTTCTGCTGCCTCAGGCAAACCTGATATTATTGTTTGTGAATTTTCGATGTTCTTTGCTCTGCTTCTGTTAAAGCAATACCTAAGTAAATAAAGGTTTTAATGTATTGCAAAAATAAATATTCCATATCTGTATCATCCTCCTGCCCTTGTCTCATGTTACTTTTGGTCGATGCAACACGTTATTTCTTTCCATTCTCCCCTGTCAGGCGTCACTCTTTTCACTCTCTTTTCTTTTATATTATCCCTCACACAATCCTTCCATATTTTCTTTGGTCTTACTTCCCCCTCTACGCATCAACATTATGTTCATCACTTATTTAGATACAGATACCAGCACATCAAGCTACTACAATCTGTCAAATTTCTTTAATAGATTTACAACTTTATTACCATAGCATAAATAAGGTTCAAAGTTGATTTGGAAAACTTGACAGTTTCGGGTAGCTTGATGTGCTCCAGTCTGTATCTACATGCGATTTGATTAAAGCTTTTCTAATTCCAAGAACACAAACCAAAATACACTCACACAGTCAAAACAGGGTCAAAACCAACAAAAACACAACCGAGCCAAATACTTCATTACAAATCGACATTAATGCATAATGCATCCCATATATTCGTCGTCCAAAGTCATAAACACAGATGGTATCTGACTGAATAGCAAAGCAGAACTAATTTCCGTCCGTGGTACCAATTAGCCTTTAATAAATGGGCTCAGGAGTACGGAGCTCAAATTAGACGCCGCCATTGGCTGTTCTAATTGTAATACATGGTAGACTAGACAAGACCTGGTTTCGTGGAACTAGAACCGAGTAGTGCCGAGTACCTGTATGAGAGGGTAATTGAGATGTCTGTGTTCGTTGGAGAGGTATAGAGAGTTCGAGATGTCCGCTGTCTGGGATAGGTGTAAAACAAATTAGGGGTTTATTTATAAGCATTGCCATCATGAATACACAAAACCAAAGCTTTAAAATTTAAGCCACAATGTACTGCTCCTGTACTCAGTATAACAATATTCAAAGAGACATGTAAACGTCAAAGACGCTAATCATTACTTTACTGGAAGCGAACCCCAAAAATAGTTGAGAAAAGGCTAGGCAGATGATGACGATGAACAAAGGGATGTTTTATTTGGGTTGAGTGGCTAAAGAGACTCGTTTCACCAATACGTAATTAAGTTACAATTGACTTGTTGTACAAGCTATAAGTGAGTGACTTGTTGTACAAGCTATAAGTGCTGCTCTTAGCATTCGACAATTATACATTGAGAAGATCTTACGTATTCAACACAACAAACCACCGAATTTTCCAGAGGCTATACGAAGAGCTAACAAAGTCTACAGACAACCAATATGTAGGACAAATTTGCACAGCCATTTCTTTTTTTTCTAGCTCCGTACATTTATAATAAATTTAATGTAACTCTAGGTTTTCGGAAATATAATACACACATATTTAAAAAGATTGTGCGAAAACATTTACTCTGCTCAAATTATAAAAGTGCTGAAGACACATTTAAGATTCTGAAATAGCCAACTCCATACATACTTACATACATAATATCAAATACACTCACATACTCACAATCACGAGAGGCCAAAATAGTGTTAAGTGTATCAATTTCCTTTCAAAATTAGTTTAAGTATTTTATTTGTTTAAGTTTTTTACCTTCAGCCTATATTATATTCTTAAGTTCTCACTCGTTTGCTACTCTGAAAGTTATAGGAATGAGGAATAATACCCTACTGTACTTAATACAGTATCAACTAGTACAGGGGGTATTGTGACTGTTACTGGCGGCCTTATTTAGTGTAACGTCAAAAGTATACTTAAGGCAATAAATTGTGTAAATAAATAAAACTTATCTGACTGATAAGTGAATACAAATTTTGTTCCAGAGATCTCTCTCCCCGCCACACCTCAACAAATCAAAAACGTGCCCTCGGCGTCAAAGTCTGTCATGTAGTTGAACCGTGGCGTGCTGGGCACATTTTGGTTTGTCATCTATACCTACATGACTGTGGCGGTCAAAAGGTTAAAGATTTATTTATAAATATTTTTTTATTAATATAGATTCTGTATAAGTCAATAAAACAAAACAATAGAGCCAATAAAAGCCAATTTATTCAAAAAACGTTAGCAATAGTTTGTATCTGTCCAAAATACTGCAAGAACTTTTAAAGTAATGCGATACCAGGATAAGATGACGAAACAAAAGATTGTCTTTCTTCATTGTCTTCAAGTTTGACACACTTTCTATTGTCAAAAGGAAGTAAGTTGGCTTGTAGCATTGTGATCACTGAGATTCAAGCAAACTAGCTGTGCCCGCGACTACGTCCACGTGGATCTCGGAAAACAAAATAAAGTATTGAGACATTTAGGTATTGTTATCTGAAACGAAGTAGTACAGACGCCAGCACATCAAGCTACTACTATCTGTCAAATTTCTAGTAAATAGATTTTCAACTTTATTCCTAAATCATAAGGTTCAATGTTGATTGGGAAAATTTGACAGTTTCGGGTAGCTTGAGGTGTTGGCGTCTGTACATCTACAATACTATAAATTTTAACGATTTACATATTGTAATAACGATTATAATGTTACTGTTATATAAAAGTTTAGTCAGAACTCTTTGGTTACTTATTTATTTATACGTAGGTATTTTATTAATTTTACACCAACAAATATCAGAGAGTATCATTTTCAGGGTACATACATTCCGTTCTCGGTTATTTGACCACAAACAGGAGCAACCTAACAGCAACCTTATTGTAACGACACTAAAGATCACAGTGATTTTGACAGACCTGTCACTGGCACCCAACAACAAAATGAGAATATAGATTACTGTGACGTTGACAGTGATGCAAAATCTACTAGTAGTGTTGTATCTTTTTACTTTTATGTACAAAACGCTAAAAAGATAACTAAAATACCTACTTAGTCATTATTTTCTTTTCAAATGAAAACTTTTTTAGACGCGTTGGGCATTTTTTGAGATGGGAAAAAACCATTGAACTCGCGCGACTATTACCGTAAGCGACACCGCACGTGTTTTGTTTTTAAGACAATTCAAAAAAGACCCGCTTCGGATGTGTTCGGCTGTCCTCGAGATGTCCTCGGTTTTAATGTATATTCAATACGTCAGTGAGTGATGGCAAAGTATTCTGTTTGTGTTTTGTTCTCAGTTCTGTCGGCACTCCCGGAGTGCCACTGTTTTTTTTTCATAACATTTTGGGCGATATGTTAATTTGTGACCAGAGAGGAAATTGCGGAACATACTATCAGTAGCAATGCGTTTCATTTTGACAGTTCAAAAACATTCATTCATTCATTCGTTGTCATTGATGGCCTGAAACACAGGTTTTCCATAAACCTAGATCAGGCAGGTCTACATTACAGTTAGAATTTAATTTTTCTCGATTGTAATTAATGTACCTAAATCCTATTTTTACTTTACTTTATACTTGACTATATATTTTTTTAATCTTTGTTTACGTTGTTGAGCAGAACCATGTTTCGAACATATGAAGCAATGGATTAGCAATATCCTTCAAAATGGTTGAGATTGAGATTGATAGTGTGTTACGCAATTAGGGTGCAGCATTAGTGATTTGCCCATCGCCCATCGCCAACAGGGCTAGTATAAACAGCTCCAGCATAGACTTTAAGAGCGTTTACGCCGTAGGTGTGGCATTTCATATAAACTTTCAAGTCTTTATTTTTCGAAATGAATAAACCGATTTTAATGAAACTTCATACGCTTAAGCTGGATACAAAGGTCTAAAAGTAAGTATAGAAAATTTTCGAAAAATCGTGTTACAGCCAAATTAGGCCGATTTTAAATTATCCATAGAAACACAGATTTCCAGTTATCTTTTTTTAAATAAGACATTTCGAAAATGTTCACTATTAAATTTTAAGACCTTTTTATCCTGCTTATTCGTATGAATTATCATTAAAATCGGTACATTCATTACGAAAAATAAGGGCTTGAAAGTTTGTATGAAATGCCGTACGGCGTAAACGCTCATAAAAGAACTGATATTTTAAAATCGTGGCACAACGTATAAAAACGGACTTCAGACATCGATATCTACAACAAGATATCTCGGTTTAAGATAACGTGAATCCATACTTTATTCCAGTAGAAGTAAATGTATGTTGCAAAAACAGGTACATTTGTTAGCTCTCAAGTTGCTCGGAGAATCTAAGTCAAAAGTAGTTCCGACTTCACGAAGCACTTCGATGCGCGTTAGATGGAGTTTTTGCTCTGAAATAGAATAAATATTCTTCGCTCAAGTAAAATCTTTAGTAGAGGAAACGTAAACGGTTTTTAAAAATAGTGCGAAGTTGGGTATTTGGTTTGATACAAAATATTTATTTAAAACCGGGCAAGAGCAAGTCGGACTCGCGCACCGAGGGTTCCGTAACATCCGGGTTTATGCATGTTTATGAAATTACATGTTTATTTTTATGTTTGAGTTGATTGAATGAATGGTAAATTGCGGTTTATGACGTATTAAAAAAAACTGCTTACTAGATCTCGTTCAAACCAATTTTCGGTGATAGTTTACATGGTATGTACATCATATTTTTTTTTTTGTTTTATCATTCTCTTATTTTAGAAGTTACAGGGGGGGACACACATTTTACCACTTTGGAAGTGTCTCTCGCGCAAACTATTCAGTTTAGAAAAAAATTATATTAGAAACCTCAATATCATTTTTGAAGACCTACCCATAGATACCCCATACCTATGGGTTTGATGAAAAAAAATAATTTGAGTTTCGGTTCGGTTTCGGGGAACCCTACAATTTATTGTTTTTTTTCTATTTTTGTATGAAAATCTTAATGCGGTTAACAGAATACATCTACTTACCAAGTTTCAACAGTATAGTTCTTATAGAACTATACTGAGAGGAAAGTGGCTGTGACATACGGACGGACAGACAGACAGACAGACGGACAGACAGACAGACAGACAGACATGACGAATATATAAGGGTTCCGTTTTTGCCATTTGGCTACGGAACCCTAAAAAACCTGTAGGTACCTATAATATTTTACACAAGATTTAGGTGGTTTTATAGCATAAATCATAATCAGTGTTCCCATTGCTGGAACACAGGCCAAACATTGGAACATTGCTCTTCGAGGGGAGTGGGATGGCACATGTCTTCGAATTTTTGGTTCTAGGACATGCCGGTGTCCTCACGATGTTTTCCTTTCCCGTTTTGAGAGCATTGGTGATGAAACTATTTACACAAAGTAAAGCGCCTGTCTGGGTTCGAACCCACGATCTAGAACTCGTATGTCAGGACCGTTGGCACTGCTACTTTTATAGAGTAAACTAGCAGCGCCCCGCGGTTTCGATCCCGTAGGAATATTAGAATAAAAATTAACCTATGTATTAATCCTGGTTGTAAACTATCTGTGTGTCAAATTTCATCCAAATCCGTTTAGTAGTTTTTGCGTGAAAGAGTAACAAACTAACACCCATCCATCCATCCTCACAAACTTTCACGTTTAGGATTTAATATTGATCACAAACCAAAATAAATAATAATCTCAGTTTCATATTTTTCCTAGACCATTGGGTCTACTACCTAAGTAAAGTAGTAGTGTAGCATTAGTAGTAAGTTTTTTTAAATGTCGCAGCATCATGCTGAGATAGGAGCCTTTTGGCCTCGTATAGGACTTTCTGTTTCATTTTCCTTTTGTTACTTTTTTTTATATATAACTTGGGGTTTTATTTTACTGTGTTTAGTTTAGTTTGTGATCTTCCTGTGCGAGTCGCAATAAATACTTTTTCTTTCTGTCTTTCTTTTTTCTTTCTTTTAAGTACATGGTTAACTTAATTAATCTTAAGACAAATGGGTACATTTAAATACTAAGTAACGATGACTAATGTTGAAATCACACGGCATACGGCACTTACCTTTCTACATATATAGAAACCGCTTCTTTAATAACTCACTCTCATTTCAACAACACATGTTACAAGTGGGTATGGAGAAAACATGCATACGTCATATTTAAATAATTGTAATAATAATAGCCTCCCCGACCGTTTTCGGTCACGGTGGCCAATCTCAATGGAGATTAGCCAAGTACGCAGGAGATATTTTAGTGCACAAGTGTGTGCGCAAACACAGGTGCACTCTCTGTTCCTTTACTCTCATAGTGCAACGGGACGGCAATCCGACACGACCGGGGAGAGTTCAGGCGCAGGACCAACGCCTTTACGTGCCTTCCGAGGCACGGGGGTATTAAACCGCCAACTTCCAAAACTCTGAACTGTTACTATGAAATTCCTAAGGAAAACCCAAAAATACTTTGTCCGACCCGGGAATCGAACCCAGGACCCCACGCTCAGCAGGCGCGCTTGCAACCACGAGACCAAAACGGGGCAGTCTCAAATAAATGTATAACGTCGTCAAAACAAGAAGTAAGGCGAAAAAAAAGTTAAAGTTGCTCATGAGTTTTATGTTATGACAATCATTATGAATGCAATACAGAAGGAGATGAGATTTTGTGGGTACCTATCGCAAAGAAGATAATTATTAAAATTATTAATACACAATAGGTACACACATTTAGAAACCAAAAATTACCTAGAACCAAAAATTCGAAGTCTATCAACCCGCACAGGGCCCGCGTGATAGAATAGCCCACTCCCTCTCGAAGAGGCCTGTCCTGTTGGGGATCCAGCTTTGTGTGCCAGTTTTCTTGGGATATATAGAGGTATAAAGAACAGGGTGTAAAGTTCACTCATTCTCTAAAGAAAAGGGAGGATATCCTCCGACATTTCTACGGATGTCGTGTCTGGCGAGCAACTGATGTCGGGCCGTTGTATTTATGCTAGTTGCACGGTAAACTCTGCTTGCGAGATGCAGGATTTTTGCGTGACGTCAATATGATGCGTTGTTTGCATAGCGTTGTAGATACCGCTACAAATCCATACATTTTTTTGTAAAAACACAGCATAGAAATACCAGTCATACAAAAAATCCGTCTCAAATATTCCCTACGGAATGCAATTTCCTGCTCCAAAGGACAATGCCGATTTTAGTATGGAAGGTGGCGTCTTTTTGTTTTCTCGCGGCCATCAACCAAATCTTGTTTTTCTAGTACAGAATAGTGTAACAAACGGAACTTATTTGACATGCATATCTCTAAACTCAGTCCGAAATGAGATATAAGAGTTAGAAGTTTGTATGTGATTATTAGCTTTGTATTGCCTACAAAGCTAATAATCACGAGTCAGAGTCAAAAAGCTAATTTTTGACTCTGTAGCGGTATCTTCAACGCCACATGCCAACAACGCATCATACTGAAGTCACACAAAATCCAGCATCTCGCGAGCAGAGTTTTACGCTCAACTAGCATAGATACAACGGCCCGACATGAATCATCGGGCAATTGCTCGCCAGACACAACACCCCGTCTGGTCGGAGGATCCTCCCTTTTCTATAGGTTATGAGTGAACTTTACACCCTGTTCCTCATACCTCTATAACTCCTAGGTGCAAGGTTAGTGTTAAATTACCACAAAACAGATAGCCGCTAAACGTTTTTGGACATTTGAATATTCGATACAACCCCTCCCGTGCGTTACGCACGAGGAGTGCGTTAAACATTGTCAGTTCGGAGGTAGTATGATTCCATTTTTCTTACTTTTGATTTTCGTTAAGTCGTAAAAAAAATCAATCAAACTACAAAATTTCCAAAAGCATTTAGCGGCTATCTGCTTTGTGGTAACTTAATACTAACCTTGCACTTAGGAGTCAAAAACTGCCTACAAAGGTAATAAATACATACAAACTTCTAACTCTTATATCTCATTTCGGACTGAGTTTAGAGATATACATGTCAAATAAGTTTCGTTTGTTACACTATTCTGTACTAGAAAAACAAGATTTGGTTGATGGATGCGAGAAAACGAAAGACGCCAATTTCAGTCATTGTCGTCAGTATACATACATAGATATACCAGATTTCCGTATACCAAAATCTTAATTTTAAAGTCCAATTACTTCCTACATCGTCGACAGGCTGCGTACGAAGTTTAGAACATAACCGATTCGAGAACAGTTCTTGTGAGCGTGGCACATGACACTTAATTTCTTCGTCGCTTTAAGCGCTCTGCCTTAAATATAAGGGTTTGTGTATACGGTTGTGAATGTTTAACAATTACAGCGTTTGCGTATAAATTCAGCTGTACGATATGTCTGACGATTCTATCAATCATGTTGGTCCCATAAGGTGCTTTGTACATTAGAAAGTGTTTTTACTTATACGGCTTTTTTTGCAGGTGTTCATTAAAAAACTACGGCGAGAAAAAAACAGTCATCCGATGTTGTAGAGGAATAACGGCTTAGCCGAAAGTCACTTGTTCTTCCTGTACCTGGGTACCTACCTTCTGGTTACGTAGATATTGAATATCATGGTATTTTTATTTATTTGCGAAATCAGTATTTAAATGTTTTTTCTTATCCCTAAATACCCCCACGACCCCTGTACCATTGCACGTACAGGCGCCAGCACCTCAAGCTACCCGAAACTGTCAATTTTTTCCAATTAACTTTGAACCTTATGCTTTAGCGATAAAGTTGAAAATCTATTAAAGAAATTTGACAGATTGCAGCAGCTTGATGTGCTGGCTTCTGTACCTATAAGTATAACGTTTGTGCATTTCTCATTGTCGTAAACGGCGATTTTTCTAATTTCTTTTCTTTTGTACAATGTAACGGCTTTTTGATGGTCTTTACACCCTGAATCCACAACCTGACCCGAATATATGACTTCACGTTCCCATTACCTTTCAATGCCAATAGAATAACACTGTCACGTGAGCGAAGCTGCACACATAGCTAGTGTCTCAAAAATATCGACGTCGATATTCCATGAAGTCGTTATATTCCAAGCCACTTGGCTTGGAATATAACGACAATAGGTGAAGAAAGTCCTAGGGAAATTGGTTAGGGGACTTCCCCTAACCAATTTCCCTAGGACTTTCTCACCTTTGATTATTTCAAGCATAATGTAGCAAGTCTTTGTACCTTCAGAATAGAAACTTTTGTGTGTAAATAACTTACATTTTGTATGCATATCGCCCCGAGACGGGGATGCAGTTTAAAAGCGATTTGATCGTGTTCCATCCTCCTAGCCATTTTGTAGTGTGTCAACGACTGAAATCGCTTCGGCACTTTAAATTGTAAAAGCTTTACTTCCGAGAGATTGTCGGTGAATTTCCGTTTTCTTTTAGTGACATAAAATATAGAATAGGGACGCTATTTCAAGCATTTCACAGTCATCGATCTTTGAGTGAAACAGAATTTAGATGCCATATTGGCCTTGAAAATCGAAGAGAATATTTGACGCTTGGGTGTATGCAGGTGAGGGGTGGTATAGTCACAAAGCTGACCAAACTAGTGGCAGCAAAACCTTTAGCACCGATGCTCATGTTAACTTTGAATGGCCACAGTTTTAAAGCTGGCAACTTAACCAACCTTTTGACTAAGAAATTATGCCAGATTAGAAGGATTTTCCGATTTGTCGGTCACGCATAATTTCTTAGTCAAAAGGTTGGTTAAGTTGCGTTACTTTTTACTCAAAGTTAAGGCCGATTTATACGATTACAATCATCAGTATTTTTATTTCGCTGGATTCTGAGCGACATGAGTATAACTTTGCATGATATGCGTAAGTACATAGTAACATAACTTTATAAAGCGTCTGATTTCTATGTTTCTTATTACTTAAACGACGTGTATATGTTATGTGGAAAGTTTGAATCAAAATGCACACGTCGCCACCATATTTTGCCTTACATGTACCAGGCGTACAGAACCAAGGGAGAGCCACTAAGTGCATTGAAACTATGAATAATACATACGTGCTGAGAGATTGCAAGCCAATCGCTTGCGTAGCTATAGTAAACTCGGCTAACCCTTATTGCATCTGGGTGTGAAGTCAGCAGAAATCAGAGTAGGTTTTACTTACATAAATTATTTCATTTTTAGATTTAAACGCAGGAATTTTAAAGAGATTAAACTACTCTTGTCTTCGTGGTCTACTTTTACTACTGTACTATTGACCTGCAAAAAGATCGTACGCTGTTAGTCCATGTTTAGGGTTCCGTACCCAAGGGTGCCAAAGAAACTCTATTACTAAGGCTCCGCTATCCGCCCGTCCGCCCTTTTGTCACAGGGCTATATCTTTTGAAACGTAATAGGACTTGAAAAAGTCCTCCAGACCGTATTTCGGCCACGGCGACCAATCTCAACGGAGGCTAGGCATCGGCGCGGGAGATTTTATAGTGCACAAGTGTGCGCGCAGACACAGGTGCACTCCTTCACTCTCATAGTCCGACGGAACAAAAAAATATTGCACGTTGGTACGGAACCCTTCGTGTGCGAGTTCGACTCGCACATGGCCGGGGTCGTATTTCAGTACATTATCACATAGTTATGACGTTGTCATTGACCTCGCAAAAGATAATAACTAAAATAGTGTATCGTTAACGTAAAAATCCATTGTTCATTTAATTATAGAATAATAATACATTGCGGCTATAAACATCCTAGTTACGCGCCATCATTAAAAATAATACGACCGCCAGGTGTCTACTTATAAAGCCAGGGACCCACTGTGCAAAGTATCGTTTATGAGGGAGAGATGGACAGGATCAGAGCTAAAGATCAACGCTTCAAGTTTTGGTGTTGCCCTTACGATGGATGGCAGAATATTGACTAACTTTAAACAATCACTCTGTGATAAATGATTTTATTCCTGTACGTAGGTTTGTACAAACACTTTTACACGTCAATAATATATTAAACCCCTTACTAATAAACGTATTATATCAGATCAATAGTTATACACCGATTTCTCTCTTTCAGTCGTCAGTAATTTGACTTTTGAAAGAAGAAGACAAAGCGTTGTGTAACTATACAGACGCTATACAACGTTTATTAGTAAGAGGGTAAAACTAAATGAGGTCGGTGTTTCCTATTTGACTACTCTAAGAAGAAGCACCGAAACAAACGCAGAGGTCAGTCACTTTTGAAGTCCAGACATAATCTTGGTCAGATCATGTGAGGATCATGTTGATTAATGTCGGAAATGATCTTGTGGGGAAAGAATTACACAGATTTGAGCTAGGTGCATTATTCATACATAACGTATCTACGTACCTTTCAAGTGCCTGTTCTCTTGTTAGGTTTTTCAGAGATTCCTTCAGCTTGACTTTGAAAAGCCAAGCTGAAAGTACTCTCAGATTGGCATGTCAGTCATTTCAGTGTCCATTTGAGCTACAGTGTCTGGACGCATTTGGCAACACTAGACATTATTGAATGAGGGGCTTGTGGCTAGGTTCGATCGATCAGGTTAAGTTACGCTAGCCACGGTTAGTCCGTGGATGGGTGACCATCTTTACATACTGAGACCCCTCCGTGCCTTGGAAAGCACGTTAAGCCGTTGATCTTGGCTGTCATTCGTGGGTCTTTGACATTCGTTACGGGTAGTCTTAAGCCAACAAACCAAAACTGGTTGACTACCAGTCTTACCAAGGGTATCGTACTACACAGTAACTGGGTTATGAAGGTCAGATAGGCAGTTGCTCCGTGTAAAATACTGGTATCCAGCTGCATATGGTTAGACTGGAAGCCGACCCCAACATAGTTGGGAAAAGGCTAGGCAGATGATGAGACATCATTGAATGCTACTCATTTTTCTTATCAGGCTTAAAAATCGAACACTAGTTAACACCAGTGAGTACATGGTTCAACCCGATGATTATAATAATAACCATCTTCCTCTGAACGTGAACACATAGATGCAAACTTTACGAGCAGAAATATCCTCATTTGTTATAGCGTTGCGTCATCCTTTGTTGTCACGGGTTATAGCAGGCGAGCTGTTATTACTGAGCACAATCGTGCTCTTTGAACGCAAAATGCCACTTGAGCTACGTAAGGTACGCAGCACAGCTTCATATTCATATCGCTCGGGGAAGAGCTTATTTTAAAATAGAGATGATTTTTTTAATAATATTAAATTGTCGCTGCTGTATTTTTAAACCCCGACGTAAAAAGAGTGGTGCTATAAGTTTGACGTTTGCGCTCTTTGGCATCGTAGCACCCAAACGGATGAAACGATTTCTACTTCCCTGTTATCTCAAACGTTTCTTAGTCAATATTCATTAATCTCCATTAGAAACCATACTACTAGTCTAAATTCTATTCTCGACTCGATCTACTTTTTCATTGGTACCCTCGGCATGACTTGTTTTGAAATGGTATTCATGAAACCTTTGCAACATGAACTCCGTAGCCTTAGTCTTGTTACTATACCTCGGGGGCTAATTGGCGCTATCTGAACTTTGCTGAGAACTACACCCTACACAGCTGCAAATAAAGGTGAGAAGCACTACTGGGATATTTTACTAAAACGTACCTAATTGGACGGAAACGGGGCTGATGTTGAACTACAAATTTCACAACTGTCTGTTACCGCCTTTTAACAAATTCAATAACATTGCAACTACGTTACAGACCCTGAGAAAAAGTTGAAATATCCAATTTGCCTGTAATTTCCCCGGCACCTATGTGCCCTTTCTCAACTTCAAACACAGCTTTAATAACTGATGAAAAAAATAAAATAAAAACGTGTGCTGGCGGGGTTCCTTACGTGATACTACACACACTCGTAAGTATATAATAGAAAGAAACAGACGCAGTGAGAAAATTGCGAGGATGGGTCATAACGCTTTTTCAGCGTGACGATTTACGAGACAAGCCGCGTTAAGGAACTTCGTTCCACAAAAATTGCGTATTGGTATTATGTCCCCTTGTGAATTACATAGAATAGAACTACTGACCAAAAACAGACAAAAATTTAAAACAGACAACAATGTCAAACACATCTCATAAATATCTAATACATTACACGACAAAGCGGATTACACTGAACATCCGATATATAAATATAATGCGGATACAATAGATTTCCCAGTAAATTGAAGATTAGTCTCGGATACCGTCCAGATGGACTTACGTTTTGCGTATTCAGCCATTTTGTATTGTTGATGATCGTTCCTTTGGACCGAAGAAGATTATGTCCATCTTTTTGTGTGAATAAGCTGAAAGGGTTATTGGTATAATGATCAGATATATTTATGGTATTTAAAATAATTGGTTTAAACACATTAAAAAAACCGGCTAAAATACACACTCTGTTAAAATTTTAAATTTCTACCTACGGTTCATGACATACAGACTGCTGACAGACAGACGGACAGACAGCGAAGGCTTGGGAATTGGATGCCATTGACATCCTTTGAGCCTACAATTCTAGATTTTCCCTTTTTACTAGTTTCTTATCTTTAACTTACTTTAAGCCGTAACTCATGGTCAGCGGGATTGTCCGAAAGAGTTACCGCTGCCACGGAACATAAAGGGCTAAGGAAGGAACATGAGTGGGTTTTAGTCAGTGAGAGTCCGTTCCACCCAGTGCGGGTGGGGTCATTTGATGATTTCCCATCCTAAAAAAAAGCCGTAGCTCGTAGGTGGAGTCCTTAGAGGTCTTTTGCAATTTTCTTAATTACGATACCCAATGTATCGACTGACGATTGGTAATTCAATTAGTTTTTGCCCGCGGCTTCGCCCGTGGACGGAAATTCTACCACGAGGACGTGCTATTGGGATGAAAAAGTATCATAATTATCCCATAACCCAGGCTTTGGTCTACCTGTGTGGCAAATTTCATCAAAATTCTAAAATGTAACAGACTTACAGACAAAATTACTTTCACATTTATAATATTACTAGTTGCGCCCCGCGGTTTCAACCGCGTAAGTTTCGATTCCAAGATAATTCTGGGGAGTCCACCCTTATCACCTAGTGGTATAAAAAATAGCCTATGACCTATTCTCAGCCCTACCAAACAAATATACACAAAAAATTTCATAAAAATCAGTCAAGCCTTTTCGGAGGAGTTCGTTAACAAACACTGTGACACGAAATTTTTATATATTAGAAGAAGTAGTATGAAAGTATGATTAGAAGACAATCGCTACTAAAACAAACAATCTTTGACATACTTGTCCCTCAATGTATTTCAAAACAATTCACAAAAACTTCACTTTCGAGAACTTTTCTGTTTTTAAAAGTCACGAATAACAAGGACGCTCCCAAACCGGAACATCCCTAATCATGTTATTAAAACTTCTGCCTTCCAGCGTTGCTTAATAAAAAGTCGACAGTTCCAACTCGCACGTCGATTCGATAAGCTTGTCTCTAATTGGCCCACTGAAGAACCTCGAGATGAAAGTTCATAGATAGATCAGACAGATCTTAAGGCATAATGCTGTTGGTAATGATACTGTTAGCGTTTGAATAGCGGCTGAGAAATGCTTAGTTATCGACAGAAATTGAAAACTCTTTGTACAATTTTTAAATTTTATCTACATAATAAATGCCTTTTCTCAAAATGGTCCTAAATGCTTAATATGCATTAATTAAGGATTTAGGACCATTTTTCCTAGCTTCTTCACGATTGTTAGTGTTTTTATCTATTATGACATTGAAGAATTAAAATTGGCTTAGACAAAAATGACTGAAAAGTTTAGTAGACTACAAAAAATCTATAATTAGGTGCCATCTCATTGCAGATTTACCTTCGCGAATGATACACAGTTGTCAACTCGACACGACATATTAGGTAAATAATTTGCATCCAAATATGTCATTATCAAATTACCATCTCGTAGAGCTTTTCACCTCCTTGAAAAATCCACGCAGCTTCAATTTCCACGTGAAATAATTTGAATCTACAGTTAACGAAACTAGTCAGTCTCGCGTCGATCCCGGCGACTCTGTAATTGGGCGCCGAGTCGAGAGGCACAGTCGCTTGACACACATCCGTGATACAACCTTGTACCTGAACTGTACGAGATAATGGCTCTACAAGCTTAGGGGGTAACTTTTAGACTGTTAAGTTAGGACTATTTTTGTCTTTTTGTTGAATATGGAACATTGGCTTTGTTTAAGTCATATCATCAGCCGGTCGATTCTGTAAAAATCTCACCATGAAAACTTAGGTGAAGTGAGTTTGTTTTTGCTAGGAATTGACACTATTGTCAGCTCACTTCACCTAAGTTTTCACGGTGAGATTTTTACAGAATAGCACCGCAGCAGAGGATCTACTAATGAGAAAACAATCGTCACTAGATCCATCATGGATCTGGCCAATGGATCTTCTGAGATTGAACGAGACTAAGTGACATTTTATCAGTGATAATGAATATGATGACGGAAAAGTAAAAATGTATGGGGCTGACGTCTTAATCAGCCTACAGTGTTCCTGGGACACAGGCATCTCGGTAAGAGGGAGTGGGCCGTAATCCACGACGCAGTGCGTGTTGACGGATGTCACATGTCTTCGAATTTTTGGTACTAGGATATGCCGGTTTCCTGACGATGTTTTCCTTCACCGTTTTGAGAGCAGTGGTGATGAAATAATTTACACAAACTAAAGCGCCTGCCTGAAGAAGGAAGGGAGGCCTTTGCCCTGTAGTGGGACAGAAATGGCTGATAAAAAAAAGCGCCAGTCTGAATTCGAACCTACGACCGTATGTCGCAGCCGTTACCACCAGCCTACCACTGCGCTGCATGAGACTGATATATGCTACCGAAAAAAATATGATGTCAATTCTGTTGAAATTCTTTGTAGAAATACGAAACGATTTGCAAGCGATTGTCATTTGTCTAAGCACTCGGCTCTTGGGGACGACATTTAAAAAAGTCATTGTTATTTATGTTTTTAAGTAATGTATCTATCATGTGAAAATTATCGTGAAAATTTAGGAAAACCATAACTATTTCATTGTTTCAACTATGCATACTGAAACCGGCAGGCGGGTCACGACATTATTCTAACTAAACTTTGGCAAATAAAAAAGAAAATGATTGATACGCCGGAAAAGTGGCAACGTCAAAGATTGGAGATTACTAATTAATTAATGCAAGGAGTTTATATTCAAAATTATTCAGCCTGCAATGTTAGTGTTGTTGTAGGTAGTACATAAGTGTATAGCACTATCTCAGATAATTTACATTCCATCGCCACTTAATCAGTATGTACTCTAAGTTGATTTTTGAGTGACCATTTGTAACAAAAAGGTCCTAATAAGTTATTGGTTTGAACTTTGTTCAGTATGACATTCAGTTTATTTTTCCATAACTTGAAAATTATCTTAAATTCCTGGCTCTAATATACGTATTGGTATTACCGTCCTCCAAACAAACCGTATAATAGCTGAGTTCACTGCAACGTGAACATTCGCCCAATTAGTGTGGCCAAGATAGAGATGTTGGTCGACTTCTCGATTCCCGAGGTAAGCTGGCAAGGTCTTTAGTATGCCAAACAAAACGTTAACAAAAAGTAGCCAGCTCCAACTTCCAGTCGATTCTCCGCAAGTTCTTCTTGTAATTGGACGAATGCGGCTTGAGAGTTCCAAAGTTGCTTGACACAGATCCCGACATACCGGATACATACTAATGTAGGTACTTGTTCAAGTATGTGAGAGAGATAGAAAGATAGTATTGTAATGTAGGTATATAGATATATTCACAGGGTTTTCGTATAGTGGTGCATCCAAGTGGTAATCAAAAGTAAGACAAAATAGTGGTTTGTGAAAAAGCCATTTTTTTTTTACGTGATGTTATTATAATGATTGTCATACAAGGAAACACATCAAAGGATTAGTTTTAAATTTCTTACATTTTCTTACGAACTACGATAACCTCTTGTCTTAGGTAACTTTTAATGAAACGCTCCTATCAATAAATTCCACGTCTAACTACTAACTTAAAGTATTTGTTCAGTCAGAACTTTTTTGATAACTTATAGTATTCAGTGAGTACATTTTAGTAAACTTTGGAAGTTTCCACCGTAACTGGGCGGTAGCACTTTAAGTGCTTCATAGTTGCCTGACACAGATCTCAAGATAATTTTATTATGTTGTACCTAGAGAATAAATGAAATAATGGCACTACATTTTGGCTAAAAAAGAAGAAGCTCTCAGAAAATGGTGAAAAATGTATTTTTCCCAAAATTTTATTGAATTACCAGCTTTTGCCCCCGGTTCGCCCGCGTTGACATCGGAACTTATCCCACAGGAACGTACTACCGGGATAAATATTCTATGTGTTAATTCAGGTTATAAACTATCTGTGTGCCCATCCAAATCCATTCAGCCGTTTTTGCGAGTTTAAGTAAAAATCATCATTTCAGCCGAAAGACGTCCACTACTGGACATAGGCCTCCCCCAAAACCTCCCCGGGTTTGCCATAATCGTGAGGCTTGGCAGGCGCAGTATGTATTGTGGTGGAATGCATAGAGAACGATGCTGCCCATTCTCCGGTACGACCCTTAGTCGCCTTTTACGACACCCACGGGAAGTATGGGGTGGAGTTATTCCTTAAGTCCGGCACCACACAGATAACCAAATATGAGGATGAGTAACAATCATCCAAACATTTACACATACAAACTTTTACATTAACCCCCTTACTAATAAACTTTGTATAGCATCTCTATAAGTTACACAACGCTTTGTCTGCTTCTTTCGAAAGTCAAATTACTGACGACTGAAAGAGAGAAATCGGTGTGTAACTATTCATGTAATACGTTTATTAGTAAGGGGGTTAAAATATTAGTAGGATTGTAGTAATTGGAGAGAAGAAAATAAAACCCCCCTGTATACGAATCAATACTGTAGTCCTGACTGAGACTTTCACTGCAAACAGTCGGAAAATAAAAAGTTTCACGCACTGTTCAAGTAAAAACATTTTCTAAAAGTGGTTAACCTTTTTAACACGTTTTTATTTATTTTTAGGGTTCCGTACCTCAAAAGAAAAACGAAACCCTTATAAGATCACTTCGTTGTCCGTCCGTCTGTCCGTCGGTCAAGACCCTTTTTCTCAGGAACGCGTGGAGTTATCAAGTTGAAATTAATATCGTATACTCAGGACTGCAACCCCTTGAGGCAGTGAAAAATTCTAACTTCTGAGTCAACGCAATCAAAAGATACGGCGTTTATGCTCCGGAATCAAAATCTATAGGGTACTTCCCGTTGACCTAGGATCGTGAAATTTGGCAAGAAGCAATGTCATGTAGCACAAGTAAAGCAAAAATTCCGAGAACCGTAAATTTGTGGTTACATTCCAAAAAATAATATTGTTTTCCCGTGATAAACTATTTACATACCTATAAAACGGAACTCTCGGTGCGCGAGTCCGACTAACACTTGACCGGTTCTTTTTTTGACTGTACATACCTACGTCGTAATCATACTAAGATTATAAAGGCGAAAGTTTGTGAGTGTGTGAGGGTGTGTGTGTGTTTATATGTTTGTTACTTCTTCACGCTAAAACGGCTAGACGAATTTTGATAAAATTTTGTATGGAGGGAGCTGACACCCTGGAATAACATATAGGCTACTTTTTATCGCGATATTCCCACGGGATCGATGAAACCGCAGGGCGCAGCTAGTATTAAATCAAACGTCAATTCCTTAACATCAGATGCATCGAACGTTAATACGCGCTTAACTTGGCATGCATTTACAGTCTGCCAGTCCCCTAGGTGTCAGTTAATTAGGAATACCTAGAATTTCAGCCTACATTCTGGTATGCAGTGGTCCAACATAGTTCATTATGTCCAATCATTGAGAGGAAGCTGATTTATCTCGGATATGTCTTAAGGACGATGTGATGTGACATGTGTCAGTCTAGAGTTGAAATATACATCTGAGTAAACGGATAAACTGAATGGCGGTAAGGTAAACCTCATGTTCGCTTGTGTGGATATTAATTTATATCTTGCGAAATTATTTTTCAGAGATATCATAGATGATGGGCTAAGATTTGATAAGTTATAATAATAAGTAAAACAGATTCTGTATATTCATACGGCACCCGTTTCATTAGTACCTAACATTATCCATCCCTTATTTTCATTTAAAATTCAATTTTTTTAGTAATAATAATACCTAGCTATATACATACTGCCGTCATAAAGAAAAAGGGCACAACTAACACTTTTCCAAAATTTAGTAAAAAATCTGGCATATGCGCCTTCTTTTTCTGATTCCAAATATGTACATAACTCAATTTTGAAACAAAATGTTAGTTGTGCCCTTTTTCTTTATGACGGCAGCATAACCTTCGGGCTATGTCGGTTACATTGGTTCTCCTATGGATTTCTTATTCTGAGTCGAGCACGTAGGGAAATACTTACTCGTAAACACTCGGCTTCTTCCCATGGGGGGCAAAAACTTCAGAACGCCATCTGCTACGATCCTTACAAACTCCTTTTGTTTCGTAATAATAATAATATTTGTGAATGAACACACCAAGAAGAAGAATCGCCAAACTTAAGTGGCACTGGGCAGGGCACATTGCTCGCAGTACGGATGGCCGATGGGGCCGAAAGGTTCTGGAGTGGTGACCGCGTACCGGAAGACGTAGCGTTGGAAGGCCTCCCACAAGGTGGACCGGCGATCTTGTGAAGGTCGCAGGATCGTGATGGATGCGAGAAGCATAAACCGGTCGATGAGGACGTCTTGCAGTGGACGTCTTTCGGCTGAAATGATGATGATGAAACACAATAAATAAACCCCGCCATTAAATTCTGACCTAAAAATGCAATCACCAAAAAACTTGGTTTACCAAAAGCCAATTTATAGGCAATACCGATTTCGGATTGACAAACAAAAAAAAAACAGGTACTCATAAATAAAATCTCAACTTTTTCTGTAGATACAAAACCTCGTGTACATGCAAACCTAACATTAGGTTTTACAATATTTCCCAGAATAAACTAACAGTAGTTGTAGTGGCTTTATATTTAGTTTTTATACTGTTATTTTATTGTAATTTGCAATTCCTGCTCGTGGAAAAGGTAATTGCTTTATTAGATCTAAATAAAGGGAAAAAGGAGTGTTTACACTTTACAATTTCCAACACTGTTCATTTTAATGAAGCTTGCAGTTCCACATTGTTACCTGCTTATTAAAAAGTTATCACATCATTAAGAAATATGGTTTTCAAATTGTGAGCGGAAAATAATTAGATATTGCTTAAAAATTTAACGGTTACGAAACTTACGAATACGCAATGGTTTGCAAAATCCCTAGTTATTGCTGAAAGTGAAAGTAATTAAAATAAAACTGGTGGAGAAAATTATATGTGTATACTTAGTTAAAAATAACTACGAAAATCTTTTATTAAATATTCGAGCCACTGAATCCTGTCTGTAGTCGGTACCCTATCAAAGACTCACTGATCCCGAAATAGCTCAGCATAAGTTCCACGTCGTTGGATCAGAGCTGAACAGAGCAATAAGGCAATAACCGCAAAGGTTATATGCAATAACGAGCGTCGGATCGACCGCCGAGAGTTCCCGAAGTGGCCCGAAAGTGTTTGAACTGCTTCCGAAGTAAAAATGTTTGTATTGATGAATAGCAGTTCGGTGAGATTTATTTATTGGGCGTGATTTTGTCGCAAATTTGTCCGAGAACAGAAATACCTTTTTGGTAAATTTCAACACTTTTTTTTCTGCTGCATATTAGTTTTTCTTATTAGGGTTAACAATCATGCTAATGAGAACAAATTACAAAATCTTGTCATAAAATTAGTTAAGTATTTTTCTTTTGTTTCAGGTTTCATAAAGTCTACGAATGAGCTCTTCTTACCTTGAGTGTAAGTAATAAACCTTTTTATTAATTTAGAGTTACCTACCTACTAAAAATAGCAGTTAGTTTCAACATCTTAAATAATTTTAAATAAAAGAAGTTGTGACATTGGCATTACAAGTCTGTGAAGTTGTGACAAGTTTGTCATTTCTCTTTATGAAAGTACACGTTTTTAAATTGGATTTTCGAATGGATGAAAATGAAAATAAGGGATGTTTTTTTTGCTCGTCGTTTGAGTCGTATTTGTCGTTGACAGTTAGGTACATGTACGTTAGCGACATGTTGACATGCTATCGTATTTTTTGTAACAATGAAAAAGATTTTATCTTTTTACACAAATAGGTACAAACGAAATACATTTTATACATTTTCAGCAATCTGGTAAAACATATCTCCACAACCTTTACCAGGTTGGAGTTACATCTTCCCACTTACTTGCTAACCTTCCGTGGTCCATTTGACTTCCAAGTGGACCATGGAAGGTTACAAGATCGAAAAATACAGTCGTGCCAGCGACACGAAGAAGAAGAATCTAAGAGTTCTTTTCATTTTACTTCTGATCCGATTTTAATTAAATATGAATTTAAATAATTGAAGTCTTACCTACTTGACTTTCGTCGCTGACTGCACCGACTTATTTTTTCTCCAAATAGTTTTCTAATTCAAATTCCATACATGCATTTATTTAAATAATTTTAAATGCAAGTTCAATATGTAAATCTAGAATAATTTCTCTACCGCTGCAGAACAAAAAATATACATAGCTCGAAACTTTATTATTATCGTCGAACAGAGGGAGAGGAGACGCGAATGTCATGCTATCTCATACATTATGTATAGAGAATATTTAAATAGTTTAGTCATACCGCTAGAGCTTTAATTATAGACAAAAGAAAATACAATTTTATAGTCCGCTGCATTTTCTTTTATTTACTTTTTAATAGCGTTTTTAAACGAAATGTTAATGGGTTTTGGAATTGGAAAGACGTTAAGGATAGGATTTCTTTTGTTGTAATGTAAGAGAATGGTTTTCTAATAGATGAAAGGCATATTATTGTCATTATCATTGTGTTTACCTGTAAATGTTTAGTTGTTACCATTATAGCTTTTATAAAATATATCGGATACTAGATTGTATGTTTCCGTATCTAACTAAAATTATATTGCCCGTTATGTACAGGCGCCAGCATATCAAGCTACTCGAAATTGTCAAATTTTCTAAATCAACTTTGAACCTTATGCTTTAGCGATAAAGTTGAAAATCTATTAAAGAAATTTGACAGGTTGTAGTAGCTTGATGTGCTGACGTCTTTACCTTATGTAAAATAACGTCAAGTAAATATACAGGGTACAGGGACTTCGACAAGCAAATTGTAAACATGGATTCAGTACATGATTCTAAAACCTGGACCTGCGAAAAAAAAAATTCATCGGCTATTTAAAAAAAAAGCTGTTCGATACATTTTTCACAGCGTTGGTATTGCAATGTTCTATGAAACAGCAATTTTTTTTTTATAACCGGCAAAAATTTTCTAGCGTAGACATTTTTCGTTGGTTTTAAAACCATGCATTCAGCATGACCACATGAGTGTGTCTACACTTCATGAGAGTGTAGACACACTCATGTGTATGTATGCATGGTTTCAATTTGCGCGTCGATGTCTATTCCATTCTGTATAAATTTAATAACCACAGATATAGATTGACCTAGATAACGCAAGTATCACAATTTGTATGAAAACCAAGCGTGCCATTTTTTTACTCCTACTATGACGTCACAAGCACTATTTAGTGATGGGAAAATCAAATCGATTCAAAGACGCCGCCGCGTGCGACACACGTCTCGCCCCACCCCCGGGGCCTAGCGCCAACGCTCACGCTCACCCAACTAGCAGAACTCAGCACTGAGCGCGAAAGTAGTTTCTTACGATTTTTGTACGTAAGCTGGGCACGCGAAGTAGTTGCTCTTGCGTTATCTAGGTGTATCTATGTCTGTGGTAATAACATAATATCTCCCACGACCATATCCATAAAACGTTGTCAACATAACTTATATATGTACAGTGGGCAGCATCAATTGGGTACCCCAGTTGTATGAAAATTTTAATACAACTGGGGTACCAAATTGATGCAGCCCACTGTACCTACAAAATACACCAGAATATAATACACATGTTATTAAAATCGCTCCACATGCTAATATCACTCACAACCCCACATGAACTTAATCGCTCCATACTTTATAATCTCCACTTTTATAAGGGTAAGCCATAAATTGGAGGGTAACAAGGGTTTACCCTGTGCACAGTATCCATTGTGTAGCAGATCGTAATTAAGCCAGTAACATTTGGAGCCCGTTCCTTATATTAATTTTAATTAAAACTCCTAAAACGTTTTGTCTTCGGATAAAGAATGGAATTGGGACGTAACGAGGGTAGCTCGAGAACTAGGCAGGATTATATTTTTTGGAAAGTCAATTAGTATGCGCGTTTAGTGACTTTTTGCAAAGAATCATGGAGGAAAGGAACGTCATTAATTTGGGAAAGTTGGGTTATTAGACGTTGTAAAAAATTATGAGGCTTGTGCACACTGGCTTTATGCTGGCCATTTTGTAAGGTCCAAGATTGCCTTCAGAAAAATAAATAAGTAGTAGGAGACATTTTCGTAAATAAATTGTTTAATTTTGCGCACAATTTACACAGCTTTGCTTACGCTTACATATTTAGCTCAGTTTAAACACAGAATAACAAATAGTACTAACGTACAGAAGATGCATTCCTTTGATCTTGAAGAAAGCCGCTTTTATAATAGCCTACAAAATCACTTCCCTGCCAACGCGCAAGCTAAATTGCACATAATAGCCGCGCTTGAGAGTTGTTATTACTTTGTGTCCTTTCTCGTCCGCAACATACCTTCGCCGCTTGACCGAGTACTAGAGCTGTCCGGAAAGAAAAATAAAATAGTAGTACATACCTTTTTATGCTTTTATTGTATTATTTAAGCAGCCGAATACGACGCAATAAGCTTTTGTCTTCATTTTATCCGGACGACGAGACGCGGCGCGTGTGTGAGTATCGAACTAACGTGCGACCCGGCCGGCGCGGCGGCAGCCCCAATGAATTGGCCCGGCATGTCGAGCCCGCCGCGTACTTGTAGCTTCATACCCAAAATGCGGTGTGCGCCTAAAGGCGGATACAGCCATTGCGAGGAATACGCAGCGCACGGTGCTCATCGCATGATTCGCAATGTGTGACCGTTCATATTCGTGGTGAGGCATGTGGAAGCACATGCCTCACGATGAATATAATGTCCATATGCGGTGCACCTTCGCCATCCGCCTTAAAATGTCTGCCTACCAATTATTATGTATAAGTAAATAATAATAATGTTGAAATTGTAATCAGCCGGTCGATTTTGTAAAAATCTCACCGTGAAAACTTAGGTGAAGTGAGTTTGTTTTTGTTAGGAATTGCCACTATTGACAGCTCACTCCACGCTCACTTCACCTAAGTTTTCACTGTGAGATTTTTACAGAATCAACCGGCAGTTTTCAGTAGTGATCGCAAGCACTACTGCTGAGCATGAGATCCTGTGTTTGATTCCCAGATCGGGCAAAGATGTATTGAATTTTTCCATTAGGAATTTCTCAGTAGCAGTCTTGAGTCTGGATTTGTGCCCGGGTGATGACAATAGGCTCGCCCCCTATTAAGTACATGGGAGTTAAACATAACTGGCGAAATGTGGGTGAACTATATGTACCTATACCTCTGCCGAAATACAGACGTGATGTTATGCTATGTTAAAGTTAAAATACAGGCATGATGTTATGCTATGTTAAAGTTAAAATACAGGCGTGATGTTATGCTATGTTAAAGTTAAAATACAGGCGTGATATTATGCCATGTTAAAGTTAAAATACAGGCGTGATGTTATGCTATGTTAAAGTTAAAATACAGGCGTGATGTTATGCTATGTTAAAGTTAAAATACAGGCGTGATGTTATGCTATGTTAAAGTTAAAATACAGGCGTGATATTATGCTATGTTAAAGTTAATATACAGGCGTGATGTTATGCTATGTTAAAGTTAAAATACAGGCGTGATGTTATGCTATGTTAAAGTTAAAAGACTTTCGCATAAAATCAAAATCTCGAAATATTCTAAATGTTATTATTATTAGCCCGTGATGTTCCACTGCAGGGCAAAGGCCTCCCTACTCTCTTTTCACTTCTCTCTGTTCAAAGCTGCTAAGGACCAGTTCTTGTTGAAGGAGTCCAGCTCATCCCGCCATCTCCGTCTGGGCCTGCCACGATGTCGTTTGCCATTAAGAGGGACCCATTGGGTCGTCAGTTTGGCCCATTGCTCATCTGACATGCAACACGAATTTAATCATTTAAATTTCCAATGTCGAGAACATTAACTAAAGCCCCGTATTGTCCATTCCAACTATTATATGAACAATGTATCTCTGTCTCCAATGTTACAATCCGAGTGTCATAATCATAATAGCCCAGATTTAAACCGCAGTCCACCTAGGCTTGTCTATGTATCGATATTTTTGGCGATATTTAATATTTCGATGTATCGATATTAAATAACAAGTATCGAATACGTATCAAAAACGATGTTTCTAAAACTATAAAAAAATCTGCCTTGAACTGATTTCAGCCTTTTTATCACACATTAAGTATCATTAGTTACTACAAAAAAAAAATAGGTCCGCAATCGGTGGAGATGTCATCCTACACATAAAGATCAGCATCGAATTGTTGTTTCTTTAATTTGTATTCTTCCTTTTTAGAAGTCGACAAAAACGCCAAAATTCTTACAATGTATGGCCGATGTATAGATTTGTTTACAATAGGTAAGAATATCGAATGCGATATCAATACACTTTAGAATACCGATACAATATAATATCGATATACTGCACGACATCCTTAAGTCCACCCATCGTCCCGGCGTTGGCGTCGTACTGCAAATCAACTCTAATATACTTGAGTAATTGAATCAGAATTCTCGTTTTACCAGAAGGTCGGTAGATAGGTAATGAAATCAAATAACTTTAGTTGGATCCTCGACCCAAGGGAAACCCTTATCTTTACATAGAGGACAGGTTTCCATAATTTTCTACAATTCACTATCTTTTGCGAAGATTTACGACCCACTATTTTTTTCTACCTTATCTTTTACGGCGAAGAAGGATGGTTCCGTGCGCGTCTGTAAATGTAATAATAAAGTGTATCTCTTGCATTATGCAGACTGAATACAAGAGTTTATTTAGGACACGTTGATCTTGGAATACAAGAAAAATATCGTGTGACAGCTTTATTTTATACGCCGCAAGTTAGGTATGCTGCGAGAAAAACGTTTTCTCGAAGAGACAAGTTATTTTCTCACAGTGACAGCGTAAGACCATAGATGGTTATAAATTAACATGAAGAAGACGTTTGATTTTGTTAAAATTCAAGTCACGGATTGCCGCGCTGGTCTAGTGGCCACAAGCGCTACTTCTAAGCCTGGTCCTAGGTTCGATTCCCAGGTTTTTCATCAGGAATTTCTCAGTAGCAACCGGAGTCTGGAATTGGGGCCGTATGAAGGCTCGACCTCTGTTTTATGGCACTTAAACATAACTGGCGGAATGTGGGTGTACTACCTAAAAATTCATCTTTGCAAAATCCTTCAAAATCAAAAAAAAAAAAATCTAAATATTTTATTTCACATAAACCTACATGGGCACTTATGACACGTCAGAAGCACGGTTCCAATTGGCCGTTTCCTATGGAGACGAGCGGGCAAGAAACTCCACGGTTACTCTTTTAAAAATAATTGCAGGCTTTCACAATGCTTCGGAGAAAAATGCGTTATTTGCCATTAAAACCAAGTCAAGCACACCTAAGGTCTATTCAAATTAATGCTGGCAATTGAAGTTATTTCAAGTTAAGCAAATATCAACTTTATTTCAATGGTAGGTAATTAAGTTGATTTCAGAGTGACTAGTACTATTGAAAAAGTTATAAAAATGTTTGAAGTTGTAGCGTAAACTGAAGTTTATTGTGTAGGAATTAAAGTAATTTTACCATGTGTTTACATTTTTGGCAATTAAATCGTGAACGCAACTTCCGTAAGTGCATACATAGCTATTAAGCAATACCACTAAACTACTGTACAACAGCTTAATCATGTGCAGCCAGGGGCGTGACAGCTCTTAGAGATGATCAAACTGGTCTGTTTCAGCTTGGATCAATAGATATTTGTAAGATTATTGTTCCATTGTCACCAAATATATAACTGTATTGGAGTTCTATATTCTTTCATACAATTTGTGCCAGATGTCGATTTATACCATGATTCCATAAAGCCAAAACACTAAAGTTCCGAAAAATGTAATCACAATTTGTTATTTTAGTATATTTTGAAACCTCTTCATCTTTTTTTATAACATATTTTAGAAGCTATATTTTCCATCTTGATCTCATTTTTGTTACAATTTATATTCTTTATGTCTTTGTCTTAAGTTAGTGAGTTAAGTTAGTTAGGTTATTTGTCTTGTAATTTTATTTTATTTTCTGTTTTGAATCTTAAATTTAAGAAGCATTTTGCCATTATTTCTAAATTCTAGAGCCTTTAGTTTCATTATAAGTATGTGTTATGACATTTATAAAAAATAATCTTTATTTAATTTTGTAAAACATGAAACTTATTTTCTTTTGACTGTACTTACCTGTCAAAAAGAGTAAACTTACATAATGTGGATAAGACAGAGATTAAAACAGAAGACGAACAAGCAGGGGATCGAGGAGGGGGGGTGGAGGGGGGTTCAGGGGATCAGACCGGAATAAATCCCTATTTCTGAGATTGCTAGTTAACCAATAATTGGCGACTGTGTCAGTCCGAGGCTAATGTTACCTTCGTATAGCACTTAAGATATAGTATATACAGAAGCTGTTGGTGTACAAAATATATATAATTAATTAATATATTATAAAATTTATATAGTTCATAAATATTTATTGACAATGGAACACGGCATGCCATGACAATGGATAGGTAGAAATAATATACTAACACCAAAAACTCAACAAAACCTTCTCTTCACAAAAAGTTTTGATATCTTTTGACAGTCGAGACCGCGACCACAAAGCTTATCCACAAACATAAACTTTAAATCCTGTACTTTGCTGCTTTTGGTTTTACCGCTCAGTTGCATACAAAACAAGGACTTTAGTGTTGTCTAGTAAATCATAAACCCATGAATTCATGGTAGTAGGTAGGTACATACTCATATATGTGAAGATTTTTGATGGGTACTTTATTAATAATAGGTCTTTACCTATGAAATTGCCGTTCTGCAGTTCTGGCCATTTGAAATCAAAATAATTTTTGTTTGGCTAAGAATTCTAATTTCAAATTAATTATATTTTAAAAACATGGATTTTTTTTTTCCAATAGTAGTCATTTGTTTATTGATTAGTGTTACATTTTCATCGCATTTCAATATTTTTCGTCATCATGGATACGTTAAAAATTCGAGTAATTATGGAATATGAGTACCGTCGTGGCACAACGCGGCACAAGCGGCACGCAACATCAACGACGTTTACGGAGCTAACACTACAAACCAACGCACCACCTGTTATTGGTTTGCTCGCTTTCGTTCTGGAAATTTCGACCTGAAAAATGAACCTCGCGGTCGTCCGAAGACTATTATCGACAATGACGAATTAAAAGCGATTGTGGAAGCTGATGATACACAATCTACGGCTGAATTAGCAGCAGCTTTCGACGTTAGCGTCAAAACAATATTGGTCAATTTGCGTCAAATTGGCAAGGTAAAAAAGCTTGACAAATGGGTGCCCCACGAACTCAATGATCGCCAGCGCGAAGTACGCGTCGAGACGTGCCTTGCACTGCTCAACAGACACACAAATGAAGGAATTTTGAACCGCATTGTTACCTGCGATGAAAAATGGATTCTGTTTGATAACCGCAAGCGCTCAGCAAGTTGGTTGGATCCTGGTTCAGCACCTAAACAATGCCCTAAACGAAAACTTACCCCTAGAAAAGTGATGGTCACTGTTTGGTGGTCTAGCGCCGGTGTGATTCATCACAGCTTCTTACCAAACGGGGTGAGCATTACTGCAGATGTGTACTGTGAAGAACTGAACACAATGATGGAGAAGCTGGCACATCTCCAACCAGCATTGGTCAATCGCTCGTCTCCGCTGCTCCTGCACGACAACGCGCGACCTCATACTGCACAGCAGACGGTCTCCAAGTTGCAAGAACTGGGGTTGGAAGCTCTCCGTCATCCGCCCCACTCACCAGACCTTGCGCCTACAGACTACTACTTTTTCCAGAATTTGGATAACTTCTTGGCGGGAAAAAAATTAAATACCCGAGAGGCAGTACAAAATGCCTTTGAAGAATTTGTTGCCTCCCGTCCAGCTGATTTCTTTGAGAAGGGCATCAATAAACTGCCACTGCGTTGGCAAAGATGCATTGATTGCATGGGTGATTACTTCGTAAATACAAATAAAAAATACATGAAAAAAATTCGTTTAAATTTTTTCATATAAAACGGCAATTTCATTGGTAAAGACCTAATATGTATAATTATTAAAACAACGGAGTGCAAAATTACAACGACATATTGACAAAAGAGATTAGTTTAAAATGTAGCCAATAAAATAATGAAAGAAAATGTTGCATTCACTACTCAACAATATGTAAATCTAAAATTATTAAAAAAGAATTTATTAGGAAGAAAAATTATTTTTCTTCCCTTGTATCAACTTTAGCTATCATGACTAAACTAAAGCTCCTAACTCGAAAACTGTGCATCATGTAGGGCCACGTTTCTCAGAATCTAAATGGTTTCTATGGTCAAGGTTAACTTGATACTGCAATATAATTGCCATATTAAAAAAAAAATTAGAAAGAATTGCCATCTCCAAAAAAAAACTTTTCTGTGCAGCTCACAGTGTATCCTCCAAATCCTAGAACTTGCCCCTAATAATCGTATCCTCCAAATCCTAGAACTTGCCCCTAAGACGACGCACACCCTATAATGTCGTGTATATAAGATTTACCCTGTCGGCTAAAGTGGAAGCCAGACACTGAAAAAGCTCAGAATACGCCACACGTACATAACTATCGTCATATTCACACACACACATTCACACATTCTTTTAACGCACTACGATGATTAAATACTTTCATCATAATTACCCTTAAACTTCCATTTATCACCACATTTAAGTTTTGTAGCATGAGATGGGAATGAAACTCATTAAAAAGTCATTTTCAATTACTATAGTTTAAAGCGAATACGGTAAACTGAAGCAATTTAAATGCTTCCAGTTTTACAGAATTAACTTACGTCATCATGAAGTGAATTCAATTTGTAGTCGGTATTTAAAATTGTTCTGATTCCTTTTAAAACTTATTTTCCTTTGTATCTGGTTTTACTGGGCGATAAAATGCACGGAGCAATGATTCATTGATAATAATGTTTGCACAATTTATTGATGAAAATGTCATATGGAGAGCGACGTATTTCTTTCTCCTGTAATTTGATGAAAATCATTTCTGTTTGCCTCCAATCTAAAGGTGCAATAGCATGCATTAATAACACTAATATTATAAAGGCGAATGCTTGTGTGTGTTTATATGTTTGTTACTTCTTCACGCTCAAATGGCTGAACGGATTTGGTTGAAATTTGGAACACAGATAGTTTATAACCAGGATTAATATAGAGGCTACTTTTTATCCCGATATTCCCACGGGATCGACACTTATGCGGGTGAAACCGCAAGCCGCAGCTAGTCGAATAATCTACACAAATATTATAAAGAGGAAAAATTTGTATTTTTGTCCGTTTGTTTGTATTTTTGTTTGTTTGTTTGTTTGTTTGTAATGGATAAACTCAAAAACACTGGACCGATTTAAAAAAAAACTTTCACCATTAGAAAGCTACATTATCTGCGAGTAACATAGGCTATATTTTATTTTTGAAAAAATAGGGATCCGTAATAAAAAATCATCCAAAAAAGTTCCTTATTTGGCATACGCCGCCTAAACTATAAAAGATAGAACCATAAAATGTTCTAATTAATAAAAGACCTTAAAAATATTTACAAAAAAGTCCGCGACATACTATACCTATCTATTTAATCAAAATGACGGGCTAATTGTTTATATTAAATCCACTTTAATCAATGTAAAAATTAAGGAACCGGTGGTTCTTGATTCCAGCTGCTTAGTGATCAGCTTGGGTTCCGACTTGGCCATAATAGCAGTATATAGACCCTATGCTTTTAAAGATGCAACTAACTTTATCCAATCCTTAGACAGTGTCCTCAACGAACTTAAATCTTACAAAAATATTCTCCTCGTGGGTGATGTTAATGTGGATATTAGCCAAGATAATAAATCAACATATTCGTTGGATTATCTAGATCTACTAACTTACCATGGACTTTACCCGGGGCATACCTTCCCAACACATGGGTCCACATGTTTGGATCACGCTATTATTAAGACCTCATTACCCATGAAAGTTCTAGTATTGGAGACCACTGTCACAGACCATTATGCAGTTCTGATCGCTGTTTCAATGAGGAATCCATCAACACCGCAACGCTCCTTTATTACCAAAGTTAATGAGGAAAATCTAACCATTGATATGAACAAATTAAACTTTGACTCCGTGTACTCAACACAAGACCCCAATCTCGCTGCTAAATTATTAATCGAGCCCATTATTTTTACCTTGTCTGCTAATACTTCCACTATTGCATTATCACGAAGATGTAGGCCGATTAAAGCGTGGATCACACCGGGAATTTTAAAATGTATGCGCTATAGAGATAATCTTAATAAACAATTTTTAAAAAACCCTAAGAATGAAGTTGTCGCTGTTTCATTTAAAAGGTACCGTAACTACTGCATTTCTCTTTTACGACGGGCCAGAAACAATCACGAAAAAAAAGAATTTGAGAGGGCTGGTAGGGACCCCAAACAATTATGGAAAGTAATTAAATCCGTTACAAACACTAATAAAGCACGGGACTCTTCGTCTGCTCTGTTAGAATCTAGTGTGGATAAGCAGGACTCGGTGAACAGGATCAACTCGTACTTTGCCAATATAGGAAGACAGCTCGCGGAAAAGATTAACAAAGCTCCTTCGCCTCCCTCTTGTACCGGTGATAACTCGGGTTCTTTTGTAACGCTCGAAACTGACGTTACAGAAGTTAATGCGCTGATAATGTCACTGAAAAACGACTGTGCAATTGGTAATGACGGCATTTCCTCAGGTTTCCTAAAAAAGTTTAGAACCATTGTTGTTCCTCCGCTCACCTACATCTGCAACCTGTGCATGTCGACTGGCATCTTTCCTGACTTATTTAAAGGAGCCCTTCTTCACCCTATTTTCAAGTCGGGGGATCGAAGCCGTGTCGAAAATTACAGGCCTATATCGGTTCTCCCAACCATATCCAAAATTTTAGAAAAAATTATCAACAATAGACTTGTAGATTATTTAGAATCACGAAATATACTATCAAAAAATCAATTCGGTTTTCGCAAAAAAATATCAACGGCTGATGCAGTACATAATCTGGTAGATCACATAGTTAGAAAACTTGATAAAAATCAAAAGTGTGTCGCTCTATTCCTGGATCTCGCAAAGGCATTCGACACGGTTTCGATTCCAGTTCTATTACAAAAGCTTGAGAACCTGGGCATTAGAGGCACTCAGTTATCCCTATTTCAGAGCTACCTCAACAACAGAACTCAGTGTGTGAAGATAGGGGCTCATACCAGTTCTGAGATGAGAATTGCTTACGGCGTGCCACAGGGCAGCATCCTCGGACCGAGCCTCTTCTTGTGTTATATAAATGACCTGTGTAACCTTACTTCGGAAAACGGGGCAATATTTTCCTATGCAGATGATACAGCACTTGTCTTTTCTTCGAGCAATTGGCCTGAAACGTATCGTCTTGCACAGAAAGGTTTTGGTGTTGTTAGCGACTGGTTGAATAATAATCTACTTACCCTAAACGTGTCCAAAACCAAGTTACTTAACTTCTCCATTCGCAATACTGTAAGTCCACTTGATGCACTTCTCCAAATTACTGCTTCTGATAACTCTAGTAACGTAGAAAAGGTCACACACATAAAGTATCTTGGCATAGTGATAGACAGTAATCTGAATTTCAAAAAATATATAGATCACCTCTCTAACCGTGTGCGCAAGCTTATTTATATATTTAAACAGTTGCGCCAATCCGCAGACGCAGATGTTATGAGGATGGTGTATCAAGCACTATGCCAATCAACTTTAAATTATTGCACTACCACCTGGGGAGGTGCCGCTAAATCTAACTTAATTAAAGTTGAGCGCGCCCAAAGAGCGGTTCTCAAGGTTTGCTGCTTCAAACCCCGCCTATTTCCCACAGCCGACCTTTACGAATACTGCCAAGTGCTGACTGTAAGACAATTATTTATTCTGGCCACCGTCATTAAGCAGCACCCCGTGACAGTGTACAGTCAAGCAACTACGCGTCGAAACCACCTCGTTGCGACATCTTTTCCTACAAAAACAGCCTTCAGTCGGCGATTCTTTGTTTTCCTGGGTCCATATCTTTACAACAAAATTAACAAAGTATTATCTGCGCACCCACTAAATCGATACAATCTCAAAAAAACAGTTCAAAATTGGCTCCTAAACCAGACGTACACCACAACAGAAGACCTGATGCAGGTTTTAGCGTAGTAAAACACCCACAGCTCCACTCGACCCATTCACATACGTACCCCACATCCACATACACACTCTTACACACACTTACCACACACATCCATACTTACACACAACATATCATCACACCATTTACTATTGTACCTTCTTGTAACCGTATAATACGTACTTGATTTGCTTGTCTTTGTTTTTCTTTATAATTTTTTGTTTTTCTTACCTTTTAATATATTGGTACCCTACAGTGCTTTTGTATAAAATCTTCTGAGAGTTGGAAACCTGGTGACCTGTAATACAGGTTTTCATTACCTACCACAGGCACCAGTGATTCACAAATGTTTGCATGTTGTATACTTATGATACCAAATAAATAAATAAATAAATAAAAATAAAAAAAAATTCGAGTTAAGCACAACAACCATTTTTTTATTTAAAAATCTTGAATTTTTTTAGGACTTTATTTAAACGCATTTATTTTACACATGTCATTACTCCTTATCGAAATAAACAATTTTGTCACAAAGTAATGTTTATTTACCAGGAGACGGACATAGGATACTTTTTATCTTCTTTTTTAGGGTTCCGTAGTCAACTAGGAACCCTTATAGTTTCGCCATGTCTGTCTGTCCGTCCGTCTGTCTGTCTGTCCGTCCTCGCTTAATCTCTGTGACCGTTAGAACTAGAAAGCTGAAATTTTGTAGAAATACGTATATCGGTTACGCCGACAAAGTGGTAAAATAAAATTTTGGAAAATTATTTTTTTTAGGGTATCTCCCCTACATGTGAAGTGGGGATGAATATTTTTTTCATCATCTACCCCATCGTGTGGGATATCGTTGAATAGGTATTCTAAAATGGCTTAGGGGTTGCTAAAATTATTTTTTGATTTAATGCTCCATTTACGAAATATTAAAGTTTAAAGTGCAAATTTTTGTTCCAGTAGGGCGTCCCCCCCCCCCTCTAAAAGCTAAACTACTGCCTTGAAAAATCTGGAAAAATTCTCGATGATAGTGCATTTCATGAACTTTAAAGGAAAAGTATAGCGGTTAAGATAACTTTATTAGTTTAGCAGTAATAGTCGTTGAACTTGGGTGTTGGATAATTTTGTACCAAATACAAAATCCTTAGCATTAATCCTTTAAAGTGACTAAGATGAAGTAGTTGCTTGTTTATAATGGGTAAAGACTTGCATTGAAAACCAAAATATGTTTTTTTTTTACCTATTCAGAATAAAGAACAACAGAATCGTACTACATTGTGATAACGGGCTACTACGGAACCCTACACTGTGCGTGGCCCGACACGCACTTGGCGGGTTTTTTTTTCTTTATTCGAGTAGGTAAGGAGTAGGGTAGGAGTAGGGTAGGAATAGTGTAGGAGTAGGGTAGGGGCACCACGCGAACTAACGAACGTAGCGCCGACCAGCTTGGAACCGTGCACCTAGCTTCTGACGTTTCTTAAGTGCCCATGTAGGCTTATGTGAAATAAAATATTTTGATTTTGAGCTAGAAATAATTTATATGGCAAAACAACGTTTGCCGGGTCAGCTAGTAAACAATAATTTTCAGAGAGAAGGACTTGCGGCTAAGTAATAACAGCCGCACGGTTTGATCGATCAGGTTAAGCTACGCTTGCCGCGATTGGTCCGTGGATGGGTGACCGTCTTTACATACCAAGACCCGTCCATGCCTCGGAAAGCACGTTAAGCCGTTAGTCTCTGCTGTCATTTGTGGATCTTTGACAGTCGTTCTGGGTAGTCAGAAGCCCGAAATTCTAACAACCAGTCTTACCAACTGCTAAATACTGGTATTCAACCGCATCCGGTTAGACTGGAAGCCAACTCCTACATAGTTGGGAAAAGGCTAGGCCTATGATGAGTTATTTGAATTCAGGCTACGAAAAAAAGCAATGCTAATTAAAACATTGTAACTAACAATCATAAAGATTTACAGTTTAAATTACTTGACAGTTTAATAAACATTGAATCTCTCTCAAAGTTTCTGAATAACTAGAGAAACATCCAAATATTCGAGCATGGCCACAAATACACACAAGATACAGTAGAGCCTGTATACACACAGTTTATGTTGGTCGTAATTCTCAGGCGCCGTCAATTGTTTCGCAGCGTCGAATTGTGAACATTAACATAGAAAGCAGGATAGTTTGAACAATGCGTTGAGTTGTACCGACATAGTTCATATTATTCTGATACTGTGAGATTATAAATAGAGGCATAGGACGTTCTTTGAAGTTTAAAATATGCTAACCTCACACACCAGGTCCAGTTGAAAACCAGAGTCAGGCACTAGTTGTCTGATACTTTTGCTGAACTAGGCCTTTTTGGCGAAGCCGTGAGGCACACATTCCTGCTAATTTCTTACATCGGACTTTGCACTTTTTATTTTTATCTTTATTTTTGTTTTTATCTGATGTACGACTAGAGAGTAAGCAAACTGACCTTCCGCTCAGTCAGCATGTGAAGATGTGGCAAGCCGGCGCGCACAGACTGGCCGCCGGGCTTGCCAAGGCGATGACAAAGGAGAGGGGACGCCAACGAGTAGGTACTCCTATGGCGACCCAAGGTCACGCGCATTGCGTTAAATAAAAACATATACAATTTGTTATTTTATTTAAAGTAACGACACAACGTTACACGGTCGCAAGTGCGACTGCTGAGCGTGGGGTCCTGGGTTCGATTCCCGGGTCGGGCAAAGTGTTATTGGGTTTTTCCATTTGGAATTTCTCAGCAACAGCCCGGAGTGTCTCGGAAAGCACGTTAAGCCGTTGGCCCTGCACCTGATCTCTCTCCGGTCGTATTGGATTGACGTCCCATCGGACAATGAGAGAGAGAAGAGAGTGCACCTGTGCATACACACAAACTTGTGCACTATAATATCTCCCGCGCCGAAAACTGGTCTCCGCTGAGATTGGTCACCATGGCTGAAATTCGGTCTAGAAGACTTTATTTATTTATCTATACATATAATAAATCTGTAGAAGGGTCAATTCTGTACATTGAAAATATTGAAAAAATAAATAGCGGGGGGTGTTGCTGGATCGATACCAAACCCAAATATGTGATTAAAAAATTTTTTGTCTGTCTGTCTGTCTGTCTGTCTGTCTGTCTGTATATGCAGGCATCACGTGAAAACTAACGGTTCGATTTCGATGAAACTTGGTATAATTATACCTTATTATCCTGGGCATAAAATAGGATACTTTTTATCCTGGAAAAATACGTAGAAAAAAAAATCTTATTTTTCGGTTTTATTCATAGACGTTGTTCTGTAGAACCGCGAACACACGTTGCATTACCCGTAGTGGATAATTTTCCATTTCAATTTAAGAGAATACAGTTTCCTGTAGCTTTGTGTTACGCCATGACAATAAATAAGGCTCAAGGTCAGACCCTAGGAGTTGCTGGCGTAGATCTTACCGCGAGTTGTTTTTCACACGGGCAACTTTACGTAGCTCTTTCCCGTGTGAGCAGTCCAAGAAATCTTGATGTTCATATTCCGGACGAGCTCACTAACAATGTTGTGTATGCTGAAGCTCTCAATTAACTTTCTGTCGCATTGTCACGATCACTTTTTTATTATTGCAAACTTTTCGTCACTGTCAGTAATTTACTGCTACATGCTACTTATCAAGGTCGGAATTACTATGAAAAAAATACTTACTACAGAACGCGAGCTCAACAGCAGTAGCTCAATAGAGGGATCTCCTTAATTATTATAGGCTTAGCCGTATTTGGGTCCAATAGATATTTATAAGATGTCATTGTCAGAGTTACTCAAAATGGAGAAATAAACCATCCACGCGAAGACCGACATCCGCGCGGACGGAGTCGCGGGCGGAAGCTAGTTTATAATATAATTTCAAACATTAAATTTATTTAAAGTGATCGTGTAAAGTGAGAGACTTTTATTAGTGTTGAATTTAAATAGTCTTTCTCAAATCATAACTTTCACCAACACCCTACACAGTATATAAAAGAAGACATGTTAAAAGCGACATAACCGTTCCATTAACTCAAGAACATGTTGAAAATTAAATACAATTACAACATGCTGTGATCAAACAACACAGTTATCTTCACAAACAGTGTTAAGAGTGCGAGTTAAATTTAATTTTATTGAGGAACAAAGTTTTACGAAGTTAAATCAAAGCGTTGTTTGTACATCGACAAGACTTTAATGTTTATTGTTCGTTCGAATTTAAGTAAGTATGTTCAAGGATTTATAAGTGAATAATGCCACTACAATCGTAGAAGTTAATTAATGTCAGTGAAACGTTGTCCTAAATTGTCTTTTTATCGACTTTACAAAAAGGAGGAGGTACTATGTTCGGATGTTGTATGTTTTTTTTTTTTTTTTTTTTGTATGTTTGTTCATCGAATAAGTGCCAATTGCCGACGGATTTTCAAAATTCTTTTTTTGTTCGAAAGTAGATAGTTCTGAGGTGGTCCCATTGTCACCAAGTTAGGATCTGATGATGGGATCTTAGAGAAATCGAGGGCAACCCTCAAATTTTATTGGCTCACTTATTGTTTTTCGCATATTTTATGAAGTATCTTGTGTATTTGCGTACGGTTGTCACCATCTCAGGTAGCTGGGCTGATGATGGAAGGTACAACTCCTTAACAGTAAGAAGTTACTCGAACAGGCAAGGACTGTTTTTACCGACTTCACAAAAAGGAGGAGGTACTATGTTCGGATGTTTGTATGTTTTTTTTTTTTTGTATGTTTGTTTCTCGAATACTCCGCCATTTGTCGACGGATTTTCAAAATTCTTTTTTTGTTCGAAAGTAGATAGTTCTGAGGTGGTCACACTGTCACCAACTTAGGATCTGATTGAATGGTTAATGGTATAAATAAAAGTAGTAAGCAGGATTAACAGTGATATAATAATATATGAGCACACAACGTTCTTACTAGACGGCCATAGAAATGCGAGAGAGAGACAACATAAGTGACGTGTGTTTGACACATTGACGTATTGTGTTTACAGATTACCATCATTTTCCCTTAAACCAATATAGTTCTATGTAATAAACATTAATAAAATGTACATACAAAATGCACCATAATATTATGAAACAAACACAGAGTAGCTTTAACTGTTACCATATCATAACACTATAAATAAATTTAACCATTACAACCTATGGTATTCTATAAATTATTTGAATTACAAACTTATTATGCATTTCTTTTACCAATGGCTTGGTTAACAAGTCTGCTAACATTTCTTTAGTGGATAAATATTTGACATCAATAGAACCATTACAAATATGTTCTCTTATAAAATGGTGTCGAATGTCAATATGTTTTGTTCCAGCATGGAATACGGTATTTTTGCATAACTTTTGAGCTGACTGATTATCGTTGAAAATTGTAACTTTACACAATGCGCCCAATATTTCATGCAAAAAATTACGAAGAAACAGAGCCTCCTTACAGCTGTCAGAAAGAGACATGTATTCAGCCTCTGTGCTTGATAAGGCTACGGTTCTCTGTTTTCTGCTCTCCCAGGAAACTACAGATTTGCCAACCTGAAATACATAACCGGTATAGGATTTTCTATCTGTCTCGTTCCTTCCCCAGTCGGCGTCTGCATACCCTGTAATAGTAAGTTCACCTTTAAGAAAATTTAAACACAATTCTTTTGAACCTTTGAGATAGCGAAGTACTCTCTTCGCTGATTTCCAGTGTGTTTCATTATAACAATCATTGAATTGACTCAGATAGCTGACTGCATGGGTAATATCTGGTCGAGATCCTACTGCAATGTACATCAGTGATCCTATTAAGCTTCTGTAATCAAATTTGTCCTTTTGATCAACACTTGATTTTTCAAGTTTCAAACCAGTCTCCATAGGGGTCGCCACAGGTTTGCAATCTTCCATTTGAAACTTGTTTAACACTTTCTCAATATAATTTGTTTGATCCAAGGTTATTCTGTCCTTATACTTGCAGATTCTCATTCCTAAGATATACCTTGCTGGCCCTAAATCTGTTATTTCAAACTCATTTTTGAGTTTATTTTTAATATCAATTATCTCCTTACATGTATTAGGTGTTGACATTAGCAAAGTGTCATCGACATACAGTGCTATTATTATAAGTTTGTCATTACTGCGTTCATAATAAACACATGCTTCCAATGATGACCTATTGAAATTTAATTTGTCACACAAAACCTTATTAATTTTATCATTCCAGGCTTTAGCAGCTTGCTTCAATCCATAAATTGCTTTATTAAGCTTAAAGACTTTATTCTCATGGCCTTTTATTGTATAACCTTCAGGTTGCTCCATAAATACCAATTCTTGTAAGTCACCATTGAGAAACGCTGTCTTTACATCTAAATGCTGAATGACCATATTATTCTCAGCAGCTATAGCCAACAATGTTCTAATACTTGAATATCTGACCACAGGAGAGAATGTCTCATTGTAGTCTATCCCATATCGCTGCGTGAATCCTTTTGCGACTAGTCTCGCTTTATATCTGAGGAGTTCGCCATTGACACCCAGTTTCTTTTTGAATACCCATTTACACTTTACAGGTTTTTGACCATCAACTCGATCAGTGAGTGTCCAGCATTTATTGATGATAAATGAATCATACTCATCTTTCATCGCTTGCTTCCAGCCAACTGCTTCTGGACTACTCAGCGCCTCCTGTACTGTCTGTGGTTCATCAGTATCGCTGGTACGGGATATTCCTTGTACGAGATGAGCTACCATGGAGCCATCTGAATTCGAACTCGAAGACGACTGTTCTGCATCTATATCAGGAATATAAGTTGCATCTGAAGAATGATCTGAATAAAAACTTTCTTCACTATCAGAATCATTTACTGATATCACACTATATCTTGGTTCAGGCTGACTTAAAATTGTGTCATCAGAATGGACCTCATTAGAGATATTTTCCTCAGTAGATGAATCTGTAGTTGGTTCAGTGTCATTCTTTACATCCCAGACTACTTGTGTAAACGATTCATTGCAATGATTATCATCATTTGTCCCATTATTCTCTTTAATAAATTTATCTTCTAAAAATGTGACATCCCGAGCCTTTATGCAATCTTTCGGATTTTCAGGGTCTAATAATCTGTAGCCCTTAGTATTTTCGCAATATCCTACGAAAATATACTTTACAGCTTTGGGTTCTAGTTTAGTTCGACGGTGAACATGTGCATAAGCAATGCAACCAAAAGTACGCAAATGTGAATGGATACCTTGTTATTCGTCCACTTCTCCTCTGGAGTACACCCTCTGACGGCTTTAGTGGGGGAACGATTCTTGATGTAGACAGCTGTATTGACAGCTTCAGCCCAATATTTCTGACCAAGGCCCGCTGTTTGCAGCATACAGCGTGTCTTTTCCATAATGCTCCTATTGGCACGTTCAGCAACTCCGTTCTGTTGTGGAGAGTATGGCACTGTTGTCTGGTGTACAACACCCGAGTCCTTCAACAGATTCTGAAATTTTAAATTACAATATTCAGTTCCATTATCACTCCTTATAATTTTTAATGTCTTATTCATCTGATTTTCTACTAGAACTTTCCAAGCTTTAAATGTATCAAACACTTCATCTTTCCTTTTTAAAAAGTAGACAAAAGTCTTTCTAGAGTAATCATCTATAAATGTAATAAAGTATTTTGCGCCACTAAATGATGTAGTAGGCATCGGACCACATAGGTCAGAGTGAACCAACTCTAGAACTTCTTTAGCTCTGTTAAAAGAATTCTTAGGAAAAGATGTACGAGTCTGCTTTCCCTCGATACATGATACACATTTCTGAAAAACACTGTTATTATATGAAATGCCGGTTACCATACCTCGTCTTAGTAACTCCATACTTCGATGATTGAGGTGTGCCAGACGATGATGCCATACCTGCTGAGAAGGGTTCTCTTCCTTCTCAATGACAGCAGGCATTGCTACAGCTTTTGAACTTTCTTCACTTACAGTCGGCTCGTCCGCAATACATGTCTTCTCAGCACAATCACTATCTGAAAGTCTAAGAGGGGCATCGCATTTCATAGTAAACTTACAATTTAAAGTAGTTGATTCTACTGTGTCTAGTCGATAGATGCCATCACACAGCATGGCTATTGCTATCATGACCTTATTGTCAAAAATTTGACACATGCTAGAACTAAACACTACTTTAAAACCTTTTCTAACCATAGCACTCACAGATAACAAGTTAACAGTTAAGTTAGGTACATAATAAACATGACTTATTGTCTTTATGTCACCATTTCTCATATTAACCCTGACAGAACCACTTCCAGCAGTGTATAACTTGTCACCGTTAGCTATATTAACCTCTATTGGCTTTTTATCACTCACAAAATCACTCATGACACTTTTGTCCCCGCACATATGTTCTGTAGCACCGCTATCTATGTACCACGAACCATGCTTGATGTTTGCTGACAGCGCAATTAGTAGGGCTTTCGATTTGTCCGTATTGGTCTTCCCAGTTTTCTTTTGCTCGGACTTAGGACAATCTTTGATAAAGTGTCCCACTTTCTTGCACCTGTAACATCTTGGTTGTTTCCGAACAAGTAAGGCAGAACCAGCCTCACTCTTGTCACATCTACGGATGTTTTCCTGCAACAACTTTCCTTTTACAATTTCACTGGAAAGTTTTACATTTGAATTCTCCATTGCCATTATGAGAGGATCATAATCTGAGGTCAACCCGCTTAACATTATTACAGCTATAAAGTCATCCTCCAGTGGTGATCCTATTTCACTAAGCGTTTGTGACATCTCTGTGATTTTGTTGATATAGCACTCCATATTTTCGCTCTCATTCAGCTTGGTTGCGAATAATGTTCTGAGGAGCCCCAGCCTACGACATAATCCCTTGTCTTCATAGGCTTTCGTTAGATTGCTCCAAGCTTCATGTGCCGTTTTCGCGTTGCGTATGTGTGGAATTACTGACGATTGAACAGCTAAAGCAATTCGTGATAGAGCCTTCATTTGTTTTTTTTTATCATGTGCTTCGTCTTCCACACATTCCCATAACTCTTCCTGTATTAACATCATCTTCATCATAAATTTCCACGAGCTGTAATTTTCTATTCCTTTTAATTTTTCGATGGAAAGAAAATTTGCTGAAGATGAACCCGCCATGTTGTTGACAAAAAATACCGTATTTTCGTAGGTTAAGATTTCGCCGGTTTATTTATTTTATTTCGCGTAAAATACATACAAATTTATATATCTGCGACGCTCTGGGCCCATAACCTGAAGGGTTAATGGTATAAATAAAAATAGTAAGCAGGATTAACAGTGATATAATAATATATGAGCACACAACGTTCTTACTAGACGGCCATAGAAATGCGAGAGAGAGACAACATAAGTGACGTGTGTTTGACACATTGACGTATTGTGTTTACAGATTACCATCACTGATGATGGGATCTTAGAGAAATCGAGGGCAACCCTCAAATTTTATAGGCTCACACATTGTTTTTCGCATATTTTATGAAGTACCTTGTGTATTAGCGTATGGTTGTCACCATCTCAGGTAGCTGGGCTGATGATGGAAGGTACAACTCCTTAACAGTAAGAAGTTACTCGAACAGGCAAGGACTGATTTAGTAAATTGTTTTCATGTTTGATAAGGCATTTGCCACATTTGGTCTCATGATCATCAAGTTATGACCTGATGCTGTAGTCAGGATAGTCTGCAGAGTACCTAACTCCTCGACAACTAACAGCAGATATATCGTGATTAGGCTCATTTAAAAGGGCTCGACGTGTGGATAAACGTACTGTTAATGAGGAACACCGAAGTACATAGAGACCTGATGCTGAAGCCAGGAGCATCAGAAAAAGTACAAACCTTGAAATTACAGCACCGTAGTCGTGTTTGGGCTCATTTTAAACAGGACAAAATTTTAAGTTCAATGCAATGTTGACATAAGTCTGGCCTGATGCTGCAGCCAGGATTATCAGCATCTAGTCTAAAAACGAATAAATACTTCTTAAAGTGAAATACTTTTGCGAGTTTTTCTTCTGTATAATTTATCCTAACAAAGGTTACCGGTAGTGGCTGGATGAGAGAAGCGGAGGACCGTGAACGTTGGCGCAAACTTGGGAGGTCTACGTCCAGCAGTGAACTGCAATAGGCTGATGATGATTTATAAAAGCCTCAATCGTTGCATTTCACGCAATGCCTTTTCGTCATGTGGTCTATTTAGCAATTTGGTAGGTTCCAAGTAGCATAATACAATGCCATCCAGCGTCTTTACACGACTAAGCGTAACATAAACTTGGCCCTTAGCAAATTTTTTCTTGCCTAAGTCTATTATTAAAGTAACTTGAGCATTTGCTCTCGGAAATTATGATTTGGTAAAGTGGAGCTGATGATGAAGACCACAAATGGCCATCGGAACTACTCAATGACAAATATTTCACGGGTTGCGATTCGATTACTTTAATATAGCTGCTAAGCAATTTGTGCTCATTACAATGCGTAAGGCCTATGTCCAGCAGTGGACGTCTTTCGGCTGAAATGATGACAATGCGTATGGTGAAGTGGAGCTGATGGTGACTTCTCAATCAGCTCCAGTTCTCCTGGTTCTTACTAGGATAACTCCTCAACAATTAACGTCCCTGCAACGGGAAAAGCAATATTTTGTAAAAGGTGATAAGCAGTTGACATTAGGCTATTATAACTTAGATAAATTACAAACTGACCCGCTAAAAAGTGAAAAATAAAAACTTTTTTACAAAAAAACAACCGACTTCCAAAAGTCGGTGGCAAAAAACTAAAATACAAATCCAAAGACACCGACTTCCGAAATTAAAGTTATTTTTCACTTTATAGTGTTTTTGGAAGTCGGTTGTTTTTTTGTAAAAAAGTTTTTATTAAATTAGCAGTTTAAGGGCTGATTTATCAACAGTCAGATAATTTTTATGGGAAGAATTAATATGACAGCTTGACATATTTCCTATACAAAAGCTGCCAAACAGCCACAGTTATTCTTCAGTTCAAAGTTATCTCAGTATTAAAAAATCAGCCCTAAGTAGAATAATCCGATAATCTACTCTGTGTGACAGGTATCAAAAAGTAGAAGAGGTGCTGCTTTAAAACAGTAGATTAAGGGGCTTACATGGCCTAAAGCGCGGTCACTGTCGAACTGCAAAGAAAAGAAAGAGACGCGCGATGACACAACGCTGGTAATTTATTGCAAAATATGAAGCAATTATTTAATTACAAAAATCTAATGTTTGGACAAAAAATTTAAAACATTAGTATTTTAGTATGTTGCATGTACAATAATTTGACAAAAAAACAACCGACTTCCAAAAAAAACATTACAAATTGAAAAATAACTTTAATTTCGGAAGTCGGTGTGTTTGGTTTCGCGTTTTCGTTTATTGACACCGACTTCCGAAATTAAAGTTATTTTTCAATTTGTAGTGTTTTTTTTGTAAGTCGGTTGTTTTTTTTTTTTTGTAAAAATGTTTTTATTTTTCACTTTTTAGTGGGTCAGTTTGTAATTTATCTAAGTTACAATAGCCTAATGCCAACTGTTCATCACCTTTTACAAAATATTGCTTTTCCCGATGCTGGGACGTTAATTGTTGAGGAGTTCTCCCGGTAAGAACCAGGAGATCCTCAACAATCACTCGCAATACGCATTGTGACGAGCATAAATTGCTTAGCAACCATATTAAAGTAATCGAATCGCAACCCGTGAAATATTTGTCAGTGAGTAGTTCCGATGGCCATCTGTGATCTTCATCATCAGCTCCACTTTACCAAGTGATGATTTCCGAGAGCAAATGCTCAGTTACTTTAAAAAATACCCAAATCGCCTATCAAATTTGAGAGTTTCCCTCGATTTCCATGGAATCCTCTCATCAGATTCCAACTTGATGATAATGGGACCACCTCGAGAGTATACACTTTCAAATAAAAAAAGAACTTTTGGAATCGGTCCACCCGTCTTCCGAGCAATCGGTGAACATACACAAGGTAGCTACTGTAAACTGTTGAGGAGTTCCCTTAACTGTCCTTCGTCTTCATCATCAGACCCCTAATGACAGTCACAACCCATCTAGGTGTAAAGTTCACATCAATACAAATTAATCAAGCCCAAACACAAGGTAACTGCTGTAGATCGTTGAGGAGTCCCCTCGACTGTCTTTCGGCTCCATCATCAGATCGACTCCAGGCCTTCATCAAATTGTAGTGCTTTAAAATACTTAATGAAAAAATTAACAAACGCACTAGTCGCTCCTACGATTTTCGAAAGTTCCCCTCGATTTCACTGGGATGCCATCATCAGATCCTGGTTTCCTTATCATGGGACCACCCTTAGCATATCCCCTTTTCAACAAAAAAAGAATAATCAAAATCGGTTCATAAACGACGAAGTTATCCGCGAACAAACATAAAAAAAAAAAATATGCGGTCGAATTGAGAAACCTCCTCCTTTTTTGAAGTCGGTTAAAAAATCATTCTGTATAGTATGGTTTTTGTAGTAAAAAGAAAGTTTTAGAGGTATCTTCATGATTTTTTTCTATCCTATCAAATTAGTTGTATTATATTTTCAACACACTATAGAACTAGCATATATCCTGAAGAATATCATATATTTTTCTGATTTTGTTTATTGTAGTTGATGATATACTTTTATTGTTTCTAAAACTTGCGTTTTTTGTGTTTAGGTCCTGTAAGCCCCTTAACCTCACGGCAACATTTTGATTGAAACACAAATGAAAATCACAGCTAGAATAGAGACCAAACATAATATCTCTTCAACATTTCTTCACCAACTCCCACAATTAACCTTCCGCCATTAATCAAGCAACTTTAATTGCAAGTGATTTGCCGAAGCACGCAATTATTCGAGCGACTTGGAACTTCTATTCTCAATGGTCTGGCTCGAAGTGGTCATCAAACGTTCATTTCACAGGTTATTACGAGCCGTCCTTTCGTTTGCCGCTCTGCTGCGACAGTGACGCATGGTCTAATTTATATACTCACAACATTGACTTTGCGGACCAAAACATCTTTAACCCCAGTGAAATAAAGCCCAATCTTGTCTGTTTATATGGAGGTAGAAGTTTGTATGGCGCTCTCAGCAAGCCCATTGTCCCCGCAGATATAAAACTGCGACGGGCGGCTAGTCGAGTGAGTTCTTCACGCCGTGATTTATATTAAGCCACACATATGTGGATAATTTCGTTTTTTGGTTAAAGGGCTCGTAAAATGCAGAACATTTATCAATTTTTATCATTATTATGGATAACAAAAAAATTCTGCTATAAGTTGGAATGTCTACGGCGTAGCAAGTCAACCCCAGACGCCTACGCCGCCGTAGACATAGCTACGAGCGTAGCGTAGCAGATTGCGTAGCACCCCTAGGTTCTCTAATATTAATTTGATGTTTGTTTGTTTTTACAGTTTTGTTTCTTCTACATTTATTTTTGCACAGTAATCTAACAAAATATTAATATTTAATTATATTCGTCAAACAATTATATACTTATTCTGTTGCTTCATATACATATAAAATCGCTTTTCTCATAAATAATTAACTCTGCTGCATTGCAATCGATCATCTAAATGGAGATATTAGGTTGAAAGCATATTTAGCAACTATTTAAAAGTTAAATTCGGGTCAAAGGTTAACTATTCTCTATCGGTAAATGCGGACGCCTACACAATTTATGTAACTGAAATATTTTCATCATCAGAGTATTGCGTTTGCGCTTTAATGTGGTTTATATTTTCGATGACAGGCTATCTGAAAGTGCTTAGCACAACTGTTTATTTCATTTTTAGGGTTCCGTACCCAAAACGGGACCCTATTACTAAGACTCCACTGTCCGTCTGTCCGTCAGTCACCAGGCTGTATCTCAAGAACCGTGATAGCTAGACAGTTGAAATTTTCACAAATGATGTATTTCGGTTGCCGCTATAACAACAAATACTATGAATAAAGTAAACATTTAAGGGGGCTCCCACACAACAAACACAGAATTTTAAAGAAAATTAATAAAAATTTTGTTTTTTTTCGGCGTTTTTGCCTTGTGGTACGGAACCCTTCGTGTGCGAGTACGAATCGCACTTGGCCAGTTTCTTTATTTAGATTTAAGTGTCTATTGCTTGTCAATATTATTATTTGGTTTGAAATAATGTATCTGTGCTGGGATATATTCCCGTGACAAAGAACAGAATAAACACTCCATGTGACGTCACACGGTACGAAACATTTGACCATCACGTTTCGATAAACCTCGATTTATTTGCAATCCCGCGGGAAAAATAAACACACCCACACAATAATAATATTTTTGCATTCGCACGACTTCCAACTCTAGCGATCCCGAAGCATACGTTATGTAAATAAAGAGTACGAATTTAATGGAGTATTGATGTAGGGATATGTTGAATCCATGCCTTATATTTGTTCGTCAGAGAAACATAAAATTATGGAGATCTACTTTAATGGGTGTTAAGAGGTACCAAAGGTCCTTTTTACAACTCCATCCCTGACAGGGTAAAATGGAAGGTGGATTCAAATGAAAAAGCGGAGAAAATTTATAGAAGTTTTTTTTGTTTCAACGAGGTTTTTTGTAGCTTCTATTGTCCTACTGCAGGCCTTATTCTTTCTTCTCCACAAATTTCCATCAGGTTTTAATATAGGGTGATCCTTTCGTTAGGAGTCAAGCTCACCACACCATCTTCACTTTGTCATGCCGTGACGTCGTTTACCGTTCAGCGTAATCCAATATGTGAAACAACAAAGTTCATTTACCAACTAATTTAATTTCTAAACAGCATATGTATATCATAAAGGTTCGTATTTAAGGGTGTGGGACAGTCAACCAAACTGAACAACTATCCAAAACAAAACTTCAATACCTACTCGACCCAAACGTATGGGACGGCTGATTATTTCTCGCGATAACGAAGTTGGTCACATAGAGAAAGTTGTTCAGTTTGATGTCTGTACCCCACCTTGAACAGACCTCACCTTACTGATAGGTACATGCTGTTCCAGTAAAACTATACATATATCTACGCCTAACAATGTCAGCAAAACTAATATAAATGTGATACTAACCCCTAATGTAAACCCACAGTAAATAGCACATGTGACTTTACAGCAACTATAGTGGAATGAAACTCCCCTAAGTTTATGTTGAAGTTCCCACAACCTTTGTACAGGATTAAACTTTGAGTTTAGCTAGCAAGTCAAACTACTAATAAGGCTGGTGTGACATTGTTATAGATTCAATTTAGACGTAAAAGCACTGTGATATAAGTTTGCCTTTAGTCAATATAGTGACTCATCAGGATTATAATGATGTCGTAACTTCTGCCCGCGACTTGATCCGCGTGAAATTTCTTGTTGCATCTCCTGCCTGCACTATTACCTCGTTTACGCTTAGCGTTTTTACTGACTTTTGCTCTTTTTGCTCGTCTTCTATTGTTCCTATCGTAATGTTAAATAGCCTATAGCCTTCATCAAGAATTAGGTCAAATATATTAGTGATTTTTTCAAAACCGACTGGTAGTTCCGGAGATTAGCGCGTTCAAACAAACAAACTCTTCGGCTTTATTATTATTATAGATTACTTTTTAAACATAATAGATAAAAACACGATTAGATTATTTGCAGCCAGTATCGAACTAACATAATTATAATAGTTATTATTTTGTAAATCTGATATACAGGGCACGCAAACGCTTACCATGGATTCAGTAGGTACATGATGCTGAACCCCTCTGCGTTGAAAGAATCAGGGCAGGATTTATACAAAAAAATAAAGATGTTTAGAGAAGGTGGAATTCTAATTCTTATACTCTTGGGTGCCTAAAGAGTACCTCCAGGCATTTACAATATTTTTATAACCCCGCAATAAAAATATAATGTTCAAAGTTTTCCGGGGTAGGAAACAACAGGTTAAGCTGAGTAACTCGTGCGGTAGTGAGGAAAATGTTGTTTTTGGTGTTCCGCAGGGCTCCGTGCTCGGCCCGCCACTGTTTCTAGTGTATATTAATGAGCTCTGTAACCTACGAAACAGTGGTGGGAAAATCATCTCATATGCGGACGATACGGCTATTGTCTACTTTGGTGACACTTGGGAAATGGTACGTAGTAAAGCCGAACAAGAGTTAGTGGTCATAGAAAGATGGCTCAAAGCTAACTTGCTAACTCTTAATATTGCTAAAACAAATTACATTTGTTTCTCTCCAAGTGCAAGGTCTAAAGCATCTACTAACTTCAATATTCGTATACATATGTGTGCAAACAGCATAGGGCAGAGCTGTGACTGCAAACCCATCAAACAATTACCGTCTGCAAGATATTTGGAAGTTATAATCGACGAGTGTCTGACGTGGCACTAGCCTGTCGAGGTTATTATGTCGCGTGTTCGAAAATTTATATGGATTTTTAAAAATCTACGACATGTGATGCCTCAAAAGATACTCAACAACGTTTATATAGCACTCGCGCAGTCAGTAATCACATACTGCTTACCTGTCTGGGTAGAGGCCACCAAAACTAAGTTTCTAGAGTTAGAAAGAGCCCAAAGGTCACTTTTAAAAGTGATCTATTTTAAGCCATATAGGTAGATATCCCACACTCGATCTATATAAAATTGGTGGTCTACTATCAGTCAGGAAACTATACCTTTTAAACATCATTCTATATTTACATAAATACCTTCCAGTTAACTCAGAAAGCCAGCGCAGTCCGGCACGGGCCTGGTCCTGATCGGGCGGTGAGCTACCCATTACTCTCCGCCCGCAGGCCCACGCCTACGGTGGCCGGGAGTCGTCACGCGGCTCCCGACGCCCGGAGCGTCTCCCGCGGCGGCTGGGACGGGAGGCTCTCTCCCTGAGCCGTCCCGCCACCTCCTTCGCTAGCATGACTGCTTCGCAGAAGGAGGTGACTGCCTCCCACTCCCTCTCGCCCCGGACCATGGCTTGCACCAGGGCCGGACGCGAGAGGTCGCCGTCGCTGCCAATCGCCTCTACGAGGACACGGCGGTGCTCCGCCCAAGCGGGGCAGACCTCCACCGTGTGCTCCACCGTGTCCTCTGGGCGATCCTGGCAATGGTGACACCCGGGCGTTTCCTCCCGCCTGATGATGTGCAGGAACCTCCCGAAGCTTCCGTGTCCGGTGAGGACCTGCGTCAGGCGGTAGGTGAGGGCACCGTGGCGCCTCTCTAGCCACTCCTCAAAGAGGGGTCTTATCGCCGCTATCGCGGCGTGCCCTAGCTTGGTGTGCTGGCATCTGTACTATAGGTGCACTTCTGCCTGACCCTTTTTTTCTGATGGTAAATCATCAAATTACCCCTCCCGCTCTGGGTGGAGCGGAAGGGAGTGTCAGACTCTTACTGACTAAAACCCACCCATGTTCCTTCCTTCGCCCTTTATGTTCCGGGCCAGCGGTAACCCTTTCGGACAATCCCGCTGACCCAGCAGGTTTCGGCCCTAAGGGGCCCCTTCTCTGCTGCTGACATCTCTTTGAGGCGCGCGTGGAAAACGTACGCGCCGTCCGGCACGGGCCTGGTCCTGTTCGGACGGTGAGCTACGCTCTGCCTGACCCTTCGAGGCGCGATGTCATGTTATTCTCACTCTTTTTGTTCTAATAATACTTTATCGAAGCTAACCTAGAGCCATAGTGTCGATAAACTCTATTGCTTCTAACGGAAAGAGATAAAACTCCTTCGACATTGAAAAAACAATAAATGTGCTATCAGCAACAGTACCCCTGTCTTTATTTGTGTTATAAACAGTTATCGCACAGACAATCAGCAGAAACCTGATCCCATTTAACTTTCTCCACGATGACTGCTATAAAAACCTTTCAAACGAAAGAATGGATTACGGAGAACACAAAAAGATCCCAACAATCGATATATAAGCCAACAATACAAAGAAAAACTGGCACGATAAATGTATTCCTTGTTTGAAATCTTGTTTCCAATTGATTTTATTTACACATGAACAAATATCAACCTTGTTGCAGTGTATATTAAGTTGATTTCAGAATGACTAGAACTATTGAAAAAGTCATAAAAAAATCTGAAGTTGTAGCGCAAACAGTACTTTATGTGTGGGCATTACAGTTATTTTTCCAAAAATATCTATTTGTTTACACTTTTGGAAACAAAATTGCGAACGCAGTCTAAATAGAAAAGATTGAGATTTTTCCTCCGATTTCCTTATTGGCCCGACATAGCTTTAAATAATAAAAGTCTGACGGAGCGACCGAGCGCTCGCCTAACAAGAACTAATTTACCGTGTCACCGGCTACTAACAAGACTAACAATCGTCCTTTCTTTGTTCGCAGATTCCCAGCTTCTTCTCTAACGCTTGCTTTATTGGAAAACTTAACAAAAAGTTACTACAACGTTAAAACTCCTTCACTAATTACTTTTAATTCGCCTTCGCAGTGAGTTGTGTTTAATAGTCGTTGAAATTCCAAACTAATTTCTCTAACTTTGTAGATTGAGACAAATGTATATATTGAAGAGCAGCTTAGTAGACAATTAGTATTCGACCGCTTGTTATGGATGCGCTCGAAATTATTAAGAAGGTCTAAATATCCTTCAAAGCTGCGGCTGAAACATCCGTGCTTCTCAATCTAATATCCTTACTTAATGGAATTTCATCGACCCTAAAGTACCACTAACCGAAGTGAAACAAACGTGAGTGTACAGTGAAAAGTGAAATGCATGTGGGTGCTCGGATTGTGTGCGTAAGGGTGTGGTTTCACTAGCACAGCGGGAGCGTTTTGATAAAGCTGGGTGTGGAACGCCACGGCGTCGTCGGTGGAGGGTCGCGGGGCGGGCGGGGCGGACGATCCCGCGCCCTCGCCCGCGCCCGACGCGGAGGCCCCTGTGCGCCGGCGCCGCCACCGCCCGCTTTATCGCCGCCTCTTCCACTATCTCCGCACCGCGTGGACTGGCGTCAAGTTTGCTTTAGGTATGATTTTCTAACCTCTAACCTTTAACAAAATCAACTCATTACATAAGTATGAGCAACTATGCTCTACGGCCTGCTTGCACCACAATTCATTAAAACCGCTAAACCTGTTTAAAACATCGTTATATTTCTGTCAAGTGTTTGAAGGTGACAGAATGAGAATGATACATATTTAATTACGTTTAGTGTTAAATGCATTCAGTAAGTGTGGTGCAAGTGGGCCTAAGTCTACAACTTCTTTGTATAATAATATGCTTTTCTCATACATAGCCAAGTTTCCCAGAAACAAGGAAATTGACTTCCCCTAAGACGAGCATCACATTATTAACAAACTCAAACAATAAACTTTTTAATGTAATTGAAATAATTCACAGAATAGAGTGCATCTCTTGTAATATGCATATAAAATATGCAATTTATGCATAGTATAATACTTCAATCTTCAACGCTACGAAACTCGGAAACTTCCCTTCTATCTTTACTAAAATCCGAGCTTCAACGAAGCATATTCGGAGAACCTCGTAAAGTAACTTAAAATGCCTGTTTATAAAACTCAGGCGTAGGTACAAAACTGCCTGCGAACAAAAGTTATTCGGGTTGCCCTGCCGTATTATAGGGGCAAAGCTTAGCATTTAGTCGAAATTTCTCGAAATAAATTTTCAACTTTACACTTGGACGAATATTTGTAAGGTCGCGATGAACATTAGCGTAAGAATCGTCGGCGTCTTTGATGTTCAGAACGCTCCCTTTTATGCTTTTACCATACGTTTGAGAAAAAGAACGAATAAGTTTTTGAGGAGTTGAAAGTTATACTCAATGAGGATATATTTGACACCAAACTTGAAGACACTATTGAGAACTTTTCTGTCGATAAAATATTGGTTTACTTGCAAAAATAAATAACAAAAATTCACATGTGACAATAATGAGAGATGCTAGTGAATTTTACTTTCTAGGACCATTATAGCATGTACGGCAATTCATTCGAACTGGAATGCTTTCGTTCGGTACACAAACTGCTGTTTGCCTAATCGAACAAACTAAACGCTAAACATAAAACTTGTAAGCTATGAGTGAGCAATTTACCGGAAAAAACCTCACTGAAACGTTATTTATGTAAGTCGTCATCATTATCATTTTAGCCGAAAGACGTCCACTGCTGGACATAAGCCTCCCCAAGCACCTCCACTTCGACCGGTTCTGTGCTTCTCGCATCCTACGGGTTCCTACGGCCTTCACAAAGTCGTCGGACCACCTTATGAGAGGCCTTCCAACGCTACGTCTTCCGGTACGCGGTCGCCACTCCAGACCCTTTCGGCCCCATCGGCCATCTGTTCTGCGAGCAATGTGCCCTGCCCACTGCCAATTAAGTTTGGCAATTATTTGTTATAAGTAGGTGTATTTTCCTAGACGGCGTTTTTTGACACCTTATAATCAAACCCCACTGTCATGATTTTTATGATAGCCGTCACTGCTGCAGGTACAGTCAACAGCAAAAGTAGATGATCAAAATCTGAAATTCAATACTAATGAACGGAGTTCGCGTCAGAACTGTGTGGCGTGGAAGTGATTTCTGTGTGACGTTGATGTGGCGTTGAGTGGTTTGAATCACTTCGACGCCACACAGTTCTGATGCGAACTCCGTTCATTAGTATTGTATTTCTGATTTTGATCATCTACTTTTGCTGTTGACTGTACGTGGCAGGGGTGCGCCAAAGTTCACCTAAATTTTCAACTCCGATAATTGGAAATCCGAAAATGTTAGAAAAAAATGAGATGTGTGAAATGTTGAATGTGTAGGATGAAAAATTTTAGGAAGACTGATCATTTGGATTACAAATCATTAGGAAGAACAATTTCGGGTAAAGAACTTTAGGTGAGCCAATATGGACCCACGTGGCAGACATCGTTCTTCTTGGATACTGTAGCTTTAGAAAGGTATTAAAAAGTAGTAATAAACATAAAAAAAACCTTTAAAAGCTGACGGTAAAAAGAAACTTCTTAAACATAATCGCTTGTTTATTTTCACTGCAAGGACACCTTAATCTAAGTAGGGTTTTGTAATTTGAAAATTTCCTACGTAGAAATACGAGACGGTACACCTCAAAATGATATTTATTATCAGGTTGAAAGCCGAGAGCAGAATTTATTTCCAACGTGTTAAATGTGCCGCGAAGGTAGATAGTACTCCTCAAGTGAGACATAAACTAGCAACAGGGAAACGTTTAATATTTGCTATTGTAAGAAAACGAGTAAAGTAAGAATTTCAAGACATTTTTTGGTTCAAGAACTTTATTATTTCTCATTAAGAATTAACAATAATTTACGAGCGTACAATAACATCGTTAAAAGTAGATCTACAATAATGAATAGGAAGGTAGTGATAAAAAAAAATATATGAACTAGTCATCAACCGAGTAAACACGGATTTGAGGTAAAATTGGATGTATTACTAGATGTGGCATTCATGGCAGTGTACTGACAAATTAAAAAACTTTTATTTGTATTTTGTTTGTTTGTATGAACCTGTTAGCGTTAGCAATAACGCTAGCAGGAACATTGACAACAAATCATCATCATCATCATTTCAGCCGAAAGACGTCCACTGCTGGACATAGGCTTCCCCCAAGCACCTCCACTTCGACCGGTTCTGTGCTTCTCGCATCCAACGGGTTCCTGCGGCCTTAACAAGGTCGTCGGACCACCTTGTGGGAGGCCTTCCAATATAGGTCCCTCTGTAGGTACTAATGAATAATTCAAGGTATTTTAGGTAGCTACACTTAGCCAAGTTCAATCAATAAACCAACTCAGCCTTTCGCAGTCCAGTGCTGGACATAGGTCTCTCCCAGACTGCGCCACAACACCCTGTCCTCCGCCTTCCGCATCCAGTCTACCCCAGCCACCTTCTTTAGGTCGTCCGTCCATCTAGCCAGGTTACTTACAAGAATATCACCAGAACCATTAATAATCGCCCTTGGCGTCGGGAGCCGCGTGACGACTCCCGGCCACCGTAGGCGCGGGCTTGCGGGCGGAGAGTAATGAGTAGCTCATCGTCCGATCAGGACCAGGCCCGTGCCGGACGGCGCATACGTTTTCCACGCGCGCCTCAAAGAGATGTCAGCATCGAGGAGGGGCCCCTTAGGGCTGAAGCCTGCCGGGTCAGCGGGATTGTCCGAAAGGGTTACCGCTGGCCCGGAACATAAAGGGCTAAGGAAGGAACACGGGTGGGTTTTAGTCAGTAAGAGTCTGACACTCCCTTCCGCTCCACCAAGAGCGGGAGGAGTCATTTGATAATTTCCCATCCGCAAAAAAAAAAAAACCGTTAAGAATCATAATGTAATTAGTTATAAGAATCATTATGTACCATAATATGATCAGACTCATTATGTATCGTTATCAGAAAATTCTCTGTCAGACTAGGACAATAAGCGGGATACCTAATCAGCGAACAATTTTCCTACAACATCATCTGCTGGAAATACATGCCCAGATAGGCATCTATTTATTTATTCATATTACGTTTTACTAAAAATCTAATGGTTGAAACAAACCTATAACAAAGCTTGTACACAAAACACAACATTAATTTAACTATTTATTTTGACGTGTGAAAGTATTCTTTTTATTTACAGAAAGAATTAATAAACGACAAATAAAACAAAAGTTTTTTTTCTTTATTCCTAAATCATTTATCATAAACAACAAACATTTACCAAGCACAGTCAAAGGAAATACCTAAGGTCTGATTTTTCAATAGTCAGATTATATCTGAAGAATAAACATGACAGTTTGTCATAATTTCTATACAAAAGTACTGTCAAACCGCAATATTTATTCCTTTGATAAAAATTATCTGATTATTGAAAAATCAAGCCTTATGCGAATACAACTTTATTCGTCTGATAAAAATAAGATATCTCAACGGTTACTTACCATTGGTCCCTTGTTATCGGAGAACCTGCCCTTTATTACACACAGTACGATAACCGTAGATACTTTTATAAGAAATAAACTCACTGGAATATGTTCATATAGAAAATTGTGAGACTACAAAACATTTTTCCTGGTTATGAAAAGTCTATACAACGTGTTTTTTCGTCGTCGTTCGGTAAACGGCATAAGTTTACTCTGTTAGATCGGTGCAATTATTTTTAAAGGTGAGTGTTGTTCAAAATATTGTGTTTTGCAACAGACGTTTTTTGGAAAAAAGGATAAGGCCGCGCTCACTTTGGATGCGAATTATATCGTACGTAAACGTATGAACACTGTTCGTACGAATTGAGGGCGCACACTGAATACGTTTTTCTCCGTCAAATAGACAGAGTACCGGTGTTAGCGCATACGTGAAGTCATCTTTGCTGCGATGAATAATCTTTTTCTTTTGGATAATCATCTTCTAAACCGTAGATTGCGACGCCGCCGCCGTCGTCGTTATCGTAGAACCGAATGGGTGCGCGAAATATTTTTAAAAAGAGATGAATTCGGTGAACGCACGTAAGTGATAACTGGAATCACTTTGATCCCATAAAGATTTATGCCCGTGAACCAAGTTAATTAATTTTTCTACATCCATTATTGATGATGAATTCATGAACGTGTAATAAAATCCCAACAAGTTCGGATTGATTTCGGACGTCGGACTTGCACGTACGTATACGTACGACTAACTCGCGCGCAGTGTGAGCGCTTTCATAGTACTCAGAAGGTCGGGAATGTTCGTGCGTGTTCGTACGTTTCTGCACGAATGGAATTCGTACGAAAACGTATCCAAAGTGAGCGCGGCCTTATTGCTGTGGTAAGGCGGCGTTCACACCAGACCGCTTGCTCGCTGTCACAATCAGCTGTCAGTCTGCGGCTGACGTTGTTATTTCAAACATTTTTTACTTGACCCTCACAGTCAGCAGCTAACTATACGTTTGGTGTGACCGCGTTTCCCTTTTAGCGTCCGTACCCAGATACTACCAACAACAAATACGTTTTAATCACTTGAAACATGAGTATTCGTAAGGTTCAACCTTAAAACGACGGTGTCGCCACCTGTTACTTGGAGCGTGAAATAATGGCGTAGGTCGCACACACATCGAACGCCAAGCGATTAGACCGATAACATTTATTGGCTTACGTGGTCATAACGCGTTATTACAGAACGTGGTCTAAAGTAGACTACGAACTTCGTCTTAGTTCGGGGAAATTCGTTTACTTCGTAAGCAGAAGTACTTTAGGTAAATGATTCATGCGTAGGCACGTTAAAGTACCAACATTATTTAGGTAGTGTGTCTTAACAGTTTGTTCATAAAGCTAACAGTCTTAAAATAATATGTACAAGTTTTAAAAAAGAGGACAAATAATCAAAAAGCATGAAGACATTTGTCCGCATAGCTGTCAACAGTAAAAGTACCCAAAAGACTGGCAGCAATGCCATTGTTTTTTTATTAGATACTAGCAGCGCCACGCGGTTTCACCCGCGTAAGTTTCGATCCCATGGGAATATCGGGATAAAACTATCCTATGTCCTTTCCCGGGACTCAAACTATCTCTTTACCAAATTTTATCTAAATCTGTTCAACTATTTGCGCGTGATTGAGTAACAAACATCCAAACATCTTCACAAACTTTCACGTAGGATAATTTAAACTGTGCGAGGAAATAAAACTTCCTCTATCCATCTCACACACAGACCTAAAATAAACGAATCCAAAATGGGTTATAATCCATAAAAATGTACGTCCAAAACGATTAACTTTATGCGTATAGTTACAACCGCTTCTATAAAACTGGGCCTGAATATCGACGTTACATGAAGTAATAATTAAAACAACTCTATATTCAGCAAACGTAGCGCTTTCATCATTGTTAAATTAGGCCCTAATAACCATAAAAAGTGGAAGTGAAATAGTAAACTCGGAAGGCCTTACTAGCTCGTAATTTTCAATGTTATTGGCTCTTATATTAATAATAATATACTGCGAAGCGTTGGCGAGTTAATCCAAGGGGATTTTCGGGTATTATGGCCAATTGTGCCCAGATAGTAGCGTAGATCCTGTCTCCCATAAGGAGGGTGGAAACCACAAATGCTATTATTACGGACCTGTCATAGGTACCCATGTCGCTTCTTCCACGTTTATACATTCACTCTGAATTAGAGCATCACTATTAGGGCTCTGACATTGTTCTTAATAGTGATGTTATATAAGAAAAAACAAGCGTCAAAGACACTCTTAAAATATTCAAAGTATATATAAAAATAACGTAAAAATGTGACTCATGCAACCTTGTTATTATTTTGTGCTAAAATCCATTTCATTCAATGAGTGACCAAAAACAACGATATTTTGTATATTTTGTTACACAATACCAATGATATTATAAGTATAAAAATTTACTTATAATATTATTGCTTAGTACCAAGTGCAAATAGTTAGTTGAGTAATATATAAGTCAATGGTTGCATTATACATTGTAATCATTTTAAAGTTTATGAAATAAAATTTTAATTCAAATAAGGGCTGATTTTTCAATAATTTTTATCTGTGGAATAAAATTGACGTCTGACAGTTTTTGTATGGAAGAACTGTCAAAAATTCAAAATAATTCGTCCTATAAAATTTTCTGGCTTTGGAAAAATCAGCCCTAAGATAAAGAAATAGTTCGCAATTGATGAAGTTTGTTTTAAAAACCGGCCAAGTGCGAGTTGGACATGCGCACCGAGGCTGCGAGGGTTCCGTACTTTGTCTAAATAGTTTATCATGGGAAAAAAAGAATTTTGTTTGTAATGTATCTACAAATTTACGGTTTTCGGATTTTTTCCTTTATTCTTGCCAAATTTCATGATTCTAGATTAACAGGAAGTAGATACCCTATAGGTTTTGATTCCGGAACATGAACGCCCGTATCTTTTGATTGCGTTGACTTATAAGGGTTCCGTTTATCCCTTTGAGGTAAGGAATCCTAAAAATGAATTTATAAAAAAGACAAACAACAGGCACTATATTTTTTGCTATGTAATATATGAACGAACATCAGTTTTATGCCTCAAAAAGCCGCACACATTTTTATCAATATCGAAAAGAGCACAAAAAATGTTTCAAAAGCCTGGCTGGTACACAGAGTAACGAAATATCTAGGTTACCTTCGAGCCATCTAAGTGATTACTAGATTCACTCGGCAAACTTGAATCAGGTCTAGAATATTGGGTTTCCCCTTAATAGATTGAGTTTGATAAAAATCATATTCACACTTTTATTTTGGTCCTAAAATATTGAGATGTGAATTTATTTCTCTGTCTTTTTAAGTAGATAAATAAAAATTAATAAAATATGGTATTTTACAGATTTTATAACACATACACATACGTTCTTCATATTCGGCCTACTAAATTCGGTATGCAAATTTTGTGACAATAATAATAATTCTTATTCTAATTTAATCAATTTAAACTAAATTATTAAATTCCCCAGTCAAAAAAAAATGTACTGAATCAAGAATCTACATATCAAATTATAAATGTCAAACAAAAATAATTAAATTACAAATTGTCAAAATGTCAACTTTGAAGTGACATACAAATGTCAAATAAAAATGTCAAATTTAATTTTCATGTCATGCAACGTTTGTAAGTAACATAATATAACCTTAAAATAGTACTTACTAACTAAATCATTATTGCAAACAATACTTATACCTCGATTTTTCAAAAGAGCACTGTGCCTAGTTGTAGGAACCTGAGTACCTATATAGTCCTTAACTCAACGGTCTACTAGTGGTCAGCGGGATTGTCTGAAAGGGTTACCGCTGGCCCGGAACATAAAGGGCTAAGGAAGGAACACGGGTGGGTTTTAGTCAGTAAGAGTCTAACACTTCTTCCGCTCCACCCAGAGCGGGAGGAGTCATTTGATGATTTCCCATACGAAAAAAAAAAAAAAAAACGTCTACCAGTCCGTAGCTGACGATGACGTTGAGTCTACCTAAACTGTCCTCAAGAATCTCAAAGAGAAAAGATACACTGATCGATATGAAATCCGGTAAACAATTAAAAAAAACCTTCCGTAGAATTTTACATATCAGTAAACGTTCAATAAAGTCGAGGGCTATAAATTCATTTCCCGGCATTTCGATGACAAAATGTCAATGGCGCAGTTACGGCAACGATCTGCAATATGTGCAGTATATCACTCCATGTTTCATATTTCTGCGGTAGACCAATAATAATGCCAATATTTATGAATATGCGACCACAGAGCAACTATCAATTTCATGCAGTGGTATAACGGTTTAAACATTGACAGCTGTGAAATTGAAAGCATTCTTCTGCGAAGTAGTGGGCGCTGTAAGACCCTTTTTTGTTTTTTTTTTTTTTTGCGGATGGGAAATCATCAAATGACTCCTCCCGCTCTGGGTGGAGCGGAAGGGAGTGTCAGACTCTTACTGACTAAAACCCACCCGTGTTCGTTCCTTAGCCCTTTATGTTCCGGGCCAGCGGTAACCCTTTCGGACAATCCCGCTGACCCGGCAGGCTTCGGCCCTAAGGGGCCCCTCCCCGATGCTGACATCTCTTTGAGGCGCGCGTGGAACACGTACGCGCCGTCCGGCACGGGCCTGGTCCTGATCGGGCGGTGAGCTACCCATTACTCTCCGCCCGCAGGCCCGCGCCTACGGTGGCCGGGAGTCGTCACGCGGCTCCCGACGCCCGGAGCGTCTCCCGCGGCGGCTGGGACGGGAGGCTCACTCCCTGAGCCGTCCCGCCACCTCCTTCGCTAGCATGACTGCTTCGCAGAAGGAGGTGACTGTCTCCCACTCCCTCTCGCCCCGGACCATGGCTTGCACCAGGGCCGGACGCGAGAGGTCGCCGTCGCTGCCAATCGCCTCTACGAGGACACGGCGGTGCTCCGCCCAAGCGGGGCAGACCTCCACCGTGTGCTCCACCGTGTCCTCTGGGCGATCCTGACAATGGTGACACCCGGGCGTTTCCTCCGCCTGATGATGTGCAGGAACCTCCCGAAACTTCCGTGTCCGGTGAGGACCTGCGTCAGGCGGTAGGTGAGGGCGCCGTGGCGCCTCTCTAGCCACTCCTCAAAGAGGGGTCTTATCGCCGCTATTGCGGCGTGCCCTGCGCTGGGTTGCGACAGTCGCTCTTTCCATGCCGCCATGAGATCGCGCCGGAGGTCCGTCCGCTCCGCAGCGATTTGCCGCGGAAGCGGATCCTCCCCCGCTGTAAGACCCTTGTAGTTGTATTTGTTTGTTACACACGTTTTTTTTTCCCTGAAAAACTACGGCTTGTTTTCCGTGTGTAGGCGTAGTTGTCAGTGTTGATCACTAAGGAAGCTTATTGACGACACGGTGGCACTGCGCCACGGCCCCGTAATTCGCCCTGTCATATACAAGCTCTGTGTCTCAAAACGGTGAATTTTTATAATTGTGTTATATTTTATTTACTTTGCTCAAATTAATAAAATATGAAATTCTATCGGTTCATCTTCTAAAAAATCTCAACCATTTATGCAAAGGTGGGTCAGCTAAATGCTTTATCTGACTGTACGTAGTATAAAATTACAGCGTCCAATCAAAACTTTGAGTACTTTAGAGTACAAGTTTTAATGCGTGTATATTGTGAGCCTTGCCTCGGGACTTTATAATTAAAGGGTTGATAGTTTTGTATTAATCCTAAACAAACAGAAGTTTATTGAATAATTTTATCTTTTTTGCGTTGAATACAGATTTGAAAGGAGATCACCCATTTTGTTCGGCGACTTGGGATAAAAAATAAAAAGTCGGCGGCCAGGAATGAATTATATTTTATTAGAATGGTCGCAGTAGTAGAAACATTTATTTGTATTGCAACAACGCTGTAATGTGCTTGAGAACAAATATATACAACGATCTTATCTTTCGATCCGCCTCCAAATATCATAATAATATATCATATTAATATCATAATCAGAATGGAAGAGAAAACGATTTCGAAAAGTTATAAGTACAAATAAAAGCGTTTCCTTACACAACATTTCTCCTAATGTATGGGTATAATATTAATGTACCTATAAATTATTAACATTGTTTATAAAATTAATATGAACGGCTCGCCAACATGCAGATAAACCCTGAGAGATTTTCGTTGTGTGGTTTAAAACTAAATGTGAATTAAATTGTTTTAGAAATTTTATTTTCTAAAAATATAAACAACAACACAATATTAGTTGGCGTGAACACACAACACAAAGGGCTCCGTACCATCGCCTAACACATGTAGTGTTATTTTTAACCCTTTATTTTTTTTTTTTTGATAAAGCGTCCAAAGTAGTACACACCTGTCAACATTTCAAGTGTCTACCCATTACCTACGGTTCAAATATACATTCCTATGACAGACGGACGGACGGAAAGACAGCGGAGCGTTAGTATTAGCCCGTTGGCACCTTTTGGGTACGGAACCCTAAAAACTAAACACAAAACAGAAACACTTTCACATGAGAAGTTGTCTGGATCAAAGCTCGTAGGTAAATTACTTCTGAACTTCATATAGTTTTTTTGCACTACAGAAATCTTTGAGAACAGTTTCACAAAAAGTAGTAGGTACCTACATTGCGTCGGATTTTTTCGATAGAAACAAGATATAATGAGTGTACAACATGATTTTAAGCTTAATAACATTAATCCTTTTTATAGCTTATAGCTGCGCCTCGCGGTTTCATCCGCATATGTCTCGATCCCGTGGAAATATCGGATTAAAAAGTATTCTATATCCTAATCCAGGTCATGGTTTACCCATGTGTAAAATTTCATCAAAATCCGTTCAACCGTTTTAGCGTGAAAGCATAATAAAGAAACATACAAAAAATCAAATCTTTTCTTAGTATAGATTTTAGTTTGACTCATAGGGTAACTTAAAGCGGCCAAAATACTGCCAATTTGAAAGAATTTATAATTGAATGATGCTACATCGGCAGTTAAAACCGATCATAGCTATGAAAATCGTGTTTTCATAAAAGAAATTTTATGACGTCCCGTTGTCCCCGTAACGGGGACACAGATTACGGGGACAATGAGAATACAGGATTATGTCTATGATCTCACGAAAGGATTATTTATATAAAATAACCTTCCTTATCAACCTATTATTAGTATTTATTTATATTTATTTTTATATACTTTAAGGGGCCCGTGGCTCAATAGTAACAGCTGCGCTGGTTGATCGATCAGATTAAGCCACGTTTCCCCCGGTTGGTCTGTGGATGGGTGACCATCTTTACATACCCTCCGTGCCTCGGAAAGCACGTTGAACGGTTGGTCCAGGCTTTCATTACTGGATCTTTGACAGTCGTTACAGTTAGTCAGAAGCCCGAAAGTCTGACAACCAGTCTTACCAAGAGGTATCGTATTACCCGGTAGCTGGGTTTTAAAGGTCAGATAGGCAGTCGCTCCATGTAAAATACTGGTATTCAGCTGCATCTGGTTAGCAAGGAAGCCAACCCCAACATAGTTAGAAAAAGGCAAAATTATTGTACATCAGAAAAGTATAACAAAAACTAACTTTATTTCTTACTAATTTAACACTACAAAACATACAATGGGCAGCCTTATCGGCTTAATAGTAATAAGACCAGGTAAACATCTTCCACAATGTCCTCGAAACAGCGGGTAGACACTTAATTTACAAACTTTATTAAACTTGATGCCTTTGTGAAATTTCCCAAGTTTCGGCCAGTAATAAATTACTTTCATACACCAGCAATGTTGTAGTTGTCGGGTAATTTACATCGAAAGTCTTACGTAGTACGAAATTAAGAAATTTGTAAAGCCTAACTAACAAGTGTCTTTTTAAGCTGGCGCATGGCACTTCGTAGTTGATAGACACAAGTAGGTTGATTGTCTACATACCTACCTACTACACTGAAGAAAATAATTTCTTACTACGACACATTAAAGCGATTTGATTAAGGTGAATGGATAGTGGTAGACCGCGAAATTCAAATATTCTTAGGTTTTTTGCAATTTGCAGGTCAGTGTCAGATTGTATCTTGATCAAAATATGATTCACGACAATAACAGGTACATATTTAGAGAATTATAATCATTAGAATCATTAATATATCTTTCTAACTTAGATTTCTACCACCAACCGCCAATCTCTTATGGAAAAGTCTTAGTGGTTTGATCAAGATACAACCTGACACTGACCTGCAAATTGCAAAAAACGTAAGAAAATTTGAATTTCGCGATCTCAACTACCCATTCACCTTAAGACTTACTGACTTCATACAGTAAGGAGAAATGTTTGTAAAACAGTAAAAGACAAAACAGCAACTTTTAATGATTGAATATACTATTTACTAAAAAAAAAAAACAAAAAAAAACCGGGCAAGAGCGAGTCGGACTCGTGCACCGAGGGTTCCGTAACATCCGGGTTTATGCATAAGGTTTATGTTTATGAAATTAAATGTTTTTTTTATTTTTGAGTTGATTGAATAATAATAATAATAATAATAATAATTTATTTCAAATAAACAAATTGTAGATATACAACTTTTACATTATTAATAATAGGTAACACTGAATTGTAGTCTACAATAAGGTGGGTGAAGCTCTGTACTCCTAGCTAGGCTACAGAATAGCCTGTGTTTAGGAGAAACAGTTTCGATCCCTAGATACAAATTTGCTCTGGTACGTGTTACATGTGCAGATTGACAAGGTGATAATTAACAGACGGCTAATCAAGGAAAATCTACAATAAGTAAATAATTAATAATAAAATAAAAGAAATAATAATAAAACACTGTAGCATGCAATTAAGTGTGTGTGTGTGTGTGTTTCAAGTCTGTGTGTGAGGGTGCGTTTTTGTGTATGTTTGTGTGTGTGTGGTGTATGTATGTGTGTTCGTGCGTGTGTGTGTGGTGTATGTATGTGTGTTCGTGCGTGCGTGTGTGGTGTATGTATGTGTGTTCGTGCGTGTGTGTGCGTGTCCATGCGTGTGTGTGCATCTGTGGTAGTAATTAGTGAGTGTTGTAATTAGTTAGATAATTTTCGGTTTCGTCATAGTTTAGGTTCGTTAAGAATGAACGTACAGACTTTTTACAATTGAAAAGAGACGAGCCGTGGACTGGTAAATGTGAGTTGATTTTGTTATACAAAGACGGACCAAGGTAGATGTTGAATTTTTTTATAAAAGCGGTGCGTGCAGATGGAATAGTACAGATTAGGTCTTTGCGACGTTTAGTCACTTCTACATAAGAAGTTGTACGATGTTGAAGTAAGACAGTGTGAAGAATAAATTGTTGCCGGACATTAAGTACATTGCACGCTTTGTATAACTCGTTAGTTGGAAAAATAATCGGCCGAAAGGTAGAAACCTTTAATATAGCTCTGTGAGCGGTCTCAAGAGGCTTCAAAATAGTTTTTGCAGCGCCTCCCCAGCAGGTGATACAATAGGTGAGGATTGACTGGCATAGTGCAAAATATACGTTACGGATGACTGAAGGGTTAGCTACGTGTCGCAAGTTTTTAAAAATATAAATCAGTTTCCGGACACGTCCTGAAAGAGCGCTAATATGTGACTTAAAGTTGAGATTTTTATCTAACACAACTCCAAGATATTTTACCTGATCAACTGGAGTGAGAGTAGGACATTGACAGTTCATATGGTCTTGCGCAGAACAAGAGTGAATGAATGGTAAATTGTGGTTTACGATTTATGACGTATTAAAAAAAAACTACTTACTAAATCTCGTTCAAACCAATTTTCGGTGGTAGTTTACATGGTAATGTACATCATATATTTTTTTTAGTTTTATCATTCTCTTATTTTAGAAGTTACAGGGGGGTGACACACATTTTACCACTTTGGAACTGTCTCTCGCGCAAACTATTCAGTTTAGAAAAAAATTATATTAGAAACCTCAATATAATTTTTGAAGACCTATCCATAGATACCCCACACGTATGGGTTTGATGAAAAAAAAAGTTTGAGTTTCGGTTCTAAGTATGGGGAACCCTAAACTTTTTGTTTTTTTCTATTTTTGTGTGAAAATCTTAATGCGGTTCACAGAATACATCTACTTACCAAGTTTCAACAGTATAGTTCTTATAGTTTTGGAGAAAAGTGGCTGTGACATACGGACGGACAGACAGACAGACGGACAGACAGACAGACAGACAGACAGACATGACGAATCTATAAGGGTTCCGTTTTTGCCATTTGGCTACGAAACCCTAAAAAAAGGAAAACCGCCGTTACAAATGTAAGTAAATTTCTATGGTTTGAACGATATCACCAAATGATTAAAACAGTTAATTTTGTGACCATATATTTAGCTACTTAAAACGTTACTGTCATGACGGTAACATTTTGCCTCAAGCTTTAACTGTTTTCGGATCAGTAAAAAATACTGTTTTGAACGTTATGTTCATATGGAACTGTGTAAAGCAGTTCGGGCGGCCTAAAAGAGCCACTTTGGCAGAATCATAAAAGGATAACATTATGAATCATAATATGGCGAAGACAGTCCGTGTTTTTCTTTTTTTCGCTGCACTACGTAGGTATAATCTACGCTACGTACGCTACGTACGTACGTAATCTAGGCTACGTAGGTAGGTAGATTGGGATTGGATTTGGATTGAATTGATTGGTATTTTAGCACAGACAAAAAAAATGAACTAAAAAATCCTTTTCAATGGGATTCGATACGATTAACTTAACAGTGTCTATTATGATTCATATGATTGTGCAAAAGTGGCTTTTTTAGGCCCCCTATCCAACGTTTTTTAATTTTTTATTTACTGGTTATTTCTTTCAGTGTTTTTGTACTTTGTTCCCATTTTGTTTGTAGCGACATAGTATTCTCACCAAAATTATTAGTTAAGTGGGTATAACGTTTTTTACGAGAGCAATGATGGCTCCTACGAACGATACGAATATATATGAGATACGAACATAAATGTAGGGAACAGCTGGTTTTTTTTTCGCGATTTCAGGTTTGGTCCCATAGTAAAAGTTGTTCATAATGATGAGTACCTCTTAAGAGGTTGTTAATGTTTTACCAATAACCAACCCTGTATAATGTTGTCGAAAACTACAAGTTCGGGCCGAAGCCTGCCGGGTCAGCGGGATTGTCCGAAAGGGTTACCGCTGGCCCGGAACATAAAGGGCTAAGGAAGGAACACAAGTCGGTTTTAGTCAGTAAAAGTCTGACACTCCCTCCGCTTCGCCCAGAGCGGGACCCGTCATTTGATGATTTCCCACCCAAAAAAAAAATGGTGGCCCAGCGGTAAATTATTTCATCACCACTGCTCTTACAACGGTGAAGGAAAACATCGTGAGGCAACCAGCATGTCCTAGAACCAACACTGGGCCCGCGTGGTGGATGCCCACTCCCTCTAACAGAGAGGAGGCTTGTCCCAACAGTGGGAACTTTATACGCTATGGCTATAACGTTACACGTTCCTCCGGGCTTAAAGCAAATAAAAAACACGATGAAAAACCAGACTAACAACAAGATACAGACGCCAGCACATCAACCTACCCGAAACTGTCAAATTTTCCCAATCAATCTTGAACCTAATGTTTTAGCGATAAAGTTGAAAATCTATTAAAGTAATTTGACAGATTGTAGTAGCTTGATGTGCAAACAGTTCTTATATTCCAGCCGTTACTAAAACTGTTTTTCGACCAAAATCAGTGACGTGTGAGCACTAATGGAAGTCCGTTCCACAACTCGTGCGAGGAGATAAGCAGTTTACCTGTCGCAGTAAACTACTTTTAACGTTGTTCCGAATTCAGCAAACTATCAAAAATTTTCCTCGAACAGCTAAATAATTGTGCCCAAAAACCAACAAAAGACTCGTTTAGAAAATCCAAAATTAATTCTTGTTTTATGTTCCGTCCTCCATTAAATTTAATATTAATTTCTATCCAGAATCTTCTAAAAGGACTATTTTAAAACGAAAGAGACTTTGCTTTAAGCAATCATTTCAAAGTAATGGTCGAAAATGGTTGAACATTTCGCCTTAAGGTTGGTAGGTACTCAGAGAAACCTCGGCGGATCGTTAGGAATCAGTTAATTTTCACGAAGAATGCTCTCTAAAGTATTCGACGGTAGGTACGTAAATTGTTCATTTACGAATTCCGTGTCGATCCCTTTCAATTGGCAGACGATTTCGATCAAAAAAGTGCTTTTATCGCAACCCTCGAATCCTCAGAGAAATGAAAGTTATTAAACGCTGGTGAATTTTTTTATCAATTCTATCAATTTATCGAAATTACTTTTCAAAGCACTCGTGTTTAATTGTTTTTTTATCGCAAACACTCATTAGTGTTTTTCATTCGTATTTTTCATTAGTCATCAGAACATCCGATAGGCAGTCGTTCGTCGTTTCAGCCGATAGACGTCCACTGCTGGACATAGGCCTCCCCCAATTTTGGGAGGGTTTGCCATAATCGCCACGCTTGGCAGTAAATTTCCGATAGGCAGTAATGTACCGGAAATCAATCAAATTGGTGTGTAATACAAAACGTTCGCAAACATGACGGCATCTCAGAGTTCATAACAAAGGTTCCATTGGGTTTGTGTATTTGCCAAACATTTGTCAGATATTGTATTGCATCGTGTTCGCTGAATTTCTGATGCGCTCTAATTACGCTAACTATGCAGACATCGCAGAGATGTAGGTGTGTGCCTAAATCACATCACCAAGCTGCTTCCACAAACATTTGCCAATCCGTTAGCAGATCAATTACCTCGACGTCGAACTGTTTCAATATTCAGATTCGTTTGGATTCGTCTAGACACACGAACACATAAACAGCATTACGGAACCGACGCGTTCCGAACCGACCGTGACAGGTGCTGTTTAAACTTGATATTGCAGATGCACAGCTATTTTCGTTCACACATAATTAATTATGTTGCATGACAATCAGACTGACTTATAATTGGAACGCATTGAACGCGAATTGTCTCTTAATAAACGCTGGCCGGAGACCAAACACGCGTCAGTTTTGATTCTAAACTGCAACAGTTGTCGAACGAACCTTGTAAAAAGACGTAACTGACATGGAATTTAGTGAATAGCCGTTCAAGTAATCAATTCGTTATGTCCCATAATGATGTGCAGCGAATACATTCCGTGTTAGTGGATATTCTAATGGTTTCATAGTGGTGAATTGAAACTAAGCCAAGTGTCGCGTAGACTAGCCTCTAGCCGTGCAAATCACACGCGTCATAACTATAAGTACTCTCAGTATCATTGTGTGTCGCGTAAACAAAACACACTCTACATATTTGTCGCGCTTCATAAAATACAAGTACGGAGTTGAAAGAGTGGAAGCGAAGTAGCGAAGTCAGCGTGAGACCGTTGAACGTTGAAACCCAAACCCGTAAAAATGTAGTCGACAAAGAGCGCGACGGCAAAAAACACGAACAAACGAGCGTCGAAGTCAGTGTTGTGGTAGCAAATGAAGTGAAAATTATGAAGTCTAGCTTGAAGAGTAAACGGTCGGGTAAAACGAGTAAGGGCAAACGTAGCAAGAAAAGGGTTAGGTTCTCAGACAGTGAGCCGGCCCCGGCGGCCGGGATCACTCTGTGCGAACGTTTCGCCCGATTCTTTCATTTCCTTTGGAAGTACACGAGGGGATCCGTGAAAAATGTTCTAAGTAAGTTTCCCTTTATTGTTTAACCCCACCTTTTATAATATCCTGTTTTTGTGGCTCTTTTTCCGATGTTTTTCTTTTTGTAAACAACTGGTTTAATTGATGTTGTTTGTTTGTTGTTTATTCTAGTTTAGAGGATTTTATGTCACTCAATTTTACTTTCAATCATAACTATTTACTTTTACTATTTACAGTGGTGTAGGTAAGTACATGGTTTTGTATGGACTTGAATTCGTTAGATACAAACGAGAAGAGATTCGAACGAGTAAGTTTTATTGATAAATTCAGTTAATCAGATATTTACAAAAGAAGTATCAACATGAACTGAAAGCTGAATTCAGAAACAACCAATTCGATTACAACCCGCAGTCACTATAATTATCACGATACCAATTAAATTTTAATGAAACATTCAAGCTATTGAACTACAAAATGCCATATTCCGGCGTCGAGTTGATCAACAATTTGGGACGGAACTCCATGGACCAACTCCAACTACGCAAGTTTCACTCTTTGCCGCATTAATGAAATTCCCGATACGAGAAATCTATTACTTCGGTTTTCAATGCATAAATATTTATACCTAAGTAAAGCTGCCAATCATGCCTTCGATAAGAGGCCTTGGCCCTGAATTGCGACAGTCATCATCATCAACATCATTTCAGCCGGAAGACGTCCATTGCTGGACATAGGCCTCCCCAAGCACCTCCGCTTCAACAGGTTCTGTGCTTCTCGCATCCTACGGGTTCCTACGGCCTTCACAAGGTAGTCGCACCACCTTGTGTGAAGCCTTCTACCGCGTCTTCCACACGCGGTCGCCACTCCAGAACCTTTCGGTCCCATCGGCCGTCTGTTCTGCGAGCAATGCGCCCTGCCAACTGCCACTTAAGTTTGGCAATTCTTCGGGCTATGTCGGTTACATTGCGACACTGGCTGCAATTTATTTTATTTTTTTTAGATGAAGAAAATAAATAGAGGTTAGATTGTGGAGGTCAGATAGGTAGTCGCTCTATGTAAAATACTGGTACTCAGCTGCATGTGGTTAGATTGCAAGCTGACTCCATCATATTTGGGTAAAGGCAAGGATAATGATGAGATGAAGAAAATAAATATGTAGATAAAGAGATGGACTGTCAGGCTTTCTCCTTATGTAATAAATAAAGGTCGAGATCTATAGGATTATAATAAAGGTAGACTCAGGAATCCTTATACAGAAATCTAGCGCAAGGCCTACGAGCTAATTGTATCGATTTTCAATCTCTTCAATGTCTACTATGTTGTATGTTAACTTTGTATAGGTAACGAACTTTACATTAAATTTTATACGTCTGACGCGAAAGTGTAATAAACTGAATCCGTTTAATATCGTTCCCAATCGATAAACCTGCAAAAATAAACCTAAAGCTTGCAAATAGTATCGAAAATATTCGACATAGATACTGCACCAATCATTCGCCAAGCTTGGTGATTGATAGAGTTTTTAACTTTTTGAGGTTCAGAACTTTATAAAAAACGATACCATTTTTACATCACTTCTTTGTCCGTCTGTTACAGATATTTTTTATCAATTGCCTGACACGTATGGTGCAAAGTGAAACTCACTGACTTCCTAGTACATTTTCGAAGAAACGAACACTGTGTTTTCATTACATTTTGAAATTCTCTTTAGTCTATTAATTTAGTAATTAATTTGGCCACGTATGTCTTGGACAAACGCCACGTCAAATATATGAAAACTCTTCTCATTCCGTCTATTAACACTTGCTTTCTCAAATCTCGCTTTATATTTTTATTATTAATTACAGTTTTTTTTTTTTTTTAAGAATTTCTTTGATCAGTTCCTAATTTCTCATTCAGATGTCTAAAAAAAACATGATAATCTGGAGTCTTCTTCTCTCATTAATTACTATTTAGCTATATTACATTATTTCATCCCGTAGTATAAAAGTATTATCAATTAATAATGGTTGGCCACAGCCGATAGCCAAGAGTACGATAATTCGCACAGCTAAATTCTCTTTTAATATGTCCCACCAGGATAACTAGCAGTAGATTAATGATCAAATAGCGATCACTTGTCGCCGATAAAGTTACCGAGTGCATGATTTATTCCTAAAAACGTTTTTTGCCTGTAACTTAACATGCCTTTACATCAGAAATACCATTTATTGACCCCATTAATATCCCTAAACATCGCTGAAAGAACCCAAAAATACTCCCCTTACCCTCGTTCTACTCAAACGGGACTTATACCTATTTTTACGAAAGTACATAATTTATTATGGAACGTATCCGAATATACGAATTATCCGAGTACCCGCGTCTCATTTTTCACGTCACGCAAATTGAGTCGTTCCAAGTCCCTGGAGTTTGTGCCCGACGTAAATTACAACGTTCAACTTCATCTCGAGGAATGCGTGTCTATGCCTTAAGCGTATATACGCACGTGACGTCATGAATTAGGGCGGGAGATCGGACACTAAAAGTGATGAGGGCTCGATCAAAGACTAACGGTAAAGAAGGTTTTACACGAAACAAAACATTCGATACATAAATTGAAGATTTTTTTTTTTGTATTATGAACGAATGTGTACCTAGGTACCTACGCATTTCTTTCCAAAATTAACTTTGACCAATTCATCTTACACTCATACACATTTCACAGAGACACGAAAATAACCTCCAGACCATTTACAAGACCTTATTAACCCCTAACTACTATCAGACTAATATATAAGGACTCTTTGCCGTATACTAAGACCAACATCAAAGACCCATTAAAAACTTACATGTAACCAAAATGGAAAGTATTTTGGTAGAGGCGAAAAATTGTCCCGTGTAGCTTAAAACAGAAATAATATTATCAATTATCTTCCAGCTTGTATAACCACTCCCTTATCCGTATTGGCCAGTCTCTAGGGACGTGCACATAATGCTACAGAGGAAATTGCCCTGACTTCCAATTGCTCAACAGTACAACCAGCCTTTACAAGCTCAAATGCACAAGGTATTTCTTAGCAAGAGTCCGTTTCTTTTCGGAGAAAATTGTTCTACGTAATTGGTGATAGGGTATCGTGTTGTTTGTTTTTTTATTGAAAACTAGCGACCCGCCCATGCTTCGTACGAGTGCAATGACGACAGAACATCGAGGTTTCTATACTATAAGTTAAGAGCGTTTACGACGTACGGCATGTCATACAAACTTTCAAGCCCTTGTTTTTCGAAATACTAATGGTTTACCTACCACTAAACCAGACAATGAAATTACATAATTTATTCAACAACACTATAATTTTCTTAACACTTTCATGACTAAATGACGGAGTGAGAAATGTGTTAATTTATAGTAGGTACAATACTTCTAAATTAGCAGAGCGTAATGACGGCGTTAAATCATTTTTAATTCGCCTAGCGGCATTACGTAGAATTTATTACAACAAATGTCTGTTTCGCGCCGTTTTTGTAAATTAAGGAAATTCTTTGCCTAACTGTTGTTTAATGTACCTATTAGAAAAACGCTGTTTTTGCTGCTGTATTTATTTTTTAAATCCAAATCCAATCCTCCATGTTTTTCTGATCACTAAATTTCAAATCTGATTTTATCGTCTACGCAACATTCTGAAAAATATATTAAACTTGACGGCAATAATTACTTATTTATTTTATTATTTATGTACACTCAATAAAACAAATACATATACGACATATATGTAAGTATATAGTAAAAAAAAAAAAAGTATCAATATAGTTTTTATATTAGGCATATTTTGCCTAGCATGCCCGACCTTTCCCAGATATATTGGGGTCGCCTTCTAGTCGAAGCAAATGGGACTAAATAATATCAATATTTTACAAAGGGCAACTAGCATCTGACCTCCACAACCCAAGTAATAGGCCATCTTCATATTCTAAGGTCTCTGACTTCTACTCCTCCACTTGTGGGGCTTGGGGCTTTCGGCTTCTTTAATAGGAATAGTAAATTAGGTATGGTACAATATAATAATATATTTGCTTATTCCAAACGTTGATCGTACTGTAAAAAAAACAAAAACGAATCGAACAATATTTTCACTGCAGCCAACCTCCTTTCTTTCTGTCCTCAACAAGTTTACTCATAATATAACTACAATTTATAAAAAAAAAAAATAGAAAGAGAAACAATTGGTTTATTTGGCACAGAAACACGTGTATACGAAAAAGATAAGTTAATTTAAAAAAAAAAAAACAAATCCTATAATCACGAGCACAGAAGAGAAACAGTCGGCCGCTGCATGGCGTGATTCAAACAAGAAGAATTAACAATCAAAGCCTAAAATGTACATAATTTAAACAAACATCCCAAGTCATACATACATAAATATCCAGCCTATATCGTCAGCATCAGGATTAATGTTCGCAATCACCAGTCAATTACGCGACAGAGCTTAATCATTGTATATTGGCACAAATGAGGCGTTCCCTATGTGTAACAGTTTACCCTCCACTGGATTGTATTGTTGCTGGTAAATGGAGGTACCTAGCAAACCTATAGGTAAAAGCTAAATAGGTATGATTTACACAAAAGGTGTAATTTGCTGCGAGCAATTTGCACTGGAAGGGAATGAGTTCTGCAATTAAGATATTTGTTTTATAGCAAAGGAAAACAAGCTAGATTTTCAAGTACCAGCACATCAAGCTACCCGAAACTGTAAAATTTTCACAATCATCATTGAACCCTATGCTTTAGCGATAAAGTTGAAAATTTATTAAAGAAATTTGACAGATGTAGTAGCTTGATGTGCTGGCTTCTGTACATAGAAACGAATAGCTAGTGTTTCACAGGACTTAATTTTTTAGAGGCTTTTCGTACTCTATGCTGGATGGATGGACTGTGTGAACGATGATATGGTTAGAAAGCGGGTGACTATCAAGATGACGACTTAACTGAGACGTTGCCTGAGGTAGCTGCTCGGTGCGGGAGGGGTAATAGTTGTCACAAGTTGACGAATCACTGAGCTCTCGCATCACGTCACCACACCTCTCCTTCTCCGCGCTGCTACCTCAGGCTGCTGTCTCAGTGAAGCAGTCGGCCTATAATAGAAAAGTATGGAAAAAAAGACATGTTGCGCCGACCCTAAATAAATTGGGATAAGGGCAGGAGAATGATGATGTTCATACTCTATACTAAGAAATAAACTGACGAAACGCTATGCAATAAAGTTTTAATCAAGTTAAGCCATGCTTGAAATGTCAGTCGACTATATAGCGTGTTTTTAGAGACCAAGTAGGGATCGAGGAACCCCCTTCCCCTCTGGAAGGGGGTTCAGGGTATCAGACCGGAATAAATCGCTAATAAGAGTACCCGCGTCACAGTTGTTTTATCATATTGTCTGTTACACAATCCTTCTTGTACTTACATATTTTAGGGATTTTTTCCACGCATTTTAACAAAAAAGTGTCCAGAGACTTGGCTTAATCTTTCTAACTGTGTTGTAACAATGGAAACTTGGCTGCACGATGTTTTTTGACGAAAATTATAGTAGAGATGCACCGAAATTCGTTTCACATTCGGTATTACCGAAGTTCGATAGCTTTTACCGAACTTCGTCTCCGGCCAAATTTTCTTTACATCTGCCGAATGTCGGCCGAAATTCGGTAGCTTAAATTAATTTAAATAAGAAATGGAAAGTGAAAAGAAACTTATTTTAAAATGAAATCTAAATCAAATGATGATTTTTGAGTAAATAGGTAACGTGGATGTTCGTGTTTGTTTTTATTTCCGTAGAAAAGAAACAACATCACGTATCAAAAATATGCTTTATTAAAATTATCAATTATAATATTATCTATCAGCAAGGTGACATAACATTCGTTCTTCTTTGTAACTTATTTTATATATAACATTTGTACTTTGACTTTTAGTCTTTTAATTTTTACTTATGTAAAGGGTGGCGCGCGGGGCGAGACGAGCGTGAGAGAAATTACGCGACACGATCTGACCTGTTCATTGAGCAAAAGCGCGCGAAATTTAACCGAATTTCGGCCGAACTTCGACCGAACTTCGGCTTCGGTACATATTTAAACCGAACATTCGGCCGAATTCGACATTCGGCAGGACCCACATTAGGTGCAACACTAAATTATAGCTTAACGTATGTCATTGCAAATCACATGAACGTGCAGAACGGACATAGGTATTAACATAATCAGCCTAATGATCCCATTACTGGGACACAGGCCTCCTCTCGGTGAGAGGGAATAGGCCATAATCCACCACACGGGCCCAGAGCGGATTGGTAGATGGCACATGTCTTCGAATTATTTGGTTTTAGAACATGCCGGTTTCATTACGATGTTTTCCTTCACCGTTTTGAGAGCGGTGGTGATGAAATAATTTACATAACGTACAGCGCTTGTCTGGGTTTGAACCTACGACCTATAACTCGTAACTCGTACACGGCTCAGGTAATACGCGTATTATATTAGAATAGAGATATTAACATGCCTAATTTCTAATGAGGAAATTGAGCCCTTTACTTCCACTTAGCTACAAAATAACAGTTATTTCAACATGGAAGTAATTTCTTCGCAACAGCCGAACTGTTAATGCCTATTATCATAACGTTTCCTGACACAAATCGAGCCCTCCCAATTTCCCGTCTTTAATATCAGAGGAAATCGAAATACCGACGTCATCTTAATCATTACCCTTTGACATGTCCTGGTTCAATATAATAAGTAGGTGATGGTAAATGAGAATATATTCATATTATAAATTAAAGTCGCTTTTAGTGACTGTGTGATCGCCTTGTTCTTCTAAACTATGCAACGGTTTTCTCTATCATTGAGATCATTTATTTCTAAAGGTTTCTACTGTACCTAATTTCAGTGATTGTTTTCTTATTTAGGTTTGTTTGTTGTGTTTAAAACCGACTTATTGTCAACTTAGGTTCGATAGTTTTGCAAGCCATTTTTATATGAATTTCCCAACTGCATCAAGGAAACCTTATACCTTAATAGACTACGTTGGTAAAACATTGTAATACAGTTAAACATCTGCTTGACAGGTAACCAGAATCTTCAATATCTAAAGTTCTAAACGATCAATTAACCCGAACCTCGTACAACAAGACACTTCAATAGATAGTCTGAGCTCAAGGAGTCTTTCTTTTACGAAGCGAGCCGAGCTAAAAGCAGTATCGTCGGTAAGTGCATCTCTCAGCCACGTAGAGCTGTAACCGGTCGGTTTAAGAACTCAAACGTACCACTCGGAAGTGAGGGAATCAACCTACTTCTGGAAATGGACTGAGAAAGGATTAGATATAGGCCTGCTGCGGTGCTGTCACCGCTTATGCAATCCTAACTTATCACACTAATATTATAAAGGTGAAAGTTTGTGAGTGTGTGTGTGTGTGTGTGTGTTTATATGTTTGTTACTTCTTCACGCTCAAACGGCTGGACCAATTTTGATACAATTTTGTGTGGAGGTAGCTGACACCCTGGATTAACATATAGGCTAAGGGCACAAGGACAAGGGACATTTACTTTTTATCCCGATATTCCCACGGGATCGACACTTACGCGGGTGAAACCGTGGGGCGCAGCTAGTTATAAATAATTATAAAACAGTTTATTTGTTATAATATGCTTTCATGCTAAAACGGCTCAACGGTTTTGGATGAAATTTGGCACATGGATAGACCATGACTTGTAGAAGGACAACCTATACTTTTCATGCTAGATTGCAATGTCGCAGGCTGTTGCCTGCGACATTTAATAGTAATATTATAAATGCGAAAGTAAGTTTGTTTGTTTGTTACCTTTTCACGCCTAAACCACTAAACCGATCATCCTGAAATTTTGCATATACGTTTTCAGGTGTACAGAAACGGATATAGGGTACCTTTCCTCCCGAAAAAAAGTGCTGTTCCCGAGTAAAACAACAATAACGTTACCGTGCGGAGGCCGCACCGGCCTGGTCCGGCGGCCTTCACACACGAGCTGCTGGCTCCATAACAAGCCGCGTGCAATAACAACCACACGTTCCATACAACACATACAGGAAAACATGAGAAATGTACTGAAAGTTTCGGTGATAATAGATGGCGCCACGTGTCTTTTTTGGAATCGAAACTTACGCGGGTTAAACCGCGACTAGTACAAAAATAAAAATCTTAAAGCAGTTATGGCCCAGTGGTAATGGTACCGACTTGGAAGTTGTAGGACGATGGGTTTGGGATTACAACTTGTAAGTGTAAGCGCCTGCCTATGCGCTTTACTTTATGTAAAAAATATCATCAGCACTGCTCTCAAAATGGTGAAGGAAAACATCGAGAGGAAACCGGTATGTCCAAAACCAAAAAATCTAAGACATTTGTGACATCCACCGACTCGCACTGGGGCCACGTGGTAGATTACAACCCTCTGGAAGGGAGGAGGCCTGAGTTCCACCACTTGAAACATAATAACATAGGCTATCCTTTGCTTCAATATTTATTATTTATTTATTAAAACTTTATGCACAAGTAAAAGAAATACTGTACAAAGGCGGACTATGCGGCGGATAATTATGTGGTTTTACTTTTCGTAGGTATAGTTAAAAGCCACGTTTTAAAAATTAACAAACGTCTAACGCTTCGCTGGTATGTAGAATAGAATAGAAAACTTTTATTTCAGACAGCAGTCCATAGGGTTAGTAACAATTTTTCTTAACTTCTAGTGTTAATAGGTTACAAACACAAATAAACAATTAAAATTCAGCGTGGAGCTGCATCCACCTCCGCAACATCGGGCAATCCCACCGATCTGCGAACACACTGAGAATACTGTTGGTGCTGGCGCGAACACGCGTCTTCAGAGATGCACATCTGTTCCTAATAATGGCGGCAAAACCATTAATATTATTATCCGCAAACATCCCTGATGCACTACAACGCCACGGCAGCCGCCGCAGTACTTTCAGTGCATTATTAATCAGTACATAATCGAATCGTCCTATTAAACGAAGGCACTTAATTAAACTTTAATACCTAATTAACCTTATTAGTCTTCAGAACCTATTATTGGCTCTGGTGAATGAACAACGCAACGAAACATCTGCAGTATATTTCTAAAAGCAAAAAACAAGTAATTAAAAAAACTAAAAAACCCGACTGCGGTAAAAAAATTAAGTTAAAAAAAACTGAAAAGCTAAAAACAAGGGCATTTTAAATTAAATAAAAGTTGGAAGCAGGCGGGACCCATACCATTATTTATCAAAACCATAGATGACAAATGACAACGACATAATTCCGTAAATGGTACGGTCAATAAAGGTATATGGCAGAACAAATTATGATCATCTCTAACCCATTTAGAACAATGCCCAATTCGCTAAATTCCCTCCTAAAATAGACAAAGCACTAAACCCGAATCCGACCATTACCGACTACATTGAATTCCCATCGAAAATGCGGTTAGAATTAGCCGTCGGTCGGTAAAACCCGGCGCGGAGTATTTGACAACGGTAAGCTGGCCTAGCTTTTATTACGAACTCATTGGTCGGATGACGTCACCAACAGAAATCCCCATCACAAATGATATGTGACATTGTAATAGAAATGTATTTCACTCATCGATTTGGAACTACCAAAGCGTTGAGTGAAATACATTTCTATTATGTAAATCATTGCCCCGATGTTCAATTAGGGATGACGTCGATGTTTGTGTAATTTGTCACTGTCAGTGACTGTGAGTGTGACACGATGGGTGTGAATAACGTGACGTGTCTCTTATCTCTTGTCACGTTAGTGGCTACGTCATGAGGTATGAAAAAAGAGAAATGTGGGTGGTATGAGTACCGACGACTGTCGGTACTCATACCACCCACATTTCTCTTTTTTATCCACTGTCCCACTCCTGGGCAAAGGCCTCCTTCCACTCCTTCCATCTTTTGCGAGCCCGCGCGTCGTCCTTCTAGTTATGACGGAAAATGTTGGATACATTTAGATATCTATATTTCCCATGCATACTTCTTGGTCAATTTGTCATAGAGTTATGTACTATACTCGTATATGCTATTTGAAAACTTTGCCGACAACAATTTTCAATTGGCCTTTCACCAATTCCGAGAATTACTGCCTTATCAAAGGATTGCAGTGACAACAGACTGAAAAGAATTTGTTGGCAAATAAAATCAGGAACTGAAAATGCAAATCTGTTAAAGCTATTCATCATTTCCATGTAACCTACTTTTGACTGATGCGGTATTGTTCGATTCGTTAATCTAGAGTGTGGAAAATGGATTTAAAATGATGTTGCAAAAATACGGTAAATTATGTAAAAGAAGGTGTTATTTCAAAGAGGTTACTTTCATTTGTTTCATTAGCAATGTTGCAGTGTGTTTTTTTGTGAATCGACCCTGATAACTACCCACTAAACATAAACTATTCGCTTATCGGCAAGCGTTGTGTAGCCAGCCCAGATAGAACCCCAGCTAAATGGACGGACCACCTAAAGAAGGTGGCTGGGATAGACTGGATGCAGAAGGCGGAGGACAGGATGTTGTGGCGCAGCCTGGGAGAGGCCTATGTCCAGCAGTGGACTGCAATAGGCTGAGTTGATGGAACATTAACTGCTTCGTTGGTCTACTGTCACTAGACCAACGAACCACTAGACTCTAGTGGTTGCAAGTGCTACTGCTGCGCATGAGTTTCTGGGTTCGATTCCCGCGTCGGGCAAAGTATTATTTTCCATGTGAAATTTCTCAGTAGCCGCCTGGAGTCTGGAGTTGTGTCTGGTTGATGTCAATAGGGTCGCACCCTGTTACATAGGACTTAAAAATAACCGGTGAAATGTGGGTGTAGTATAGGTACACCTCTGCCTGACCTTTTGGGAAATACAAGCGAGGTATAATGTTATATAAAAATAATCTCCATCCCCCGTCCAAAAATAAACGTGGACTAAATTTACAACCAGTAGGTATAAGCTTCAGATTTACCATACATTTTTTGAGGGTCAAATTTGGCATAATTTTACTCCGATTTTTATGAATGACGGGGCACATGTATTCCTAGCATGACTGCCAGAATTATACAATTATGTAACTTTTAATTAACGCAAGACCTCACATACACCCAATTAGAGTATCGAGTTAAAAGCATAATACAATGACCCAAACTTTTTTTTAAAACTAGCTATTATTATTTAAGAAAATCAGGTTGTCCTTAGCATTACTTTAAGCATTTAAAATTAAGTCGTATTGCCCTGAAATAAGGTATAATTTTCTTTGACGCAATCGGCGGTTATTATGGCAAAATACATAATTTTTGAAAAATACACCTTTATCAAAAGTTACTGAAATCGATTCAGTAGTCAATTATGAACAAACTACTTTCAGGACTTGCGTTTATTCTGTTACATCTTGTATGTCTATTTACTGCTAATTGCCGTTTCTATCCATTTGGCATATATGCAAAGTTGAGTTACAAAAGTCAATCCCCCTATAACACTTTTCCAGTCCCTCTTTTGACATCACCCAAACTACGCTTCCAAAATCCTCGTTATCAGTTAGTTAGATACCAATATATCAAATTTACACTTCTTCAAGAGAACAAGTCTAAAAGTTAATACGCAAATAGATTTACAGCCCATTAACATACAGTTTAATTTATACTTCAGACTACGGCTACATCGTACAATACGCCTCATCAATCATATTCCCCACACCAAATGCAAATGCAAACCTAAACGGTATGCAAATAAAGTTCATTTTCCAAATGGCGGGGCAGTTTACCTCTAAATAACATGCATTTCACACAAATTTCATATTAGCTCATTGTGACACAAAATAGTCATTATTCATGCAGATTTGTGCCCAAGGTGTATGTTTAAGCGATTCTGTTTACGTTTTAAAGCCGAAATAAAATATTATATTTGGCTTTATTACTTCTTGGTACCTATTTAGAATTTAAGCTTCATCAGGAGTCTTGCAAGGTTCTATGGAGAAGTAATTTGTCGAAATCTTTCTCTTTAAGACAGAAAAGCAGCAAAATTGTAGAGTCTGTTTCATTATTACGCACATTACAGCCTATTACTGTCCCACTGCAGGGCAAAAGCATCTCTTATCTCATACAGAGAAGGCAAGAGCATTGATCACCACGCTCGCTCAAGACAGGTTGGCGATGTCAGACTTATATTAACAATAAGTCTAGGTTTCCTCAAAATGTTTTCCTACAGCGATATCAATAATTTCTAAGATAAGCTCAGAAAGTACATATGAATTGAAACAATTGCAACCTTTACCAAAGCCCGAAAATAATAATTGTATCTTAAGATACAGTTATTATTTTGGGGCTTTTTTCTAATGCTATATTGAACTTGAGCTTTTTTCGACTGCTATTGTGTTTCTAAATTCATAAAATTCTTAAATTGATTTACAATAAACAAATTCTAAAATAAGTCACGTTCTACGAAAATCGGATGAAGAGGAATGGACAGTAATTACATTGAACATGGAAGAAAAATTTAATATTGGGACGTCAAACAAATTAGGTTTGATAAAAGATGTGAAAACAAAAGTCTAAAAATGGATGAAAACAGCAAGGATCTAGTGTAGATAGATATTGCAGTACTTTTCCCTCCATAGCAAGAATCACGGTGTGATGTGTCTGTTTTGTACTATAATTAATTAGCTTCATACAGTTATCTGTCGAATTGTTCTGGTTTATTTTATTCTTGCCAAACATCGTGGTCGTCTTTGAACTATATAGTTATTTTATCATTGTTTCTGTTTTTTGTATCGTTAACATCTTTAACGGTCGGATTTTCTTTTACGTCCTTTTTCTTTTTTGCTCTATACCGAATGATTGTCCAAATCAGCATCGACGAATTATTCTAATTTGATGTCATGTCAGTCTTTGCCCCATAAATATAAGCAATTATCAAACAGCCTCCATAACAAGAATGTAATTTGAAACAAAACAAATGAAAAATGCTTCACCACGTTATACATTTTACGACTTCACGTCCCTCACAAATGAGAATTTCATCCCAACCTTTTCAAAACACAACAGAATCGTAATGTGTTTCATCATAAAACCTCATTTGATTGTTCCCGTCAATACGAGGTCTCGTAAAGTCGTCTTTTGTTAATGAACCTGATCTCTGCCGGCTGTCTGCGTTAAGAATAGAAGTTGTTTACCATATCGTCCATTGTATACCTTGAGCGTTACTCTCATCTGTTGAAGATTGGTCAATTTATCAGGTGCTAATATGCTTATGAATAGTGAAGGCCTGAAGTAAGGTGTGAGGAAGATGTAATAAAATCACGTTGAACAATTTGAGGCGAAATGAAGAGGTAGCGTGGTCGTGAGAATTTTTGGGAAAATTCCGGATATTCTTTTAATTCCCTTGGCCGTTTCTTTACATGCGAATCTTTATTGTAAAGATAATTGAAATGTATAAAAGATACGTAATGTTTAAAGGATTACGATATTTTGATAAGCTAAAAAAATCAGCGTTCACTGACTATTTTACGACGATAAAGGAACAAAAGCATAATACAGAAACTTCATGACGTCATTCAGACGTATATACTTCCGAACTTCAACGCCAATAAACACAGCACGACACGACTTTGGCATCAATTCGGTAATCGCAGTTATAGCACCGAATTATTACCAGAACCGTTAGTATTTCGTCTCCACACATTCTGCTGTTCGTTATAAAGTCTTTCGCGCGCGGACTGACTGTTACTGATATGCATTTACGCGCAGTGTATTCCGGGCACCCGAAACAAAAGGTGTTCAGTGCGTAATACTGTACGAAAACAACGCAAAATAGCTTCTAAAACTAACAAAATAAAGTGCAAATCAAAATGTCTGTGAATATTGATATGGAGAACTTTTCTGCGAAGAAGAATCTGAGGCGTCGAACGTTGAACACTATCAAATCGGCTGTTACGGCGCTCAAACAAATCGCTAGTGAGTGCTCCCAAATTCTATTATTTGGTGTACAACACTTTTGTAAATACAATAATATTTTTCTCGCAATGTCGCCTTTTTAGTGGAGTATTAATATAAAAGCGAGTAATATTTTAGCGAGCCGGACAGATTCGATTGATTGCTCAAATCGACATCTCGACTTCTTATACATTATCCTACTGTAGTGAATAGATATTCATGAAATGTACTAGCTGAATAATATCCTCATCAATATTAATGGACTTATTTATCATAGTGTGAAATGTTATGAATGTTTTAATTACACACATTATTATTTTAAAGTTATTTTATGATGAAAACTTACTTCGATTCACTCCTTCGTTTACCAGCACATTAATAATTATTCAACATTTCCACAACTTTTTATGTATTTATTCAGCGCCTGGTAGTCGGAACCTATTATTTTTCCTTAACGTTTATTCAAATTCTAATAACGCAAATTCAATATTTACATATCGTGATAACTTCGGAGGGTGAAAATAAACTCAGGAGATCATTAGAGCAGCGGCTTACTTTCCATAACACTTGGTAAAGTGCGCGGTAACAATTCGTCGAGTATTTGCGAAACGTCAGCTTCTATAATGAAGGTGTCATTCAGGGGCTCAGAAAACCCATTGTGTTTGTCATCTCGCGCCCAAACAGTCTCGTCACTCTCCGAGAAACTCTCAAGCGCCTTGTTTGTCAGTACCAGCGATCGTTTGTTGTAGAGAGAAAACACTTCACAATTCGTTACGTTTTATCTTTCAATCTTTTGTTACACCTGAGTTTTGGTAACTAGGCCAATCTTGACGTTTATAAATGAACCGCGGCTTAGTATTGTCTCTACACATTGATTTAACGTTACACAGACCGTTTCTGATGAATTATAGAATTAATTTTCATAAATAAACGCTTCCTTCGAATACTGATGCATAATTTAATATAGCCCTTATTCTCGGATACTGGCAGATGGGCATGACATGTAACACAGCAAATTATAGAGAATTTATAATTTGGAATACTTGAAACCTAGTTACGGCTGTTGTGAATGGAGCTTTAAGTAATCACATGTGTGTAAACTGAGTTGTGATTTCGCTACCCGCAAACTTGGTTTGTTTGTTGTGTTGTTTTGTTTGGTAAATACTGGCGCCCACCGCGGGACTGCAGAGATTGAATTATAAACACGCGTACAAGCTTAAATTACATAAATATTCATGTTCCGTTACTTGTGCGACATATGTTTGTACACAAGAATCTGCAAAACTTTTAAAATTTAGACAAGGTTTAAAATGTACCATCCCTTTAGACAAAGGTGTTTGTTTTCCGCACATAGTTTCAAGTTGAACTGCCTGCACAAAAAGACAGGGCAGTACCTACATATCTGATAAGTGTAATCAAGGATTCATATACAATGGTAAATTATATCAGTTGTTATCGAAAACTATTAAAACACAAACATGTTCGTAAATAAAATTCATAAAATAATTAAACATCCTACGAAAGAACTAAGTGAACATTTCCTCGAATTCTCTTTTTTACATTTACGATCGACTATAAAACTTTTCAAGTTGGTATAACGGCTGTAAAAATACACTCAACGAAGCCGAAAGCCACTTGTACTCCCCATCATTGAAATATTTTTTGTACTGGACCATTCCTGGGAACCATCTGGTTACGGAGATATTAAAGATCAAAATTCCAACTTTTTTTTACGAAATCACGTTTTTTATATTATAACCAACTTTAAATACCCCCACAATCCCTGTATCGCATAAACACAATGCGCACTACCACAAATAGCAAATTTTCACAAAATAAAAGTCGTTTCCCAGCATAGATATCCGATTTCCCAGCAATTAGTTTTGTGCAATGTTACTTAGTTTGATGTACAGAATGCGTAGTTGACGGCTATGTGATGGTTGTTATTACACCCTGTACCTATAAACACTTTTCCAAATTTTTCTCATATTTAAAAAACGTCAGTTCACTTTCACATTCCACACCTATTCTATAAATACTTCATCTAACTTTGGTTTTTTCAGCTCAATAATAATCGTTGAAGCTCGTAAATAGCCCGAAGTTTCCCCAATTCCCACTAATACGGGTCGAGGCCTGCCTTTATTTGGCGCGTTTCCGGACCACGATCTTTTCAATGTAGAGGTCAACCTTATTACCTTAGGTCAATCATTCACCGCATAGTCAGTTATCTATTAAAAGGTATTATTGCAGGGACTTCTCCCTAGAAGTCCCTACAGCTAAAACTTTAAAAGAAAATCTATAATTATACAAAAGATTATAGATTTTCTTTTAAAGTTTTAGTTCAACGGCACACAAAAGTAAAATTACCTTTGGCCGATCATTCACCGCATAGTCTGTTATCTATTGTAAGGTACTATTGTAGGGACTTGTAGGGACAAAATATTATACATTTTCTTTTAACCCTTAGTCTGCCGGAACGTAGATCTACGCGAGACATAATGGCTTTTTAATTGTGTCTGTAATTACGGCACACAAGCGGTTAAAGTTTTAGTTCAACGGCACACAAAAGTAAAATATGATGTCTCAGTCTCGAATCTAATAGAAATATTTTCTTTTTTTCTTGCTTGATCGTTTTCAACAATATGTGCTGATATTGCTACGCTCTTGACACGTTCTAGAATCATAAAAAAACAAAAGAAAAACTGGTCGGTCTAGCGCTTTAAAATCGATAATGTTCAAAAGAGAAGTTGCAAAATTAAGCAAATCGATTTTGTGTCGAAGTCTACTGGCGTTTTGGGACCAATAATGAAGCAAAGACCTCACAGCTTTGCATAGTAGACCCTTCCATAATATACAGTTAGGCAGACTAGGCTAGGCGCTAGTAGCTATTACAGGCATAATGCTTACGAATCTATGTCTATGTCCAGTTTGGCAATAAAAAAGCTACCATTTGGTAAGCAAAACGATTCGTTGTTGTTTATAGGAACCGAGTATAACTAAAGCCATCATAACGTGTCTTTTATTTCGAGTTTTTACAAGGTTTTTATACACTTACTTGATTTTAATTTAATAATAATAATAATAATCGTTTATTTCCATGAAATATGGTGCTAACAGATGTCATAATACAATTCATAGTACTTCATATTCCGCCTACTAAATTCAGCATGCAAATTTTTGGATGTGCCATAACTCATAGTTATTGAATGATATTTGTATTCATTAAAAATTATGTTAGAAATAGTAAATAAAAAAAAATACAAATGTCAAAATAAGAATACAGGCAAGTCAAAATTAATAAAATTACAATAATTGATTTGATTTTGTATATAGCTATGGACTTGTAACATGTTTTCCTAACTGAACTTTGTTCACTTCAAATTCGCTTGCACGGCGCTAATACTCTTGCAAAATTAACACACACGAAACAACAACGACGAAGTGACTATACCTACTACTTAATAGACTACAAGTTCCTGTTGGGGGTAATGTTTTGTGTTCAGTGTTCCAATCGCTATTCAGCAGGTCAACGTATTTTGAACCTCAGCTAGAAGGTGCTTAAGCCTCAATTTTTTTAAATAGCTGCAGTGCTTTTGATTTTATTTTTTCTTTTTCTCTCTCACTTTTTAATTGCAAACACAAGTAGTTATTTTAATAGTTCTGCTTCTGACTTTTAAATAGAGTATAAAGTGTTATGTTACTGCTTGTATGTTAAAACACAAATTCTATTATAAGTCTAAACGTGAAGACTTGCAATTGGCTTTCTGTCGACTATTGTTTTCCTTTTTTTTTTTGTTTTCTTTTAGCTGTAAGTCTTCCATGATGTAATAAATAAATAAATAAACACTAACGTTGTGAATCATTATCGCTTTATGCCGCTGTGAATCCACCATGGATTAACTCGCATTCATGCATAAATAGTCGATCGTAATTAGTTAACCGTAAAATTGGGTGTTACGAAAACCATTTTGCGTGGTTTGAGAATTACCCTATAAAGAGGTGTACAATAATTACGTGTAAATACGATTACATGAATGTTTAATGCAAACAGAAGTTGTAAACTGGTATTCAAATAAATGATCCAATAATTGAAAAATTTGCTTCTGCCCGCCATTTGTCCGCGTAAAACTTGTTTCCTCGACCCACCCTGTCGCATCGCATCGTTTTTCCGCGCTATTAACAGCTATTATCGCTTAGCGTTTTCTTACTTTTTTCTTTTTGCTCTACCTCTAAGGGTCTTTTTTTTTGCGGATGGGAAATCATTAAATGACTCCTCCCGCTCTGGGTGGAGCGGAAGGGAGTGTCAGACTCTTACTGGCTATAACCCACCCGTGTTCCTTCCTTAGCCCTTTACGTTCCCGGCCAGCGGTAACCCTTTCGGACAATCCCGCTGGCCCGGCAGGCTTCGGCCCTAAGGGCCCCTTCTCGATGCTGACATCTCTTTGAGGCGCGCGTGGAACACGTGCGTACCTCTAAGGGTCTTAGCGTAATGTAAAATTGTCTTCCTCAAGAATTGAGCTATCAAATACAAGAATAATTTTTCAAATCCGACCGTTAATTCCAAATTAGCGCGTTAAAAAAAACAAACTCTTCAGCTTTGCTATTAGTATTATTAGTATAGGTTAGAAAGCTTGGTTCATTTCTATCTATATGGGATTGTAGTCCTAAACACTTTCGTCTTATTGATTCGCACATAATTGGCATTGCCATACAACGTGGCAATGCTGCCAGCCTTTTGGGCACTGTTCCTGTTTACAGCGATGCGGACGAATTGTTTGATGCTCTATGATTATTTTGCTTATTTTTTTATATAATATTAGGTATTATTATTTTAAATATTAGCATACATTCTGTAAATACTTATCTTTTGTCGTAATATCTTCGCACAGAGAAAATTTCAATTTGTTGGCTTTTAAGAAACAGGCTTCTTGCCTAGTTTAGAAGCCAAACGTTCGACTTGTTGTACAACTTAATCTCACGACACAACATTGCACTATTTGTTTTTTGTATACTAAAACATAAACTATTACTATGAACTTTCAAGGACAATGCATTTAAATTTTAAAACCAGCCTTGAATCATTGAGTGATTTTCGCGCTCTGGGCAAATATAGTTCTTGAAGTCTTGATAGAATAGGTAGCACCTACACTGTCGATAAAATAATCAATATTCAAGACGCCATTAATTATAACAGTACACTTGACCCAATTTTCTTAAATCGACTCCAATAAAGAATTCGTTTTAAAATAATAAGTGTCTTTGGTCCCAATACATACAATTTGTAAGCAAAGCAAAAATCCGACGGGAGTACCGACGGAATTTAAATGACAGAAAGCCTGTTCGAGAGGATTACAGCGCTCTATAAAAGGAACAACTTTCGCTACGAGCAGAGCCCGGAGGACTCCTCGGGAAGTATTCGATTTTCAGCCCTTAATGCGATCCTAAAATATTTTCATTTACACTGAATAAAAATTTATTTTCATCCAACTGGATTTAAATATTTGTTTTCTTTATCTTAATTGTGTTTCTGTCTGTCGTTTACATATCTCTTTTTTTTTTCTCAGATGGGAAATCATCAAATGACTCCTCCCACTCTGGGTGGAGCGAAAGGGAGTGTCAGACTCTTACTGACTAAAACCCACCCGTGTTCCTTCCTTAGCTCTTTATGTTCCGGGTCAGCGGTAACTCTTTCGGACAATCCCGCTGACCCGGCAGGCTTCGGCCCTAAGAAGCCCCTTCGATTGATGCTGACATCTCTTTGAAGCGTGCATGGAACACGTACGCGCCGTCCGGCACCACTTCAAGTAATAACACTAATACCAGGGGGCATTGACTCAAAAAAATGTAATCTTTTTTTTTATCGTGTTTAAATTTTGAGATCCATCACGTCTGCGGAGTTTCGCTATCTAATTTAATTTGACCCTGTACATATCTCTGGCCTGAATTTTTCAGACTATTTTGGGGGCGGAGTGTCTGGTTTTTCCGTCGTCATGATGTAACTGAAGAAAATGTTCAAAAGAACTGCCTCCATTTAACATTATGCAGTATAATTACTAGGAAACTCACATGTCCATAGACTAATATTTTTAGATTTTCGGTCTGCTGACTAGCCTTAACGAGTGGCACACGTGTGTCATTCTGTACATAATATGTATGTATTTTTGAGCTTTCGAGGCACATACGATACGAGTAAGTGTATGGTGAAAGCTTTACGAGCTCTCAGTACCGGGATGAGTAAATAAAACCTCAGTTTATCATATTACTTCAATAATTATTCCTAGAAGATGGTTCTACAGTTTTACAATTTTATCTTTATCTCTTGGCTTGTCAGCCAAATCTCATTCCTACCGTTGTTTTTCCTATAATTTTAATAAATCAATGTTTGTCTCATATCTCTGCCATCTCCTTCTCAAAGTATTCATAGAGATTGCATTTAAGCACCAAATAGGCTATAATCTCAACAGTACTTACTATAAAATGAAGGTGAGATTGAATCTCAAGAATTTCAACTTAACCTTACAGATGGACAAGTATCTACTACCATACTACCACACAGTTACATATCTGTCTGTCAGCTACTAATAAAGTATTCGTGCATGCAACATTTCGTGCCGAGCATTCGTGCATGAATATTCTAACATTCTCAGCTACATGTCTGACTTGGTCAAGATAATGATGTGGCTCACGTTTCTCTCTTTTCAGACTATATTGTACACACGAAGCTTAGTATTTGTTGGCGCCAAGTGAACTTTCGTATAACTGCAAGACAAACACATTACTCGTGTCCATTAAACCAATTCTCCTTTCCTTACAGCGTACGAGAAATATTTCGTTATTTAACTTTTCCGTTAATATCACGATCCCAGAGTATCTCTGTAAATGTTTGCACATTGTGTTATCGTTGGAAGATTCATCATTATCATACACGGTTTTATGCGGTGTTACACCACTATTATAGGTAGTGCTATTTTGTAAAGTTCTCTCTCGGTGACCGGCCATAATTTGAAAGCGATTTCATTTGTTTTCATAAGAAATCATCGTCGTGGATTCTTACGTTGGTATTTCAAAATGTTGTTTTGGAAAAATATATAATTAATAAGTTTTGATTCACTGCTTGTTGTAATTTAAATGAATGCTGCTTCAGTCCTTTAAGGATAAGTCGTTAAACGTAAATTATACGGAACGTACGTTATTTATAAGATAAAAATCCCTAAAAGGAAAAACATATTTTCTTTATTATAATTGAACATCTTGTTCGTAAATAATGGGACTTGTTCGCGTATGTTTTAGTTTTTATATGAGACCTTGTTTCGTATTCCTAGTATACACCTAAATCATGATCTGCCTAACCTTTTCCCTACTATATTTGGGTCGGTTTCCAGTCTAACCAGATATAGTATAAACCTAAATAAATTGTGTAATTTCAGCTCTTTGGAAGGATAAAATGAAACTGAATTGTCTCAGTATCTTCAGTCTAAAAAAGTTAGGACACTCCATGGTCCAGCAATGTGCAATAACCATATATGCTGTGTGTATATGTTGTTGTTGTAGTAATATCATCGTCATCAACACTCTTGGACTTGTGATCGCGTCATTATCGATATTAACAAACTAAAATGCAAACACTTCCTCTTGATAATCCTTTGATGGCCCTTTACGGTAAAGACGGCGTCTTATGCCTACAGAAGACGCCGTCTGTACCGTTAAGGGCCATCAAAGGGTAAATACCCGGAAATACCCGTACTTTGCATATGACAAAAACTGGCAGTGTAGCTCCTAAACTACACTGCCAGTTTTTGTCATATGCAAAGTACGAGTATTTTACCAAGCACCCAAAATCGTAACCTTCACCGAACACAAACACTTTTTGCTCAAAATTGATTAGAGAACATGCAACTTTGACCTCGTACGGGTAAAATTTACATTCACAAAAGTCCGCTTTCATTCACGTTCGCAATCTTTCTTTTTAGCTAGTTTTTAATCTAACATCCTATCTATCCTATCCAATGTGAGTAGAAAAACACGTCAGAGTTTCATCCACGAACTTGGAGCCAACCAATTAAAAACCAGACGGGCTCGTTCGAGGACACTCGGGGCCAATTTTCGGGCGCCTACCAGCCTAGCACTTAGTTTTTCGCTTTAACACGGTTCCATGGACAACCATTTCAACTACGGATGAATGAAACTTGACGTTAGGAATTTTAACCTATTTTCGGCTTGACCGCTTTAAAAACGTTTAACGAGCCACTGATGCGGTGTAATGGGTTTCAGTGGGTGGCTAGACGGTCAAAGCCTACCATTAGTTCGAAACAAAACTTTTTCTGTGAAAAACTCCGTCGTGGATTTCTAGTTTTGAACCCTATTTTTTTAAATTATATTTTTTAATTTTTCATTTTCGATTCCATAACCAACAAATAGTGTGTACCCACAACTTAAGATCTCGTGTACCCACACAATTACAGAGTTCACACAGAATTAATTGCTTGGCCTTCCTCCAAGCTGAAGGATTAGCCTCCATTGCGTGTTCGCAAATAACAAATCAGACGCACCTTTACACAAGCTACCTCGCGGATAACAGGAGGGAAGAAGCCTCCATTAATTTTCATCCGCTTTACTTAAATCACCTCGAATTAGGGATTATTTAGGCGTTTGTTGCTTACAACTGCTGTCTCCTCTCAAGGGAATCGATTCGGGCTATGTTGCCAACTTGAGAAACACAATAACGCCGACCAAATTGGCTTTTGACCTGATTGGTCAGCCGTTATTACCTATTATGCCTAGTCGATGAAAAGATTAAGTGAAGGTTTTCTTTTACGTTGCACAGCTTAAGGAAAGCTCCTTTGTTCTCGTGTTTCTGCATGTTATAGTAAATGGAGCACCAAAGGGAAAGCAGTGAACTGTAGGATTATATTTTCCTCTGAATCTACATCATAAATTTGCTTATGTTGACGTTTGTCGCTGTTATACAATACTTTGTTCTTGTCGACTGTAAGCGGCTGATCCTTTAAATCGTCTTTGACACAATTGGGCATGTGATAACTGGGACAAAAAATCCATCTAAAAACTTCAAGAGCCTATTCCAAATACAGATTTAGCTAAAGACAATATCTATCTGATGTTTGATACCTACTAAGCATTCTAAACACACGTTACTAAAGTAGCTATAGAACATCCCAAACACACACGAGGAACAACAATAACAACACGAACAGCAATCAACACGGACATGCAGTCAGCCGCAAACCGATCAAATATACAGATCTCAACTGATTTCCATTCTGCATAATCGAAGGAGACAGGAATGGATGGCGGAATATATCAGACCGGATGACACTGCATTTTACAAGTATCAGAGAACCGATGACGTAACAATCTTGTATAATATATGAGCCTGTTGAATTTCTTTCGAAGACCTCGGTAGGAAAAGACTTGAAACAGTCGTAAAGGCTCTCATGAAAAGAAATATAATTTTTCGGATTCGCTTCGAAGTGACACGGACTTTTGTGCTGTTTTATTAGCACTTAACTTGATTCCGCTTGCTATATTGCTAAAGTGGTTGTGAGCAGTCAAGCTTAACAGGGAGTTTGATGCTCAGACCAAGTATTATTAAATCTTTGGATTTCTGATCTCACTTTTCGTGCTTCCTACCTAACATCAGGATGGCCTAATTTTGGGTCTGCCAGTACATTTGGTAGACGACCTAAATAGTGCAATGAAACTCCGTTTTCCATGAATACGTTGCACGAATGGAACATAAGACAATGACTGTCACCGGATTCGATTCCCGAAACTAGGCCAATAATTGTAAAGCCTTTAGATTTGTTCCGAGTCTGGCTGTTCGGCATGGTGAAGAGGAAGCCAGTTTCGGTATAATATCTAGTTACTAGCTGTTTCTCGCGTCTACGTCGGCGTGTATTTTGTATTTCATCTTTTTTTTTTCACAGTTATCCAGGAAATTTTAAGTGAAAGGGGAGTAGAGAGTGGGGGTGAGAGGGGTGAACGAATTAAGAAGAAGGATATACTAAGGTGGACACTGACTTTCGAAGGTGATAGTTATAATAAAAAGAAGAAGTATTTTACCCTAAAATCTGCATTTCATTTTGGCCCCTTTCCTACACGTATATAGTACTAGCTTCCGCCCGCGGCTTCGCCCGCGAGGTATGTCGATAAAAACTATCCTATGTCCTTCCCCGGGATGCAATATCTCTCTCTGCCAAATTTTATCGAAATCTGTTTAGTGGTTTAGGCGTGAAAAGGTAACATACAGACAGGCAGACAGATGGACAGACAGAGTTACTTTAGAATTTATAATATTAGTATGGATGGATACTATACTGCATTATTCTTCAAATTTTAATTATGAGTTTAGACGAAAATAACATAGAGAACAATGTTTTTGTTTTCTGCCCTCATTTGTTTAAAGTAAACGTGTGCCGAAAATACTTTCACTTCGCGGCTGCATTTTGTGAGAATAGAAAAGAAAAAGCTTAAAAAAACGCACTGCTCGCTTCTTCTTACCTCTGTTTTTTTCGAGATGAAACACTTTTCCTGGCTGTTTCTTCAAAAGATATGTATTCTTCTAGTTGTAATTTTTTGTGCTGAGATAGTTCATTATTTTATGTGGTATCAGTATCATTATATTAAAAGCGTTAAGACATTGTGTTGTCTTTCCTAAACGGGTTATTTCGTGGGTTATTTTTCTGCAAAGACAAGAAAATAAATTTGTAATCAAATTGACACCCTACGTCAATTATTTACCGTTTTATAGTTATTTCAAACGAGGTGTTCCACTCAGAGCACTGATTTCGAACCGCGCCTGAGCATTCCACTAAACGCACTGAAGCAAACAACTGTACCAAAATGACAGCTGTAATTTAAATAATATAAGGGCAATTTAAGTTGGCTGTCAATTTACATATCAATTCAATTTTCTTATTTGACACACAAATTAACACAAGAAATCGTGTGACCCATTTTAAGAAGGACAACACTGTATCCTAACACTTTTAAAGTAATGATAAAACCGTGTTTTTTTCATAAGTCACCCTCTAAAATGAGTCACAAAAGAAAACAACCTTGTCGTGCTGAGAATTTTCTTTCATTTTCCCCGTCACCCGTTTTTCACGGGTAATTACCCCCGTGAGCAAGATGGCGTCATGCGTGATTGATAACATCTCCTGATTAATATTTTATGTAATCTAATAAAATACATCTCTTATCCATATATGAGCCTTTTTGCGTCGGATAAAGATTACGGTGTAAAGGCGAAAGCTTTAACCTTTAGGTACGTAATTGATTCTTTTATATTCTTTATTGAGATTTTTTTACGGCTTTTCATTAAATCTATTAATCATATTTTGATGTTATTGTGTGGTTGGGACTTCCGAGGCGTGAATTAACCTTTAGAAGATAGATTCAATTACTTTATTGCAAACAATTTTGATTATATGGAAAATAAAAGTATCCCTAAATGATAGATGATAAGTAAATGATTTTATTTCTATAAAGGCTGACTTAACAAAGTCAGATATCTTTTATTTGTGGAATACAATTGACGTCTGACAGTCCTAGTATTGAAAAACTGCCAAAAACTCAAAATTTATTCTCAGGTTAAGACTTATTCTGAGGGGCCCGTGGCTAAATAATATACAGCCGCACAGGTCGATCGATCAGGTTAAGCTACGCTTGCCGCGGTTGGTCTGTGGATGGGTGACCATCTTTACATACCGTGACCCCTCCGTGCCTCGGAAAGCACGTTAAGCTGTTGGTCCCGGCTGTCATTCGTGGATCTTTGACAGTCGTTACGGGTAGTCAGAAGCCCGAAAGTCTGACAATCAGTCTTACCAGGGGTATCGTATTACCCGTAACTGGGTTGTGGAGGTCAGATAGGCAGTCGCTCCATGTAAAATACTGGTATTCAGCTGCATCCGGTTAGACTGGAAGCCGACCCCAACATAGTTGGGACAAGGCTAGGCGGATGATGATGATGATGTTAAGACTTATTCTAGGTATAAAAGTTTGGCGGAATGCGCCCGTAGTTGGTTTGTACAATCACTTTTACACGTCATTCATACCTATTTTAAAACTAGATGAGGTTGGCGATTCGTGTCTGACTACTAAGAGAAGAATGTCCGGAACAAACTCAATGGTCACAGTCTCTTTTAAAGTCTAGAAATAATCATGTGAAGACCATGTGGATTGGTGTCTTAAGTGGTATTTTGAGGAAAGAACCACACAGGTTGAGTGGACCTGTCCAGTCTACATAAGCTCTCTAATAGAGAAAAGTCTACGTAACTATTACTGTAGACACTGTTTTGTATATCAATATAGGACATAACTCAGTTGTTATAGGTATTATAAATGCATAATGAAACAGTTAAGAAAGGACAACGTTTATTGAAGTCAAAAGTAAATTAGTGGAAGAAAATTAATGTACATGAGTTCAAACTGAATCCATTATAAGCGCATGTGAGTGAAGAAGAGGCTAGGTTTTTAATCTGGACAGCATATTAAAAGATGCTTGATCTATACGAAATTGTTACATATATTACAACTGACAGCTAACCAATTTTGCTTGAATAAATTAAACTTCGCTGTTGATGCAAAATGGATATTTATGGAAAAACTAATTTAACATTTTCAATCAGGAACGGGATTTGTGCCTAACAAATTTACCTAAGCCTCCAATAACCTGTTTTGAATATGGATGGATGTCTCTGCTTATTCCTTCGGTAATTTAGAAGTGAACTCATTTTCATTACATCACACTAATATTATAAAGGCGAAAGATTGTGTGTGTATGTGTTTATATGTATGTTACTTCTTCACGCTCAAACAGCTTGATAAAATTTTGTATGGTGGTAGCGATTGACATATAGGCTACATTTTATCCCGATACTCTCACGGGATCGACATTTACGCGGGTGAAACCGCGGGGCGCAGCTAGTAAGCTTATAAAAAAGTTAGTAATCTGTAACTGTAAATTCGTCGTTTCAGCCGATAGACGTCCACTGCTGGACATAGGCCCTCCCCCAATTTTGGGGGGGTTTGCCATAATCGCCACGCTTGGCAGGCGGGTTGGCGATCGCAGTATGGTATGGTGGTGGAATAAATAGAGAACGCTGCTGCCCATTCTCCGGTAAGACCCTTAGTCGCCTTTTACGACACCCACAGGAAGTAAGGGGTGGTGCAATTCTTTAAGTCCGGCACCACACAGACAACTGTAAATTACTCGAGTACAACTTGCGGTTATAACAATATTCTTTCCGTTGATAATTAAAACGTGAGTGAAAAAGCAAGTCACGTAAATTAATTAGCTTCTTAATATCAACTTACTTTACGTTTTCCTGTGAGGCATTCATTATTAAAATGCTGCGTTCTTTTACATTTTGCTGCCTGCGAATATGAACTAATTTTAGCGAAAACGGGCTACTGAATCCTTGCGAACTACCCCAGTTTATATGAAAATCGTCCTTGCTGCTACGATATAAAGGCGCTATCGATGTCAAATTGTTATCGCTGATGTGTGGTTGTATGTACTAATATACTCATATTACTATATACTCATACTACCCATTTGTCCCAATTTTTAGGGTTCCGTAGGTACCTCAAAAGGATAAAAACGGAACCCTTATAGGATCACTTTGTTTTCCGTGTGTCTGTCTGTCTGCCAAGACCCTTTATCTCCGGAACGCGTAGAGATACTCGTATCAAGTTGAAATTAAAACCACATTCACAAGTCTACAGTCTCTTGAAGCTGTGAAAAAAAAAATCAAACTTGTAAGTTAACGTAAAAAATAGATACGGCCGTTTATACCGCAAAAAACGTCGAGACTCTCAAGGGAATTAAAAAGGGTACTTCCCGTTGACCTAGAATCATGAAATTTAGCAAGAAGAAATGTCATGTAGCACAAGTTAAGGAAAAAATAAGAAAACCGTAAATTTGTACTTACATAGGTACCTACAAACGGAACCGTCAGTGCGCGAGTCCGACTCGCACTTGACCGGTTTTTTTTATTTTATACGATTACTTAATTGACATACACGACTTTTTTACTAGCAATATCAATATCTAAAGTGTAAAGTGTAATTAGACCCAATTTTAAAATGGGTAAAATCGGGCTAAATAAGTCACGGCCTTATTACGACACAAGAGTTATCTTTAGACCCAGGTCCACACCAGGAGTCAGGACCATCGAACCATTTTTCAATTTTGAATTTTATTCCGACTAAATTAAAGTTCTTATTACAAAAACTGACGTTTAACTCGAGTCTATGTTGTCAATGTTGTATTAAGAACGTTATGATTGTCGGATAAAGTTCAAAATACAAAACGCATTCGAAGGTTTGGGCTTGGACTGAACTAAGATCCCGTATTGTATTAAGATGGTCCAGAGTTTCTACAAGGAGTCACTACAATAATGTTTTGTTATCCTATCTATACTGTCCCACTGCTGGGCAAATGCCTCCCCCAAATCCTTCCAGGAACTCTTTTCCCTTGCCACCTCGAACCAGCCCTCGCGGTCAGCCAGTTCATCTCGCCATCTCTTTCTGGGCTGGCACATCTGCTGGCACCCATTGTGTGGAAACTTTTGCCCAGCTGTCATCCTGCATACGGCTGATGTGACCCGCCCAATCCCATATTAACAAGGTTAATATGACCTCCCAAGCTCCGCTAATGAGACACAATTGATTTTCTATTGTATCGTAACACATAGGTTGACTGATAGAAAATGCCTATGGCATTAAGTCCGCCGCTGTACATTCATGTGCTTGAAGTGTTAAATAAATAAATAGGTTACGCGCGGAGCTTCACTTTTGCACATCACTAATAGACTTGAGCTGACTCCACAGTTTTGAAGTAACGTAGGTGTAACATCGCAGAACAAAATTATACAGTATGACGTGTTTCATACTTCGCTGTAGCGAGTTATAAAGTACAAATATGCTGGCTTTCACTTTAGAATATTAAACAGTTATGTTTAAGAAGCAAGAATATAGTAAATTGGGAGGGATTCATTTTCCCGTTGTCTTTACAACTATAGTCCGCGCAGAACTAGTTGGCCGCGCCTAGGGTGGGGACGGGGGTGAGAGCGGCAAGGTTGCCTATTGTTCGCAACCCACGTATAGTTCCGCGCGAACTATAGCACGAACGTTTTACAAAATAGTAGACGTTTTCTTGAAATATTTGGGGTAAGGCGCACCATATAAGTGTATTTACAGCAAAGCAAGCCGCTTGAGGCTAAGTAGGTGGGTTTTATTACTAGATGCAAGATTTACGACTACGTTATTTTGACGCGTTATAGCCATTTCATACAACTGTCAAAGAATGACAGTTGTGATTTGAATATATGGATAATTGAAGTTGGTAGTCAATTTGCTAAACAATTTATGTTCAATGTATGTTGCGTTTAGCCGTTGAAGCATAATAGGTAAAATATGTAGTAACGATCAGTGACTGTAGTTAAGTGTGTGTAAGTTAGGTAGGGGAGGTAAGCCTAAAACGGGTAGCCCGCCTAAAACGGGTATGCTTTTTAAATTGCGCACCTTTTTTGCTAATAAGAATGTGTGCGTGCAGTGCGCGGCGCCTGCCACTCTCCAATCACAGGGAACCGGCACGCTTCTCTGGCGGACACTAGTTCACGGTAAGATAAGAAAGAAGTTTTTTGCTATTTCCACTAAAAAAAATTGAGTTACATTACTTTTGAATACTCGAAAATGGTTTACAATATGTTCTTACTAGTTTTGTGTTATGATTTTGCAACAAATAGACGTTTTATTTGTGTAATAGGTTGGCGTTTATTATTTCGGTTTTAAGGATATGAGTCGATTGAAAAAAATACATGCTTGTGGGCAAAAAGGGTAGGGGCAAAGCGGGTGCCCGTTTTGCCCATACCCGATTTGCCCTGTATAATTTCATTGACTGCTTATTAGTTCTTTTATTTTTGCAGATGGTAAATAAATACAAAAGAAAGACTGCAAATGCATCGTGGGATGAAGGAGTTATGAAGCTTGCGATAGAAGAAGCTCTCAAAACTTCCGTCAATGTTGCAGCAAAAAAATATGGCATCAACCTTTCGACTTTACAGATACATATAAAGAAAGGATGTCAAAAAAAAACTAGGAAGATTCACAACAGTTTTTACAGCAGCTCAAGAATTAGAGCTAGTTGAGTATCTATTTCACATGGACAATCTGTTTACGTTGCCAACTCATTACGTTGTCTACAAAGTGCCGCAACCATTCCAAGAATACTGGTCCATTGATCCAAGCATTGTCACTGCAAGTAGCTGATGATCCTGGTGGAGCTCCATCTGAGTTATGATTGTTATGAAACAGTTCTAGTCATTGATTGACGTTAATCTCATGTAATTCAGTCCCTACCCGCTTTGCCCAAAAGCCCTACCTGCTTTAGGCCCCCCCTACGGGCAAAACGGGTAATTCGAATGGTAAAGATTCTTGTTATTTTTTTATTCTTAATGTACAAAACTACTAAATATGTCATTTATTTTATAGTCCTTGATAACTAAACATTTCAAAATATACAAATAAATTTTCAATTTATATCTATAAGTTGTTTTTTTTTACCATCAACCTTAGCTTACCCGTTTTGGGCTACTCTCCCCTACTGTAAGTTAGGTACTGCCTAAAAACATTAGTTCGTTTATATAATTTTTGGACCGAAAAGTAAACATAATTATGCAATGACCTAAACATTTCTGTTATCTAGCATAATAAGCCTATAACAATCCCACTGCTGGGGCTCAGACCTCCTCTCGGTGAGAGGGAGTGGGCCGTAATCCACCTCGCGGGCCCAGTGCGGGTTGGTAGATCTCACATGTCTTTGAATTTTTGATTCTAGGGCATGCTGGTTTCCTCACGATTTTTTCCTTCACCGTTTTGAGAGCAGTGGTGATAAAATAATTTACACTAAGTAAAGCGCCTGTCTAGGTTCGAACCTACGACCTAAGTCAGGGCCGTTACCACTGAACCACCACTGCTCGATATATAACTATCACTACATAGTATAAAACAAAGTCGCTTCCCGCTGTCTGTCCCTATGTATGTTTAGATCTTTAAAACTACGCAACGGATTTTGATGCGTTTTTTTAATAGATACAGAGATTCATGAGGAAGAGTTATATGTATAATACATCTACACTAATATTATAAAGAGGAAAACTTTGTATTTTTGTTTGTTTGTTTAATGGATAAACTCAAAAACTACTTGACCGATTTTAAAAATTCTTTCACCATTAGGAAGCTACATTATCTGCGAGTAACATAGCGTATATTTTATTTTAGAAAAAATAGGGATCCGTAAGATATTTGGTTTTTTCGGACCCAAGGTGTAAAAAATCATCCAAAAAAGTTCCTTACTTGGCGTACGCCGCCTAAACTATAAAAGATAGAACCATAAAATGTTGTAATTAATTAAAGACCATGACATTACACATGTCATTACTCCTTATCAAAATAAACTATTTTGTCACAAAGTACTGTTTATGTAGATAATATTTATTCCTTAATTCATTAAAATTGGACGTTTGGTTTGAAAGTTATGGCGAAATAAATATAATACTATTTCTGCGCTCCGCGGCCCGTGGCGACAGGCGAAGTAGGCGTCACCAAGGCCACAAAATACAGATAGTACAGAAGACAATCTACATGCAAAGTGCGCTCGAGCAACGCACACATAGACACCGCTCACGGACACGTTATCTCAGACGGGTTGGGAGCAGTGCGAGCGCGCGTGTCATCCGCTTGAGACACGCGTCTGTGAAGGGCAAAAATGGAGCAACAAAAAAATGCCTATCTAAGCTCGATTTATATAATAGTTTCCTATTTTGAATCAGTATAAACAAAGTAACTTTTTTGTAAGGTACATTCATGCCACCAACTATTACATAAGTTGAAAACATGATTTTTTGTTTGTGTAGATATTGTGTTGTTTTTAGTGTCATTTGATAGGTTTAGGTCTAAAACGGATAGGGCAAAATAAATTGTGTAAATAGGGTTTTGAAGTTATTAGGGATTTTAGAAAGTGAAAATTGACAAATGTAAAATTTTATATGTTTTTGTTCTGTAAACTTTTTGTATTGTAATACTATGTTTATTGTTTTGTTTTAATATTTTAGAATAAGCTCAACAATAAATCAAACAACTAGATACGAGTGCCACTACCAGGATAGTTTTTTATGCACAAGCCAAAGTTGACAACCATAGCGCGACCGCCGAGCGTAGGTATGAAAAGTGAAGTTCATACCTACACGTGATTGATTTCTGTAATATCTGTATTTTGTGCCAAGGCGGGGGTACGGATGCGGGAGGGGGGTTTAGGTCTATGAGTAAGGTACCCGCGCGGCTCGGTCGGCTCCTTACGCAGCGGTCGCGCTCGGTTTCTAATAATTTTCCTACGAAAATTTTTAGATTTCGTTGTTAAAACTAAACCTAACAAAAAGTTCTTTTCAGAGCTACATAAAAGTATTTTTCAAAGCTATATAAAAGTCCTTTTCAGAGCTATATAAAAGTTCTTTTCAGAGCTATATAAAAGTTCTTTTCAGAACTAAACAAAAGTTCTTTTCAGAATTAAACAAAAGTTCTTTTCAGAGCTAAACAACAGTTCTTTTCAGGGCTACAAACAGTTATTTACAGGGCTAAAAAACAGTTCTTTTTAGGGCTAAACAGTTGTTTTCTGAGCTAAAATATTACACACCATTAACATTTTCTTAATTATATATATATATATATATATTCTTTGTTTGTTACATATCTTCAAATGTATCTAAAGTCTGCAAAATGCCTAAAAGGACGAGGTCTCAACTTTCTAAACACAGTTCTCAAGCAAGGGCAGCAAGAATACGTTGTATTGAAGAATCTTCACCTGAACGCTCACAACGTCTTGCCGAACAAAATACATCAAATGTTGTTTATAGGGAAGCTCATAATTCAGTAACTTTTTTTACAAAAATTTTATCCTTTAAAACAATATTTAACACATGAAGTTATCTTATCCTGCTAATAAAATAAATGCGAAAGTCTGTTTGTTTATCTGCCTGTTTGTCGGCTAAAATGCTGAATTTACTTTTGGGTATTTGAACACATGGGATCAAACTTAGACTTTTTGTAGCGGTAATCGACATCCACGCAGGCGGAGCCGCGGGGGACCGCTATAGGTTATATAAATCAGAATAACACATAGGCTACTTTTTGTCGCGAAAACCGACATCCACGCGGGCGGAGCCGCGGGCGACCGCTAGTGCTTAATATAGCAGAGAAAAGCCGAGAAATTCAAAGATTTGTAATGTGATGTAGTAGCAAACATATTTATGTACGCTTATATTGCAAACGCTGCCGCGCTGGCTAAACCTTACGAGATAGATCAAATTAATGTACTACGGAATTGTATATCTTAAAAATATCTTTAAAAGTCCGCGATGGTATATGTTTATCTCCTAAGGATAACCCACAGTAACCATTTTTATCTCTTACATATTACAAAAAAAATATGGGTTATTTACCAAGCTATTTTAAACAATACAGTAAATATAATTATCCAATTAAATACACTAAATGCGTTGTGGATTTCATGAAGATCAAAATTGCCCTTTACAGCATATCAATAAAATGAATATTTTAGAAGATATCAGAGATTTAAAAAGCCGGACAGAGCGGCTGGCGGGGCGGTACGAAGTTCGCCGGGTCCTAGTCAAATATAACAAAACTACAAAATCCTCAACCACGGCACAAAATAACAAATTATAGCCCATAGCAATCGATTACAGAAGATGTCCGTATATTTTCAAGCAAATGCAGCGCTGCGCCAGAGCCGGCTTACGGAGCTTAACGGCCAACAATACAGGCTACTGTCTCAAATATATTGCTGAATACAGCGGTGTTTTCAATTAAAGAGAATTCTGTTTACAGTTTCTGTATGTTACTTCTGTGATAAAGTTAATAATAGTTTGGTTAGTTTTGTATCATCATCATCTGCCTCGCCGTTTCCCGATTATGTTGGGATCGGCTTCCAGTCTCCACAACCCAGTTACTGGGTAATACGGTTAGTTGGTTAGGTTTTTTAGTTTTGGTTAGTTTTGTATCTGTGAATTATTCTATTCACTTATTGACAGATTAGACTTTTTAGCATTTCAGTGTAAAATTAAAGTCATCATCTTTATCATCATTGGCAGCCTTATTCTTGTATAAAAGAACTTAACTATAAAAGACAAACACACAGTCTGGAATATGGATACCTACTTACTATAACATTGTTCGAGTGGTCGTTCGCGGCGTTGTGCTGGCGTAAAATAGGTACTGCTCAGCACTCCTGAACGACGATACTTTTCACGGGCCCGTTTTTACAATGGCTCGAAGGACCATGAAATGCTGGTGTGTGGCACTACTCAGCAATCCCGCACGACTCCTTTTCTTATAATGGACTGTAGATTGGTTTGATTTCCAAGAGATGGGGGATAGAAAGAACGTACCTAACCTAAATAACATGAACTTGTTACCTTGAATACGAACCCGAAGACTGCTTTATTTTCCATTATTTTCACTCCCTAAGGGTGCGTTTCCACTGAAGCGGAGCTGGGCGGAGCGGAGCGGAGACGTGCAGGAATCGTCCAATTACAGCCGAGACGAGTGACGCGATGAGGATTTCAACAATTGTGATTGGTTGATTCCTGCACGTCTCCGCTCCGCTCCGCCCAGCTCCGCTTCAGTGGAAACGCACCCTAAGGCAGTGTCACAAAACCACTGACAGATGATCAGTCAAAATGACAGTAATTCAAAGTTACAATGTGTGATATTAACTAAAATGTTGCAACTTCCAACAAACAAAAGAATCTCGGTAGTTTAGGCAATTACAACGTAACATATAGGTAGCTACTAAAATCTGTAAAATTTCTGTAATATATTTGCAACTTTATCGCTAAAGCATATGGTTCAAAGTTGATTGGGAAAATGTTACAGTTGTGTAACCATAACTATATCTCTCCAGTTATGCCAAGAGACAGATGGAACTAAAACTAAACTGATGAAATGTAGATCTACACTCAGGGTAATTAATTGTTTATCAAATTGACACACTACGCCAGTTTGTCGTGTTATATGCATTTCATGCGGTGTTCAATTTACTTAACTTTTTATTTCCTGACATTACGTGCCTTACCTCTGCGATCCCCTTTCCACTTTTGCAACGTTAAGCTGGGGGCCTAAAAAGGCCACTTTGGCAGAATCATAAAAGGATAACATTATGAATCAAAATGGACAGTTAACTGTTAAGTTAATCGTATCAAATCCCATTGGTGAAGAATTTTTCAGTTAATTTTTTTTGTCTGTGCTAAAATACCAATCAATCCAATCCAACTCCAATCCCAATCTTTGATTATACCTACGTAGTGCAGCGCAAAAAGAAAAACACGGACTGTCTTCGCCATATTTTAATTCATAATGTTATCCTTTTATGATTCAGCCAAAGTGGTCTTTTTAAGCCCCCTGATCTGCAAATAACATGAAAGTAAATTAGATCAACAAGCAATTAATTTCAATGTAAAGTTCGATCAACGAGAACGAACCTATGTAGCTCCGAACAATAGAGCTGCCGTCTTAAATATATTGCTTCGACCGCCATGTTTTCAATTACACAGAATTCTGTTTAAAGTGTTCCGACATTACGGCGGTTTGGTGCTCTGGTACTTTCGTCCCAAAGTTAATAGTTAGTTAATTCACTGAATTATTTAGCGAACAGTACCGTCTTTGAGGATTTCAATAGAGAAGTTATTCTATAGATAGGTATTTTGTGTTCGTGTTATCTTATGTTTGGGAACATTCGGCATAATGTCTGATTTTTGTGTAGGTAAATTGAACTTGTAAGATGCTTAAAGGCCGCAGACAGGGGCGACACGACAGCGCGCCGCGACTCTAGAATAACTTTTTTATGAAAACTTCATGGAAAGTGTTCTACCATAATCGCGTCGTACCGTCACGTCGCATCTGTCTGCGGGAGCCTAAATTAAATCTAACGAAACACATGAAAAAGCCGCGCAAAACCATTGGTCGTAAACTGAAACGATAATCGTAAACGGTCGCTTTTTGTTTTCATTGCTTAATTTTTGTCATACAGGTAGGTACGGAAGTAGGTATTTATCCAGGCAGACCTAGTGCACCCCAGTGATAAGACCATGTCGATGCTATTTCATTTTTTATTTTGCTCGTGTCGTATTTCTGCGACAGAGAACATGCATGATTTTTTCGTTCTATTCAACGATTGCTCATCCTTATTCGTTGTAGGTATTATTTTATCGATTTAGGTATTCAGCTGCATCCGGTTTGACTGGAAGCCGACCCCAACATGGTTGAGAAAAGGCTAGGCAGATGATGATGATTATTTTATCGATTTGTAGCCGCGCGCTAGAGGCACGGCAATTGATATTTAGCCAAGCGCTTAAAAGGTTATAGAAATTTGACAGATTGTAGTAGCTTGATGTGCTGGCGAATCAAAGGCTTTCTCGTAGTCCACAAACGCTAAGCAGAGAGGCAAGTTATACTCTTCGGTCTTCTGTATAACCTGTCGCAGCGTATGTATGTGGTCTACGGTGCTAAAGCCTTTACGGAATCCGGCTTGTTCGGGAGGCTTGAAGTCGTCAAACCTACGCGCGAGACGGTTCGTGTTGACTCTCGAAAACATCTTGTAGACATGGCTCAGAAGTGAGATGGACCTATAATTCTTAAGAAAGGCAAAGTCGCCCTTCTTAAAGAAATGTATCACCACACCTCTGTTCCATGCCTGTGGTGTTTTACCCTCGAGTATGAAGGAACCAAACAGCTTCTGAAGGGCCTTAAGAACGGGTTTTCCGCCGGCCTTCAGGAGCTCGGCCGTAATTCCGTCACCACTATCCGTCATCGCTAGTACTATATTAATAATATAATATGTCGTAAATCATTATAAGCGATACTTAACGAGACATGTTTCAAACATATAATGACGACCTGCATACTGAATGGCGTGGTTTCCAGAATTATATCATAATCAAAGGTAATGGAGTGTAATTAAAACCTGTTACCAATTCAATTATTCAATTAAGTTCCATTAATGATGCATCAATGAAAGCATATCATTTTATGTTATGAAATATGTATTACACTTTAGTGCATAATTATGGCTATTCATTCAAATAAATAATAATGATAATACCAGCCTGTTATTGTCCCACTGCAAGGCGAAGGCCGCTTCTAAGAAGAAAAAGAAGAAGAAGGCAGGAGCTTAGATTACCCCGCTTGGTCAAGACGGATTGGCGATTTCACACTAATATTAATTTTAAGTCCTGACGGGCAATCGACGTCGTCGTCGTTTCAGCCGATAGACGTCCACTGCTGTACATAAGCCTCCCCCAATTTTGGGAGGGTTTGCCATAATCGCCACGCTTGTCAGGCGGGTTGGCGATCGCAGTATGGTATGATGGTGGAATACATAGAGAACGCTGCTGCCCATCCTCCGGTACGACCCTTAGTCGCCTTTTACGACACCCATGGGAAGTGACGGGCAATACCCGTAGGTAATTTTTACCATTCGCAGTCTGATCTCAGACTGCGAATGGTAAAAATTACGGGTCTTGCGACTGCGAATGGTAAGAATTACGGGGAATCTAGTCTCAATCTGTCAAAAATACCTCTCTGTTCGACAAGTTTTTGTCGCTGGGATGAGATTACGACTAGACTTTGAAAGTTATTTATTACGGGAATTGGTGTTCAAGTTTCCTCGCGACGACGTTTTCCTTTACCGATGTCAGTTAAACTAAGTAGATGTGGGAAATAATAATATGTAAAGTTTATAATTATTATACAAATTCGTAAATCGTATATTAAGATGTCACACATGCCTTAAACACGTAGGCAAAACGTTAAACTCAAGTTTATTGCGGTGAGCTCCTAAACTATCTACATAATTTTAAGGCACAACTTTTGCAATAGCTGTTGCTCTCTTAAGACAAATTTCATTAAATTAGTCCAGTAAGTTTTACTAAGACTTCGGTAAAAATAAATCAACATACCTACAGGGTGGGATACATCGACGCTCAAACTCATCATCTGCCTGCCTTTTCCCAACTATGTTGGGGTCGACTTCCAGTCTAACCGGATGCAGCTGAGTATCAGTATCTTTACATGGAGCGACTGCCCATCTGACCTCCACAAGCCGGCTACTGGGTAATATACCCTTGCTAAGACTGGTTGTCAGACTTTCGGGCTTCTGACTACTCGTAACGACTGTCAAAGATCCACGAATGACATCCGGGACCAACAGCTTAACGGGAGCAAAAGCTTTCCGAGGCACGGAGCACTTTCGGTATGTAAAGATGGTCACCCATCCACAGACCAACCGCGGCAAGCGTAGCTTAACCTGAACGATCGATCTGTGCGGCTGTTATTATTTAGCCACGGGCCCCTCCCTGCCCATCCAACTATGCCAAAATGTAACCATGTCTAGATCCCCCTTTTTTTATCGTGGAGAAATGATCATGCATTCTGCACTACCACGGGGAGATAGTACAGTTATGTGGGACTCTAACCCACTAAACCTCCACGGTGTCCTCCTCTGCCGCTTACGGCGGGAACACGGGCACGCGTTAGCACTCATCCGTGAACCCGCCGCTTCTAGATCCCTAGCGTAGACATTTTTGACGAAAATTTTAACGCAGTAGGGTTCAGAATCGTGTACTGAATCCGTTGTTACAGTTTGCGCGTCAATGTACAGACGCCAGCACATCAAGCTACTAGAAACTGTAAAATTTTCTCAATCAACATTGAACCTAATACTTTAGCGATAAAGTTGAAAATCTATTAAAGAAATTTGACAGATTGTAGTAGCTTGGTGTGCAGGCGTCTGTACCTCCCACCCTGTATATTATGTACTAAAACAAACTTAAAGTAATACCATATAATTTTAGCTTAAAAGTATTCAGAACAACTACTAATAACAGTGTTTTACAAACATAATAGAGATAAACTGTTTATTATTTCAAGTAACATTTTGAAACTTGCTCTTGGCCCTTACAGCTCTTGAGTGACCGGACTTAAAAAAATAAGTCGGTTCAACAAATTCACAACAGAACACGCCGTTATACTGTTTCTCTGTCCAGCAGAATTATTAAACGGTCCTCACTTGACACCGGCGGAACAATGGCACAGGGCAAAGTTTGTCAAATAACCGGCGCGCGTGGAAATACCTGCCGCCGCCCGCTGGGCCGGTATTGCCATATTAAAATATGGAGAAAAAGGATTATACAATACACTAGAAAAGGGCTTCAAAAGTGAGAATGCAAATCTATAAACAAACTAAAAAACAGCTGGACCGATTTTTATGATCGTTAATTTGTTGGATTTGTCTCCACCCCGAATAACAGAATAAGTACATATTTTATGCACGTGAAAACTAAAAATTAACAAAAAAAAAAGAAGATAATTTCTCATTTTCTTATACAGTTTGTGTTATTTACATCTAGCTATTTAGCTTTTTTTTATGGGAAATCATCAAATGACTCCTCCCGCTCTGGGTGGAGCGGAAGGGAGTGTCAGACTCTTACTGACTAAAACCCACCCGTGTTCCTTCCTTAACCCCTTATGTTCCGGGCCAGCGGTAACCCTTTCGGACAATCCCGCTGACCCGGCAGCTATTTACACTTGGTACTAAATTAAAAGACTATAATAACTATGTAAAGAACTTTGGAAGCGAATCGGCATTTTCAGCTTCGATTTCAGTAGTACCATTTCCCAACGATTATATCAAAAGATGAAATTGGAAATTGATATTCTTGTAGGAATTTAATATAATATCCTATCCTTATTCAATATAATTTAATTTAATATAATATAATATTTGAATTTGATTTTGACGTTTGAAAACGTCAAATGGCTCCGAAAATTATTCTGTTATTTGGAAACTTATTTTTCTTACAAGTCGATCATAACAACTTGGATTTTTAATGTAATCCTTACTGTTGTTGTTTTCGTCTACTTCAATGTTTTGGATACCTTAGTGAACTGTTGATTCATTACAAATCCGAGCAATGATCAACGCATGTGTAACCCCGTTACATTGCAAGACGTGTACCTACAAACTGCTATCACCCTAAGTTCGAACCAAGGCTTTAGCATTTATATGAAAAAATAAGAAAACATAGATAAGATATTGACAAAAACTTGTCAAAAATTTCCCGACGCGACGTCTGCAGCCAAGGCAACGGGTGCGAAGGCTGCGCCCTGCATGCGCAGCACCCCAGGCCCCGAGCGCGACTGCGCCGCAGTCGTCAAAACCAGTCTATCAAAAAGTACTCTGTGTCAAAACCAGTTGACAATAATGTGACATTTTGTAAATATTATTAGTTTATTTTTTTTCAGTGAGTGTTTAGATATAGTTTATTTTTATATTCTTTAGGTAAGTTTTACTGTAAGTTTAAGTGTTTTTATATATACTCGTATGTTCAGTGCCGGCTGTAGCGATGCCGGAAACTGTGCTAATCAACCTGCCACATCGCTTGATGTTCAGCTGGTGAGATGTCCACATTGCTCACAGGCACGCTTTTTTAAAGGCGAACGGGGGCTGAGGATACACTATGGCAAGATCCACAAATCGCATAGTGTACCATTTTGCCCCCCAGCCACATCCCCAGCATCAACACCTCTAGAACAAACTTTGTGGAAAAAACTAGCAAAATTAAAAAATTCTACCCCCGTATTAAAGAGAGTTCCCCGGGGCGCGAGACGATCTGTTGCAGCGAGTTTGGCGCAATGTATCCGTCTTGCGACCCAGGAGAACTCACAAAGTGCCTGGGAGCAATTACTTACCTTCCCTTATAGGATTCTGCATATTCAAAAAAATTTGGCAATTAAAAAAACATTAACTAACCAAATTAAAGAAAATTGTAACAATTCGGCCCTCATTTTAGATCCAAAATTACCTACATTCCATAACTTTCCTCAAAAAGGATTATGTTCACATGTGGAATCCAAATTAAGTGAAGGTGACATCAGGGGTGCAGCCAGGATACTATTCAGCAGCGATGTGGTGGCGCCTTACTCTCCAGAAACACTAACAGATCTAGAGAGTAAACATCCAGCGCCTGCGGATGGTCTCACCTTCCCCGACCCCCCCGACCCTCCCAACCTAAATTCAACCTTCCTCAACGTTTCGGCCCCCCAGTTGTTTGCAGCCGTGAGCTCCTTCCGAAGTGGTTCCGCCGGCGGCCTCGACGGCCTGACTCCACAGCACCTAAAGGATCTATTGAGTTCAGGCGCCGGGGAAGCTGGTGAGTCGCTTTTAAAGGAGCTTGCGGCCATGATTAACCTCATGCTTACCGGCGGTGTGAACGAAGCCGTCGTCGATGTCTTGTACGGGGCCAATCTATGTGCCCTGCGCAAGAAGGACGGCAGCATTCGTCCCATCGCCGTTGGGTGCACCTACAGGCGTACGGCAGCTAAAATTTGCTGTAAGCTATTCAGCGAATCGCTTTCAGCTAAATTTCAGCCCCTACAGCTTGGTTTTGGCTCGAAAGGGGGCTGTGAGGCTGCCGTACATGCCATTTCAACATTTTTAAAGTCCAACAAAGGTGAGGTCATCCTCAAGGTTGACGTTAAGAACGCCTTTAACTCTGTGAACAGGGACACTTTGTTGGCTGAAGTCAAAAAGGAATTACCCGAAATTTACGGTTTTATGTGGCAATGTTACAGGCACCCTTCCAAATTATTATACAAGGACAATGTTTTGGAATCTGCAGTTGGTTGCCAACAAGGTGACCCTCTCGGGCCAGTCATTTTCAGTTTAGCTATTCATCCAATTATACAGAAACTAAATTCAAAATTTAACGTATGGTATTTAGACGATGGAACGCTAGGAGGTGACGTAGACACTGTTTTGAAAGATCTACAACTCCTCAAACAGGAATTTCAATCTATTGGCTTGGACCTTAACCCCTCAAAATGTGAACTTTACCTTTCTGACACTACCGACAGACAATTGACTCTAGATAAATTTAATACAATAGCCCCACAAATCAAAATTTTAGACAAAAGTTCACTGCACCTCCTAGGTTCCCGATTTTAGAAGATAGTTTTACTCCTTTTATCGACGAAAAAATTAAAAATTTCAACGAAATTTCGGACAGACTCTCCAAAATTAATTTACATTCGGCATTTACCCTGATTAGATACTGTTGTTTTGGCCCAAATTTTATGTATTTTCTACGCTCTTCCCCTTTATGGAAGCAGCCACACCTCTTGGACAAAATTGACCAAACTATTCGCAGCACACTGACATCCATTTTAAATGTGGCCTTGGACGACCGAGCGTGGCTTCAAGCCACACTACCCATCCGTTTTGGTGGCCTCGGCGTCCGCAAAATTACCAGTATTAGCTTACCGGCGTTCCTGTCTTCTGTCCACAGCACTGAAAAGTTGACCAGGAAAATGTTAGCCCCTTGCCTGGTTGACTCTGAAGTGCCGTGCTTGACTGACGCGGTGAACGCCTGGAAAGCGGCTTGCCCGGATACAGATAGGCCCGTAAACCCATCTTCCCAGAGACAGTGGGATGAGCCGCTCTGCAGGTTGGTACGGAATAATGTTATTAATACGTCCACCAATTCTGCTGAGCGTGCCCGCCTGCTGACTGTGGGTGAGTGGGAGTCGGGGCTCTGGCTTCAAGCACTCCCGTCACCCAACATAGGCACAATGCTGGGTGACACCACCTTTCGGCTCGCTACCTGTCTGCGTTTGGGCGCTCCTTGCGGAGCTCCGCATCGATGTCAGTGCGGTGAAGCTGTCGACTGTCTCGGACACCATGGCCTATCTTGCAGTAGGAGCGCAGGCCGGATAGCACGGCACGCCAGCGTTAATGACATCATCCGTCGTGCTCTTGTCACCGCCGGGGTGCCAGCTGTTTTAGAAGCCAACGGCCTGGCACGCGACGATGGGAAGAGACCAGACGGGATGACCATAATGCCCTGGAAGTTAGGCAGACCTTTGGTGTGGGATGCAACATGTGTCGACACCCTTGCGCCATCTCATCTTCCTAGCACGGTGGGCTGTGCTGGAGCGGCTGCTGCAGGTGCAGAAAACCTCAAACGGCGAAAATATTCCAACCTGATTGGGAGTTATATGTTCGAGCCGTTTGGGGTTGAAACACTAGGGCCATGGGGTCCGAGGGCCCACTTGGTTTTTCGAGATATCGCCAAGCGGTTAGTCGACTCTTCACGTGACCAGAGGGCTGGCCTATTTCTTGGCCAAAGAATTAGCATTGCCATTCAACGTGGCAATGCTGCCAGCCTTTTGGGCACTGTTCCTGTTGACAGCGATGCGGACGAATTTTTTGATGCCCTATGATTATTTTTCTTATTTTTTCATATAAATGTACATATTATTGTATTTATTTTAAATATTAGCATAGGTTATGTAAATAAATAACTATTAAATATATACAAAAACAAAAGGATATTTAGGCGTCGAAATACTCGTCCGCATCGCTGTCATCCGTTTTTGATGTCAAACCTTCTTTAGGCGCGTTAGGCATATTTTGAGATGGGAAAAAACCACTGAACTCGCGCCACTGTTACTATAAGCGACACCGCGCGTGTTTTGTTTTTGAGACGATTAAAAAAATACCCACTTCGAATGTGTTCGGCTGTCCTCGGGATGTACTCGGTTTTAATGTATATCCGATATGTCAGTGAGTGATGGCAAAGTATTCTGTTTGTGTTTTGGTTTCACTTCTGTCAGCACTCCCAGAGTGCCACTGTTATTTTTTTTTATTCAGGCCGTGACTTATTGGCGTTGGCAACGCAACCGGTAGTGTAGGGACGTCAAAGATTGTCGCAACTCCGCTCAGGCTCCTCAGTCAATATTTATAAGAGAACTCATTCACAGATACCATTGTAAATAATATATTCGTCGTCGTCGTTTCAGCCGATAGACGTCCACTGCTGGACATAGGCCTCCCCCAATTTTGGGGGGGGTTTGCCATAATCGCCACGCTTGGCAGGCGGGTTGGCGATCGCAGTATGGTATGATGGTGGAAAAAATAGAGACCCCTGCTGCCCATTCTCCGGTAAGACCCTTAGTCGCCTTTTACGACACCCACGGGAAGTAAGGGGTGGTGCAATTCTTTAAGTCCGGCACCACACAGACAAAAAAAAAATATATTATATCGTTTATATTACTTACGAACTTCGATATTTTTTTAAAGCAAGCTTGTTTCTTGTTTAAAACGATGAAATCCATACTAATATTATAAATTCGAAAGTAACTATGTCTGTCTGTATGTTACCTTTTCACGCCTAAACCACTGAACGGATATCGATTAAATTTGGCTGAGAGATAGATTGCATCCCGGGGAAGGACATAGGGTAGTTTTTATCCCGTTATTCCCACGGGATTGAAACTAACGCGGGTGAAACCGCGGGGCGCTGCTGGTATAGACATAATAATAAAATATGTACCTACTCGTTGTTGTTTCAACATAAAACTATTGGATGACTAAAGTAGACGACACAATTTATACGATTTTTACAACACTACAGGCGACGAAAAATATAACAATAATAAAGCGATAAGGCCGCCCATTGTATACCTATTTTGTAGTGTTTGATCTATTTTTTGTTATGTATTTTTGTGGTGTTTTTTTTTTATTTGAAATGGGTTTGCTCTTGACTCCAGTCTAGGTCAGAGGTGACAGAGACAAAGTCGACGATGGAGTGAGCTTATGGATGGTGTAAAATAAACTATATGTAAATAAATAATAATGTGTTATCATAAATCGTTGTCATATCCCACAGCCATGTCACATTTATCCAAGAGACATTCTCAATCTTAGCTAAAGATATAATCGCGTCGGCCGAGGCACGGTTATCCCTCAACATTATACAAAAGCTTGAGAGATTCTCATCCCATTCGCGACATTTAAATGAACCCCCGATGGCTCTATCAGCTTTTTACACGTCATCAGTTTTGGAGTGGAGCACCCTTCATTTTCCCTTGAATGGAGATTTTTCCAAAGCGCACATTGGCTCCGCCCTCCGTCTATAACTGTCGACAAAGCGGTTCGTTTCACTAAAAATTGCGCGCCATTTAAAATGAGTTGGCGTTTATTTACGAACTGTTTCAGCTTTAAAATATATTAAAGGCTGATAAATTGATGGAGACTTTAATTTGCAACCCGAGTTGTTTATATAAAGAGTTACAGGGAAAGATTTTACTTATATGCTTCGGACATTAAAAAGGAAAGTAATGACACTGCAAAACAAAAAGCGTGTATTTAAGCAAAACATTTTTACTTGTTATTTACGCACTCATTCCATGTAATCCATTGGCACGATGTTGATCTGAGTATTTTTATCGATAATTTCCAATTAAAATTGGATTTCTCATGACATACTCGCACATGTTGCTTTTAACTCAATTATTTTTTGTTACTACCTACATATCTACGGTTTATCCGCCGTTTATATTCACCGCGGTAGTAGTAGTAGGAGATAGTACCTCTACTATAGTGGTTTAATTAAACTTAGGTGAGGCAAATAAAACTAGTAAACAATTTACATACTCCGCCATTAACTCATTAGGCGTACCTACCTACAGGAGAAATATTGAATTAAGGAGAAGTTTCAACAAATTGGAGTTAATTTCTAGTACAAATAAACATAGTTAGAAAACATTTGTATAGATTACTGAAGCTGCAAAAAGCCGCTAAACTGAAGTGGGACTGGGCTGGCCACGTCTGCCGTATGCCCAATGAGTTGTGGGCCAAAATAACCACGACGTGGAGCCCTGACACACCTAGAAGGCGTCGCGGCAGACCCCGTAAAAGATGGCGGAACGAGCAAGACAAAACAAATACCAGTGGTCCACTTTAACCCTGGATAGAAAGAGCTGGAAGTCATGGGGAGAGGTCTTTGCCCAGCAGTGGGAATAGTGGGATGATGCCGAGACTAACAGTAATTTGTAACCAGTTAAACATTGAAACACTACTGTTTAATACTACCTACAGTTTTAATGTTACAATAACGAGACTGTGCAATAATTAATGGTCAACTAAATTACTTAGTCCTTTGTTTGAAAAGTAATCAAATAATGTATTAAAAATCCTAATAAAAGAAACGTCTTTCAGCAAATCGTCCCGCACGTTCCACTTAACTCTATTGTTCCGGGTCGCTTACTTACACAAAATACCAGTAATTGCACAAGAAACTTCAATTTGTTCTTCTTCTAATTGAACAAAAGCGAGATATGGCTACAGGCAACGGAACATGTGTTCTACAATCCCACTGTTTTTCCTTCGTCGAGTGCAGGAAGAGTTATTTTTATCGGATAGAGAAGTATTTATATGGACCTGTAACATACGGCGGCGATTATCTGCTCTGCAAATATATTGAGAGAGTGTTGATATATCTATTAAATGCGCAGCTAAAGAAACTGCGATTCTATTCCTATAAATGTTAATCTATTGATGCTAGAACAGAGTTCGATCGTAGAGATTGAATTGTTCCAACGGGTGTTTATTTTGATAGCGAGAATTGTGTAAACATTTTTGAAATAATAAATTATGCTGCGGTAAAAACAATGTTTCTGCAAACGAATGCAACGTTTTAAAGAATGTTGTTTATTTTTGTAATCATTGATCATACATTCAGTCAAAAAAGTATCCGGAATGGATGATTTGTTTATGCTTCCAAATTCAACTTTTTGTGTTTTTTGTTGTTAGATTGTCATGTCATAACTGTTTTCCATGTTGGCGCAGAGTTTGAGTTGCATCTGTCATTTAGATTAAATAAAGTGCTGTTTTCAGTTAGTATCTAATGTGTATTGCGAATTTCATAACGGACAAAAACATCGAACAAAGAGTTTCGTCTTAAATTTTACATCGCCAATGGAATTTCGTGTTCGAAGTCACTGAAAATGTTACAGAAGGCTTGAAGGGTGAATCGACTTTATCAAACACACGTGCTTATGAGTGGCACAAAGCGTTCAAAAGCGGTCGAGATATGCTGGAAGATTCGCCTCGGCCCTGGTAGGCCATCAATGTCTTCAACTGAAATTAACATCGCAAAAGTGAAAGAAATATTGACTGAAAATCATCATTCAAGTTTGAGAGAGATAGCCGCTGAACTTTTTGTGTCTCACGAGTAGATCCGTATCATTTTAAATAATCACTTGGGTGTGAAACATGTTACCACTCGGCTAGTCCCAAAAGACCTGAATTTTCTCCAAAAACTCAATCGGTTCAGTCGCTGAAGACATGCTAGAACGAGTCAATTCCGACCCAACATTTATGAAACGCATTGTTACTGGTAACGAGACGTGGGTTTACGAGTTTGACATGCAAACTAGGCAACAAGCTTCGAAGTGGCGCCTTCCAACAGCAGAACCGAAACCGAAAACACCAAGCCAAAGTCGAGCAAAAGTCAAAGTCATGTTGAATGTTTTATTTGACTATCGCGGTGTCGATGTCGTGCACTCGGAATTCTTACCGAAAGGTCAAACGGTAAATCCTACTTCCTACTAATATCATAAATGTGAAAGTTTGTGAAGATGTTTGGATGTTTGTTACTCAATCACGCGTAATCTGTTGAACAGATTTAGATATAATTTGGCACATAGATAGACCATTTTCTGGATTGTACACATAAGATACTTTTTATCCCGATATTTTTACGGGATCGAAACACTAGTAAAGTATATTATTTGAGCGTTATGCTGCGTTAAAGAGAGCAAATTCGAAGAAAAAGGCTAGATTTGTGGAAAGAAAATTGTTGGATTTTGCACCACGATAATGCGCCTTCATGGTTCAATGGTCTTAATTTTTGACCAAAAACTCAACAAATACCATCGAGCAACCACCTTAGTCACCAGATATGGCTCCAGCCGACATCTTTCTTTTTCTTAAACTCAAGTTACCACTTCGTGGCACCCGTTTTCATTCGGTAGAAGACATGAAGGAGACTTCGCGGCGAGAACTAAACTCAATTCCGGAAAAAGCGTTTAAAAAATGTGTTATTGATTCGTTGGCGAAAATGTATCGTTTCTGAAGGAGCATACTTTGAAGGCGATAAAATAAAGGATGACTAATTAACATTTCATGTATTATTTGATCTTTTTCCGGTCCTTTTTTAACAGAGCAGTACATATCTATTTATACTAATAATAAAGCTGAAGAGTTTGTTTGTTTGTTTAAGCGCGCTAACCTCTGGAACTACCAGTCGGATTTAGAAAATACTTTTTGCATTTGATAACCCATTTTTTTAGGAAGGCTGGCTTTTTTTTGGGAAACATCACGTTAGGATATTTAGAAGAAAAGAGTAAAAAAACTGGCCAAGTGCGAGTCGGACTCGCACACGAAGGGTTCCGTACCACAAGGCAAAAACGCCGAAAAAACACGTTTGTTGTATGGGAGCACCGCTTAAATATTTATTTTATTCTGCTTTTAATATTTGTTGTTATAGCGGCAAAAGAAATACACCATCTGTGAAAATGTCAACTGTCTAGGTATCACTGTCCATGAGATACAGCCTGGTGACAGACAGACAGACGGACAGTGGAGTCTTAGTAATAGGGTCCCGTTTTTACCCTTTGGGTACGGCACCCTAAAAAGTGGTAACGAAGTAATAGCGCGGGCAGGCGATGCGATGCGATGCGACGGGGTGGGTCGGGGAACAAGAACTTTCACGAGGACAAAGTCGCGGGCAGAAGCTTGTTTAATCTATATATACATATAATAAAATTGTAGAAAAGTGGTGTCTGTACAATGGAAATATATTTAAAAAAAGTAGCAGGGGTTGTTATTATATCGATGCCGAACCCGAAAATGTAATTAAATTTTTTTTTGTCTGTTTATCTGTTTGTCTGTTTGTCTGCTGTGTTTGTGCACGCTAATATCAGAAACAGCTTATTCGATTTAGATATGGTTTTCACTAATATATTGTAGTAAGCTTCACTTAACATTTAGTGTTTATTTCATGTCAATCGGTTCATAAATAAAAAAGTTATGTCAATTTAAAGAATCACGGCGAACATTTGTTAAGGTATTCTATCAGAGTACGTAAACGCCTCGCCCCTGCGCGTCCGTGGCTATATATACAAGGTGTAACGGAAAGGGGGTATCAACCCTGAAGGAGGTGAATGAAGATGAAAAAAAAATTTGGACCTCCCATAGTAATAGCACATCAATGATTTACTATTACTATGGGAGGTCCAAATTTTTTTTCATATTTCGACCTATGTTCTTTGGGGAAATTTGTTCAGTTTCATGAGCACATTCACCTCCTTCAGGGTTGATACCCCCTTTCCGTTACACCTTGTATAAAGCGCGCTGAGAGCCGCGCCGCTGCCATAATTCCGATCCAGCCTGTCCCTTGCTGCCCTCTCCCAGTGACGCCCTAAGCTGAGGTCCGTACCCCACAGGGGGTGCCCTTAGCGTGTAGTCGCTTAGTTTTTAAGTTTATATTGTGTAGTTAAGTTGTGTATTATGCCCTGGCTGGAGACCTTAATTTATTGAGGCATCCACAGGAAAGCCAGGTTAAGCAGTCGACAACCCCTCAGGTTGAACTGCGAGATGACCATTCCAAAAGAAAACGCGCCGCTGCCATAAGGATTCAGTTATTCGTAGCGAACGCACGTATCCTGGAGAGTATAGGCGAATAGTTGGATTCGATTATTGCGATTCACTTGAATACTGACTGTTTGCATATTTCATTTATTTATATTTTAGGGTTTGTAGGTTAGGTTCTTTTTCTTAATTTTCTTTAAAATTTTGTAAGTATTTGGTATAGGTTAGGCGGTTCTTTCAGTGATTTTTGGTTATTTACTTATCTTAATTTTTATTTAGGGTTTGTAAATAATTATTGTAAGCATTTATTATTGGTTAGGCATTTCTTTCACTGATTTTCGGTATACTTACTTATCTTAATTTGTATTTAGGGTTTGTATATAAATATTATAAGTATTTGGTATAGGTTAGGCATTTCTTTTCTTGATTTTCTTTATTAAGTATAAGTTCATTAGCTTAGGTTAGTAATTATTTTTGCTAGCAATTCTTTTGTTTTATAAAGTTAGTACGTTTCTCTGTGTAGAAGAATAGCACCACCCCTTACTTCCCGTGGGTGTCGTAAAAGGCGACTAAGGGTCTCGCCGGAGAATGGGCAGCAGCGTTCTCTATGCATTCCACCACCATACCATACTGCGATCGCCAACCTGCCTGCCAAGCGTGGCGATTATGGCAAACCCCCCCAAAATTGGGGGAGGCCTATGTCCAGCAGTGGACGTCTTTCGGCTGAAATGATGATGATAATGACGTTTGATTTACACGTTTTAACACTTATTACTTAAACTGTGATAATTTTAGACTGTATAATAATCTGTAAGTATTTATAATTTAATTGTTTACGATAGTACGTGTTTACTAAATAACTGTGTGTTAAGTAGTAAGTACTATTTTATTGTAAGAATGCCTCGAAGAAGATCCAACCTCTCCCAATGTAGCAGAAATGCTAAAAGGATGAGATTAGTTCGATCACAGGAATCTGAGGAAGGTCGTGAGGCAAAAGGCTCTCTGCACCAGGCTAGGTTTCGTGCTGCAGAAACTTCGACTCAGCGAGAATCTCGTCTGAGTTCAAATCGTTCTCGAATGATGACAACTCGAAATAGGGAAAACGGGGAACAACGAAAGGCACGTTTATCTGTCGATCGCGAAGCTCACGCGCTATCGCGTGAGTCTGAGACTTTTGCTGTCAGGGAAATGCGCCTGAGCTCCCAGAGAGTACGGACAACAAATGCTCGATTCCAGGAGACACAGGACGAACGGGAAATACGTCTCACTGCCGATCGTGAAGCTCCGAATAATTCTATGGTCTTTCGTTGCATGTTAAATCTCCTCCAAGCGGTTTCGTCAACTTATTTGCATAATCAAAACATCAATATCACTGCACCGTGTTTGTTAACGACTTTCAAACCGTATATAGCGCCATTTTGTCGTTGCGTGCCGACATAAACTTGATGTCATCGTAGTTGTGGATTTACAATGTTGCATGCGACGCAGACATCTTCATGGATCTTACTATGTTGTAGGTAGTATCGTCAGGGTTAAGTTTGACTTTAAGGGCGGCTTCGTACACGTGATTGAAAATGATTCGTGTGTTTTATAGCATAATTTGTAAGTTTATAACTTATTCTTATTCTTCTCCATACGAAAACTACCTTTTGGAATGGGCGACTAGAATCAATTCTATTTTTTCGTAATTTTTGACGTTCAAAAGTGCCTTTTAAGTGCCTACTTGAAATAAATGTTTTGACTTTGACTTTGACTTTATTTTTTACGTTTTTATTGTTGCGTATCTCAAAAGGAAAAACGGAACACTTATAAGATCACTTTGTTGTCCGTCTGTCAAAACCTTTTTTCTCAGGAACGCGTAGAGTTATCAAGTTGAAATTCATATCGAATTCTCAGCCTTGAAGCAGTGAAGAAATCAAACATCTAAATCAATCAAAAGATGCCTGCGTTTATGTTCCGTTTATACCGCATATTTTGACACTCGCAGGGGAATCAAAACCTACAGGGTACTTCCCGTTGACCTAGAATCATGAAATTTGGCAAGAAGCAATGTCATGTAGCAAAAAAAACCGAAAGCCGTGATTTTACGAGTTAATGGGTAACGTATTCATAAAGAACGATGTACCTATTAGCTTGTCTGTGTCTTGACTTAAAGAATAGCACCACCCCATACTTCCCGTGGATGTCGTAAAAGGCGACTAAGGGAGACCGGAGAATGGGCAGCAGCGTTCTCTATGCATTACACCATCATAACATACTGCGATCGCCAACCCGCCTGCCAAGCGTGGCGATTATGGCAAACCCCCCCAAAATTGGGGAGGACTATGTCCAGCAGTGGACGTCTTTCGACTGAAATGATGATGATGATGATGATGATGACCAGATGAGTTCACTCTTGTTTATGGAAAATGTAAACCAAGCGTTACAGTATACAGAATAAGTAATTTACCGATTGACATATTTTGTATAAAACGTCCGATAAACTATCGAATGAGCATAATTAATATAAAACCAATATTTCAACACCCAAACCGCGCAATATATTATTTATAGCTCTAGGTACAGACGCCAGCACATCAAGCTACCCGAAACTGTCAAATTTTCCCAATCAACTTTGAACCTTGTGCTTTAGCAATACAGTTGAAAATCTATTAAAGAAATTTGACAGATGTGCAGACCTTTAATATCCTCGCAATTTGTTAAAGGGACCTAAATTATCTAATATTACTAGTCTTAAAAAAAATAAAAAAATCTTAATAGTCTGTATTGTCGCACTGCAGGACACATGCTTCCCTCTCCCTTTTCCACATAATTCTGTCTTTTGCTAGTCTCCAGTCCATTTTGTAGAAGAATTCTTGGCGTGCCGCGATGTCGTCGTGAGACCTAATCGGTATTTCTCTTACCCCATTTGTCATCTGCCATGTGGCAGACATAAATGGACAGATACTGTTTGCCTAGAGTAAGCTCCTGGACACCAAATCAGGGTCCTAATAAGGCTTTAGCAGAATCATAAAAGGATAACATTATGAATCATAATATGGCGAAGACAGTCCGTGTTTTTTCTTTTTTTCGCTGCACTACGTAGGTATAATCAAAGAGATTGGGATTGGATTTGGATTGGTATTTTAGCACAGACAAAAAATAATAACTGCAAAATCCTTCACCAATGGGATTTGATACGATTAACTTAACAATGATTCATAATGTTATCCTTTTATGATTCTGCCAAAATGGCCTTTTTAAACCCCCAGATTATTTAGAGATTTATGGTTTTACAAAATCAAAGCAACATATTCATTTTCAATTTCTCATTACAAGTCCCACCCTCGTACCAGGATCATGCTGAAACAATTATTTGAATTTAATTAAGGCAATTGCAAAATTATTATAACGCCGACTCCCCCGGACATCCCAATTTTCCGTAGTCAAAGCCGTTTCCTTCCCCTTTGATAATAATTTCTGCCATACCTAATTAATATTTTCTCGAAGAGGGGATTTTTCGCTACATCAGACGTAAGTTAACGAGTAATTCGAAATGATTTAGGTCCTTATCTTTTATCTCTTTTTGTTGGATGTTTATAAAGTTTTGGTTTTAAATGATAAAGTGCTGAAGTTTTGCTGTAAAAATACTGTTATGTTTCACAGTTTGGAGTGAAACAAGGGTTAGTATTACCACTTAAGGCGAAAGCGTCAGGTTTGCTCGCGAAATTCAAATTTTCTTGCGGGTTTCGCAATTTGCAGGTCAGTATCAGGTTTTATGTTGATCTAAATAAGACTCGCGGCCGTAACATAATATATTTATATATAGAAATAAAAAAACAATAAAAAAATAATAATCATATTATAGTAATCGTCGTCGTCGTCGTTTCAGCCGATAGACGTCCACTGCTGGACATAGGCCTCCCCCAATTTTGGGGGGGGGGATTTGCCATAATCGCCACGCTTGGCAGGCGGGTTGGCGATCGCAGTATGGTATGATGGTGGAATAAATAGAGAACGCTGCTGCCCATTCTCCGGTAAGACCCTTAGTCGCCTTTTACGACACCCACGGGGAGTAAGGGGTGGTGCAATTCTTTAAGTCCGGCACCACACAGACAATAGATTATAGTAATCACACTAATATTATAAAGGCGAAAGTTTGTGAGTGTGTGAGGGGGTGTGTGTGTGTGTTTATATGTTTATTACTTCTTTAATATCAAACGGCTGAACCAATTTTGATAAAATTTTGTATGGAGGTAGCTGACACCCTGGATTAACATATGGGCTACTTTTTATCCCGATATTCCCACAGGATCGACATTTACGCGGGTGAAACCACGGGGCGCAACTAGTCATTTATAATTATACTTCGAGGGGTCCGTGGCTAAATAATAACAGTCGCACAGGTCGATCAATAAGGTTAAGCTACGCTTGCCGCGGTTGGTCTGTGGATGAGTGACCATCTTTACATACAGAGACCCCTCTATGCCTCAGAAAGCACGTTAAGCCGTTGGTCCCGGCTGTCATTCGTGGATCTTTGACAGTCGTTACAAGTGACTACCCGTAACGTCAAACCCGAAAGTCTGACAACCAGTCTTACCAAGAGGTTATCGTCTTACCTACACAGTAACTGGGTTGTGGAGGCCAGATAGGCAGTCGCTCCTTGTAAAATACTGGTATTCAGCTGCATCCGGTTAGACTGGAAGCCGACCCCAACATAGTTAGGAAAAGGCTAGGCAGAAGAGATGATGACTACTCTCTAATTTCATATTAGATACCTATTTCATTGAATAACAATTTCATGACATCACGACATTTGAGGCAAATACACACATAAGGAGTTATATTGCTGAGTCTAATGATTATTATTTTGTGAAGCCATATTTGTTACTGTCGCAAATCATATTTTAATCAACATACAAATTGACACTGACCTGCAAATTGCAAAAAAAAGTAAGTAAATAAAAAATAAATAAAAAAAGTACATAAAGTATTATATACAAATAATAAATTTGAATTTCGCGGGCTACGTCATCGTATACAGCGATATGTTTTCATTTACTTTCCAAATGTGAGAGTGTAATCATGAATAAATTACCGTTAATAAGTTGCTTTTATGTTTGAGAACGCTGGAAAAGTTATAAAAAAAAAAATCGCTAGCTTCTGCCCGCAAATTCCTTCTGTGAAATTTCATGTTCTCCCGACCCACCCCATCGCATCGCATCGCCTGGCCGTGCTTTTACTTCATATTCGCTTAGCGTTCCTTCTGACTTTTTTTATTTTCGCTCTACTCATAGAGGTCCTAGAGTTATGTTAAATAGCCTATAGCCTCCCTCAAAAATTGGGCTATCAAATGATAAAAGAATTATTCAAATCCGACTAGTGGTTCTTGAGATTACCACGTTCAATAAACAAATATTATAAATGTAGATTACTGTAGATATTATACAAATGATTAATCTTTGATACAAAGCTTTTTTAGCACCCATGTGTGTAATTAGTGTATTTGAAGCTTAATTAATAGTGACTTAACACCTACATATTTATTGTGCCCGCTATAATTATACTAACTAAGACTTATGAAAATCACACCTTTAAATCAACCTTCCAAAAATTCCCTCCCAAGAACAGGTATGACTTATGGCATCACTCCCGCGGGGAGGCAGTTATCACACCATCTCTCCAACTTTATCTCGTAACCGGCAGTACATAACTTCGATACGAAGCGTTTATTACTAACTCCAGAACTGTATTAAAACGAACCATATTTGGATCGTTGGAAACTTGTAACAAGCAATAAAAGCGCAAATTGTGATAACGTCACCATTTTATAAGAACACCGTGTATATTTCTCTTTATTCCCCGTCCCCTTCCGTAAAATGTATAAAAATAAAAAATAAACTTTGTGCAAACTCCTCAGTTCAAGTTTGAATTCTTCCTTTATTTCTATGAGTTTTAGGATCATCCCTCAGACTCATAAAAAGATTGTTAGTTGAAGTGGCGAAATTAGAACACTTCGGAAGTCACTTGCTGTGGAATGGAACGCAATAAGTTTTACTGAAAAAATAAAAACCGGCCAAGCGCTTGTCGGACCACGCACAATGGAAGGTTTTCGTAGTTAGGATGAATTTATCCCAAAAACAAACTTAACATTATAGTTGAAAAACATGTTCTCCGATACACTTATGTATGACTGCCCCGTTGGTCTCGTGGTTGCAAGGCGACTGCTGAGCGTGGGGTCCTGGGTTTGATTCCCGGGTCGGACAAAGTGTTATTGAGTTTTCCATTAGGAATTTCTTAGTAACAGTTCGGAGTTTGGAAGTGGCGGCCCCCCAAGTAGTACCCCCGTGCCTCGGAAAGCACGTAAAGCCGTTGGTCCTGCGCCTGAACTCTCCCCGGTCGTGTCGGATCAGTAGCAGCCCTAGGGCGGTGCGAGCGGTGCGACGGCCCCGGGCGCCGTCATGGGAGAGGCGCTGAAATGCGACCACCGGGCACCAGTCAGATGATAGTAACTTACTATAAAGCGCGGACGCGGAGTAGGTATCGACCGAGACTCCAGTCCGATCACTATGTATGGCAAGCCGATCCCTTGGGGGAAGCAAGGTAAACACTTAGGTGTTAACCTAGACCAACATCTAACTTTCAGTGAGCACATAAAGACGGCTCGTTCGCGCGCCTCTTTCGCTCTCAGTAAAAGAATCGACCGAGACGCGACTTTCATTTGGGCGCGCAAACGGAGCTGGCGGCGCGGAAAGGTCCATATTGGAGAAAACTTATTTACGTTTCAGCACGCGTCAGGAAAGACTGTCGGACCTTGGAATCTTGTCCATTTGTACAATTGACATTGACTTGTACAATTGCCCAAAAGCTAAATTATTCTGAATTAGCTAATTCTGACAAAAGCTAGAAAAGTAGCCACCTAGGGTCGATTGTGTAAATAAAAGTTGTCAACTAAATTATTGATTGTTATTATAAGTAGTAGTCTGTGTGGTGCCGGACTTAAAGAATAGCACCACCCCATACTTCCCGTGGGTGTCGTAAAAGGCGACTAAGGGGCGTACCGGAGAATGGGCAGCAGCGTTCTCTATGCATTCCACCACCATACCATACTGCGATCGCCAACCCGCCTGCCAAGCGTGGCGATTATGGCAAACCCCCCACCCCCTTTTGGGGGAGGCCTATGTCGAGCAGTGGACGTCTTTCGGCTGAAATGATGATGACGATGATGATTATAATCTTTACTACTTGTTACCTCAGCAGGGCAAGATCGCAAGCTCAATGGCATTGTCGAACGCGGCAGAGCATTAAAAAATGTTGCCCGTTCCGTGTGCGTAGTTCACACGGAATGGGCAACATTTTTTTAATGCGAGCAGGACAACTCGACAGATTTCGCTCGTCACTGCATATTTTTTACATAATACATTTAAAACTATTTATTTATCTAATCTATATACAATCCGATATTTGTTTAGTCATACTTACGAACAAACTAAAGTTACACGTTGCGTTTTATTACAGACTAAAAAAGTTCTATGTCTACGCAGACGAAGTCGCGGGCACAGCTAGTCCATGTAATAACCGATTAATCCGTGTAAACAACATATATCATATATGCATATATCATAGGAACATGGTACATAGAGGGGCGCCACTTTAAGATTTTGCACCACCTAAAAATTTTTCAAGGGCCGCCACTTTGTCGGATTGCCATCCCATCGGACTATGAGAGTAAAGGAACAGAGAGTGCATCTGTGTTTGCACACACACTTGTGCACTATAATATCTCCTGCGTACCTGGCTAATCTCCATTGAGATTGGCCACCGTGACCGAAAACAGTCGGGGAGGCTATTAAGTATATGTCACAGTAAATTCTCCAACAGGAAATGTAAGTTTGTAATCTCAAAAAATTTTTTGATATTAATTTCAACTTGATACCTTCAAGCGTTCTTGAGAAAAAGGGTCTTGACAGTCTGACAGACAGACGAACAACGAAGGGAAAGGGTTTCGTTTTTTCTTTGAGGTACGGAAACATAAAAACAGATTTAGAATGTCATTCGTTCCATTGAACGTTGGGTTTGGGTTTCTACCCAAACCTTTCATTCATTTTTTTCTTTTATTTCATTTCATTCTTTGTTCCACTTTTGAAAATATGATAAAAAAGCACTTCCTCTCTCCTTAAACCTCTTTATCCAACATCATCATTATAAATATAATGATGATGTTTAAGAAGAGAGGAAGTGCTAAGTGGAACAAGGATATTATTATATGTATATATTTATTTAGATTATAATATACTTTATGTATGTATTTATTGTATTATGTAAATGGTACACCACAGTATTTGTCTGTCCGTCCCCTTTTTAATCCATCCAAAGGTTGTCTTTAAAAGATCGCTCTTAGCGATAAGACCGCCCATTGTGTCACCCTTTGTACAGTTTCTATATTTATGTCTGTAATTTATATGGTGTACATAATAAGGAGTATTCTATTCATTTCAGTATCATTTACGACGAACAATACCTAGATAGGTACTGTACGTCTGTGAAATGAATAAACTGAAATGTAATAAAGTATTAGTAACCAAAGAGTTGCATGCGCATAGATAATAAACCCTAAGTATAGTCAACCTCGCAATTTAACCACTTTTTACAACAATTTCCAGTAAATTGAAACTTTACTATGGTTCAAAATATTTTAATGTCACAAGGACAAATAGACCTTGTCGTTTAACAATGTGCAAAGGATATTCAACGTAAGGGTGATAAAGCAATTATGGAGTGTAGTCACATTTTCTTCTAAGGAAACTCATTTGAAATAAAAGTTAGTTCATCGATCTGAAACTTGCTTTAGTGCTCGTATTTGTCTTTTAAGCTACAACTTTCTAATTAAATCATTAACGTAGTTCCCTACTTCGTCCATAAACCTACCATTTACTGGGTACGTCTTTCGTTGACTTGAATATGCCCTGGCTGCTGAGAGTATATCATGCTCACTCAAATGTCTCACTGATTGAACCATTTAGTTCCCTTCAAAATTATTGAGCTGAATGGTGCTCATACATGCGTCAAGTTCGTAAACGTGCGCCGTCATTTTTAATTTTAATTTAATTTCCATTCTGTCGTACATACATATTAAACAAATACAAACTATTTACACTAGATACTAAATTAAATGACTAACTAACTTACTATACAAAAATAAATACTAAAACAAAGGACACTTAGGCGTCGAAGTACTCGTCCGCATCGCTGTCATCATTTTAATTTTTTATTTATTTTTTTATCTCTATAATACGAACGCTTAGAACATGCACGTCTTTCTAAATCATTCTCACATGTAACTTGTAACATAAATGATGTCACCTATATTTTGTAACTATCATCATCATAGCCTATAGCAGTCCACTGCTGGACATAGGGCAACTCTCATCCACCTGCTACTCGACATCCTGCGAAGATCGTCGCTCCACCTAGCCTGAGGCTTTGTTTTTTTTTTTGACTAAAACCCACCCATGTTCCTTCCTTAGCCCTTTATGTTCCGGGCCAGCGGTAACCCTTTCGGACAATCCCGCTGACCCGGCAGGCTTCGGCCCTAAGGGGGCCCCTCCTCGATGCTGACATCTCTTTGAGGCGCGCGTGGAACACGTACGCGCCGTCCGGCACGGGCCTGGTCCTGATCGGACGGCGAGCTACCCATTACTCTCCGCCCGCACGCCCGCGCCTACGGTGGCCGGGAGTCGTCCCGACCTACCTTTCTGTCCTGACCTACCTTTTGTAAGAATATTTTGATTTAAATGAGTGTCCGTGGAGTTTCTTGCACGTTCTCTCCATAGTTAACTACGCGTTGGAATGAACAAGTTTTATCTTTCTGACTGACCGACCCCTTGACAAAATTGGTTTATTTGAAATAAAGACTGTGAGTTTTTTCTTGAATTATGAGTTTATCGTGAACCTAAAAAAATGCGTCTTGTATTTCTAGAGTGTTTTACAAATAAGTTTGTCCCATATACTGAGATACTTAAGGCGCTTACTTGACCCAAATCGTGGTCACTGTCGGACTGCATAGAAAAGAAAGAGAAGCGCGATAACACAACGCTGGTAATTTATTGCAAAATATGAAGCAATTATTTAATTACATAAAATCTATTCATTGGACTAAAAAATTAAAACACTAATATTTCAGTACTAGTTTCACTAATACTGCTTGTAGAATAATCTGAAAAAAAATCAGAATGATTGTATGTTTATTAGTAGATATGGTTTTTATTGCAAAAAGAAAGTTTTTAGAAGTATCTTCATGATTTTTTTCTATCGTATAAAATTAGTTGAATTATGTTTTCAACACACTATCTACCTAGCATATATCCTGAAGAATATCATATATTTTTCTGATTTTGTTTACTGTAGTCGATCATATACTTTGATTGTTTCTAAAACTTGCGTTTTTTGGCATTTAGGTCCTGTAATCCCCTTAAGCGGGGTCACAATGTGTTAATTATAGGTTCGGAAATGTATCCTACTGGAAAATGTTAGGGCCCACGGTTCATTGTGTCGCAAAACCCTACATTGAAATGAACGAAGGGACATTTTGTTCGGGACGGCTTAGACAATCTTGAACTAAAATGTGTCGATAGTGTCTATACAACAAATAAAGCGATTTATGGAAAAAAATATAAACGAAGACAAAACTTAATACCTACCTACTTTAATTCAGTATTGCCTGAATCGAAAATTATTACCTGCCAATAACTTTCGAAGCTACATTCAAAATTCGAATGTCTTTCATAAATTGAAAGCTGTCAATTACAAATTAACCGTATAGTTCGGTAGCGCCCCCGAATGGACCCGAACACACAAACCTCCGCCGGCTCGGTACTGGGTCCCATTGGACCCAGGAATTACGACATACGACACCCTTCATTGATTATGTAAATATTTATTATGCTACCCATCAAATCTTATGAATGTGCGTTAATTAAGAGAGTTGTATAAAAAACTCATATGTTAACGCCAATAAATATTGCATATTTAGCGCGCAAGCTTATTAATTTACCTTTATTAAATTTAAGCCTGTAAATGCGATAATCGCCATTTTGTTGACAGAGGTGGTCGAGGCTAAAAAACATAAAAAATGGGGATTTCGAACATCCAAACTCCACCACAGGGGCAGTGAATAATACATCATTTAATTATTTGACGAATTCATCCATTGCCCAAGTTAAATAAGTAGCGGTAATGAAGTTTTTTGATATCTAATGTCGAAGTTTCGCGCCAATCGTGCGTGTTTACATTTTTACTTTTCACAAATGTCACACACACACATGTAGATAAGATTTAAAATGTGACAAATATTATTGAAAGTATAATTATAAACAACACGAAAATGCCCAAATCTTAACGTAATATTGAAACACAGGTCCAATGACACGTATTATTCATTACCACTACTTAATTTGTGTTCAAAATCGCCGTCCATTATTGTTTTTTTATCGTAATGATGTGTGAAAGCGATTATGATAAACAATTTTTTTTAAAATTTCGATTGACTCGAGTAATTAATATGTCGAATGTCGGAAATCGATACTCAGAAATTAAAATAAAATCATTTTAATACAAAAAGCATTGTTTATAACAATGATATATGCTTTTTTAATGTAATTATAATAGTTTTATTGGACATTATATTAAAACTGAGTCAATAACTGAGGACTTTTGACCATAGTCATTCATTGAATTTCGCGCCGATTTATTTCTATATTTGAATTTATCTTCGGAATGCGCCCGCCGCTTCAAATTATTTTTATATAATGTACAATTATTTATTTTTGATACTTTCCAATAGTTTGCTACAGAATGCCCAGTATACATTTTTTAGGTAGGCTTAACAAAAGTTTGGGAATGATGATAAATTAATTGGATAAATTGGGTATTCCGCAATCACTTTACATTTCAATATGTTTTATTAGTTGTATGAACTTGGTAGTTTTTAGGGTTCCGTACCCAAAGGGTAAAAACGGGAACCTATTACTAAGACTCCACTGTCCGTCTGTCCGTCTGTCACCAGGCTGTATCTCATGAACCGTGATAGCTAGACAGTTGAAATTTTCACAGATGATGTATTTCTGTTGCCGCTTTAACAACAAATACTAAAACAGAATAAAATAAATATTTAAGGGGCGGCTCCCATACAACATTCCTGTTTTTTTGGCGTTTTTGCCTTGTGATACGGAACCCTTCGTGTGCGAGTCCGACTCGCACTTGGACAGTTTTGTATTTAATAGTTTACTTGAGTAATAGAAATTGTTTTTTTTTGTGGTACTAACCCAACGTAATTTAAAAACTGGCCTTGTTTATGTCGGACCACGCACAGTGAAAAGTTCGGTAGTTGGGTTGAATATTGCACAATGCTCATCATTAATTTGATCGACTGCAAAAATAAGTTTGTATTTCATTAACTCATCATTCATAACGCACCCAAACATTAAAGTGCCGGTCAGAAAAGAAAAGTACTGTTTTCTTATCCCTTTCGATGTTGACGTCACCCGCAACGGCCCTGTGTCACTTTTAGGGGAATAACATATTGAACATTTCTTACCATTACAGCGAAACTCTGCAATTAACCCCCTTGGCTGCTATTTGAGATTAAAAATGCCAAAAAATCTTATTTTTATAACAAGTGTTTTAAGCATAACATTAAAAAAACAAGCAAGCGCGAGTCGGACTCGCTCTCCGAGGGTTCCGTACCATCATATGTTTTTAAATTTTCATCGATGAGACCTATTACCTATTCGTCAGAGAATTTTAACACTGCACGCTGCGGTGTAGAATATTGCAGTTTTCGGTCAGCGCTATCTCATGACCGATAGTGGAACTAATGTATTTATTGTTGATGATTTCTGAAAGAGTGTCCGATTTAGAGACATCGTTTTATTTTTCCTGTAATCGTTACATAAACTTCTATCACATAGAATAATTTCAGGTTTTTCTCTATGCAAACTTCGGAGATAAGGGGGAAACGGTATTTTTTTTTTTACATTTTTATCAAAAGTCAAAAAGCATGCGGCTTAAAAAAAATGTGTAAGAATGTGCAAACTACGCTCTTTCTTGATACCCCACATACCTTAGTAGCCCCACTTTGAATTTTTCAAAACCTTTTTCAGTCTCGGTTGTAAAAAAAAAAACAAAAATAATTTTATTTCTTTCTTGTTTGCAAAATAGTTGGGCAAACGTCACCTAAAACTATTTCAAGTTGATAGCATTAGTAGTTCTTGAGATATCCAGCTGTGACAGATGGACATACTGAGTCGCAACATAAGGGTTCCTTTCTCATGTGATGCTGATATCTCTTTGAGGCGCGCGTAGAACACGTACCCGCCAGGGCCGAAGCCTGCCGGGTCAGCGGGATTGTCCGCAAGGGTTACCGCTGGCTCGGAACACAAAGGGCTAAGGAAGGAACACTGGTGGGTTTAGTCAGTAAGAGTCTGACGCTCCCTTCCGCCAAGAGCGGGAGGGGTCATATGATGATTTCCCACCAAAAAAAAAAGGGTTGCTTTTTACCATTTTGGTACGGAACCCTAATAACAACTTTAAATTGAATATAACATCCCCAACATTCCGAACATGTTTTGACGCAGTATATTGAGAGATTTGCTATGTTATTTTAAGACCAGACTTCTGATAGGATCTCCTGGAATCTATAGGTAATCACAGAACTATATATTGTATTTTTTTTTTATTTTAGTCTCAGTGGTCTTATAAAAATATATTTGTGACCCTCACTACAAGCCCTTTCATTTGATATATCACACGGTACCTACAGTATGCAAAGCTTTTTAAATTTTCTAATGTGACCCCAAAAAGTGACCCCATATTATAAATTAATTTATTTATGTAACACGGCCAAGTTCGAGTCACAGAAATTTATAAGTGTACCAAATTTCAACTTAATCGGTCCAGTAGAATCGAAACAAATCGGTTGTGACAGACCTACACAGACAGACACACGAGTGATTCTATAAAGGTTCCGTTTTTTCATTCGGACGTAGGGAACCATAAAAAGTGACACGCCTATCCACACTGTACATATTAAAATAAAATGATTATATTTAAATAAATAATTAATTCATGAAAAATATACCAAAGAGTTTTTATTCAATTTCTACAATTTTTTATTTTTTTTAAATACCGATTATCGATTATGCTTTAAGACATTTTTTAATCGAAATAACAAAATTGGGTGGATGGTCAGCACTAAGAAGTGTCACGCAGCAACAGAATTTAAGTAATTTTTATCAAGATTTGATCATGTTTTTTATGTAGCTTAGGTATGAAAAATGGTAAAAGTAAGAATGCAGAGAGAACGACAATATCTTTATATTTCCATTTTGGATATTTTCATCAAGAGACTAAGTGGTTTATGTACATATTTTCAGTGATTTTAAGATGCCTACCTTTTGGATAGGTGTAGTAATACCTATTTTATACATTTTTCGCAGTAGAATAACGCGGTTTGACCGACATCAGCATATAGTTAAAGATATTTGCCACAAACTTATTGTCCAAATAGGCGCGGTAACACATTTTTCTTAATAAATTAGAATGCTGAAAGTTGAAGTAAATTCCTGAAAATCATGACGTAATTCACAACATCCCGTCGAGTCAGCTGGTATGTCATATGTCAAAATCTAGTCGAGCAGAGAGGTTAAATACAATTAGATAGAACAATTATAGTGCTTAGCTATTATGTGTTAATGAAGCTTTTGTGTATACTAATTTTGAAAAGCCCACAAAACATGCTGTCAAATATTATTTCATACATTTACGACGAAAAGCATGACGTTTTCAAAAATATTCTTTGTTAGTATTCAGTTTTATGGTCCATTCACACTTCACCGCAACCGCCTGTCTGTGACAGGTCCAGGTGAATTATCTGCGCGTTTGTGCAAACCGTCAATTGTCGGTCGAGTCCAGCGCGGAACGTATGTTGTGGCATTTATACCTGTCACTGTCAGACAACTCTCTAACACGACAAACTGTGAAACGACCCTTATCCGAATTGCCTTATCGGATTGACAAAGGAGAAATATGTCAATTTTTTAGTACTTCTAGTAAACGTATTATATCAGACTAGCTTCTGCCCGCGACTTCGTTTGCGTGAATTTTCTTGTTCCCTCAACCCATCCCGTCGCATTGCATCACTTACCCGCGTCTCCTGCCCTATCACTTCGTTTTCGCGTAGCGTTTTTGCTCGACTCCTAAGGGTCATAGTGTGATGTTAAATAGCCGATAGCCTTCCTCTAGAATTGGGCTATCAAATACAAAAAGATTTTTTCAAAGCCGATCGGCAGTTCCAGAGATTACCTCCTACATACAAACTTATAATATTAGTATAGATGATGAATAGTTACACACCGATTTCTCTCTTTCAGTCGTCAGTAATCCGGGCCAGCGGGATTGTCCGAAAGGGTTACCGCTGGCCCGGAACATAAAGGGATAAGGACAAGAGTCTGACACTCCCTTCCGCTCCACCCAAAGCGGGAGGAGTCATTTGATGATTTCCCATTCGAAAAAAAAAAAATGGTAGTCAGTAATTTGACATTCGAAAGAAGAAGACAAGCGTTGTGTAACTATACAGACGCTATACAACGTTTATTAGTAAGAGGGTTAGTCTGTCTGTAGGTAAACCTGAAAATTATTCAGAGCGATTAAAATTCATTTTCACACTATATTACCAGGGGTACCGTGTTACCTAGTGACTGGGTTGTGGAGGTCAGATACGCAATCGCCCCATGTAAAATACTGGTATTCAGCTGCATTTGGTTAGACTGGAAGCCGACCCTAAAATAGTTGTCAAAAGGCTAAGTAGAAGAATATGTATAATATATTCAGTTACCGTAGAGTGAACTGACACTGAACACAATTTCCATACGTGCATTCAATAAAGAAAAAAATAGGACACACTCTCAATATTCTCGATGTATTTTTATACATTGGATTATGGAAAAACTATAAATATTCTATTAAAGGTTTTCTCGTAAATCGTACACAAAGAAAGGGAAACACGTTTGGTGGAAAGCAGAATGTGATAAGTCACGTCGAGGCACAAAAGGGTGGCTCCACCACATATGGAACTTTTGACATATTGCCATTATGTTTTATACATTGTCGGTCAAGTTTGTTTGTGCGGAGGGATGTGAAGAGGCCTGTATAAATTACCACTGGGTTGTGATTATTGTGCGGAGATCTTGGAAACGATTCATTCGTGTTTTGATAAAATGTTCAAATCCCGTAAGGCCTGAGTTCACCAACATTCAAACCACCGGTTAGGCACCTATTTAAACAGTTGGTTTATGTCAAATTTCCTAAGGAAATTTTAATTATAGAACTGATTAAATATTTAATCAGTTGATGAACACAATGCTTAGTAGTAATTATATTACCTAATTAAATTGTAGGTAAGTCTCGATTGGAATGACTTTAACAGTTACTTATGTAGATAATGTGTTTTAATCTAAATATTAATAATCATCAGATTGTACGAGTATAAGAACAGATTGGACGGTGACCCCCAAACCAGACATTTGCCAGTATCTTGAGAGGACTTAGGTGCAGAATGCCCACTTCTAAAAATGTTGGAATTGCGACTTTTTCGGAGTGAAGTATATAGTGAATATTGCATAATAGAAAAACATAAACTTAAATTAAACTAATAGTTCACCGTATTCCTATTGAAGTAAAAGAAAACAGCGTGGACCTGTAAAACAGAAAATAAATTGTTTTCATAAATATTATGGTAACACGTTTCAAAAACAAATCAAATTCAAATCAAAATTCGTTCGATCCAATAAAATGTATTCGAAGTTTAAAATTCAATCCTTCAATAGTGAAGGAGCCAATCACTTTCCAGATTCAATAAGCAACCCACTGCAGTATAGTAGGTACTGCAGACGTCATTCAACGTTTATTCTAGAATTTGTATGAATTTTCATAATAAATATAATATCAAAATCTGATTGAGACGTGCCAACACAGCAGGAGAAGATTAGAAACTAAGTATTTATTTATTTTTATCATATTAAAGGGACAAATTAAATTAGCAAGCGATACTCCAAAAGTGTGACGGGTATCGATATCTAAACACGTCAAAATAAAAAAGGAATTAATTTAATGAAGTTTTTTTTTTGGGTCTTCAACCGCCGCGCGCCGTTAGTGTGTAGTCACACAAAATAACAGTTTAAAAATCAGTTTTTTTTTTTGTGTAAACTTCACAGACATATCTCAACACGATAAAACAGTTTTTATCTACTCACACTTTTTTTTTTAATCGACCCCTCCCGCTCAGGGTGGAGCGGAAGGGAGTGTCAGACTCTTACTGACTAAAATCCCGTGTTCCCTTCGGCCCTTTATGTTCCGGGCCAGCGGTAACCCTTTCGGACAATCCCGCTGACCCGGCAGACTTCGGCCCTAACGGGCCCCTTCGATTGATGCTGACATTTCTTTGAGGCGCGCCTGGAACACGTACGGCGTCCGGGACCACTTCAAATAATAACACTACCAGGGGGCATTGACTCGAAAAAAAATTAATCTTTTTTTATTTTTATTTTGTCGTCTTTAAATATAGATATAGTTTGACCCTGTATAGTGTCCTTAGATTCCTATTACATAGACGCTTCTCCTACGTTAACGCTTAATGTATATCTTTGAGTTCTTTATTCATATTAACGGTTAATCTATTTTAAACATTATAACAAAACATGTCTCTTTCAAACCAACCAAAATAATCACGATATCCGAAAACAAAAATAATAATTAGAGAAGATTAATTTCGATTAACATGGATTGACATGACGTCCCAAACCAATTCACTCTTTGAATGAGCCACTGGCGCGGACGTATGCTTTTAATTACCTCTGAAAGAGTCAAAGGTACACATAATAAGCGGGTTCCGCCAACGTTATCAATATTTTTTACTCGAGTATTATTTTATTCACTTCTATCGGCACTCCCGGAGTGCCACAGTTTTTTTTCTTACGTGGGGGGTGGGAGGGGTCCAGACTGTTCTTAGATAAGATCACAGAAGTAAACAAAAATTATAAGTTTTTAATTTATTGCTACTGTTTCTTTGCAATTTTGGTAAATTCTATACTGATCTAAGGTAAGATTAAAAAGGGGGAGGGGATTCATCCGAATCTTATTTTTTCCTACGTAGGGCAGGAGGGGTCAGAAAGTGGTCAAAATGGTCTTACGAAATAAATGAACAGCCCCCAAGGATTTTCAGATATTATCTAAGTAGTGAACATGACTGCTTCGAGGAAAAAGTGAGTAGATTTTCTGGTCTATATCGCAGAATCGGACCGACGCGGACGCTAGATGAAAAGGGGAAAAAACAGTAACTTCTACTTTCCCGGTTTGCTTTATAACGCTTATATTTTCATACTTTTAACACACTTTACTACCTCTATAAATCGGAAGTTATTTACCAAGTAACTCTTCGCGAATATAATTGGTTGTATGGTATATTTATTAAACCTAGGTGATTTAACTAGAAAGGAATGCCTTCGGTTACGATACTATATTAGGTCTTCTCGTGTCATTTCTATTTTCGACCTAATTTTAATGACACTATTTGTGACTAGAAAAAGCTTTCCCCATCTTCTCTTTAATGTGCATATTATATAACAATGCTGTATTAAACAATATTACAATAAAGCCAAAAAAACTCACCCACCGCTAATTCAAACTTTTTCGACACTTCGTCATCAGAGATTATTGAACAGGGATCACAAACATTTAATCTATTGATTCAGCACAGAACACTGGCGCAGGATTAATTGACTTATATATAATTATACCGATATTTATTATTTTCATTAATATTGAAAAATAACTAGGTGTAAGGAACGCTTTCAATCACCATTCCAGGCCATCTAAAAGCCCCTGTGCTAAATAAATATGACACTTAAGCCCAAAATAACTCACCCATCACAAATTCAAACCTCTTCAACACTTCAATTGAACGCGGCCGTTTGATCGGTGATTAATGAGCAGGGATCACAAACATTTGATCTATTGATTCAGCGCAGGACACTGGCGTGCATGATTGATTGACCCACATACATCAATGTTTCTTATTTTCATTGTTATCCGGATAATATTTCACCGTTGGTGGACGATTATACCGGAGCGTGTAAGTGATGTTCCGGTGACTGATGTAGCTAATAATTCACGCTCGGTGCCGTTTATGTGAACGGATGTGTATTTTTATCAAAAGGATTTGTATTTTAGCGATGTGTGACCGAAAGTGAGCTTTAACCCTTAGTCTGCCGGAACGTAGATCTACGCGAGACACAATTAATGGCTTTTTAATTGTGTCTGTAATTACGGCACACAAGCGGTTAAGGCATAATAAGCCAGTAATATGTTCCCACTGCGGGGACACAAGTCACCTATCAGTGAGACAGAGAGGGCCTTAAACCACCACGCAGGCCCAGTGTTGGTTGGTAGATGTCACATGTCTTCGATTTTTTGGTTCTAGGACATGCCGGTTTCCTTACCATGTTTTCCTTCGCCGTTTTGAGAACAGTGGTAATGAAATAATTAAAACGAAGTCTAGATTCGAATCTACGACCTGCAATTCGTAGGTTGGCGGCCGTTACTACAGTGCCAGCACTGCTCTTTATGTGTATAATAACATTAATCTTAAACTTGCATAATATAATAAGGAAATCTCAATGTCACCGTTTTGAGAAGGATGTCTATATAATGCGTATTTTCAGAAGAACATGGCGACAGGTACCATACTCTACAGATTCCGACAATTTTAGAAAGTATTTTTTGCAGTTTGAAACAATGACCTTTCGTTGTTACGTATGAATGAACTAGTGAACTTTACTGATAAAACAGTAAGTTTAATGTTCCCACACAGTTTCAGCAATTAACCTTACCACTGCTAATTGGTTTATTGAACTCGCTGTCACATAATTACCATCCAACTCATGTTTTCAACCTACCAGTAGGTAGTATATACTCCCTCTTTAATAATTAAACTGTATTTTTCTACCTACTGTGTTAACAATATGTTCAGACGCCAGCACATTAAGCTACTACAATCTGTCAAATTTCTTTAAAAGATTTTCAACTTTGTCGCTAAAGCATTAGGTTCAAAGTTGATTGGAAAAATTTTACAGTTTCGGGTAACTTGATGTGCTGGCGTCTGTACCGTTCCGATTTAGACTAACATGTAGCCATTCCCTCCAATACTAACGCATTACTATATTCCCCAGGTCTCACAGCGCAGTCAGAAAGTAAGCTCCAGAATCCGAACTAAGCATGTACTTGTAGATTTTCAACCATCTACTCGAACTTTACTTCACACCAAACATCTGAGACTCCATTACCTAGTTATATTTCACTGTCACACATACCTTGATTGTAGTTTTAATAGTGCCAACAGACAGTAGAACACATTACCCCAAATTACTATTTCTAATACACTTACTTGCAAATCGATAGTGACGTCGTGTTTGACACGCCCAAAACATATGTGTCCCATTATTTTGGCACCATGTGTATTGTCCTTTTATTAGCACGTAGCACGAAATTGTTCCCTTTCTATTGGCTATCAGTGTACCTTTCGAATGTAAAATATCGATATGCAACTAAGTATGACTTAGCAAATCAAACAATATAGTTCTTAGATATTCAAGGAATAATGCGTTTTTATTACGACATATTTGAGCAATAATGGCTTAGTACGCATACATGCGAGTGTCAGGCACCAACGGCAGCGGTAACTGCAACCGTCGCGTCCACAACGTGCCGCTCCTGTATTTGAGTACGATGCTCAAATATACAATCGGCATGTTGTCGACGGCAGCTGTCGACACTCTTCGACGGTTGCAGTTGCCTCTGTGGTTGACGCGTGTCGCCCATGTGTATGAGCACTTATACAACGAGCATTATTGAACAAATCCATTTTACCATATATCTTTAGCGAACATATTTTAGCGGTTTTTTACCCCTTTTTAAATTCTTCGCCCTTCAGATCCACTTACTATTTAAGCATGAAGTAGTATCCGACTACATACCGATACATTTCATTCAATATTTTATACTTAGTACCGACGCTAGTCATGTTTTTGACGTATATATTTATGATTTGTACTAGCGTAGTTTCACAGCTCAATGAACGAGTAGAATATGCTAATGGTAAGTGTATGCTAATGGTATATAAGTATTTAATTGCAATCACGAAAATGTTTTTGAACTGTTAAGTAACATAATTAAAGAAAAGTAAAGAAACATAGGTTTAGTATTTGTCACAGAAACACATGCCTACAAAAATATACTCGTACTCGTATATCTCGAATAATAAAGAAAAATAAAAACAAAATAGATCTAAACAGAAAAAGTCGATAGCTGCACGTCATGACTTCAAACAAATTTCTGAATGGATGCCTTCTAGTCACATCTTTTTTTTTCGCGTGGGTAATTTTCAAATGACTCCTCCCGCTTTGGGTGGAGCGGAAGGGAGTGTCAGACTCTGACTGACTAAAACCCACCCGTGTTCCTTCCTTAGCCCTTTATGTTCCGGGCCAGCGGTAACCCTTTCGGACAATCCCGCTGGAACGGCAGGCTTCGGCTTCCTCGATGCTGACATCTCTTTGAGGCGCGCGTGGAACACGTACGCGCCGTCCGGCACGGCTTCCATTCAGTTTGATTCACATTTTTGTTCTGAATATAAAAATAAATAGTAGTTGTCCGTGGAGTTCTTGCTCGTTCTTCTCCATAGATACCTACTACGCTTTGGAATGAGCAACTAGCTTCATCTTTCTGACTGACCGACCCCTTGACAATTCAAAAGTGCCTGTAATGGATTTATTTGAAATAAATGCTTTGAGTTTGAACAAATATATAAAGTGAATTTGGATAACTTATTTAAGGTATCTTTTACAAAGCAGTACGTACCAACGTAAGACAACAAATGGGTTGGTATTTAACAGAATTTATTTTAAAAAATCCCGCATAATATAAAAAACCTTTACAACACCCAACACTGCTGTTCAAGCAGAATCTACTCAAGTTCTTACCTCCTTTAAGTTATAAAATGAAAATCCTCATCCCTTTCCACTTGAAGGTCAAGGAGTTCACAAGTACAGTTCGGAGTAACGATCCTGAATTCTGTCTTGGACAAATTAAACTTGACTAACTTCCATTGAATTACATTGTGTCGAAATATTTGACATTTTCCTTAGTTGATGGTAGGGTTTAATTTAATTTTATGACTGGAACTTAAGGATCACAATCCTATAATGTTCACAAGCACAGGCCAGATACAGACCACTTCTCTGTGAGAAGGACTTAAGGTAATAGCATTATACAGGGTTAGTCTTCAAAGACCAGTCAAATTTAAGGCTGTGGTAGAGACCAACAAACAACAACTTTCTTCAAACCAATATCGTAATCGCGAATAAAAATTCAGGCATCCCATACGTTTAGGTCGAGTAGGTATTGAAGATTTCTATGGGACAGTTGATACATTTTTCCCTTGGAGAAAGTTGTTCAGTTTGATGGTCTGTACCACACCCTGAAATTTGGCTGGTCTTTGAAAATAAAGCCTGTATTCAATTCTCTCTATGTATACCTATTTAGCAATAGTCTTGTCTTTTCTCCTACAGCAAGAACTGGTAGGCGGCACTCGCAAAAGACAGAATTGTGTTGAAAAGAGAGAGGCCTGCAGTGTGACAGGCGTACAGGTTAGTTAGTTAGTTGGCTGATTCCTCAATTGATACAAACTGAATGTTATAGGTATTAAAGAAACCAATTGAAATTGAATTTGGCACTCTGTCAATGTTTTTAATTCTTTAAGGTAAAAGTCCGCCTTGATTAAAAACTGTAGCCTCTAAACATTGTGTCTCGTATCATAATGAAGAAAAATTGTTATGTTATAGAAACAGAAATAAAGTCATTTAAAACTTAGCAATCTCTGGTATTTCCGAGGCAATTTCGCGCTCTTTCTTAACTTAGCTATTTGTGAAAAAGGAAATTGTACGACGTCCTTTGTTGTCGAAGAGAAAAAATTCAAATAGAATGCTTTCGTCGTCTTCATTAGGACTTCTAGGCACTAGAGCGTTGACGAGAATGTACGCATCAACAACAGTTTATTAAGTAAATTCTCTTCACTTTTCTCAATGCGTAAGAAAAGTATCGTAATCCTGAAAACTTTATGAAATATTCACATTTTTCTTCCGAGTTTGTTAAAACGTCTCCTCCTATCTGGCGTGAATTTTCCCTAAGATATTTCTCCGAAATTTTTCCATACTTGCGCAACAATTGAACCTTTAAAAAACGTATTTACGAGGATACAGAATCTTCATAATAAGAAAATTTGTTTATTGTACCTTGATTTAAATAAGTTTATGTTTTATTTTACTCTCGGGTGTAGTAATTCTTCTTGGAAAAATATAAACAATAATTACATTTTCACGGTTTAATTTTACGAAAAAAAAACAGCCTTGTGAAAGGTAAGTTTTTTTTTTTTTTTTAATCTGAAACTTTGTCTACAGACTACAAGATAGATGGTTTCTCTCAGGAATACTTTTTGTAATTTGAAGCGAGATAACTTCAAGTTAATGTTGAAAAAGGTTTTAAGCACAGATATAAGATACACCTAGATAGAACAACTACTTCGCGCGCCAAAAATCGCACCAGCTTACGTACAAAAATCGTAAGCCGCCACTTTTGCGCTCAGTCCTGTGTACTGCTGGCTGGGTGAGCGTGAGCGCTGACGCTAGGCCCCGGAGATGGGGCAAGATGGGTGCCGCACGCGATATTTGAATCGATTTGTTTTCACACAGATAGTGACACTTGCCTTATCTAGGTCTATCTATATCTGTGTTACACAAATGAATGAGCAGACTACTGTAGTTCTTTTAATTGGAAACAGTCTGAGCGTAACAAAAAGGGACATAGTTAATGGTATTGACACCCTACTTAAATTAAAACTAGGTAAATTAATATTATGTGCATTGCCATATTCTGATAATTTGTATGATGCAGAAAACGATTACATTTATAGTTTAAACAACTTAATGCATATTTTGACATGTCGTCATAGTGACCGTTTATTGTATTTTGATACAAACTATTTTGTTAGGGATTTTGTATTAGTTCAGGAACATAATATGTTTCTTCCCAAGAAAAGTCAGCATGTACTGGCTACTTTGTTAGCTTACAATATACACGCAGTTATTGATAATTTAACTGAGACTAGGTTAAGTGACGAAACAGTATTATCTAGTACTTCTAATAATACTGTAATTAATTCTTTAAACTTTTAGACTCGACAAAAGAGAAGCATAATAAGAATATTTTACTATATCACCAAAATATAAATCGCTTTTCTGGCAAAATCCTAGACGTGGAAATGTTAATAGATAAATATCATATGGATATCTTATGTTTTTGTGAAACCTGGTTAAAACCGGATAGAATGTTGTTTAATGTCAATAATTTTTCAGTTGCCAGTGCGCACAACAGGTCCTCAATAGGGGGTGGTACTTTGATATTATGTAATAGTTCTTTTAGGTATAAAGAAAGAAAGGATATCACTGCTTGCTCTGTTGATCGCTTATGTGAGGTAGCATGTGCAGAAGTTGAAGGCCATACTTTCTTATGTGTTTATAGACCACCAGCCTCAAATTTGTCATCATTTTTGATCATAATGGAAGAAATACTTAGTAAACTTTTTAAAGATAGTAAATTTGTTTTTGTTTGTGGTGACCTAAATATTGATATATTAGTTAATTCACCAGAAAAATGTAAGCTAATATCATTGTTTAAATCATTTAATTTAAAATGTATATTTAATGAAGCGACTAGAATAACAGCAACTTCAGCTTCATGCATCGACAATGTATTTACTAACTGTAAAATAAAAGACTCGTCCTTAATTACTGGCGTCAGGTCTGACCATACTGGTCAACTTGTATCATTTGACTTAGGTAAAAGATTACACATAAATAAATCCATTCAATTAAGACCACTAACTAAAAATAAATTGAAAATGTTTAATAATAATGTTCTTAGCAATCTTTCCACAGCTAGTTTTGATTCACAAGACCCCAACATAAACTATGGTACATTATTTTCTACAGTATGCCAAGAATTCAATAAAGCATGTCCTGTAAAAAAAGTTACTATAAATACTAAACCAAAATTTAGCGAATGGGCCACTGCTGGCATTAGAAAAAGCAGAGATATTTTGTATAATCTGTATCACGAGAAATCATTAACTTCTGATCAAGCCCTTCATAATTATGTCAGGAACTATTCAAAAATATTCAAAAGAGTCTGCGCTGAGGCTAAATCTAAATTAATTAGTAACAAAATTAGTATGTCTAATAATAAAATAAAAGCTGTGTGGCAGGTAATAAACAAAGAAACTGGAAACACAAAACAGCGAGATCAGAATGAGTTGTCCCTAAAAATTGATAATGAAACCATTTCAGATAAGTTAAAAGTTGCTGAGACACTAGAAAATTTCTTTACCAATATCCCAATAGAGGTTACAAAGTCTCTCCCCTCATCACCTATATTAGCTGAAGCCCTTCTTAAGGAAAATTTTAATAGGGAAATTCCAAGCTTTGAATTCAAGCCCATTTCTGTTGACACAATTAAAAAAGCATTTAAAAGTCTTAACATAAAAAACACTGAAGACTTATGGGGGATTTCTGTTAAGGTTCTTGGAGATATTATTGACACAATTGCCCCTGCCCTAACAGGCATATTTAATCAATGTTTAGACAGCGGTACGTTTCCTGACTTAATGAAACATAGTAAAGTAGTACCGATATTCAAATCGGGTAGTAAGTTTGATCCCTCCAATTATAGACCTATATCTGTGCTACCAGCATTGAGCAAAATCTATGAAAAAATCATGCTGGACCAGATGTTGTCACATTTTAACTCAAATGGGATTTTACATAGTCGCCAGTTTGGTTTCACGAAAGGTAGGTCGACGACAGATGCGGGAGTAAAACTCATCAGTCACATTTTGGAATCCTGGGAGAAGTCCCAGGATGCAATTGGCATTTTCTGTGACCTCTCAAAAGCGTTTGACTGCGTTGACCATAATACACTGATCTGTAAATTATACCACTACGGAATTCGTGGACAAGCTGCTGATCTTGTTCTTTCCTATCTGTCAAAGCGCCAGCAAAAAGTAAACGTTAACGGGGCGACGTCTTCGGGGTCTCTAGTTAAGATGGGCGTGCCTCAAGGCTCAATTCTTGAATACCAGTATTTTACATGGAGCGACTGCCTATCTGACCTCCACAACCCAGTTACTGGGTAATACTGGTAAGACTGGTTGTCAGACTTTCGGGCTTCTGACTACCCGTAACGACTGTCAAAGATCCACGAATGACAGCCGGGACCAACGGCTTAACGTGCTTTCCGAGGCACGGAGGGGTCTCGGTATGTAAAGATGGTCACCCATCCACAGACCAACCGCGGCAAGCGTAGCTTAACCTGATCAATCGAACTGTGCGGCAGTACAACAAAATACTACAAAGCTCGTGTATAAACCCACTACAAACTAGAATTTAAAAAAAAAACTGTTTGGAAAACCTAAATCATCCAGCCACATACCCCTTTATTTATAAACGTTGCTTAAAGTTATGAGACGATTAAACGTTAAAAATGTATGTGATTTAATTGACGCTAATCATTACTTAACATTAAGCAACGTTTTTAAATAAACCCCTTAGTTATGCTAGCAAAGCTTTTACCGACAAAAATAAAAAATGCCTTGTACCTACTTATGCTATTTTACTATGCTATTTTCGATCCCGTGGGAATATCGATATAAAAAGTAGCCTATATATTAATCGAGAATGTCAGGTACCTCCGTACCAAATTTTATCAAAATTGGTCCAGCCGTGATGAGCGTGAAAAGTAACAAACATATAAACACACACACACACCCCCACACACTCACAAACTTTCACCTTTACAATATTAGTGTGATTAACACACACACAAACACACACACACCAACACTTTTTAACACAACACACACAACACAATTTTTTTTTTTTGTTTATTTTTGTTTTTGATGAATGAGTAATTAAATGCCTATTGCGTATTGGTATTGAAATTGGAAAAATAAAAACAGTCCTTTACAAAGGACATTACACCCAAAATCAATAAACACACTATTCCGCCAAAACCACAAATTATGACGGACTTGCTACCCCCGTGACATTATAATAATGTAAGTGTCACGTATAATATTAGCCAGCTGAGTAGCTGAGTAGCGGAGAGACAAAATGGTGGCCACTCTAGGGAACACAGAGAAAATGTCACCGACATGAGTGGGGATTAGGCAAACTCTTGGACTGGCCAGTGTTTACGATGTAGACACAGGCAGTCTGTGATTAGCAGCGTATTCACAGGCTTACCGAGGCGTGTGAGCGGTTAAACCTGAGATGTAGGTACTGCAGAGAGATCTTTGAGAAACGTGTATTAAGGGAACTACATGACCTAAAGCGCTATTACCTACTGTCGGACTGCATAGAAAAGAAAGAGAAGCGCGATGACACAACCCTGGTAATTTATAGCAAAATATGAATCTATTTGCAAAAAAAAATATTATTAACTATTGTTTGGAATAAAAAATTAAAACACTAGTGCTAGTATGTTGCTTGTAGAATAATCTGACGAAAAATCAGAATGATTGTACGTTTATTAGTATGGTTTTTATTGTAAAAGGAAAGTTTTTAGAGGTATCTTCATGATTTTTTTCTATCGCACCAAATTAGTTGTATTATATTTTCAACACACTATCTATCTAGCATATGTCCTGAAGAATATCATATATTTTTCTGATTTTGTTTACTGTAGTCGATTATAATAAACTTTTATTGCTTCTAAAACTTGCGTCTTTTGCTTAGGTTCTGTAATCCCCATATGTTTATTATAAGGGTTATGGGTGCATACATCGTGTTTATCTGCAGAGGCGAAATGGGGTAACGTAATCTTCTCGTCTAGTTTAATGTCTGAACTGTTCTTTATGAAGTTTTGTTACAGTAAAAGTCACTCCTAAGCGACCTTATTTTGCTTGATGTCTTTTTTTGTCCGAGACAAAAAATCTGTTATTATGAAAAATGTCTTTCAGCTGTAGTCGATTTTGTTACCTACCTCTTTTTTTGAATCCGTCATTCACACCCCACTTCACTTTAAGTTGTGTTGAAGGGTGACCCAAAACCAAGCAATAAAGGCTGTAAAACAGCCCCGAATAAATTCACATTCATGAGATGATAATAATACAATCGTGCGATTCCAATTACGACGCCATTGATTTTCTGTTACTCTGGTACATGAATATCAGGCTGTGGCAATTACATAAAGCTGGGTCGGAGTGAAGCTGAAGTATTTTAACTTTTATTTTTTATGTATCACCGTCAAAAGTTTATTGTTTTAATTCTGAAGTTTTTGTGTTGATTTGTGACGAATATCAAAGATATCAAATCTAAAATTATATTATATACACTGCTTGCACTTACTATTTCATTGTGTGGTAATATGTACAAAAAACACCGAGCCTACAGTACCTTAATCTCAATCTCTGGCCAAATTAGTGAGAAACCATGACATTGCGCAAAAAATTCTCTTAAAATTCAGGCCTCTGAGGCCGTGTTCCTCTTGAGCCTCCTTAAACGTAAAATTGAAGTCCTTCCTTCTACCACGGTGTCCCATCACCGAAAATCCTTTTTAATCTCAATGAAAACTTCCAAATACGGTGACTAAGCATGGTAAATTACAGCTGAAGCACCATCGTCGGGTCACTCGCAATGTAAGCAGTCCTGCTGCCACAAAGGGCACTTCCCATCAAGTGTCCACTTTATGACATAGGGACAAGCTTTCACGATATTTTTAATTCTAAGGGTCTAAACAGACGGACTGCATTTCAGCTGCAACATCGCCATTTGGATGTAGTTGACTTTACTGCTTTGAAACTTATGTCAACTGCATCCGAACTGCGATATTGCTGCAGCTGGCATGCAGTGTCTTACCTGTGTCTCGTGTGTGTTGTCTGTGTGGTGCCGGACTTAAAGAATAGCAGCGTTCTCTATGCATTCCACCACCATACCATACTGCGATCGCCAACCCGCCTGCCAAGCGTGGCGATTATGGCAAACCCCCTCCCCCCTTTTGGGGGAGGCCTATGTCCAGCAGTGGACGTCTTACGGCTGAAATGATAATGATGATGATGGCATGCAGTTCAAATTCAGACCGTCTGTTTAGACCCTAATGTTATGGAAATGTAAGGATTAGAATCTTCATGTATCCTTAAGACAGACATTACGCATGTAAAACCTGAAGAGGTAGACAGAGAGATGTAGTAGGTACGCCAGCACATCAAACTACCCGAAACTGTCAATTTTTTCCAATTAATTTTGAACCTAATGCTTCAGCGATAAAGTTGAAAATCTATTAACGAAATTTGACAGATTGTAGTAGCTTGATGTGCTGGCGTCTGTAAACATCCACATACGGCTAGTTAGGCTTAGGTATAAACCCCATCTAACAGACCATTATAATACCAGAATATTTTTGTCCTACTCCAGGCGAGACGCTTTTTCTCATACAGAGAAGGCACAAGCATTGATTACCACACCTGCTCATGACAGGCTGGTGATTTCGAACTTATATTAACTCGTCCTATCCTCAGACGGACATAATTCATAATGTTATCCTTTTATGATTCTCCAAAGTGGCCTTTTTAGGCCCCCTGGACTTTTATGATAGGACCTCAGACCAACAAAAAAGGAAAGACGGCGCGCCGCGAACATCAAAAGTGAAGCCATAAAACCGTGCTCCTGCAAGTAAACATACACGTTCACGCACACACCTACACTAAAACCATGCTCATCGCTCTTAGTACGTCACGAGTCGTCGTCAAGTTAACATAGATTAAAAAAATATAATTATGCCTTCCTGTGCAGTGAAAAGTTGCAAAAACAACAGCAAATCACATAAAAAGTCTCACGGAATCACTTTTCACTTGTAAGTACTTGAAATAATATCGTTTCTATAATATTAAATTTTAGATTACTTGGAACAAAAAACCTCAACGAACGAAAGTAGTGACATAAGGGAACCCCCGTATTATGGCAACCCCCGCAGGGTTGCCATAATACGATTTTAATTTTCCCTATTCGATTAATACATACATATAAATATGATTTGTTACTTCGAGTTATATTCCTATTTTCTTTTTTTTGTATTGAATATTTTGGGTTTCCAATTAATACCAATACCATACTCAACAATATCTTACTCGTACAATATTATACTAGTTCCTACTCGCACAAATATCCCCAAATTATAGGGAAAACATTTAACAAATGGCAAGCCTTCGATTCACACATAGATAAAAAGGTGGCTTCAGTTTTAATGTTCGTGGCGCGCTGTCTATCTTTTTTTGTTGGTCTGAGTTCACTGCTGACAGTAATATCCGAGACAAACTCAGAAATTGCCATTAACCGGGCATACAACCCGACCTTCGTTGCTACTGAGAAATTCCTAGTGGAAATACCCAACAACAGTTTTCGCGGTCTGGGAATATGAAAATGTAAGTATTGACTTTACTAAATGAAAATATCTTCCGAGCAGACTTATCTCCTGGTACATCGCAGTCCCGTGAGAATGCTATCAGAAACTCTTTTACGGAGGGAAAACTAACGTATAAGTATTCTTTACTCAATTTAAACTGTGTGCGTATGCGTACTTTTTCTTCTACTAAATTGTGTGACAAAAAAATTTGTTTAGCTGGTGAAATGACCCACTTTCGCCACTTCGAACTATAGGTACACCTCTACCTGGATAAATCCCTTTACAGCCTCTCCAGGGAAGTGCCCTAACAGGAGTTGCAAAGAGGGAGTTTCGGATTGGTCATTTGAACGGTTGTCCCCTTTCATGTGCAGATGGTGACCACCGGTGTGGTTTTACTGAGGTGAAAATCTCCCACTCCCCAAAGCCTGGGTCTTTTGAAGTTATCCCCCCAAAATCAAAGAAAAAAAACTGGCCAAGTACGAGTCGGACTCGCACACGAAGGGTTCCGTACCACAAGGCAAAAACGCCGAAAAAAAACATGTTTTTTGTATGGGAGCCCCCCTTAAATATTTATTTTATTTTAATTTTATTATTTATTATTAAAGTTAAAATACCTGTTGCCATTTTTGATATCGAGCAAAAAAGGGCAAAAAAAATCGCGTTTGTTGTATGGGAATTAAATATTTATTTTATTTTGTTTTTAGTATTTGTTGTTATAGCGGCAACAGAAATACATACTTTGTGAAAATTTCAACAGTCTACCTGTCGCGGTTCTTGAGATACACAGCCTGGTGACAGACAGACGGACAGACAGCGAAGTCTTAGTAATAGGTTTCCGTTTTTACCCTTTGGGTACGGAACCCTAAAAAACAGTGGCACTCCGGGAGTGCCGGCAGAAGTGAAAACTTGAACAATTACGTGTGTATTTCTTATAAACAAAACACCGTGTCGGTTACGGTAACAGTGCCGCGAGTTCAATGGTTTTTTTCCATCTCAAAAAATGACCAACGCGCCTATAGAAGTTTTCACTTCAAAAATAAGGCGTGATGTTATGTAATGCTGTTGTTGGTGTAAAATAATGTATACCTACTTTTGTATGTTAGTAGGCAATTTAAGTATTCGATAAATGATTAATAATTTTATTCTTGTAAGTAGGTTTGTTTTTTTTAGGGTTCCGTACCCAAAGGATAAAAACGGAACCCTATTACTAAGACTTCGCTGTCTGTCCGTCTGTCCGTCTGTCCGTCTGTCTGTCACCAGGCTGTATCTCAAGAACCGCGATAGCTAGATTGTTGAAATTTTCACAAAGTATGCGTTTCTGTTGCCGCTATAACAACAAATACTATAAACAAAATAAAATAAATATTTAAGGGGGGCTTCCATACAACAAACGCGATTTTTTTGCCCTTTTTTGTTCGATATCAAAAATGGCAAGAAGTAGGCACTTGAAATATTCACAAAATACTCAGTTGTATTTTAACTTTAATAATAAAATTAAAATAAAATAAATATTTAAGGGGGGCTCCCATACAACAAACATGTTTTTTTCGGCGTTTTTGCCTTGTGGTACGGAACCCTTCGTGTGCGAGTCCGACTCGCACTTGGCCAGTTTTTTTTGTTTCAAGCCGTTTGGGGTTTAAACCCTTGGGCCGTGGGATCCGAGTGCTCATGGTCTTTTTAAGGAAATTTCGAAACGACTGGTTGACACTTCCCGTGACCCAAGGGCTGGATCTTACCTTGGGCAGAGGCTAAGCATTGCCATAGAACGTGGTAATGCCGCCAGTCTCTTGGGTAGGTTACATTACCAGTCGACAACGATGCGGATGAATTTTTCGACGCTATATTTTAGTTTATGTATAGTTTCAGTTAAGTTAAGATTCAATTTTGTTATTTTTATTAATGAATTAGGTATTAGTTACCCTGTAAGTAAATAAATAATTAGGTTTGTGCGAACACTTCTGCAGTCAACATCGTCTTTGATCAAACTCCATGGCTTCCATCGTTGTGGTGAATTCAATTAATACCTACCTTGGTTCAGTATCCAATGAAACTGAAAGTTCAGTTCGTAGAACTTGAAACCTGTACCTACCACTTCAGTGGTTTATGCAAATTTCTTTCAGAATTTAGATGAAACTTGTGTTCATGTTCAAAGGGATCGTTAGGTGCTATTCGTACATACAAGGCCACCGTTGTTATGGAAAATTTGTTCATTAAATTAAACAATGATTTATTTTCTCCACTCTTTTTTTTTTGTCCTAAAAAGCTTTTGCTAGCTTTAATTTACTAATCCTTGTCTGTGTGGGACTTAAAGAATACCACCACCACATACTTCCCGTGGGTGTCGTAAAAGGCGACTAAGGGGCGTACCGGAGAATGGGCAGCAGCGGTCTCTATGCATTCCACCACCATACCATACTGCGATCGCCAACCCGCCTGCCAAGCGTGGCGATTATGGCAAACCCCCCGTTTTAGGGGAGGCCTATGTCCAGCAGTGGACGTCTTTCGGCTGAAATGATGATGATGATGAATTTACTAATCAACTAGCTGACCTGACAGACGTTTTCCTGTTTTTGATTCGAAAGACACATGGAGCCATCTATTATCTTAATAACGCTATTGTTGTTTTCCTCGGGAACAGTACTTATTTTAGGGATGAAAGGTTTCCTATGTCTGTTTCTGTACACGTGACAACGTATATGCAAAATTTCAGGATGATCGGTTCAGTGGTTTAGGCGTGAAAAGGTAACAAACAAACAAACTTATTTTAGCATTTTAATATTAGTTAGGATTTAATTTTCCTCAAAAACAGTAAAAATAAAGTTATAATGAAACAAACAGCTACAAATTGGACAGAAAAAGGATGTTTTTTAGAATTCCGTACCTCGAAAGGAAAAAACGGAACCCTTATAGGATCACTTTTTTGTCCGTCGGTCCATCTTTCTGTCTGTCACGACCCTTTTGCTCAGGAACGCGTGGAGGTATCAAGCTGGAATTGATATCAAATACTCAGGTCTACTGTCCCTTAGAGCTGTAAAATAATCAAATTTCTAAGCCAACGCAATCAAAAGATTATATCCCATTAAGATATAATAAGATTAGATTATAAGATTATATTCCATTTATGCCCCAAATTTCCGCAAATTTTCGACACTCGCAAGGGAATCAAAACCTACAGGGTACTTCCCGTGAACTCAGAATCTTGAAATTTGGTACGGAGCAACGTCTTATAGCACAGATAAAGGAAAAATTGCGAGAACCACAAATTCTTTGTTACATCCTTCCAGTCAGTTCCTCATGAACGCGTAGAGATATCAAGTTGAAACTCATATCAAATACTTAGGCCTAAAATAAAACAAATTTCTAAGTCAACGCAAAAACGCAAAGGTACAACCATTTATACCGCATATTTTGAAACTCGCAACTACTCGCAAGGGAATCAAAACCTAAATTTAAATTGTGATTATAAACATAATTGTAGTTACCGCAATGACCGCGACTTATCTCTATGTATGGGGAGGGGACAAAATTTTTCAAACAGTTTGTCATATTATATTATAATATTGTCAAACATATTATCAGATAGCTTGCTTGTATTGTTCCTACCTGGCGAAGTAGGATGGGACGGTGATGGCGCGAGAGCTAAGAACTTGTTTTTACGAATAGGTGCACGTTATATGATAACTGCCTGTGTGGTGCCGGACTTAAAGAATACCACCACCCCTTACTTCCCGTGGGTGTCGTAAAAGGCGACTAAGGATCGTAGCGGAGAATGGGCAGCAGCGTTCTCTATGTATTCCACCATCATACCATACTGCGATCGCCAACCCGCCTGCCAAGCGTGGCGATTATGGCAAACCCTCCCAAAATTGGGGGAGGCCTATGTCCAGCAGTGGACGTCTATCGGCTGAAACGACGAACGACGATATGATAACTGTAATATTGACACTACGGATGGCCTCGCAAATGGTACTACCGGAATATTGAAGGCTATGTATTATGGTTGACACAAGGAGACAAGTGAAAAGCGGCCTTTACGTATTTGGGTTCTGTTCGATAAAAGTACGGGAATAGCTACAAGAAGTAAATGTCTAGTAACTTCTCGGAAACATCGTCAATATCTCAATTCGTATTGGACGCCATTAGATGCTTTCACTTATACTGTAAAAAGGTGGAAATCTTCAAATCTTGTAGTGCAGCTTACTCAGTTTCCAATAGTACCAGCACAAGGTATTACAATTCACAAGTCGCAAGGTGCAACCTTAGAAAAAGTTGTGGTTCATATTTCTAAAAATGTAAAAAGATCGATGTTGTATGTAGCTTGTTCTAGAGCAACGTCATCGTCTGGACTGTTTTTAGTCGTGAATTCAGGTATATTTAAACCTCCCTCTGAAATATTAGAATAGAGTGCTGTAAATATAGAAATAAAAAGACTAGAGCAAAACAAATTGGTCCAAATTTTAAATTTTTGCAAACACCTGAAGATAATGCAGTTCAAATTGTATTTCATAATGTAATCATTACGCAAACATTTTTCAGACGTCAACATAGATCCTATTATTCATTCCTCCCATGCAGCAGGGGGTCTCGTAGAGACACTTTTGAACTTGATGGGTTTTATGAGGTGTGCAGAGTAGATGGTCCAGCTATATGTAATGCAAATCCAGGTTGGGGATCTATCGCGTAGGTACGTCGCAATCTTAAGGATGCCGTGACAGATGGATCATGTAAAAGATATTATTTAAATAACCGCGGCACTGCAAACGGCCATTGTGAATGCTTGCATTTTGAAATGTTTAATGTCAGAATGAGAACTGTATATAGGTCACCACAATGTCCAATTAATGTCGCAATAGAATGCATAAATACAATAATATACGGCAGCAACCTCAATAGGTATACTTCATGTTCTCGTCTGATTGTTGTGGGAGACTTCATGATATCGATTTTAGAATGAATCCCCAAAATGGAACTTCCACATATTTTTTATCCATAAACATATTTCCGTTAATAAACACTAGCACTACACGAAGCAGTACAACTATAGATACCTAACGTTTTTTCGAACTTCAATGTTCAGTCACCATTTACTGATCTGGTTCAAATTTAATACCTACTTAATTAGTATTTTTGTACCAGATTTCTAAATAGTGACTAAAAAACTTTGTAAATAAATAACTTTGATAAAAAAACATGCCATCATTCATCAGTAGACTTTTGCAAGGCTGCTTCAAGGCTGGTGTAGGTATTTCAATTGTATTATAAAATAAATGATATGTGTTATTATAAAATAAAGGATTATTGAAACGATAAAGAGACCTTTGTCTTTAATGTATGCTCCTCTAGCTTTCCATATTGTCATCATTTCAACCGAAAGACGTCCACTGCTGGACATAGGCCTCCCCCAAAAGGGGGGGTTTGCCATAATCGCCACGCTTGGCAGGCGGGTTGGCGATCGCAGTATGGTATGGTGGTGGAATGCATAGAGAACGCTGCTGCCCATTCTCCGGTACGCCCCTTAGTCGCCTTTTACGACACCCACGGGAAGTATGGGGTGGTGCTATCCTTTAAGTTCCATATTGTAATGTTATGGATTTCATTTAGCAATAAAAATACCATAACTATGACTTATATACCTACAGGTTTGTACGGAACCATCGGTGCGCGAGTCCGACTCGCACTTGGCCGGTTTTTTTTTTAAGGGGTTCGTTGAAATAATTGCGTAAAGTAGCTTTTATATTTCATTATATAATAGTTATTTTGACGGTCTCATAAAAGAGTAATGTTGAATTTTAAGATTCTCCATAATTCCAACGAAATATAATCAGAAAGGCAAACATTTTGTGTTTTCTAGCAAAAAAAATAGGTAGACCTTTGTTCTCAATGATCTCTAGACGAGACTCAAATGTTTTATTCTTACCTATTCAGATCTTATAGTTCCCAGCAATGTAGGTACCTACGTGTTCAGACGTGACCTTTAAAAATGAAGGTAGGGTATACGAACTCATTGGAAGTCCGAGTCACGTGCTATACTATCTTAGGTTTACATTCTCATAGGCCTAAAACCGATATAAAATAGCTTTCCCACGTTTACAGAAAGAAATGCGATTTACTCGTTAGGTACAGTTTTTATTTCATTTTTAGGGTTCCGTGCCCAAAATAAATAAATTGGGATGAGGGCAAGAGAATGATGATGGTTCCGTACCCAAAGAGTGCCAACGGGATCCTATTACAAAGTATCCTACACGTCTGTCCGTCCGTCCGTCTGCCATTGAACCGTTACAGATAGACACTAGAATTTTCTATAGAGTGTGTTCTACTATGGCCGCTATTTACATAATAACAACAAATCATACAAATACAAAAAGTAAAAAAAAAACGTCGAAGAAACACGTTTCTTGTTTGGGGAACTCATACAAGAAACGAAAGTTTTTCGGCCTTTTTTCACATACTCGTATTGCTGTAGAACCTTAAATATTGTAGGGCGGTACGGAACCCTCCGCGTGCGAGTCCGATTCGCACTTGGCCGCTTTTTATTTCCAATTTGTCCAGAATATTCGAATTTAACTCTGTTGCGTATTAATCACTACGGGTTCGCAAAACAAATATCATGCAAATATTTTTACGGAATATGTCAGTACGTACGAAATATACACTGGTAGGTACAGCCATTGATTGAAACTAAAATATTCATGAAAGGATTTACTTTCAGTGACTAAAGCGCTATATGAAAATATACGCCAATATACAATTTTAATTTACCTACCACTGAAATAAAATTGAAACTGGATGATTGTTATAGAGGTATATTTTGCGATGAATTTATTATATTCATCGCAATTTTTATATTCCATTAATTGCTTCATCTAAACTAATATTATAAAGAAAAAAGATTAGATTTTTTGTATATTTGCTTATTACGCTGTCACTTTCAAACAGCTGAAGCATGAAATTTGCCACATGGGTAGACCATGACGTCGATTAGGATATAGGACTTGAGGATGGATGAATGGATGGATGTTTGTTACTCTTTCACGCAAAAACTACTAAACGGATTTGGATGAAATTTGCCACACAGATAGTTTATAACCAGGATTAACACATAAGATACTTTTTATCCCGATATTCCCATGGGGTCGAGACTTATGCGGGTGAAACTGCGGGGTGCATCTAGTAGTGTATATTTTGAGATGAAGGTATTAATTTCCATATTCCGTTAATTGCTTCAAAGGGTATAATTGCCTTTTAAACGGCACTGATTTAAAGAGGCAGTTGTAAATAGCGGTTTTGGTAAGTTAAAAATTATAAATGGCACGTTTAATAACTTGTTCAGCAGTTAAAACTAAGCAGTAAAGTAAACAAAAATGAGTAATAAAAAATAATGAAATGGATCAGTGAATATATAATTGAGTGGGAAAATAATTAAATGGGCGGTAAAAATTATTGAACGAGCAGTTACGTGTGGGCAGTAATAAATCGGAATTTGTCGGTAATAAATCTCATTCTAAGCAATTCTATAAACAATGAGGTGGTAAAGTAGTTTTAGGTGTGTAGTCGACGGAGCCCCGCTTCGCGGGGCCCCTATTTCTGTCTACAGGGTTTAAAGGAACCTAACACGAAGGGGATGACGGGGGCTCGTTCGCTCGCTTTGCTCGCTCACTCGAGCCCCCGTCATCCCCTTCGAACCTAACCTGTCCGAGTCGGGGTGCCCCAAGTCCCGAGCTCGCTTCGCTCGCTCTTGCATCCGCTATGATCTGCCGAACTATTTAGCGAACCGCCCATTCCATCATTTTTACCGCTCATTTAGTTATTGGACTGCTCAATTATTTTTAGAATTGACATTGTATGATAAAATAACAGTCTAATTGATCTTTTATTACTGTCCATGTTTTACTGTCGCAATATTTAATCAACCGCCATTAAATTAAATAACTGCTCAATATGTTTTTCAACTGATCATAATAACATCTCGAATATTTAAATAACAGCTCAAAAAATTAGTTCCCCTTTTAAACATCTAATGAACGTTTAATTTTATTACTAGTATTTTTAAACAATTTGAAACCCTGTTTATAAAGTCGGACTCTAATAAAAGTTATGTTGTTTTCACCTTAACTTAATGAAAAAGATTAGCTTATTTCTATATATATGTCAAGCAATGTCACAATCTGTCACATAAAAAATCCGTTTTTACAATTTTAATATATTTATATTACTCTAAAAAATAATTGAGTCTCAAAGAATGTGCGCAATACAGATGGAACTATGGGAACGTGTCTTGACGATGCGTAAGCATGCGTGATCCATCGCCGCCCCTTTGATGTCCACCGCGCACAGGATGGACGGAAAGCAGCACATGAAGTGATTTTTTATTCCGTTGGTGTAACTGCTGTATGGCGTTCCAGTGGGAGGATAAATAAATAAATAAATAATAAATAAATTTAACGTTTATTCTATCTCGTTAATCTTTTAAGTACCTAGCAGTTATCCTGATTCAACGACAATATAAAAACAGGAATAAAGTAAACTGTTCAATCCAACAGTTAAAAAAAAAAACATCAATTGCTATTTTTGTATTTCTTGAAGATCGCACAAACTGAATGAAGACAATTTCAGAGACAATTTTCTTTTATTTTCTAAATTGCACGATTAGCATAACATTGTGCGCATTGTCATTTTAAATTACGGATAAACCCAGATAGGTAGGCAGGCACCGTAGGTAACTTTACTTTAGTACTTTTAACATAAAAAAAAATTAAGAGAAGGAGCAGACCGAAGCTCGTTTCATGCCCATTCTTTTGTGAAGAGCGACTAGAATCAATTCTATTTTATTGTGAGACGTGTGTGGAAAATGGAAACAGAGACCTTTGCGCAGCAGTGGGACATGACGCATGCGCCGGAGTTGAACGAACGTTCGAAGTTAAGTTAGATGTAGACGGGATGCTGAGAGTGCCTTTTATGTGCCTATTTAAAATAAGTGCTTTGACTTTGCTCAACAACAAGAGAAATAAACGCAAAGAATCCACCATACAATGAACTTTTCCATTATCTCTGAAAGAAAAACCCAAAGTTACAAACAATATTTAAAAACAAAGTTACATTTACAATATCACTACACGTCGGGCACGTTCAATAAATTCAGCGCACCTGACATGCAAAAATGATTTATAGAATCCTTAATATTCAACGTAACTCGAGATATCATAAATCAAACGGAATCTTCAAAGAACTCACAATACAAGACATTGTAGAAGAAGAAAATAAACATTTACCTATTATTATGAGGTTGAAGCTATAATAAAAGAGTTCGTTTTTAACCGAGCAAACCCGAGCAGCGCAGCGGGGGCTAATTTTCTCGATGGCGCCAACAATCTCGATCGTCGCCTTCTGTTGCACCCATTCCGGATATTTTCCTGCGACTTTTCAAACTTGCTCTTTATAAATCTTTGTCGAGTCCGACTTTTAGGCGACTTATTCTGGAGTAGTTTTTTATGAATAGCTGTGGCAGTATTTAGGTAAGTACAGACACCTTGTATCACACTAATATTATAAAGGCGAAAGTTTGTGAGTGTGTGTGTGGGGGTGTGGGGGTGTGTGTGTGTGTGTTTATATGTTTGTTACTTCTTCGCGCTGAAACGGCTGGACCAATTTTGATAAAATTGTGTATGGAGGTAGCTGACACCTTGGATTAACATATAGGCTACTTTTATCCCAATAATACCACGGTATCAACATTTACGCGGGTGAAACCGCGGGGCGTAGCTAGTATGTCAATACATATACAAGGTGTGGGATTCGGGTAAACAGTTTTAATCTTCGTAAACATTACTTTTTCTTTAAATTCCTAGATTCAGAGTGTCAATATGGAATTCTAATCGAATCGAGAAATATTCTGTTTTTTTAAGTGCAAAACAATGAAATCAAAATGAAAAGAAAAGATTTTTTTATGTACGAAAACAAACCATCATCAACAAAAACAAACAAACAAATAAATTCATCGGAGCAATTATCACAAAAAATTTCCAATAAATCGCATAAAAAATCTAATTTACCCTCGCTACAACCCAACTCTTCGCCTCATTTATATTGCCCAAATGACCGTAAAATTCATTGCCCAATACTTTTCAACCATAAAGGATAAATTGGTGGGTCAAAGCGTACTCGTAAACTGGACAAGCGTGAAACAGAATAAGGCCGCGCGACTGTGAGCTGCACTGAGTTGATAAATAGTCCTACTTGGGAACTTTATACCATTCGTCTTTCTGAATGAAGTTCCCACAGTAATTGTCGACTAATGATCGGGCCTTATTCCTTTTAGTTTTTACTTGTAAAGTTTCTTCGAATCAAAATGCTATTTGCCTATTTTCAAGTTGGCAAACTATTGTTAAGTGTCGTAGCATCGTTATTTATGGTCTATTTTCCTGTCCTTTGTAGTTACTTATCAGACAGGAAGCGTGTAGATTTATTGATAACGAAACTTTCGAATTTGTGTTGAGAAAGACATAAATTATTGTCAGTATTGTAAGTACACCGTCGTTACTCATTTTCATTAGTTTGCGAAACATGTTTAGGTGCTTCAACTAACTTTTTTGTTGAAAATTATGCCATGGCAACGTCCTACCTGGATAAAAAATATCCTAAAAAACATCTATACATACAAACTTTCACATTTATAATATTACTAGTTAACCCGGCAAACATTGTTTTGTCATATAAATTATTTCTAGCTGCCCGGCGCTCGCGTGGTGTCTTACCCCTTACCCTACCCTACTCCTACCCTACTCCTACACTACTCCTATCCTACTCCTACCCTACTTCTACCCTACTCCTAACCTACTCCTACCCTACTCCTACCCTACTCCTAACTTACTCCTACCCGACTCCTACCCTATTTCTACCTTACTCCTAACCTACTCCTACCCTACTCCTACCCTACTCCTAACCTACACCTACCCTACTCCTATCTTATATATAAAATTCTCGTTTCACAATGTTAGTTACCATACTCCTCCGAAACGGCTAACATTACTATTGAAAAATAGGGGTTGGTGATAGAAGGGTGAAAATTTAGGGTTGTGTGTACTTTTTAATGCCACATTATAAAAAAATAAAAATTTTGTCAAAAAAAAATGTTAGGGGTGGACAACCCTTATCACTTAGGGGTATGAAAAATAGATAGTAGCCGATTCTCAGGGTTGTTCCCAAAAAGAGTTCCCAAACTACTCCATAAAAAATATTGAATACTCATATAAAATTTCATAAAAATCGGTCAAGCCGTTTCGAAGGAGTGTGGTAACTAACATTATGACACGAGAATTTTATTTAAAAGAGATATCACACTAATATTATAAAGGCGAAGTTTTTGAGTGTGTGTGTGTGTTTATGTTTGTTGTGTTCTTCACGCTCAAACGGCTGGACCAATTTTGATAAAAGATTAAGGTAGCTGACACCCTGGATTAACATATAGGCTACTTTTTATCCCAATATTCCCACGGAATCGACATTTACGCGGGTGAAACCGCGGGGCTCAGCTAGTAAAATATAATTTCAAGATAAACAACAAAGTAGTTCTAATAAAAATATAGGAAGAACGTAACTTTAAAGATAAGCTTTAAAAATAAAATGGCTCCGGGCGGTCATATCTGCGGTTAGTGTGGATACCGTCCGTACTTATTCTCTGAGATAAACATAGAATGAGAACCGCAGCTTCAGGGACTTGTTTGCCTTGCTCCAACCTTGTACTGTGTTATTATTTTGCGTACTGGTGATCCTCGTACTCGCATATACCTTAAACAGTCACATGTTACGTGAGAGAATATAATTATGGAACTTGACATACCTATTCACTAGATTTATGTACTGTCTAACATAAATTAAGTTAAGCAAAATTAAGTCATCACAGAAAGACAATTTGTCTATACATAAGACATAACATAATCAACTTATAATAGTCCAACTGCTGGGACACAGGCCTCCTATCTATGAGAGGGAGTGGACCATACTTTATCCACCACGCATGCCCAGCGTGGGTTGGTGAATGTCAGATATGTCTTCGAATTTTTGATTCTAGGACATGCCGGTTTCCTCACGATGTTTTCCTTCACCGTTTTGAGAGCAGTGGTGATGTAATTAAATATACAAAATAAGGTGCATTTCTGATCACGACTCTCGATGTATCTATACATATAATAAATCTGTAGAAGGGTCAATTCTGTACATTGAAAATATTGAAAAAATAAATAGCGGGGGGTGTTGCTGGATCGATACCAAACCCAAATATGTGATTAAAAAAATTTTTGTCTGTCTGTCTGTCTGTCTGTCTGTCTGTCTGTATATGCAGGCATCACGTGAAAACTAACGGTTCGATTTCGATGAAACTTGGTATAATTATACCTTATTATCCTGGGCATAAAATAGGATACTTTTTATCCTGGAAAAATACGTAGAAAAAAAAATCTTATTTTTCGGTTTTATTCATAGACGTTGTTCTGTAGAACCGCGAACACACGTTGCATTACCCGTAGTGGATAATTTTCCATTTCAATTTAAGAGAATACAGTTTCCTGTAGCTTTGTGTTACGCCATGACAATAAATAAGGCTCAAGGTCAGACCCTAGGAGTTGCTGGCGTAGATCTTACCGCGAGTTGTTTTTCACACGGGCAACTTTACGTAACTCTTTCCCATGTGAGCAGTCCAAGAAATCTTCATGTTCATATTCCGGACGAGCTCACTAACAATGTTGTGTATGCTGAAGCTCTCAATTAACTTTCTGTCGCATTGTCACGATCACTTTTTTATTATTGCAAACTTTTCGTCATTGTCAGTAATTTACTGCTACATGCTACTTATCAAGGTCGGAATTACTATGAAAAAAATACTAACTACAGAACGCGAGCTCAACAGCAGTAGCTCAGTAGAGGGATCTCCTTAATTATTATAGGCTTAGCCGTATTTGGGTCCAATAGATATTTATACGATGTCATTGTCAGAGTTACTCAAAATGGAGAAATAAACCATCCACGCGGAGACCGACATCCGCGCGGACGGAGTCGCGGGCGGAAGCTATTGTCTAATATAAAGATAATTTTATTTTGCAAAAATGGGTAGGTATAAAGGTTCACAACATTATTAAAAGATCAGCCATTTTTTATTACCATGCAAAAGATACTCAAAAACATACTAACTTAAAAAATAAATTATTATTATTATCCATTTATTTCAGGCATCAAAGCCTACATAAAACATACAATACAATATGAATATAACTTAAAAATACTATCTATACATATAAAATTTAAAGTCCTGACTGACTGACTGATATATCAACGCACAGCCTAAACCGCTGGTCCTAGAGACATGTAATTTGAAGGGTGTGTTCTTCGTGAAGAGTAGAAACCACTAAGTTGTATCCACTAAGAAAGGGATTTTCGAAATTCCACCCCTAAGAGGGTGAATGGGGGAGGGTGAAATTTCACGCGGACGAAGTCGCGGGCAGAAGCTAGTAAATACATACAAGAGAGACTGGTGTCATGTAGCCGGCCACGAAACCGGCGGTACACAACACCCATCGGCCCGAACTCTTCCTCTTCTTCTTCTTAAGATTATAATAACCCTTCACCAGTGAAAAGCTTCGGAGTATTTTTTTATAAATTAAATTAAGAAAGCTAACCAAAGCTTTCCATTTTTTAGAAGCTTTTGCCTATAGGTACCTACTCCTAAACCATGCTTCACTTCTTTTAATTTTTTTATTCATCATCATCATCATTTCAGCCGAAAGACGTCCACTGCTGGACATAGGCCTCCCCAAGAGGGGGGGGGGGGGGGTTGCCATAATCGCCACGCTTATATGTTTGTTATTTTAGTTTAAGGATTTTCGGTATTTTCTTTAGCATGTATAGACGCCAGCACATCAAGCTACTACAGTCTGTCTTTCTTTATTACAATTTCAACTTTACCGCTAAAGCAAAAGGGTTCAAAGTTGATTGGGGGACAGTTTCGAGAAGCTCGATGTGTTGGCGTCTGTACCTACCTGCTTTTCTCCCTAATAAATAAATTAAAACACAAAGGCTCTCAAATAATCCGTGATAAGGAAAAGTCAAGCCGTCCTACTAAATATTTGTCCAATAAACTTACCTACGATTCTCTTTGTTAAAATATCGTGAAATTCCTGAAATACCGTCCAAGACATACCAGTGGTTCTTTGACGAGGATCAAGCTGTAGTGAGGCTAACTCATCTATATTTATTATACCCGCAATATTTACGAAAGCGGAAAAAACATGATGGCGGACAAAAAATTGGGCCAGCGGATGAGTTATGTTCTACTTATTTTAGATTGTTAAAGCAATGTATTGGCAATAGAAATATTGGAAATAGTTGACTTCGGATTTTCTGTTATTATCCACAAGGTAGTATATTAAATGTAAAGATAAAAGTTCAATTTGAAAGAAAGAAAGAAAGAAAAAGAAAATACGTTTATTTGCGGCAAACATGACGCATAAAAATAAAGGCACAAACAAAAAATAACAATTTGGGAGAAAGTATAATTAATTTTGTAAGTGTAATTTCTTCTCTCCATATGAAACTACTCCTTAGAATCAATTTGATTTTCTAGTAATTTTTTACGTTTTAAAGTACCCTTTAGTGGCTGACCTACTCTTTGACTTTGACTTCGCATAATATATTTTACTAGCTAGGTGATATGGCAATCGGTTTTCCATTTTTTTTTATATTCTTGTATTAAATAATACAATATAAAACGAAAAGTAAAATAATTTCACATAAATGTTCAATTGTGGCTTTCAGGCGATAAATTAGTGTAAATTGTAACAAAAAACGTATCATAAATTATTCCAATTAGTCGGAGTAATGAGTTCTTTCACGCCCACAGTAGTATGAACAAAACACGCACTTAATAATTAATGAGCGATAAATTTATGTTTGTCGCACATTATTTTCTGTTTTTTTATCGCGATTAATGTTAATGCCTACTTCTAATTGGAATAAGCAAATGTATGTGCGTTGTACAAAATCTGAAGCTCGTTAAAATTTTCCAGCAATTATTTACAAATTGAATACACGAACAAAATTGAAAACATTTCCCACACAGGTACCATTAATTCACAATAATACACATTTAAGTTACGCAAAAAGTATTCTATTGCTTTATCTCATTAAGTTCACCATAAGCTCGTTTCGTATGAATAATTTTTATTTTAAAATAGGACTTCAACAAACAAATGTCTTGGACAAATGTTGTTAGTCCGTTCACACGGTACTTCCGCGCCAAGATTGCGGTTTCGCAATTTACCATTTGAATCTCGGTGCGAAGTGGCACGAGGGAAAATTTATGCGGCCCGCTGTGTATTTTCGGTTTTATTATTATTATTTTTTTTTTGTAACATGTTTGTACAGTTGGATTGACGTGTTTTGTGTCGTTTTTAATGTGTGGAGTTTATGATATTTTATATTTCAATAACATGTTTAAATAAAAATTAAAACATGTTTTGAATTGCCTATGTAGTCCTGAGTTTAATGGAAAGTTTGAGAGATAATTTTATTTTAATGAAGAAAAAATATGCGAACTAAACTGCTGCAATAATACCTTTCGAAATTAACACAAAGTACAATTTTAAACTTACCCAAGTTTTCTAACACAAACGTTTAAATATTTTCTCTTCCGAAATAAAGAGCACCACGTCCTTACCCTATAACACGTAAATGGTCGCAAAAGTCAGCAAAATGAATTCAAATTCCGCAGCAACAAAACGAAATCCGTTAGCACTCACTCGCACGAATTCGTACCTATTCGTACCCTACGTCTAAATTATAACGCGGTGGTTATCGCCTCACAAAAGCCTCTCCGCATTGTTCCACTTCCGTGAATTCCGCGCTCGCTCCGCTCCGCTTCCGATCGACGCGTCCGCAATTCGACACCATCGTCTCACTCTAACACATAAAGAATATATACCTGTCCCAGTCGCGCGGGTGGTTTTGATCGTTATAGCTTCAAGTTCTGCGGTTGACTGGCTAAATATTGCACTATTAGAAATAGTTTAAGTGTTCGAACAATGGCTTGGCTGAAAAGCTGAAACCTTTTTCTTTATTTTCGTTCCGGTTTAAAACACTCGCTTCTATTTTCATGCAATTTAAAAACCATACTATTCAAGGAGGTAAAGCTTGCACAAAATGTTATTAATACCTGGAATTTTCTAGCTAGTCCACGAGAATGAACTACTTATCATCCTGCGCAAGTAGTTTCTCATTTGTTGAAAATGGAAGAGAGCAAAGTTTGCAACCTAACTCGAGTACCGACGCGACGTTACGTCAGAGCTTCACGATTTTGTATATTAAGGTGTAATATCTCATGACTAACCACTAACCCAACTTAAGCATACCTCTCTCTGGTCGAAAGGTTATTCGGTATAACCGCTCTTTATACTGTTTGGTATTTTTATTTATTCATTTTTTTCTACACAATTTAAACGCAGTCAAAATCAAAAATCAAAATCAAAAGTTATTTATTCAAATTAGGCTGAGAATCAGCACTTTTCAAACGTCAAAATGACACAAGACAGTCCCTTCAAACGCTCGCCCTTCACCACTTCCTAGGCCTTTATAGGCCTTCATAGGCCACTCTATAGGCCTGTAGGGGCGCGGCAAGTAACATTTAACTTATTGTATGTCATAAAATATTGCATTCCAGACAATATTTTAACACACAATGCCAGTTACAAAATAATATACAAATAAATCCGTGAACATTCCTCAACAAACCCTGAAATGAAAATTGGTAATTTAAAAACATTCACTTCACAAAAAAACTCCCAGATACAACCACTCTAAGGCAGATTATAGACCAAATGCTTACAAACATGACAACTTGAGACCAAACACCCGTCACACTAGGTTGAAACACTCAGCCTTACTATGTTTTATTCAAGAGTTGAGGACTCAGCGCCAAAGCCGACTAGTCGAAGGTTTATTCCCAAAAGTGAGGTACACGTCGGCCCGACGTAGCCTTATCGTGGTCATCGGAACACGTCGGAAACACGCCGAATTGACGTACGTGTCCCGATTTGAAATTTTCGGCGGATGACGAAATAAAGCGAACGAACGGTCGAGGGTGATTGGCAGTGAATTTACAGCTTGTGAACGTTTCGTTTATTATGAAGAATGTTTCAATCCAAGCAAGTTTGTAAAGTGATTTAAGATCTCGTGACTGTGTATCGTCATAAAAGATACCGTATTAAGTAATAACCTTTCCAGAAAAATATGTTTACGCCTACTGCTGGCAAATGCCCAAAAAAATCCCCACGTACAAAACCTTTTACCTGCAAAAAGTATGAACCAGACAAAATTTAGTACATACTCATCTTTGCTAACTATATTACTTTTTCACAAAGAAGTGTCGTTAGTTCTTATATAATCAACATTGGGTCCCGTTAGGAGTAAGCTCGTCAACTAGGTTGCCTAACTTCGCAAAGTACTAAAAAGAAAGAGACGGTTCTTCAATAGCCGGTTTTTCATTTTTATGCTGGCTGGGAAAAAGTTGGGTTATAGGTATTTGTGTGTACGTTTTTGAATACGCAGCATGCGCAGACTTATTTCGTTTGATTAAGTAAATAAATAAGACGATTTTTAGGCTTTATTTATAAAGGAAGTGCTCAAATATTCTACTAACAAATGCTACTACTACAACTTAGTTACTTAATCTACTAATACTTTATCATATCCCGATAAATAGCAACTAGGATTTAGAACTTAATTAAAGCGATGAACAAAAAATCCGTCAGCAAACTCGCTTTTAATACCATGAAAGCTTTAGCAAGCTCAAAACTCTATATCCCAAAATGAAGCTAAACAAAAAGTCTGTACCAAAGATCCCACAGGAAATAAAGTGCGTGGAACAAATTACGAACATGGTATCTCCCTCATCAGACCGGCTAAATGTTTTATTCAGCCGACGCTGAGCCCGCTAAAGAGCTATCAGCGCAAGACAACGTAGACAGTCGACAGACACAAAAGTTCTAGAGTACACAAAGTGCGGATATAAGTTTTTATTGGGAAAGCTTTTGTGAGCGGGCATTTTTTATGTTTTATTTATGTTCGATTAGCTTTTGCCACCCATGAGATGGATTGACCAAATTAAATCCGCAGTGGGTGATCCATTGTATGAGTGAACAAAAAACACCCGAAATCGGAGGAGGTGGCGAGAAATCGTGAGGCGAATCACATCAGCCCCTAAACAAGACATTACATGAGGACCACGACCGCTCTGACAAGAGTGCTACGAAGAAGAAGAAGCTTTTGCCAGTGTCTTCGCCCGCGCGTATGGTGGAAATTATCCCACGAAAACGTACTACCGAGATAAAAAGTGTCTTATGTGTTTATCCAGGTTACAAACTATCTGTGTGCTAAATTGTATCCAAATACGTAACAAACATCTAAACATACAAACTTTCATGTTTATAATATTAATAGGATTAACGTCTAAGAATCGTGAAGTTACACATACTCGTAGCTCTTGCTCATGAATTCTAAGAAACTTCCACGAATTAATAAAGAAACCCACGTGGATAGCCTCTGTGGATGACCCATAAAGACAGGAACTGTAAATCTATGAACAAAGCTCCAATAATGACAAACTTATAGCCTAAAAGTTATACATTTGGCATGTCCGAGAAAGACGAGAGAACTTTGAAACCAAACCAAACTGTTTTTCGATAGTTATTCGAATCATCATCATCATCATCTGCCTAGCCTTTTCCCAACTATGTTGGGATCGGCTTCCAGTCTAACCGGATGCAGCTGAATACCAGTATTTTACATGGAGCGACTGCCTATCTGACCTCCACAACCCAGTTACTGGGTAATACGATACCCCTTGGTAAGACTGGTTGTCAGGCTTTGGGGCTTTTGACTACCCGTAACGAATGTCAAAGATCCATGAATGACAGTCGGGACCAACGGCTTAACTTCGATAGTTATTCGAATATATTTTCATATAAGATTTATGTCGGTTCGAACAAGTATGCGACGTATATTCCATATTTCACTTTTTCCTTTTGCAATGGAACCAAATTCATGGTAGGTATTATACATTATTTAATTTCTACGTTAATCCAGAATACTAAGACCGAGATCTACAAACGTCACTTAGTACATGCTGTCCTCATCTCAGTTGTGCGCCATCGCGCCAGTGCACAGTGACAGGAATAACGCAAAGCCAAAGTAGGTACGTGCTAAGTATTGTTTATAGATTTTGGCCTGTGTTACGGTGAAGGAAACCTTGACTTAAAATGTTCTGAAATCGCTAAATCGATGTGAGCAAGCGTGGTGATCAAACAACTATATAATAATAATAATAATATATGTTTATTGTACAAAGAGAATATACAAGGTTGGACATACATTAAACATGATTGTACAAACAGTTGGCAGAGGCAAGTTGAACAGCTGGCTCCTGAACTAAGTAAAAGGATACTTGTATCTAAAGAGCCAAAGTTCCTCATAAACATTGATTATTATAACAATCAGGTTAAAGTGATTCATTAATTATACATATGTATCTGTATTAAAAACCTATTCATGAGGTGGTCATTAAAATATTTTCTGTGGAGTCGTAAGACAAATTCTGCAACCAATTGGTGAGCTTTGCTTTCAGTGTAAACTTGGTCAACGTGTAAATATCAATTGACCGATGTACCCTATTATAAAGACGTTCTTCTCATCCTTTGAAATTTACAGGCCCGTATTGTCGTTGCTTTAATTATGTTTGTTGAATATATGAACTTTGATGACATCATTCTATCACAATTAAAGGAGATTCAGACATGATTAATCGCTGATTTTTCAGGAGTCCGATAATTTTTATCTAAGGAAAAATTATGACAACGACGATTGAATTATGACGATGACGATTTTTTATGAAATATTTGAAAAAGAGTTTAGTACCTACGGTTTCAAAGTTAAGGCCTCTAGAAGGCCTCTAAAGGGATCTGGGACTTGCCAAATTTATGATTTTAGACTATAAGGATGTTATTGCTGCTCCTGTTCTTATAAAATGTACAGTACATGTCTTACCAATATTATGGGCCCTCCACGGTAGCTATCCAATGAGGGTTTATTTATAAATTCGTGAAAGCTTCTTGACAAATTAATTATTAAGGGCTACGTGTAAACTGCTTTAGAACTCGACGTCTATTACAGGTTAATCAACATACATTCAATTTGACATATGTTCTATACAGAAGCTGTCAAATCGCAATATGTAATCCTCAGATAAAAGTTATCTGAATGTTGAAAAATTTGCCCTTTGACTTCTTTTTTCTTTCTATTCTAGGATGAGGTTGAGCAACAAGCTAGATAAGACCGGATTTGCCGACGTCCCTGCACCAGATTATTAAATTCTCGTAGGAAATGCGTGGTTCATGCCATGGGTAATATCTTCTATATTGAACAATGTACACTATCTTGTAAAATAGGGGATTATACCTAAAGTAGTACAGTAGGTATCTAAAGAGAATCTAATGATACTTCATTTGTTATGTTTTACCACATGTTTACCCTGATTTTTATTAAGTACTTAATCAACTAATATAAGATAAAAGTTCAGCGGGGCCCGTGACTAAATAATAACAGCCGCACAGGTCAATAGATCAGGTTAAGCTACGCTTGCCGCGGTTGGTCGTGGATGGGTGAACATTTATACATACCGTGACCCCTCCGTGCCTCGGAAAGTACGTTAAGCCGTTGTTCCCGGATGGCATTCGTGGGTCTTTGACAGCCATTACGGGTAGTCAGAAGCCCGAAAGTCTGACAACCAGTCTTATCAAGGGGTCTCGTACTGTCCAGTAATTGGGTTGTGGAGGTCAGATAGGCAGTCGCTCCATGTAAAATACTGGTATTCAGCTGCATCCGGTTAGACTGGAAGCCGACCCCAACATAGTTGGGAAAAGGCTAGGCAGATGATGAAGTTTTAAAGTTTAGCGAAGAGCTTCAGCTCTTCAATTGTAAAGCAGTTTTGTGCGGAGGGTGGTTCTACACTAGATAATAAATTGTTTTAATATTATGTTACTAACACTATGAATTCTTTGTTCTGGTATTAAAATGAGTATTTACTACCTGTCCCGACAGAAGTTGTCCTACCCAAAGTTCAATAAGTCATACAAAATGCACTTTAAAAATGACGTTGGCAATTTCAGGCCTATTTCCATCTTACCTGCATTTAGCAAAATATTTGAAAAATTAATACTCAAGCAGTTGCTAAGACATTTTAATTTAAATAGCCTCCTTCATAATGAACAATATGGCTTTACAAAAGGTCGTTCGACTACAGATGCGGGCGTTGCTTTGCTGAAACACATATATAATGCATGGGAGAATTCGAAAAATGCTATTGGAGTTTTCTGTGATCTCTCCAAAGCCTTTGATTGCGTGCACCATGACACGCTTTTACGTAAACTACGTCATTACGGTGTCCAAAACGAAGCTCTCAACGTAATAAATTCTTATTTACATAATAGGTTCCAATGTGTGGATGTTAATGGTGTGAAATCTTCCGGGCTACCAGTTCAGTTAGGTGTACCGCAAGGCTCAATACTAGGTCCTTTCTTGTTCTTAGTATATATCAATGATTTACCATTCCATTTAAAGGGCATCTGTGACGTTGTACTGTTTGCAGATGATACCTCTCTTATTTTTAAAGTAGATAGGAATAGACAAGATTTTGACGACGTAAACACTGCGCTCTCAATAGTTACGAATTGGTTTACGTCAAATAACCTAGTTCTCAATGCCAAGAAGACGAAATGTGTAAAGTTCGCCTTACCGAATGTTAGAAATCTAGGACCCAACATCGTCTTAGATAAAGAGGTGCTTGAAACTGTGGACTCGGCAGTTTTTCTGGGAATAACAGTAGATGCCAAACTTCAGTGGAGACCACATATATCAAGTCTAGCAGGAAGGCTCAGTTCGGCTGCCTACGCCGTCAGGAAAGTAAGACAATACACTGACGTTGACACAGCTCGTTTAGTCTATTTTAGTTATTTTCACAGCGTTATGTCCTACGGTATTCTGCTGTGGGGCAAAGCCGCTGATATACAAAATATATTTGTCCTACAAAAACGAGCTGTTCGAGCAATATACCAGTTAGGTGCCAGAGTTTCTCTAAGAGATTTTTTTAAAGATATTGGAATTCTTACGGTTGCATCACAGTTCATCTTTGCCAACATTTTATATATTAGGCAAAATATACACTTGTATACTAAAAACAGTGATATTCACAATGTTAACACTAGAAATAAGGACAAACTACGTGCTCCCTTTCACCGGCTTCATAAGGTTCATAACTCATTTGTTGGGCTTGGTATAACCTTTTATAACAAGCTACCTTCTTCATTACTAGATTTGCCTTTTAATACATTTAAAGCTCAAATAAAATCCAACCTTTGTTCAAAGGCATACTATTCCATCAACAATTACTTAAACGATAAGAATAGTTGGCCGCCCTGATTAACTCAAGACAATGTTTATGTTCTTTCTCCAGAATTAGTTTACTGACAAGTTATATGAGTTCATATAATTGTTTTTTATTATTTTTTTAAATTCTATTAACCTCTTAAATAAATTGCAAACTATAGTTTTGTATAATTTAGAAGCATTTTTTAATTTTGTAAATGTAAGAACCATGTTTCCGTTTATTATGATTTTTTTTTTGTGTTGACTTGAAAGAGCATGGCAGTTGAGAACTTGTCATGCTCACTTACATGTCTCACCGATGGTGGCGCGTGTGTTGGATCATTCAGTTCCCTACAAACTGGTTGAGCTGGATGGTGCTGATCCACGCGTCATGTTCGTGAACGGGCGCCGTCGGTTGAGACTGGTCATCTCTTAACTGCCAATGCTTATTTTTAATCTTATATTTTGAATTGTTTCTTCTTTGTCTTTTTTTTTACATTGTTCTCACATATAGAAGCAACAAGAATAATGTACCCAGGATTTTGTAATATCTTGATTTAAAAGAGTGTCCATGGAGTTTCTTGCCCGTTCTTCTCCATAGAGATCTACGTTTTGGAATGGGCAACTAGCTTCGACTTTCGGACTAACTGACAGACTATTTAATTTTGACAATTCAAAAGTGCCTGTACAAGGTCTAATTGAAATAAATGCTTTGAATTTGAATTTGAATTTGAATTTCAATTTACCCAAATATCCCAATTTCCCCGGCCACTATATCCACTTTACAAACTGTTCTTTCCGTAAGAACTTGATTCGGACTATTACAGACATTTTAAAACAAAAAATAACCAAATCGGTAGTTTGTTTTACATTGTTATGTATACAGCATTTGTATACATAACAATGTAAAACAAACCCAGTCTATAAAACAAAAGACCTCCATTTACTCAAATTATACTCACAAAACAAAACAGAAGAAGACCACAAAATTTATTATTCCACCTTATTACTCAAATTGTAAGTGAAAAATCTCTTCGTTCATTTGTCTTGATAAATTGCAGCGAATCTTGAAGGTAGACTGGTTTATTGAAGGAAGAAAATCGATTTGAAAATAGAGATAGCGGTGGAGCAGCAAATATTTGAGATGGTGTGACGTATCGGGTACAGCTAATGGAGCCGGTGAAATGTAAACATATCTCTAGTTGTTGCGTGCATGTTGTTGGTTGGTATGAGAAACAGTAAATAAGCCAGCATGTGTATCTATGGTAAATAGCCGCGTTGATAAAAAAGCAAACGATATTTTTCGTAGAGGTTTTCCTCCTGTATTCATGAAAAAAAAAATGCTTATGACAGAGAAATGTAGCTTACGTTTTTTCGGCTTTAATAAAAACTAAAGCCTAATAACATTCAAGCAGGTAAGGATAGACTCACCTACCCGTAAATATAAAAATGTCACAGAGGAATGTTTTGTAACAATCCCAAACAGCTGCATAACGAACTTGCAAACTATAACAAACAGGTAGACATAAAATACTCATTACTTAGCTTTACGCCGCCACATAAACATATCGAAGTAGTAGAACAAATGCTGTGGAAATGTGTACCTTGCGAAGCCTTGCTTGCGGGTGTTACTATAAATTATAGGCTGGGGATTGCATATTGTAAGGCAAAAGTGCGGTTTAAAAGACGATATAGTGACAAAAATGTAAAAGTCTTTGCATAGATGGTTCGATCATGTTGACCAAGATATAAATGAAAACGCCAAAACGACGCCCTAGAAGGACATTTTATAAGAAAATACCAAAGCAAAGTGTTTTTATTTTTTATTTTATTTTTATTTTTATTAAGAGGAACAGCAAACAGTTACATTATGGAAACTTAAAACTAGTATAACAGTATTTGTATTTTGCTAATAATGTAACCCACAACACTGTCCACGGGCTATCATAAACATATAAAAAAAACAATAATCGCTAGGGCTGAAAAAAATAAGAATAAAAAAAGTTGAAAATAATAAAATAAAAGAAAAATGACAAATAAAAACAAAAATAAAAAGTGTACAACCAGGTCAGATTTAAAGCGATAATTTGAAGATTACAACAATATATTATGTATTATTTTTAAGAGTTTTGAAGATAAGACCTTTGAATTTTCCTATTGGGCTATTGAAGATGTCAATATTTACAAAACTTTTATTGTACAAGTCAACCATGCGGCGGATGGGTGAGCGTAGGCCGGAGTTGGTTCGACAGGAGGGTATTGCAAACAGCGTTCCTGCGCGCACCTGACGCCTGTGGTAGGTTCTAGGTATTGCGTAGCAGATCATGTTATTAAGGTTTATAAGTTAGTGTTATTGGGTTTTTCCATCTGGAATTTCTCAGTAGCAGCCCGGAGTCTAGATATGCATTCGGGATGCATGAAGAAGCCTCCTCGTGTAGCGCAGTTTGTTCTGCCAGTTACTCAACTGAACTGACCTCTCGGTGCATCCTGGAAAGTCACACCCAACACCCTATTTGACTGGCCAATTCTTCCCTTGCGGTGGTAGGGCTAACGGCCGCCTGGTTTGCGACCAACCCTCCCACCGGAGTCCGGCGTCAAGCAGCCTGCTGTGTTCCGTCGATGCGTGGGAGTTCCAGTGCCTTAGGTATCTTCTAGGCACGCTCGTTCCATTATAGACCTCATCCATCGCTTTCCTTCAGACGTGATCGAGGTCAAGAGCGGGCCCATTCAGCAATATAAAAAAAACATATATATGTTATTGATAATGTTCGTCATAAAAGTCAGTTGCGTAGTACTTGCAACCGGCGTGTATGACCAGACGTAGGAAACTAAATGAAGCAAAATGATCGTAGCAAATGGCTTTTTGTAGTTACTGCCTGTCTCCATGGGAAAATGGCGTTAGTTTATATCTATACTAGTATTCGCCCGCTTTTCCGCGAGGTATGTCGATAAAAACTATCCTATGTCATGATGAAATCCGTTCAGTGGTTTAGGCGTGAAAAGGTAACATACAGACAGACAGACAGAGTTACTTTCGAATTTATAATATTAGTATGGATGTGTACAAACAAATCGTCGGCGAACTAACACTACAGAAGACTTACGGCTGTAAATCAAATTTAGCCGCCATGTTTCATGTACGCAAATATTGTATCCAGATCGTAACGTCACAAATACAGAACAGAGTGTATGGCGCACCCTTTCCGATGTTATTGAATTTTGCCATCAGCGTCCATCTGCTGTTTTATCACATCTACATTTTATATCTCTTTATGAGGCCAATGTTGAGAAACAGAATAATTCTGGGAAATTGGATCGGGAAAATATTATTTGTTTGAATCGTCATTCACAACCAAACGAAAAAAATATCGTGCTAGGAAGATATTCATGATTCATGTATTAATAAGTACTTAATATTATACTCATAGTTTCAGTTAAAATCAATGAAAACAACTCAAAATCAATGTGCCTAGACTTTTCCCAACTAAGTTGGGGTCAGCTTCAAGCCTAAACGGATGCAGCTGAATACCAGTATTTTACATGGAGCGACTGCCTATCTGACCTCCACAACCCAGTTACTGGGTAACACGATACCCCTTGGTAAGACTGGTTGGCAGACTTTTGGGCTTCTGACTACCCGTAACGTCAGTCAAAGATCTACGCAAGACAGCCCGGACCTATGGGTACCTCGATATATGAAATGGATGGTCACTCATCTACGGTTCGTCCGCGGCAAGCGCTCGACCCTCTAATATAAAAACCCCCAATTAATCTAATCATCATCTGCCTAGCCTTTTCCCAAATATGTTGGGGTCGGCTTCTAGTCTATCCGGATGCAGCTGAATACCAGTACTTCACATGGAGCGTCTGCCTATCTGACGTCCACAACCCAGTTACTGGGTAATACGATACCCCTTGGAAAGACTGGTTGTCAGACTTTCGGGCTTCTGACTATCAATTAATCTAATATCAATGAATCTAATGACAATACTAATATAATTTTATTTAACTTTAAATTAATTTCTTTTAAAAAAAATATTATAATTAAGCCACGAGCCCCTTCATTGAAAACAACTATTTTGACATATAAATTAATTTCTATATAACACCTAGGTGTACAAAGACAGGGTTCAATAGAAAATGGTGATTTTAAAATAACACATAATCACACGGAAAAAGCAGCAGATAAAGCTAGTATAAAATAAATAAATGTCAACCACAGAATGAAATAAAACGGTATTATTTATGAAACTGAAATAAAGTCATATTGAAATGAGTACTAAAATTATTCCACTAATTACAAACGGGTACATACACACGCTGCATTTCATTTCATGATTGCGTTACATAAATTATAGGTTTCGTAATTTCACAGTTTCACACGGTGGAAACACGTTGCGTTTCATTTAGCTTAATAATTATATTTCATACCAAATTCGGAATACATCAGTCGCATTGCTCGTTCATAAAACACTCCAACTTTGTATTACACTATGTATCCTAACTAATATTATAAATGCGAAAGTAAGTTTATTTGTTTGTTACCTTTTCACACCTAAACCACTCAACCGATCATCCTGAAATTTTGCATATACGGACAAGGATGAAAAGTAACAAACCGAAAAAAAGTGTTGTTCCTAGGAAAACAACAATAACGTTATTATGATAATAGATGGCGCCACGCGTCTTTTTAAACTTACGCGGGCGAAACCGCGGGGCGCAGCTAGTTAATAATAAATAAAACAGTCTATTACAGTCCCACGATAGGGTAAATGCTTCTTCTCATACAAAGAAGGCAAAACATTGATCACTACGCTAGCTCAAGACGGGTTGTCGATTTCAGATATGTTATGTACAGCGCCCCGCGGTTTCATCCGCATAAGTCTCGATCCCGTGGTAATATCGGGACAAAAATATTTATTCTATTTCCTTTCCCCGGACTCAAACTATCTCATGCCAAATTTCATCTAAATCGGCTCAGCGGTTTAAGCGTGAAGAGGTAAGAGACTGACAGACACACTTTCGCATTTATAGTATTACCTAAGTATGGATATTGATTATAAGCCCATATTTTCTCACGATGGATTAAACTAATGTTTTTGTGGCTGGTTTGTAATTTCTGTGCTGTGAAAAACAAAACCTTTACTAAATTAACTAGTAGCTAATTAACTTAAATCCTTCCGAAACCAAGTTTTTCCCAACACCTTTGAATTCGTTCCCTTAACAATATACCCTTTCAAAATCTTTGTTTTCCTACTACATAAACAGTTTAGGTAAATCCGATTATTTTATTAATTATATTTTATGCTGGCATTAACGAAGCTTATTATTAGCCTTATTTACGGAACACCCTTAATTTTGCACTTTTCTTAAAATTCCAATTCTCTAGTATTTCCCGACGGTAAGGTAATCGGTGAAACCGCATATTTCACCACAATTTGATATGAATGCACTCAAAAATACTTCTCCTATTCAATAACCATTAGTTTACCTTTTACCACCACATCAAATAACTGAGGTGCATAAAAAGCTCATGAATGGGCATCGGATAAAAAACGTCCGATAAAAAAAAACCGTGCTCTTTCACATGAATGCTGCTGATGCAACCCGTTGCGCCTCGTCCGATTCGTGTCCGGCGCCGGCTCGTGAAATAAATCAGAACCGTGCAAATGTAACGAACGTACGAGTATAGCAGGTAATTATTTTTATTCTGTCTCGTTTTTTTTTTGTTTTTTTGTGGAAATGTGTTAATTGGTGTTGATGAAAATATGTACCAACATTATTTTACATGAAACAAATGTCGTCGTCGTCGTTTCAGACGATAGACGTCCACTGCTGGACATAGGCCTCCCCCAATTTTGGGGGGGGGGGGTTTGCCATAATCGCCACGCTTGGCAGGCGGGTTGGCGATCGCAGTATGGTATGATGGTGGAATAAATAGAGAACGCTGCTGCCCATTCTCCGGTAAGACCCTTAGTCGCCTTTTACGACACCCACGGGAAGTAAGGGGTGGTGCAATTCTTTAATTCTGTAACAAATGTAATAATCATTTATTTATCAAACGTAACCTTTTAGAGAGAGTTAATTTAATGATTTCATTCTTTAATGAAATCAAATGCATGAGATAATGAAATCTACAGTACGAAGATACGATCGAGTGGTAACTATTTACACTAGGTATTAAATTAATGACTAACTAAATAACTATACAAAAAGTACAAAAACAAAAGGACACTTAGGTGTCCAAGTACTCGTCTACATCGCTGTCATCCGGACGGAAACGTGCCCAGAGGACTGGTAGCATAGCTGCATTAGGAACTTATTTAGAATGGACATTACATTTTTAGATAATCTTTGTAGCTTCCTATTCAGGTTGATCATCCTGCTCTCGAATTTACCGCCCGAAGTATGTTCGCACCTATTTATATGCTATAAATAAATCTTCTTTATCCTTACCCTTTCCTGCAAAATTAATGTTATGTACAAAACACATCCAATGTTCAAACGAGTGGAAATTATGTGCACAGGCATTTAATATCCTAAGAAAATATCCTTAAAGTGGCAAACAATAGGTAATAATGTTTAACGTGCGCGCCTTCACGATCATTATGCACGCTCGTACGCAGTCTGCCATTACCATAATGGTTTGAGCCAGAGAGCACGGAATCGTCTAGAGTCGGCAGTATTCAAGAAATTTGTGGCGTCGTCGTAAGCACGTTGAGCGCACAACTTCTGTCAAGGACCGCCTTCAAAGCCATCAGTTTCAATACTTCATTTATGTGGTAGTAGAGCAAAAGGTGACATGCTTGTTTCGTATAGAAAGTGTTGACAATGCCGCCTCTAGCAGCGGCCGGCGAGTAATCTCCTTGCTCTATGGTTTGAGCCTTGGTGTTGAAGGGAATAAATAGGTGGGAAACAAAGGCGATAATGTTTATCAAGCTATATGTCGTGTTTCTGTGAAACTATGGTTATTCATATAGTGGGAGCGTTTATAGGAGCAAATCTCATGTGCATAGCCAAAAGCCGAAATAAACATAATATAAAAAATAAAAAGTCAAAGGCCATAAAAATATTTGCTCGACCACGAAATAGATCCGTAGCTGTTCAGTGAATGTTCATTCACTATGCCGGTCGTTAGGAAAGCATTTTATATGCTTGTCCATTTTTTTTTTTTGTTTTTTTTCTACAGCTATTCTGAAAAAGTTTTCACTATGAATATACCAAACCATAGTGTTATTGGGTTTTTCCATCTGGAATTTCTCAGTAGCAGCCCGGAGTCTAGATATGCATTCGGGATGCATGAAGAAGCCTCCTCGTGTAGCGCAGTTTGTTCCGCCGGTTACTCAACTGAACCGAGCGCTCGGCACATCCTGGATAGTCACACCCAACACCTTATTTGACTGGCCAATTGTAGAAGTGCCCGAGCCTACAGTGTTTCGTCGACGCGTGGTAGTTCCAGTGCCTTAGGCATCTTCTGTGCATGCTCATTCAATCATAGACCTCATCGATCGCTTTCCATCAGGCGTGATCGAGGTCAAGAGCGGGCCCATTCAGCAATAAAAATAAAATTAAAAAAACTGGCCAAGTGCGAGTCGGACTCGCACACGAAGGGTTCCGAACCACAAGGCAAAAACGCCGAAAAAAAACATGTTTGTTGTATGGGAGCCCCCCTTAAATATTTATTTTATTTTAATTTTATTATTTATTATTAAAGTTAAAATACAACTGAGTATTTTGTGCATATTTCAAGTACCTGTTTCAAGTGTTGTTGAGGGGCCCGTGGCTAAATAATAACAGCCGCACAGGTCGATCGATCAGGTTAAGCTACGCTTGCCGCGGTTGGTTTGTAGATGGGTGACCATCTTTACATACCGTGACCCCTCCGTGCCTCGGAAAGCACGTCAAGCCATTGGTCCCGGCTGTCATTTGTGGATCTTTGATAGTCGTTACGTGTACCAGTCCACCAACCAGTCTTATCAAGGGGTATCGTATTACCAAGTGACTGGGTTATGGAGGTCAGATAGGCAGTCGCTCCATGTAAAGTACTGGTATTCAGCTGAATCCGGTTAGCCTGGAAGCCGACCCCAACATAGTTGGGAAAAGGCTAGGCAGATGATGATGAGTTAGGTCCTATTTATCTCTAGGCTGATACTTTGCCATTCTATCTACTTTCGCATATCATAACCCTTACACAGTAGTTACAAATTAAACTTTGGTACTGTCGTAAACACAAAGTAAAGATCAAATTTTATAATAAAATATACTGGTTACTATTAACCTGCGCACATAGTTTATAGCTCGCTATAAAGGTAACAGCAAACACACAGCAGCTGCGTTTATACCAGCATTATGTAAGTCAGTAATTCAATACAATGTAAAATTTATTTACTTCAAAGTAAGGAAATTTACTTACGGTATTCATTTTTATTCCGATCCTGCCTGTCCCTTGCTGCCCTCTTCCAGCGACGCCCTAAGCCGACCTCGGCTATGAAAATCTAAGCGGCTACACGCTAAGGGCACACCCTTTAGGGTGTGCCCTTAGCGTGTAGTCGCTTAGATTTTAAGATTTTTAAGGGGCCGGCGAACTACGCAAACTAATGCATAGTTCATACAAACGTACTCGTAATACCAAAATAATTTGTACCTAAATCAAACATATTCGTAAGGTAGTGTGTATTTATTCCGATTGGATTATAGAATATCTAGGTTCCCAAATATGTATTTTGAAAGGACTCTGATATAAAAACGACATATGAGGTATTTAAAATTTCAATAGAAAACTTATTTTTCTCATAACTCGTCTTTAAATCAGTGTCCATTCAAAATATATGTTTGGGAACCTAGACATTCTGTAATCCTATCGGAATAAATACACACTAGGTACATTAAGAATATGTTTGATTTACAAATTATTTTGGTATAACGTTTGTATGAACTACGCATGCTCCTCCGGCCCCTTAAGCCTTGGCTGGCCTTAATTTATCGGGGCACCCACAGGCAAGCCTGGTTAAGCAGCCGACAACCCTCCAGGTTAACCTTTGAGATGCCATATATAAAAAAAGGAAATCCATTTGTTTCGAGTTATATGCTATACTAGCTTCTGCCCGCAACTTCGTCCGCATGAAATTTCACCCTCTCCTATTCACCCTCTTAGGAGTGGAATTTCAAAAAACCCTTTCTTAGTGGATACCTACTCTTCACAAAGAACACACCCTCCAAATTTCATGTCTCTAGGACCAGCGGTTTAGGCTGTGCGTTAATATATCAATCAGTCAGGACTTTGAATTTTATTTATATAGATATATCTGTCATAAACTTTTTGTGTAAATGTTTTGTATGAACATCATGGTGCCTGTAAATGGGTAGATTGCATTTAGTATCATGAGAAAAATAAAAAAACCCTTGCTGAATTCCATCAGCAGATTTTCAGGACTTATTTTATTCAACCATTTATGTAAAAAAAAAACAAGTTTTTTTTTTTTGTCACGAGCACTAATATGTCAACACTTGGCAACTATAAATTGCGATTTTTGCACGAAATAACGAATGCAACGTTGAAATGCTATGTTCCTAATAATATAACATTTCATTCAAAAATAAAGGAGAAAATCGCCTTTGAATAAAGCCAAGTGTACATATACTTATGTTCGTGACTGTACAAAGGTGATGTTTATTTCTAATGAAATCTCTTCCAGCATACCTACGATAGGAAAGCAGATAAAGAGATGTAGACAGCGTGTGTAAAAATAAAATAGAAGTAGAGTGAGGGAAGGGGGGGCAGTGTTTGGGGTTGCGTTTATTGTTTCCCGAATTTCTCGTCCATTCCATGTTTAAATAAGATAGATATAGAGAAAACACCATAATCCATTACGAGTACAAAATAAAAAAAAACCGGACCGAAACCGTTAATGTGAACAAGCGATGTACCGAAAACAACTCGAAATCGTACTGCCGAGATCCCAAACAAACGAGATACGTGCAGATGCATTCGAATTATCAAATATACGGCGTATCTTCTACTGTGGTACCGAAGTCCCCAAACAGGGCGTGTTGAATTAAGAGACATGCACCAGGACTACAAATATAGGCTTAAAACCAGTATGTGTTTCAATTTGTAGACTGATGTTTGCGGAGTAGCTTAATGATGGACAGTTTCTGGTCAACTAGAGTCATAGGCACTTATTTGGGCTAAATTAAACGCAGTTACTTTATGAAATACACTCATAAATTTGACAAAATAATGCTTTGCACTACTTCTGAAATCATATGAGGTGAATTATGAAATGATTTAAATTAATAAATGCGCTGCGCCTGCGCCATGTGACTGGCTACGGCGTAGCAGGCGCTGTGCTACGGCGTAGACCTCCATACATCCATCTAATAATCATCATTACTAATAGTTTCAAGCACTTTGATTATTTTTATATTTACAGTTTGTATCTATTAGCAAACATGTTTGTTATTTATATAAGATTATCGGGTGACCCTGCGTGATTATGTTTGTTCCTCATTAATCAACGTAGATAGCGATATTATTACGCCTCCCATTTTGGGTTTTAAGGTTAGTATAAATATTTATTTCTAAACAAGATATTTTCGTAATATACCGGCTAACTAGCTGTTTTTACCAACTGGATAAAAACAGGGTATAAAATGTGAACGGAGTAGAAGCCTATGCCACAGAAATCTCATTCTTTTTCGCAAAAAAAAAAACGAATCAATGGAGAAATAATATACAAAATCAACTTAAAAGCACCCTTCTCTATGCGCGGAAATTATCAATAAATTTGTAGCGACATTCAATCCTTTGACTTAAGTCATCAGCCGGCTTCAATCAAAATATTGAATGAAAAAAATTATGTGCTTCTACTCCGTTCACCGTTTATACCCTGTTTTTGTAAAAAAAGTCAGCCGGTATAAGGTCTTGAAATAATGCGGCTTTCATTTAAAGCAAACAATAACTACCATGTAAAATATGATAAAGAGGTTATCATATTTTACGTGGTAGTTTATGACATGGTTTATCGACATGACCCACTAACACTCTCAGCCGTATATCATCCCATAATGTCTGAAACATGGTCCGCACACGTCATCAAATTCTCCTCTTGCAAACTGCTAACGACAAAGGATATTGGCCAGCAAATCGTTGGAGCAATTTGCTTCAGCCACAGCCGAACTTGGTCGCCAACTTCTAAAGGATTCTAAGAGACGATGGTTTATCTTAAGGTGACGTGGCTCGTTGGCAAAATAATGTTTGGTTTTTGAGAATTCTATCCCATTTTTTTTTAGAAGTCAATATTTTTTATTTAAATGCAAACCTTAAAAGCCTTAATTACAACATACAAGCTAATACATATATATTATGTACAAGTATACTTATAACAAGAAAATAAAAGAAAAAGGGAGAAGCGCATTGGGCATTAAAAAAACATTTTTTTACATTAAAGTTATCTTATTCATTTTCGTTTGTTCTACCTGTTTATTGTATCAGAACTTCATACCAGATATCGATTGCAAACAAAAAAATTCGTAAATACAAAAAACAAAATTCGTAAATTATTATTTTAATAACTAAACAGCTACGTAACTTGAAGTCATCCAGGCAGGCAATCGCTCCATGTAAAATACTGGTACTCAGCTGCATCCGGTAAGACTGAAAGCCAACCTCAACTTAGTTGGAACAAAACTAGGCAGACATTTTTAATTTTATTTTAACACCTAAGACATTGTTGTTGTCAACGTATTTTTTTGTTCTTAACGTAGTTAAACATCATTGTTTTCTATCAATCGTGTGCAGTTTGACACTGACCATAAAATGTATTCACTGTTTCATCGAATAATTGAGCTTTAAAAAGTTATTTCTTAAGATTCGAGGACATAATTTAATTAAAAGAAGAGTCACGTCTCAAGAGCATCCCCTTAAAGCCGCCATTAAAATCTGTTTATCTGGTTTAAATTGATTCTTTCTTCTTTTTTTTGACGTTGATTTATATTCTGTAACTACTTAAACTCACACACTGACTTATTACTTGTAACTTTTTATTTAAATGAAAATCGTTTATATTTACCATGTTTGTAAATATGTGAGCACCATGTATCTATTAGATAATTAATTTATGTCATATTTTCATTTTTAATTCTTTTACCTATTTTGGTATAGTAATTTTATTTTATTTTAGGTGCATCGTCTTCACATATTATATAATTAATGTATACAAAATATTGTAAAACATTTTAAAAGAGTAACGGTGGAGTTTCTTGCCCATTCTTCTCCATACGAAAACTACCTTTTGGAATGGGCGACTAGAATCAATTCTATTTTTTCATAATTTTTGACGTTCAAAAGTGCCTTTTAAGTGCCTACTTGAAATAAATGTTTTGACTTTGACTTTGACTTTGACTTTGGTACATTATTCAGGCAAGGTAAGGACTTGGAACTAATTAAATTGGATGCATTAGACGGAAAGCCTTTGACTTGGTTTATGTGCCAGCACTGTAGTAAATAAGTAGACGTTTTCAGTTGCGCAGGTTTTCTTAGAAATATTTTTTTTTTGTTGCTCAAGAAAGATACAAGCTTGCGTAAAGGTGGGAGACGGAAGCCAATTAAAAATAATAATGCTGCGCGAATAGCTCTCGGTTCTTGGTAGCGCTGCTTATAAACTTAAATACAAACACGTCTAAACATTTTACAGTTACTCGTAGTTCAGTTCTTGGTTTTGCATTTTAATTTATATATAAAGTACTAGCTTTCGCTCCCGTGGTATGTCGATAAAAAGCTTATGTAGCTTATGTCCTATATATTATATTATGGCTGTATGTTAGGTTCAAAGTATCCCCATACCAAATTTCATTAAAATCGGTCTAGCTGTTTCGGAGATATTAGCTGAAACAAACAGACAGACATTCCATATAGCGAATAAATTATTTCTTTTTCTATTTTTTACTGCTAAGTTACAATAAAATTAAGAAGACAAGACAAGGTCAAGAGCAGGCCCATTCAGCAATAAAAAAAAAATTAAAGACACTTGATCCACGTGTTCTTTATAATAGTCAGGACGTCTTATACTGCAGTTTAAGGTCACTCACATTGCACTAAACTAATTCAAAAGGTTTCGCATAGTGATCACAATGCATGTTGTAAACATTTAACTGTAATTATTTTGGCGTATGACATACGAAGCATATTAGACGAATAATTTTCACAGCTTTTAAACAGATTTCCCGAGGGACACCGGGTGATATTAGAGTAGATCACAAATATTTATGGCTGTAAACACGTCGGCTGAGTCTATAATAATAATATTACGCATTTTTCATTTTTGGGGTTGTATTTTTACAAAATCAACTTTATAAGTTCATCTATCTTCTGCCCGCGACTTTGTGCGCGTGAAGTTTCTTGTTCGCCCAATCCACCCCATAACATCGCATCGCTTGCCCACGCTGTTACTTCGTTTTCTCTTAGCGTTTTTTCTGACTTCTTTTCTTTTTATTCGGCTCCTTCCTCAAGAGTGGGGGGCTTAGATATAAAAAATATTTTTTCACACCACCTGCTCGAAAATGTCAAATTATATGTCAAGCAACCTTAACCTAAAGTGAGTCATTAGTGGCCGGGGGCACAGCCGGTCAATAATGTTGTACTGGATTTCATTATGACCCGCTGGTCAATAATGTGATTTGAATTTGGAATCTCACATGCTCAGCTAAATTAGCAGTATAGTACTAACAAACACCCTTTGGTGCCAGAAAGAGGAAAGCTATTCTCGAAACCCTTACTACGCGTGGATAATATTCTCGATTTCCTACAAAATCATAACGACTGCTTCTTCATATCGTTGCCATGTTTTCGAAGACATAATATTGTAAGAATAATTAGATAACTATGAACCATTTTTTAAAGGGAATGGAATAACATTAAAACTGGCATTAATAATAACAAATACCGTACCGCGCCGTAATACCGTAATAGTAATTGGCTGCAACATTAGTTAATTTATTTTGAGTAAACTGCGCTAAGATTGCTGTGGATTTTGTGAATAAATAAATAAATAATAAAACCTATTTATACTACAGTCGATTTATCACATTTTATCAAAATACTCTATTTTCACGAGCGTCTCCAATGCGTTCTAAATTCAAAATGCATACAGCCAATCATCCAAAACCATTCTACCAGCCCTGTATAAAGCTTAGTTTACACAAACGCCACTTCCATAAGAGTGATATCAATAGACACACACGACAAAACCGTAGAAGAGACTTTTTTTTTAGAAAATCGAATTGATCGTGTCTTGGCTACTTATTGGTAGATGCAATAAAGGCGCAAATTTTCGTACTACGGCTATTATTTTCTCACAGTAGGTGTAAAAAGTAGAGTATCCTCCTCTGGGCTAAAGGTGTCTTTGCCTTGGGCTAGCTTGAATCCCTCGCTGCATTCAGGATTCTTGTATAAACTCCCTCGCTTCGCTCGTGAGTTAAACTCTTAGCTCCCTCGCTGCGCTCGGGAGTTAAATCCCTAAACCTTCATTGCGCTCGAGATTCAATATGACGCCCGTGACATAAGACACAACTTTAGCCCCTCGGTGCATAATCTACTATTTTCAAATCCGACTAGTAGTTTCAGAGATTAGTGCATAAACAAACAAATAAACTCTCCAGCTTTATTATTAGTATAGATATTCTTTTAAACTTAATTCACTATATTTATATTCTTTATTCATTCAAAATTTTCTTATTCAATTACCTACTAATGTTTTTTTCTTACAAAAACAAGCGTGATAATTTTGATTTCAAAATGCTGTGACACAAAAAATAAAATGTAATGTTAAAGCTAAAAATAGCACCATCTTGTATTTAAACCCACATGAATGTTATAAATACGTTACATCTCATAAGTTGTTATTGGATTTTGGAGGACTAAACAAAATGTATGCTTCGTTTGAAGGTCGTATAAGTACAACCTTGAAACTAAACAAAGAAAAAGGTACACATGAATAGTGAACAAAACACGTGTATCGAACATAATTCCCCATTGAACTGCGGCTTCATCTGTTAAGTTGGATATAATAAAACTACATATAAGTAAGCTGAAGTACCCGCATTATACAAGTTAGTGCTTTGTGCAAGTTGGGCCCCTGTGCGGCGATAACTGTGCACTTGTGCAAGTGAACTAGACTCTTGTGCAAGAGAACTAGACGCTTGTATGCTTTAGTATGTGAAACACATAGTTCATGTTACTTGTGTGGGATTATTAATGGGGAGATCGTGTTTTGTTAAATGGGTTAAAGTTAGGATTATGATCTTGGTTCTCTGGAAGTAGAGCAAAGTTGGGCGTCTGGTGCCGAATGGTCGTGTTGTGAGTGAAAACTCTGTTGGTTACCTACAAGAACGCCTAGACCGATTTGGCAATTATTTTTTAAACGTTCGTCATAAGTAGGTAAAATTGCCAAAAAACCCCGGATTTTTTTTAAAATTCGGGATAAACGAAGGTATTTAGACAAGACGAAGTCTGTCGGGTCAGATATATAGTACCAGGAAAGTATAACATATCGGAATATTGAAATCAATTGCATGAAAAATCAATGTCACGTAGCAAAAATTGCCATTCACTGCTATAGCTATTCACAATCCCCATGTTCCCAAATATTAATCACCATTAATCAGTAACAGCATGTAACACAAAGGCATAATCAGTAGGTACACCAATATCAATGAAAGCTATATATTAACGTAATTTAACGTCACGCACCTACTCACCTAGCTAATACACATACTATAGGTACATATGTGCATTAAGGCAACTAAGAACCAGCGCAATGTTTAATAAAAATCTGAGCTTATGACGTCACAGGACGTGAGGCTTGTAATTATTGCCCTATTAGATATAATTAGCTAGGTGGCTGGAACAATGGCGTCAAACCGAGGCTTGGTAAGGATTTGTTCAGACTTGGTAAAAAGACTTACGATGCACCCTTATAGGTGGATATTGCGACACTTATTTTTAAATGTCGCAGCATCATGCTGAGATAGGTTTTTGGCCTTTTAGTCTCGTACAGGACTTTCTGTTTTTATTTTCGTTTTACATTTGTTTATTTGTTTATGTATTCATTTCTAACTTTTAAGGTTGGAGAGGGGCCCGTGGCTAAATAATAATTGTTAAGCTACGCTTGCCGCGGTTGGTCTGTGGATGGGTGACCATCGTTACATACCGTGACCCCTCCGTGCCCAGGAAAGCACGTTAAGCCGTTGACAGTCGTTACGGGTAGTCAGAAGCCCGAAAGTCTGACAACCAGTCTTACCGAGGGGTATCGTATTACCCATTAACTGGGTTGTGGAGGTCAGATAGCAGTCGCTCCACGTAAAATACTAGTGTTCAGCTGGATCCGGTTAGACTGGAAGCCGACCCCAACATAGTTGGAAAAAGTATATGATGATTTAGTGTAGTTTGTGATATTCCTGCGACTCCCAATAAGTACTTTTTCTTTCTTTGTTTCATTTCTATAGTATATTGTAACTTCGCTATCGTAACTGAGTCTAAGAAATTGTATTTTTGTGGCCACAGGTACCTTGTACCCAAAATGATAGGTTTGTCAAGAAAAGTCACATAATAATCGTCTTCTCGCCATGTATTGAATCATCTAATTGGTCTACTAACATAGATATCTAGATAGAGATCTATCATCTATCTCCTTGCAAAATTCTATCGAAATCCGTCCGCGTGAAGTTTATTTTTCCCCCGACCCACCATCGTATCGCCTGCCCGCACTGCACTGTAAAAAATTATTTCTTACCACATTAAAGCCATTTCATTAAGACTTACTGACTTTAAACAGCAAGAAGAAATGTTTGTAAAACAGTAAAAGACAAAACAGTAACTTTTAATGATTGAACATACTATTTACTGAAAAAAACAACAAAAAAAAAAGGAAAACCACCATTACTGGTATGCAAGTAAATTTCAATGGTTTGAACGATATCACCAAATGAATAAAAGCTAGTTAATTTTGTGACCTACTTAAAACGTTAAAGTTTACTGACATGACGTGGTAACATTTTGCCTCAAGCTTTAACTGTTTTCGGATCAGTAAAAAATACTGTAAAAAAGAAAAGAAAGAAAGAAAAATTGTTTATTCTGCACAAACAAAACGCACATTGCCAATAAAACATTTAAAAAAAAAGACAAAATATACACACACAACGTAGTCAAAAGTCTCGTAATCAAGCTTAAAAAAATGTTGACAATTTTGTTCATTGCTTGATGTCAGAGCCAGGCACGCGCGTGTATTGAACGTTAGGCTCATATTGAACCGTTAAACCCTTAGTCTGCCGGAACGTAGATCTACGCGAAACACAATGGCTTTTTAATTGTGTCTGTAATTACAGCACACAAGCGGTTAAAGCAGTTCAGATCAAGATTTTTTCATTTATATTTACTGCTTATTTCTTTCAAATTCGTTTTCGTTTTCGATCTGACTTTTTTCTTTTTGTCCGGCTCCTAAGGGTGCTAGCGTGACGTTAAATAGCCTTCCTTAAGAATCAGGCTATCAAATGCAAGTTCCGTAGTTCCGTAGATTAGCACATACAAACAAACAAACAAACTCTTCAGCTTGATTATTAGTATAATTAGATTAATTGTGAATGTCAGCGTAACATTGTATTAATGCTACGACTTGCTTCATCAACGTTTAATTAAACAATAGGTTTATTGTTCTCACTTCACGCCTTGTTCGTTTTCCTTCTAAGCTCGTTATTTACTTTGACGTCCCTATGTATTTATAATTGTATATATGTGTAACTGATGTGTATGAAAGAGACAATGGAACTGGTAATTAATGAAATCACTCAGATTATTATATTATTTTATATTTTTGTAATAGGAGCACGTTAGACGTTTACAATGGTTCCTTTTAAAGAGCACAGATACAACAAAATATGGCCCGGAGTTGCCACATCATACTTAAACTAACTTATTATAAATTTATGTTTTATACATAATCTGCCGGGGGCAGTTCGGTGAAACAAAATTACTTATGATAATGGTTAATGAATACAAGCGATAAATGACAATAAAAATGTATATAATTATATGGAAATGGAATTAAGTGGGTTTCTGTTGAAAAGGTTATTCAGTGGGTAAAACTACAATCTTTGATACAGCTCTTAAGTGAAGCTTGCCATTAGAAGTTTGCACCTCAACAACCCTTACATTGCCATCCTTGCCCTGGATTGCTCTTGTGATTCTGCCCATGGGCCACTGAAGAGGAGGGGTGTTAGAACTTATTAATAAAACAATTGTACCTATTTTAAGATTATCAAAAGTTTTCCTCCACTTCGTTCTTTGATTGAGTGTTGACAAATAATCTTTAGACCAGATTTTCCAAAAATGTTGCCTTATTTGTTCACAACTTCTCCAAAAGCGAAGGCGGTTAAGAGGTATATCGGTTATATCTGGCTGTGGTACAGCTGTTAAAGAAGAACCAATAATAAAATGACCTGGAGTTAGGCAAGAAAAGTCGTCTAAATCCTGAGAAGTAACTGTAAACAAAGGTCGAGAATTTAGTATACCCTCTATCTCTATCATGACAGTATTGAACTGCTCATAAGTAAAAGTTCTACATCCTGAAATCCTTTTCAGGTGGTATTTTGCGGATTTAACAGCCGCTTCCCAAAGACCACCATGGTTAGGGCTGTATGTAGGAATGAAATGAAATTTTATTTCCCTCTGAAGGGCATAACTATGAACTGCTTCTTGAAAATCTTTACTATTATGTAACTTAAATAAATCTGTAAGATGGTTATTTGCACCTTTGAATGTGGAGGCATTGTCACAGTAAATGTCTGATGGCAGTCCCCTACGAGCAACAAAGCGCTTGAAAGCCGCTAGAAAAGTATCAGTGGACATATCTGACACAACCTCTATATGTATTGCCTTGGAGGAGAAGCAAACAAACAACGCAACATATCCCTTGCTAATAATGCTATTTCGCTTCGAAGACTGTTTAATGTCAAAAGGACCACAGTAGTCTATGCCAACTCTTTGAAACACGCGTGCGGAGTTCACTCTATCATTGGGAAGCGAACCCATGAGCTGCTTGGATGCTTCTGCCTTATGCCTGCGGCACACAATACATTTATGTATTACATTTTTAACCTCTCTTACAGCATTTAATGTATAATATTTTTGAGATAGATTACTTAAAACTAGTTTTATACCGCCATGTAGCAAGGTTAAATGTTCCTGTTGTATAATTAGCATTGTTACATGACAGTGTTTAGGTAATATGATAGGATGCTTTTTTGAGAAATTAACATCAGCATTATGCAATCTACCACCCACACGACAAATACCTTTGTCGTCTATAAATGGATGAAGAGACTTTAGAGACGTTTTAATATCTCTCTTCTCTACAATACATTTTAACTCTTCGGAGAAATAGTACCATTGAATACCTTTGATAATGTTAGTCAAGGCTTCTCTATACTCCCCTACTGAGATTCTAGCCGAATTTATTTTAATTTTCTTACAACTATTAATAAATCTTATGATATAAACTGTAACACGTACCATTTTAAACAGGTTTGAATATTTTTCAAATAAGGGATGAATAGCCTCCTTATTTGAAACAGTTAAACAAGTATTTTGCTTACAAGCATCATGTAGCAACAATGAATGTTCAATGTTAGCTAAATAAAAATTATAGTTTGAAGGTTTAACCTTTAAGTAATCTGGTCCATACTTCCATAGTAAATTATTTTGAATATCCGTTGGATCAGCTCCTCTGGATAAAATATCTGCCGGATTTAACAACCCAGGTGTAAAATGCCATGAAAATTCTTCAGTTAGTCTGTTTATCTCGCGGATTCGATTTCCTATGTAAGCAGGGACCTTTATAGGCGACAATTGCAACCAGCCAATTACAATTTTAGAATCACAAAATAGGTGTACATTTTTTATGTTTAGAACTGAAGATATATGAGAAACAAGTTTGGCTAGCAACAGTGAACCATTAAGCTCTAATTTTGGAATAGTTAATTTTGAATTAATACTATTTAACCTAGACCTGGAACAAAGCAAGTGAATATAATGATTATCACCTTTCACAACCTTTACATAAATGCAGCAGCCGTAACCAGTGGAAGAAGCGTCACAATAACCAACCAGCTGGACCTCATCTGCACCATCAGTTTGTACATATCGTGGCACAATAATTTCTGGCATAGTAATAATGCTTGCATAGAATTGGTTCCAAGACTGTTCTAAATCAAATGGCAGGGGAGAATCCCAATCTAAATTACGCTGCCACAGTTCTCGTAGAAAAAGCTTAGCACGCATAGTCAGTGGACCTACTAAACCAAGTGGATCATAAAGCCTACTTACTGAACTTAATACGCTTCTTTTGGTATGTATTTTAGTGGGAGGGATTACTTCACCGCTTATTATGAACACATCCTTACTTGTGTCATAGGATATACCTAATATCTTGGCTTCAGGTCTGTCCCGATCCAAATTCCTGCAAGTAGTACCTAACTCGTCCTGTGGGACATTCAGGAGTACCTCTGGATTATTGGAAACCCATTTATGCAAATTTAAACTAGCATGTCCCATCAAAGATATAAGTTCTTTCTTAAGCTGGTGAACACCTTCTAATGTTTCATGACCAGCTTGAATATCATCGATATATGAATTATTGATAATTACAGCACTGGCCATTGGATATTGATTTTTGTATTTTCTTGCTAATTCAATGAGACATCTTGTGGCTAGGAAGGCAGATCCGGTTAAGCCGTAAGTCACAGTTTGCAATTGTAGTATATTCATGACCCCATTCTCACGCCAAAGAATGTTTTGTAAGCATCTGTGATTGGGAGCCACTTCTATTCTTCGGTACATATGACTTATGTCGCATTGAAGAGTGTACTTGAATAAGCGAAACATAAGAAGTATGTCAAAAAGTGTGTTTTGTACAACAGGGCCAGTGTACATGTAATCATTGAGGCAGAGACTATTTTTGTTTTTTGCACTGCCATCAAATACAACCCTAAGTTTGTTGCCATGTTTTAATGGCCTGATCACTCCGTGATGGGGCAGAAAAAACCGGGGTTCATCTATAGGATCACAATTCTTTACATCAAGTGTTTTTGCATGTCCTAATTCAATGTATTCATGTATAAAATTTTTGTATAAATTATAATATTCTGGATCCTTTGAAAATCGTTTCTCTAAATTGTATAATCTTTGCAAAGAAATTGCATATGAGTTGGAAGGGTCAATGGCCTGCAATTCAACTTTGAGCGGATAATTGACTTGAAATTTATTGTTATTTAAAGAAACTGACTCAGTAAATACCTTTTCACTATACTCATTCTCAGGAAGTGACTCATGATAGTACTCTGGTATCTTCTCTGCCTCCCAAAACTGACGGACGCAGATGTCCGGATTGGGACAAAGTGTTGTATGCATAGCGATGGTTGTACTTGATTCAATTGGGCTGGTAGATGAGATTATATATCCCAGTTGAGTATTTAATAATATAGGGTCAGCTGGGCCGCCTTCAATCTTGCCATCCAAAATTATCTTGAAAAATATGTCACTGCCAAGTAGTAATGATATGTCACCTGGAATGTAGAATTCCTTGTCAGCCAAAGCAACATGCATTGGTATTACAAAATTGCTAAAATCAACTTGTTTTTGTGGTTGTTTGGAAGTTATTTTGTTTATTATTGAGCATGTGACATTCATTTGAAATGAATTTACTAATGACTCTAGATGTAACTGTATGCCCTTAGTACTATTATTGTGACAGGTATCGCCCAAAGTGGCTATACTCTTTTGTAAATCGAACTGAGGCAACCCTAAACGGTTGGCCAGAGCTGTGGTGCAAAATGAAGTCTGACTTCCACAGTCTAATAAAGCTCTGACAACAAATTTTTTGTTATTGACTCCAGTAACCAGTACCTTGGCTGTTGGAAGTAAGACACTTTCGAAAATAGGCTGAGCAGTATGTAAAGTTACCTGTTGTGTATTTTTGTTTTCACCTTGCTTTGCTTCAGGTCCGGGCTTTTCATCAGGAGGGTGTATTAACGCATTGTGATCGCTGGAATGACAAATGGAACATTTAAACTTATATCTACATTTTTGCAAGTGTGAAACCAGACAAATTTGACATAATTTATGTTTAGTTACAAATTCAATCCTTTTTTGGGGAGATTGTGCTATAAATGCTTCACATTTGAATAATTTGTGAGTTTGATTACACAGTGGGCACTTGCTACTAACATTTTTATTAGATGTAGTGGTAAAATTAACTGAAGATTTAGTTTTGCCTGAAGCTTGCTTCTCACCAGGTGAGCTGGCTTCTAAGGAAGCTGCCCGCTTGTCCAGGTAGGATAATAACTCATCAATGGAGACAACCATTGTGGTATCCCGATCAGCATGAAACAGTCTGACAGTCAAAGTGTCGATTTTACGTAGCAAAATGCGAGAGAGGATGGAATTCCACTGTGAGACTGGTTCCCCAAGATTTTGCAATGCAGTAAGATGCTGCCTGACCGCTGCTACAAGATCTCTAATTGGCTTCGCTGTACTACGCTGTATATTGGGTAAATCGAGCAATTTTGTCACATGACTGTCAACTAATAAGGCCTGATTGTCATACCTGTTTTGAAGAAGCTGTAGTGCACTTTCATATGACTTACCAATGATCGGTAAACTATCGATAATTTGCAACGGCTCCTCCTGTAAGTATTTCTTTAAAAAGCACAGCCTTTGGACGTCTGTTATTCTTGTATCATGATGTACAACGGCCTTAAACATTTCGATGAATGGTTTATAGGCAGATATATCCTTGCCATCGAAGTTAGGTATGTCCAACGCTGGTAACTTTGCCATTGTGACAGCACTGTCCTTTGGAGAATCCTTTTGGTAGCCCTTTGACTTTGAGAGACGCTGTATCGTCGCCATCATAACTAAGTACCGCTCTTCGCAATCGTCCTCTTCCTCATCGTTGTCTGTATCGGATTGAGAATCCTCCAAAACGCTCAAACTGATTGTAATTTCTTTGTAACGCGCGTAATTTTCCATTAGATTTTGTTTTCTAACCTGTAAATCTTCCACATTAAGTTCGCATTCGCTATCAGTGGCTAAATATTTTTCTAGCCTTGTAAAAGATGCTTTGCATTGGCCCCTCGCGGCCACGAGTTTTTTCCTTTCGTGTTTAGACATCTCACGTACATGTAAAGAACTTTGAACTCAATAAAGCGACGTTGGACAATGCAATATTGGTCGTTCTCGTCGTTAGTTATCAAAATTGTAAGAAAATAATCGAAAAGTCGATGCAATGATGAGCTCGTGCTCAGTCTTACGATGCGCGTGGGCCGCCAATACAAAATGGCGATTCCCCCTTGCTGCACTGGTTGAAACTCACAACTTGAAATATACTGCAGAAATAGTTTGTTATTGGGAAATTATATCACTGAAAGTTTTCGGCACCATGAAAGAGACAATGGAACTGGTAATTAATGAAATCACTCAGATTATTATATTATTTTATATTTTTGTAATAGGAGCACGTTAGACGTTTACAATGGTTCCTTTTAGAGAGCACAGATACAACAAAATATGGCCCGGAGTTGCCACATCATACTTAAACTAACTTATTATAAATTTATGTTTTATACAGTGTATGCGCTTGCTACTCACACATAGTTCTTATATTGTGAATGTGTGAGTGGCTCCATGTCAGTTCAGTAATAAACCAGCGTTCAATGAAGACACTCATTTAATTATCTCCGCACCCTCAGTTAGAAACATATCATTGGCGACGAGGACGATCTTACCCGCGAAAAGAAAAAAAAAAAATGGCGAAGTCGTTTTTAGGAAATTTAACTACGTTTGATTACAAATCATGTGAGTGGTCAATTTATAAAGGCCGGTTGACTCAATTCTTTAAAGTCAACGATGTAAAAGAAGAGAATAGAAGTGCAATATTAATAACACATTTATCAGATGATTCCTATCGGTTGGTGCGTAATTTAGCATATCCAGTTAATTTGGAGGCACTGGACTATAAGAAGTTAGTGGAGTTGCTTGATACTCATTTTAAACAGAAGCAATGCTCATTTTCGGACAAGGCAAAATTTTATGGGGCGAAAAGGAACTCAGGCGAATCGTTGAGCGATTGGGCTGCACGACTGCGAGGATTGGCGAGCTACTGTGAATTTGGCGCCGCTTTAGACGCGAACCTTAGGGATCGTTTCGTCCTCGGCCTGGGAGCGGGGCCCGAGCGTGACAAACTGTTTGAGCAGAATGCGTCTACCTTAAGTTTGTCGAGAGCACAGGAGATAGCAGAACAAGCGGAAAGTGCTAGAGAAGCCAGGAACGTAGCATCCACTGATATGACTGTGATCAAAGAAGAAGCAGTGAACAATATATCATGTAAAGGTGGATGCAAGCGATCGAACAATGGAAGCGGTAAACGTGGAGGCAATGGCGGCGGTGGTGCTGGCGGCGCTCGTACGGGCTCGCGAGATGGGCGCGAATCTACGTCGAATTACGATCGTGATCAGCGTAACGTAGATATCCGTTGTTCCGTGTGCGGTTTAAAAAGTCACGATAAGGAAAAGTGCCGTTACAAAAATTATAAGTGCCAAAAATGTGGAAAGGTAGGACATTTGAAGAAAGTGTGTGATAAAAATAATAAAAACGGCCGTGTTCGCGTTAATAATATCGGTAGTGATAACAGTGAGGACACGGAGGGCAGCTGTGATGAATGTAATAATTTCAATATAAGGTACGTAACCGATAAACCATTGAACTTAATGATTAAAGTGGGCGATGTGACCGTAACTATGGAGTTAGATTCAGGGTCGGGTGTTTCGGTTATGTCGAAAAGATTGTACTCAGAACTATTTCAACATTACAAATTAAAAGATTGCAATATAAAAATGTGTTTGTATAACGGACATAAAATTTCACCGTTGGGGTATTTCCAGCCTACCGTCGAATTTAATGACGTTAAGAAGAACATAAAATTATTTGTAGTAGATTCAAATGGCCCACCTCTCCTCGGTCGTGATTTTATGTCCGCCTTCGGTTTGATTTTAACCAACATTTATAAAATAAGTCAAGACGATGACGTTAATACATTATTGGAACAGTATCCTAATTTATGGAAAGACGAACTTGGTTGTTTTAATAAATTTAAAGTCCAATTGCAATTAAAGGAAAATGCAGTGCCAAAATTTTTTAAAGCTCGACCAATACCGTTTGCAATGAAAGACAAAGTAGAATCAGAATTAAAAAGATTAGTCAGTTTAGGTATACTAATTCCTGTTAGTAATTCTCGTTACGCAACACCCATAGTACCGGTTTTGAAAGATAATGGCACGGTTAAGATTGCAGGTGATTTTTCAGTCACACTTAATAAGGATTTGGTTATAGATAAGTATCCGTTACCAAGAATTGAAGAAGTGTTTGCGAAATTAGGCGGCGGTAAGCATTACTCGAAAATAGATTTAAAAAATGCGTATAATCAATTTACACTCTCTGAGGACTCCCAAGAGCTGACTACCATTAACACACCGAAGGGTTTATTTAAATATACACGCCTAGTCTACGGTCTCGCGAATGCACCAGCTTTGTTCCAAAAGGCGATGGAAGTACTGCTGTCTGGTATTGAAGGTGTAAGTATATGGTTAGACGATATTTGTTTAACTGCACCAACAAAAAAGCTTCATATGACGAGGTTAGCTCAGGTTTTAAGCAGGTTGAATGAAGCAGGGTTGCGTCTACAAAAGGAAAAATGTGAGTTTTTTAAGGAGAACGTAACTTACTTGGGTTATGTTATCGATAAGAACGGATTACGTACTAACCGCGATAAAGTGAAGGCCATATTAAACGCTCCGGAACCAACAAACATAACAGAAGTAAAAAGGTTCCTTGGGGTTGTCAACTACTACAGAAATTTTATTCCAAATGCGTCAAGCATTATGAGCCCGCTCCACGAGCTGCTACGGAGCGGCACACGGTGGGAGTGGGGCCCGCGACAGCGTCGTGCAGTACGTCTGGTGTGCGCCGAGCTCGCCTCCGAGCGTGTGTTGGCACATTTCGAGCCTAGCGCACAGCTAGTGCTAGCGGTGGACGCGGGACCGCACGGTCTCGGAGCAGTATTGTCCCAGCGGGGTAGCGATGGCTGCGAACGACCGCTGGCATTTGCCTCACGCTCGCTCTCGGCGAGTGAACGTAATTATAGTCAAATTCAGAAGGAGGCGACGGCAATAATTTTTGGAGTCAAACATTTCCATCAATATCTATACGGCAACAAACATACTTAGTAGTGATTGATGCCTACTCTAAATGGTTGGAGTGTATTTATATGCGGAATGATGTAACCACACAATCCTTAATCAAAAAGTTGAAGCAAATTTTTTCAGTATTTGGTTTACCTGCTACGTTAGTCTCTGATAATGACGTAAAAATAAATTCAAAGGAATTTAATGTGTTCTGTTCCAATAATGGTATTAACTACATGACGTCACCAATTTACCACCCATGTAGCAACGGGCAAGCAGAAAACTCAGTGAGGACATGTAAAAAGATGCTAAAGAGTATATTAAGTGAAAGTACGGCACACAATGATAAATTATTAGGGTATTTGTTTGAATACAGAAACACAGTACATTGTTCTACGGGGCATTCGCCCGCTAAGTTAATGTTTGGCAGAGATTTAAAATCACGGCTTGACTTAATACTACCTAAAAGAAATAAATCACGCAAACCATCATCAAGGGAGAATGAGAGTAGCAAAAGAGTTTTCAAAGCAGGTGACAGGGTATGGGTCCGGTGGTACAGTGGTAAAAAGGAGACGTGGAAGTTAGGAGTAATAAATGATATGATAGGGAAAAGAATGTATAAAGTGTTAGTTGTAGATCAAGGCTTATTTGGTATAAGACATATTGATCAGCTGTTAGACTGTAAGAGTGAAAAAGGTACACACAAAAGACAATTGATTGTGCCGAATCAATACCTACGGATGCTCAGCTTATCTCTAGTCCTTCAACTTCACCGGTTCCGATCACTTCACCAATAATGGCCGGTGATACAAATTCAGTAAGCACCGGAATGAGTGCTGGTTCAAATAAACCGGTGGAGGTGGAAGCGAGTTTAGAACCGGCAACTGCGGCTGAAACTAGTGTTGCAGCTAGCAGAAATCGAACTGTCATTACAGATATTGTGAGCCGAGAAAATGCACGACAGTCTACAGGTGACGCATCAGAGTCCCAGGCTCCTCAAGCCTCGGCCGCCGCGCATGATTCAATAGCCATGCAAGACACACGTGCACGTTCTAAGCGCGCCAGAAAAGATATTGATTATTCTGTATTTTACAAATAGATAGTTATAGGTATTAAGTTATGTATGTTAGTCAAGGTTTTAGTTGGTACTTACTGATTCTGTTAAGTTTAATATTATTATGTTATTTGTCAACAGGTTTCAAAATTAGTGTGGAGGAATGATGTGTATGCGCTTGCTACTCACACATAGTTCTTATATTGTGAATGTGTGAGTGGCTCCATGTCAGTTCAGTAATAAACCAGCGTTCAATGAAGACACTCGTTTAATTATCTCCGCACCCTCAGTTAGAAACATATCAGTAACGTTTCTTGGTTATGTAATGCTAGGGTTGGGACACACGAGTCAGCTTTCCGTATGGACTGAGGAGCCATCTCTGATATTGGATTCTCTATTTGGATTCGTTTTTCTCCTCTACCGATATTTTTTTTTCTCCTCACAGTTCATTTTGTTTATATGTATGTATGTATCTATCTATGTATTAGTATGTATTCTTGTATTTTATAGTCATTTCATATGTTGCACCTGCCATGTTTTGTCTTTGCATCACCCTAAGGTTGACTAGTAGAAAATGCCTCAGGCATTAGGTAAGTCCGCCGTTGCACCTACAGTATTTTTTTACCTGTGCATAAAGTTTTAATAAATAAATATTTAAATGCGGATACTATTATAATCAAGCTATAACGTTCCCACTGGGGCTTAGCGGTGCTATTCTGTAAAAAGATCACCGTGATATCTTAGATGACGAGCTTAAAGTGAGCTGTTTTTCCACCTGATGCTTGGATTGACACTATTAACAGCTCACTCTAAGCTCACTTCACCTAAGTTTTCATGGTGAGATTTTTACAGAATAGCATTACAGGTCTACTCACTGAGAGAGGGACTCGGCCGTAATCCACCACGCGGGCCCAGTGTGCGTTTAAAGATGTCTTCGAATTTTTTTATTCTAGAACACGCCGGTTTCCTCACGATGTTTTCTTTCACCGTTTCGACGACAGTGTGGATGAAATAAATTACACAAAGTCTGGCCCGGTTGGTCTGGTCGGTCCGGTCTGGTGGTCTGGCCTGGTCTGGTGGTCCTGTCTGGGCTTATTCCCACGACCTACAACTCGTAAGTCGCTGCCGCTGTCACTGAGTCGCCGCTGCTCCTCACAATACATAGTCATCGTTTCAGCCGATAGACGTCCACTGCTGGACATAGGCCTCCCCCAATTTTTGGGGGGGGTTTGCCATAATCGCCACGCTTGGCAGGCGGGTTGGCGATCGTAGTATGGTATGATGGTGGAATAAATAGAGAACGCTGCTGCCCATTCTCCGGTAAGACCCTTAGTCGCCTTTTACGACACCCACGGGAAGTAAGGGGTGGTGCAATTCTTTAAGTCCGGCACCACACAGACCAGTCCGGCACCACACAGACCCATATTTAGTACATAATAATTAAACCTGTTACGTAGGTCCAATCCTGCAACCTAATTGCGTAACACACAATGAATCGGTATCTGAATCATTTGAAGGAAATTGCTAATCCATTGCTTCATAAGTTCGAAAAAATTGTCCGCTCAACACATAAATAACGCAATGTATGCTGTTGAACTGTCAAAATGAAACCGATGTGTTACGCAATTTCCCCGCTGGAATATGCTAAAAACTAAGGCCTCCCCCAAGTCCTTTCAGGAACTGTTTTTCCGCGCCACCTCGAACCAGCCGATATTATATCTCTACGTGAAACAATCATTTATTAAACTTGGATATAACAAAGAAATCTCCATGTTTTATCGAGTTGTAAAACCGCGTGACGTGGTCGCTAGTCTTTGAATAAATAACAAAATATCAGATCAAACAAAGATGTATGATGAGCGTGGTTCTGCGAAAGACAGAAATATCACAATGATAACAGTAAGTCACAACTGTTCGTACTTTATCGCTAAACATACCACAATGGCTGATACTTCTTCGTCTTAGTACAGACGCCAGCACATCGAGCTATCCGTAACTGTCAAATTTTCCCAATCAACCTCGAACCTTATACTGTAGTGATAAAGTTGAAAATCTATTAAAGAATTTGACAGATTGTAGTAGCTTGATGTGCTGGCGTCTGTACATAACTGAGAACACTAAAGGGAATTTCTAGACATTTACACAATTTAACAGCTTTGTTATCTGGACAATGATTCTAGCTGGCTTCACACTAAATCTCTTCGTCTTGAAATAATTCTTCCAACATTAAATAGAATAGAACAATGGAATGTGGAAGTTTATATTTTTTCTTTCCTACATTTTAATTTTGACTAATAACAGGTTTCTAAAATAAATCAATATTTGTTGATAAGTTTATTGTTGCAAATTAAAATAATAAATAACTAAGCAAATAATAACTAATACCTAATTAATTAATAAAAATAACCATATTAAATCCTAACTTAACTAAAACTATAAACGACCTAAAATAGCGTCGAAAAATTCATCCGCATCGCTGTCTACTAGTAATGTACCAAGAGACTGGAGGCATTACCACATTGTATGGCATTGCTTAGCATCTGGCCAAGGTAAAAGCCAGCCCTTGGGTCACGGGAAGTGTCAATCAGTCGTTTCGAAATACATGAGCACTCGGACCCCACGGCCCGAGAATTTCAACCCTAAATGGTTTTTTTTTTCAATATATTAATTTTAATATTATACGACTACTTACGTAATTTCCCACACTGCTTTACATACATATATTCTAACAAAAAGATTTACGAAACCCAAATACAAGCGCACATAGGTACAATACAAAACAAAAAATATGCTTTCCTAAAAATATTCACAATATCGGTAATGAAGGTCCGAATAACGCATAAAAACCGAAATATACACCGAAGGGTTTTCATAAAAACCGAATCCGTAACTTGTGCCAATTTATTGTTCTGACCATAGACTAGGCTTTCTTATTTAGTAAGAGGTGACCCTAATGATAGTGTAGCATTGTGTAGAAATACACAATATATTTTTTTTTCTTTTTTTTTATTGTGTATGTGAATTGTGTGATGTGTTGTTGTCTATCTCTCACATAGTCCATCCATCTTTCGCACCAGCTGAGCTATTCTGTTAAAATCTCTTAGTGATAACTTAAGTGAAATGAGCTGTCAATACTGTCAATCCCAAGCATCAAGCATGGTGGGATGACACTGACAGCTCACTCCACGCTCACTTCACCTATGTTTTCACGGTGAGATGGTTACAGAATAGCACTGCTGCTCTTATAGCCATCCAAATTCATAATCAAAACTTTCCACACAGTAAGCCCTGTATACATGTATCGTATAGAAGTAAGCCGTTGTAACAAGCTCCTCAAATTGCTTACACTGCACACAAATCTGTGTATTTCCTTGCTCCACGGTTCGTTTGGCCGCTGTAAGACGTGAACAAAATGTAACATGAGCAGATTTGTTTTGAATCTCACTGGATTTTATTTGGCAGGTCGGTATTGCTCGCTTGATGTGCTATGAGCATAGAGTTATGAGATTTTAAACTTAGAATACAAAGACGATGGATGGTGCCTACGTGCTTTTGGTGTTTGTGTTTTTAAATAGAACTGACTTACGAAATACAGTGGGATGCCAAATTATTAGGGACTGTCATGAAAAATTGGTATTTGTGAAGTATGAGTTTTAAATCCTTATCCTTGCTTAGTATAAAACAAAGTCACCGAAATTTCTGTATGCGCATAACTTCCGAATGACTGCACCAAATTGGATAATTCTTTTTTTGTTGTGTTCGGTATTGCCAGGACAAGGTTTGTATGAAATAAATTTAGGAAATTCGAAATAAAAAATGCATCTGTGCGAAGCTGGGGCGGGCCGCTAGTTGATAATAAGAAAAACACATTTTTCAATGGAAAATCTTTGATTACAAAAATTGAAATATTAACGAAGTAACATACCTACGATCAATAAAAACTGCAGTCAAGTAAGTATGCCCAAAATAAGAAATTGATAAAAAATGTAACTGTCCTAATATTTTGGCAAACCACTATTCTTGTAAAGCAAACAGTTAAAAGTCAAAAAAGTCTTAAAGTGATCGAAGCTGGTCAGTTGCATCAAGAAAATAAGTTATAAAAAAAAATATTCACTGACAGACAACACACAGGCTAAACCACTGATGGAAATTCATCCCATATTTGTGTGAAAGTTCCTAAATTTGTTCCGATGTGAAACCCCTTAGGGCACAAGGCTTGTTAAGTTATACCTAATTGACAATATTTCGAAAAATATATGTAACTTTCATAACTTACACACGAAATAAAACATTTTCTTGGCTTTTTATTTGCACGTTATTTGATTACAGAGTCTTTTGACATCTAAACATTTACATTACACTTCAAAGAGTTGCCATACGTTTAGCCACTTCATAAAATAACCAACATGTAACACGTTCTAAATCTTCAATTAAATATGCAACACTTGCTTTAAAACGTAGTGGCTCATTATAGGTAATTGACGTCTCTATAAGCGGCCTTTAGTTAACAAATGTTACTTCACATCTATACCAACTTACTATAACTTGTAGTCACTTTTCGTGTCTCTCTGTGTGACCGCGCTGATCTTCTAAACTATGCGATTTTGATTAGTGTCGTACCCTATTTTTATTGTGCATAAATGAATGTATAATATATGGCGGAGAAGGTACGTGTTTCTAGTTATTATCAGCCATATTTTAAATAATGTGGGCGTACTATGGGTAGTAATAACCAACCATAACTATCCATAGTACGCCCACGCGCGCCATGCGCCACGTGTAGCATGTGAACTGCAAACAGCTGCAGTTCACATCAGATTATAATTTACGAACAAGTTAGTCACACTAGCGAATCACACACTGTAGGTACACGACACAACTAGATACGGAACGCGGGACAGTTTCTGAGCACATGTTGTCCGTACGATGTCCAATGTCCTAGAGAGCCGCTCCACCTCGCTGCTCGCTCTCCACGACTCCCCACGAACTCAGGCTAGACTCTGTCAAGCGCCACCAGATTCTGAATAGTCAAACGAATGACCGATGCGACACGTAATAATTTGTAATAAACGGTTGAATGCCGTAATTACAGAAACAATTAAAAAGCCTTTGTGTCTCGCGTGGTTCCACTTTATATATACGAAGGGTTAATATTCATCATCATCCTGCCCTTGTCCTATGTTTCTTGGGCTCGGCGTTTTCTTCTTCCATTATCCTCTGTCAACCGTCACGCTACCATTCACTCCCTTTTCTTTCATATCATTCTTTAGTTCCTCACACAATCCATCCATCACACATAATACAACACACTACACACTAAACACACCACACCACCACATATATCAAAGAAATGTGTTTTTTTTTTGTCGTAAAATCTTTGCGAAGCAGTGGTTTACTATAATTACGCTAGTTGTTACAATTATTAATCCCTAATTTGCATTTCCATTACCTGTAGCACTGTAAAAGAGTGAAAGTAGAAAAATAGGTACGTTTTGCGAAAGGTACATTTTGAGAAAGGTGCATTTTGAGAAAGGTACATTTTGAGAAAGGTGCATTTTGAGAAAGGTACGTTTTGAGAAAGGTGCATTTTGAGAAGAAGTTTTGTTTCGAAAATTTTGAATCCATACTAACATTATAAATTCGAAAGTAACTCTGACTGTCTGTCTGTATGTTACCTTTTCACACCTAAACCACTGAACGGATTTCGATAAAATTTGGCAGAGAGATAGATTGCATCCCGGGAAAGGACATAAGTAAGTTTTTATCCCGATATTCCCACGGGATCGACACTTACGTGGGTGAAACCGCGGAGCTCAGCTAGTATATAATATATTATGAAGTACAGGTACGGTTGTAAAACGTGTACGTAACCCACTTTAGCCTGTTAATCACGTTTACTTCATAGCCGTAATTTCAAGCTAGTAAAAGCAGTGCAAACATGGTAATCACTTCATAACAGTAAGGGAAAGCTATCTATATTATTTTAGTGAGACAGAAAGAGAAAAAAACTGTCACTATAAGAATGAATTTAGATAAAGTCGATATCGGAAAGCGTATTATGGAACTCAAATGGAGTTGGGCAGGACACTTGGCAACGCGCAGTGATGACAGATGGAGTAAGGCTGTGACAGAGTGGCGTCCAAGGACTGGAAGACGAGATGTTGGTCGTCCGGCTGCGAGATGGGCAGACGACATTGTTGCCATCGCGGGCAAAACCTTGATGAGGCTGGCACAGGAGCATGGGGACTGGCACAAGAAAAGAGAGGTATATGCAGCAGTGGATAAAGTCAGGCAGTGGATGATGACGATGATGATACACAGGGTTATTGGTAAAACACTAACAACCTTGCAGGACTGGAACTAGCAGGGGATCGAGGAGAGGGGTAGTGGGGGGGTTCAGGGGATCAGACCGGAATAAATCGGATTACTTACAAGTTACATCATAAACAACAACTTTTGTTCTGTGACTTTTTACAAAACTCAAACTCAAAGCATTTATTTCAATTAAACCAATTACAGGCACTTTTGAATTGTCAAGGGGTCGGTCAGTCAGAAAGATGAAGCTAGTTGCCCATTCCAAAGCGTAGGTACCTATGGAGAAGAACGAGCAAGAAACTCCATGGACACTCTTTTAAATCAAAATAATATGGTTACAAAGTCTTGTTTACATCATTCATGTTAAAAATTATACATGTGAGAACGATGCAGAACGTTAAAAGCGTCCGTAATGAAAAGACAAAAAAAAAAAATTCAAATAGGTATTAAATTAAAATAAGCCGTGGCAGCAAAGAGATGACCAGTCCCTATTAACGGCGCCCATTCACGAACATGACGCATGTATTAGCACCATTCAGCTCAACCATTTTGAAGGGAGCTAAATGATCCAACATCCGACATTTGAGTAAGCGTGACATACTCTCAGCCGCCAGGGCACATTCAAGTCAATAAAAGGCGTACCCAGTAAATGGAAGCTTTATAGTATGTACATAGTAGTCACACACGTGCTATGCAATTATACAATACTAGGTGATTGAATTTTTATAATGCAAAAATAGTATTTTAAAATCTTCAGCAGCTCCAACCGTGTTTTTCAATGCTAATCAATTTATTTGTGCGTCCTTATGGAGCAGGACCAGCGTTAGCCAAGCATTTAAAACATAATAAATACATTTACCAAAAACAAACACTTCGATTTCGTTGTTCTATCTGGCCCCCGCTGAATTATGTACTAGACACGGCAGTTTGTTTACCTAACTAGCGCTTTGTTGTGCTTCGCTTAGAGTTCGTAACAGAAAATTGAATATTTCAAGTGGTTGAATTTAAATTTTTTTATTTTTTTATGAAGTCTGATGAATTCAAATCTGATGTATTAATAAAAGTCATAGAACAAAAGTTGTTGTTTATGATGTTAGTAATATAGTCCTGAGAGGTTGTTAATGTTTTACCAATAACCCTGTACACAACGCATACCTGGAATTCAGCCGATGTATTCTGTCAAAATCTCACCATGAAAACTTAGGTGAAGGGAGCTCGAACTGAGCTCATACTACTTGATGCTAGAGATTGACACTTAGAGGCATGAGGAACAGGGTGTAAAGTTCTCTCAACCTCCATAGAAAAGGGAGGATCCTCCGACCAGACGGGTATCGTGTCTGGCGGGCAACTGCCCAATGATTCATATCGGGCCGTTGTATTGAGATGCAGGATTTTGCGTGACGTCAGTATGACGCGTTGTCCGCATGTGGCGTTGTAGATACCGCTACAACACTATTGACGGTTCACTTCACCTAACTTTTCAAGGTAAGATTTAAACAGAAAATACCAGCCGGTCGATTCTGTAAAAATCTCACCTAAGTCTCTCTCTAAGTTTTCACGGTGAGATTTTTACAGAATAGCACCGCAGGACCATTAGAACAAAATGCTGTAATCTAATCTAACTAGCCTGAATGTCCAAGTGCAGGGCAAAAGCCTCTCTTTCCCTTTTCCACACAATTCCGTGTTCAGCTAATGCGGGTCAGTCCTTTCAGTACGAATGGGAAAAAAATACCATTCGTTTTCAGACGTAGAAACCAGAGACAAGTGTTTCTAAATGATGCAAAAAAAAAGGAAAATAAGTTCACTCACATGTAGTTTAGGGGCTTACAGGACCTTAACACAAAAAACGCAAGTTATAGAAACAATAAAAGTATATGATCGACTACAGTAAACAAAATCAGAAAATTATATGATATTCTCCAGGATATATGCTAGGTAGATAGTGTGTTGAAAACATATTACAAGCAATTTGATACGATAGAAAAGAATCATGATGACATCTCTAAAAACTTTCTTTTTACAATAAAAACCATACTAATATACATACAATCATTCTGATTTTTTGTCAGATTATTCTACAAGCAACTTACTAAAGCACTAATGTTTTAATTTTTTAGTCCAAATAGATTTTTTGTAAATAGGTAATTGCTTCATATTTTGCAACAAATTACCAGAGTTGTGTCATCGCGCTTCTCTTTCTTTTCTATGCAGGCCGACAGTGACCGCGCTTTAGGTCATGTAAGCCCCTTAAAGGGGATGCGCAAGATTGCCTCTAAGTTCATGTAATGTGATTGATATTTCATGAAATAGTCATTCAACAGGATTTATGAACTTAGACGGTTGTGTTGATGATTTTAATTCTTTAAATACATACTTGTTAAGCTCGCGGATCATATTTTGTTCAACATTCAACATGACACTGACAAAAATGGTAAGAAAATTTTAATTTCGTGGGCTACCCTGATGCTTCCCCCATAAGACAAAATAAAATAAAACAATAAATAAATTCATCTAACAGCTCGTAAACGACAAAAGGAATCTAAGTTCACAACAAACGATCCTTTTCTTCCATTCGAGTGATCGAGGCATAATTACTTTAGCAAACAATCCTTAATACAGCCTGTTCACAGTTATTTTACCTCTGACAGCAGCAACCGAATAGCAACCTTATAGCAACAAAAATAAAGATCATTGTGATTTTGACAGACATAGCAATGGCGTCAACCCAATAGCAATCTTATTGCCACGACAATAAAGACCAGTGTGATTTTGACAGGAATGCAAAATCAGGGGTGAAATAACTGTGAACGGACTGTAGGTGCTGAACAATCAAATGGTCCTTTGTTTACATCGTTTAAGAGCCAATAATGTTTCGAGATTCGTTACAAAAAATATATTTGATTTCTAAATTAACTTCTTTTTAAATACCTGAAACGTCATTAAGTAATATCATTAAATAGCTTACAAGAGTGACGACGGCGTTATGTAGGTACACCCATACATTATACAACATTATTTTTAGTATAATAATATGCGAAACCCGAAACACGTGTCTAGTATTTTTATGTAAGGAAACTATGTACAAAATTTCAAAACTGTATCATGAAAATCACAAAGTTATAAGCTTGTTAAGTTACCTGTTTGTCCGTACAAAAACATGCTCACCGCGTGCTGTCTTGCGCTCATTGATATAGTACCTAGGTACCTAACCGTTCGGCGCGGAGATTGGATAACCTACTTAGTGTCGCTCGGTGTCCAACTTTTAACCTTTTTTAAATATTTTTGGGACAAAATATAACATGGGGTAAAAATTATTGGAATCGATTCAGTTACTTATTTTGAACAAACTGTATTCAGGTTTCGCATATACTAAAAATAGCGTTGTATATGCATACATAAACTACCCCTTCTTCCCATGGGGATAGGTAGAAACTACAGAACGCTACTTGCTACAATCCTTACACACTCCTTTTGCTTTTGCTACGCACCTGACGACGCGCACCTTGCGTAGGTAAACAAATACTAAATATTGCGTACAAATGTACAAAAAAATCAAAGGTGATCTGGTAAAGTAACGATTGTGACTTTGAGAAGAAACTTCACAACATAAACATCATCAAAGCGGCAATATTTTCTCATTCAATCAATAAATCAATTCAATCAATCAATTAGTTTATTTGTGAAACATATGTGTTTACATAAATAGGGGGGTGCGCTATGTTTTGTCATAATTACGACATACAAATTTGTAAGTGACATACTAGGTGTCATTATATTATATATCATTGTTTGTCTTATTTCTTTTTAGTAAAGTTCATAATTGCACCTACCAGTGTTTGTCTCTGCACCACCCAAAGATTGACTGGTAGAAAATGCCTATGGCATTAAGTACGCCTCTGTACATTTAAGTGCTTGAAGTATTAAATCACACTAATATTATAAAGGCGAAAGTTTGTGAGTGTGTGAGAGGGTGGGGGTGTGTGTGTGAGTGTGTGTGTTTATATGTTTGTTACTTCTTCACGCTCAAACGGCTGGACCAATTTTGATAAAATTTGGTATGGATGTAGCTGACACCCTGGATTAATATATAGGCTACTTTTTATCCCGATATTCTCACGGGATCGAAACTTATGCGGGTGAAACCGCGGGGCGCAACTAGTAAATAAATAATTACATAGCATGGCTTCGAAAAGACCTCGCATTTTTGCTTAGGTAATTGTAAGGAGAGCAGTGGTGACCCAGTGATACCTGCCGCGACTTACGAGTAGGTCGTGGGTTCGACCTTCGCGGGCGCTTTACTTTGTCATCATCTGCCTAGCCTTTTCCCAACTATGTTGGGGTCGGCTTCCAGTCTAACCGGATGCAGCTGAATACCAGTATTTTACATGGAGTGACTGCCTATCTAACCTCCACAACCCAGTTACTGGTTAATACGACACCCCTTGGTAAGACTGGTTGTCAGACTTTCGGGCTTCTGACTGACGTAACGACTGTCAAAGATCCACGAATGACAGCCGGGACCAACGGCTTAACGTGCTTTCCGGGGCACGGAGGGGTCACGGTATGTAAAGATGGTCACCCATCCACAGACCAACCGCGGCAAGCGTAGCTTAACCTGATCGATCGACCAGTGCGGCTGTTATTATATTATTATTATACCTGGGCGCTTTACTTTGTATAACAAATAATTTCATCACCTCTCAAAACGGTGAAGGAAACCGGCTTGTCCTAGAACCAAAAACTCGAAGACATGTACCAACCCGCATTGGGCATGCGTGGTTGATTATTAGACCACTTCCTTTCAAAGAAAGGAGGCCTGTATCCCAGCAGTGGTAATATTATAGGCTGATTATCATGTATGATTAAGTTCGTGACTGTACGGCCATCGGACCTTAAGCCCTGATAAAACCTTACTATGTAACTCATCATCTGCCTAGCCTTTTCCCAACTATGTTGGGGTCGGCTTCCAGTCTAACCGGATGCAGCTGATTACCACTATTTTTACCTTACTAAGTAACTAAAACAAATAAAAAAGTTATTTAAAAAAATTAAACCGACTTCAAAATTATAAAATAGAAGTCGAAGTTTGAAGTCGGTTTAATTTTTTTAAATTACTTGTTTATTTCATATTTTTTAGTTTTAAGTAAAAACTGGAATATTTGTTTGTAATAAGTAGGTAATAGTTTTGTTGTAAATATTGCACTAGAATTTGACCAAGGTTTTTAGATGTTTTCCCTTTGACACTACACCCGCAGCTCTTATCAATAAGCCACTTGACACTTACACGTATTAGTCTATGTATATGAAGTAAATGTAAGCCAATAAAAAAAAATAGTCACGTGCCGATTAATAGTTTCGGAAAAATGCGTGGACAAACATACATACATACATGATACACACATACATATATACACACATCAAAAGTGTCTAGGGATCAAGCATTTTTATGCGGATTTCTTGAGATTGAGATGTGGCTTTGTAATAAATTTATGATTTTATAAATTTATATGGATCCTTTTTGGTGCATTTCATAATTTGAATCAGGAACTGTGAATCAAATTCGAGTAAAAGATGAAAATCAGCTGTCAATATTTTCCCTATAAAAACATACAACGCATTGAAGACATTATTAGTGCTACTGTTTCCCTACTACTGATTAAAACCAACGTTATTATGGAGCGGCGACGTCATTTAAGCAGGGAAGAAATGCTCAGAGCCGTGGGAATGATAGAAGCTGGTTCCCGGCAACGTACTGTGGCTTTAGCTCTGAATACAAGTCAGAGTGTTATCAGTCGACTTTGGACACGTTACCGAAGCACTGGTACTGTGGCTGAGCGCCATGGAGGACGGTATCGCTGCACCACACGGAGACAAGACCGATACATTCAAATCTTAACTCGAAGAGCTCCAACAATAACCGCCATGATGTTAGCCGTGAGGCTTCATCACTCTTCAGGGAACTTAATTAGCGACCAAACAGTCAGAAACCGCTTGCATGAAGTGAACCTTCATTCCCGAAGACCGCTACGGGTACCACCTATAGCAATGCACAATCGTAGGATTCGATATCAATGGGCTCTTGAACACAGAAATTGGGCAGAAGAACAATGGCGTTTCGTGTGCTTTTCTGATGAGTCTCGTTTTGGTATGGTACCGGATACAAGACGTATACGACACTGGAGAACCCCTGGACGCCAACAGCGATTAAAATCCTGCCAGGAAGTCCATCCTTATAGTGGTGGAACCATCACGGTATGGGCGGGTATTTGGATCGGCGGAAGAACTGAGTTGATTTGGATCAGAGGCAACCTCAACGCTCAAATTTATGCTGAGACGATTGTATCAGACGTCATCGTTCCTCTACAAGTGCAAATCGGTCCCTTATTTCAGTTAATGCATGATAATGCACGACCGCACACCGCAAGAGTTGTAAGACAGACTCTCGCCGCAGCTAACATCAATGTCCTGCCCTGGCCTGCTCAGTCGCCAGACTTGAACCCGATTGAGCATGCATGGGATATGCTACAGAGAAGAGCTCTGCCGAATATGGAGGGTATCCAGTCGCAAGAAGACCTTTTTTTGTTGTTGCAACGAACATGGGCGGCCATTCCACAGCGTGATTTGGATGAACTCATTTTGAGTATGCCAAACCGATGTTCTTGTGTTGTTAGTGTTCGCGGTAGAAACACGGATTATTAATTGTTTAAGTTACCCAATAAAATTTTAAAGAAAACTGTTATTTCAGTCTTTTTTTCGAACTTTTGTGTTAGTGGTTCAAATGTCAAAAATCCCTTTATTAGGGAAATGGCAAATTTCTTTATTAAGGTGAATGCTCCAACCAGCCCGCGAAATTCAAATTTTCTTACGTTTTTTGCAATTTGCAGGCCAGTGCTAGGTTGTATGTTGATTAAAATATTATTCGCGGTTGTAAGACATATATAGGTACAGAATTATAATCATGAAAATCATCAATAAAACGCTCTAAGTTCATAAAGCTGTTAGAATTACTTTTTCTGTTTTTTTTTTGTTCTGACACCTTTATGAAGTTGGAGGGTTGTATTGGTGATTTTGATTATTATAATTGTGTAACTACATACGTCTTACAGCCGCGAATAATATTTTAATCAACATATAACCTAGCACTGGCCTGCAAATTGCAAAAAACGCAAGAAATTTTGAATTTCGCGGGCTGGTTGGAGCATTCCCCTTAATGCAAAGGTGACTTGGTTTATCGTTACTGTGACAAACGAAAACACTTTATTTGATGAATCCTTAAAGAAAATTTTAATTAATATCAATCAGGAGAAAAGTTATTGCAAAAATATATGTTGATCCCTAGACACTTTTGATGTGTGTACATACATACATACATGATACATACATACATACTTATATACATACATACATGTAGGTACATACGTCTATAAAATTTTGTATATTTTTTTGGATTCCCTAATAGATTTTCATATGTGAATATAATGCAGTTCCAATAATATTACATACATACGTGTCGAATTGATAACCTCCTTTTTTACCCGACTGCGGCGAAGCCCAAAAGGAGGGTTATGTGTTTGACCTGTATGTATGTATGTATGTATGTATGTATGTATGTATGTATGTATGTATGTATGTCCGTTTCTTTGTTCCCTCGTAACTTCTAAACGAATGAACGGATTTTGATAAATTATACGTCTTTAGATTTGTCTTGGTGGCGCGAGTGTCACTGGGTATATCAAAATTGAAAAAATATAAAATGGCCGATTTTTGGCGCAATATTATGTCTTCAAAAAAAATATTTTTCTCGAAACCTATCGAGTGGGGTATCAAAATAAAGGGTTTTTAAAGGTGATTACAAAAATATATACAACTTATATGGTTAAAAGTAATTCGAAGTGACAAATCGTAAAAAACACGTACCAAGAGCTAAATCGTCTGCGAAATCTTTCACATTTATTTTGTAAACTAAAAAGCTGGAAATAAAAAAAGTTATTCAAAAAAATAAAAAAACCAGACTGCGGTAAAAAACTGAAAAGTTAAAAACAAGCCCATTTTAAATTAAATAAAAGTTGGAAGCAGGCGGGACCCATATAATCATTTTTATTATATTTTCAAATTCAAATGGGTCCCGCCTGCTTCCAACTTTTATTTAATTTAAAATGGGCTTGTTTTTAACTTTTCAGTTTTTTACCGCAGTCGGGTTTTTTTATTTTTTTGAATAATTGAAGTCGGTAAAAGTACCACAAAATAAGCTTTTCTCGCACAATTCGTGCAAGAAAATCAACTTCGAAAGGATGAAGAATGAAATCGTTCAGTAAATTTAATTTTCTACTAAGTGAAATGTATAGCCCAATCAGGGTTCCTCGTTACCTTTATTAATCCAATTTTATCCTACCGGCCTTCCGTTCGATTTAATCAATTTCTATAAACATAAAACATATCGGGACTTAATTTGTTCTTTGTTCACGGATGAATATTGTTTTCAGCTGAAAGTTTTGAGTTTTAATTAAAAACGCAACTTAACCCTTTCAGACCTGATTTTTATTTTTTGGTCATTTGTAATTGATGATTTTTTTATAGTTTATTTGAGTTTAAGATAATACAAAAAATCTGAACTTTATGTCCTCAAATATGCACACTCGGTCTGAAAGGGTTAAGCAGAAAGTGTATGTATAAATGTTTAACAGATTTATATTTACCTTATGCAGCTTGCTGCAGCTGAACAGGACATTCTTGCTGAAGTTACAAATAATTTTTCAGTTGCGGCTCGGAGCGACCAATGGCGCAACACGTTTTCTTCCTGCATTCTCCACTGTCAACCGTCAAGACTCCTACGACACGCGATAAAATCGCGCGCGACACAAAGGCACCGTACGTTGCGCGACTTGCGGTGCCTTTGTGTCGCGCGCGATTTTATCGCGTGTCGCGCCTGTTTAAAGGAGCCTTCACGCTGTCATTCACTCCTTTGTCTTTCATATCGTTCCTCACACAGTCCAAATCCAATCAACAAATTATTTTTCAATTAAAAATTTACAACAACTCACTAAAATTGAAAAATATCGGAAGCACACTAATAAAGGAGACTGCCAAAGCCTTTTCATCCGCCATCAAACAGATATTAGCTGATCAATCTTCGATGTAAATCATTCATTTCCCCGTCTAATAACTATCAAGGAGGCTTATAAAAAGCACCACTGTGCAATAATCGTGAGTGATCGCACGAAGACGGATGAAGAAAGTAACCCTCGTCACTGATGACGTCACGGCCCAGGCTTGAGTCTCCCGCGGTTCAGGACTATTTAATTTAATTTGGGCACAGATCAATTTGTTACTGCCAAATGCGTGTTATAGTAAATTGGAGTTTTTAGTTTAGGATTAGTTTAGTTTTAGAGGGGCACTTCACGTAATTTTAAGAACGGTCATAATCTGGGGGCCCAAAAAGGCCGCTTTGGCAGAATCATAAAAGAATAACATTATGAATCATAATATGGCGAAGACAGTCCGTGTTTTCTTTTTTCGCTGCACTACGTAGGTATAATCAAAGAGGTTTGAAATTGGATTTTGATTGGATTGATTGGTATTTTAGCACAGGCAAAAAAAATAACTGAAAAATCCTTCACCAATGGGATTTGGTACGATTAACTTAATAGTTAACTGTCCATTATGATTCATAAAGTTATTCTTTTATGATTCTGCCAAGTTTTTGACATTGCCTGTCGCTCAGATGAGATTGGCTAGATTTTTAACGTTTTTAATTACGGAAATTGGCCTTCTGTTTTTTTCCAGACACAAAACAAACATCTTTTACAGTAGACATATTAGTATTAACATACAGTATTTCAGCTAGGACTAAATGGTCGAACAGACTCACTTGGACATGCACACGCGTTTACACGAATCTAAGCATGCTTCAGGTAACCGTCATGAGTTAGTCTATGTCATAGGATCTCAACCTTATTTTGGCACCTTTCATAGATTCTTTTTTCTAGAGCCCCCAATTTTTTCTACTTACCAACTGTCGCGGGTCCGTTACAGCTAGTGCCACAATTATATTTAAACGTGTAATATCATATATTCGTAAGACAGGATATATTATTTTCTCTAGGTCTTCTACATAGTCTCAAACGCCCACGAGTGCGCCCACTCGTGGGCGTTTGAGACTCAGGTTGAGAACCGATGATCTAATCTGTCGCTTCGAGGCAAGTGGTTACCTAGAAATATACGTATTATTTTAAGTAAAAAGTTTGGTTGACAGCCCTGACACCCGTGGTGAGTGTTGGTCGGTGCCTCGGTGGTGTTTGTTGGTGGCTTTTGTTTTCCCATAAAGGGCCTAGTTGAGGTACCTACTGCGGGATAATTGTTTAGCACAATAACTGTTGGAATGGCTGTCATTTTGACAGTTCAACAAAATTAATTGAGTTGCTAACGTTGTTGATCAGACAACATTTTCGAGCATAAGAAGCAATGGACTAGCAATATCCTTCAACTGATTCAGATGTGATTGGCAATTATGATGCTGGTTATCTTTAAACTGTGTCGCAATACAACTTACAGCACAGGTTGATACGAATAAAGGCTCCTACAAACAAGCTCGACACGCTATATAATCGCGCGCGACACAAAGGCACCGCTTGTTGCGCGACTTGCGGTGCCTTTGTGTCGCGCGCGATTTTATCGCGCGTCGCGCCTGTTTGAAGAAGCCTTAATACTGCTCATAATTTAATTCATCACAAGTCCAATATAAACATTTTCGTCTACATTTGGATCAGAACGCTAAAACATAAACTGTCAAATATAAATCCCATGAATCCATAACCAGCCTATAATATTCCCACTGCTGGGACACAGGCCTCCTCTCGGTGAGAGGGAGTGGGCCGTAATCCACCACGCGGGCCCAGTGCGGATTGGCAGATGTCACATGTCTTCGACGTTTTTTTCGAATTTTTGGTTCTAAGACATGCCGGTTTCCTCACGATGCTTTCCTTCACCGTTTTGAGAGCAGTGGTAATAAAATAATTTACACAAAGTAAAGCGCCGGTCTGGGTTCGAATCTACGACCTCCAACTCGTAAGTCGCGGCCGTTACCACTTGGCCACCACTGTTGTCCCATGCGATCCCATGAATAGACTAAAGTAATAAGTCCATTTATATTCCAAAGTTAGAGATTGTATAAAGGAAAGCAATTAAAACTGAGGTAAAACAAAAAATAATTACAATGTGTTCTCGGCCTACTAAGTCCTAATTATTGCTTAAATAAGTCCTCAATGCTTTTGTTTAAGGAAACCTTATTCCAAAATTTTCTCGGAGAAACTGTTTACTAACAAAGCTGTTTAGATTTTAACCTTATTACCCCCGTAATAAGGTTGGCCCCCCGGCCAAGTTTGCTAACGCAATTGTGTCGGAATGGTCGATCAATGACACTGTAATTGTAGATTTGGATAGTTTTGGTGACCCTCGAATTGAATGGTGTCATTATGATTTTTCTATGGAGTGCCACTGACATTCCATTTGATTCTTTTCCTACCTGGGCCTGCAGTCTCGACAAAGATAGCGATCGCTTTACGACAAAATTCGGTCGCAAAGCTATAACGGTGCGGATTTAAGTTGGACGTGAGCCGGACGCGACCCGCCGGTATTAGCTACCAACTTAAATCCGCATCGTTATAGCTTTGCGACCGAATTTTGTCGTAAAGCGATCGCTATCTTTGTCGAGACTGCAGGCCCTGGTAATCTCGCAAAAGTTACAAGTCGTAATCTCCCATTATTTTAGAATTCCTTCTGACTAGTGACGCACCATTATGAATTGTATGAAATTACAAACTTTTAGCATAATGATGCTAATGATAAAAGTGCCTTGGTATGTTTGTTACAATGACCAATCATTGAAAATTTTCCCCCACCCAGAAGACTGTCCATCGTGACACAACTAAACCCCCGATCCATAATTATAATTGCAAAACAAAACTAAATTAGCATTTTATAAAAAACGCCAACATTAAGAACATAATAAACTGTTAACTAAAGTATTTTCCGTGGTCCCTACTCTAAACATGCTTGTTCCGATAGGTACAGACGCCAGCACATGAAGGTACCCGAAACTGTCAAGTTTTTCCAATCAACTTTGAACCTTATGATAAAGTTGAAAATCCATTAATGAAATTTGAAAGATAGAGTAGAGAGAGCTTGATGTGCTGGCGTCTGAACGTACATATTTTATCCCCACAGATAATTTTGTGCCAAAACTGTGTGTGGAAACCATGCGCCCTAGTCTAGTCAGGTAATGCTTAATAAAAGGCCAAGAGCATTGTAGGTACCGACGGCAACATTGTCAGATTACACACGGATAGTAGGATTTCAGAGAAACTGTAAGCGCTGTTTTCGGAGAACACATACGACCGTTATTTTACTAGACTAGAGGCTAATTTCCTCTGTTATCTGTGAAAGCTCTTTTATTCTGTTATTGCACGAGTTCAAAGAAACTGGTATTTGTATAACTTTTATGGTAAAAAATATGCCATTAGCCAGAATTGATTACCTAATCTGAAAGACACAGGCCACATGACAGAAATAAATAGCGGGATCAAGCCATTTTGATCGTATAATAAAATCGTTTACCAAAATTGAAAATTAATTCTAAATCTAACAAAAAACTGTGGCATAAAAATTCAACAGTGTCAAATTATTCACAAGCGGCGTGTGCGACTACCCATTCTCCCCTGTGTCACATGATGTTAATCCTGTTAGCTAAAAGGAGATATTCGCCTCACGTTCCACACATTTTGGTTATACGTGAGCCCCCAACCTATATGCAATGTTGGTAGGATTGTAATTGATATTGGCGTTTCAATCAGAGTTGCCGAACAAATACGCTGTATCCGTGTAATTGGGCTGACGTGCGTATGAGTGGAGCGTTAAATCTAGTATTGCATTTTGTGGTTTAAGTAGCCAATTTTGAATACAACTGTCACGAATTGATACTGTATCTTGTTTGAAAGGTCAGGGTCAATACTCCGGTGCGGCTTACGTGCCTGTGGTCACCACACCGAAATTATCATAGAATTGTAAAAATGTGGATAAGGTCATAATGTTATTTTAAAGCAAGTAAACCTTCTGGGGTGCAGCATGATAGCGTTAATTGGTATCATGAATAAATTTAGAACTTAAATATTGAGGTTCAGCGCACCATTCTAGAGGCACTTAGCGCTAACCTATGCGTCAAGATATACGTAGGTTTTGTTTATGAATGTGTGGAAATTATTGATACATTATAAATTTGATAGATCATAGACTAGCCTCAAGAGCTATTTCCGTACCTTGAGTCATACAGTAATTAATCAATATGCGGATGGTTTGAAAATTCAACATAATTAATATAATATACAACCACATGCACTTTTAATAATAGTCCATGATTATAAAATTAACAACAACAGCCCCAATGTACGAATTAGAAATAGTGTTAAATTCTTAAATCGTACATTCGGCCTCTTATGATACTAGGTACTTAAGTTACATTTCACATAAAAATCAATAGACAAACAGCAGACACCACCGCCGTAGCATCATACATAGTTATTACTTTTGAGCTATTTCAAAAACGTCATATGTGACGCCTGCGGTGTTCTCGCCTATATGTTACTGCTGGAGAAACCCTGAACAAAAGCAAAACTTACATAAATTGATATCAAAATCACAACTTTCGTGGAACCTGCACAAACAAACAAAACCTTTAACCAACAACAATAACATTACATTTTACGTCACAAAACGCAATGATCAAGAACTTCCGTCGCGCTATAATCCCGAGCTCAGTGGTAAACAAACATCGCTCATTTTTCTCTCAGCTTCTCTCACTCTCAGAAATGCGTACGTGTCTTGATGAGGCGTGGGTAATTCTCAGACACCCTAATCCCTCTGACTGGCGAGGAAACTGCGTAATGAATCGGCTTTCGGTATGGGTATAGAGAAGATATGTAAGTACCTACTAAGGAGTTTCTTCAAGTAAAGAGTTTATATTGGATGGAAATTTTCAAGATTTTCTGGGAATAAAAGGAAGAGGTGCCACTACAGTAGGTACGTTCATTTCGCCAGTTATGTTTAAGGCTTATGTAACAGGAACGAGCTTATTGCCATCAACCGGACCAAATCCAGACTCGGGGCTACTAAAAGAAAGATGAAAGTAGTTATTACATACTTCATTGTTTCCATAATTCATCATCGCTGCTCCAACTCCAGTAAGAGAACAGTAGAAGAAATTTTAAGGTCACATGCAGATTCTTGATCCTCTAAACCAAGCAACGTTTACTCGCATTTGCCGTCATTAACACAAGAACGCCGTCCTGTAATTAAAATCGTTCAAAGTCTAGTCGTAATCTCATCTCAGCGACGATCAATGTCGAAAACTTGTCAAAATTTTTTGGGAAATGACAGGTATTTTTGACAGATTGAGACTGAGATCAGACTGTGAACGTTCTTAAAATTACGAGAATTGCCCCTCTGGTCATTACTCTCTACCCATAATGTAGAATAGAATAATTTTTATTACAGACATAAATATAGAAGTTTTACAAAGGCTGACACAATGGGCGGTCTTATTGCTAAGAGCGAAGCTGTAATATGTAAATAATGTATTCAGCAAACATGTAGGTCTTAAATAAAGCACAAACCTCTTGTATTAATAGACTCTTTAAATTAAATATCTTGTTTCAGTTGAAATGTTATAAATAGAGAGGCACGCTACTCGCTCTTAGTCCGAAAAACAAAATAAATTATTCTCAAAGAGATTCCTCATCTTTTCTTTAACACGAACAAATCTTTTTACATTTAAGTACTTTTCTCTTTACTCAAATGCAATATTTAAACGAAGCACTGTGTTTCATTAAATTTTTAATTTACTTTTCGTTCTTATTAGTAGAATGATGAAATAGTTCTCTTAACCTTTTGAATGTCTTAAGTTACACAGTTCGACATAAGCAATTGTCTTTCTATTGTGTCTCTAATTACGGCATTCGATGAGTTAATATTGCTTTGAAACAGTTTTTCTTTAGTTTGCTTGCTAACGTACTTACTTACACTTCCTAATTCAAGCATATACCTACCTAGGTATTTCTTTGTCAATATTTCTGAATATGACATCTTATACATTAAAAAGTATCAGTCACATTTGACATTCAATTTTCAAATACGCGTCTACTACTAGGTACGCCAACTACTAAGTCAAACCATGAGACCATTTTTAAGGAGAAATCATCCTATGGTATAGTCATACCATAGGATGATTTCACCTTAAAAAGAGAAGAAAAAGAGAAGAAATTAAAGAGAGAAGTGTGACTGAAGATGGTCTCATGGAGGATGGTCTCATTAAAGAGAGAAGTGTGTCAGAAGTGTGACATTATAGGCTGATTAGCCTATAATGTCACAATTCTCTCTTTAAGAGGAAGTGGGCTGTAATCTACCACGCGCGCCCAGTGCAATTTGGTAGATCAGTGCGGGTTAGTAGATTGTATTGATCGATATTCAATACAATTTTTCATCTATTTTTAAACTCCCACTCAACAAACACGAAATAACCACAATCATCCATCACTCTTGTCAAAATAGTTTCCAGATACATCAATAAACAAAACACTGCAAAAAATATTCTCACATATTCCATACATTTACTTCCCAGCTTTCGACGCAACACAATTTCAACAGCACACGCCACACATCAGTAAATTGAACGCCTACGACTCGGGCGCAAGTGAATTCAATCAAAATGCAGAATGTTCTAATGTACAGTACTTGGGTCTGAATCCTGCAATCTGGGGGTCTTCCATTCATGCATGCATACAGGGTGTTTGCGAGCGTGCATCCAATCTGCAGCTTCCGCTCAGCCGTGGTCTTCCGACGTTGAATATAGTGGGGATTATTAAAGTTAATTGTATTTAGTTGCCAGTAGTGTTTACTAATTGGATGTAGAGGACTTTCTAGCAGTAAAGATTTCTTTTCAGAACTAGAGAATCGTGTGTGGGTTCTGAAACCTTTATAGCTCATTTATACACCCTTACATTTTGATCGTTTCAATCCTTATCTGGTCATTGTACTCATCATTATGAACAAGACTTTTACACAAAACGAGAAGACATACAAACAAGATACACACTCCGACACAAAACACGACTCAACTTACCAACATCCCGCTTAAAAATACACTCGACAAGCCCTCTAGTTATGTCAATCAAAATTTACAATATGTTACCCGAATATATAAGAAATGAAAAAAAACTCCACATATTCACGAATAAATTAAAAAAGCTATTAATAAGCAAATGTTATTACAGTGTTAACGAATATCTGAATGATAAATCCTTAAAAAAATTAAGTATACATTCATGTTAAATTATTATTAGTAAGTATACATTAATTATATTATAAAAGTATGTTTAGAATAAGTTAGATTACTTAGATGATAAGTCCTCTTCTCCACATAACTATCTATCTTTTGCTGTGCCCGACAGGGTCCATGATTGTTCTTTTGGCAAATGTTTACCATCTAAGCCTACATTGTGGAATGCAATAAAGAATTGAGTATTGAGTATTGAGTAACAACTTTTACTACGGGACCAATCCTGAAATCGTATAAAAAAATCAGCTGATCCATACATTTATGTTCGCATAACTCGACATAATGTACGGAACAGCTGATTTTTTTTCACGATTTCAGGGATGGTCCCATAGTAAAAGTTGTTGACCCCTTTAAAAGATTAAAACGATCAAAATGTGAGGGTGTATTAGCTGTTTAGAGTAAGTACCAGACCTAATTTTAATGCTGATAATATGTGATTTCATTAAGCTTATTATCATATAATCATTTTATTTCAGATATCATTTTACATAGGTACTTAAGAAACAACGAAATCAAATAGGCTTTGCTTTGGTAAAAACTTACTGTAGTCAAACTATTTCTTCTGTAGGTATATTATTGTAAGTATGTGACATTTTTCAAGCTTTTTAGTTATTTATTACTAGCTGTGCCCCGCGGTTTCACCCGCATAAGTTTCGATCCCGTGGGAATATCGGGATAAAAAGAAGCCTATAGAAAAAAAAAATGTGTGAATAAAGGGTGTCAACTACCTCCATACAAAATTTTATCAAAATTGTTCCAGCCGTTTGAGTGTGAAGTAGTAACAAACATATAAACACACACACCCTCACACACACACACTCACAAACTTTCGCCTATATAATATTAATGTGATTATTATTTATTTGTGTCCCACTGCTGGGTAAGAGCCTCCCTTCCCTCTTTCCACTTATTCCTATCTATGCTTTCCAGGCACCTTATGTTTTTCCCCGAAGGCTAGATTTTGTAGACTTGTGAAGATGTTTGGATGTTTGTTACTCAATCACGCGTAAACCGTTGAACAGATTTGGATAAAAATTGGCACATAAATAGACCATTTCCTGGATTAACACATAGGATACATTTTATCCCGATAATTCCACGGGATCGATACTTACGCGGGTGAAACCTCTGGGCGCTGCTAGTTATAAATAAAAGCTAACTGTGTCACGTTCGCTAGTTTGTCTATTTGTTCATTCGACACGAATCTGCACTCATCATTTCATGCCAGTGCCTCTATCGTAGCCTTACTACGAGAGCTCATTTTAATGTGGAATTTACTTGTCGTATTGTCTTGAGTTTGCTTACCTTTCATTTTAGAGGTTTCTCTTAGTTTTTGATGTCTGGCTTCAACACCTTCCTTTTAGGGTTTGTTGACTTAAAAAAGAACACATTTTGACAAACAACCAAATAAAACAAATGACATGAATTAAATTAAAATGACTTGTTTTTGAGATTTCGCTCTAAGTCGCCACGTTCGAACAAATTTATTAAAACAACCGATCTATTCTGTAAAAAACTCACCATGGAAACTTTGACACTCACTTCACAGTGAGCTGTCAAAGCAGCAAATATAAGTGTCGTCGTTTCAGCCGATAGACATCCACTGCTGGACATAGGCCTCCCCCAATTTGGGGGGGGGGGGGGGGTTTGCCATAATCACCACGCTTGGCAGGCGGGTTGGCGATCGCAGTATGGTATGATGGTGGAATAAATAGAGAACGCTGCTGCCCATTCTCCGGTAAGACTCTTAGTCGCCTTTTACGACATCCACGGGAAGTAAGGGGTGGTGCAATTCTTTACGTCCGGCACCACACAGACAAGTGTAAGTGCAGTGATAAATGACAACTCACTTCAAGCTCACTTCACCTAAGTTTTCACGGTGAGATTTTTACAGAATAGATCGGAAAGTACCAAACAGATTTTAAAAGGCAATATAATCTGAAAATCACATCCATTTTGAATCGAGAACACCGCGTAGAGCCTGCGGTACATCTCCGCAAAGCAAGCTGACTTTGCTTCAATATTCATTTGCATTCAACATTCGAGCTCTTTCTGTGACATAAGACAATGGGGCGCTATCTACAACGCCTATCACGTGTCCGTGCAATGCATAGAAATTAGGAGGGTTAAACTCGATCGACTTCGTAGGACATTATTGTAGAAAATTTTACAAAAAGGTTTACGAATAATAACGAACAATTTTCAATTTGTCAATGCATTTACCCTCGGTTGTTACTAATGATGACCCTTTAAAAAATTTTTAGGTACCTACTTCAATTTCACCCTTTCACGCTGTTTTACATTATAACCTCTAATCGTTGATCTATACATAAATGCAAAACGTAAACGTAACGCAAAGTTCAGTTATTATGGAAAATCGCTAAACGTAATTCAGCTGTTTTAAATAACGGAGTTGTTTTGTAAAACAGCTAGCGGTTATATAAAACGGCGGATTTGACAATCCATCTGCGACATATAGACAAAATGACATGATAAAAAGGCACTCGGAAAAGGCTTCATGAATTCTTAAACCAGTAAGGTACTTTGTAAAGCCATAAACATGAGCAGCCTGGGACAGAAAATAATACTTTAATATTATTTAAATATACACGCTCCCGCTGTATGAAAAGGGTCGGATGCAACTAATTAACTCTTGACAAAATTAAAGCAGTAAGCTTCTTAACAGGACTTTGCGAGTCAAATCCCCTTTGCTGAAATATTCACACATTTATATTAAAAACGGATGATATTCTTTTAACTGGGATGCCCTTTTTAGTGACTTTTCGGGGTGTGAATGCTTACAGTCCGGCCGCTGAGAGAATGCGTTCCTGACACGAACTAATAAAGATCAAATTCGCAAAACATGTATTCGTTTGTATGAAACCGACGGGTGTCAAGAACGCAACCTCTCGATGGCCGGACTGTGGTGAAAGCTAAAACGTAGAAATAGATAAAAATGGATGTAGGAGTAATGAACTCGATTTCGGAATAAAATTAAAAGTGCATTTTCAGTACTACGAATAAATAAACACCAGAGGACCTAGAAATCCTAGAATAGGGACAATCGGTTTCAAAGCGTTTCATTTCTACAGCGGCTTTTACCGGGTTTGTCATAAGCTTTTCGGTAGCTTATATTATGTCAGTTCTATACGTACATTTTTGACCATCATTGCTATCGCTGCTAGAATATCACTTGTCTAGGGCCAACCAAAGGGCCTAGACTCTAGGCCCTCTAGGTCAGTTCGGACAGTACCCATCGCTTCGGATAAGAACCAACTTTAAATAAAGAATTATACATTATTCTCACATTTGAGTTGAGTTGGTAGTGTTGGTACTCAACATTCCTTTTGTAATTTTGATTTAAATAACGAGAAAGACTCGCCCTGAAAATTATGTAAATGTTTTCCAGTACACCCTGAATTAACTAATGGTCCTGATTACGCGAAAATGGCTCACCCTAATTTAAGCTTTGAATAATCTGACAATAATATTACCTCTAGGGTATAATAATATAAAAAATATATACCTAGCCATCCGAAAGTACTAGGTAATTTTGTACCTTAATTATTTGATTAACAACCTTAGCCAAAAATAATAAAATATGCTGGAAACAGGCTTAATTTGCTTAATAAAATAACAATAACTGTGATTACCTTTTACCATGGTTAGATTTTTCCAGCAGCAACTACACTACAAAGGAAATAAAATACTTTATCATTATTTTTTGTGTAATTACTTTCGGTTGTTCCGTTCAGGGGTATAAAAAAACATGTCACTAAAAGCTATTGGAGATATAGTATCTTTATGACTGGCCCGTTGGTCTAGTGGTTAGTGGCCCTGACTGCTATGCCGGAGGTCGTGGGTTCGATTCCCACCCAGGACAAATGTTTGTGTGATGAGCATGATCATTTGTTCTGTGTCTGGGTGTAATTTATCTATAATATGTATGTATTTAGAAATATATAAGTATGTTTATCAGTTGTCTAGTACCCATAACACAAGCTCTGCTTAGCTTGGGACTAGACGGCGTTGTGTGATAGTTGTCGAATATATATTATATTATTATATATATATATATTTATCTTACGGAGCGACGCGCGCTTTACTTGTGTTCAAATTCGCTGTGAATGTGTGCGTAAAGACGAGTAACTTCAGCACGTAACATACACACTACCGACTTCGCCTGTGTTTCGGACGGTACCGAGAGCTCCTGCGCTTACACAGTCTTTCACAGCGTGATTGTACACTTTATTACCACAAGTAAAGCGCGCGTCGCTTCGTGAGATAATAAATGAATAGTTTAAAAACACTAGAAAAACTCGCTTTTATAAATGCACATAAAAACAAAAAACATGAAGTTCCAGTTCATATCTTCCGGCTCCATCATCAGATCAGTTCGACAGTACCATATTATTTTATTGTCATCATAACTACATACAGCTGCTAATTTTCATTACGCTACGACCCTTGGAAGATGGTTACATTAATTACCTTAGATTCCATTACATAGTTACATACAGCTCGACCTAATAAAAGCGTGTTAAAAATACTGTAATTACTGTCACACAGGTATGAGCGACAGAGAGGAAACTCCACACAGTTTTTGTTTTTCCAAAACGGCGGTAAGGTTCTGCAGGTAATAACATAATTCCATACGGATAACAAGAGTGCCAACAAACCATTGATCTGCATGTATAATCCTCTGCAAAATCTATCATCTATCCGTGGCTCAAACGTGTTACGTGGCTCGTGGTTGCCGACAAATGGAAATGAATTACATCCATTAGCAACTTTGATTTTGATGGACATGTATTAAGAGGAGCGGCACCTGGTAGCCGGCCAGAGTTAAATCGTGAAGGGTAAATAATAGACCAGCGGCCACTGTGATTATTAACCCGATACAGTTTTGCGAATCGAGAAGGTGAACAAAAATAATGACGAGAAAATATTATTTTGTGAGTTAGTGAGTGAGTTTTTGCTTAAATAATACAAAGTCGTCGGATGGAAGGTTTTTATGATTCCAGCCAATAATTTTAAGGTTTTGCTTAGAGACGTCAAAAGTCTTCAGAACAACGTAATTTTATTTCGAATCTCTTTATCGTATCACGAAATTTAACCGAAATTATTAGTGATTAAATTTTATGACATAATAATTATATGATAGCCTCGTCCGAAGAGATAAGTATTGTAAACTTGTAGTTCCACATAAGAAGTCGCCACCCATGCACTTACGAGTAGTTTAAAAAGATTAATATTATGACGGTACCTTGCCAATTTATTTATGAAAATATTATGTATGTTAGAAAAAATCTACATCTTTTTAATAAAATAAGCGATAGACATAATTTTAATACTAGAAATAAAGATAAAATACATCAACCATTTTTTAGATTAGCCAAAGTAAATACATCTTTTATGGGGTACTGTGTTAAATGTTACAATAAAATACCTTGTGATATATTGCAATTAAATGAAAGAAAATTTAAAACTCACATTAAACGTACACTTTGTAAACAAGCATACTATAAATTAGAAGATTATATCCAAGATAAGAACGCTTGGAAACATGCTGGTTCTGCTCCATAGGACAATCTAGAGTCTAGACAAAATCAAACTGGTTGCTAATTTAATTGTAAAATTGATTCTTTCTTCTTTTTTTTGACGTTGATTTATATTCTGTAATTACTTAAACTCACACCCTGACTTATTACTTGTAATTTTTTATTTTAATGAAAATCGTTTATTTTTACCATGTTTGTAAATATGTGAGCACCATGTATCTATTAGATAATTAATTTATGTCATGTTTTCATTTTTAATTCTTTTACCTATTTTGGTATAGTAATTTTATTTTATTTTAGGTGCATCGTCTTCACATATTATTATATAATTAATGTATACAAAATATTGTAAAACATTTTAAAAGAGTAACGGTGGAGTTTCTTGCCCATTCTTCTCCATACGAAAACTACCTTTTGGAATGGGCGACTAGAATCAATTCTATTTTTTCGTAATTTTTGACGTTCAAAAGTGCCTTTTAAGTGCCTACTTGAAATAAATGTTTTGACTTTGACTTTGACTTTGACTTTAACCTCCTTTAGATTTTTTGATGTCGGATGCCTTATTCTCATTGTCAGTTTGCCGTATCTATATGTATAAGGTGTTAAAAAATTAACCTGACAAACTTTAAGGGGTGCTTTAGACCATCGAACTGAACAACTTTCACTATGGAACAAACTCAGAAATCACGAAAAAAAAATCCGGTATTTCATACATTTTGGTCAATAAAGTATTGAACTTTTGTATTATACAGCTGATTTTTTTTTTCGTGATTTCAGAGTTGTTCACGTAGTGAAAGTTGTTCAGTTCGATGGTCTAAAGCACCTCTTAAAGTTTGTTAGGTTAATGTTTTAACACCTTATATACTTCATTCACTTTTTAATGCTCCACACAAAATATGTTTTTTTCAGTAAATGTAAAAGGCATTCTCTCATCAGCATATGGACTACATTTACTTCGACATAACTATCAGTACCTCTGTCTCATCAAAATCTCCAATAACCATTCTGAATTTAATATCAATAGCCATGGAGATTGCATCCCAATCAATGTAGCAATGTTAGCGGTGTATCATGCAGGATTGCGCCCCTGGTCAGCGCGCTAAGACATGTCATCCGTCTTGACTTCATTATTCAGAGTAGACTTAACTGAACTGGGACACTGTCTCTATGACAGTTGATGTCGTCAGAGCCGATTAGGAGATGTGTGGAGAGGGTTAGGGAATATTCGCTTGTAAACTAAAATAGGTCTTATTACGACTCCCGGTGAAGAGTATTGTGGATTCATTAGTAGGTACATGTAATTGCGGCTGTTTATCAATTTGTCTACCAATTGAGCGTTGTGGGGCCTCCCTCGGGAACTGTAGATCAAACGCCAATGTTACTAATGAGGTCGGATTTCACTCTGTGGCTAACACTAACATAATAGAATAGATAACTTTATCAATTGTATTGTAATAGGTACCTGTAAAAGTCATCCACCAGTCAGTCTATCTAATCATGCTGATCCTAATCAACTTTATGATATTTTTTTTAATGTATACTGTAAACAATTTGATTCCACCTTTATTCCCAAGACTATCTCAGTTAATAGCAATGCATCGTTCAGAGATTGGGCTACCATTGGTATTCATAAAAGTAGAACACGGCTTTATGAATTGTACAATGAAAGGACTTATATTAACACTGATGAATTTAATTTGTATGTTAGAAATTATTCAAAATTATTTAAAAAAGTTTGTTATATGGCCAAGTCACGCTATTTGGGTTCAAAGATTAAAAACAGCAGTAATGTAATTAAAACGACTTGGAATATTATTAATAGTGAAACGGGAAGATCTAGTAACCGAAATACTGACTACAGCCTGTCTATTAATGACAACATAATAAAATCAGACTCACAAGTCGCCGAGGCATTTGAAAATTTCTTTTCAGATATTCCCGTTTCAACTACTAAATCACTAAACTCATCACCTTCTGTTGCTAAGTCTTTGCTTAAGGAAAATGTTAATGGTTGCGATTCGGAATTTAATTTTGAATATATTACCTGTAGATCTTATAATTAAAACCTTTCACACTTTAAATGTAAAAAAGACTGCAGATCTGTGGGGTAATTCTGTAGAAGTAGGTAAGTCTATTATTGACATTGTGGCACCTACTCTAGCTCTTATCTTTAATAGTTGTATTGACAATGGGGAGTTTCCTGACCTTATGAAAAATAGTAAAATAATACCTTTGTTTAAATCAGGTAGTACATCAGACCCCACAAATTATAGACCTATTTCTGTACTACCTACCTTTAGTAAAATTTTTGAGAAATTAATTTTAGACCAAATGCAAAGATTTTTTAATAAACATAAATTATTACATAGCAAACAGTTCGGTTTTACAAGGGGTCGTTCAACTACCGGTGTTGAACTTTTAGGACATATTTATAATGCATGGGAAGATAAATGCGATTCCTTGGGCATCTTTTGTGATTTGTCCAAGGCATTCGATTGCGTTCTTCACGAAACGTTAATCAAGAAACTCCGCCACTACGGGATCCGAAACACTGCTCTGGATCTTCTTACTTCATACTTGAGTAAAAGGATTCAGAGCGTTGACGTTAATGGAAAAAGATCACCCGGATCTATAGTAACAATGGGAGTCCCACAAGGCTCAATTCTTGGTCCTTTCTTGTTTCTTATTTATATTAATGACTTGCCGTACCTCATAAAGGATAATCATGATATAGTGTTGTTTGCAGATGACACTTCTCTTTTGTTTAAACTTAAACGTCAGCAGTTGGTTACTGACGATGTAAATAGCGCGATCTCGAAAGTAGTCCACTGGTTCAATGTTAATAATTTGCTTTTAAACGATAAAAAAACCAAATGCATTAAGTTTACGCTACCCCACGTTAGGCAGGTGAAAACTAATGTGTTGATAAAGGGCGAGGAATTGAATCCTGAAGACAACACAGTATTCTTGGGCATAACTTTGGATGCTAACCTTCAGTGGGGTCCACATATAGATAAATTGTCAAAAAAGCTAAGTTCCGCAGCATATGCTGTTAGAAAAATTCGTAATTTAACTGATATAGAGACTGCCCGTTTAGTGTACTTTAGCTATTTTCATAGTGTAATGTCGTACGGTATTCTATTGTGGGGAAATGCCGCCGATATTCAGACTATCTTTGTTTTACAGAAGCGAGCTGTTCGATCAATTTATAAATTAAGTCCGAGACACTCTCTCAGAGACAAATTTAAAGAGATTAATGTAATGACTGTGCCTTCTCAGTATATTTATGAAAATCTTTTATATGCCCATAAAAACATAAAATTGCTTAAAAAATACAGTGATATCCATAATATAAATACTAGAAATAAACACAAATTTGTTGTACCTACAACAAGGCTCAAAAAAATAGGTGGCTCGTTCAGATGCCAATGTATACGCTTTTATAATAAGCTACCAAGCCACGTTCAAGATCTAAGCCTCAATAAATTCAAATCATTCATTAAACGTAAGTTGTGCCAGAAAGCCTTTTATACCGTTAAAGATTATATTGAGGACAAAAAGGCTTGGGATTGAGCTGCTTCAAATTTCTGCATTTTGAATGACTTTTTTTTATATACTTACACATTGACATTAATGATTTTTTTATAAACAATGACATTTGCTTACTTTGTAAAGTATTATATATATATTTCTTTTTTACATTGTGACTTGTGAATGTGACGATGAGGGTCATTTTATTAATTTTTCATGTTTTATTTTTCTCTCTGTTCTATTACTTGTTTTTTTTTTTCTCTCATGGTCTGGCAGTTTGAGTAATTTATGTGGCCTACCCAAATGTCCTTTCTTTGGTATTGTTCGTCGAATCGTTGAGCTCCTTAAGTCTTCAGTTGAGCTGCACGATTTCTGACAAATGCGTGCACTGACTGGACAGGTCCTCTCAATCTGTGTGGTTCTTTCCTCAAAAGACCATCTCAGACATCGATCTACATGGTCTTCACATAACCTGACCAAGATTATGTCTGGACTTTAAAAGAGACTGTGACCTCTGAGTTTGTTTCGGCCTTTCTTCTCAGAGTAGTCAGATAGGAAACGCCGACCTCATCTAGTTTTAAAAAAACATGATTGACGTGTAAAAGTGTTTGTACAAACCTACTTACAAAAATAAAATCATTTATCATTTATCAGACAGTTATACAAGCAATGTAAAATTCACAGCCAAAATATCAAATAAGTACCTTCCTAATAGATACCTATAACATTACATTACCTAACTACATTTATTTACGAAATTTTGAATAAATAAATAAACATTAATTGCGTTATTTACGTTGTTAAGTAGACAAATGTTTCGAACATATGAAGCAATGGATTAGCAATATCCTTCAAAATGATTCAGATTGAGATTGATTGTGTGTTACGCAATTACACTGCAGGATCTTGTCTGACTGGCAGTGTAATTACACTGCCAGTCAGACAAGATTCTAAAAAAACTGACCAAGTGCGAGTCGGACTCGCACACGAAGGGTTCCGTACCACAAGGCAAAAACGCCGAAAAATACACGTTTGTTGTATGGGAGCCCGCCCCCCTTAAATACCTATTTATTCTATTTGGTTTTTAGTATTTGTTGTTATAGCGGCAACAGAAATACATAATTTGTGAAAATTTCAACTGTCTAGCTATCGCGATTCTTGAAATACAGCCTGGTGACAGACAGACGGAAGGACAGACGGACGGACAGACGGACAGACAGCGAAGTCTTAGTAATAGGGTCTCGTTTTTACCCTTTGGGTACGGAACCCTAAAAACAAACACATTTTCCCCCAGACTAGGTACATTTAACATAATATCTATCAAATTCCTTCAACCAAAAGCAATTACCTATAAAATTCTCGCACAAAAAGCCACTAATAAAAAAGAAGACAAAAACTAAGGCTACAGACACACTTGTTGCAAGAATTGTTATCGCTCTATATTATTGCTGATTTACATTTTACTGTACGCTATTAAGCCGGGGATTTGCATAATGGGCGCTGTACGCATATTATCGGGTAATTGCGGATTATTGAATATAATTGACGAATTCACTGTGAGATTATTATATTATACTGAATGCTGTCTTTAATTGTTACGGGCGTTGAACACGCGTTTTGTTTGTGTTGGTTTGAGCCATCAATTTGGATTATAAAACATTTTATTTCGCGGGATTCGTGTGCGTAATGTAAATTACGTTTGCCCTTTTTTTTCTGGTTTTCTGTTTTAAATTTTGTTTTGCATCCAGTCATGTATATAGAAAAATTTCATACTTAGATTATTATTACCAATTTTTTAAAATATTTTTTGGGCTACATGCACGACTTAATTTTAAACAGATCTTTATTAGATAAAAACCCTACCCTGAGAGGACCACTAAATTGATCACCAAAACAAATGCTTGCACATTCAGATCATGAAACTGCGCAGCCTACTCATTGTTCCCAAAGGGCTAAGTTCAAGAAAAGTCGCCAACTTCAGCAGTACCTGCCAACTTGAGAGCCATTCAGTCTGGAGTTTGTGTTCAACCCCTGTTTTAAGGAAACCTGTAGCAATCCATTTTTATTATACTCTGTGGAATATTTTTCGGAGTTTTGTTTTGGAGTCATTAGGTATTCACAAAATAATCTTAACTTGTTGGGCTATTCTGAAAAGAAATGCTCAGCAGTAATAAATAAATGCTGACTCATCCTTCACAAAGCAAACAATATACATTTCCACATTGAAACCTCGAAAAACCTCCATCAGCAATACCAACGTAAATAAAAAATTCACGCAGTATGACCAACATAACCGCGTGAAAATTAAAAAAAAAATAAGTAAAAAGTAAACACAATAACTTGGTCGCGAACGCGTATCACGAGAATGTAAATCTGGTGCGCGTGGCCATGAATATTTTCATTATTTTCACCGAAACAGCCAGAGGGAGGCATAATTTTATTAGAAGGTAGGTACTGTAGCACGGTCAATTCGGGGATACATTTTGTCTATGGGTTCGTTATTTATGTGCTTTTCAATTCTGTGTTCAGAATACCATGATATTGCACCCATACGCTCGTTTACAATTATGACAGTTGTTAGAACAATTAAATAGTTCAGGACTTAGTTTGTATTTAATTTCTAGTAACATAAACTTTTTGATGAAGTCACTTTAAAATACAATTTCCGCGAGAGAAGCGCCATCTAGGACGACAAAACTTTTGGTTTTTTTAATGTTTTTCTTTAAAAGGACAAGCATAAATATAATCAGCCTGAAATTTTCCCACAGCCGCGACACAGACCTCCTCTCTGTATGAGGGACTGGGCCATGAAATCCACCACGCGGGCCCAGTGCGGGTTGGTAGATGTGTGACATGTCTTCGAATTTTTGGACCTAGTATATGCCAATTTCCTCACGATATTTTCCTTCGCCGTTTTGAGAGCAGTGGTGATGAAATTAAATACACAAAGTAAAAGTACCTGGCTGGGTTGGAACTCACGACCTACAACTGTTAAGTCGAAACCGACACAACTGCTCTCAAGATGTCCTTTAATAAAAGGACAAGACTCAGACCTAAATCGGTAATGTTGTCTGTTTTCTTCACCTACTTCCGACAACGCTTAATGCTTGAGGCTCTTATGATTGTACCTAACAGGAAAAAACGCGAATATTTCTCCCCATGCCGCCAGGGAAAACAGAGGTACCTACTTAGGTAAGTATATAATTTTTTACCTACTCAAAATGTTGTAAAAAGGCTCGAGGATATAAAACCCTGATAAGATTTCCTGGAAGGCGATTTTAGTTAAGTGCCTCTGTGTACATATTTTGGTTGGGTGCTACAAAGGTCATTTTCAGGTTATCATGGTGCCATAATATTCATTAGGAGTATCATATACTTTTACTATCTTAGCTACTTTTCTTTGTCAAAGATAGTGACGTTATAGTAAGACGATCGAAGGGCTTAGAGCTTAGATTCATTCGGATCTTTGTACAATTGTGAAGGATTGTTGGTATCCATTAGACTTTACTGTACCTATTATAAGGAAAACATCGTGAGAAAACTGGCAAATCCTAGAACCTACCAAACATTCGAATACATGAGACGTCTACCAACCCGTACTGGGCCAGAGTAGTGGATTACCGCGCACTCCCTCTCATTCGAGAGGAGGCCTTTGTTCCAGCAGTTCCAACATTATAGGCTTATTACGATAATTAAGATGATTAGAATTTATAGATGAGTGTTTAATTTGGAAGAGACTATTCTTTACTGCAGTGTAGTATTTTACAACACGATTTGGGCATGAACGATCTTCAACCAGGGACTATTACCCATCTATACGAACGGGCTACCAAAGTGATATCTCATCCTCATTTCAATTATTTTCCCAAATTCCCTTCACTAAACCTACCATGTTGGGGTATTCAACACGTCATTGCGTTGGAAATGGATAATCCACCATGTCAGTCACGTATCCGTAGGTCCAACAGGGTCAAATCGTAAAAGTGTTTACGGCTTTTTCTCACCTCCCTCCTGGGTCGGATCGAGCCTATAAAGTAAATGTCAATAGCCCCCGAAAGCCAGGTTTGAATTTTAACAGCCAACACGTTTTATGAATATTGCAACATTTTTATTTATTCGGACATTTTTGGTTAGGTTTTTCAGTAACGGTGCATTTTCTATTTATGAATTTTCATCGGTTCAGTTACGGAAAACAGGAATAGTTTCTCGTGTGCCATAAGGAAAAATCTAAGTAATGAAGTAGGTATATAATGTAGCAGAAAAATATTCTGCGAAAAGTAAAATGATGGTTTGTCTTTGGTTCACCAGAAGGCCAATACTCATCCCCGGTCAAGTTCCGCGCGTACTACATGTGGCACGAAAGAAAATCAATTGTGTCTCATTAGCGGGCCTTGATCGAAAAAACAAGGTATTCCACTCAGATTTAACGCCACCATCTTGTTTTTTCAATACATAATTCAATACAAAACAATAATTTTCAATACAAAACAATAATTGCACTAACTGTTCACCAACAGTACCCTTGTCAACATCGTTTGAGCGCTAAAAGATGTAGTGGAACAGTCCAGACAGCATTTGACATCTCATAATTCGCAACTGGTTGCGAACCCCAGTTGCGAAAACGGCCGGAGGGGACAATCAATATCAAAAACTTGTCGAAAGTTGAGGTTTTTTTTTTTATAAATTGTGACTGAAATTAAAATGCAAACGGCAATGATTTCAAAAGTAATATAAGTCAATGGTAAACGCATTGTAAACGTTATTAAAAATAAGGAAATTGTTGAATTGCCTCTCTGAAATTAAGAAATAATACGAATAGCAAGCAGTTTTTTGGAAAACCCTTTAAGTAACTTCCAACACTTAAGTACTTGAACGAACGTATAATTATTAAGAATGAACTAATTACCTTCACCAAATCTCCCTGCTCCACATGTTCTAGTAGCATCATTCTATACACGTCGCTCGTCGTCAAAATCAAGCCCAACTCCACATTAAGATGGTTTAACACATTGAAGGACACTGAACGAGACACAATAGAAGTTTTATTGTTATTACGTCTATAGGCGTTAAGTGTCCCGCGAAGTGTTAATCAAAGGTTTTAATTTCCCAGTCGGTTGTCATCACGGCGACGGCACAGACAGGTGGCGACAGGTTGACATCTCTCTTAGGCCAGCTTGTAAATGGGGCAAACGAGACGTTAGGAATGTATATTGTGGAATCCGAAAGTAGCTTTTAATGGGTTATAGGAACTTTGGGTGTATACTTTTGCCTTGAAAGCGACATCAACACTAACGCAAAGCATTTATTACAATTAAACCATTTACAGGCACTTTTGAAATGTGTAGTGAAAAGAGTTGAACAGTCAGAAATCTAAAGCTAAAAAAAAAAGAATGGGCAAGAAACTCCACGGATACTCTTATAATTCATAATAATGGTCAGCGGTGACAGAGTACTACTATTTTTTAAATCGCCATTGAATTAACATTGATGTGAAGGTTCAAGGTGATTATAGCCACAGACAAAATTCGAAGACATCTGATATCTACCAACCCGCACTGGGCCGCGTGGTGGATTACTCCACTCCCTCTCGCAAAGAGGAGGCCTGTGTCCCAGCAATGGGAATATTATAGACTGAATTACGTGTGTGTATGTATATGGCGACAGAAAGTCTCAATGTTAATTGGTCAGTCATTTGAGTATTTGGAGTTAATTAAGTACCTGAGAGAATGTCTAGGGCATTTTTTCATCAAAAATGTCATAATAAAGTAGTTTGCGCAATGTAGCTATGAAGACTTAAAGCTTCTCTTAATCATACTGACAACCTGCATAGTACTCAAACTCAAAGTCAAAGCATTTATTTCAAATAGTGCACATAAAAGGCTCTTTTGAACGTCAAAAATTACAACAAAATAGAATTGATTTTATTCGCCCATTCCAAATAGTTATTTGTGCAACAAGAGAGCAAAGTCGTTTTTTGCTGCGAGTGCTGATTTTGAATCCTGAGCAAGCGAAGTGATTCTAAAGTTGAATCCTGAGTGTGGCGAGGGATTCAAAGGCACGAGACGCAAAAAACTTTGCTCTCGTGTAACACACATAACTTTTCACCTCAGCAGCGAGAACACTTTAGGAGATAAAATAATAAACAGGAATAGATTGAAATAACGATTTATTTTGAATCAAAATAATTAACATTGTAGCTAGAGGTACCAATTCAATTAAATAATACGAGTTTTGCGTATGTGTCAATATGCACGTTATGTAATCCTCCACATTGTAGATGATCGCCTCGTCTGTGATAAATCTAAAAAATAAGATAGCAACACCGTCTCCGAAAAACTGCTTGCGCCCTTTGTAAGTATACATTCATTGAAGACATGGTATGCTTTCAGATATTTCTCGCGAGACTTCTCAGGTAGGAAACTTAATTCTGCATTAATAACTTGTTCTTTTAACTCTACCGGTTTTAAAATACTGTTCTCGTCGCTAGTATCTATCACTCATATTTTACGATTATTTTAATATTTTTTAACTTATTCAACTCTTTACGCCAGCCACGTAATTTTATTCCCGCTCATTTAAATTAAGGCGTGTTTGGAAATACCACCCATGATATTTTTTATTATTCAAAATATATTTCGTAACATTATTGAAACTAGAAATAAATATTTACAGGTTAACTATCAGTTTTATTTGCAGTAAATACTTATTTTCGTTTAAATACAACATTAAGTAAAAATTCAATAAATTACATTAAAAGACATAATTATCTTTTTGCAAAATTTCTTTAGTTAGTACGAAATTCCGAACGTGTTTGTCTTTGAGGTCGAATTCAAAATTCGAAAGGGCTGGTCTTTGTCTCTCTCTCTTTCTAATGGCGGGAAAGAGATAGAGTGTGAATGCCCAAGGCTGAATAAGATATTCGCGGCTTTCAGAAAACAAAAATAAAAAAGTTACTTTGTCTCACTCAGTGAGCAAAATCGCATTTTGCTCACTGATTTCAGGCAGCAAAACCTACATGTTTGAGCTACTGAAGTGAAAAGGTAGTTTTCGTATGGAGAAGAATGGGCAAGAAACTCCACCGTTACTCTTTTAAAACCGTTACTACCGTTACCTACTCTTTTTGTACTGTGCAGGTTCTCAGTATGAATAAGAGATAGATCTAGATACCTACCTGGTACCTAGAGCTGGGTTCATACTCAGCTCTCACAGGTAGGTATCCAGATCTATAGGTATGTTGTATGTGAAGTTAGGTTTTCGGTGCTAATTGGTTCACCGCTGAGTACCTTCAGCCGAGTCTACGCTTTTTACTGTTCGACGGAATTTTGCTTTCGTTCTGTTGAAAGTTCTTGATTCCATTTTCGAAGCGAGTTTTATTATAAATCAGACTTTTCTATTCAAACCTCTCATGCATTGCATACTCTCCTATAGGCGGTCACGAGAAACCGTGTGCGCATAGGTACACTTCATTTAATTCCCAAGTTCTTAAATCAAATCAATTTATTTGGTAAGCCAAAACACCTATAAGCTTACATGCAAATCAGAATATATGGTATAGGACATCACGCACAAGAAACCGACTAAAAATGTCTGCGTCTCTAGCGTAGAAAATTTTAGTCGGTTATAAAAAAAATATCTGCTGTTTAATAGAAAAGTGACCTGCGCGGTTAAAATGTATGGAACAGCAATTTTTTTTTAAATAACCGACGAAAATTTTCAGAGCAATGGGGTTCAGAATCATGTGCTGAATCCATGGTAACCGGTTGGTATAGAGTGGCGGGGACAAACTTGAAATCGCGAAAAAAAAAAAAAAAAAAAAAAAACAGCAGTTCCCTACATTTATGTTCGTTTAGCTCGTCAAAATGTAGGGAACAGCTGATTTTTTTTTCGCGATTTCAGGTTTGGTCCCATAGTAAAAGTTGTTCATAATGATGAGTACAATGACCTCTTAAGAGGTAGTTAATGTTTTACCAATAACCCTGTATATACCAATAACGTCTCAAGTCTATTCAAACTTGTGTTTCAAATTAATGTTATTTCAAGTTAAACAATTATATCAACTTTATTTTAATGGTAATTAAGTTGATTTCAGAGTGACTATCACTATTGAAAAAGTTATGAAAATGTTTGAAGTTCTAGCGTAAACTGAACTTTATTGTGTAGGATTTCAAGTTATTTTTCCATAAACTCATATTTGTTTTTGGCAAATAAATCGCCAATGCAGATTAGTTGTAATTTGCGAATTTTTAACTCGCTAGCAATTTTATTATGCAGAACGTGTGCACTTTTATAGTCAAAGTCATTATACCTAATAAACCCTTTAAGGCGAAAGCGCTAACGTAGCCCGCGAAATTCATTTTTTAGGGTTCCGTTGCCAAATGGCAAAAAACGGAACCCTTATAGATTCGTCATGACTGTCTGTCTGTATGTCTGTCTGTCCGTCTGTATGTCTGTCCGTCCTTATGTCACAGCCACTTTTTCCTTTTTTTTTTTTTGTCAGCATCGAGGCCGTCGCCTGCCGGGTCAGCGGGATTGTCCGAAAGGGTTACCGCTGGCCCGGAACATAAAGGGCCAAGGAAGGAACACGGGTGGGTTTTAGTCAGTAAGAGTCTGACACTCCCTTCCGCTCCACCCAGAGCGGGAGGAGTCATTTGATGATTTCCCATCCGCAAAAAAAAAAAGGCGAAAGCGCTAAGGTAGCCCGCGATTTTTTTTTTATGTTTTTTGTAATTTGCTGGTCAGTATTAAGTTATCCGTTGATTAAAATATGATTTGCGACCATAAAAAATATGTTTTTACAGAATTATACCAGTTAAAGTCATCAACACAACTCTGTAAGACCAAGTAATCCCACTAAATGACTATTTCATGAAATCTTGACATTTTGGGATTATACTAACTTAACAAGTTGTATTACTGATTCTAATGATTATAATTCTGTAAATACACATTTGTTACGGTCGCGAATCATATTTTCATCAACGTACAACTTAATACTGACCAGCAAATTGCAAAAACTTATGAAAATTTGAATTTCGCGGACTACCTTAGCGCTTCTCCCTTAATAAACCGATCTAAAGAAAAAAACATGCACGACTAGTTCTGATGAGATCATGAGACAGCCACAAGCCAATAATTTCCTTCGCTTAACTTCTGTAATAAAAGTGAATGAAATACGTAATTTTATTGGCTTTAATAGTGAACCAACCACAACCTTTTATGGGGCAATCATTTGTTCTACCGTTTTATATTGTACGGTAACTATGCAGAGAGCTAGGTATCAAGGACTATCGTCGAGCATTCTTGATAGAGTTATTAAAAGAACATAAAGAACTAATTCCCATATAAACGTGGGTTTTTTGAGTACCTTGTACTCACGGCTAGACATCAAGCTATAAATAACCAGTACCTATAAGCTGACTTCTGATTGTATGAAAAACTTATACAATGCGAGTTTAGCTCAAACTGGTAATGTATAGCTTGTTGAGTTGCCATGTGTACTCGCGCACCGACGGTAATAGTAATATGTTTTTAAATTTTCATCGGCGAGGCCTATATTCGTCACAGAATTTAAATACTGCGCACTGCGGTGTAGAATATTGCCGTTTTGGGTCAGCGCCATCTCTTGACCGATAGTGGAACTAATGTAACTTTTGTTGACGATTTCTGAAAAAGTGTGCTATTGCTATATTTTCCTGTATTCTTTACATAAACTTTTATCACATAGAATGATTTCAGATTTTTTTCTTTGCAAACATCGGAGATAAGGGGCCCCGAACGGTATTTTTTTTACATTTTTCATCAAAAGTCAAAAACTATGCGGCCTAAAAAAAACAAAAAATGTTTGAGAATGTGCAAACCGCGCTCTTTCACATCTTTCTCTTTCGCTCTTTTACTCAAAGGGGATCTGAAAAATTCGTAATTAACCCCATTTCGAATTTTTCAGATCCCCTTTGAGTCCCTGTAGCAACAAAAAAAAAATATTTCTTTGTTATTTGCAAAATAGTTACTGTTCCAAACAAGTTGACAGCATTAGTAGTTCTTGCGATATCCAGCTGTGATAGACGGATAGACAGACAGACAGATTCTCACCATAAGGGTTCCGTTTTACCATTTTGGTACGGAACCCTAAAAACCGACAAAGAAGTAAATTTCTGTTAGTTGATAACTTTAATTTTAATTGAACTACTAATACTATCAACTTGAAATTTGGAACAGTTTTAAATGACGTTTGCCCAACTATTTTGGAAATGGGGTTAATTTCGAATTTTTCAGATGCCCTTTGAGTCCCTGTTGATAGCATTAGTAGTTCTTGAGATATCCAGCTGTGACAGACGGATAGACAGACAGACAGACAGATTCTCACCATAAGGGTTCCGTTATACCATTTTGGTACGGAACCCTAAAAAACGGACAAAGAAGTGAATTTCTGTTACTATTTTGGTAAAATTATCAACTAAGAAACTATTTTGAAAATAGTTTCTTAAGATGGAAGAATGCACCCATTCGTTTTCATTTTCAACCTGCAAACATTCCTTTTTAAGCATGGTCCTTTTGCAACAACCTTTTTTTCAATTAAAAAAAATACGCTTGGCCAACATCACAACAATTAATTATTTTTCGTCCCAAATTCCCGATTCGAAAATCGAATAAAACGCAATAGGCGGGACACTCGCCTGTCATTAATATGCTCAAAAGTGTCCCAACTTTATCGGGTAGGTGTACATTTTTACGCCCCAAATAACCACGTAAAAAAAAAAATAAAAAAATAAAAAAAAAAAAAAAAAAAAATAAAATAAAAAAAAATGCTAAAAAAAATGCGTAGATAAAATGCTTTACATGTATAAACATGTAAAGCATTTTATCTTCATCACAGGTACGCAATATATGTAAGTTATTTCCACGTTTCTCGTGGGCTTCTTCCGGACATGTAAACCTCAATGCTTCGCAATCATTCGGGACGTCCAGTTTAATGTGGATTTTATTGTCACCGTGATGGCTAGCCTATTGGCCTTTTTAGACCCTTTATTGCAATAGCCTTTGATGTAGGTACTCGTATAATGCTGAACTCTTTTTTGTGGCATCATCTATGGGAATTATTTAACTGACCCTCGAAAATCTTATTGATCTTCTAATGATTGTCATCTGTTTTAACAATTGAGCCTCTTTTTAACTGTCTGGCATTTTCTCACAGTTTGTCGCAGTTACTTGATTATTTATAATTATAGGACCAGAAAATCTAAATTATTTGAGGTTCACAAAAAGAGGCTCAATCATTATATTAGAGAGTTCAAAAATATTTTTAAGAGCGCAAAATGGAAACTATTTGATGTATGAAACACCCTACACCCTACACCCTACACACCCCTACACCTTAGATACCAAGAGTAAATACAACTATTATCCACGCCATTCAAATTAATTCGACACTAATTTAAAAAAAATAAACCCATCTTAGCTTTCAAAGCAATTTCCAATATTAATTCGTTCCTTTTTCGAATTATTGAGTGAATTTCTTTTAAAAACGTCAACTTTTAGGGTAATTGACAGCCTATTCGGCCAGTTTGACGGGCAGTGACAAAGCTAAGGGAAAATTCTTAACTGTAATTTGAAAACTGTATAACAAAGCAGTCCTTGTTCCTGTAAAAAGTTTCATAAAGGACATATTTGTTTAATAGAAAATAAAAATTACTCTTGATATATTTTCAAAGTGAAAGACTGCTCGCTTGTTTCTATTTGTATTTCAAGCAGGTTCAACATGTTGCATGGTAACATCGATTACGCAGCATCTCACCCAGTACCCGGATAAAACCCTGGTCGTCGATCATACTAGCTCTACCGTCTCTAATGACAGACACATTTACTTTTTCTATTGTTACCGATTTCTAGGAGATTTCTTGACAGTTGACATTATTATATGTCGCGCACTATTCCACCTCCTATTCTGCCCTCTGTGTTCCAAAACGTGCAGTCAAAGTGGCCTCTGCGCTGCCACCGACGACGCCATGGACGTGATGAAGTTTTGGACTAACAAGATCTAAAATATAGTCGTAACAGCGAAACAAAGAACAAGAAAAACATGTTGCAGATTAATTAGTTTTCCTACGCTTTGTTTTCCTGGGAGAGCAGTTCCGTCATCATTAATGACCGTCACGAAGATCTGTCATTTTCAACAGTATTTGATATTAAGGTGTCAAAAAACGCTCTATATTTGGACAGCCGTTACTGTGTGTGACCGTTCGCCGCTAACTTAGGAAACCAAAGCTTTAGTATGCTTAATCGACGATCAAAAAAAAATTAGTTTGTTCTATGAATTTCTAAGAATAGAAAACATATGTAGTTATAAACATTGTGTGTGTTGTCAAAATAAAGTGTAAACTGTCTGCGGGCACATCACAAGATTTATAGCATCCATAAAATGGTCTAGTTTCGAAAGTCGTCGTAAATGCGGCCGTTTACGATCGAACCGAAAAGCGAATTAGATCTATGAACGATACTTCACCTACGAGTATAGACCTGGCTGGACCTGGCGAAAATGGACGGAAAGAAACACTTGTCGCTAACTAATACGTTTAATTTGTCTTTAAAAATCCAAATATTGATTATAAAAAAAAATAATAATATAGGTACAGGTAAAAAATGATGACAAAATATTTGGGAATCCGTGACGTGAAAATTGGAAGGAATACCTAGGGATTGTACCAAAAAAAAATTAAAATTTGAATAACGCGACGAATTTAAAACGGGATTGCAATCAATTCTAATCCGTACGCGTGCTTAAAAAGGTCCGCAAAAATAGGTAAGGTATCACACCCGCCGTATTTCAGTTAAAATAAAAAAAATCAAACTAGGTATCTACAACATACAAGGTAATACAAGAATAGGGGAGAAATAAAAATATCTGTTTAAAGCAGGCTCCTGTCCGTTGGCGAACACGACCAGCAAATCTGGCTCAGCACGGCTCTGCTATTCCGTATTCGGTACCTACGAATAGGCTGTTGCTCCGGGGAATTTCAGGATGGATAACTTATTGGCAAGCGACTGGGTGCCGGGGTGGAGCCGAGTGTATCGGCTTGCTCTTGAGTTCGGGCCTTAATCAATTAAGGAGAAAAAGAACTTTTAATTTTCCATCAGCAGTGGAGACTCTTTCAAAAACGTCTTCTAGCGAGGAACCAAGATAATACAAAAACACTTTCAGATAAATAAAAATCAGAGATTTAGGCGTTCAGATCGAGAAGAAAAAAATATAATCTTTCACGTCAACAGATTTCTTTCAAGTCAAGTTTTGCACCATAAAAAATGCCATCTGACGTATCAACGATTCGTAATATGAAAAAAACTAAGTAATACATGGCCTGTATTAAAAACGAGGTTGAATATCAACTCCAAGAAGGCTTGATGACCAAAAAAAATAATGCAGGATTTGTTAATGCTGCAAAATCCAGGAGATGAGATGCCAAGAAAGGTTTATCCGTATCCTTGTTTTATTAAACATTGTAAAATATTATCGAATCGTCGTTTTGAAACAGTTCGACTCTAGAGCATCGAATCGTGGATGCTGTTCGGATTTCAAAATGCTAGTTCGAATTTCACTGTAAGTAGTATTCCATATTACAATTAATTGTTTTTAATGTGTGCGTTTTGTATGAAGGTTTTGTCCAAAAAAGGTTTATCACCGAAAACTGTGGTACAGAATGATGGTGATTCATTTTCTGAATGTAGATATTCTTCGTTTGTTATGAGCAGGTCAATAAATTCATTTTCGCGGGTAGGTGTAAAAAGAAGACAGACGTAACTGTAGTATTGTTTATATATTAAAAATAGTAATTCGCAGTATTTTCACTAGTTTTTTACATATTATCAGCGTATAGCCTATACACAACGGGTACTCACGTTTGCAGCACGTTTATGTGACTTAAGCAATAATTTTACACCACCTGCCAGCTCATCACTTCACAACACTTTTTTTAAATTCACCGAACAGAAGTGGACAATTACGGCTACAATGTCTCAATTTGACGAGATAATATCTGCACAGAAGACATTAGAGGATAGCTTTATCCGGAAGATGAGTGAGTTGGAGGCGCAGATTCAGTGTGCAGGACCTGCCAAGGACACCGTGGCGAGGGTAGCTGAGGAGTTTCGCACCTTCAGGGAGCTGATCTTCAGCATGCTGAGCCTGCTACGAAGACAGATCAGCGAATGTGCCAGACAGGTCGACGGGCTGGAGACCAGGCATCGGCGGAAGGCACTCATTTTCCAAGGCATAGCAGAGGTTGAAGGGGAAGTCAGCAGCACAGTGATTCTGGAGGTGATAAGCAAGAAGCTGTCCCTCAATACTCTCACTGCATCCTCCATAAAGGTCTGCCACAGACTTGGCCTAGCCAAAAAGGATCACCATAGGCCTATCCTAGTCAAGTTCTCGAGCTATGACGACAGGTCTGCGGTCTGGAGAGCGAAGACAGGTCTGAAGGGCTCATCCATCTCTGTCAAGGAGTTTTTGACTAGGACCCGACAATCCATCTTTGGGAAGGCGCGGCTTCACTTTTCTATGCGGTCGTGTTGGACTCAGGACGGTGTCATCATTATTAAAGCCCCCGATGGAAGCAAACATAAGGTGACAACATTTGAAGAACTGAGTCCGCTGCTGGTGAAATATCCCCGGGTTCAAACGTCTGGAGATGGCCTGAAAAACAAGACGCGTTAGTTATGGTATCAATCCTCAATTACTTATTATTACACAGTATAATAATTACGCATTAGACACCCATTAAGCAATTAGGATTTCCTTACCTTAAAGTTTGATAACCTCCATTGTTCGTTAACCTTTTTATATACATATTTGTCTCGTATTTTTGCATAGTAGTATTTGTTTCTGTTCCATTTCTCCTCGCAAGTCTCCGAGTTGACAATAATTACACAAGTAACGCATACTTTAGGATTTTTACCCTCAACCGGATTTATATTTTCACTTTTTGTTTTCATTCGTCTTTCTTTACCATGTTTCTAATAGTAGGTAGTAACGTCAACAGATAATGTCATTTTAATGTTGGCTGTCAATTAAAGTAAACGTCATACTCATATGTGACGTTTTGGTCACGTTCATGGAAGATGTATTTGTATTTTGAATGCTTGAAGGGTGCGTTCGGAATAATTAAAATTAGCGGAAGAATTCCTTTATCGCTAAGTTACAATTTGTATGGATGTAACGTTTCTTGATTTTATTTTATTTCTGTGTTCACTATCTGTAATGATGATGTTAGCTGGCGGGTGGTGCAGAGATGCAAACGTCCTACCAGTATTTCGTGTAGGTCTCTTTTAAAACTCGTATATTTATATTTATTTAGTATATAAAATCTGCTTTTATTGTATTTATATATATTTATATCCATGACAACATTTGATAATGAATCTTTTTTCTCTGCCAACGAATCTACTGCCTCTTCTGGTGATGATAGCTTTTGTTCTCTTACAGAAAACCTTGATGAACTTTTACGCCTAAGATTCAGCCAAAATCTTGGCCGGTTGTTTAATGTCTGTCATATAAATGCTCAAAGCATTCCAAGCCACTACAATGAGTTGTATGAAACTTTCTCGAACAACAACGTCCATGCCGTCCTGATTTCTGAAACTTGGTTAAAACCTGAACTTTTATCCACCACTTACTCTCTCCCAGGATTCGTTCTTTTGCGGAATGACAGAGTCGGTAAGAGAGGCGGTGGTGTAGCTATTTACCTCCGTGCTGATCTTCCTTTTAAAGTTCTCTCTACTTCTTCCTGTAATACTTCGGCTGAGTTTCTTTTTCTAGAAGTCAGTGTCAAAGGAGCTAAAACCGTTCTTGGCGTTGTGTATTGTCCCCCCTCACTTGATTACTTCACCGAATTCGAATCGGTCCTAGAATCTTTAGGTTCCGAGTATGCACATCACATAGTCATGGGGGATTTCAACACCAATCTCCTTGCCCACAACTCCCATCGATCCCGTAAACTTCTACATCTGGTCGAGTCAGCTAGTCTGCATGTGTTGCCTCTCCAACCAACTCATCATAACACTGCCGGTGATGATACTTGGCTCGACTTGATCCTCACCTCAAATCCTTCCCTAGTCTCCTCACATGGTCAACTTGACGCTCCTGGTTTTTCCCATCACGACCTTATTTTCCTGTCATATGTCCTTAAATCTCCTAAACCCAAACCTACATTCCAGTACAGGCGTGCCTTTGCGCGGATGAATAGTGAAAAGCTTGCACATGATGCTTCTAATATTAACTGGACACCCCTGGAGGAAGCCACTACAGTTGACGATAAAGTTACGATTTTTAACAATGCTGTAGTAAAACTGTACGACACCCACGCTCCCATTAGGAGAGTCAAGCTAAAGCGCCCACCTGCGCCATGGATGAATGTGGGAGTTCGGATGGCGATGCGACGAAGGGACCGCGCGTTTCGGAAGTTTAAAAAGGATCGGTCTGATGACAATTGGACTCTCTTCAAAACTGCTCGCAATCGTTGTAATCAGATGATACGCAACGCTAAACGTCGCCATATTCTTGATAACATCACTTCAGCTTCTCCTGCTGATATCTGGAAATTCCTTGGAACTCTAGGTATTGGCAAATCGCGGCATTCAGACCTTCCTAACGCATTTGGCTTGGATGATCTAAATCGTCATTTCTCCACTGTTCCCACCCTTGATGATCCAACCAAATGCCAAACCCTTGACTACCTTGCTGGTCTGACGCGACCCAATATTACCCCCTTTGCCTTCACCCCAGTCGACCCGGGAGAGATCAAAAAGATTATCCTATCCATTAAGTCCAAAGCCGTTGGTTGTGATAACATCAGTCGACACATGATCGTGACAGCGGTTGATCAGCTCCTTCCTGCAATTTCCCATATAGTTAACTTCTCCCTTTACTCCGGTGTTTTCCCTTCCCTGTGGCGGAAAGCCCATGTTCGACCACTACCCAAAATCTCTAATCCCACTCTTCTCAGTCACTTTCGTCCAATTTCCATCCTTCCCTTTTTATCCAAAGTACTCGAGGCCTGTGTACATAAACAATTCTCCAACTTCATTCACAAAAACTCCCTCATCAGTCCATTCCAATCCGGGTTCAGGCCCGGGCACAGTACCGTTTCTGCTCTCCTTAAAGTGACTGACGATATAAGGCGAGGAATGGAAGACACTAAAGCTACGGTTTTAGTGTTGATCGATTTCTCCAATGCTTTCAATACCGTCAGTCACGAAGTCCTTTTATCCATCCTCTCCTATCGCATGGTCTCTCACGAGGTTCTGGAATGGTTTTCTTCCTATCTTCGGGGACGTCAGCAATCAGTTCTTGCTGGTGACTCTAACTCCAGCTGGTGTGATCTTGAAACTGGCGTCCCTCAAGGCGGCATTCTATCTCCACTTTTGTTCTCTATCTTTATAGATCTCATAACCTCCGAGCTTCAGTGTGCGTATCATCTTTACGCTGACGACTTACAGCTCTACTGTCAGGCAGGTGTTGACAGCTTATCCGGTGCGATCGAGGAGCTAAATCGGGATTTACGAATTGTCAAAAACTGGTCTGATCGTTTTGGGGTGGCGGTTAACCCAACCAAGTGTCAGGCTATCATTGTAGGGAGCCCCCATAGCTTGAGGAGGCTGAATGGTTTAACGGTGCCACCGGTAATCTTTGATGGCACAGTGATTCCGTTTAGCTCTGACGTTAAGGATCTGGGTTTGCATGTTGACACTTGCCTTGACTGGCGTAAGCAGGTCGCGATTGTGAGCAAGAAGGTCACTGGAACGTTGCGGTCGCTCTATCGCTTGAAAAATATTCTCCCATCACACATTAAGGCAATGCTTGTACAGTCCCTTATCTTCCCTATAATTGACTATGGTGATGTGTGCTACTATGACCTGAATGCAGATCTCCTCAATAAACTTGACCGACTTCTTAATAGCTGCATTCGATTCGTTTTCAATCTCCGCAAGTATGATCATGTATCTGCACATCGATCGCTTTTAAAGTGGTTACCTATCCGGCAGCGCAGAGCGTTGAGGGCATTGACAACCCTGTTTTCTATTCTTCACAAACCCACTTCTCCTTCATATCTGACTTCTCTTTTTCAATATTTATGCTCTGCACACACCAAGAATCTTCGGTCCGAGAATAATCGTCTTCTTCGTTGTCCTTCTCATCGCTCTGGTTTTATTAAGTCTTCTTTCTTTGTCCAGGCGGTTTTCCTTTGGAATGCGCTCCCTCAGAATATCAGGACGGTTACCAATCAGTTCACATTTAAAGTGAAAGCTCGAGAACACATACACAAGAAGTTAGCAGATTCGTTGTTGTAGGTTTTCTTGTTTCTCTCTCATCTTTTGTTTTGGTTTATATATTTTTTTTTTGTATGTATGTATATATGTATTTATTCTTATATTTTTCTTATATTTTACTTATAAATATTTTCTATTTGTTTGCTGCTATTGCACCTACTATGTATTGTTTCTGCATCACCCTAAGGTAGACTGGTAGAAAATGCCCATGGCATTAAGTCCGCCTTTGTACAGTTTTTACTTGTGCATAAAGTTTTAATAATAATAATAATAATAATAATAATAATAAATTGCAGTAGGCTTAAAAACAATTTAAATCGGTACCTACATAATTTCAACTCAACCTCATAGCGTAGGTACGTCTCAATATAAAAAAGTACTAACAATTTTATTTACCAACAATATCATGACATAATCCTCCTAAAGTTATAGAATATACACACCATACGTTGCACAACCACGAGCATCAAATAGCTTGTTTATTCCAATAAAACAAGTAAAACACTCGAAACAAGTAACATTGCAAGCTCTGTGTAATTTTGGCAACACTGTAAACTTTCTCTATCGTCTATGGCACGAGTAGCTAGCTGTACGCAATAAATGCCTTTGCCTTTTCTACTCACGACTCCGACTTAATGTTGGCATTATGCTTTTTATTTACGATATTCTGTGTAATGGAGTAAAATAAAACTATGAGAGTGTTGTTAAAATAGAAAAGTGTGTGTAACTTGCTTTTAGTGTGGGAGCTATGTAAATAATGTTAATGCTTACCACTTTGTTTATTTTATGTATTTTATTAAACTTAAGGATACCTTACCTATCTTTGTTAAGTACTGTGTTTTCAGCTAAAAATCATACCTACAGTTTTAAATGATACAAGGCTGATTTTTCGATCGACAGATATTTTTTATAATTCTTGAAATAAAATTGACATCTGACAGCTTTTGTATGGAATAACTGTCAAAAATTCAAAGTTATTCCTCGGATACAATTATCTGGCATTGGAAAAATCAGCCCCTAGTTGAACAACTAAGATCAACTCGCTATTGTGCATTATAGTAACCAGGTACCTACTTACCCATTTTGTTTTAAACTTTACTGAACTGAACTTTTCAGAGTTCCTAAGATCGTGCAGTTTATTGTTATTTTAATAGTACCTTTTCAGCTCATTTCAGGACCAACAAGGTTTTATATTTGCTGGAAATATAAACCGCAGCGACAAATTATTATTTCCCCGACCTTGCTTCGGCAACATTCTTAAAAATGCAAAATATTTGAGCTAAAATAGCATTTATTTAGGTGAAGAGGAAAGTGTTGAAAACTCTACCATTATGATACGAGCAAACTGAGTACAACGCGGTCACATTAACTCGACGCTTGGCATTTTGGTTTTTTGGTAATATACCTAAACATACCTAATAAAAAATATAATTAAAACAACAACAGAAAACTAGCCAAATTATCGACGCGCTTATCGGTAACAAAGACAAAGGCCTAACACTTGCTGGGCGAGCTAAGGAATGCGGGCCTTGCATTCCAGAGATGCGTCGAGTTAATATGACCGCGTTGTAGGTCTTTTAAGACATAGACAAGATGCGCAGGAAGACAATAAATAATTAGCCATCATAAGATCTTAATCAGCCTATACCTAATGTTCCCACTGCTGGGACTCAGGCCCCCTCTCTTCGAGAAATACCAAAATAATTAGCAATCTGTCCCTAATATTATTACTTGGTAAGACACATCAGCAGCTAATGAAAGTCCAGCCGTCGAGAGGCTGTGCTCCTGAGACCTGTCAGTGTGACAATTCTAGTAGCTAATAAAGATCAAATTCGCAAAACACGTATTCGTTTGTATGTAAACAGGTATCGAGAACGCATTCTTTCGTCGACCGCACTGTAGCTGAAAATTCCACAGGTTAAAAAATTTTGGACAACTGTAACTACTTTGACAATGTTGATTTTTTTTTTATTATTGTCATTATAACAATTTAGGCTTATTAGCCTAAAACTTCTCAACTCCATTACTGTATTCAAACAGGCGCGACATGCGACATAATCGCGCGCGACACAAAGGCACCGTTCGTTGCGCGACTTGCAGTGCCATTGTGTCGCGTGTCGTGTCGCGCCTGTTTGAAGGAGCCTTAAAGGGCTTCGTCAGACCAGCCGTCACTTCTAGATATTGAGATAAACTTAACCCTGTGAAATCGGAGACGTCGACACAATCATTTATTTGTGTTGTTTGACCTGTGAGCTCAATGTCAAGCCTGGAGACAGATTGATCGTTACGCGATCTAATAATCATCATCTTCGTGATTATTAATAGAGATAACAACTAAACAACAACAAAAATGAGTATATTTATACATAGGCACTTCATTTTTATTTGAACCTACCTTACAAGTGTAGCAGTCAGGCTCCAGCATAATGATGGAGCCTGACTGCGTTTTTGGAAGTAGGTGAAGAAAACAGACAAGATTGCCGATTTTGGCCTGAGTCTTGTCCTTTTATTAAAGAACACCTTGAGAGCAGTGGTATCGGCCCCAACTCTACCAGTTGTAGGTAGGTCCGACAGACAGGCGCTTTACTTTGTGTAAATTATATCATCACCACTGCTCTCAAAACGGTGAAGGAAAACATCGTGACGAAACTGGCATGTCCTAGAACCAAAAATTCGAAGACAAGTGACAACTACTAACCCGAACTGGGCCCGCGTGGTGGACTTAAGGCCCACTTCCTCTCGCCGAGAGGAGGCCGGTGTCCGTATGTGGGCACATTATAGGCTGGTTTTGCTGTTAGCCTGTAGGTTAGCCTTACGCACGCATTCCAAGGGCCAAAACAATTGAATCGCATACTTACTAAAATGCCCGAAGGTCTGACAACCAGTCTTACCAATATCGTATTACCCAGTAACTGGGTTGTAGAGGTAAGATAAGCAATCGCTCTATGTAAAATGCTGGTATTCAGCTGCATCCGGTTAGACTGGAAGCCGACCCCAACGTAGTTGGGAAAAGGCTAGGCAGATGATGATGACTTACTAAAATGGCAGTCTCAATACCAACTAGACAAGGAAAAGGAAGTACGGCGACAAACTATCCGACAAGTGCTCGAATGCCAGTGCAGTGTCTAAAACAATTAAACCAAGACGAAAAGTTACTAATAAGGAACACATTCTTGGCAACTAAAATCGAATAGATACTAAGTCAAGGGCCGAAGCCAACACAGACAGACGGTCAAAATCTGTCCACCCATCGAATAAATGTCCTACACAAAACTAAATCAACTCAAGTAGATACAGCTCTAAACAGCTCAATCAAACTCAAGTTTAATGTCAAATGTCATTCCAAACTGCCTGACACAAATACCTATCCAATAGGCGTGACGACAGTATCAAACAATCAAAAATTTAATGATGTTAGGGGAAAATAGGTACATATTAAAAGGATTTAAAACAGTGATTTAGTTTAATTTAAAAACTTGAGATTAATCGGATTTTCACTATAATAAAAGATTACAATACCGCAGTCGGCCATTTTGACAGAAACACCAATCACAGCGCATGACGTCACGCCTATGTAAACATCACTATGGTTCACAGAGTACACTATAGATAGTATACTGACAACATTTGATGTTTACCTAGGTGTGACGTCGGATCCGACGCCATGACACTGTGAGCTGTTTTCGCGCCCTATTGAAAAAATATTAGAAAAATGGCTTCAAACTTCGTTAAACTTTAGTTTATTACCGAAATATAGCTGTTTTCGTAAATAGTAAATGTGTACGTACATTACGGAAGAGGATTTGAAAATCATTCGTCATGCCTATTCATTGACCTAGACATAAACTAAAAGACAAACGTCCACAAAAAGCGGCCAAGTGCAAGTCGGACATGAATGGTTCCGTTCCACCTTACAATACAGGATGGTAGAGACATCGTTGCGCAAACTGAAACCATGAATTCAGCACATGATTCTAGAATCACCCTTTTTTTTTTTTTTTGCGGGTGGGAAATCATCAAATGACTCCTCCCGCTCTGGGTGGAGCAGAAGGGAGTGTCAGACTCTTACTGACTAAAACCCACCCGTGTTCCTTCCTTAGCCCTTTATGTTCCGGGGCAGCGGTAACCCTTTCGGACAATCCCGCTGACCTAGAATCACCTGGGCTAAAATATTTCGTCGGTTATCAAAAAAAAAAAAAAAATAGAAAAGTGAAAAATTTCTGTTCATTTTGTCCGCGTAGGTAAAACTGAACAGAAATTTTCCAGCAATTTTTTTTTTCCAAAATCATGTTCTGTATCCATGTTAACAGGCTGCGCGTCAATGTCCTTGCCACAGTTGCCACTACATATCCTTTAAAACATTCTTGTATGGGGAATCCTTTTAATTTATAACTTTACTAACTGCGCCCCGCAGTTTCAACCGAGTTAAATGTCGACCCCGTGGGAATATCGGGATAAAAAGTAGCCTATATGTTAATCCAGGGTGTCAGCTACCTCCATACAAAATTGTATCATAATTGGTCCAGCCGTTTGAGCGTGAAGAAGTAATAAACATATAAACACACACACACTCACAAACTTTCGCCTTTATAATAAAGTGATTTTATTTATATTTGTTGCGGCCATAATAGTAGGTACACACTTCGTATCTTTCAAGTGTCTACCTGTTACGGTTCAACACATACAGCCCTGTGATGGACGGACAGCGGAGCCTTATAGTGATTTGAATACGGAACCTTAAAAATTGGCATACTTGGCAACGCTAATCAGGGTACTATCGTACTCGAGCACAATGTCAAGGGCCGCGCCAGACTCGTAGACACGCGATCGCGTGCGCCGCGCCAACTTTATCGCGACGCGTCAACGCGACCGGCGGCGCCTAAACCGACGCTTGTTACAGACGGCTGTTCGAACTTTGTATAAACTTGTTTTTGTTAACCGCTGTGGTAAAGTGGATAGGTTTTTCAGTGAGACGTTGAAGTTTGTAGTTCGAAGTGATATTGGTTAGGCTTTTTTGACGTATGATATCCATTCAAGCTAAAAAAAACTTCTGTTAGAGTTCTGCCAGCATTATTCTTAAAGGCTCGCTTGGGATATAGAAGATAATGCTGTTATGTAAAAATATACAATAAAATACCTATTGACATTCTGAGCACTAAGGAACTTCCAGTATTTAAAAATGAACTGCGTAAATTTTTAATTAAGAAAGCATACTACACGATCCAAGATTTCTTGAATCATTGATTGAGTGGTTGACCATGTATTAATTTGACTGTATATTGATATTTTGACATTTATAATAACTAAATTTGACATGTAAAATAATTTTAAATGTAATGCCACTACAGAATTATTGTATGCCTATTACGCAGGACATATTGGAACTTTAATTTATTGTTTAGATCTGTAACTAACATATGCCCACAATAAAATATTTTGAATTTAAATTTGAATCTGACTGTGAATGAATTTGCTTACACCTTCCGATCACTATGTCTGCGACTTATTCGATTTGCTTTGATTGACATAGATCCTCAATTTCACCTTGTAAATCTGCTAGGTTTTACAAAACTTCAATCAAGCATCATACATGTGGGCCTCGTTGGTCTAGTGGTCGCAAGCGCTACTGCTGAGCGCTACTGCTGTATCCTGTATTACATTCCCAGGTTCGGCAAAGTGTTATTGGGTTTTCTATTTGGAATTTCTCAGTAGCAGCCCGGAGTCTGGATTTGTGCCCGGTTGATAGCAATAGGCACACCTTACGTATGACGTGGGTGGGACTTAATGGTAACTGGTGAAATGTAAAGTAAAAGTGCGCAGTGCTGCACACCCACACCCTATTTCAAGTTAAACAAACATCAACTTTATCTCAATGAAAATTAAGTTGATTTCAGAGTGACTAGCACTATTGACAAAGTTATAAAAATGTTTGAAGTTGTAGCGTAAACTGAACTTTATTGTGTAGGAATTAAAGTTATTTTTCCATTAATTCATATTTGTTTACATTTTTTCAAATAAATGGTAGGTGTACTACAGGTACACCACTGCCCGTCTCATAGGAGAAACAAGAAGTAATGTTATACAGGGGTGCAGGGGCATCGTCGCGCAAACTGTAGGTAACCATGAATTCAGGACATACCTAAGTCTTGACCCCCTAGTATAGAATTTTTCGTCGGTTATCAAAAAAAAATCTGCTATTACATATATAGAGGTGTGAGGAACAGGGTCTCAAGTTCATTCATACTCCATAGAAAAGGGAGGATCCTCCGACCAGATGGGTGTTGTGTCTGGAGGGAAACTGCCCGGCCCGATGATTCATTTTTTTTTCAGTATATGCTAGTTGCGCGGTAAACTCTGCTTGCGAGATGCAGGATTTTATGTGACGTCAGTATGACACGTAGTTCACATGTGGCGTTTATAGATACCGCTACACATAGAATAGTGCAGTACCTACGCGATCAAAATGTATGAAACAGCAAATTTATTTTTAAGAATCTTCGAAAAATTTACACGCAGCCCACGCAGGAAACAATTTCAGGATCATACTAAATCCATGGTTACAGTTTACGCGTCCCTGCCCCCCTGTAGAATATGTCGTCCATAAAAAAGTAATCCCCTACGGGTAGTAGAGTCTACAAAATCAAAAGCACGTAGTCCGTAACTTAAGTAATAAGTAACGAAGCGTGTAGCGCCGGCGCTTATATTATCTGCGACACGCTACCTAGTTACTTTAGTGGGTAAACACTTACCGGCTCTTTACCTACTTGACTCCAAGCCAACACTGGCAAGCACGAGTAGTAAAGATAATTTGAAAATAGTTTGGAGGTAGTTACGGAATGAACGGGGTAGTGAAGCGCTTTTAAGTTATTTATTGCTTAATTTTAAGTAAACTTTGCAATTTTTTTTAATTGATTGGTCTCAAAAGACCAAAATGTAGCGAAAGATGTCTTAGATGGTTTGTTGAGCCCGTAGCTTCAAAGGTAAGGGAGACCGGGGCCGGTTGCCTATATGGGTAGGTAGACTTATTGCCAAAAACTACGAGTTTTGAGCCATAATAAAGATGTTAATTTTAATTTAATAGGGTACAGTGTCACTATCAAGTAAAGTAATTTTTATAGATGTGAATATTAAAACGCAAGAAATATACCAATATAGACCAATAAGTGAAAAGTCAAATAGGTCATTCAAAAGGTTAGATAGTTAAACAATAGTTCTCAGATAGAAAAAAAAAACAAACTTTTAGCGTAGAGAAACCCGCCGTTACTAGTAGTTACAGTAATTACCTACGTTAAGAAAGATATTTAATTAGAAGTAAACTTTAAAACAATTTACTTCCAAGAAAGGGCAAAACGAAGCAAGTTATCAAATTAAGTAAAAGTGTGAGCTTATTGAGCGTCAGCTTAAAATGACATTAAAATGAAAGCCGGATTAGGTCTCGGTGTTAAGCAAAGCCGTTTGAAGCGACTTTAATCTCTTATTTTAACATGCCGATAGTAAATACGCTTCAATTTTATCAACTCCTCCGCATTTTACACAAAACATTTTCGCTATAAAGAAGTCTTTGTGAGAGGGGCTTCTTGCTAAATAATAACAGCCGCACGGTTCGATCGATAAGGTTAAGCCATGCTTGCCGCGGTTGGTCCGTGGATGGGTGACCATCTTTACATACCAAGACCCTTCCGTGCCTCGAAAAGCACGGTAAGCCGTTGGTACCGGCTGTCAGTCGTGGATCCTTGACAGTCGTTAAAAAGCCGAAAGTCTGGCTACCAGTCATAGATACCAAAGGGGTATCGTATTACCCAGTAACTCGGATGTGCTGGTCAGACAGGCAGTCGCTCCATGTAAAATACTGGTATTCAGCTGCATCTTGTTAGACTGGAAGCCGACCCCAACATAGTTGGGAAAAGGCTAGGCAGATGATGAAGTCTTTGTGAAATAATTAGTCCGGGGAAATAGACTACATACTGACACTATAGCCATTCTTATTTCTGCTAACACCATTGCTGACCATAGACTGGATACGTAGACACATGTTATGACTTTACGATTACAGTGCGTGACAGGTGCAAAGCGTAGGACACCTAGCTCAGGATAATTACATGCTGAAGGATATCTCACTGCGCTACATCGTGGGCTGCTTGGGGGTTTTACCTGGCATAGGTGGGGGGGGGGGTTCAGGGGATCAGACTGAAATAACTCCATATACGTGCGTGTCTATTAGCATGTATTTGTTTTACATGGAGTTGACATCGAGGTAGCAAGCTAAGATCATCAAATCATCAAATGACCACTGCCTTTCAAGGGAGTGTCAGACTCTTACTGACTAAAACCCACCCGTGTTCGCGGTAACCCCTTTCGGACAATCCCGCTGACCCGGCAGGCTTCGGCCCTAACGGGCCCCTTCAGATCATGCTGACATCTCTTTGAGGCGCGTGTGGTACACGTACGCGCTGTCCGGCACGGGCCTGGTCCTAATCCGACGGGGAGCTACCCATTACTCTCCGACCGCAGGCCCGCGCCTACGGTGGCCGGGAGTCGTCACGCGATCCTTGTAACCCTTGTGTGTAGGTACGATAATATCTACAAGGTAATCACTGAATTCATCAAAAACAACGCACCAAATCATAATCCCAACATTCCCAACACACTCCTATCGACTTATAAAAAGAGTCGATAAACCACGCCACCCTCACACCAAGAAGTAACAAAAAAATATTGGCAAAAGTACCGAAAACGAGAGCCAATCATTCAGAGGTTAATCTAACGCGAATTGTTCGAGACATCTGAAAGTTATTGTCATGATTATCTTTGCCGACATACATTTTCCTTATGAACGGGAAGTGGGGGAGCGGGGAACTCAAAGGGAGATGTGGAAACGAAGCGTTGTACACACAAACTGTGGTTGTTACCCCCTTACTGAATGAGAATAGTTACACACAGATTTCTCTCTTTCAGTCATCAGTAATTCGACTTTCGAAAGAAGAAGACAAACCGTTGTGTAAACTATACATACGCTATGCTTACAACATTAAGGGGGTTAATTTTGAGATTACTATGAGTGCGTTTTAAGATTAGATTTTATTTTGATTTAAGATACTTAATTGATTTTTCGGAGGAGTTGACTGGTAGAAATCGTACAGTAAAAAAAAAAATTTGCGCTCTTTCTATTGTACAGGGTTATTGGTAAAACATTAACAACCTCTCAGGACTATATGACTAACATCATAAACAACAACTTTTGTTCTATGACTTTTATTAATTCATCAGATTTTAATTTGTCAGATTTTCATGCAATAATAAAAATATTTCAATTCAAACAAACCAACCAATTGAAAAAAAAAAAACTCGATTTTCTGTTACGAAATCTACGCGAAGCAAATGAAAGCACTGCTGGTTTGGTAAACAAACTGCTATGTCTAAAGTTCGTTTTTTAATCCCAGAGACTAATCTGACAGGTGTAATGTCAAACTTCTATACTAAAAAAACGCAAACACAAAACATTTAATGTCAGATTAGTCTCTGGGATATAATACGAACTTTAGTAGATACATAATTCAGCAGAGGTGGGCGGGGGTTAGATAGAACAACGAAATCTTAAAGGTATGTTTAAATTGGTAAATGTATTAATTATGTTATGTAAAAAATCATAGAACAAAAGTTGTTATTCATGATGTTAGTAATCTAGTCCTGCAAGGTTGTTAGTGTTTTACCAATAACCCTGTATGCGAGTGTGTGTGTGCGTGCAACAGGTAAGGAACTTCATTCCTGACGAGGGTCCCCCGACCGCACACGTTTTTTTATTGATAAGTATTTGATTTCTACCTATTCCTTATCGTTGGAAACAGGCGTGATGCTGTTCTAAGGTGTGTTATTATTTCATGTAGGAACACGTACTTAGATATCAGTAGGTCAAACTAAACCACTTGAATATGGTGTGGAATTCGGTTTCGGCACAGAAATTACAATAGTTTATATTTTACTCAATTAACTTGTTAGATCTACAATTCCTTATAAAATCTTCAATAAATCTAATCTTCCTTCGCATGTCGCGCGTACAGGGTATGTACCGATAACAATTAGAATTTCTATTGTGTCTGCTAATTGGACACGCGACGGGTTAAGCCTTTTAATAGGCGCAGCAGTCTGAAAAAAGAGAAACCGTTCAGCCAAAATTGCTTTTCAGAAATGTTCTACTTATAACAATTTGGCTTTTCTAAGAAATACGTGTAGGAAAACGGCAAATCATTCACACAAACGTCGATCCCTAATAGTAACGTGAAAAGGCAACATATAAATAATAAAACAAAACCTTCGCGCCGATAGAGGAAAATAAATAATGAGAGAATTGCTGTTAGGGGAATTACCTCTTTGCTGCAAATAAAGATAAATTGATTTCTGCGTAGAACGGACCTGTGCCTGCCTTTCAGCACTTGTTTTATCTTTTGCTAACTTGGCACATTATACGAAGGCTGTGTTGCTCATAATTCCTGATGTAAATGAACGTGAAAAAGAAATATGTAGTTAGATTTTCCTGGAAGCTTTCAGCATGATAGGTACTTGATTAGCGTTGCATTGTTTATCGCTTTTAGCTCAGGAGGCTTATAACTATGACGTCGCGATTGCTCTAGTTTTAAGTAAGAAGCGTTACGAAATTTTTACTTTAGCTTAAATTAAAGTCCTGTTTGTATGAAAAGGGAGATAGTATTTTACTCGCCTTTCTGTCTGAAATTCAAAATCTTTCAAATTAAAACAAGATTTTATGATCGTTTTATGATTTAATGTCTTCCACAGACTGTGTTCAAGACAATAATTGAAATTCTCAACTTGATAAAATTAATGTATTATAGTTGTGTACGACTTTTCCCAAGTTTCTCTTTAGACATTTATTAATATTATTTCTACCTGAATGAGTTGAACCAATGAACTGTAGACATTGAATACTTGACAAAACACGAAAAGTTTATAAAACAAACCCTGTAAACAAATCAAATGAATCACGCAAGAGGAAGAAACAAATTGTGCCGTTTTTTTATTTTTTTATGAAACTTTGTAGCCAAAATCAAAGCTTCTAAAAACAAAAGACTTATCAAACTTCCCACGTGCCCCTATTACGTAAACAGAAAACTACCTTCTAACCCTTGCTTCACCTATAAAAGTTTGTAGCCAAGGTAAAAATCTGTCACAAGCCAACAGAAAACGTGGCAATAGAGGTCATAATTCTAATACTAAACGATTTAATTCACAGGTGCTTTCGTTGAGCCTGGCTTTTGTCCAAAAAGTATTGTCTATTGAACTAATGCCCCAGAGGGAAGCTAAACAAAACGTTTTAGGAAGATATTTTCTGCAGTGCTTTGGGGCGTATTATAACGTCTAACGGTCTAATGCCAAATTCGACGTCTAGACAACCGTAGTAGGTTTAATATGACGTATAATGCGTTCAGTTTTGATTTAACCCCTTGTATGCCGTAATTACAAACACAATTAAAAAGTCATTGTGTCTCGCGTAGATCTACGTTCTATACTAAGGGTTAAGGGGCTTACAGGACCTAAACGCAAAAAACGCAAGTTTTAGAAACAATAAAAGTAGGTATACATATGATCGACTACAGTAAACAAAATCAGAAAAATATATGATATTCTTCAGGATATATACTAGGTAGATAGTGTGTTGAAAACATAATCCAACTAATTTGATACGGTAGAAAAAAATCATGAAGATACCTCTAAAACTTTCTTTTTACAATTAAAACCATACTTATTATACGTACAATCATTCGGATTTTTTGACAGATTATTCTACAAGCAACATACTAAAACACTAGTGTTTTAATTTTTTAGCTTCATATTTTGCAATAAATTATTATCTTCGCGCTTCTCTGTCTTCTCTATGCAGTCCGACAGTGACTGCGCTTTAGGTCATGTAAGCCCCTTCGAAGGAAAAAGAATATACGTTTATTTCTGTGCGTACTATTTTAACAATCGATAATGAATAATGGTTAAACTTCATTGCCATTTTATCTAAGTATACAGATATTAGTACAGGGATGGCGAATCTCTGTACATCCACGCGCCATATTTTCCAAATTAATATTTCATACGGCCAAGACGTGCCAACAAACAATTTTGGCTTAGGGATTACTGAAAAAAAAACTATATATACTTTCACATTATTACTTTTTTTTAATCTCTCTTGATATTTCTCGGGCCCCCAGGGTGCCGGACCTTTGGAAGGCATACGAGGTGCCGTAACCAACTCGTAGAGGCACGTTAGACGTTTTTTTATTGAAATGAAACACCAACCGAGGACTATTTTATGTTCGCACTATGCCAGTGCACCTAAGGACAACCCCCGGTTGGTGTAGAACTAATGTTAATATTGACAGAGTTTTATATTTATTTAAATAAAATGATAAATTAGTGCTACTTCTACAAACTAGATGACTTAAGTATCTTAATTCCTGAAATTATGCCGTGCCCAAATTATTTTTTACGCGCCATTAAAGGCACGCGTGCCATTGGTTCGCCATCCCTGTACTAGCAGATAGGTGGTAATACTGCAAGCTAGTCCTTTTTACTAGAATTTAAAGGCTCAAGTCCAAAGTCGTCTCAAAGGACCAATTAGGTACTCATAACCCAATTCGAAATTTGTTGAACTATCAATCCATAAACCGGATAAATCTGGTTACATTCAGTTTGTAACTAAACTCATAGAGAATTTCACGAAAACGCTCTCATAACTTGCTTCAAGTAACTTAGTTCAGTCTTATGAGGCATGCACAACGTGACCATTCGTCCCGCTTTGGGCGGGACAGTCCCGCTTTCAGGCTGTCTGTCCCGTTGTCCCCAACCAGAGCAAAAATGTCCCGCTTTTACAATGCGATCAAACTATATTCAATTCAATTCAATTTATTCATGAACAATTTACATAGTGACTTGCGAGAGCGAGACGGATGCGCGAGTCTTAGTCCCGAAACCCGACATTTTAAAACAAAACACAAAAAACAAATGCGTCTTCAACCGCAATGTAATATTAAAATTACATATTAATATAAGTACCTAATATATTATTTTTCATGTCCTTTTCTCTTTTTAATAAATACCTAGTAAACAAAGCTTGTTTTTTTTTTTAATTCCAAAAGCGTCCCGCTCTGACAAAAACAAAAAATGGTCACGTTAGACATGCAGAACATGGCTGCCACACAAAACCGCCTGCTAAGTGTTTGGTTACATTTAGTGAGACGTGATAGGTTAGATTATAGCGGATTATTCACCTGTCGTCTTAGCGCATAGCAAACATGTTTCTATCTTATGCTAGGGCGACGCTAATCCGGCTTTGACAAAGATTCGGCTTGTCAAGCGTCGGTTACATGAGGTAGTGCGAAGCTTTGCTGAACCCCGATAATGTTGCCATTGCATTAGCAGCCACTAGTCAGGTATATTCTATACTAGGTGCGCTCAGCGGTTTCACCCGCGTAAATGTCGATCCCGTGGGAATATCAGAATAAAAAGTAGCCTATATGTTAACCCAGGGTGTCAGCTACCTCCATACAAAATTTTATCTAAATTGGTCCAGCCGTTTGAGCGTGAAGAAGTAACAAGCATATCAACACACACACACACTCACAAACTATCACCTTTATAATATTAGTGTGATTCTTGTCGGTTTTTTTTAGAGAAAATCTCAAGCTTAAAGCATTTATTTGAAGTAAACCAATTACAGGCACATTTGAATTGTCAAGGGGTCGGTCAGTCAGCAAGATGAAGCTAGTTGCCCATTCCAAAGCGTAGAAGGTACCAATGGAGAAGAACGGGCAAGAAGCTCCTCCTTAACCCTTAATTTGGCATAGAAGATGTAAATAATATGCTGTTTTTCTCCTACTATTAACCTTTTAACCGTTGTTGTTGTGTCGCATTCATGCGACACATATTTCCGTGCCCCTACCGCTCGTGTCGTATTTCTGCGACAGAGAACATGCATGATTTTTCCGTTCTATTCAACGATTGCTCCTCCTTATTTGTTCTAGGTATTATTTTATCGACTAAGGTAGCAGATGTCTGTGTGGTGCCGGACTTAAAGAATAGCACCCCACCCCTTACTTCCCGTGGGTGTCGTAAAAGGCGACTAAGGGTCTTACCGGAGAATGGGCAGCAGCGTTCTCTATGCATTCCACCATCATACCATACTGCGATCGCCAAAATTGGGGGAGGCCTATGTCCAACAGTGGACGTCTATAGGTTGAAATGATAATGATGATGAAGGTATTCAGCTGCATCCGGTTTGACTGGAAGCCGACCCCAACATGGTTGGGAAAAGGCTAGGCAGATGATGATGATTATTTTATCGATTTGTAGCCGCGCGCTAGGGGCACGGCAATTGATATTTAGCCAAGCGCTTTAAAGGTTTAATAAATTCTACTCCTAGTCTGACTTTTTATTACAGGCATCACAAACTAAACATTAACTTGAATCAATGAATATCCCACAAACATCATCCACCAACGTTCATTGATTGGTAAAAGTCAAGGAAGCGAGTAATTAACTACGATTAGGGTTCGGAAACTCGAAACAAAGGAATAAAAGCAATTAACAAAATGATTCCCATTCTGTGGGAGTGAATCAATATTTAACTTCTAAACCACTACAAGCCCGAATAAGGACAGCGGTACTATTCTGTAAAAATCACTCCGTCTAAACTTAGGTCAAAATATCACATAACCTACATGGGCACTTATGAAACGTCAAAAGCTAGGTGAACGCTTCCAATTGGTTGTTTCCATACGGAGAAGAGCCGGCAAGAAACTCCACGGTAACTCTTTTAAAAATAATTGGCTTTTACAATGTTTTCAAATTACAGTAAGTATGGGAGGACAGCGTAGGCCTGTCAACAAGTACCAGACCAGGTACTTGATCATCATCTACCTAGCCTTTTCCCAACTATGTTGGGGTCGGCTTCCAGTCTAACTAGATGCAGCTGAATACCAGTATTTTTACATGGAGCGACTGCCTATCTGACCTCCACAACCCAGTTACTGGGTAATACGATACCCCTTGGAAAGACTGGTTGTCAGACTTTCGGGTTTCTGACTACCCGTAACGACTGTCAAAAATCCACGAATGACAGCCGGGACCAACGACTTAACGTGCTTTCCGAGGCACGGAGGGGTCTCGGTATGTAAAGATGGTCACCCATCCACAGACCAACCGCGGCAAGCGTAGCTTATCCTGATCGATCGACCTGTGCGGTGTTATTATTTAGCCAAAAACATCAAATGGTCTACAGATCTAAAGTAAGAATCTATCAGAAGGATAAATAAAATATAAAAAGCTACTAAAACCAAGTGTTATGATTGCCATTACAACCACTAAGGTGAAGTGAGCTGTCAAAAGTGTCAATCCAATGTCCAAGCATCAGGGGGCCTAAAAAGGCCACATTGGCAGAATCCTAACAGTATAACATATTGGACAGTTAACTGTTAAGTTAATCGTATCAGATCCCAATGGTGAAGCATTTTTCAGTTATTTTTTTTTTGTATGTGCTAAAATACCAAACAATCCAAATCCAATCCCAATCTCTTTGATTGTACCTACTTACGTAGTGCAGCGAAAAAAAGAAAAACACGGACTGTCTTCGCCATATTATAATTCATAATGTTATCCTTTTATGGTTCTCCAAAGTGGCCTTTTTAGGCCCCCAGGTGGAAAGACAGCTCATTTCACCTAATTTTTCGGCGAAATTCTTTCAGAATGAACCGGCTGGACTGCACTGGCTTGGTGTAGATTCACCAACATTCTACAAAAGTAAATGCTCTGCAAAATTCTGAATTTAATTCCTGGTATTTTCAACAAATGCCTGCACGAATATCTTTAGAATATGCTTGCGTATTTTGCATTGCAGGTGAATTGTGCAGTTTTTCTACCTGGCAAGAAAAACAAAGTAATTTTCGTGTCATGTTACTTGTTTTAGCTAAATGATTCTTTTTTACTCTGCATATTTAATATTAAATTTTGCTAATTACTTAATTTTACTACAGTGAAAATATACAGACATGTTAGGTAAATGGGAGCGCACTTAATCTTGCTTTGCAAAATGTCACCTACATGCGGTGTGACGCCACTGGCCGCTAGGCTGACGTTCAACAGATGGTATAATAACTGACTAGAAATACTGGCTCTGTGGTAAATGATAAATGATTTATTTTCTGTAAGTAGGTTTATACAAACACTTTTTTACTCGTCAATCGTATTTTTTTTAAACTAGATGAAGTCGGCGTTTCCTATCTGACTATTCTGAGAAGAAAGGCCGAAACAAACTCAGAAGTCACAGTCTCTTTTAAAGTCCAGACAAAATCTTGGTCAGATCGTGTGAAGACCATGTAGATTGGTGTCTGAAATGGTCTTTTGAGGAAAGAACCACACAGATTGAGCGGACCTGTCCAATCAGTGCACGCATTTGTCAAAAATCGTGCAGCTCAACTGAGAACTTGAGGAGCTCAACGATTCGACGAACAATACCAAAGAAAGGACATTTGGGTAGGCCGCGTAAATAACTCAAACTGCCAGATCATGATTAAAACTAAGAAGAAAAACAGATAAAGAAAGAAGAAATGACCCACATAGTCCTCACATTCACAATAATGAAATAAAAAAATAATAAAAATAAAAAATATATTAAAAAAAAAATACTTTACAAAGTAAATATTCATGTCATTGTCTAAATAAAATTCATCAATGTCAATGTGTATATAAAAAAAATTCGGACATAATCTTTGAGGACCATGTAGATTAGTGTCTGGAATGGTCTTTTGAGGAAAGAACCACACAGACCAACCAAGCTGCTTGCTTTGTGACTTCACTGCTTAATGAAAGCTAGGCAGTAACACTATCAAAAGCTTGGCTGCTATTACCTCGTCTAGTATTTCCTGTTTAGGTGTATCAACCGACCGCGACCGCGTACCGGAAGACGTAGCGTTGGAAGGCCTCCTACAAGGTGGACCGACGAACCTTGTGAAGGCCGCAGGAACCCATTGGATGCGGGAAGCACAGGACCGGTCGAAGTGGAGGTGCTTGGGGGAGGCATAGGCCTCCACCAAGCACCTCCGAAAAACGTCCACTCGTCGCGAAAGACGTCCACTGCTGGACATAGGTCCAGCAGTGGACGTCTTTCGGCTGAAATGATGAGGTATATCAACCACTGCACCCTAATTACGCAACACGCTAAAGGCGCGGGCCCACCGCGGCGCACGGACAGGCTACGCACGTGTATTAAGCTTCGCTTTGTAAGAAAATGTATGTGGTTGTGTCCACTGCTACCCACGGAGAGGCTACGCATGAATTGACGTCATTGATACATGCGTGGCTTGCTCGAATAGGCGGTTACATTGTTCAACGCTGTCGACGTGGGTCTACGTTTCCAACTGGAGTACACGAATATGACCCACGACTATGTACAGCTCGCTTATCGCAGCGCAGTTTTCAGTCATACACCTTGTGGATCGGACGCGTTTCATGTTTCGTTTCGTGCGTAGCCTCTCCGTGCACCGTGTCACGCTATACATAGTCGTGTACTCCAGTGGAAACGTAGACCCACGTTGCCAAACAAATTAATACACGCAGCTAAAATGCGCCGCGTGCCCGTGCACAGCATGCGCCGCGGTGGGCACGCGCCTTAACAATCACAACCTGAACCATTTTTAACGATATTTGTAATACATTGTTCTTATGTTCGAAAACTGTGTCTGCACAAACAACGTAAATATCGCTATGCTACAGATAGATTAAAGAAAGGTTATTTGGTGAGGGAGGCAATTTGGTGATAGACTCTTAAAAGTCTTCCAAAACGTTACCTATGCACGCAGTAACGCAGAATGATGCAACCAGTTCACCACAAAGGTGGACATGACGTTGTGACATATCATTACGCGACATTGCGTGCATAGGTAATGTTTTGGAAGACTTTTAAGAGCCTACCACTAAATTGCCTCCCTCACCAAATAACCTTTCTTTACTATAATGTGTTACGCATTTACACCGCTAATTTTATTCTGAAATCACCAATACATATTCCGTTCAATTTCTCTGAAACAAGAGAAGCTCTAGAATTGGAACTTACATGGAATTAACAAATTCACAAATCAATCCTTCGCTTAAAAATAAATAACTCAACCAGAAAAACCGAGTTAAAAATCCTCGAACATTCGAGAAATGAAGTAGGTAACGTTGCATTATTAAAATTTTATTCAACGATGTGGGAAAGCCTCGTGCATTTTGCAGTGAAACGCGTGTTCAAGCCGATTTCCTTGCAACGTGCGGTCGGATACTTCACCCAGTCCTCAGTTCCTCACTGGACTGCACTGAATAAATGATCGGCCATAATTAGTGCACATGCACTTTTTTGTTTTTACCTCCGTAGTACGGATATTGCAGCTCCGTTGTTACTAATGTTTCTTTGAGAATGTGTAATTTTTATTTTATAATGAGTTTTATATCTTGGTCTGCCACCAACTGAAAAGGAAGTATAAGTAGTTGAATTGAGAATCAAATTCAAATGTATTTATTGATAATCAAATGTTACAAGAATAGATTGGACGATGACTCCCAAATTCATTCATTTTCCTGCGTGTCTTGGGAATCGGAATTGCGACGTTTTGAAAGTGAGGTAGATACAGACGCCAGCACATCAAGCTACTACAATCTGTCAAATTTCTTTAATAGATTTTCAACTTTATCGCTAAAGAATAGGGTTCAAAGTTGATTGGGAAAATTTGACAGTTTCGGGTAGCTTGGTGTGCTGGCTTCTGTACATAGTGATAATAATATACTATTATATTAGTCGACACCTATAAGGCGGTAAGAAGTCAGAAAACAAAGTATCATGTTAAGAGCTTCATCATCCTATTTAAAATACAGGTTTTTATTTAAATTCTTCAAATCAAATTTAATCTACAATATTATTATGCAGGTTATTCTAACAAATTAAGTTAGGGACCATGTTGTTCAAGTGTTAGTGTGTGTGTAGTGTTGTTGTCAAATAGGGTGGGGGATCTTTGCTTTTCTTATTTTTGATGACATGGGGGATAGAGGGGATTCTGGATGGTGATTACGTCGGCAATATTTAAAAAAAAAATTGCCTGAATAAATGGACACAAAATAACTGTAGAGTATATATTGGTAAATTCCTTATTTCTAGACTCATGAAGAAACCCGAACAGATTTAAAAATATATATACCTAAGTATACCAACATTTACGTACCTAAGCATAGGAGGGAGGGGTAAGAGCTTTGCTTACTTTAAAAATTACTAAAATTCTGCTTACGTAATACTCGAATGGCCGTTATAAATATTACTTTAAATTAATATCGCGTTCGGCCCAATGTCGAAAACGTAGTTTAAAAACTTACCAAAAACCAGACTCTACATTGAGAAAAGTTGATTGAGCTTTCCATGTCATTACACTTTCACATAAAAAGACAAAAACCGTTACGCTCCATCAAAACATCCCTCAAAAACTCCGCTCACATTAGCCGCCTTTGAAAATTTTCCGACAAAAGGTTCAAGATATTCCCGTTTCATTAACCAGGGTCGCAGCGAGACAGTATCCTAGCCTAAAGCTTATTTACTTCGCCACAAAACACACACTGTTCATGACAGCCCTGTGTGTAATTAGTGATTAACACGTACTTCCTCGGCTTTTTGCTACCCTCATTTCTTGTGAGGCTGTGGTAGTAAATTAATAGGCATTATTTAATATTTTGACGCTAGTTTTTCTTAATAATGGGTAGGTTGATTATGGTTTGTTTGGTTGGTTCAGTCAACAAAAGAAATAAGTATGCAGGATCGTCGGATATAGTTGAAGTTTAGTAAGAAACCGTCCATCGGTTTCTGTCGACTGAAATTTAATTTGATAAATGAGCTGTTTGTTTTCTAACTTAATTTTATTCAAGAACATCTATCGGTTTCTTACTAAACTTCAACTATATCCGACGATCCTGCATTCTTATCTCTTTTGTTGACTGTACCAAAAATAGTGATATGTACACGGTACGGACACAGTTAGACATCCTATACCTAGAAAAAACTACGTTAGGTACCTCAACGGAAAAATGTAATAAAGAAGCAATAAATTCCAGGCCTCACAGTGTGCCAAACCAAAATTCCAAGAAATAATACGAATCGCGTTCAAATAATCCGTTTCATTAAAGGCTATACTATAGATCAAAGACTAGTTTCGGACAGCCAAAGTCTTTAATGAACACCAAACCCTTAAACCACAACTTTGGTACGAAGTAACTAACAAGTTACCTAATGCCGTTGAAGCGGATTCAGCAACAGTACACAATTATAACTTCTAGCCAAAGACATCTAAGCCGTCGGTTTAGAGTTTCCAAATCCACCGCTGCAGCGCAGCGCTGCAAGTGGAAAAGCGATGCGGCCGAACTTCCTAGACTGGATTGATCGCGAAAGACTGCGCCGAAATTGAATTTCGTCCAAATCTCAATATCGGATAATCGGCTCAAGCAAACGTGTCGGCGTGAATGCAATCTCGACGCCACTCCGCTTAGTTGCTACTTCATACGTCTACTATATGTATATCTCTGCGTAGGAATAGACAGAAATAAACAGTAAGTAACTATATATTATGAACCCATATAAAGGACAGATTATTTGAAACACAGTCTCATCTTCTCTCGTTTTGGCACCACTGTTTGCGAAGAGCACATGCCATAGTTAAAAGTAGTAGTCAACCAGAAAGGTAGCGTGGTTCACGTATTTATATGAGCAGGCTGAACGTCCATATCTTTAAGGAAGTATCACATAATATTTTATCATCGTTTCAGCCGAAAGACGTCCACTGCTGGACATAGGCCTCCCCCAAGAGGGGGGGGTTTGCCATAATCGCCACGCTTGGCAGGCGGGTTGGCGATCGCAGTATGGTATGGTGGTGGAATGCATAGAGAACGCTGCTGCCCATTCTCCGGTACGCCCCTTAGTTGCCTTTTACGACACCCACGGGAAGTATGGGGTGGTGCTATTCTTTAAGTCCGGCACCACACAGACAATTGTCTGTAATATTTTATACACATTTTAACCCTGCTAGTTCAACTAAACCCCGAAATCTCCCGAATATGTTGCCAGAATCCACTAACAACTCACTTAGAATCAACTTATCATATTGTCGCAAGGCTTATTAAGTACCTACCATAGCATAATACGCTCACTGTGCCAACTTGAATGATAAATGGAAATCCTCCTAACGACGACTTATGAAAACCTTTCGACGTATTTCTTCAGTTTGTGAAAATTGTGGCTGGCTCGCGTCCACATGTGCCCACTGTGCAAAATTTCCGTTCTACGCCAAGCAAAAGCAATTTCCTTGGACTGTTTGTTCTCTATCTATCACGTTTCTTGCCGTGTGGTGACAAAGCCGGCTTTGTTCTCAGTGGCCAGTGTTGCATGCCAGTAAATTATCGAGACATGTTTTATCGTTTAAAGTCCGGTAAACGGAATCGAAGTCAAAAAAACATGGTGCACTGGATTTTAAAGGAATTGTACTTTGTTTTCAGTTCAAAGACAAGATATACACACAAATACGATACAAATAGAACTCTGTAGTGATGTAATTATGCTTGCGGAATACTGCCTTGAATGGCTGAACTTTGCAATATCAATATTCAATTTGTATCTGCTTTGATTACAATGTTGATGGCAACTTTACACAGTTCAATTAACAAACAAAGAACATCCAACAAACAAAACTTAGTTAGCTTAAATACGCAACATAAATCCTCTGAACTCTAAACGCTTAATATAAATCTTTACAAACTTTACATTGCAAAGAAAATCCATTCATCCATAAGTTTTTTTTTAAAAGTTCGATGGAATAAGCCATCCATTAATCTAGCCAAAAGGACGTATTAACTCATTCGCTCGATAAAAGCCCGGGAAATCTTAGAAAAACCCTTGAAAAATGGCGCGAAAAGTTTGCACAATGCAAGCGACGACGGCGACACGCCGAGATCAAACCAGAGACATTATTCACTGAGATATAAAATGTCACGACGAATTTACCACAGATTCGTTAATTATTCTCTTTGTTAGTGGTGTGCGATTATGGAACATTTGCATGGCTAATAACTAATCTACTAGGTACTTACGCGATAATATTATTGGTGTTTGAGGATATTTAGTTTCGTGGATTAAAACCATAACCTTGTTTTCCAATTAAACACGATGAAAACACGCAGAAACAGAACTATAGACTTAAAATGATGGTAGATCTGACTCGGTCAGATAAAGTCATATTATGACTGCTTTTTGCAGCAATAATTAACTAGCCAAATTTAATATCAGTCTAGTCTTACCGAAATGAAACCTAAATCGATTCTTGATACTAAGCAGATGCAAAATTAGAAATATAAACATTTACAAATTGCAGCTGTTTACAAACAAAACTATCGATCTTGGTAAAACAATTTAACATAATCATTCTCTAATAATAACACAACGCATTTAATTCTCAAAGGAACATTCGCTGTCTAAACTGACCCATTTCATTTCTCAATTCCTTCACGATAGACCAAATTCGTAGGGTTGGGCCCGACAGATATTTATGGGATCTTCAATTGATCTATTTTGGGGTTGTTATCATTTAATCTATGAAACTAGAAACTCTACGCCCCGAATTGGAGATATACGGGTTGGTTGACTTGTTAATTTTAATTTGTACTTGATATTATTTCACGGAAAATGTTCGCAAGATAAACAATGTAGATTCTATGTTAAAGCTTCAAAACCAATTTGTTTTCTCTATCGTAAATTCAATCGCTTTATTAAACTTAAAACCAATATTCGAGAGGCTCATTAACTAAAATAACAAGCGGAGTGAACTTACTCGAAAGCAGAATTCATAATTATATTTAAATCGCTACCAGGAAGGATTCGAGAACCAATTGAGAGCAGGCAGGTGTAACCGAAAACTTTCACAACCGCGCCTACTCGTAATATTTCACAGCGCTCCAAAACACTGATAGGCCTACGGATATCTATAGATAGGCCCAAAGTTGGTACCGATAGCAAACACCTGACTTTTGCCAACTCAATTGTTTGTAACCGCAAACCGTTCTTTCGGAGAATTCAAATACTCTCCCTCAATAATGAGACGCAATGCGGTAGCCGTTGGATACAGGGTGGGCTTGGACGCTCAGTATTCCAAAAATCCGCTCTGATAAAACAAAAACACAGGCGTACCTACCTACACAGTTTTGCAATCGATGAAAATTCCTGCCTTTACTGCGAAATGTTTGTGGGCCACAAAACCGCTCCTTTTGGCCTAAGTAGCCGCAAAGTTGGGTGTTTCTTTATTAGGGTAGTTGATTCTGTGAGTGCCATAAAATAAAAGTGATATCCTGTAATCTACGTGGCTAATTCGTGTCTGTCACGATGCATACCTACCCAAGCGGTTAGGTAGCAAAGTTTTGAATGTTATGCCAAAGCATGGTTAGACTTTCACAATTCCTATCTTAGTTCAGCATGCAATAAAGGTTCATCATCATTTCAGCATAAAGACGTCCACTGCTGGACATAGGCCTCCCCCAAGCACCTCCACTTCGACCGGTCCTGTGCTTCTCGCATCCAACGGGTTCCTGCGGGCTTCACAAGGTCGTCGGACCACCTTGTGTGAGGCCTTCCAACGCCACGTCTTCCGGTACGTGGTCGCCACTCCAGAACCTTTCGGCCCCATCGGCCATCTGTTCTGCGAGCAATGTACCCTGCCCACTGCCACTTAAGTTTGGCAATTCTTCGGGCTATGTACCGACATAGCCCGAAGGGTGACTTTTAGCCTTCTTATAGGGCCCATTGTGAGCGACCACGTTTCAGTGCTATAAGTCATCACTGGCAACACGCGCTGGTCAAAGACTTTCGTCTTGAGACACAGCGGTATATGGGACGAGAAGATTTTGCTTGCTTCTAATAATGTGCAGGCAACATTATTGGGCATCCAGTTAGACTGGAAACCGACCCCAAAAATAGTTTTAAATAGGTTAGGCAGATTATTTGAAACTAGCGACGCCCCGCGGTTTCACCCGCATAATTGTCGATTCCGTGGGAATATCGGGATAAAAACTATCCTATGTCCTTTCCCGGGATGCAACCTATCTCTCTGCCAAATTTTATCGAAATCCGTTTAGTGCTTTAGGCGTGAAAAGGTAACATACAGACAGACAGACTAGAGTTACTTTCGAATTTATAATATTAGTATGGATGGATAGGAGCCTTTTTCCCTCTACCTATTGACTGCTAGTTTAGAATTGCACCCGCAGAAAAGTCGCCAGCAAGAAAACCCTTTTCACAAAGACTAGGAGAACCCTCTACATTTTCATTTTTCGCACTAACGCATCGCACTCGCTACATAAAATTTATAAGAGTAACTTCATAATTTAGTAAGTGCCGCCGCTCGCGGCTGCCGTTGTACGCAAGTCATTTAAGAGCATTTTCACGGCATCTGAAGTGTCAAACGTACGTAGTTGATATTCATGATGGCGGTTGGCACGCCACGCACGTAACCACGACATAATCCGGAGTTCCCGACGCCAGGCCCGATAATATCGAGGCATATGAAGCCACAGATTGCCGCCGTTCAATTTCGTCGTGTTCCTTACGCATATTTTTTTACGATTCCACGGAACTATTCCGTTGTATCATCGAGATATATGACGCAGTTTGTGAGATTTATGCGGCAACTTTGTAGAGTCGGATGGAGGTATGGTTTCGATGCAAATATCTCATAATATGTTTGAAGGTAAAATAAAGAATGTATCTGCCTATTCCTTAGCTTTATTGAAATGTAGTACGGAAGGTTTTTAATGGTGCTTATAGGCGTTGCCTGAGGCTCATATAAGCGCAATTAGAAACGTGAACCATGTTTCATTATACTAAAAGCTCATAAGTTGAGCTGCACCCACCCACGTTATGTTAATGTTCAGAACTTTACCTGCACCGTGTGAATGAGAAAATTTAACAAGGCTATACTGTAGTATGTACAACAAGTTTAGACTTACATGATTTAAATACCATGTTTCTCAATAATATAAGCATAGTAGGTAAGGAAAGGTATTCTTGTCCATCATTACCGATGAGAAGAGAACTTAGACTAGTAATTAGATCTGTATTAGGACATACTACAACAAACACATTTCATTCGAAGATATATTGAAATAAAATCTGCATTACAAACAGTTCCCTCATCTTCCAAAGGAAGATTTTATTTCCTCAATCGTTGGAATAGCTAAATAACTTTGTATACAGGTAGGTATACAACCCTGAATTAAAATTCCTTTCCTAATCCGATATCAAAAGGTTCGGGATGGCACCTTTAATCGAAATGGGTGTAAAATTAAATTTCGTTAGCGGGACAGGATTTGTTGGTTCCCAGGAAAATTGCCTAATTTTGGATTCTGTCCGTCCTGTTTACTTAATTTAATATTCTAATCACAACAGCAATGTTAGCCATTGTTGCTAATGCTTCTTGGTTTTGGACACGAGATAAAGTGATTGTTTTTGTTTTTAACCGACTTCAAAAAGGAGGTTCTGTATTCGACCCGTATATAAGTTTGTATGTATGTTTGTATGTCCGGGATTTTCTATAAAACTAATGAACCAATATTGATGTTTCTTGCATTAACGTGATCTCCATACTTTCAGGAAGGTTTTATTATATAATACATTAGGTAATTATTCTCATGTACGAAGTTATATGCATAAATGTACCTACTACATCTCCGGTATTTCTATGCGAATTTTAATGAGTCGGTGTGTTCAATTCTGCAAAGCACCTTAGCTTTTTTATATCTATGTATTGTTTATAGTGGATAAGGTATGCTTCAGGGGTAGTCCCATATAACTTAACTAACTAACTTGTTAACTTGGTTAACTTTGCTTGGGTAGTTTTGAGTTAACTTCAGTAGGTAATAGGATTTTTTTCAACTTAGTTTATATTGATGATGTTTTAATAACTTCCTGACACTGATATTTATATAGCAAGTAAAGTTAATTGAATTTGTGTATGGTAGGTATCTACAACTAACAAGTGAAAAATAAACACTTTTTACCAAAAAATACAACCGACTTCAAAAAAAACCCTACCTACTTGCAAAGTGAAAAATAACTTTAATTTCGGAAGTCGGTGTCAAAAAACGAAAATTCGGAACCAACGACACCGACTTCCGAAATTAAAGCTTGTTGTTGGTCGTAGCTTGATATCTTTTTGCTTTGGATGTGACCGTAATTATGTTATGAAAGCCTGGACCTTATCGTTTCTTCAACGGAAGAAAGGTTAATTTAGAGAAAATGGTAATGACGTAGGAAGAAAGAAAGAAGAAATGGTAGCTACTATTCTACTAAATTAAAAACTTAAAACTTTTAAAAATATATGGCGCCTCACATTTTACTCTATTAAAATAAGTAAAAGATGGTAAAAAAGCTCATCTCTCAATCTCAATTTATTCTGACTGTCGCCCACAGAAAAGTAAGGTGCCTTAGCTTTTCGTTATTAAGATAAAATAAGAAACTTTGTCTCTATTTTCATTACAACCACAACACAAGCGCGATATTTAGCCGCTAAAGACCAAACACTTGAAGAAACTAAGGAATAAGTGACGATTTTCCTGAAGAAAATAGCTGTTAATTTAATTAAACGTACGATTCTTGAATACAAAGAATAAAGGCAATGTTAAGGAATTAAGAAGATACGATGTACAGACGAGAAGCCAGCACATCAAGCTACTACAATCTGTCAAATTTCTTTGATAGATTTTCAACTATATCGCTAAAGTATAAGGCTCAAAGTTGATTGGGAAAATTTGACAGTTTCGGGTAGCTTGATGTGCTGGCGTCTGTACCATAGGTTTTTAACTTCGTGTTCGACATCAAAGTTAAAATCTATTGATGTTACAAAGTCAACATTAGGTAAAACAAGTACATGGTTAATCTTTAACTACATATATCTGCTTTTGGAGTTCTGAGCTTGTTTACATCAACATGTACGAGCCTAAGTTGGAACTCCGAACATGATTATTCATATGTTATGATGAGTACCATAATTTAGAAGCTTGTTTAGAGTAATTTAACTTTGTATAAAACATTGTATAGATAGTGGTATTGTATTCGAAATATATTTACTTATATAGTTTTTTTTATATTTACATAAGTACTATTCACATTATTTTATCTGTTTGATTTATTTTCTATGGTACTTATAAATAAAATTGTTGCACAAAAAAGACGGTAGATACTTACAATTGATAAATAGGTAAGTAAGATGAGATAAAAACTGAGTTTGTTCCCTCAAGACTAAACTTTCTACTTTCATGAGACAATTTGAAAAGACAGATCACAAAGTTTTGGTAAACCGAGATTTAAATATCTCACGTCAAAACCAAACGTCTGCCGGTACCGAACCGTTAACCGATATCTCCAGCACAATATTACTGCACGTGACGTCACGTACCGCGTTCCTATACCGCAAGAGACAGAACAATAACAATACATAGATTCCGCAATTATTTGTATGTCTTTCAAAATAAATCCAATCTTATAAACCTACCACATTCATCATCATCTGCCTAGCCTTTTCCCAAGTATTTTGAGGTCGCTCGGCTTCCAGTCTAACCGGATGCAGCTGAATACCAATATTTTACATGGAGTGACTGCCTATCTGACCTCCACAACCTTGGCTTACCAAGGGGTATCGTATTTCCCACTGGGTCAACCTGACAACCAGTCTTAACTGGTTGTTAGACTTTTGGGCTTCTGACGACCCGTAAACGACTGTCAAAGATCCACGAATGACAGCTGGGACCAACGGCTTAACGTGTCGTGACGTATGTTTAATAAATGTAAATCTACCACATTGTAGTCCAAAATGATTTGGCACGAAGATGTTTTATTAAAACATTTGGGCCGCATCTACTCAGTCGTGAATCTGAATTTAAAACTACACACATCAAAAGTGTCTAGGGATCAAGCATTTTTATGCGGATTTCTTGAGATTGAGATGTGGCTTTGTAATAAATTTATGATTTTATAAATTTATATGGATCCTTTTTGGTGCATTTCATAATTTGAATCAGGAACTGTGAATCAAATTCGAGTAAAAGATGAAAATCAGCTGTCAATATTTTCCCTATAAAAACATACAACGCATTGAAGACATTATTAGTGCTACTGTTTCCCTACTACTGATTAAAACCAACGTTATTATGGAGCGGCGACGTCATTTAAGCAGGGAAGAAATGCTCAGAGCCGTGGGAATGATAGAAGCTGGTTCCCGGCAACGTACTGTGGCTTTAGCTCTGAATACAAGTCAGAGTGTTATCAGTCGACTTTGGACACGTTACCGAAGCACTGGTACCGTGGCTGAGCGCCATGGAGGACGGTATCGCTGCACCACACGGAGACAAGACCGATACATTGAAATCTTAACTCGAAGAGCTCCAACAATAACCGCCATGATGTTAGCCGTGAGGCTTCATCACTCTTCAGGGAACTTAATTAGCGACCAAACAGTCAGAAACCGCTTGCATGAAGTGAACCTTCATTCCCGAAGACCGCTACGGGTACCACCTATAGCAATGCACAATCGTAGGATTCGATATCAATGGGCTCTTGAACACAGAAATTGGGCAGAAGAACAATGGCGTTTCGTGTGCTTTTCTGATGAGTCTCGTTTTGGTATGAGACCGGATACAAGACGTATACGACACTGGAGAACCCCTGGACGCCAACAGCGATTAAAATCCTGCCAGGAAGTCCATCCTTATAGTGGTGGAAACATCATGGTATGGGCGGGTATTTGGATCGGCGGAAGAACTGAGTTGATTTGGATCAGAGGCAACCTCAACGCTCAAATTTATGCTGAGACGATTGTATCAGACGTCATCGTTCCTCTACAAGTGCAAATCGGTCCCTTATTTCAGTTAATGCATGATAATGCACGACCGCACACCGCAAGAGTTGTAAGACAGACTCTCGCCGCAGCTAACATCAATGTCCTGCCCTGGCCTGTTCAGTCGCCAGACTTGAACCCGATTGAGCATGCATGGGATATGCTACAGAGAAGAGCTCTGCCGAATATGGAGGGTATCCAGTCGCAAGAAGACCTTTTTTTGTTGTTGCAACGAACATGGGCGGCCATTCCACAGCGTGATTTGGATGAACTCATTTTGAGTATGCCAAAACGATGTTCTTGTGTTGTTAGTGTTCGCGGTAGAAACACGGATTATTAATTGTTTATGTTACCCAATAAAATTTTAAAGAAAACTGTTATTTCAGTCTTTTTTTCGAACTTTTGTGTTAGTGGTTCAAATGTCAAAAATCCCTTTATTAGGAAAATGGCAAATTTCTTTATTAATGCAAAGGTGACTTGGTTTATCGTTACTGTGACAAACGAAAACACTTTATTTGATGAATCCTTAAAGAAAATTTTAATTAATATCAATCAGGAGAAAAGTTATTGCAAAAATATATGTTGATCCCTAGACACTTTTGATGTGTGTAGATTTGAGTTGATTTTAATTTAACATCTGCCAAACAGCGAGAACGTACGGGTTTTTCAAAACTGCTGAAAAGAACGAGTTTTTTTTTATTAAAACAGCATCAACAGAAAACACATTTAAAGAAAAAACACTTATCCATATTATATAATCTGTAACGTTCACAACCACAGCTCACAACCTTGCTTGCTTCATCATTCCCGGAAAAAAATAAACAAAAATGCTTTTCACAGTTACCAAAGCTAACATACATGATATGCACTTTTCATACGCATTAATGATCCCGGCACATCATTAAAAAGGCTTAAATCATCCTCAGTGCGTTCACACGTCATGACGTAACGTCACGGAACGGAACCGCAAGGACCGCAATAAATTTCTCATTTAATCCCTAATTGCAAGAGAAATGGAATGCGAATTCCAGATGAATTAGGGGCGCGGCAATTAGTCTTAAGACACACCGATTACTGACAATTTCCCGCTGATGAATTTCACTCAAGACGTGGTCCACCACGTAGTAGGTATAGTGAAAGTTAGACGCAGATGTTAGACAAGAGAATTAGTTATGAATCTTGAATGAGTTTCATTTAGTTTTTCTTTGTTGAAGTTTAAATTGAAATAATTGAATAAAACAATTTTTGTGTTTAATTTTCGTTTGTATTTTATTTTATTATTAGCGACCAGCCCCTGCTTCTCACGATTTTCTCAACTTGATAAAATATCTAGATTTATATGTAAGTTGAACATTAATTTATTATTTACTAGCTTCCGCCCCGGCTTCGCCCGCGAGGTATGTCGATAAAAAACTATCATATGTCCTTCCTCGGGATGCAATCTATCTCTCTGCCAAATTTTATCGAAATCCGTTCAGTGGTTTAGGCGTGAAAAGGTAACATACAGACCGACAGACAGAGGTACTTTCGAATTTATAATATTAGTATGGATACCTACACATAATCTTTCCGGATTAAATTCCCTAAATGATGGCCAGCGCCGCATAAAGTCCATTGTATAGTTTAAAAGAAAAACGTGATTACACAGACAGACACGAAAAGCGACTTGCTGCGACATTGCACATTGCACACATATGTAAGTCGCGGGCAAATGCTAATAAATTATAAGTCCACTGTCCAGTACAAATATTGAGACAGTTTGGTTCTTTGAACAAACGAATTAGCATCTCTTTCATAGCACAGCTACAGCTACAGTTTAGGAATATTTTGCTAGGTAGCACAGTTAGAACGGTCCTCAAAGGGTAATTGGCCGGACTACATGCATCTAAACTAGTCCAGACTAACGTTCTAAGTCGAGAGCCCTTTACGTAAGAACTAATTAGTAGGTACGCAACTAGAACTGCGTCATATCTTAAGTGGAACTTGCATATACCTCCTTATTTAATGTGAATATATTTCAACGTCAGTGGCATCGTGTATGAAACATCTGAAAAGGCTCTCAAAGATATAAGAGTAGATATTAATTTTGATGGAAGCATTAAATGCTTCCATCAAAATTTCGTTTCGATTGGTTTTCCTTTATCGGTTTTAATTTTCTGAATTAAGGGCCTGTTTTTAGCTTAGATAAATCTACTTAGATTACTTTGAATTTTACGAGTCTGTACCTAATTTTTGCCCGAAAGTAGAATTTTATGAGTTCGCTCAATATTTTACGACGTTCTTAACTTGTTGATTAATTTGGAATCAACAACAGGATAGGTAAATCCGATAAGATACGTTTAGGAGGCCTTGAGAAGGCCATACACTCAAGCTGAAGTCATAACCTTCTTAAAATGACAGAAACTATGCAAAGCCATGTCTTCACATCTTAACATATCGCACTCAACGAAGAAAGGCTAAAACAATTATCAAAAGAAAACTAAACGCCTCTTAAACACGAACTTTCTTAGCTCTTTGACTATAGAAACAGTTATATACTTGAGGCGATCAAATACAGTGTGCTCAGAATACTTGGCAGCATAAGGTGGCGCTGGTCGCAAGGCAATATAATAGCAGCCATATCTGTCAAATTCAATACATTTCGTTTTAATGTCCCATTTTGCCAGCTGCTGAGATATACTGGGCGCACTGTATCTCTGCCGTTGCCAACTTTTTCTAGAGATTAACACTTTAAACTTGCATATTATTTGGTAGTTAGTTTAATTCTGTTTGCTTCAAAATGTCGCCATTTATTAATTTATTTAGCTCTAAAGTCACGTCGGCAGGTATATTCTCGTTAACTTGATTACCGGTTCGGGATTTTATTATCAAAGGGCATTTAGCAGTCGACAATAATTTTGTTGGAGTTTTTTTACCTTAAATTAGGTATTGAAAGTTGTCGACAAAAACGTTACAAGTTGAACTTCTAGTAGTATATATGCCAAAGGCAACAAAACATCTTTGATATTAAGAAAACCATAGTCTCCGACTCTCCGTTTTGTACACACACGTATGCTTGCTCATCAAATTCTTGCAGGAGGTAATACTGCTGGGTTAGCTGGGTAAATGGAGATGATGTGACATAGAAATAAATGTAATTGCCAGAAATATCCATTTCTCCTCCCGACTTTTATGAGAAACAGCGTTAGAATTTTGAATGCGAAATTAGGTTTCTGCTTATGACCACCAGGTGGAGCTATAACTTTTTCCTTAGACAATTCTTAACGCGCTCGCAATCGAACGTGGGTGAAACAACTCACACTAAGCCCACTGATCCATCCCTAATGTTATACCTATTCACCACCCACTACATAGTCTAATCGGATAGCTTACCGTTTCTAAAGTAAAATTCATTTTCAGTTTCCTTGGAATGACAATCCTAAGACCCGATACCTAAATAATAGATGTTAACCGACAAACAAACGAGGCATCATTGTTCGGCCTTCCATTGTAAAGCTCGGGGTTTGTCGATAGGGCACGGAACCGATGGCAAGAAACGCTTTCATCACTCTCATCTCTTAGCGAATGAGTCTAGCTGCGACCCGTTAGATTTTAAGTGCAGCCGAGATCGAAGATTCATTTGTTTAGGTTTTTTTCTATTATAGATAGTGCTTTGTTTTGTTTGCAAAATAACATAACGTCACGGCTATTTTCCTCGAAGAGATAGGCAGAAGTGTACCTACCCCCATATTTCATCAGTTATGTTTTATTCCCGGGCATAAACCCGGAGCCCGGGTAGATAGATTTCAAACCCAATAAGACTTTGCCTATCTTGGGGATTGAATTCAAAACCAAGACCCTTAGGTCGGCAGTTACAAAAATAATTCGCTTAGGGTACACTCTCCTCCTCCTTTACATGTGAGTTGTAAAGGCCTCAAACATCAAAATACTGATGAGTCAAAGAAAAAGTTTTTATGCAGTTTCGAAGCCATACTGGCCATCATTTTGGTGTCATCATTGTTCCGAATTTGAATTGACGACCATTTAAAAAGACGACTTCTCTACAAAAAGGGTAGGGTGGCTCGATTTAGGATTCCGGGAGTGTACCTAAAGCCTAGGGGTATTCTGAGTAAATAATTCCTATGTTTTCAAAAATACAGACGGATCAAAAAAAACGCAAACATGATAAGTTTGTTTAGGCTTCCCTTAGGGTAAATGCTGGGCCCGAAAAAGATATTCTCTTTAACAAATTTCAATATTAAAATCCGTTGTCTTGGATGCCTAAAGGCTATCCTAGCTAGCTTAGAAACAGGTAGGCTCGTGCGTCTACAAGGTTATTCACTGATATGATTTTACAAACACGTCTATCACGGGCTGAGGCGCTACTGTATCAGAAACAGCCTCCATTGATTTTAGGTTTCCTAGACTCCTAGAACATTGTAGGTACTGTAAGATACTTTTTGTCAAATCCTTCGTCTGTGGCGTTATCTATACAATCATTAAAGGAAGAGAAGTAACACTTTATGAAGGTCAAAAAATTGAGACGACAGTATCAAAAATGAACCCTTCAGAGATCCTACCCTTACTGCCTACTAATTAGCTAAAGGTCAATTCCCATAGATATTTAAAATCGTTCAATCCAGTCGCAATCTCACCTGAGCGACATCAATTGTCAATAACTTGTGTAAGTAGGTAAATTATAGGATTTTTTGATAAATTAAGATTAGAATGTGAATGATGTTTAAAATACGAGAGTCGCCCCTTGCGGAAGCCCTGAAAAGCCATCAGAACACCAATCGATCCAGTCCATCACAATCTAACCTGCACATTTTCCATTACATTTCCAGATTCGGAACTCGAGGAGCTGGGAGAACAGTTGCCGCGGTACCGGCCGGACTCCATAGCGGCGCTACGTCGGATGACGCGGTTCACGGAACCCGAGCTGAAGCGGCTGTACCGGGGCTTCAAAGCAGAGTGCCCCACGGGAGTCGTGAAGGAGGAGACCTTCAAGCTTATTTATTCGCAGTTCTTTCCGCAAGGAGGTAAGTAGACATGCAAGGTGATGTAGATGCAATAGTCGTCCTTGGACAAAGTGCTACAAGAATTTTTTGTCAAATTGTTTTGAAAAACCATGATGGCGGCGTTAGTTCTGATTTTGGCCACGCACCAAAAGATCCTTGTACAGCTATAAAGGCTTCACAAAAAAGGTGAGTAAAGACTGGTCTATATTACCTACAAGGACTACGAGCTAGGTTATGAAAGGTCCTGCAGATACTAGATTTAAAATCCAGAAGCAGACTACAGTTGCTGTTTCGATCGTGAGTTTTTAGAACCAACAAGTCACATGCCAGACCGATCATTGTGTTGCCAACAGAAATAAATCCACAAAGAGGTGAGTAATAAAAGAAATCAGAGTATAACCAGACGACATTGGATAAACTAAAACATTATAAACTTATTTCAACAATGAAACAAGCAGTGCTCCCCGTCGTAGATGGTTTCCATTGTAGGGAAGTACCAATAGTACAGGGCCGTCTTTACCCGAGGGTGCAAGGGGTGCGTGGTACCTGGGCGCAGGGTCTTAGCCAATGAAATTCAAATTTACTATTTCATGAAATATCAATCATTAGGGTTATAATAGTCGCTCGCATGACTAAAAGTCCTATCTCTTGGATTGGGACGGCTACACACCTCTATTCGAGATTCTTTACATTTTGTTGCCTTTCAAAATGGTTATATTTTGAGATCCAAATAATATAAAGGTACGAAGGTTAGTGAAAGTGTAAAGAATCACGAATAGAAGAGCGTAGTCTTCCTGACTCAAATCAGACAAAAAATTGGAAAAATGAGATAGGACTTTTAGTCATGCGAGCGACGATATGAGAAGGTTGTATATCAATACAACCCTCTCCAAGTCAATTGCAAGACAAAATATACAACCTGACACTGACCTGCAAACGCAAAAAACGTAAGAAATAACACGTAAATTGAATTTCGCGGGCTACCTTGGTGCTTCTCCCTAAAAATTGGACTCCAAAATCAAGTTTTTTTTGTTGCCAAAAAACAACCAGTCCAATATGGTTAAGACGGCCCTGTACCTATGTGAATGCCAACTTGTGAAGTTGTGAGTCTTCGAGAAACAACGTGACCAATAAAGTTCGATATCAAACAAATCTACAAAAGGGCTTCAAACGGAAAAGCCCCCACAAAGTTTTGGAGGCAACTTTCAAGTTGTTTGAAGTTGTTCACAAAGTAAAGTCTTAATATTTCGCAAATCGATAAGCACATGGTACAAGTTTAGCGAGAATCGGTAATTATTCAACAGTTAGTTACAACTTCGGTAGAAATCACCTCGTCGAAAAGGACGTAAAGGTAAGGCGTTTTCCGAAAGCCTGTACCGTTCATTAATTAAACCTGACTTTGTTTCCGTCGGTCTTTTACAAGTAACCGTAAGCCGATGCTGGCTGTGTTTTCAGGGACCCACCCTCAGCATCGGCTTATTAGTCAATTCGCACGAATTTACTCGCCCGAAATAGTATATAAAAAGGACACTAGCGCACAGAAATAATAAGAGTTTTAAATATTACAAAACGTATATTTTTTCGTAACTTCATTGCATAAAATTCAAAATGTATCAATTCGTACGCGTTGCCTATAGAAAAATAATATTACTTAAAAGTGACGACTCGCCGATCCGGGTGAGTAAATTCGTGCGGATCGACTAATAAGCCACAGCATAATGCTGAGTGGGGGAAGCCTTCTTTTCACAGTCATAACGTGCAGCTGTCGACTATTAATGTTTTGTGCTCGTTTATATCTATTTTATTTATATTTTTCTATATTATTTGAGTTAATTATCTTTTCTTTTTATCTTTTTGAGACCGGAGAATGGGCAGCAGCGTTCTCTATGCATTACACCATCATACCATACTGCGATCGCCAACCCGCCTGCCAAGCGTGGCGATTATGGCAAACCCCCCCAAAATTGGGGGAGGCCTATGTCCAGCAGTGGACGTCTTTCGGCTGAAATGATGATAATGATCGTTTTGTATGCACGTGGTTATGTGACAAATAAACGTATTTTTCTTTCTTTTTATTTTATTAAATCTTCGATTTTTTCAACCAATTACAACATCTCATTGAGATTTGACAACAGAATAATCATCAGATCAAGCTTGACCATCCCTTCTAAAAACCGGCATAAATACCAAGGTTTCCAAATAAACTCCGAACCAGCTTCCCAAATAAACCACACAGCATAATCAGCCTATTATGATCGCAATGCTTGGATACAGGCCTCCTCTCTCCAAGAAGGAGTGGGCTGTATTCCACCATGCGGGCCCAGCATGGCTTGATAAATGTACCACAAAAAATAAAGATTTCTACAATAAAACAGCAGAGGAAGCAAGGCGAACATCAACACACCTTCACATAGATGGAAAAAACTAACCAAGTGCGAGTCGGACTTGCACACGAAGGGTTCCGTACCACAAGGCGAAAAAGCCGAATAAAACACGTTTGTTGTATGGGAGCCCCCCTTATATATTCATTTTATTTTCATTTTAGTATTTGTTGTTATAGCGGCAACAGAAATACATAATTTGTGAAAATTTCAACTGTCTAGCTATCGCGGTTCTTGAGATACAGCCTGGTGACAGACAGACGGACGGACAGAAAGCGAAGTCTTAGTAATAGAGTCCCGTTTTTACCCTTTGGCTACGGAACCCTAAAAATAAAGATTTCTACAATAAAATAGCAGAGGAAGCAAGGCAAACATCAACACACCTTCACATACATAGAAAAAAGGTAACCACGTTCAATAAACAATACGAAAAGTGTTTCGTTTTATTTACCCTCATCCTTTTCTCCGAAGCTTGACGAGTGTGAACGAACGCGGAAAACTTACATACCTATCGTACTCGCATGATCATCGGGAGCAATCGGGAGCCATCGGGAACCCTCGGAAGGTAAGTGAGTTTGTGTGTAAGTGTGTTACTCGTGCTTTTAGCTATGAAGGCTATGTTCAGATGAGAAATGTGTTTATGCCTTTATAAAACGGGCGTTTGGAATTTTAAATGACTTGAAAGCGCAAGATAGCCTTTATAGATAAGCTATAAGTTTAGACAGCAAAAACTTCTCAGGATAAATCGTCTCAGCCATTTCTAACCAAAGTGTTTAATTTAGGTTATAGGTAGTTATTTCCCGGCCATTTTTAACAACTCCGTATTAGCGGTGCTATTCTGTAAAAATCTCACCGTGAAAACTAATTAGGTGAAGTGAGCGTGGAGTGAGCTGTCAATAGTGTCAATTCCTAGCAAAAACAAACTCACTTCACCTAAGTTTTCACGGTGAGATTTTTACAGAATCAGCCGGCAGCACCCTAATTGCGTAACACGAAAAATTAATAGTTTTTTTAGGGTTCCGTACCTGAGAAGAAAAAACGGAACCCTTGTAAGATCACTTCGTTGTCCGTCTGTCTGTCCGTCGGTCAAGACCCTTTTTCTCAGAAACGTGTGGAGTTATCAAGTTGAAATTAATATCAAATACTCAGGGCTGCAATCCCTTGAAACAGTGAAAAAATCAAACTTCTAAGTCGACACAATCAAAAGAGACGGGCGTTTATGTTCCGGACCTAGAATCATGAAATTAGCAATCAAAAGAGACGGGCGTTTATGTTCCCGTTGACCTAGAATCATGAAATTAGGAATGACATGTAGGTGTAGCCCAAGTAAAAGAACAAAACCGCAAATTTTTTGTTAGGTATCTACATAAAAATATTTTTATAAACTATTTACATACTTACCTACAAATTTGTACCAAACCCTCGGTGCGCGAGTCCGACTCGCACTTGACCGGTTTTTAATTCAATGATTGCTAAACTGTCCATTTCAAGGTTTATTATGTTGATAGCGGCGACACAGTTATTAACTTTCGTACCTATCATCGGACATCGTTTCTATTACTTAGATACTGTAATTATGCCAATTTGCTATTGTTCCAAATCACACTAATATTATAAAGGCAAAAGTTTCTGAGTCTGTGTATGTGTTTATATGTTTGTTACTTCTTCACGCTCAAAACGCGGGACCAATTTTGATAAAATTTTGTATGGAGGTAGCTGACACCCTGGATTAACATATAGGCCAATTTATATCCCGATGTTCCCACGGGATCGACATTTACGCGGGTGAAACCGCGGAGCGCAGCTAGTAAAAAATTAAAATATTAATGCGCCACTTTTGGCACGCGCGACATTCAACAGATCTCACCTCAATACGAATAGAACACACTTCACAAGCTTTATATTTATCACACCAAAACAACCCTTTATCAAACAAAATAACCGTCAAAACGTAAAAAATGGTAATAAAGTACACCGACCCTAGTAAAGGGACAAAATAGGGACATGAAAAACGCATCACATAATCATATAATCCCATCACGTTGAGTGGTCTGAGTCTGGGACCAGCTTTACATCCGCGCAAATTGTCCGCGAGGCCATAAGTTCACGAACTTGGACCTTTGACGAATGAGAATATATTTTAGGTTGATAGGCCTAAAGTACAGTTTGCAATGTTTCATAGAGCAACATTATAAGAACGAACGAGAGGTTGTGTTTGAATATTAAAAAAATAACTGTAAGTATTTGAACTTGATAGCGGTGGCCCAGTAGTGGTAACTGTTGTAGGTCGTAGGTTCGAACCCAGACAGGCGCTTTAATTTGTTTAAATTATTTCATCACCACTGCTCTCGAAACGGTGAAGGAAAACATCGTGAGGAAATCGGCATGTCCTAGAACCAAAAATTCGAAGACATGTGACATCTACCAACCCGCACTGGGCCGGCGTGGTGGATTACGGCCCACTCCCTCTCACCGAGAGGAGGCCTGTATCCCAGCAGTGGGAACATTATAGGCTGATTATGCTTATGCTTATGCTATTGGAACTACTTATTGACATGTTGGCAATTATTTAGAAACAGCAAAGATAAAAAATAGAAAGTACCAAAGACATTAACTTACATTAATATTAGTTTAGCCCTTTAAGCGCTTAGCTAAATACACATTATATTAATTGGGCATCATTTTGTTAATTGCTTTTATTCCTTTGTTTCGAGTTTCCGAACCCTAATCGTAGTTAATTACTCGCTTCCTTGACTTTTACCAATCAATGAACGTTGGTGGATGATATTTGTGGGATATTCATTGATTCAAGTTAATGTTTAGTTTGTGATGCCTGTGATAAAAAGTCAGACTAGGAGTAGAAATTATTTAACCTTTTAAGCGCTTGGCTAAATATCAATTGTCGTGCCCCTAGCGCTCGGCTACAAATCGATAAAATAATCATTCATCATCTGCCTTTTCCCAACCATGTTGGGGTCGGCTTCCAGTCAAACCGGATGCAGCTGAATACCTAAATCTATAAAATAATACCTACAATAAATAAGGAGGAGCAATCGTTGAATAGAAAAAAAAAATCATGCGTGTTCTCTGTCGCAGAAATACGACACGAGCGGTAGGGGCACGGACATATTATGTGTCGCATAAATGCGACACAAGCGGTTAAATGGTTAAAATCTTACTTTCAATAGTTATACTTGAATACAATTCTACCTACCTATAACGTTTTTCGTATCAGCAGGTTAATTGCGTAACACACTATCAGTAGCAATGGCTTTCATTTTGACAGTTTAACAACATTCATTGCGTTATTTACGTTGTTGAGCAGACAATTTTTTCGAACTTAAGAAGCAATAGATTACAAATATCCTTCAAAATTATTCATATTGTGATTGACAGTCTGTTACTCAATTAGGGTGCAGGATGTGGTATCACGCTCCAATAAAAATAAAACGTTAAATCATTTCACAAAAATATTTCGAGCAATATCTGTAATTGCACTCTCAACTGCACGAATGCTTCACTATGGATAATGGGCCCGGAATAAATACCGATGTAAGCTCAGTTTTAAATAATAACGCTACAGCAATATCGTTGAAAACGAAACTTATGCACCTGTAAAGTATTTCCAATCCCGCAGATCCAATACTTCATAAAAAAATATACCTACCAATCATCATAAAATGGCAGTGAAGACTGCGAATTTTTTTATTTATTATTAACGTACTAAAGAAGGATCATTCAGTCCTGGCTTTTGCCCCAAATAGGGCTCGAGATAAAACAGTCAGATGCCTACTAATCCATTGACACAATCTTCGATGACAATGAGACATCTTACAGGCCGTTAAGAAACAATTCCATCCAAAGTTAACTGATCAAGACTTCTCCAACGAACAATCAAGTGCAAATTGTCTTCGAATACAATCGAATAGTAATGAAGGCAATGAATGGATTCAAAGACCAAACAGGAGGGCTAAGGCCCCTTTCACACGTCTCCCGTCCACAGTAGGCGCGGGCCTGCGGGCGGAGAGTAATGGGTAGCTCACCGTCCGATCAGGACCAGGCCCGTGCCGGACGGCGCGTACGTAAAGAGATGTCAGCATCGAAGAGGGGCCCCCTTAGGGCCGAAGCCTGCCGGGTCAGCGGAATTGTCCGATAGGGTTACCGCTGGCCCGGAACATAAAGGTCTAAGGAAGGAACACGGGTGGGTTTAGTCAGTAAGAGTCTGACACTCCCTTCCGCTCCACCCAGAGCGGGAGTAGTCATTTGATAATTTCCCATCCGCAAAAAAAAAGTCCCCTTTCACGGCCTAGGGTGATGCGACTTGCGACGCGATTTACGTCGGCCACACCTGGGCCCTATGACCACTTAACCATTCCTTACTCGAAACCACGTCATTCCCTAGCAAATCCCGCCAATCCCGCGCTCTTTTCGCGCGGTTTCGTTCATTGTGTCATAAAGAAATGGCCCCTGCGCGCGACTTCATGCCATGTCATGACTCGTCATTGGCGACACTGGCGACGGCGATCTGTCAGACGCAGACTGCGCTTGCCGGCCGGTCACGCTCTGAAGTTGTGGTCACCGAGCTGTTAGCTAGTACATACATTGATACAATCGCGCGCTAAATCGCTCGACGAGGCGTCTCTAGCCAAGCTTTGTGTGCAAACAGTACCCATCAAGCGCCCCCTAGTAAACGTGCGGTCAAAATGGAATGAGTACAAAGTACAAGTAGCACATCAAGTTACCACAAACTGTTAAATTTCCCCAATGGATAATAAACTGTATTGTTTGGAGATGAAGAAGAAATTCGTCGGTTTTGGATACCATGGTGTGCTGTTGACTATATTTAGAATTATACAGGGTGTTCTGATGTTTACCCTAACAAACCAAAACGTACAAATGTTAAAATGATATATGTAGATGTTATGTTACATCATATCAATGGCAAACTTTGAAATTTCTTCATTCTAATTACGACCTCATTCAATATCAATTGGGAACTTTTGACAAATTTGGGAAGCTCACTGCGAGCGAGGCCCACTGTACCTACACGGGCAAAAAGTATTTTTAGGAAGGAAAGAGTGGAACTTTGTTTTCTATCCCAAACAGTTGAATTCGCATTATTCGCAATATGATTGTCGGCGTGTTTTCAAACGAATCATCCGCCGAGCGATGCGATACTCACTACTACACCAAATATCTTCTAAATATATAAAACTCAAAGGTGACTGACTGACATAGTGATCTATCAACGCACAGCCCAAACCACTGGAGGGATCGGGCTGAAATTTGGCATGCAGGTAGATGTTATGACGTAGGTATCCACTAAGAAAGGATTTTGATAAATTGTACCCCCAAAGGGATAAAATAGGGGATGAAACTTTGTATGAAACTTTGTCAATTTTAAACTGATCGGGCTGAGACTAGGACTTTGCATGCATATAGCTACTATGACGTAGGCATCCCCTAGGAAAAGATTTTGATAAATTCAACCCCCATGGGGATAAAATAAGGGGTGATGGCGGATGTAATGTATTTTTTTTTTTTTTTTACTTAACGCGAGCGTAGCCGCGGGCAAAAGCTAGTAATCTATATAATCTTTAATAATGTGTAATAAGGTTTATTTCATGTTGTAAAAGCCGCTCGCGTGCTCGGGGCGGGGTTTTTTTTTTGTTGTGAAATCATCAAATTACCCCTCCCGGCTCTGGGCGGAGTGGAAGAGAGCCGCTTGAGGCGGCTCCAGCCCGTTCCAGTTTGGGGGCCAAACGTCGGAAATGCTCGACGAAGTTGTCACGTCGTTTCATGGGCCCCAGAACGCGCCACCATCGGGACCGGGATCTCGTGGCGCGGCTTGCTTTGGTGTAATACGACAAATATAAGAAGAGCTCCAGATACTATACAAAATGTATGCAAAACGGAGCTCTTTTTAACCGACTGCGCGACGCAAAGGAGTGGTAATGTGTTCATCAGCCTATGTATGTATGTAATTATTTAAAAAAATAAAAAAACCCGACTGCGGTAAAAAACTTAAGTTAAAAAAAACTGAAAAGCTAAAAACAAGCCCATTTTAAATTAAATAAAAGTTGGAAGCAGGCGGGACCCATACCATTTTTATTATATTTTCAAATTCAAATGGGTCCCGCCTGCTTCCAACTTTTATTTAATTTAAAATGGGCTTTTTTTTAGCTTTTATAAAAAAAAAAAAAATAATTACGTTAGTCATTGAGTTGGGCTCCGTAGCGAGCGGCGCTCGGCGCCCCCTAGGACCGCTGCGCCCGTGTGCAACGCACACCCTGCACACTAGGTAAAGGCGGCTCTGTCGCTCGTCACCTGTTTTTGACTCGTGGCACGCTTTTTTTTTTGGGAAGTCATCAAATGACCCCTCCCGCTCTGGGTGGAGCGGAAGGGAGTGCAGTCAGACTCTTACGGACTTAAATCCACCCGTGTTCCTCTAAAGACAGATCACCCCCTCTAGATATCGCATTGTAGGCAGTTTTTGTCCACCACTAATAAGTGTTTTAGTACTTCAACCCCTTTATTCATAAACGTTGCTTAAAGTTAAGTAGTGATCAGCGAATATTTAACCATAATTTTTTGTCGTTACGTCACTTTTCTTTAATCATCTTTTATAAATAAACCTCATAAAGTCTCGAACTATGATTGACATCTTCAGCGTCATCTTGACACTAGATCTGCGAGTTTCATTTGAAGTTGAACTTATATTTTCCGAAAAATCAATAAATCTAGTAAAACTGTTAACGAAAGTGAATTTATGCTGTAAAAAGGTATAAAAATCATACAGGACTTCCATGTTTAAAATATGTCATAACTTTAGACCTATAAGTAAAACAATTTGAACTGAGCCGGCCAGCAGAGCTCAAGTTATATTGGATACGGGAATCTAAACAACTTCTTTCATTTGTTTTTTTCACCGTCGTCGCTGTCGCCCACGCAAGTCGCATAAGCGTGCCAGTCGTGGCCAAGTGGTAACAAAGCTTAGAAAAAGTCAATCGACATTCCACCCAAGCGTTTATTGGCTTACAAATTGAATAGCTAATTGCATTGCAGGCTTTTGCATTTCTAACTACGAGTAAGACTAGCTGTAATTATGCGGGGAATTCAAATAATAATAATAATAATAATAATTTATTTAATAAAAACGTTTACAAAAGTTGTACATTTAGCCAAGAGTAGAAAATTTTCCATACAATTATAGTGCCTAAAAATATAGTAAAACTAAAATATTTCTTTTTTATTACATGTGCAAGTAGTGATGGTTCGGAATTAGAGTATTAGATAGCGACCTGCCCGAACTAGGTTTATTCAAACCTGTGTTTCAGGCCATCACTTTTACATTTCAATTAAATTGGAGCGGTAATTTTTAAATAAAACTGATATAAAAATAATGAATAAAAATTCTGAGAAAAAGCACATTGGTACATTAATACCTAATACTAAAGTAGTGTAGAAAATACAAAGAAAATACATTTTATAACTAGTCTATGTAAACATACAAAAGTAAATACTTACAAGGGTTTACTATTTTTCCCCGCCTTCTGTTCGACGACTGAAGCTTAAATAAAAAATAATCGCTTTATTCGAATTTTTATGGTTATGTTTTAAGACATTCTGTCAATTAGCAAAAAGTACCACTTTAGAATCACGTTTTCTGTAGGTTTGGGTTTGTTTCACTATATGCAATATTGTGCAATACCTAATTTGAATTAGTCACATTTTCAAAGCTTCTAATTACGGAATTATGAGGTTTCCTCTAAAGAGACGGATGAAAAAACCATGTTCAAAATAATTACGCCAAAATGAGCCATCAATAGTCCATCCACACGACCTAATAACATCTTAAAATTGGCCCACATACTCCACATACTCCACATACTTAAGCACACGTCCACAGCAAATGCATATCATTATGACGTAAGTAATGTTAAAAGCAAAAGTGCTTTAGATGCAGCCAGCCCAAGCACTCGCTGCGAGCAGTGAGTGCTTTCAGTGCAGTTAACAAGTGCTCACTGCACCCCAATGGCGGGGCGTGCAGAACAACAATCACCTTTTGTATGCGCAGGCAGAATGGGGAAACAATTTGCGTCATTCTACCTTTTTTTATTTACCTCTTTAGTATGAAGTTATGTATGTAGGTATGTGGTAATCTGATTATGTGTTTTGGCTTGTAGAATCTTCATTTTGCCGAAAGTCTTTCAAGGAAAAGAAAGCTTTATTCCCACATAATTAACTCATTAACTTTTAAAGAAGCGAAATAGGTAGGTAATCAATATTTAAATCCGTCAAAAATATACCTATGCAAACTTAAAATGGGAAATGTATTAAGTATAGTTTTATCCTTTTAAAATAAAGGGTGTTTTTTTAGAGGTATACAAATTAAAATGGAATAAAACACCTAAAAATAAATTTCATTATCATGGCATTGGTTTTGCCATTAGTGATTAAAAATGATTTTGGGCATATGAGCGCCACGGCTGGCTCGAATGAAGCGTAATCGGGAAGTCCAATGTTCGACCACTTTTTCCAGCAACTGGGGCCGTATATCGGCAATAACGCGGCAAATGTTGGCTTCCAAGTGGTCCAACGTCTGTGGTTTATCTGCGTAGAAGTGTGACGTCACATATCCCCAAAGAAAGTAACCCATAGGTGTGAGATCACACGATCGTGAAGGCAATATTCAGCTTGACGAAATTTTGCATTGAAAAAGTGGGTCAACCTGAATATTGTTTTCGGCCCACTCACCGAACGTACGGCGCTCTTGCATAAGTTGGATCTTGTAAGCTCGCAGTCCAAGATCTTTCCTCAAAATCTTCCACAAAGTAGATGGGCACAGCTCTATCTACTGTGCACGATGGCGAATGGACTCATTCGGGTCCTCTTTAACACTACGCTCCAAAGCAGCAATAACTTCTTCTGTGCGCACTGTACGGCGTCTTTGTGGATGCGTATTATCAACTAGAGTGAGGGGACACGAAAACAATCCATTGTTTTAAAACAAGGGCTTGAAAGTTTGTATGAAATGCCGTACGGCGTAAACGCTTTAAGGTGTCAAAAACGCTCTGTATTTGGACAGCAGGCATTGTGACAATTGTGACGGTCAAGTCAATGATGACGGTTCACCGCTTTCTTAGGAAACCAACGTACCCAACGTAATCGTAACGTAACCCATTGCGCAAACTCTTGATTAAAGTCTTAGTTTTAGATGTAGGTTAGGTCGGGTTATTTTGGTCTAAACGCACTCATATTAAACTATCCACAACTTAGTGCTGATTTTTCCAAAGCCAGATAACTTTATCGGAGGAATAATTTTGAATTTTATATTTTTCACACACTACTACCCAATAACTACACAATAACACTTTACAAAACGAAATAATTTTATTTGAAATTGGTCCGCAGTTAAATGTCATCAAGCGTTTACCAAAACATTTTCATTTATAGGAAGCCACGTAGCACATTTTATTCGGGTAAAAAGATGGGCTTACTGGCAATAATTCCCAACTGGGTACACCTACAAAGCTTTTATCAGTACGGGCCAACAGCAACACCCACAAATGTGCGATTTTATGACACATAGGCGTTTCGGAAATAACAATAATACTCGTCCATAAAACACACATGCTGAAACAAAAAACGGAATTTACAGCAGTTAGACAACGTTTTGTACGTAACTTTAAAGGCACCAGCAGACAGGCGTTACGCAACAGCGCGACACGACTCTAGTAGAATAATTTGGGGGGCAGGGTACTTAATTATACAGGACTTTTGACCCCAATACCATCCTTTTGTACCCAACCTCTGTAAAATCTACTTTTGTCTGCATACCTCTCTGTTACTATTGTCAAAGTTTATGTTTTTGTGAATAAATTATTATTATTATTAAATTAAATTAAATTTCTGTCAAAACTTCATGGTATTTGTTCTACCAGCGTCGCCGCGTCGTGTCGTGTCGCACGGTGGCGTCGCGGCTGTCCGCAGGAGCCTTATCTAAGTTTGTATTTCATAGTATTTTTTTCAAAAAAACTATCAAAAACAAAGTTATTTCTGCAGTTCTAACCGAAAATATTTCAATAAAGAAAAAAAAAACCGGACAAGTGCGAGTCAGACTCGCGCACCGAGAGGGTTCCTTACTTTGTAGGTACCTGTAAATAGTTTATCACGGGGTTTTTTTTAATGTACCTACAAATTTACGGTTTTCGGATTTTTCCTTTACTTCTGCTACATGATCCTTGCCTCTTGCCAAATTTCATGATTCTAGGTCAACGGGAAGTACCCTATAAATTTTGATGCCCTTGAGAGTGTCGAAATATACGTTTTTTGCGGCATAAACGGCCGTACCTTTTTTTTACGTTAACTTAGGTGTTTGATTTTTTTACAGCTTCAAGGGACTGTAGAGCTGAGTGTATGGTTTTAATTTCAACTCGATACCTGCACGTGTTCCCGAGAGAAAGGGTCTTGACAGACAGACAGACGGACGGACAACAAAGTGATCCTATAAGGGTTCCGTATTTTCCTTTTGAGACACGGAATCCTAAAAATAACAGCAAAAGGTACCTATTTAATTTTTAATAGGGGTTCATTGAATTATTTTGTTCATCCCTCGGTACATGTGTAGGTAGTGCCCTAATTAAAAATTAAATACACCACTGAACAATAGTAAAAATAATTAGGTGCACAGAATCACCTTCTTTTCGATATTCATTGTTCAAGTGCCATCTAATAGTCTCCGAGAAAAATGGCTAGGTACAGTCAACAAACGAGATAAGTATACAGGATCGTCGGATATAGTTGAAATTTAGTAAGAAACCGATGGAGGTTGTTGCCTGAAATTTAATTTGATAAATGAGCTGTTTATTTTCAATTAATAAAATAAAATTTTATTCGAAAACCTCCATCGGATTCATAGTAAACTTCAACTATATCCGACGATCCTGTAATTTATATAATTTATTTAACTTTAATCGATACTTATCTCCTTTGTTGACTGTACCTATATGACATCCATACAGACGGAGATGATGAAAGTATTGAGGATTCCGTTATTGCCATTTGGCTACAGTACTCAAAAAACGCGAAATTAAAGATGTCCAGGTATCCCAAGTCGCATTTTATGCTCTTAACATGTAAGACAAGAAAAGGCGAAAGCGCCCAGGTAGCTCGCGAAATTCATATTTTCTTACGTGATAAGCAATTTGCAGATCAGTACTTCCAGTATTTTAATATCACGATGCGACGCGCGCTTTACTTGTGGTAACCAAATACACACTGCGAATCTGAAGTGTGAAGACGAGTAGCGTCAGCACATAACGCCATTGTCTCGGACGGCACCGAGATCTCCTGCGCTTACACAAGCATTAACACCGTGTTTAGGTATATACATAGTAACCACAAGTAAAGCGCAAGTCGCTTCGTGAGATAAAAATACTAGATCAGGTTATACAACGTGTTTTTTATTATATCCCATAACTCTAGGGGGTCATTGTACTCGTCATTATGAACAACTTTTACTATGGGAGCAAACCTGAAACCGCGAAAAAAAAATCATTTGTTCCCTACATTTTGACGAGTTATACGAAAATAAATGTAGGGAACAGCTGATTTTTTTTTCGCGATTTCAGGTTTGGTCCCATGGTAAAAGTTGTTCATAATGATGAGTGAAATGACCCCCTAGAGTTATGGGATATCAAAAAAAACACGTTGTATATTATGTTGATCTATCTGAATAATTAAAATCATGACATTTCAGGACAACTCTTACTTATGGGGTACCATTGATGATTCATATGATTATAATTCTGTAAATACATATTTGTTACTAACACTCCACCTAACCTGCAAATTGGAGAAAATTTTAATTTTCCATCACCCTTATTCTTCTTACTTTCTATAGGTACTTGCATGGGAAAAATGTTTTTTTCCCATGCAAGTACCTATAGAAAGTTCCTAAAGTAGGGGGAGCCAAATTATTCATAACTTTGAGCACTGTTTTGCCTGTGCCATGTCAGTCAACCACATAATTAGAAGGCCAATAAAATTAAAAATTTATAATCTAGTCGCAGTCTCATCTCGGCGACAAACAAATTCGAATGTCAAAAACTTGTCAAAAATGTAGAGTAGGTAATTAGAAGTATTTTTGACAGATTGAGACCGAGATCGTTCTTAAAATTGAACGAGAATTGGCCCTCAGATGTCGCCCAAATTCTCAAGTAGGTAAGTAGGTAGGTACACAAAATTCTCAAACTTACTCTCACCTGACATTTTATTCTACTTTGCCAATCATGGAAATAACCATTCTGTATACTTAATTACAATGTTTTAGAAACATGATAGTAGAGATACAATCAATTGCGCATCAGTGCTTACATTGACATCAACAGCGCCTTTATGCCGGGAGCAGTACCTAAAGGCGGTTTTCGTAGTGCTAGTGATACGACAGGTGTACGGTTGACCGTACTGAATTGAGAATCTATACATATAAAATTCAAAATCCTCACTGACTGACTGATATATCAACGCACAGCCTAAACCATTGGTCCTAAAGACATGAAGTGTGTGTGTTCTTTGTGAAGAGTAGGTATCCACTAAGAAAGGTTTTTCGAAATTCTGGGGGTGGAATTGGGGGGAGGGTGAAATTTCACGCGGACGAAGTCGCGGGCAGAAGCTAGTTTAAAATATTGGGAAGCCAGTCTCAAAGATTCTCAAAATGAACAATCTAAAAACTTAACAAAAGAATTTGGATATTATGTATCGAAAAGACCACAAAAGGGGGCCTAAAAAGGCCACTTTGGCAGAATCATAAAAGGATAACATAATGGACAATTAACCGTTAAGTTAATCGTATCAAATCCCATTGGTGAAGTATTTTTTAGTTTTTTTTTTGTCTGTGCTAAAATACCAATTAATCCGATCCAAATCCAATCCCAATCTCTTTGCTTATACCTACGTAGTGCAGCGAAAAAAAGAAAAACACGGACTGTCTTCGCCTTATTACGATTCGTAATGTTATCCTTTTATGACTCTCCAAAGTGGCCTTTTTAGGCCCCCAGATCTCTGTATATCATGAAGTACACAGCATAATAATTCAGCATAATATCTGGAAAGAAATTATTTAGGAACATTTTTCTCTTGTCAGTCACCTTACTCAAGCGTAAAAGTCAAATTCGCCGGGGTAATTGAATAACACACTAAGGGCTTATGCACACCGCGTTTTACCGCATTTGTATCGATTCAAACGCGCGTTTGTATCGCTACAAGCGTAAACTGCTACCTATGTGGAATGAAAAACGCGCTGTCGACGCGTGTTCCGAAAATGCGCGTCGACGGAGCGTTTAAAAAACGCGGTGTGCATAGGCTCTAACAGTATAGGTACATACATTCATTGCGTTATTTATGTTGTTGAGCAGACAAACTATTCAAACGAATGAAAAAAATTGTAATTGAACGTGTGTTACGCAATTAGGGCACAGGAGTTTAAATCATACCCTATTTCTAATCCCAGGCCGCCTGTCTAACAACCCTAACGTACGGAATCCCGAGACCGCGAGTGTGATTCACACTTTAACGGTATTTTTTCATCATGAGATAGGTTACCTATTACAAAATCTCAAATCCGGTTTTGTCTCGAAGTTGAATAATCCATTACTCATAAATTTCTTTAAAAAATCTAGATAGAATGATAAAAATAATTTTATCACCAGAATAACTAAATTATCTATTTAAAATTTTCCAGTTCACAAAAAAAACCGAATGACTGTGTAAACCACTCTGTTATAGACTTGAAACGGAACGCAAAGTCGACCTCTCGCAGCACTAGAGGCTTCCGTTTGACGTCATCTATCGACTTTGTACAACACTAGTAGCGGAAGCAGCGTTGTGCAGTTGGCAATACTATCGAGTCAATTGATTTTCTATTTATAACCTTCTAGAATGTTCTAAACATTTTACAGGTAAAGAATAGAACTATTTTCTTTGAGTTCATGACAACTAAATTCTGAATAAGTTTTTTCACTGGACGGATAGTACAGACGACCGTGTTATTAAAGAAATAAATTAACTATTTTTGATTAACCGATTCATTATTTAGCAAAATCGTTTCTAATTAATTTAGTACATACATAAACACAGAAATATTTACTTTTCTTTAAAAAAAAAAAGTCGGCGTCAGTGCGCAGAAGCGCGCCATTTCGCCGTTACGACTGCGCATGTGTTGGCAAACCTGCGTTGCTTCCTCCAAGCCACGACCGGACGCCATTACCACGCCATCGGACTGAGAATCTGTCACTTGCGCGTTTTTCGTTTGATAATCTTTAGATTTTCTACGAAGTCATTGCTTCTGTGTTAATAGTACCTTTAAATACATAAATACCAAAATGTCTGACGAGAAAAAGGTGTGTATCTTACTATATTATCAGTGTAGTGACGAAAAGTAGAAAACAGTGCTTCACCGACATGGCGCTATTAGCGAAATGTGGTTACCTGATTGAAAGTGAGAAGTGCTTTACCATTGTGTTTGATTATTATATTTTTATCGTTACGATATTTTTTTTCAGGGAGAAAGCGAACACATCAACTTGAAAGTATTAGGTCAAGATAATGCTATTGTGCAGTTCAAAATCAAAAAACACACACCCCTGAGGAAGCTAATGAATGCCTATTGTGATCGAGCGGTAAGTTCATCTTATTTACTAAGCGGCTTATGATTATTCAATTATGATTATAGTTAGCTCAAAGACAAAACAGTAAAAATAGAGGTGGCATGCATATTGTATGAACAATAAGGTATGTAAGTAAACTAGGTGCTCTGGCGGGCCCCTATGTCCAGCAGTTTAAAAAAGAAAGCGTCGGTTACGGTTATGTTTCACTGAAACCTTAATTCCGTGCTTTTGAGATCCATACATGAGAAATACAAAAAGATTTCTCCGCATTTATATTAATTTCATGTTTTAACTTGAAGATTGTGATAACACAGGTTATATTATTATTATTACCCCATATACTGGACTACCTACAATATTCATTGATAATTCATTAAAACAAATTGAAGTAATTGTTTTGTAAACACATTTTGAAAAGATCACTGACCTTCTAGTTAGGGTAAGTTCGCAGCAATGGGAATACTATTCTGCTCATAATATGACCAATACTTCTACCTGTATGGTTGTAATGGTCTAAAGAAGGTTATTATTATTTGGTTAGACACTATTAGCTGATGCGTGTGTATCGTATAGCTTGGAGATATTTAATCTGTCCAGTCGATTCTTGAAGCAGTTCCAATGTGGGTGCCGTCACAACATTTTCCGGGAGCCTATTCCATGCTGCTACAACTCGGTTAGACAAGAATTGCTTCAAGGGCTTTTTTTTAATGAATTTACCCATAGCTTTAGGGAATGCCCACATAAATGTGTGTTCGCATTCAGTGTGTAAAGATGATGCAGAAACATTACAAAACATTGTGTTTGATATAGTAAAATCGTTCTATCCTTTACGAGTGATTGCTTACAAGGGAGGAGAAACCGAGCATACTATGTTGTTTATGTAGAGGACTTAAACATTCATTATGAGGACACTTATGATGTCTCTTGACGTAAATTCATTCTTAAATGGATTTTTAACATGCCCTTATAATGTACATTGCCTGGCAAATAATTACTGTTTTTGCTGATGCAAAACTTATTTCATACCTGAAATGCTTTTTACGGATATCAGCTTAGACTTACACATATTGAACTTGCATTTACATTAGGTTCGTATATTACCTATGTATGTATGACACAAAACAATAAAGTTCAGAAGGATTATTTTGCAAACAGATAGAAACTGTTCTAAACAATTAGTTAGGCTTTCCAAAGATTGTCAACACCTATTAGTTGTATTTTACAGATGAAACTGCAACACATGTGTAATGCAATTTAATTTCTGTGGCATAATGAGAGCTTGACATTCTGTGTGGAGTTGACCTTTGGAACTAACTACATAGCAAAATGAATGTTTCGTAATATTGTGCAATTCCCACATTTATTATCTGTGGGAGATTGCTGATTATCTAAAGGTACTAATTTATCTTTCCAGGGCCTATCAATGCAAGTAGTGCGGTTCAGATTCGACGGTCAGCCAATCAATGAAAATGACACGCCAACATCACTGGAGATGGAAGAAGGAGACACAATAGAGGTTTATCAGCAGCAGACGGGTGGCTCGCCTATAGTGTAATCTTATCTTAAGGAACTGTCCATTTCCCATGGGAAGAACGCTATGGTGAACCCATCTCAACTTTAACATTAAGTTAATTTTAAATAAAACAATACACGTATAACAATGTAATATTTTGAGATACACAAATGCTCAGCCGAGCTTTGTATACCTTAGCATTGTGTATCTTAAAACAGTAGTACTGTATGCTCTATTTAATTAAGGAGAAATTTGAGGGAAACCAAATGTTCTAGGTAACTTCAATAATTATTCCATTGTGATAATTTTTTTAGTTGACACTTTTTTCAGATCAGCTCCAAATTTTTTAAGTGTGGCCAAAAAATGACACTTGCAGGCTGTATGTGGTAATAATTTATTGGACATAGGTCCAACCCGATGTCAAGTTTCTAACCACTAATGTAATATCTGAAATAAATTAAATTTAAAACCATCTAGTTTTTTCTTCACTTTTTATTTGTAACCTTGCTGCTGTGATGCTTAATGTTTTTATTTTACATTTATTAGCAAAGCATTATAAATGCTGTCGTAGTATGTTCCTTGTTTTGATTAGCTTGCTTTTTGTCAGCCAAACAAATTGCAGAATGCTTGCTTTGCAGTCAAGACTTTTAAAATCACCAAGACAAACAAGTCGCATACTTTTGATTTTATAATTCAAAAAATGAGTCTTGGACAATTTCCTGACCTACCTAAAAGTTCCAAGAACCCTTTAACACAACTGCCATGAAATCTACATGCTAATAATTAATTGATGACTCATTGGTACAAAGGTTATTAAAATTTCTAACACTGCATGGCTATGATCTAATCTTTACTACCTACCTACACATACAATGTCGACGTCATACCCTGAGTTTATAGAATAAAATACCATGCCATAAATAGTAAATAATTATAATTTATACTGCCAAACGTTTCGCAACCACCTTTACGAGAGGTCCACATCATTCTTACGAGACCTAAATAGGAAAACTGCACTATGTACCACGGAAGTTCAAGTAAGTATCACAATGCGTTGAACATGAACAGTAGCTGTTGCACCCTAGCAAGATTAGTGGTGATCCGGTCACCAAAACACTTAGAACATGGCGACTGCGGACATCAAGTAAGTATAGTTGCAGGTACAAAGATCTATTAGCGCGTGATCAAAATCGGAACTAACGCCGCCATATTGTTTTTGCAATACGATTTCACAAATGTAGGTAGGTATATACCTGCAACGCCCCCCATTATGTAAATGTCGTTCAAATGCCAAAGGCTTGTTTGTAACAGTGTAGCTTTATATTTAGGAGACTCGTCTCAGCTACTAACTTTCGTCGTATGCAGGGCCGTCATCCAACTTGTTGGCTGGATAGCCTTATACCACGACATATGCTATTCCCGTATTTGGTGATAGCAGTAAACTGATTGACTTAATAAATTAGGGAAACCTTGGTATTTACTATGATTTTTAATTACTGTTTACAACTTGGAAAATGTCATACTTTGTTGTTACTAAAGTTCATATTATAACGGCATTAATATTTATCTATTTTATCTTCTAGCGAACACCGCTCAGTACGCTCACTTCGTTTTCAACACACTGGACCAAGACAGAAGTGGCCTGTTAAGTTTTGAGGTAAATATACCGTTTTTAGAATCCCTTCAAATTATAAAGATATTATCTTCAAAATTATAAGAAAACATTATCCTTACGCACTAGAAACATGTACACGTTCAGTAGGTACACTGGATGACAAAACTAAAAGCTATTGACGTACCCAACTTGACTTGTAGCCAACTCCTTTTCCCGTGGACGTCGTTGAACGCAACCAAAGGTGATCCTTTGTTTTCTGCAGCTGCTGTGCCCTATCCAGAGATAGGAGTAATTGCTTACCTATAGAAGCAGGTTTTCGGGCCCGACTCCCGGTACAGATCGCTACAAGTTAATCGTCGGAATGTTACCAAGGCATACATCTTTCGGCCGTTTCTTTTTGTAACACATAAGTTAACACGGAATTATTTCACCCGCACTGATCGATACGGACTTGTCTTTACCGGGAACCCCATAATTAGTTCTAATAGCACGTAACTGCAATCATCACATATTAGGCTGTCAATTATTTCAGTAGCCCCATGTCCGGTAGGTACAGCTACATCTGTGTGAGCTTAATTAACGTCGACTTAATAACAAACTCCGTCTTTTGATGACCCAGCTATACATTGGTCAGGCCCAAGTTTCCCCACCTACTGCAATGTTTTTCATCAGTGCTCTCCAAAATTCAGAATAACCCTGCAGAAACAAACCGTGAAGGAAAACGGCATGTCCTAGAACCAAAATTCGACGACATGTGTGACATCTACCAATCCGTGCTGCGCCCGGGTGGTGGATTACGGCCCACTCCCTCTCGCCGAGAGGAGGCTTGTGTCTCAGTAGTGGGAACATTAAACACTGAATTTGCAGCTTGTACTTATGCTGAAGAAACAATAACATAATTTTATTTCCAGGAGTTTGTAACCGGGCTATCAATATTATCGAGAGGGACCTTAGAAGAGAAGTTACGATGGACGTTTTCACTGTATGACATCAATGGCGACGGATGCATCACTAAAGAGGAAATGACTGAGATTGTCACCGCTGTTTACGACCTTATGGGGAAGATCGTAGACCCCAACTTAGAAGATGATGTGATACGGGAGAAAGTTGAAAGACTGTTTCAGGTTTGTATTTCCTTTAATTTCACTTGGTTTTTTTATTCTAAGACGCAACGGTTATTGCGCGAACTGGCGAGCGGAAGGTCGTGAGTTCGATCCTCACCGTTGCATAAGGATGTTGCGGATGCAGATTTTTTAACATCCGCGGACGCGGATTTTTGGTGGTTCACATCCGCGGACACGAGTCTCAAAGTTTTTTTAAGAATCTGTCAAAGTAGCCCTCGAAATTCAAAATTTCTAACGTTTTTGCAAATTACAGCGCTATTTTACGTTGTATGCAATAGTGCAAACTTTGCACTATGGAAATAAATGACTCATTTATAGTAAGCATATATAAAGAAACATTTAAATACAGAGACGTATCAAAAGAATCAATATTATCATGTATTAAATAATATGCTGTTTCATTATTTTTTACAATAGATTGTGATACCTAAAATTAAAGGCAATTACTAGCTGATATTATGCGCACATTTACTATGTTCTAGTTTCTGTACCGATATAGGTAGATAAGGCATACACTCGTGACTCATACATATAATCAAGTATGTATGTAGGTACACTTACAGTCTAGTTAAGTATGTACAGTCGGTCTCAACAAGATATTATTATGTGTATGCGATCAAATTAATTATAGTCGTTGCATACATATTTTTACGGCTGACTGTACATATCATGTTGTTAACTTCATGTGTACCTATGTTGAGTTGTTATTTCAACAAAAATGTAAACGCAGAACTGTCGTAACTTTCAGAAAATGGACTTGAACCGCGACGGAGTGCTGACTCTGGACGAATTTCTCGACTGCTGCCTGCGCGACGAGGACATCTCCCGGTCGATGGGCGTGTTCGACAGCAACTTCTGACGTCCTGCGGCCGGCGCGCGCGCCAACTCGTGCCGCCCCCCCTGACAGTACCGACATTCACCACCTACGTCATTTTGTACATAACCGGTCTGAAATCCTGCATCAGCGCTCCGCAGACGGCGGTCATTCCGTCCGCGAATGACCGCGAGAAACATCATTCGTCAGACATCGGCGACGCGGTCATTTTGGCATCCATGCGCGTTATTGCATAGATTTCCATACGTTCTATTGTCGCAGACAAATTGTCCGTCGTCTGCTCAGCGCCTAAATGAAAAGTAGCTAGGAAAACGAATGTTGGTAATGCGGTATTATGTGCCACTTGGTGTCATAAATGTGTGTTACCATCTAAATGGTTATCCCCCCTTATTAATATTGCCAGACCAATTTAAAAATGACGTAGCATGATACAGAATGTATCATTGATTGGTGAATTACGATATTATTGTAAAAAGAAATGCCTTATTTATAAGAAGCTATAGCGAAGTAAAAGTGGATTCATAGAAACGGTGTTTTATAAATGGCACCAGTTGCTATGTAATATGAAAGGAATGACTTGTGTTTTGTATGTAGGTATGACATCAACAAGGAACGATGTGAGGCTTATTTTGTACTAGTAATTATATTAGGACCTTTACTAATTTAGTATAATTAAGTGTCCAGTTAAGAACTTGTTATAATTCCACGTAATTATAGTTTTATCGTAAATTCTAGCGGTATACCTGCCTTCAATGGGCATTTTGTTAGACCCTCGCTAGTTTTAGTCAGCTGTAACTGGCTTTTTATCGTAACATTCCCATGACCGCTTACTATGCCGTCTGATCGTAACGTTTTTATTTAACCTTCTTGGTATCCGCGCTAAAGTAAACCTTTCTTCTTGTAGGTATAGCTTAAACGTTAATGATAAACCGAATTGTCCTTATAAAACCTACTTTATGTTTTAATAGATGTATTATCTTCACAAGATAACATTTTTAAGAGTTCTAGTTTGATGAGTGCATTCTACCTTTTAGTCAAGTTTCTAAGATATCTATAAAATATATAGTCTTTTATCTAAAGATTTCTGTATTCAAAATGGTAGGTAGTTTTATCTGAATATCACTGATAATAATTAATACTAAAAACAACAAAATATTTTAAAGCTGTTCAACTAGATTATAGAAAATTTCTTCTTCAATCGATCAATCGTAAGAATAAAATATTTGTAATTCGTAAAATACGACATGCCATCCAAATAATCCTATTTTCGGTCGTACTAAATCGGCTGCAAGAATAAATATCTACTTTTTTAAAATATTAAAAAATGATTTTAAAAAGATATATAAATGACCCGTAAAACAACTGGCAGTGTTGCTTCATATCATCCAAGCAGTGGAGGATATAGAGTCGACCAACATTTCATGGTGCCTAAATGATTACCTACCTTTAAGATGCATGCATGCGATAACATCGAAGAGGTATGTACTTCTTTCCTACTGAAACATTGCCAGTGATAAATGGGCACTCCCATAACCGTACTTTACTTAACTTCTCAAAATGATTAAATACTTATTTTCTTTCATTTTGAATCGTTCCGGCCATTTTTCATAGTATTTAGAGTAAATATTTCCTTTGAGATATTTTATAATATGCATACCATTTAAGTACCTGATCAAAGTATAACGCTGGTTAAAGTACCTACTTACTAATACAATTTTACCATGTTTTCTTTGTCATACTTACTGAAAAATGCTTACTACCATATTATAATCTCATACCTAAAGGTACTATCTCATTTTTCCTAAAGGTGCGTCCACACTGTAACATAACATGTTTCTTTAGAGAAGTTAGCAATGTTAAATAATGTGGACGTGTTATATAACATAAGTTTATGTGTTATATAACGTAATGTAGACGCACCCTAACAGAGATGACATATGCCAATCCGTAGCTAGCTGTACCTAACCAAATTAAATTCATTAAAAAATCATAACAAAAACAAACTTAAGAAAACACTGCCATAAAATAATTTCCTGATTATCTACCTACTACCCATGTCGACTCACATCATTGATAACATTTCACAACTTGAATTCAACTGTCCACTTCTTTCATTTTAATTGAAAATAGTTTGAATTTAATTTTTTTTAATCCTTTAGGTACGGTATCATTAAATTATTTCATCTACGTAGTTATTTATAAACATTATTTACATGTCTAATAATAATAATAATATATATTGACTTTAACGCTGAAGAAAATAAAGATATTTTCTAAAAAGATACCATTAATGTAAATATACCTTGTATGTACCGATAATATAGATTTTAAACGTGTATATTTTCATAGTAAATGTTAAATGGAACCAAATAACTAGATGGCATTAATTAACATCGTATTTTAATGTTGAAAATAATAAATTGACACGCAAATAATAACAGCACTAATAAGTATTTATGAATTTTATGTAATGTGATTAAAAAGTGATGAAATAATAATCTAAAAGGTGTTAAGATATTTTACGTTTGATAATAAATAATTAATATGAAATAGATACACGATTACACGACCACATTGGGCTTAGAACATTTTAAATAATGGCATCATGTGGAAATATTTTCATGTACCTACATTTTATACATTATTTTATTGGTCGAGCTTAAATAGATAAGGTTTATGTGTGTCTTCCCAAATAATACAGTTACGTTCAAACTATCTTACGACCATGTTGATAAGCACCTACCCGTAAAACATGATAGTCCCGTTGAAGAGATATCTATTACATACATAAATACTCTTTATTAACCATTGCTCTGTATACCCAAAGGGTTAAGCAGAGATTGCTACTACTAATAATTTTTTAGTTTAAAAGAATACGAAGATATATAATATTATATAGGATTAAAACACAATCTTATGATGAAATATAGACGTTATTACTTAGATAAAAAAATAAATCGATGTACTTACCTACAATCTTAGGTTGTTTTTTAAGAATGTTATTTTCATTACTGTACCTACCTAATGTAACGTTTAGTTACTTATAAAAATGATTTTAAATCTATGCGTCCCCACTTGTAACAAACACGCCAACAACTATCCCAACAAAGTGAACCAACATGTTACACATACCTAGTATACCTACCTAATATGGACGGGGATTTTAGTATTTCACTGAGCGAACCTTGATCAAAGGGTTTCAGCGCGAGAGCCCCGGCGTGTGTCCACACGTCTGACGATGCATCAGTATTATCGTAGTCGTGAATGAGAGTGCATGCGTGCTTCTTGCAGTTTTTTTTTCTCGTTTAGCTTTAATCTCGTTCGCTGAAATGGCTAATATGAGCACACGAAACATTAAATTTCTTGAGTTATATCAAGGAGAAAACTGCCTGTGGAATCCGAAAGATAAGTTCTATAAAAATAAAAATGTTGTACCTATAGGTACAATTACTTAAAATAGTGTAATTATTTCAATTAATTGACTCTGTTAAGGCTACGGCAGCTACGGTCTCAACCTCTCAACATCCATATTTTTTAATGTTGCGTGCGTACGAGCTGCGTCTGTCGAGAATTAACACAGATTGAACGACCAACAGACGTGTGGTCGGCTCGTGATGATCCATCTGTCGACGTCGGCGGACGCGTCTGCCGACGTGTAGAGGACGCATGTCCAACAGATTCGATCAGCAATCAGATAAAATATTCAAAATGACTTTAAATATCCACTACCTAAATGACGAGACAAAATCATGAGTTAGATAATGGTATGTGGGCGGGGTTTCAGTTTGTTGGGAGTTTTTGGCGTGTTTGCCACAAGGGACGTATGAAATACTTTAAATGTCTTTGGACGTATGTAAGTATAACAGACATAATATAATTATCTTAGTGCCAAAAATGACCCTTATGAGAGTGCAGCCTTTTGTTATCAAGACGTGTCCAATCGTGGTTTGTTTTTATTCCTATGTAAAAAGGTTGCACCAGTTAATCAAATCAAGAGCGTTTTTAATAGGCCTATTAGGATGGTAAATTAATATCGATTTTGTCTTAAGGTCCATGTACCTACTAGTCTAAAATCTACAGGTACTTGATGTTAGTTACGTTAGTATAGATGCTGTTTTGTCCCATAGGACTTAAATCTTACATTGCATGCGATGTCATATACAAGCTTTTGCAGTGATTGGTTTACAAAAATTCAAGTTTCAACTACCTACTTTTCGCGTATTATTCTTCCAACTATCTCCGGAAAATGAAGTACATATCAATCATTTTGTAGTTATCTGCTATGTCCATCGAAGAACCTACATTTTGTTTTAGTGATTAATCGGTACTTACATTTATTTGATGTTGTAATTGTTGCATATGATCCAGCATCCATGTAATAGTACCTACCTACATTATAGCGTGGACGTAATGAATATGTTTAGGAACGAAATCTGTAAATTAGATATTTGAATATTGAATTGTTTATTTACAAATTGTATGTGTATTTTATAGAAAAATAAATAAATGCAATTAAAAACTGTTTTATTAATTCGTGATCAACACTTTATAATCATGTTTTCCTGACCTGGGAACCAAACCCGACCTGTTGAATGAGAACTCCTTTAATACCTACTGGTATATTATTGTTACACCAATGCATTGCTCCATGCCCTTGTTTAAAAAAAATAACATGTCCGATTTTAAGGCAAAAAAAAACACTGTGCATTGCGAATATTGTACTAGGTACTTACCTACTTGAAGTATACTCTGTACAAATCGAGAAATAAAACCAACTCGTCACCGAAATAAAAAAGACGTTTTTACACTTTGTACAAAATCTTTATTAAAATTGTGACAATAACATAATTAAAAATTGAAGTCACATGAACACACTCCCGAACAAAAACTAAGGTTAAAATTAATTCAAAGAATATTTCCGAACAAAACAATCATATCTTTCTAATATGGCAAAAGTTGCTGCATAGCAAATTTACATCTAGAGAGAATAATTATACGGTCCAAGGCGGCTTGATTAAGGTGAATAGTTGAGACCGCAAAATTCAATTTTTCTTACGTTTTTTGCAATTTGCAGGTAATGTCAGGTTGTATCTTGATCAAAATATGATTCGCGACAATAACAGGTACATATTTAGAGAATTATAATCATTAGAATCATTAATACATCTTTCTAAGTTAGATTTCTACCATTAACACTTTTCCATAAAAGATTGGTGGTTGGTGGTAGAAATCTAACTTAGAAAGATATATTAATGATTCTAATGATTATAATTCTCTAAATGTGTATCTGTTATTGTCGCGAATCATATTTTGTTCAAGATACAATCTGACACTGACCTGCAAATTGCAAAAAATGTAAGAAAATTTGAATTTCGCGGTCTAGCATTATCCATTCACCTTAATATTAAGAGATAGGCTTATTTTGAAACTTAAATAGTATTGTGCTTAACTTTTGAGCAAAATGTCTTGATCAAAAAACTGAGCAATGCAAGTGAAACAGTAAATAACTGTTCCATCATAAATCTAAAATATCCGAACAATTTTTCAGCCATTTAATACAGCTTTCTGAGGCACTTGTGTTAAAATACGTTAAAGTGCCTATACTTCTACTGGATACACAAAACCTAGGTACTTAAAATATTAAACAGAGAAGAAAATACTATTGCCATTGAAATTCAAAATTAATTTCCAATCCTATTAACTAGGTACACTATTTTGTAAATAATGTAATTCACAACTTAAGCTCGAACATAAACCAGTGTGTTCCGAGTCTATAGAGTACCTAACTACCTATTCACCTAATCATTTAAGAAATACCAATTGGTCTTCTTGGTTTTAGAATTTAGACAGATTTGTACTAAGTATATATTTAACAATGTCTTAATCTGAGTTCAATATATTATTTGCCATATAAAGGTCTAAATCTTAACTTTAACATGCAACTATATCAGCAATGATATTGTAGAATAAAATGCACAAATACAAGGAGAAACACGACAAACGTGGTCAATTTAATTTTAAATCTACCAATTAAGTATATCAATAATCTACCAATATGATTTAGGACATGCCTTCCAGTCTTACTTTCCAAAAAATACAACTTGAAATCACACACCTCCGAATAATTTTAATACATTACCAAAATATGCTTTGTATCATCTAAGTCAATATAAAAAAAATATCAATAATTCATTTAAAAAAAATAAAGAGAGCTTAATTAAGTATTAGAATTTTGTACGGTGGTTTCGTAAGGCCGATAATAATCTCAAACACTAACCTACATACAAATAATAGACGTCATGAAAAATTCAATAAAATATCGTCACACAGATCTTTAGGAAATATAATATTTAAAATGTGATGCATTATTGAAATACATAGAGTAAAAACATTACCCTCTGTCTGGGGCAGTCGGGTAGTAAAATTATTTACACAAATTAAATTCTCTACTGCATAATAATATCTAAAATACATATTATTTAATATTACATTTTTATATAAAATCAAATCTACAATACTCTGTAGTAATGTGTTCTGAATTTTTAAGATCTTTTACATTCGAGTCATAATTCATGTTTGAATGTAATTTATAAGAGATGGCAGTTTATAGCCTGAACAGACTAGAAATTAAAGAAGTTTAGGTAATAGTACTGAAGGTACTCTTTTGCAGTATCTTTGCCAGGCCGCCCCGTAGCGCCACTTGCACCGATTATGGTCCCGCCATGCGCGGTGCATTAGCACAAGAATAGTCACGATCGCCGGTGCTGCCGCCACATATTGTCCAGAGACAATCCCAGGCAAAGCTAGGGCGATGTGAATCAGTATGTCACCTGCATAATTCGGATGACGTAAGATCCCCCATAAATTGGAAACCAGAAGCTTCTTTCCATGGAATGTCGGCATGGAGTCTAAGTCTGAAAGAAAAGAATAGGTACATTAATTTTTTTGGAATATTATGATAATTTTTTTCTTGTTATTATATACTTCCTCATGAAACACAGTAAGTACCTCATTACTAATGATGACATTTGTTAATGAAAATTACTATGCATATATGATTATGAATAATAAATTAGTTTTTTCAAAGGTATATATTATGTATTCATTATTTACTGTTATAAAACAAAACTATATTCCACCATTAAAGCATTAAAAAAAGCATGATACAATAAAATAAATAGCATACATGATACAGTTACTTACTTGCCAAGCTCAGATGTAGAGGATCTTTCCTGAATTCATATTTAATATTGTTACTAACAAGCATTATGAAGAATCCCAGCACAAATAGTACACAAGCAGAGATTAAGGTGTTAGTAGACAGAACTAAGTCTGTGTCTGCCACATGTTTAGATATTGTTGTGAAGTAGAATGGGTACAGCGCACTTGAAACAGTCTGGAGGTACCCTACCCCTTCCGACTGCCAGTAAAATGTTGCCGTGATCCTATACTCCTTCATAATAAAGTTCAGAATATAAACTATCTGCATTATAGAAAATATAAGAATAGTTGGCTTCAACTGTACATTGTTCACCAACTGTTTTAAGTTTTCCAATGAGAAATCATTCTTCTCCGACAGTTTGATTTGAAGTCCTTGTGTGAAGATTAAAGAGAGAAATATCAGCTGTAACAAAATAACATATTTTATTATTAGAATCAATTATAGAAACAATTTGTTTATTATTTATTACCTCATTTATAAGTGTACATGAATGGCTTTGATTCTACTTTCCTGTTTAATTTGTTAGTTTTAAAAAGGATAAGCTCACCCCGATGAGTAAAAAGAATAATATTATATTTAGCCTACTACAAGTACAGGATGTTAATGAGTTACTGGTAAGTACTTTGATTTAGGCATACTTTAAAAAAGTTGTATAGCAACAATTTTTAATTGAGTACCTACATCATTAAAATTCAGATGACGAAACATTTGGGAATGAAAATCTGAGTACCTTTACTAATACTTACAGAGCTAATATTTGAGATTCTTGATATCCAAAGTTTGACATCCAGCTTCTTGATAAATGGATGAATTTCCCTCCCCATGAAGAAGTCGTACAATGTATACCCAGTGATTCCATACTGATTTAAGTCTTCCTTTGTCAAGTCACTGCTTTTTATGTACAAGACAACGCTTAGAACTACAGCAAAAATGTATGAGATGGCTGCAAGTGTCATGTATTCGTTCAATAAATTCTCTTTATCAATAATTTGAAAGAAATCCAATAGGAAGAGGGCATTCACAGTCACTAAGCTGGAGAAAAATGCGTTGAAACAGTGTCTTGTGCCAGACTCATCCATGCGGTCAGATCTGGTACCAAATATTGGTACTATAGCAAAGATGGCTTGCATAACACATTGCACAAGAAAAAAGCTAAACACTGGTAAACTAAACAAAACTTGTATAGATTTATATGCGGACAGATCTAAAAGTGATTTGGGAGAACAAGATTGTTTACAAGAAATTAATATAGAGAATACTGTTAAGGGTATCAGGAGCATTAAGCTGAGGGATCCCAGTCTTCCACCGAACTCCCATTTCCTTGCAACTTGAGACAAGCTATTGATACTGTTGCGAAGAGGGGTTGCCAACTTTCTAGTCACTGGCTTTGATTTCACTTGATGGTATTCCTCCTCAGAACTATCCTCATCTGAGTATGCTCCTAGTGATTTACTGACAGATTTGCTTATTGATTTGCTTTGACTTAGGGATTTGCTGAGACTCCGTCTGATGTCTGGGACATTGTCAACGAACTCTCGCAACCTACTAGACCTGCGAGGCGCGACCTCCTCGACAGATCTCCTGTTTCTCAGACCGTATATGTCGCTAGGTTCCAAGCCATTCACTTTGTCAAGAGAAAATTCACTCTCTGTAATACTTGATGTCAAATCTCTGAGGGAGTATTCTACTCGCTTTGACCGGGTCCGGCGGTAGACTTCGAGCTTAGAAGGTAAATCTTCAAGTTTGACCGCTACTGCTACTTCAGAGTCGATGGGAGCGCGCTTTGCCGGAGACTTCGGTACATTGGAAACCTCTGGTTTAGTTGTATCCTTGGTAGTTCTCGAAGGCGACTTGCGTGCGGGAAACTTCGAAGCTGGTTTTCGACTAGGTGATTTGCGTGCGGGAGATTTACGGCCAGACAATCGTGCGGGAGGCGGAGTTTTCCCAGACGGCGGCGGCGAACTTTTCCGCGTTCTGGCGGGAGAACGCGTTGGCGAGACACCTTTGCGTGTTCTCGAAGGACTTACTTCTATAACGCTTGATCTTATCCGACCGCTTCTAGTAGACATTCTGTAATTAATACCACAACATTTTAATTGCTGGTTTCTTTTTTTTGTTCAGTCTAAAATTATCACAAAACCACACGCGATGATATTTACTTGTCACAATAATATAGTATTCATCGATTCACAACTTGCTTATTCCGTAAAGATTACTTCTTTCCTACACCACAATAAATGCCAACAATATGTTTAAACAAATATCACTAAATCGAAACGAAAAGTACGCAACATAAACACATTGAATGTACGCAAAACTACGGACGAGAGGAAGCCAAGCGCCAACGAACGACGACGCTAAAATGAATTTAAAAACGCTGCCTGTGATTGGCTAAAAATAGTTGTTGCTACACTCTTCCATGAGATAGACTGCTTCTTCTAATGGGAGAAACAGAGACAGAAACTTTTATTTACAATATTGGCCAACCTAACTTCCTCATTTGATAAAACCGTACTTTTCCGAATTCCAGAAATAAACGTTATCAATCTGATCTAGCGATTATTATAGTCGATTTTAAAACCTCACGTAAAACTAAACTAACTACTGTACACACATATATTTTGACATCTCTATAAATCGGCTGTCAATCTGCGTGTTGACGTGTTATTTTAAAAATGCCCAGCGACTGAGAATCGAAAGCGACTAAAGTCGCTGCGTGTTACATGCTCTGTGGTCGCTGCGTAGTGCTGTGCTTGTGTACCTGGCATTAGAATATCCTCTATACTAAAATTTCTTCTGCCAAAATCTGTGTGAGAGTCCTAGCATTACCGTAAATATTGTACGTGTATTTTTGGTTTGATTGCATTGTCAAACCAGGCCAAACCATTCTTATCGTTTATGCGAATGGCTTAATAGGTTTGTAAAACATTCACTGGTTTGAAGCTTACGTTTTTTTGCGAATTGCAATAAATAATATCGAATCAAGTAACATAACATAGTTTATTATTTTATAAGATTATTTTGTGAATTTTATTTACGACTTTTACGAGCCTTATAGTTGCCTGATAATAAAATTATTATTATAACATGATGGTCCGCTTTTGCACCTATTTATCGTCGCCTTAGAGTGAAAACCTCGGGAATGTAAATAGCATTTTATACATTTCGGACAATCTTTTAGTATCGAACAGTTCTGGATATAAAGGCGGGTTAAATTTCCAAATTAATTAATAAGAATACAGAACCTCCTTTTTTGAAGTCAGTAAAAAACGCACGCAGTTCTTTCTTCCTCCTGAAAAGTTATTTCTTTTACACTTACGAGCTTTTCACTCTAAGGCGTCGTACTACAAGTGTACCTCCACCACAACTTTACCACAGGCACAGAATTTCACGATAATATAACAATCACTAAACCTTTTCCATCCAATTTCGAATAAAAGAAACAAATTCATAATTACTATTTGCATTTTTATTTGATCGCAATACAAACCACAATGACTTTGTAGTATTTTATTCTTAATGTATAATGGCCGGCAAATACATCAGACTCTAAAATCTATAGAATTAGGCGACTTTATCTAGGCATCGCGTGCAACATCTTTTATATAATTATGTCACGGCTAATATCCGAAGTGCACGTACACGTAGTTTTAGCCGGCCGAAGTGCGGCTAAACCTAGTTTTAGCCGGGTACAACTAAGTGTAACCGACCACATGCGGTTCGTGTATACTTCGGGAGGCGACGTAGGATCCAAGAGCAAGCGAAGGGCACCCCGAGGTTCGGTTTTGTTAGGTTACTTTAAACCCATTTCACAGAAATAGGGGCCACGCGAAGCGGGGCTCCATCGACGTAGGATGCAAGAGCGAGCGAAGGGCACCCCGAGGTTAGGTTCGGTTAAAACTAGGTTTAGCCGCACTTCGGCCATTAGCCGTAACATATATATATTCAATAGGTATTAAAAACTTCCTCCTTCTTACATCATTGGCAGGTAAGCATTAAAAAGGGGATTGTTTGCGTTTTCGTCGTTGGATCGCGATTTGCTGACCAGCTTGCGGTCGCGGTAACAAAATCGTGCGTTTGCGCGAATGCATCGATTCCAATGCCTGATTTAGACATGCCCCATTCAGAAACAAGGAAGTGATATAAGTGCTAGACCTGCCAGGTAAATAATTCTGTCTTCGACGTTTTTGATATTTTCTTTTTAATAATAAAGCTATTTTTCGTGTCACGTCATCAGAATCCATATCAGCAATACCCGATGATTCTCTTTCCGAAAATGAATAAAGTCAGTGATGCTAATAGCTCTGCGTGTGTACAAAGCGTAAATAATGTGTATATTTTGAATTGGGTGAATCCAGTGAAGATTAAACTCGTACCTCTCGTAAAATTCATAAGTAAGGCTCGAGCAATTTGTCGAGTTCGTCGGGTTGTACTTCTGGGCCAACTCGTTTAACAGGGATACCGGATTTATTGACAATAAATTTTGTGTAGTTCGATTTAATAACGCCCTGCTTCGTGGAATCGGTAATAGTGTGCTAAAACAAAATAATGAATAATTAAGCTTTATTATTTTAGAAGTTTATCTTTATGAGAATACTATGAGCTGATCCAGTGATGCCCCACTACTTAGAGAAGAAGCGCCTGGACAGCCCGCGAAATTAAAAAATTCTTATGCTTTTTGCAATTTGCAGGTCAGTTCCAGGTTGTATGTTGACAAAAATGTGATTCGCGAGCGCAACAAGTAATACAACTCTATATAAGTTCATTTAATCTAACTGAATGACTTCCTGCACTTGGTGAGAGAAGAAAGCTTTTGGCCGCAGGATATAGTGTTCCGCCGCTTTCGCGGACACGCGGACGAGTGCCACCGTAACGCACAAAGACTTAGTGCAACTAAGTGATACTAACATAGTTATTATGTTTTATTTACTATTGTTACTATATATACTTATATTATGTATACTTATACTGTCATTCGTGGATCTTTGACAGTCGTTACGGGTAGTCAGAAGCCCGAAAGTCTGACAATCACCCTTACCAGGGGTATCGTATTACCCAGTAACTGGGTTGTGGAGGTCAGATAGGCAGTCGCTCCATGTAAAATACTGGAATTCAGCTGTATCCGGTTAGACTGGAAGCCGACCCCAACATAGTTGGGAAAAGGCTAGATGATGATGATTATGTAGGTACTTAGGCTAAGGTATCTATGGGTCTTTGTTACCTGAAAATAAATGGTTTATTATTATTATTATTTTATTTTATCTCGCGACCAGCTCCTTTGGAAGGTGTACGAGGGGCCGAAGCCAACTCGCAGAGGCCCCTTAAGAAATTTTAATGAAATGCGGCACCTACCGACGATTATCCCTGTACGCACTATGCAAGTTCACCCAAGGATTACCCCCGGTTGGTGTAGGACTATTGCAGAATATGGAAAAATAAAAATTGCACTATGGGTTTGGGTGACTCAAGTGGACTGGTTACCAAGGACTATGGAAGAACTATGACCCCTGCCTGATCAATGTTTTATACCTATACACAGGGATAAAATAGCAGGGGTTTTTTTTTTTTTTTTTTTGAGGATGGGAAATCACCAAATGACTCCTCCCGCTCTGGGTGGAGCGGAAGGGAGTGTCAGACTCTTACTGACTAAAACCCACCCGTGTTCCTTCCTTAGCCCTTTATGTTCCGGGCCAGCGGTAACCCTTTCGGACAATCCCGCTGACCCGGCAGGCTTCGGCCCTAAGGGGCCCCTCCTCGATGAGCAGGGGGTGACTTGCACACTCAATAAAGGGCCCCCGGAAACGGTCGCTAGCACATAGTAACGGAGCGACAAGGGGGCAACATGTCCTGAGGTGCTTATGAGGAGTGGAGAGGTATTCCACGGCTATCAGGACAATCCCGGAAGTTCGGTCCTACCAGCATCTTACTGGAATACTTCCTTCCTACGAGACCGTTTACTCTTGCGAATCTCCACTCAAGCCGGCCAATAAAGGAAAGAATGAGGTGGGAGCTCTGTTCCTCGTCATTGTTCACTCCAGCCGGCCAATAAATGCGAGCCAGAGGGGAGGAACAAGTCTTCTCCCGGAAAATAGGGTCCGTGGGGTCGCTACTGCCCAACAGCTCGCTACATGCTGCCCTGCTGGTTTCTGTATCCCTCTTGATCTGGCTCCTCACCTTAGACCTGTTCCGGCAAAGTAAACTCTTCCAGCACAGGCCTAGAGTTCGGAGCGCGCAAGCCCCCCACGACGTCAACGTAGAGATACGGCAATTGAATTTCGCGGACTGCCTTGAATTTCGCGGACTGCCCTGGGGCATCCCCTGAGGCTTAAGGATGTTGGTGTGACTCTATTAAAAAAAGAATATAAAAATCAGAAAGATGTGAAGGTACAATTTCATACCTTCAAATACTTCCACACCTCAGATGTTTCTTCTCCATTAACGTCTATTTTAGCAAATAAATCGAATTTGACATTATTTTTCTCGGCATGTGAAGCTATTTCTTCCGGGGTACCAGGTTCCTCTCCAAACTGATCGCATGGGAAAGCCAATATTCGTAATCCTTAAAAAGAATGCACAGTGCGGACAATTTGATTAATATACGTAGGAAAGTAACGTTCTTTGGTCCTCAATGCTAAAGCGATAAAATAAAATCAATGGCCTGGGTAGATTTGCAACAAGGGCTTTAAAAAATACTACTTTCAACATTGAGCCTACCACATAAAATATACAACGTCGATTTATGTACGTAGGTTCTGTAGGTATATACTTTTATACCTTGCTAACATATCGACTAGGTACCTTGGATCTCGCCAACTACGCGGCCACGACCACAGCCAGTGGCCGTACAGACCAGGTTAAACTACCCATATAAACTGATCGCGCACTTGACCGCAACAACCAATTGGTCACATGGCCGGCCCTCCAACCAGTTGCGGCCAAAATTTGTGTACCTGCTATAGTTTGAACGTCTGCATCGTGGTTAGGAGCTTCTGCGGCCAAGATTGCCACAGGTCGTGGTCGCGTAGTGCGCTAGGTCCCTTACTGTCTCCAAACTTATCCATTAATTCGTTAAAATGTTTGTAATTTTGTGCAGTAAAGGGGCACTTTATGCTAACGTTAACCACTATGCACACGAAGCCCTTGTAGTTGTCTAATTTTTTAGGTTCACCCTTTAAGTTCCGCACAGTGAATTCATGAATATTGTTGGCTCGTCTATAGTCCGGATTGTTTAATCTGTCCATGGTGTATGATTTTCAAGTCATGTTTTATTTAGGTACTTGAAATTTTATGTAATATTATTGTGACATCATCTTAGAATGCATCAAAGACTACAATATAATGCGGACTACAATTTTATTTTCAGTCTATCAAAAAGTACTCCAAAGACTACAATCACAGAGCACCAAAGACTACAATCAGAGCACTTTTTGATAGACTGAAAACTACAATATACTGTGACTACAATATAATGTGGAATCACTGACCTCTTTAATAGTGTTCAAAGACTACAATATAATGCGGTGGTAGTGTTATAGAGGTCAGTGTGTGGAATGCATAGAGCACAAAGACTACAATATAATACGAATCCACTGACCTCTATAATCTTGTATTATAGAGGTCAGTGTACGAAGCACTTTTTACTTAGAATGTTATTTTTTTTTGTTTTTTTTTTTGACAATAATTTTGTTGACATTTTTAGTGCTACAACAAGAATCTTTAGCCGCCAATGGCATTGACAGACGGGGATTGTAGGTATAAATAATTTGTGAAATTCTCACAGAAAGCAGATCTAATCATTTACCCTGCATTATATTGTAGTCTGTGATTTTACTAAGGCATCAAAGTTGAGAACAATTTTATTTGGGGCAGGTTGGATTTTTGAGATGGGGCAGTAAGGGCAGGTATATACCGTAACCGTTGCAGCTACAGGAAAACTGTTTTAGGACACTGTTTTTATTATTTTTTTAGTTCATCATTATATCACTGACCTCTATAGTACGCTTGGCTTGTATTATAAAGGTCAGTGGTCCCCATTCACAGATTTAGAAAAAAATCATGATGGGCCATTTTCACAAAAACCTATAATAATGACGGTGACTGGTGGTAATGATGGTTGACTTGTAGAAAATGCCTCAGGCATTAAGTCCGCCTTTGTACAGTATTTCTTTTACTTGTGCATAAAGTTTTAATAAATAAATAAATAAATAATGCCAATCGAACCTGTTTCGTATAGGGATAAAAAAAAACTCTATGGGACTAAGCGCTTGGCCACAATGGGGCGCGAGCGCGGCGCGGCGCGGCTAACTCAAACATGAACTTCCTTGGAAGTGTCCATAGTGGAAACGCGGGTGCGGTGAGGGGCGCGGGCTGCTTGGCGCGGGCAGCACGCGGTCAAACACTGGACTAGTGGGACCAGATTCAGTATTTTAAGGTGAATGGATAGTGGTGGACCGCGAAATTCAAATATTCTTACGTTTTTTGCAATTTGCAGGTCAGTGTCAGATTGTATCTTGATCAAAATATGATTCGCGACAATAACAGGTACATATTTAGTGAATTAGAATAATTTATATATCTTTCTAAGTACCACCAACCACCAATCTCTTATGGAAAAGTGTTAATGGTAGAAATCTAACATAAGAAAATTTGAATTTCGCGGTCTCAACTACCCATTCACCTTATTACTTTTTCGGTATATTTTATCGACTTTTCTGAGCATCAGTAGTTCAGTACAAGTACAGTTCAGTGTATTTTTATAGTGTATGTATATATTTGCGGAAGTAAGTATGTTCAGGTATATTTTGGATAAAAAGCTATGATAACACCGTAGCGATCGTCCCCGCGAACATTGATGTTCAGGGAATTACCCGGATTTCATTCAAATATGATATTCAGTATTTTTTGGAGGTGCTTTGGTTTTTTCGTAAAATTTATCCGGTTACACTGCACTGGACACGACAACACGCAGAACGCAGCCGCGCTCCAGTGCGGACAGGCCAAGGTAAAAGGTTACATGCTCTGTGGGCCAAGGAACATATTGGACAGGCAGCCCGCGCGCGTTCCCGCACCCGCGCCTTCGCCGCGCCCCTGTCTAGACACCCTCTATAGTTACTTTACTCTTTGCTAGACACGTAGACAAACACTAACTGAGGTTCAAAGAGTAAAGTAACTGCTGAGGTTGGAGTCGTAGAAAACTCAGAAGTCGCACAAAACTTTTGCCATGCATTTCGAAGGAAATGACACTTCCAAGTCTCCCAACTTACTTTTTTATCACGGATTGACTGGCCACTCGATTATCGGGCTTGTTTTGATCATGAAAAGATGTGTGTGTCGTAATCGTGCGCTTAGTTGCCAATAGGAGGCGGATTAAAATCGATAGGATCGTTGTAACATCTTTACAGCGTTGTCGCTATACAAATAAATGCTTCTACTACTTGCCACCATTCAAATAAAATGTAATTCATTCCTGGCCGCCGACTTTGTATTTATTTTATCCCAAGTCGCCGAATAAAATAGGTGATCTCCTTTTGTACGGACAAAACAAGACGATAGCGTTAGTTCCAATTTTGGCCACGCACTAAAAGAACCTTTTACAGATTGAGGTAGAACAGCTTGCGGTAGTGCTTTTTCACAAGTCACGGTTGCCCGGTTGCCGGGTAGCCGGTGCTGACTATCCGGTAAGTGGCTTTTCATACGTCCCGGCAACCGGGTAGCCGGTGCCGACTATCTGGTAACACTTGCCAGGCAAACTACGCCGGTTCGAAAAGGCACTAAGTGCCTTTTCATACGTCCCGGCAACCGGGTACTCGGCGGCGAAGTGTACCGTAAAACCTTACAAGATTGCCCAACTAATCTGACTTTGCCCAGCAAGGTACTTTTCACAAGGACTAAAAAAAACCGGCAACATTTTTTAGTTGCGGCTATTATTTAATCTGTGGAAGAAATTTAAATATGTGTCTGGCAACACTACGTAACTGATGTTTTCTAATGTCACTTCAGTTTGCTGTCAAGCTGTGTCGAAGTTGATGGTGTATTTTGCGGGCCAAAAGTCGTGTCAAAAACTTTCTATAAAACTCGATTTATAATTACAGCAGGTAAGTAAGTTTCTTACCACTGTTAGTTTGTAATAAATACACATGAATGATCTTATATCCAACGCGAAATCTCTCATAAATTCGAAATTAGTATGGTGGGCAATGTCAAATTAGTTTTTCTAAGGCAGTTGTTACGACTTTGCCCACCAAAATATTACCGTTAGGGTTGTCACCTCAATGTTAAATTAGATCTGAGATAAGTACGTATTTTCTTTTACATTCATTTCGGAACCACCTAAGTAATGCTGATAGATAAATTGATTAATTATCGTAATCTTTTGTATACTCTATGTATAAAGTGTACAAAGGATTACAATAATAATTAATCAATACATGTGATAAAAATGTAAATTTTGTTGCAAAAAGTATTTGCAAAATAATTGACTAACACTGAGAAGCAAGTTAATTTCTATACCTATACATTTTTTTTTGTTTGTTGATTTCTTTGTATTTTTGTACGCAGATCTCGATGAAACTTTCGAAATAAGTACAATTATGCTATCTATTAAAGGTACTGAGCAATATAATACGTCTCGCATCATGTTACCTCAATAACCTTATTTTGGTTAAGCGTATTAGTTTTGCTGAGGTCATTTTTTTCTCATTTATTTCAGGATGAATAATAAAAAAAAAGAAGAATATTAGGAGCATACAGAAATTATTCAAAGGAAATGTTAGAGTTAGCGGTTGACATGGTAGAAAATAACAGGATTTCAAGTCGGGAGGCAGAAAAGAGGTTCGGGATTCCTCGACGGACGATTTTGAACAGAGTTAAAAAAATTCACTTGAAACCAGCTGGAGGACAAACGAAACTCACTGACGAAGTGGAAGAAAAGCTGGCAAACGTGCTGTTAGCTTCAGCAGATTACGGCAGCCCAATGACAAAAATGGATGTAAAAATAATTGCTAATTTTATGATTGTTATAATATTTTTAGATTTATGTTTAAGAGCGAGCTACGTGATCGTAACGTAGTGCGTACCCCGTACTGATTAAAAATAAAAAAAAGTGACAACCCTAGTTCATCGTTTTATTTGAATGAAATATTACAATAAAATTGTTGCGACTTTGCCCACTCAAAAACAGGTAACATGAACATTTAAACGTTTAGTGTTAAGGAGCATCATACGATCTGCTCTTGGACATTTTCCCGCTAGATGGCGCTGAAGTCATCATTTTTAGTTTATTTTGTTTTATGTGTAATTGGCACATTATTAAGGACGCTATCACATTTTGAACTCGCTCAAGTTTAGGTATCTGAATCGCAACACAACAACATTACACGCACGGTGTCCGTTACCCAGGCCAGATGTTGTCGAAAATGGTCATTTGAATCTTATAGATAATTAGTTTAGCGGCTTCTGTAATTGTTGCGCACATTTTTAAATTTGTTGCGCTTATAGTTTTTTAATTATTTCGCAAAAACATTTCCTGCTGGGGTAACGTTACCCCAGCCAGAACTTTTTCTTTCTAATGGGAATATTTAAATAATTACTAGGTATAAAATTTGTTGTCTAGATGAAGTAAATGTTGTGCCTTATTTTGTATTTGTTCTTTCATCGGTTGCGAAGTTATTCGAGATTTTGCTGGGGTAACGTTTTTGGTTTTGCTAGATCTTTGAAATGGTTAAGCGGATTCTTATCATAATTTTGTACATGGCTTCTTAGGAATTAGTTTAAATTTGTTCTGCAATAAAAAAACCAAAATAATACATAGCTTAAAGGTTATTTCATTAAATAGAAAAACACTTCAATTGGTCCCAGCACTCTCAATAAGAGCTCTAAAGACTTACTTTAAACGTTATTTTAAAGCTTGTAACTGCCTTCAAATGTATGTGAAGTTTCATTAGTATCCTGTAAGTATTTAACAAGTTATGATGATATTGAGTTCTTCACGAGCACGGTCTTGATGCGCGCGGTGTTATTTGGCCACTGGATTGGATATATGAACTGAATGTTATGTCAATTATTAGTTTTTTAGTTCAGTTGTATATCAGTAAAATTTCAGCTCAATACATTGGATAATTAATGAGATAATACGATTAAAGTCATCAGGAAGTGAATGACCCCCACCAAGTTTAGGTGGTTACGAAAAAGCGAAAACGCAGAACATTATACTATCTTTTGAAATGTTTAGTATAATAGACCTTACAATTTCGGTATAGACGCGTACACTGTTAAATACATTAATAATATAATAATATCTGTACTATGAATACATTATTATTATCTTCCAGTTGCACAAACTTATCAAAAATCACTGATATAACATGTCGTTCGGTGGGACGCGGAAGGGGTGGGGTGAAGGGGCGCATTGTTTGCATATCGCACTAAACATGCTCCGTAATCACCCAGGGGGAGTTAGCTTTCATCTGTGTATACTGAAATCTATAATTTAATTAAAAAATAATAGAAAATTTCAAAAAAGCAAAATTACTATCTGTAATTTTAATCTGTGATTGTTTTTAAGTATAAGTTTAATAATACTTTAAAAGTTCAATTGAAATGATTATATTACCTGTCAATAAAAATTATTTAATAATCACGTAGTTTTTTTTAAACTTGTGTACATGTCTGTACTAAATTTGTAACACTATCCTACATATTTTAGAAGGTACCATAATGTTTTGCGTTTTCGCTTTTTCGTAACCACCTAAACTTGGTCGGGTTACCACGGTCATTCACTTCCTAATGACTTTAATCGTATTATCTCATTAATTATCCAATGTACTGAGCTGAAATTTTACTGATATACAACTGAACTAAAAAACTAATAATTGACATAACATTCAGTTCATATATCCAATCCAGTGGCCAAATAACACCGCGCGCATCAAGACCGTGCTCGTGAAGAACTCAATATCATCATAACTTGTTAAATACTTACAGGATACTAATGAAACTTCACATACATTTGAAGGCAGTTACAAGCTTTAAAATAACGTTTAAAGTAAGTCTTTAGAGCTCTTATTGAGAGTGCTGGGACCAATTGAAGTGTTTTTCTATTTAATGAAATAACCTTTAAGCTATGTATTATTTTGGTTTTTTTATTGCAGAACAAATTTAAACTAATTCCCAAGAAGCCATGTACAAAATATGATAAGAATCCGCTTAACCATTTCAAAGATCTAGCAAAACCAAAAACGTTACCCCAGCAAAATCTCGAATAACTTCGCAACCGATGAAAGAACAAATACAAAATAATGCACAACATTTACTTCATCTAGACAACTAATTTTATAGCTAGTAATTATTTAAATATTCCCATTAGAAAGAAAAAGGTCTGGCTGGGGTAACGTTACCCCAGCAGGAAATGTTTTTGTGAAATAATTAAAAAACTATAAGCGCAACAAATTTAAAAATGTGCGCAACAATTACAGAAGTCGCAAAACTAATTATCTATAAGATTCAAATGACCATTTTCGACAACATCTGGCCTGGGTAACGCACACACACGCACGCACACATTGAACCCATTGTCCACTCGATTTTATACGTAACTATAACTAATCTTGGTACTTGAAGGTATTATTTTTTAATTTTACTGGTATTTATTGAGTAAAGTTAGTTGTTAGTTCGCCATCGAATTTGGTAACTGTTATTAGTACTTACTGTATGTGATAATCACGTTTTTAGTATTGTTGAAGTTCATCAGTCATTACGTACAATAAGTAGGTGCCGAAAAACGACTTTAACATTTTAGTAATACAAGGAACATCTACGTTTATCCTTCAGTCTGCTGTTAGTTTGAAAAGATGTAAGTACTTTTAAATATTATTTTTGATGACAATTGTTGGAGCATTACCTACATAATCAAATACTAGCGTGGGATTTATCGTAGAGTTTCGTTGTGATATTCAAAAATAATCATTCACTTATGAAAACAGTAAGTATTTTATTTACTGAGGCGAGAGTTCATTATTTTTTTATAAAAAAAAAAACTATGTAACAAAAAAAAACAGACTTCCAAAAAGAGAAAAATAACTTTTATTTCGGAAGTCGATGTCTTCGGATCTGTATTTTAGTATTTTGCCACCGACTTCGAAATTTAAGTTATTTTTCACTTTGTAGTGTTTTTTTGGAAGTCAGTTTTTTTTGTTAAAAGGTTTTTATTTCTCGCTTTTTAGTCGGTTCCGTTTATAATGTAACTAACTTACAATAACCTAATGTCAACTTGCTCATCCCCTTTTACAAAATATTGCTTTTGTCAATGCAGGGACGTTAATTGTTGAGGAGTTCTCCTGGTATTCACCTATCAGCTCCATTTTACTATTCGTATTGTGACGAGCATAAATTGCTTAGCAGCCATATTATAGTAATCTAATCGAATCGCAACCCGTGAAATACTGAGTAGTTCCGGTAGCCATCTGTGGTCTTCATCATCAGTTCCTCTTCACTAAACGGTGCTTTCCGAGAGCAAATCCACGAGTTGCTTTAAAAAATACCCAAATCGCTATAGGTGTGTGTGCCTATAAAATTTGAAGAGTTCCTTCGACTTCTCCAGGATCCCATCATTAGATCCTGACTTGATGACAATAGACCTGACCACCTGGAAAGTATATCCTTTCAAACAAAAAAAGAACAAGAAACAAAAATGTATTTTTCCGTTTGTAGTTTTTTTTTTAATCGTTTTTTTTTTTTGTGATATAGTTTTTATTTTTCACTTTTAGTTGTACCCACCTACCCCACACAAATTCATATAACACTACTTGCTATGTGAATATCAGTGACAGGAAGCTATTGAACACATCCGCGTACCCCTTTAAAGGGTACAGGCGTGATGTTATGATGTGTAGTTGCATAAACAATGTATAAATATGCGATAGCAGCAATCGCGGTTGATTTGCTGGCATTTATTGAAGAGTTCCGTTGTCTGTCTCCGAAACTCATCATCAGATCTTTACGTTTAAATGGGACAATTTTGGAATAAACCTCTTTCGAACAAAGAAAGATTTTTGCTAATCCGTCCGTATATGACGGAGTTATGCCCGAATATACAACCTCCTGATTTTTAGAAGTCGGTTAAAAAACACTCGCCATCTTGAATAAAAAAAATTATGTCATAATTATTCGTAATCACCACCCCAAAATAGACTATAGTATCGAATATCTAAAAAAAATTGTATCTGTCATTTTTATTTGATTATAATTTACTAACATAAATATTTATACAATCTTTATCCGTCATATACATCCATTAAACAAAAAATTACAACTAAGTATTTATTTCTAAAACAAATTCCAAAAATCGTACTTAATTTTATTTCGGTTCGAAAAAGTATCAACATCGTATTGTGGAGTACTCAAAACGGAACTCACTTTTTAACGTAATTATTTTTTGCGAAATAGCGACATAACCGTGCTTTCACGGGCGCGTCTGAGCGCGGAATGACCGACCGGCAAGTGTCCGCGGGTAGAAAATGTATGGAGAAATTTGAGAGCGTTTCTTATTTTTCTCATAAATGAAATGTTATTTATTTATCTACAAAATATTTAGCTTATCTTTATAGAATTATATATAGGCAACAATATCTTCTTACGTTTAAGTTAAAATATGCATTGGATTTAGCTATATTGGGTCCTATTCAGACCCCTTTATATTTAATTTTTTGCGATTATTGAGATGGTAAAAACGTATTTGTGTGAACATTTTGTATGGGGCTATTTAATTGCTTTGGGCCCAGTCTAGAGATGAATATATTATCTTTAATTTGAAACCAAGATATCCTCGCAGTTGTGACTCCAATTTGTTAAAATGGTACCTGAAAAACACTGTTATTCGTGGAAAAATGTGATAGCGTCCTTAAGTCGTAAAAGTAGTGGACGCGGTTATCGGACATTACACTTTATTGAATTTGGTCATAACATTGCCTCAAAATCCACCCAATTCGACACATAACTGTTAGATAAAATCTGCCATTGAATACAGGTCGTTTACACACACAGACGTAAGCGAGTACTTCCATACGTTTATAAGAATAGACCACTAGATGGCGTGTATTTAAAAAATGCGCCGCCTGCTACGATATTTATATGAAAAATGAAATGCGTTTCTTGAGAATACTGTGCCTGTGCGTAGTACTCGCAACCAGCGTGCGTGTATGACAAGATTTATGAACGTAAACGAGACAAAGGGAGTATGTAAGGTATCGTAGCAGGTGGCGTTCTGTAGTTTCTACCTACCCCCATGGGGAAAACGCATGAGTACGATGATAGGATAATAAAAGTCAAGCATTTATATAAAATCATTTAATAATCAAACTAGGCTGAGAATCAGCACTTTTCGAATGTCAAAATTACAATAAGACAGTCCCCCAAAACGCCCGCTCTTCACCACTTCCTAGAGCTTTACCTGGAAAGAAGTGGCGCAACAAACTCCCAGCAGCACAGCTGTCTGTTCAGTTACAAAAACTTCAGTCTACACAGTTTATAAAGATAGTTTTATTAGAATACCTTACACCGTAATTAATTATCAAATAAAAGTATTTGAAGTGACACAAATGAAGCCTGATACATGATTAAATTTATAGCATAATCAATTATTACAATAATTACAGATATTACACATAACATACACAAGAAAAAAACAAAAGATAACAACAAATCAAAAAAATACAATTTAGGTTGCGATTACATCTACCCAGGTAGGTGAAAAATATTTTATAATGTCAAAGCCCTCTTATCAGTTTTTAGAAAAATAAAAATCTAAAGACCAGCTTATTGAGTTCACCAGGTGGTTATCTTACATAATAAAGTATTATTTCACCTTTTCATTTTATAGTAAATACAAATAAAAAGTAATATACAATGATAATGTTGATTATAAACAAACTACTACAAAAATAAGCCTCTTGATTTTATAGTAAAATACAAATAAAAAGTAATATATTATAGTGTCGATTCTAAACAAACTACTACAAAAATATAACAAAAATCGTTTGACTTGATGATTTCACCATGTGCCGTGAGTCTTTTTGTCCACTGCTACAAGGCTGCTGCAAAGAAAAATAACTTTACTTAGTATATAATTATGTTACTTTGGACAAATATTATTTCCTATTCATTTCAAAATGTCATTTACCATCAATCTCCAAAGCTGCTCTAAAATTAAAATTAAACTTTACTATTTGCTCGAATTTCCAACTGATGTTGATGGACGATTTTTCACTAGAATAACATAATAATATATTTTAGACATTGAAATTGATACAATTTATGAAGTTAAAAAAATTGCCTTGTGTGCCAGTATATACTGGTACACACGGCTACATAATTAACCAGCTATACATTTCCAGTATAAGCTGATCTCGCATTGTATAAGATTTCCATATAATGGGAGGTCAGCTTATACTGGAAATGTATAACTTGATATCTAGCCGTGTATATTACATACCATTCAAATCTACACATTTAGCATTTTTTTGACCATGTCTCAATATGATTTCTGGCAGAATACAACTTTGTTCCTTTCGATTTATGTATTTTTTTTAATGTGTCCCTTGGTGTGGTCTGCTTTTTCCATACAGTTCCATACCATTTGTGTCCAGTAGCAAGCGATCATCCTGAAAATAGAATATGTTTTTACTAGAAAATATCAATGAAATATAATAGATGGTTATGTAACATACAAAGAAACAATACTGTACCATGATAATCAAAGCATTTCTTACTGGTACTGACAATTTCTGACTTATTATATTTCCATTTGCAGCTGTTTTATTGACATTGCAGTAATAATGCTTGCAGTTTTCATGTATTCCGAATACAAAAGCGGGCTATTTCGCAAATCTGCTACTCTCACTGATACACATTATAATTTTCCATGCCACTAGTGTAACCTTCATCACGTTTGGCTTCAAAATATTTCGCCCGTAAAGTGCGAGCTTAGTGTTGGCAAACATCTAAAAAAAGTACAAATATGAATACAGAATATGCTTCACTGGTCTTGAGATGTCAATACAAATTTGATTTATTTATTTACCTTGTATAGTTCCCCCTCGCCCTCGACCCTCGACCTGTGCCCTCGTATAGTTTTTGATTACATGATTCTTGCGTTCATTTTTTTTTATTATGTTTCCATCTCAGACCAAAGTTCCTATATGACACTTTCTCTTTCAAGTTTGCAAACAGAGGAGTCTCCGTATCCAATAAAACTCAAATAGGGAAGTTGATGCATTTCTTCACTCTTTTGAAAGCCTTCCACAATAATTAGTGACACCATTGCTGTAGGCGGTCCAGTAAAATTTTTGCAACAATTATGTGCTTTCATGTCCATGTCTCCTTTTTTCATAATATTGACACGTATAACAATATTTGTTTTGAACACCAAGAAATAGACATTTCTTAGTTTCTTTACCAACAATGCAGGCCTGAAAAGGAAAAGCAACACTTGTAAATATTGCACATAGTAAAAAGTTCATACAGAACCAAATATGTGTTTAGTAACGGAGTAGGTATGTAAGGTATCTTAGCAGGTGGCGTTCTGTAGTTTCTGCCTACCCCCATGAGAAGAAGGTATATGTTTATGTATGTGTGTTTGGTAATACATTAACTTACCATACAAGAACATGAATCAAAGTTGTAGCCATATGACCTTTTCAGCCATCATCCAACTACATACAGTAACATATGGAACACCGTCTGAAGATACATGACCTTTTTGAATAGCAACTGACCTTTCTTGTTCACCAGCAGTTTTAATTTCCTCTGACAAATGTTCAAACCACACACTGCCTAATTTTTTTTCAACACGACGTTAGTCATTTATTTGGCGACATTATTGGAATATTCATGAGACTTGTAATGTGAGCTGATTGAGTGTAATAGGTACCAGCAGTCGCAGTTGCCCACGAAAATGCAGTATTTATTTTATTACTGCTCTCCGTAGTGCTTCCACGCAATTACCAGACATAGTGCACTTGAAAATTAATTCACTTCTCATCTCACTAACAAATTCAATTTGTGAAGATTCACACATATTTCGGTCTTTCCAATTGGAATGCCCATTCAATTACATTCTTCAGGTCCACAATGCGATACAGCGATACCCAGATATCGCAGATAAACATTTCTTTGGAACAGTTTCCACAGTCAATTGAAATCACAGAACACATAATATACTCCTATCCATTGAAATTAATCAGTTTCAGGATTAGAGAAATCTGAAATAGAAAAACAAAAAAATAGTACAATACTTCTATAAACTCAGTATTTGAATAAAATTTAATACTATCGAATTTCACAACCGTACAATGAGATCTCAGAATTTCCTAGTCGTATTTTATACCTGTAACACCTTTTTCACGTGTATTATGCAAATAAATTATTTGATTTGATTTGTATTCAAGCATTCTTTCTACTAGAAAAGAATTGCTACCTACTATTAGATTATTATTATTACAGGTACAGCGTACAGATGATATTGAATAAGATACGATTTATGACAAGGTTACGTTCCGAAATCATTAGGTACAGAAAATAGAAACTTAAAAGTAAAATTTTACTTATCTTTATATAAATTCCTGGTAGAATATTAGTCGATGAATAAGAAAAAAAACATATTAGATGTTTAAATACAATAATAAATCACGTTTGATGTAAGTAACTCAATCATTTGTTTGTTTCTGAACCAATGATTTCAAAAGTCAAAGTTCTGAACCAAAGATTACAATATAATGTGTTCTGAACGCACGTCCAGCGGCGCCGGCGCAAGTACTTAGACCGCCGGCCGCCCCGCTAGATGCGACATAACTATCAAACTAAAAATAATGTTTGTTTGTCTGAAACTGACAATATGCATAAAAGGTATTCTATTTTACAGGTACATTCGATTTTGCAAATGTTTGCAAACTCGTTGGGTTACCGAATTATAATATTATGTACTTACTTATTTAATGTATTGTTGACCAAAAAATATAAGTAGGTAAAAACACATAACCACTGACATTGTACTTATGTAATTGAGACATGTAAGTACCTAATTAGTATTGTGACGGGATTTCAGCGTCTAAAATCACGGGCCAACTTGCTGTTTCTAAAACCGCCGAAAGATAGGTACTTACTTACCTACTTACTTTTAAAATTGAATAATTATTAGTTACTATACCTACAAATAATTGCAATACTAGAAATATTGCAATTTGAATCAATGAAAATGCAAAGCATACAAAATAAAATAACACGCAAGAAAATCCGTGTGCAATACTATTGCATACAAGCAAGCCCCAAAATTATATTTATATCATGCATGTCGCTACGGCGTAAGAGTGGCAACATGGTGGCGCCCGTTTTCTTCGGAATTCTTTCAATGTTGTTCAAGGTTGCGAACACAACTCGGGTGGGACGGCAACGTCGCGCGTCGCATAAGATGAATGGATAGTCATCGACCGCGAAATTCAAATTTCCTTACGTTTTTTGCAATTTGCAGGTCAGTGTCAGGTTGTATCTTGATCAAAATATGATTCGCGACAATAACAGGTACATATTTACAGAATTATAATCATTAGAATCATTAATACATCTTTCTAAGTTAGATTTCTACCACCAATTAGTGGCAAAAAACGTAAGAAAATTTTTATTTCGCGGTCTCAACTACCCATTCTAATAAATCCTATCTACGAATAATGATATTTATGTTGCCACAAAACAATATTATGTAATAAAGTTGTTTACGTTGGTAAGGTCGTCAGGTCAGGTTATTGATTATAACGTTTTTTTGTGTGAATCTGTTCATGAAAGGTAGGAAAGGAAATAAATCAATCACTTATTACGTATGATATTGATTTAACAGAATTATAATAACGCGTTTACGCCATCTAGAGTTCTCATCTCTAAACTATCGCAATCATGACGATTGAGTTTGCTTGTCAAAACTCACGCACACTAGTGGCGCAACTGTCAAATTTCGTCTGGATTTCGCGATCGTTTTCCTCAGTAAATAATGTAAGTTATTTCCTAAAAAGGTCGATCGCGGGGACATTTCATTATAGAAAAGTGATAAAATGATTCGTTTTCAACAAAGTGTGTCTGTGTTTAGCGTACAATCCCCAAGAAAAATGTATGGACGGCCCATCGCAACATCCACCTTAAGGTCTTAAGACAGATTAACTATTTTTCTAAAATGATTCTTAAACATTATGTTCTTAAGGTAGAAAGTACTGCAAATACGGAGGTTTCTGCAAAATGGGCAAACTTGTAAAAAGTACTATATATTTGGCCCGCTGTCCAAATTGAGATTTTAGCACATAAACATTCATTGTCTTGATATTATCATATATTCTATGCAAAGAACATTGCAATTATGAATGATGTAGCACAATCACAAATTAAAAACATTATTATTTAAAAAAATATTTAAAGTGGAATAAAAAATCTGGGCAAAGTTGTACGGTCTTACGGTATAGCCATGTAGGTTAGCTTTCACTCGTAGGTACCGGCGCAGTTTGCCAGGCAAGTGTTACCGGATAATCGGCACCGGCTACCCGGCAAACGGGACGTGTGAAAAGGTACTTACCGGATAGTCAGCACTGGATACCCGGCCTCCGGGACGTGTGGAAAGGCACTAACACATTCAGCTTTCACACGACCTGATATTGTATCCAGTAGCGTTTTCTAGACCGTCAACGCGAGTACAGTCTGTTGCGTAGTCACTACGCAACTAACCCGGACCCTGTTCCCGATACCGGTGGGCTATTATTTTTATATTATTCAACATTTTTATATTCTAATATTTAAAAATGTAATTGATTATATTTATTGAAATAAAGTAGATAATATTGAGAAAAGGTCACATTTATTGTATCCAGTCGTAGTTGTCATCTCTGTCGCGTATGCAAATCGTTTGTCTTTGGGTTGTAAATAAATTAATAGTTTAAAAAACACTAGAAAAACACGCTTACAAGACTTTTCTAAGAAATCCAAAACAGCTATGATACGATTTTCCATCATGAAGTTCCAGTTCATATCTTCCGGATCCATCATCAGACCATATTATCGTATTGTCATCAGCACTACACACAGCTGCCGATTTTCGCTACGACCCTTGGAAGATCGTTAAATTAGTTACCTTAGATTCCATTACATAGTTAGTTACATACAGGTCGACCTAATAAAAGTGTGTTAAAAAGAGACCGGCCAGAAAGAGCACTAATGACAATAATATGAAATGCTCAGTTGCTACAGATTCTTTAATTATATTAATTTATACAATACAATATATCAAATAAAGAAAAATTCAATGTATTAGATGATCACCAGTACTTCTCGAGGGACTTGACTAAGTCCAATGGGTCAACATTGGGTCCATGACGCTCAACAGGCACGCCATCTTTGTCAATGATGAATTTTGTGAAGTTCCATTTGATGAAACTGCCCAAAATGCCGCCCTGCTTGTGCTGTAAAAAAATATAAAAAATAATGTATTATGTACTACAGACGCGAGCACATCGAGCTACCCGAAACTGTCAAATTTTCCCAATCGTCTTTGAACCTTATGAAAATCTAGTAGCTTGTGCAAATTCATTCAATATTGAAACTTAGCCAAATCTGACAAATTGCTTTCAATTTGTCACTGCTTTGTGATGTGATTGCGTCTATACTTATCTACCTGATTAATAATGCATGCAGATTGCAGATAAAAGCCTGCCGCGTGCGGGGTAATTGCTTAGCACACTAACAGTAGTAATCAAATGGCTTTAATTTTAACAGTTTAACAACATTCATTCGGTCATAACATAGCGCCGAACTGACCCCAACATAGTCTCCCGTATTGAATGTGACAACCAGCACCCTAATTGCGTAACCCACTATCAATCACAATCTGAATCATTTTAAAGGATATTGCTAATGCATTATGTAAGTACTTCTTAAGATGAATGGATAGTGGTACACCGTGAAATTCAAATTTTCTTACGTTTTTTGCAATTTGTAGGTCAGTGTCAGATTGTATCTTGATCAAAATGTGATTTGCGACAATAGCAGGTACATATTTAGAGAATTATAATCGTTAGAGTTATTAATACATCTTTCTAAGTTAGATTTCTACCACCAACCACCAATCTCTTATGGAAAAGTGTTAGTTAGAAATCTAACTTAGAAAGATTTATTAATGATTCTAATGTTTATAATTATGTAAATATGTACCTGTTATTGTCGCGAATCATATTTTAATCAAGATACAACCTGACACTGACCTGCAAAATGCAAAAAACGTAAGAAAATTTGAATTTCGCGGTCTCAACTACCCATTGGTGGATGTTGCGATGGGCCGTCCATACATTTTTCTTGGGGATTGTACGCTAAACACAGACACACTTTGTTGAAAACGAATCATTTTATCACTTTTCTATAATGAAATGTCCCCGCGATCGACCTTTTTAGGAAATAACTTACATTATTTACTGAGGAAAACGATCGCGAAATCCAGACGAAATTTGACAGTTGCGCCACTAGTGTGCGTGAGTTTTGACAAGCAAACTCAATCGCTATGATTGCGATAGTTTAGAGATGAGAACTCTAGATGGCGTAAACGCGTTATTATAATTCTGTTAAATCAATATCATACGTAATAAGTGATTGATTTATTTCCTTTCCTACCTTTCATGAACAGATTCACAAAAAAAAACGTTATAATCAATAACCTGACCTGACGACCTTACCAACGTACAATGCGTTTCAAATAAGAATAGGATCGACTTAGCGCCATGTTGTGACGTCATAGCTGTCAAATCGAATAAAGTGCGTAGGGTGAGCAAAACAAGATATTTTTTTAATAACATTAATTATTTACGAAAACATTTTTTTTTCAATTCAGCTCATGTCTGTATCACTGTTTGAGTGGTCATCGTCAACAAATAACAACTATAACAAATTTAACTCAGGAAACAACCACGTAACATACAGAATTAACGAAAGAAACAGTAACACTCCACAAGCACACAGTCTCACGAAGAAGCACACCAACAACCACAGAGCATGTAACACCCAACAACGACAACATGGCGGCTGGCATCTTCTTTACTTTCTGGTGAATTGTTGTCAACAATGAAAATAAGACAGAAAGTAGCATAATTAAAAAAAAAAACTAATTATGACTCATTTTTTGATTTTTTTTTCACTTTGATTTATCTAAGACTAGGTTAAACAAAAAAAAAAAGTTATTGATACGCAAATAAGTTTTCTTTGCAAACCGTACTTTTCAATCAACATTTGACAGATAGAGGTCATTGACGTTCCTATTCTTATTTGAATCGCATTGTAAACAACTTTATTACATAATATTGTTTTGTGGCAACATAAATATCATTATTCGTAGATAGGTTTTATTAGAATGGGTAGTTGAGACCGCGAAATACAAATTTTCTTACGTTTTTTGCCACTAATTGGTGGTAGAAATCTAACTTAGAAAGATGTATTAATGATTCTAATGATTATAATTCTGTAAATATGTACCTGTTATTGTCGCGAATTATATTTTGATCAAGATACAACCTGTCACTGACCTGCAAATTGCAAAAAACGTAAGGAAATTTGAATTTCGCGGTCTATGACTATCCATTCGTCTTATGCGACGCGCGACGTTGCCGTCCCACTCGAGTTGTGTTCGCAACCTTGAACAACATTGAAAGAATTCCGAAGAAAACGGGCGCCACCATGTTGCCACTCTTACGCCGTAGCGACATGCATGATATAAATATAATTTTGGGGCTTGCTTGTATGCAATAGTATTGCACACGGATTTTCTTGCGTGTTATTTTATTTTGTATGCTTTGCATTTTCATTGATTCAAATTGCAATATTTCTAGTATTGCAATTATTTGTAGGTATAGTAACTAATAATTATTCAATTTTAAAAGTAAGTAGGTAAGTAAGTACCTATCTTTCGGCGGTTTTAGAAACAGCAAGTTGGCCCGTGATTTTAGACGCTGAAATCCCGTCACAATATTAATTAGGTACTTACATGTCTCAATTACATAAGTACAAAGTCAGTGGTTATGTGTTTTTACCTACATATATTTTTTGGTCAACAATACATTAAATAAGTAAGTACATAATATTATAATTCGGTAACCCAACAAGTTTGCAAACATTTGCAAAATCGAATGTACCTGTAAAATAGAATACCTTTTACGCATATTGTCAGTTTCAGACAAACAAACATTATTTTTAGTTTGATAGTTATGTCGCATCTAGCGGGGCGGCTGCGGTCTAAGTACTTGCGCCGGCGCCGCTGGACGTGCGTTCAGAACACATTATATTGTAATCTTTGGTTCAGAACTTTGACTTTTGAAATCATTGGTTCAGAAACAAACAAATGATTGAGTTACTTACATCAAACGTGATTTATTATTGTATTTAAACATCTAATATGTTTTTTTTTCTTATTCATCGACTAATATTCTACCAGGAATTTATAAAAGATAAGTAAAATTTTACTTTTAAGTTTCTATTTTCTGTACCTAATGATTTCGGAACGTAACCTTGTCATAAATCGTATCTTATTCAATATCATCTGTACGCTGTACCTGTAATAATAATAATCTAATAGTAGGTAGCAATTATTTTCTAGTAGAAAGAATGCTTGAATACAAATCAAATCAAATCAAATAATTTATTTGCATAATACACGTGAAAAAGGTGTTACAGGTATAAAATACGACTAGGAAATTCTGAGATCTCATTGTACGGTTGTGAAATTCGATAGTATTAAATTTTATTCAAATACTGAGTTTATAGAAGTATTGTACTATTTTTTTGTTTTTCTATTTCAGATTTCTCTAATCCTGAAACTGATTAATTTCAATGGATAGGAGTATATTATGTGTTCTGTGATTTCAATTGACTGTGGAAACTGTTCCAAAGAAATGTTTATCTGCGATATCTGGGTATCGCATTGTGGACCTGAAGAATGTAATTGAATGGGCATTCCAATTGGAAAGACCGAAATATGTGTGAATCTTCACAAATTGAATTTGTTAGTGAGATGAGAAGTGAATTAATTTTCAAGTGCACTATGTCTGGTAATTGCGTGGAAGCACTACGGAGAGCAGTAATAAAATAAATACTGCATTTTCGTGGGCAACTGCGACTGCTGGTACCTATTACACTCAATCAGCTCACATTACAAGTCTCATGAATATTCCAATAATGTCGCCAAATAAATGACTAACGTCGTGTTGAAAAAAAATTAGGCAGTGTGTGGTTTGAACATTTGTCAGAGGAAATTAAAACTGCTGGTGAACAAGAAAGGTCAGTTGCTATTCAAAAAGGTCATGTATCTTCAGACGGTGTTCCATATGTTACTGTATGTAGTTGGATGATGGCTGAAAAGGTCATATGGCTACAACTTTGATTCATGTTCTTGTATGGTAAGTTAATGTATTACCAAACACACATACATAAACATATACCTTCTTCTCATGGGGGTAGGCAGAAACTACAGAACGCCACCTGCTAAGATACCTTACATACCTACTCCGTTACTAAACACATATTTGGTTCTGTATGAACTTTTTACTATGTGCAATATTTACAAGTGTTGCTTTTCCTTTTCAGGCCTGCATTGTTGGTAAAGAAACTAAGAAATGTCTATTTCTTGGTGTTCAAAACAAATATTGTTAGGTATACGTGTCAATATTATGAAAAAAGGAGACATGGACATGAAAGCACATAATTGTTGCAAAAATTTTACTGGACCGCCTACAGCAATGGTGTCACTAATTATTGTGGAAGGCTTTCAAAAGAGTGAAGAAATGCATCAACTTCCCTATTTGAGTTTTATTGGATACGGAGACTCCTCTGTTTGCAAACTTGAAAGCGAAAGTGTCATATAGGAACTTTGGTCTGAGATGGAAACATAATCAAAAAAAATGAACGCAAGAATCATGTAATCAAAAACTATACGAGGGCACAGGTCGAGGGCGAGGGGGAACTATACAAGGTAAATAAATAAATCAAATTTGTATTGACATCTCAAGACCAGTGAAGCATATTCTGTATTCATATTTGTACTTTTTTTAGATGTTTGCCAACACTAAGCTCCCACTTTACGGGCGAAATATTTTGAAGCCAAACGTGATGAAGGTTACACTAGTGGCATGGAAAATTATAATGTGTATCAGTGAGAGTAGCAGATTTGCGAAATAGCCCGCTTTTGTATTCGGAATACATGTAAACTGCAAGCATTATTACTGCAATGTCAATAAAACAGCTGCAAATGGAAATATAATAAGTCAGAAATTGTCAGTACCAGTAAGAAATGCTTTGATTATCATGGTACAGTATTGTTTCTTTGTATGTTACATAACCATCTATTATATTTCATTGATATTTTCTAGTAAAAACATATTCTATTTTCAGGATGATCGCTTGCTACTGGACACAAATGGTATGGAACTGTATGGAAAAAGCAGACCACACCCAGGGACACATTAAAAAAAATACATAAATCGAAAGGAACAAAGTTGTATTCTGCCAGAAATCATATTGAGACATGGTCAAAAAAATGCTAAATGTGTAGATTTGAATGGTATGTATACACGGCTAGATATCAAGTTATACATTTCCAGTATAAGCTGACCTCCCATTATATGGAAATCTTATACAATGCGAGATCAGCTTATACTGGAAATGTATAGCTGGTTAATTATGTAGCCGTGTGTACCAGTATATACTGGCACACAAGGCAATTTTTTTAACTTCATAAATTGTATCAATTTCAATGTCTAAAATATATTATTATGTTATTCTAGTGAAAAATCGTCCATCAACATCAGTTGGAAATTCGAGCAAATAGTAAAGTTTAATTTTAATTTTAGAGCAGCTTTGGAGATTGATGGTAAATGACATTTTGAAATGAATAGGAAATAATATTTGTCCAAAGTAACATAATTATATACTAAGTAAAGTTATTTTTCTTTGCAGCAGCCTTGTAGCAGTGGACAAAAAGACTCACGGCACATGGTGAAATCATCAAGTCAAACGATTTTTGTTATATTGTATTTTTGTAGTAGTTTGTTTAGAATCGACACTATAATATATTACTTTTTATTTGTATTTTACTATAAAATCAAGAAGCTTATTTTTGTAGTAGTTTGTTTATAATCAACATTATCATTGTATATTACTTTTTATTTGTATTTACTATAAAATGAAAAGGTGAAATAATACTTTATTATGTAAGATAACCACCTGGTGAACTCAATAAGCTGGTCTTTAGATTTTTATTTTTCTAAAAACTGATAAGAGGGCTTTGACATTATAAAATATTTTTTCACCTACCTGGGTAGATGTAATCGCATACTAAATTGTATTTTTTTGATTTGTTGTTATCTTTTGTTTTTTTCTTGTGTATGTTATGTGTAATATCTGTAATTATTGTAATAATTGATTATGCTATAAATTTAATCATGTATCAGGCTTCATTTGTGTCACTTCAAATACTTTTATTTGATAATTAATTACGGTGTAAGGTATTCTAATAAAACTATCTTTATAAACTGTGTAGACTGAAGTTTTTGTAACTGAACAGACAGCTGTGCTGCTGGGAGTTTGTTGCGCCACTTCTTTCCAGGTAAAGCTCTAGGAAGTGGTGAAGAGCGGGCGTTTTGGGGGACTGTCTTATTGTAATTTTGACATTCGAAAAGTGCTGATTCTCAGCCTAGTTTGATTATTAAATGATTTTATATAAATGCTTGACTTTTATTATCCTATCATCATACTCATGCGTTTTCCCCATGGGGGTAGGTAGAAACTACAGAACGCCACCTGCTACGATACCTTACATACTCCCTTTGTCTCGTTTACGTTCATAAATCTTGTCATACACGCACGCTGGTTGCGAGTACTACGCACAGGCACAGTATTCTCAAGAAACGCATTTCATTTTTCATATAAATATCGTAGCAGGCGGCGCATTTTTTAAATACACGCCATCTAGTGGTCTATTCTTATAAACGTATGGAAGTACTCGCTTACGTCTGTGTGTGTAAACGACCTGTATTCAATTGCAGATTTTATCTAACAGTTATGTGTCGAATTGGGTGGATTTTGAGGCAATGTTATGACCAAATTCAATAAAGTGTAATGTCCGATAACCGCGTCCACTACTTTTACGACTTAATAATGTGCCAATTACACATAAAACAAAATAAACTAAAAATGTTGACTTCAGCGCCATCTAGCGGGAAAATGTCCAAGAGCAGATCGTATGATGCTCCTTAAGTCGAAATTTGTCTGCAACATCGCAAAAAACACAATGAATGTTGTTCAATTGTCAAAATGAAAGCCAATCATGCTGTTATTTTAGTGTACGCAATTACCGCGCAGGTCAAATTGACGTACGTTTACGCTTAAATACAAACTAATACTTTTAACCTTCAGGAACTTCCACAATGGACTGGCATTGTTCCCGTTCACATGAACCTTCTCAAAGACATCAAATTTCACTCTTCTCTCTGAAATAGAGCAGACAATCTCCTCAGGGTTACCTGGCTCTTGACCAGCAAACTGATTGCAGGGGAATGCTAAAATACGCAGACCTAAAAATGGGAATGATTTTATTAAAAGTTATTTATATGGCGTGTATTTACTGCGGACTCTCGGAGTATCCCAAGTCAGGATAAACAAGTTTAGTGTTAGTAAGCTAGTAACTCGATCTGGATTCGTGTCTACAGAACTAACTTCTTTTGTATAGGCTAGTAAGCTAGTGAGCTAGCGTCTAAAGCTAGGATGGGTTTAATGTTTTTGAGCTAGTGGCACCCCTACGACTGAAATCCTGGCTTGTGTACCTACTCGCTTCATGTGGTGTCGGCGAAGTGGCTTCGTGTAACCCGAGCATTACTTCAAGCAGCCAAAAGATTTTTACTTATACAGGGTTATTGGTAAAACATTAACAACATCATTATGAACAACTTTTACTACGGGACCAAACCTGAAATCGCGAAAAAAAAATCAGCTAATCCTACATTTTGACGAGTTATACGAACATAAATAATTATGTTAGTAGTTGTTCATAATGATGAGTACAATGACCGCTTAAGAGGTTGTTAATGTTTTACCAGTAACCCTGTATATGAAGACCCTACCTTTCTCCTCAGCATATTTTTCGTACATTTCATTCAATTGCTTGTAATTTTTAGCGGTAAGACCGCACTGTGAAGCCACATTTAAAATAATACAAACATGACCTTTATACACGTCCAGTTGTACATCTTCACCCTTTATGTTCTTCACAGTAATTCATGGATCGATGTCGCAGAACTCCTTTCCCTGGAAACCGCAATGTTAGCTAGATACCTACAGTCAATCGCACGTACTTACTGTTAGTTATTCTGTGACGTACCTAAGTGGTACAGCGCTAAGGTAGCCCGCGAAATTCAAATTTTCTTACGTTTTATGCAATTTGCTGGTCAGTATTAAGTTGTACGTTGATTAAAATATGATTCGCGACCGTAAAAAATATGTATGTACATAATTATAATCATTAAAGTTATCAACACAACTCTCTAAGACCAAGTAACTCCACTGAATGACTATTTCATGAAATCTTGAAATTTTGGGATTATACTATCTTAACAAGTTGTATTACTGATTCTAATGATTATAATTCTGTAAAAACATATTTGTTACGGTCGCGAACTCGCGACTCATATTTTAAAGTGGTTTCAAACCGTGTAGATCGTGCTTAAAGCACAAAATACACGGTTTGAAACGGTGGTTTCAAACTTAAGTTTAAAACAGTGTAGATAGTGGTTTGAAACCAATTTCGTATGACCTTTAAACGCCCTTGGTAGAAAGGCCTGCGTTGCAAACCAGTGGCAAAAGAAAATGTTGGTTTTAAACCGTGTAGAGGCATCTCGCAACAACAATAACTTCAAGGTCACCTTGGTTTGTAGACTGGTTTCAAACCGTGTATATCGTGCTTAAACTACTGAACGGATTTCGATAGATTGCATCCCGGGGAAGGACATAGGATAGTTTTCATCCCGATATTCCCACGGGATCGACACAGGCGGGTAAAACCGCGGGGCGCTGCTAGTCTATAATAAGTAATTGATCATCAAAGCTGATTACCGCCCGAAAAAATTGAGAAAGTCTGTCTGTCTGTAAGCACCTTTAGGTACAGACGCCAGCACATCAAGCTACCACAATCCAAGGAACTTATAGGTAAAGCTGGAAACCACACTTCGTTCATATGTTTGAGGGCTAGATTCGTGACCCCAAGTAACCTTTGAAGAGTCTGCGTTGCCTATCTGTCTCTTTCTAGGTTTCCCCAGAAGTTTGCCAGTGCAAATAACCAAACCCCCACTTAGGCCACAGTAATTAATTTGACGAACGGTACAAACATACTAGAACTGAAAATAATTTATCTAAGATCTAAATTTAGAAGTATCTTGATGTTATAATAAAAAAGTTATACTCATAGACTATTAAAACGAGTTTTGGGTAAACAAATTAATAATAAGTGTTTACCATAAATCATGCAATATCTAAAATCGCAAATGGCAACACAAATCGAATGTGTCAAATCATTGACGGTGAATGTCTCTTCTTAGTCTGTGGTAAATGTTTTGGCTTCGCTAATCGCTTCGCAACTTTATCAGTAAAAATATCAGGCTAATAACAATAAAAATAGCAAAATGGTTTTGAAATGTATTGTGCGCGATTGCAGAAATGAGTGGTATCCGGCATGTGATGTGATTTTTCACAAGTAATTACGATATCTCTTGTCAAATGTTGAAAACATTTTATTGAACAATTTTCAGTTTTCTTACATTATTTCTTAAAAATTCTCGATTCTTAACAGTTGTATGTTAAACATCTGTCTCCTCTTTTACTTAGTAGTAGGAATAATTCGCTTTAACACTCATATTGTGCAAAATTATGGACGCCGGGCTATTTAGAAAGAGACGTATGGATAAACAACAATTTCAAGGTCATTTTTTTCCCCCTCAGTTTCTAATTCAGAGTGTGGCTTCCAGCTTTACCTATAAGTTCCTTGCCACAATCAGATTTTCAACTTTATCGCTAAATCTAGTGTTAGGTTTTGTTATGTTATTTAAACTATTTGACGCAATTTGTTGTACTTAATCTAGTTTTTTTTTTAAATTTAATTTTGTATTCGACAATTTGTAATCGACTGGCAACACCGAAACTCTTTGGAAAAGCTGTGAGTGGAAGTTCGCGCCTTTTTAGGGTTCCGTAGCCAAATGGCAAAAACGGAACCCTTAAAGATTCGTCATGTCTGTCTGTCTGTCTGTCTGTCCGTCTGTCTGTCTGTCTGTCCGTCCGTATGTCACAGCCACTTTTCTCCGAAACTATAAGAACTATACTGTTGAACTTTGGTGAGTAGATGTATTCTGTGAACCGCATTAAGATTTTCACACAAAAATAGAAAAAAAACAATAAATTTTAGGGTTCCTCATACTTAGAACCGAAACTCAAATTTTTTTTTTTCATCAAACCCATACGTGTGGGGTATCTATGGGTAGGTCTTCAAAAATGATATTGAGGTTTCTAATATAATTTTTTTCTAAACTGAATAGTTTGCGCGAGAGACACTTCCAAAGTGGTAAAATGTGTGTCCCCCCCCCCTGTAACTTCTAAAATAAGAGAATGATAAAACTAAAAAAAATATATGATGTACATTACCATATAAACTACCACCGAAAATTGGTTTGAACGAGATCTAGTAAGTAGTTTTTTTTTAATACGTCAAAAATCGTAAACCGCAATTTACCAATCATTCAATCAACTCAAAAATAAAAAATAAAACATTTAATTTCATAAACATAAACCTTATGCATAAACCCGGATGTTAGGTACGGAACCCTCGGTGCGCGAGTCCGACTCGCTCTTGCCCGGTTTTTTTTATAAAAAAAAATGTAAAACTATCCCTGTGTTGTGAATTGCACTGTAGTTGCAATGAAATAAACTAATTATCCGTAATGCGTGGCCTTATTTTAATAAGTGATCTAATAATAGGGTTCAAAGTTGATTGAGAAAATTTGACAGTTTCGGGTAGCTTGATGTGCTGGCGTCTGTGTACTTTCATAGTTTGATGGGACGGCAATCCGGGTAATTGCGTAACACACCAGTAGCAATGGGTTTCATTTTGACAGTTCAACATTCATTCATTGTTGAGCAGACACATTTTTCAAATATAATTATATCAAGCAATGGATTAGCAATATCATTCAAAAGTTGAGATTGATAGCACAAAATACAGATAGTACAGACGGCAATCTACATACAAAGTGCGCTCGAGCAACGCACACATAAATACCGCTCACGGACACGTTATCTCGGACGGGTTGGGACTTTGGGAGTAGTGCGAGCGCGGGTGCCATCCGCTTGAGAGACGCGTCTGTGAAGTGCAAAAATGGAGCAAGAAAAAACTGGCTATCTAAGCTCGATTTATATAATAGTTTCCTATTTTGAATCAGTATTTATAAACGAAGTAACTTTTTTGTAAGGTAAATTCACGCCACCAACTATTACGTAAGTTGAAAACATGATTTTTTGTTTGTGTAGATATTGTGTTGTTTTTAGTGTCATTTGTTAGGTTTAGGTCTAAAACGGATAGGGCAAAATAAATTGTGTAAATAGGGTAATCCGTTCTGAAGTTATTAGGGATTTTCGATAGTAAAAATTGACAAATGTAAAATTTTATATGTTTTTGTTCTGTAAACGTTTTGTATTGCAATATTATGTTTATTGTTTTGTTTTAATATTGTAGAATAAGCTCAACAATAAATCAAACAACTAGATACGAGTGGCACTACCACGGTAGCTTTTTGTGCATAAGCCAAAGTTGACAATCCTAGTGCGACCGCCGAGCGTAGATATGAAAAGTGAAGTAAGTACATACATTGCCTTCTGTACTATCTGTATTTTGTGTTGATAGTGTGTTACGTAATTAGGGCCCGGGGCAGCAGTACCTAACTATAATCAACTGTTCCATTTTCGCGCGTCACCAGGATTCGAACCAGGGACAACGATAACTGCTGATGCTCAAAAACCCGTAGATTTTAAATTTTATAAGTAAGTTAGCTCTGAAGATTCATGAATGCTTTAGGCTCGGCTCAGGATCGGTTGTGATATTTTCATGTCATGTTTTAAATGCTCACGTTACGGTTCTGTTCGGACGGCACATGGTTAATAGGTAATCTCGACCAAAAATGTTCAACTCTTCCAAAAAAACTTTGTTTTGTTGTTGTATAATTTGTTTTGCTGTTGTATACTTAATTTGTTTACCTTTGACAAATATTGACAATTATTTTGATGACACTGACATAAATTATAGCTTTTTAAAATCAGTTTAGAATTTATTTCAGTCACTTCAGTTTCAGGGTGTCTTTCGTCGTGATGAACAGTAAGCCCAAGATCACACAGTAGAAATGACAAACGATTGGAAGCCAGGGACCGGCCAGATACTCGTTGAAAGGGTTTTTGAAGGGAGCTTCTAAGCAACCCGATAAACCCCTCAAGCGTCTGTTTAGGCTCGACTTATAAATATCAATTAGCAGCGTGTGCCGCGTAAATGTATTGCCTGCAGCCTTCGGTCAGGCGCGGTTTCGTGGCGGTGTGTGTGAAAAACTTCTCAACAAAAATTACTTCGTAACTGGCCAACCGCACGAGCGGTCGAAATATATTTCTGTAATTTGGAATTTAATTTAAAGTAAATTAATCTACAAAAGTTTGTTGTTATTATTGAAGATACCATACACGAGAATTTCATCCTTTATGTCGTACCTAATAGACATAAAAATTGGCGACCGTGACAGGACACGAAAAACTAAATTACTACAAATTGTTCGTTGAGTCGGCGCGTGGCGTGATCCATCGAGACCACAAAAGGCCGAGTTCCCGTCGTGAAGCTGAAACCAACGAATATCCTGAAACCTAAGCATCGGTGCAGCTAAAGTATCGACACAGGTGTACGGAAGAAAAACCAATTGCAGAATATTCATGTGAACCGGATCATCATAAGTTAAGTGCCCTTCCTTCCTCATTCTTACCCACTTGCCTATTGCCTTGCCTAAATCATATCATCAGCCTTAGTCCTATTGAAAGGTGTGAAAGACGTGCCTTCCACTTGTGCAATAAGCAGTCAAGGTCAAAGTTTACTTGTTCAAACATAAACAGTGTAATCTACTTAATTCACTATAATATTAGCGTATTTCATTAAAGCCCATCATTACTATTCCATATCAGCAAGTTGGCATGAAACTTATCCAAATAATCGTCCTAAATTAGTAATTTTAAAATAATTTTCATTCGTTTTTTCATCTACCGACATCGTGTATTTCTCATGCCATTCTAGGAAACGATAAAGTAACGTTCCCAATCAGTTATTAACATTATTCGCCGAACTTTCCAGATACCTCGGTTCATCACGCTAGCACCATTGGTACGAGCAGAGCTTGCATTCTGTGCTGGGCAGCGTGGATCCGGTTTCCTGGTCGACGGGTGACGTCGAATTGAGGGGCGTGAGATTTATTTATTTAACTTAATAAACTTATTGTTTTATGCTGAAACGTAGTTGAGTTACTCTGCTTGATAGTTTACTTAGCATATTTTGCTTTAACTAAATTATATTGTAAACAAAATGTCGCAAGAAACCGATTCAAAGAAATTACGCGAATTGACTGTCAAGCGTAGCTCAATTAAAGGTCAAATCACCAAGTTTAAAAACGTTTTAGATAAATTATCGTCTTCGGACTCATTAACAAATGTGGAAATAGCTGAATTAAAAATTAAACTTGGTAGATTTGAACAATTATCGGCTAGATTTGATGAGTTGCAAGGTCAGATTGAAGTCTTAAATAGTGACAACCTGTTATTGGAGCTTGAGGAGAGGGACAAAATTGAAGTCGAGCTGGTGAGTGTGCTTGCCGCTGCAAAGGGTTTGTTAGACAGCTGTATGCAATCGTGTAATCATGACTGTCATGAATCCCGATCTGAATCTCACGACTTTGGTATCAGGTTGCCACGTATACAAATTGCAAAGTTTGACGGTGCATATTTTAGGTGGCTCGAGTTCAGAGACTCTTTTTTGAACTTAGTTGATCGTAATAAGCAACTCTCGCCGGTACATAAATTTCATTATTTAATATCTTACCTTGAAGGAGACGCGGCACTCATAATTTCCAATCTTGAAGTATCATCTGAAAATTACAAGGAAGCTTGGAAATTGTTGTGTAATCGTTACGATAATAAACGACTGCTGATCGATCATCACATGAATTCATTATTTAACATACGTTCATTTAGCAGGGAAACTGTAAAGTCATTGCGATTTTTAGTTGACCATGTTACAAAGAACTTAAGAGCATTATCTAGTTTAGGAATGCCGACTGATAATTGGGATATGTGTGTTATATTTAATTTAACTTCAAAATTAGACAATAATACACTTCTAAAATGGGAGGAATTTAGAAACCAGCTTGGTAATGAGGTTCCAACCTTAGAAAACTTTAAACAAGTTTTGATAGATCGCGCTGATGTGCTTGAAGCTTTGGATAGGAATAAAACAAATAACAGCCACCAAAACGGTTCACAATATCAAAATAATCAGAATAATAAACAGGATAAATATCAAAAATGTTTTATAAAGACCGCAACAGCTACTAATATAGACAATTCCAGCTCATTTGTATGCATAATCTGCAGTCAGAATCATAAAATATATGAATGCCCTAGTTTCAAAGGCAAAACTATACAAGAAAAATGGGCAGATGTAAATAAATATAAACTTTGTTCAAATTGTCTTAAACAGGGTCATCCAGCAAAGGCTTGTGGATTTGGACCATGTCCTGATTGTAAACAAAGACATAATCGTCTCCTACATAACCCTAGCCAGGCAGTTAATAGTAATCATGCACATTCAGAATCGGATTCTATTAACGTTAACTCATCGGAATATCAATTTAATAATGTACTCTTATCTACTGCTTTAATTGAAGTTCATAATCCTAATAACAATCAATATGAAACAGTGCGTGCATTGCTCGATTGTGGTAGCCAAGGCAGTTTTATTACAAAATCTTTAAGAGATAAACTGTCACTTGATTCCATTCCAATAACTAGTATTAATATTATAGGTATTGGAAACCACTTGTCTAATAGGGTGGAGGAGAGCTGCATTGTTAAATTGCAATCTATTTATAAACAGTTTGATGTTACTTTTAATATGCTTGTCATGAATGAATTAACTGGTTATTTACCTAAAGACCGCGTTAATATTAAATTAAAAATACCTAAACACATAAAATTAGCCGATCCTAATTTTAATGAACCCTCTAAAGTTGATATCTTGATTGGGTGTGATCTTTTCTGGGATATCCTAGGAAATGAACAAATTTCTATAGGCCCAGATAACCTAAAGTTACGAAATTCCAAGTTTGGCTGGTTAATAGCCGGTCCGATAAACAAAAATAATTTGAATAGCATACATTGCAACAATAGCATAATCACAAAAAATAACAAGATTCAAGAGTCTTGCATTGATAAATTACTTTCCAAATTCTGGGAGATTGAAGAACTCCCAAGCAAACCTATTCTCAGCGAAAGGGAAAGGGCTTGTGAAAAGCATTTTTTACAAAATACGGTCCGTTTAAGAGACGGACGATTTAACGTTAAATTACCTCTAAATAGTTCTCCAAGCAACTTGGGTGAATCCTATAATACTGCAAAAAAAAGATTGTTTAATCTAGAATCACGTTTTAGAAAGAATCCTACACTTAAGGTTCAATACGTGGATTTTATGAAAGAATATGAAAAGCTAGGACACATGTCTGTAGCACCTAAAATTAAGCCATTACCCTCATACTTCTTATGCCACCATGCTGTATTTAAGGACAATAGTGAATCAACCAAGGTCCGTGTCGTATTTGATGGATCCGTCCCCACCTCCTCGGGGATATCTGTCAACGACATTCTTATGGTGGGCCCAAATATACAGGATTCTCTTTTCTCCATACTCATAAGAGCACGTCAATATAAATATTTAATTACTGGTGACGTTGAAAAAATGTACAGACAAGTGACAGTAGATGAATCTTGTAGAAACTTGCAATTAATTCTATGGAGAGAAGATGAGTCCTTGCCCATCAGAACGATGCAAATGAATACTCTTACTTATGGTACCACAAGTGCGAGCTATTTAAGTACTCGCTGTCTGTGGCAGGTGGGTGAGGAGTGTGGGGACGAAACTATAAAAAACATAATACAACACGATTTTTATGTCGACGACCTAATTACTGGTTGTGATGATGAAAAACAATTAATTAATATTCAAAATTCCATATCCTCCGCTCTAAAGTCCGCTTGTTTTAATTTACGCAAATACAAAACTAATTCTAAAAATCTATTCAAACATTCATCTCTAAATACTCAAGATAAATTAACTATAAGTGAAGCGTCAAGCACGCTGGGTTTAGGGTGGGACCCAAAAACTGATAATTTAAACTTTCCTATACAACCCTATCACAACCATGATATCATAACAAAAAGATACATATTATCAAATACATTTAAGATATTCGATCCTTTAGGGTTGTTAAGTCCATGTATAATTACAGCAAAAATGATACTACAAAATTTATGGCAACAAAAAATAGACTGGGACCAAGTTATCCCTAAGGAAATACAGGAAAGGTGGTTAGAATTTGCGAGTAATTTAAACTGTTTATTGAATTTACAAATACCTAGAAGAGTGTTATGCGATTCACCGAAATTAATAGAACTTCATTCATTCAGTGACGCTTCAGAGAAGGCATACGGAGCATGTGTGTACATGAGAAGCACGGAAAACACCCATGATTTCACGGTACGATTATTAACTGCTAAATCTAAGGTAGCTCGTATTAACCCTATGACAATACCGCGATTGGAACTTTGTGCTGCGTTGTTGGCTGCTAAACTATGCAAAGGTGTCCTTGAGTCTATTCGTTACAAGCCGTCACGAATCGTTCATTGGTGCGATTCAAGCGTAGTGCTAGCATGGCTCAGAGGTGATCCTACTAAACTCAAAACATTTGTCGCGAATAGGGTGGTTGAAATAACCGAGCTCACGGACGCATCCTCCTGGCGATATGTTCCCACGGACATGAACCCAGCCGATCTCATTTCTAGAGGTATAAATGCCAATCAGATAATAAATAATAGACTGTGGTGGTCAGGTCCAAATTATCTAATGAGTAATGAAAACGATTGGCCAATTCTAAATTCCATTGATATCAATAATGTACCTGAAACTAAAAATACATCTAAATCTAAAACTACACCTAAGATTACAATTAAAACCAAATACTCACCTAAGAACGTTCCACCTGCTCCCTTACTCCCGACGAAGCAAGCAGAGCAATCAGCATCTGAAACAAAAACTCACAAAACACAAAATTCATTAGTTACACATAATAAAACCATATCTGATCAAAATGAAATGAATACTTACCTTAACACTGACACACTGCAACCGCTAATCGATGTTGAAAAATATAGTAAATTAAACAAAATTATAAGAATAATCGCATGGGTAAAAAGATTTTGTTTTAACGTTCGTAATGTTCATAACAAACAGGTTTTAGCTCTCAGTGCTAATGAGTTAGATGACTCATTTCATTATCTATGTCGTGTTGCTCAGTATAAATGTTTTTCTAGTGAATACAAAGCGTTATCTAAGAACTTACCTTTAAATGTTAAATCTAAATTACTATCTTTGTCACCTTTTTTAGACGACAACAATTTAATTAGAGTTGGAGGACAAATAAGTTCTTCACATTATAGTTTTGATAAAAAACATCCAATACTACTTGATTCGTCCCATCATTTGACAAAACTTTTATTTGAAAGAGAACATTTACGGCACATGCATGCTGGCCCGCAGTTGTTGTTATCAATGATAAGGGAATCCGTATGGCCGATAAATGGCAGAAGGTTAGCTCGGCGCACAGTTCACAATTGCGTGCGATGTTGTCGTGTCCGAGGCAAAACTCTTTGTCCTAAAATGGGTGACTTACCATCACAACGTGTGAGTGCAGATTTCCCATTCAATTCTGTGGGTATAGATTTCGCTGGACCCTTTTACATAATTAATCGTAAGGGTAAATGTGCAAGGGTAAGCAAATGTTATCTTTGCATATTTGTGTGCTTGCGTTATAAGTGCGTTCATTTGGAAGCAGTCTGTGATCTTACCAAGGACGCATTTGTGATGACATTGCGCAGATTTATTGCTCGTCGAGGCAAACCTAATGAAATATTTTGTGATAACGGGGGTAATTTTGTAGCTGCTGCTAAAGATATAGGGGCTTTTCTAAAATTACATAATAGGGACTTAGCTGAATTTGCAACTCATGAACATATAAAATTCGTGTTCTCACCTTCTCACGCTCCTCACTTTGGCGGCATCTGGGAAGCCGGAGTCAAATCTGCAAAATTTCATATAAAAAGAGTCATGGGAAATACCCATCTTACCTTTGAAGAAATATCTACACTTTTCGCACAAGTGGAGGCCGTTTTGAACAGTCGCCCCTTGTGTCCTTTGTCCTCATCTCCTGATGACTACCTCCCTTTGTCCCCAGGGCACTTCCTTATTGGAAGACCGCTGAAGGCGCTGCCTGAACCTAGCTTGGAAAACTTGAAAGAAAGTCACCTGCAACGATACACTCGACTGCAACAAATTCATCAGCATTTCTGGTCACGCTGGCAGCGTGAATATATACACGAGCTACAACAACGACTGAAGTGGAAGACGAACTCAAAATCCCTAAGTATTGGAGACCTCGTGCTCATCCATGAAGAACATGTACCTCCATTGTGTTGGCGCCTTGGACGAGTTACTAGATTATTCCCTGGTCCGGATGGAGTTTCAAGAGTGGCTGATTTGAAAACCACTAGAGGCGTTCTACGTCGGCCTATAATCAAGCTGTGTCCGCTACCTACTGCCGAAGATTTACTGTTGAAAGAGAAGCCTTTCAACGGGTGGGAGGATGTTTAGGCTCGACTTATAAATATCAATTAGCAGCGTGTGCCGCGTAAATGTATTGCCTGCAGCCTTCGGTCAGGCGCGGTTTCGTGGCGGTGTGTGTGAAAAACTTCTCAACAAAAATTACTTCGTAACTGGCCAACCGCACGAGCGGTCGAAATATATTTCTGTAATTTGGAATTTAATTTAAAGTAAATTAATCTACAAAAGTTTGTTGTTATTATTGAAGATACCATACACGAGAATTTCATCCTTTATGTCGTAATAGACAGCGTCAAGTGTACACCAAGTGCACTTAGGAGAAAGTACTCCAAAGACTACAATATAATGCGGTAAGTACTCGAAACGTCAACGGTACACCAACTGTACACAAGTGTCATTGTTAAAACAATGACATTACTGCGCCGATACAACTACTCCGACACGTGGGGTGTTTCGACAGATAGGCGGGCAAACGTGTGACCTTTAAAATCTGATGACATACATGGTTGTAAGAAGATTGTAAGATAGGTATGGGTCCTTAAGGTTTTATGGTGGGCACATAAAACATTTTTTTGTCTGTTTGTTCCAGCTAGTCTCCGTAACGGCTGGACCGATTTTTACGGGACGTCTCTGGCAAATAGCTGATATTTTATGAAGAACTTACTTTTTTGTAGTCTTAGCAAAAAGAGATATCATTGTTTTCTAACTTCCACGCGGACGAAGTCGCGGGCACGGCTTTTCATTTATAATTTCGATCGCGCCCATGAGGAACAACCAAATAAAAGGGAGCCATTTAATAAAAAAATAAAAAAAATATTATGTTGACAAGATATAATTTTATTATATCACAAAAAATAACAATAATTCTTAAAAATTATGTAATATATCACACAGTGCGGCAGCAGATTTTTTTTAGTTTTACGTTTTGCTAAACTACATTTACAGATTAATCTTTCGACATGCCAAGTTCCAAAAAAATAACTGTGTACAGTGTGTACTTACCTATGTTTTGCATGAGATGCATAGTAGAAGTGACGTGAATGATTCGTTATACAAACTTATATAAAGTTAAATGCTCAGTTGCTACAGTAAATTATTTACTGCTAAACCATCTATAACCTGTCTAAAATATCTAGATAGAAACAAAAATGCGAAGATGTTTTTCCATTAGATTGATCACCAGTACTTCTCGAGGGACTTGACCAAGTCCAATGGGTCAACATTGGGTCCATGACGCTCAACGGGCACACCATCTTTGTCGACGATGAATTTTGTGAAGTTCCATTTGACGAAACTGCCCAGGGTGCCGCCCTGCTTATGCTGTGAAAAAAAAAACATGTTACTTAATTAGGTAATCTAATAACAAAAAAATAACCCTTAAATAACCCTTTTTAAGGCATGCTGTACAGCACTGTACTCGGGAGCCCTGTGGTTCACCTTCACATATACCCAAAAGGCTAAAAATGCTCTGCGTATCAAATATAATAAGTATAACGCATTCAGGGTATTGTTGCGATTGCCGCGCTTCTGTAGTGCCTCCCACCAACACACCAACACTATCCTGCAATCAATAGCCGCCCGGGCAGATAGCCCGCTAGTTTGGGCGCTTACAAACCGGAGCCGTTCTGTTTTAGTTAAAGTTAACATAGGCTAAACTATTTTTTGTTACTAACACTATAGACCATTGTAGTCTGATAAAATTCTAAATTTATTCATTCACTGACAGATAACGCACAGTCTAATGATCGAAACCGCGCGAAATCAACGCGAGATTAGTGGGATCATCTAAGGAATTGACGTGGTTTCGGTAAGGAATCGTTAAGTGGTCATAGTGAATTAGAGCCCAGCAGGGTCTACAAGCATCATCATCTGCCGAGCCTTTTCCCAACTATGTTGGCGTCGGCTCCCAGTCTAACCGGATGCAGCTGAATACCAGTATTTTACATGGAGCGACTGCCTATCTGACCTCCACAACCCAGTTCCTGGGTAATACGATACCCGTTGGTAAGACTGGTTGACAGACTTTCGGGCTTCTGACTACCCGTAACGACTGTCAAAGATCCACGAATGACAGCCGGGACCAACGGATTAACGTGCTTTCCGAGGCACGGAGGGGTCACGGTATGTAAACCATCCACAGATCAACTGCGGCAAGCGTAGCTTAACCTGATCGATCGACCAGTGCGGCTGTTATTATTTAGCCACGGGCTCCTCATTATTATTTAGGGTCTACAAGAATATAATTTTGCAAAAGAAAATAATCAGCCGTCCCATACATTTGGGTCGAATAGTAATTGAAGTTTTATATGGGCCAGGTGATAGGTGGTGAGGTTCGCGATTACGATGTTGGTCCCATGGAGAAAGTTGTGCAGTTTGATGGTCTAGTACCACCATCCTTAAATTTGACCACGTTCTTCTGGTACAGCCTGTATTACGAAAATGGGCACTAACCATGACGTTTGGGAAGTCATCTCTTAAAGAGTTAAAATAGGGATGATAGTTTGTAAGGAACTTCGTCATTTTTGCAGATAGGAAATCGTATCGGGAACCGGTAGGCGGGCTTGGTTATAATTATAAATAAGTAGGTAAGTAATTAAATGTTGTTTACGTTGAATGGCACACTAACCGTCCAAGCGCTTTTGTGTTAAAGGTCGCCGGATCACTAAACATTTTAATTGCACCTTCGGTATCTATTATTGAAATATAATTCCATTACCAGCCCAGTGTTTACGTACCTAGTGATAAAGTTTTTATATTTATGATTGTGAATCTTAGCCTATTGGCTAATAACAGAGAAGATAAAAGTAGATAATTATGTATCAATGACATGCAGACTAGCTACGCCCCGCGGTTTTACCCGCATACGTGTTGATCCCGTAGGAATATCGGGATAAAAAGTATCCGATGTGTTAATCCTGGTTATAAACTATCTGTGTGCCAAATTTCATCTAACCCCGTTCAGCCGTTTGTGCGTGAAGAAGTAACAAACATACAAACACACTCACAAAGTTTCGCCTTTATAATATTACTAGCTGCGCTTAGCGGTTTCACCCGCATAAGTTTCGATCCCGTGGGAATATCGGAACAAAAAGTAACCCTATGTGTTAATCCAGGGTGTCAGCTACTTCCATACCATTTTATCAAAATTCGTCGAACCGTTTGTGCGTGAAGAAGTAACAAACACACCAACACACACTGACACACTCACAAACTTTCGGCTTTATAATATTAGTGTGATAAGTGTGATTGAAGTCGCTTTTCAAGTCTGTCTGTGTGACCGCATTGTGCTTCTAAACTACATAACGGATTTTGACGTGGTTTTCACCATCATTGAGCGATTTTATGTCTATAAAACATTGATATTAAACTTACATAAAATAAAGAATATCGTAAAAAATCAAGTCAAGTCGTAAAAAATGTGGCGAAAAAGGGGGGGGGGGGGCGAGTCGCTAGTCGAATAATAAAATGATTTATAATACTATTCCCACAAGTATTCAAAGTAAATCTACAACATGGAATAATCTATGACAAAAAAATGACCACATAAACCATTTAACATAATTACCTACTAAAAATGACCATTCTAAGGCAATTTCCAAAGAATTATGACTAATAGAACAGCACCGGGCACCCTAATTACGTAACCCACTATCAATCACATTCTGAATAACTTTCAAGGATATTTCTAATCCATAGCTTAATATGTCCGAAAAATTTGTCTGCTCAACAACGCAAATAACGCAATGAATCTTGCTGAACTAAAAGTGTTTTTCAAATAAACTTGCGATAAATGTCATTCAACCACCCTGTACCAAAAAGTCCAAATAACTTACGATAGATATCGTTCGTCATACAAAACTGTCGCTAACATTGCATCGGTTGAGTTTCATAATACCAAACACGGAGTAAGTCAATGTTTTGATCGTGTTACCGACACTGCCCATACATTTTTTTCGTATGGTTTGGAAATATTGGGATACATTAGTAGAAGGAGGTGAACAAACTTTATCGCAAGTTTATTTGAAATGAACATTATAATGAAAGCCATCCCTACAGCCTACCTACTGTTAGCGTGATACGCGATTACCTCGCAGGTCTATTGATTTTCCCATTATAACAATATAATTTATATTGATTTATACTATTCCCATAAGTATAAAACCTATCACATGGAAAAATCTATGAGAAAATACTGGCTGCATTTAAAACCACATCACATAATTACTAACAATGACCATTCTAAGGAAATTTCCACAGAATTGTCAATGATAGAACTGCACCCGGTCTATTGATTTTCACCTTATCACAAATAGATTATCCAAGGTTGTCCTTCTATACATCTGTGCTTTGCCACATACATTGTACCTACACGCTAATTGTGATAAAAAAAACTCATTATCATTACTCAGCAACTTTGTTACTAACATGCAACATTTTTTTTTTTTATAAAGAACATGATTTTTTTGCTCCCTGCATGACACATTTAGAATTTTGAATGTTTTACATAAACATGAAGGACTTCAAAACTGTATTTGTTCTGATTTGTACTTTGACTGTCATCAACAAATATATTATCATTGATTTTATCTTGTTGACTTAATAAATAAAATTATTTCACGTTTTAGTAAAAAAAAAGTAAACAAGATTAGAGTTAGATTAGAATTCAGTTTTTCATAACAAAACTGAAGTGTAGAATGTTCTACACTTTATTAGATACCTACTAGCTTCTGCCGGGCGCGTGAAATTTCGTACCGCGTCGCGTGATCGCGTCGCGTCGCCCGCCCGCTCTATTATTTAGTTTCCGTTTAGCGTTCTTTCTGTATTTTTTTTTGTTTTGTTCGGCTCGTATGGGTTTAAAACAATTGAACTTTGGCATGATTTTAAATAATCTATAATCTTTCTCAAGAATTGGGCTATCAAAATATAAAAATAATTTTTCAAATTCGACTAGTATTTCTGGAGATTAGTACATTCAAACAAACAATCAAATCTCTTCAGCATTATTAACTAGTATAGATATTATTTAAGGAGGCTTGGTTTCTAGATTTTTAGATTTTCAGAAGAATGCTACAAAATTACTTCCTTTGGCATTATTTAGTTTGTTAGAAATTCAAAGCTTGATACATAATTAAATATTAATTTGTAGAAGGCTTGTTTTCTATTTTATTGAATGGCAAACAAGTGGAGCCCCCCACCTTACGTTTAAAATGTATTCAAATAACATGCATCAACTAATTATTTAGAATTTTGTATGTTTTACAAAAACATGAAGGACTTCAAATTTAAAGTCTTCAATATTTTACCATAATACCACTAAAATAATATGTGCACTTAAACATGTACTTTTGTGAATATATTTTTTTTGAAAGTAAATTATAGATAAGTCATCATCGCCTAGCCTTTTCCCAACTATGTTGAGGGCGCGGCTTCCTGTCTAACCAGATGCAGCTGAATACCAGTATTTTACATGGAGTGACTGCCTATCTGACCTCCACAACCCAGTTACTTGGTAAGACTGGTTGTCAGACTATCGGGTTTCTGACTACCCGTAACAACTGTCAAAGATCCACAAATGACAGCCGGGACCAATGGCTTAACATGCTTTCAGAGGCACGGAGAGGTCTCAGTATGTAAAGATGGTCTCCCATCCACAGACCAACCGCGGCAGCCGTAGCTTAACCTGATCGATCGACCTGTGCGGCTGTTATTATTCAGCCACAGACTCTGGACCCGAAATTAAAGATAAGTATGAAAGAAAAAGACATGTTGCGCTGAACCCAAATAAATTGGGATAACCGGGCAGGAGAATGATGATGAGATTAAAGTACAAAGTTTTTTACCGCCAAAATAGCAATTAACACTTTGACTGTCAGACAACAGAAACAATAGAAAATCTATTGTTTCTATTGTTTGCGGGCACCGGTGACCATGGTAGCAGTTAATGCCTCAATACTAAGATTCAAAATAATGATGCTCATTATTATTTTTATCCATACCATACAATTAACCACTATGTTTAAGGTTATGGTTGTCTACCAAAATAGAGTATCCAGGAAAGTAGGTAGATAGAGCAATGCATGCAACAGTTTGTAAGTAGGCTAATGTACAGCAGTAGTTTATACAGCTTGACTATTTTTAGTATAGCACATAAACTGGCCCATTCCATTCTGAAAATAAAATAATATACAGAACCTTCACCTTCAGGAACTTCCACAGAGGACTGGCATTGTCTCCATTTACATCAACTTTCTCGAACAGATCAAACTTCACTTTCCTGTCTTTCGCAAAGCAGACAATCTCCTCAGGGTTACCTGGCTCCTGACCAGCAAACTGATTGCAGGGGAACGCGAGAATACGCAGACCTAAAAATAGATACTGATGTTGTAGCTAGGTAATCATTTATAGGCATGATAATGTTTTCTATCTACCTACATTACTACTCTCGCCAATCTTTAAGCCCGTCACCATAATATGCCTTGCTATGATTCATATTAATATATATTATAGCTACGTCTGCGACGGGCTTTATAGTTGCCCCGCATTTGAGGCTACGCCTCAAATGCGGTATCATGCACAAGTACATTAACTAATCAGTATAGACGACGTCCGCGAGCCTCGGTATCGCTTATTTCAGAACGGGCAAAAGATTGACGAGAATTGTTGTGAATAATGACCGAATAAGATTATCAGAACAACCTACCTTTCTCCTCAGCATATTTATCATACATTTCATTCAATTGCTTGTAATTATTAGCGGTAAGACCGCACTGTGAAGCCACATTCACAATAATGCAAACATGACCTTTATACACGTCCAGTTGTACATCTTCACCCTTTATGTTTTTCACGGTGAATTCGTGGATCGATGTCGCAGATTTGTAATCGGGATTAGCACTCATTTTCCTGGAAATCGTAAGATTAATCAATACAAAAAAAAAAAACTAAGCCGGCTCGCCACAATGATTTTTGATTAAAAATTCCATCATTCTTCATGAATCATTCAAAATTTCAAAATCAGTTTTGACAGATTATTGATGTTGTACACAAAACGATAACAGCCGGTCTTGGGATGCATCACTTATTGCATAACACCTCTTTCAATTAAACAATAAAGTTATTATTTTTATTGATTTATTCACTTACACTGCACTTAATTGGGCTCGAGATAAACAAATAACGTTGCCGACTATTGGCGCCACAAGCTTAGAAATCGCTCTAAAACCGATTGTCATGTTCGCAACAAAAAGATCATTAAATATGTCTCACGTTCGTAAACTACATTTATTTCTACGGCGTTATGCAATCGGGTTAGATATTTCACTATCCTCAGTAAAAGATCCGACTTTTCTTAATTTTAACATTCATAACTTTATAACACTTTTCATTACTACACTTTAAATTTATATTTGTTATTATCACCAGTATGTTAGGACCAATGTTAAGACTTGCAATTCCTCAATTTTGTAACAGGTTTCGAACGCAGCAATTTATGTCAATTGCTGTGCGTTCGAAAACTTAGTTAGAAATAGGTAGAAATCACTGACTACAAAATTACAAACGTTATACATAGCACAGAGCACTTTAGCACTTTACTTTTATAATACAGTAGCAGTGTTGTTATTGACACGGCAATTGCCGTATTATACGGCAATCTACGATTTTTTTCAGAAAATACGGCATACGGCAGGACCTCTCATTGCCGTATCACAAAATACGGCAATTGACTATACGTGAAACGAAACGATTTTCACTAGCGTAATGAATGAAATGAAAAGTACACAGGTAATTTTATGAGCACAGCCGGGAAAATCCCGATTACAACAAACATGAAGTTGTAATTGTAACACCAAAGTGGCATCTCTTGCGCCTTGGTTAAAAATAAATGAAAAAGTTGCAAATGACACCACTTACGCGTATGATACGAGTACCACCTAAATATTAGTAATCTATGCCTACGAGTACGAAAAAATGAGAAACAAGGACAAGTATTCTCTAGAACATGAATCTGAGGCTTAGACAAAGAAAAGTATAGACGGCGGGTATCTCCATTTCATTTCCACAAGAAAGGGATAAAGTATTGAGTTATTATAAGTAACAGAAAAGGATAAAGCTATACTATTTCCGTCTCTCAGTGCGTGCCAGTTTTTTCAAGGCAGCTACTCATGTAGCCTATGTTAGTTAAGTTAGTTTTTTGTCTCATGTGCGGCCACGCTACCCGATGCTCTATAGCTTTCTTACTCTAAGATCTGAGGTAATAGAAACGAGAAACAAATGAGGAATAGACATTTTTTATGAAATACGGCACAAACCAGACTGTGTTAGGCTACCATCAGACGGACTGCATCGCAGCAACCGCGCGCAGTCAATATTATTCAACTGCATGCAGTTGTACGTTCGACTTCGTTCAGTCAAGATATCAACCTCACGCGGTCGGCTGCAGTCGTGTGAAGTCAATATTAATTGCATACAGTCGTGACTTCAACTTTACGCGGTTGGCTACAGTCGTGTACCTAGTGTCGACGCTCGCTGTCCATCGCTAACCGCATACAGTTAGTGTGTGTAACGTCTTTGCTTCCATTTCAACGTCAAATCTTACACTAAGCTCCTGGGCTAGATGCGTGGCGTCAACTGCGCAAAGTCAGACCCAACTGCAGGTAACTGCATGCAGTTGAATATATCGACGTCTGCGTGCGGTTGCTGCGATGCAGTGCAGTCCGTCTGATGGCAGCCTTATACGGCAACTCAGATTTTTACGATAGCAACACTGTACAGTAGGTATTATTTTATTTATTTTAGTCTGTGCTCAGGGGGGCACACTTAACACTGTCATCATTTCCACAGACGACAGCGACATCTGGAGTTTGACGGGTTAAAAAAACTTGGCAGCCATCTTGTCTTGTTTATCAAACAAACGTCATTGTCGCCGGCCATCCAGTGTTACCAACTTATTGAATTTTCCACTAACACTGATTGTTTCGACCCCCCTTTTAGTAGCGAAATATTGCTTTTAGTAGCTGGTGGTTTTTCTAGTGGTTTAGTAGAATTCAGTTTCAATTACTGAAAATGCTATCACTCAACCACTAAGCCACTAAAACATTACGAAATATATTATTTTTACTTCATTTAATTTTCAGAAATATTTACTTTTACTGTGTAGGTAAATTCTAATAAAAGTTCTATAACAAATCAGTACCCAAGAATCATATAAATGTGAAACCGATGATGGTGCAGACAAAAATTCATCGGAAGACGAATTTTAGAATATCATTTTTTTATCCTAGGTGTTCTTCTTATTGAATAATGTTTATGTTCCTCACCTTGACTTGTTGATTTACTAATAATATTTTATGGTGATTTATTGATTTTAAATATTTCATTACGTGATAATAAAGAATTTTTTTTACTAATATAACTACTTTAATTACTGTTTCCTTTCACAAAAACCAAAAATTTATTTAGTGGAAATTTTAGCGAATTTTGTAGTAGGGCCGATTTTTATTAGTGGTTTTCTGGTGGTTTTCGAAGTTGAATCTAGTGGAGAGCTAGTTTATCTGTTGGCAACACTGCAGGCATCCGCCATTGTCAATTCCGGCTTTCCCGACTTTGATGCGCTTCCCGTAATTCCGAGTTTATCTCAGTTATTTCTGTTTTAGTTGTCACTTGTTACTGTTATTTGTTTTGTTAAATTTTGTTGCTACTCATAGTAAGTAAGTATGCACATTACTATGAGTAGCGAGTCAATATACGAGAGAATATACGAGATATTATGCATTGTATATCTATAGATAGGTGTATATTTGTATCTATAGGTAGGTGTATAGTTTTAGTTCACCTTCCAAACTCGAGGTGGCAGCACTTTCCATAGAAGCAAATTTTACCACAGAGTTGCTACTCTTTGCCTCTATAGTTACTTTACTCTTTGTCTGTGCTTCACGTTTTCACAAAGTGAACGTCTGTACTCTGTGGATACGAGCTGTAAATTGTTATTATTCAGCAACTATAATCGAATAATGATGGCGTTTTTGGTGTCAAATATACGTAGATGCGTTTGCCTTAAAAGCTTCAGTAGCCCCAACTTAATCCAAACCACATCATACCACGCTAACGTAAGTACTTTCATGCTATTTCAATGTCAAGGATTATCGATTTTGCCTGTGAACTACTACGTAATTTCACAAATAACCTGGACCGATGATAAAATATTAAGTAATATTTTGGTCACTGGGTCGTCCTAAGGGCGGTAAGAACAAATTGATTATCATTTTAAACTATTCATGTAGGACTTAGTGATTCGATTCTAGTCCAGTACAGTAGAGCAATAGATACGAGCTAGAAATTGTTAAAATTCAGCAATGATGGCGTTTTCGGTGACAAATATACGTAGATGCGTTTGCCTGAAAAGCTTCAGTAGCCCCAACTTAATCCAAACCACATCATACCATGCTAAAGTAAGTACTTTCATGCAAATGCTATGTCAAGGATTATCGATTTTGCCTGTGAACTACGTAATTTCACGAATAACCTTGACCGATTATATTTTTAGTATTCAGTGTAGGAACAAATTGATTATCAATTTAAACTATTCATGCAGGACTTGGTGATTAGACCCTCTCCAGTACAGTATAGCAATAAACTCATTAAACTCGTTATCAATTTATTTTTAATCTGTTTACATTTAAATTAGTCTTTGGGTACACTAGCCTACCAAAACTATTTACACTTTAATTGCTCTTTTTATTCATACAATTATAATTTTCAGCGTAGAATTTGTTCAGATTAGATTGATACATTTTAATATTCAAAGTAAACAAATAGAATGACTTGCCAACTGTGCGAAAAGTAGACTGAATGACTGGTAAATCTGAATTAATGTGTAGGAATGAATTTACAATCAAATCAGTAAATTTGGTCCTTTATAATCAAACTGTTATTTCAGGTTATTGATCACTATGAGAACCCACGCAATGTTGGTTCCCTTGACAAGAAGGATAAAAATGTTGGCACAGGACTTGTTGGTGCCCCAGCTTGCGGTGACGTAATGAAGCTGCAGATCATGGTTGATGATGATGGCAAGATCATTGATGCAAAGTTTAAGACTTTCGGATGTGGATCTGCAATCGCTTCCAGCTCTTTGGCTACGGAGTGGGTGAAGGGAAAGACGGTTGATGAGGCTTTGACGCTGAAGAACACAGACATCGCTAAGGAGCTGTCATTGCCGCCAGTCAAGCTGCATTGCTCGAGTAAGTGATTCTGTAATGAGTATGTGTGCATACACACAACCGACAAGTGTTGACGAGAGAAGCAACTGCAGCCATCGACAACATGCTGCTCGTGTATTTGAGCACCATACGCACAACAAGTTGATGATGATGGGTTGATTACAATAGGAATTTTGGTATTGTTGTCAATGGCTTTCACGCATGTCACTTGTGTGTATGAGCACTAACTGTGTGATTCAGTATCCACTTTCTATATGGTGCTCTTATGAAGGCAATCCACAAACGTAAACAATGTTGGCCAATCAAGATGACAGCCGCTTTTGGAAGAGCATTTCAGTTCTTCATTTTGACAATAATGATTATGAGTATCAACACTTCATAGGGCTGTGTTCATGTCATTGTATGTGATGATGTTGTTCAATATCTATGGAGATATTTTTAGATAAATTTTGACGTATTTTATTATCTTAATGTAACAAGTGCTTTTAGATAAGGTTTTGTCAACATATTTACTATTTTTTTTAATATACCTAAAAATTCATACAATCATCAAGTGGCCTAATTATGATAAGAGCTACTAACAATCAGCCTAGACTTTTCCAAAGTATGTTGGAATCGTCTTCCAGTCTAACGGGATGCAGCTGAGTACAAGTATTTTACACGAAGCAACTGCCTATTTGATTTCCACAACCCAGTGTCTGGGTAATACTTCTTGGTAAAATAAACGTGCTTTCCAGGGCACATAGGGGTCTTAGTATGTAAAGATGGTCACCCATACTCAGACCAACCTCATCAAGCATAGCTAAACCGGATTGATCGACCCATGTTGCTGTTATAACTTAGCCATAAGCTACTAATTAGTACTGTAATCATTATTATTATCCTTTATTTTGTTTAAATATGTACTTATAAATTACATTTTTAAATAGGATAAAAAATACATTTAAAATATAAAAAATAGTAGACCACCGGTATCGGAAACAGGATCTGATCAAGCTACCGGCACGCGGCGGTCAGGGCTCCAAAGAGAGGAACTTCCTGACAATGCAAGCCGTGTCCAGAAGTACCGCTTTCTGAATCAAGCCAGCTGCCCACCAAGAGCCTCCTCAGGTGTTGGTCGAGGCTCTTGGCTATTGACTTATTGGCTGGCACAATGATTGCTGAGACAACCTCGCGAGATAAGTCAAATTGATTTGTTTATCTTTTTCGGTTTTCACGAGGTTCTCATCATGCGGGACGGTTATGTCAACATTCATTGCGCGCCGCTCTGATCGACCCTTCACCACTATAACAGGCTTATTGGCAAAAATAGTCCTGTCAGTGATGATGGATCGATCCCAGTACAATGTGATATTGCCATTTTCGAGAACTGGGTCGGCTGTATTTCAGAGCAAATTGCTGAAGTATTAACCTGGCTACAAGGTTGTGTCCTATGCAAGAACTCTCCGTTAGCTAGACGAGAACATCCGGAGATAATATGCCTGATTGACTCCCCCGGCCGGTGGCATGCCCGACAGATGTCAACCGTGCCGTCTTTCACAATAAATCTCCGGTAATTGTTCGTCATCATAACTTCGTCCATAATTGCACAGACAAAACGCAGCCAGGCTACGGACGCTAGTAAATCTACATCGGGTCCATGTAGGGCCCAGAAAAAGCGTCCGTAAAACTCCTTACCCTGCCATACCTCCGTGCGATCATTAGTGTCAAGCACTACTGGCTTACGCCAGTTCTCTTTAGTCAAGGAGAGCGGGGTGAGGCCCTTGTCCACCGCGACTACATCTCGATGCATCCCAACGTTGGTTTCTAGGAAATATTCCCTGAGACTGCAAACCTCATGTTTGTGGAGGGTCTTAGCGTTTAAAAAGCCTCGACCTCCACACTTTCGCGGGATATTCAGCCTAACTGTAATAATTATTATGAACTGTACAGTATGGCTAAATATAATAAATTATTATTTTTATTTATAGTGCTTGCTGAAGATGCCATAAAAGCAGCCCTGTCAGACTACAGGATCAAACAACAATCCGGTGAAAAACAGTAAAGGATATCAGTGGAAGGTGTTTGGAACAGATCTGTGATTTATTAGGAAACCTAAGGAGGACGAGTATCTATTACATTATTAGAAGTAATTGTAGGTACTGAAAAGAAGGACCTATATTATTCAAATTGCACCAAAAGTCGTTGGAATTAGTTAGTGTTGTTTTTTCTATAAGTTTCCGGACTTTGATCTTGTATGCACAAAAATATTAAACCATTGATATTCAGAGATACATAAATCTCTGTATGATACCTATAAAATTAAATGTAGTCTATGTCCAGAATAGTTGTAGTAATGTTGTCAAAAATAGTTATTAAATAAATCTGATTATGAAGTATTTCGGGTTTCTTATTTTGATCCCATCAAGCCCAACATCTTTCATCTTATACTTAAAATAGCACTCCATAGAGAAGCGCAACTGGGCCTATCAGCCGTCCTGGAAAGTGAAACGGTAGGGAAATAAGCTATTTTGAACGCATTCCAAACGGGTTTCTTATCTCGACGAAGTAGGTATTATTTTATTTTTCTACAAGTCGTGTGCCTTTGGGATTTCCTATCGGCAAAATGTAGAACTATGCAAACTTTCATCGCCTATTTAACCCCTTTAGGGGATGTATTTTCAAAAATCCTTCCATAGTGCTCACCTTCATTATTATAGATTTAATTCTAGACCCAGCTGTTTGGGCTGTGACCTGTCTGTCAGTTACTGAATTCAAGATTTTAAGCAGAAGATTCCTTTTAATGTTAGGTTCGTAGTTTGTCACCAATTTAGTTGCCACATTGGGAGGCCAAATCGAGTGAGCGTTATCAGTTAATAATGGCGCTTGATACAGGTATCTCTCTTACATATTGATATCTGTTATTTAGTGCACATGGCAATACTAAGTGCAGCAGAAGGTTTAACCTATTAATATGAATTATATTTTAGTCTAGATAGTGTTATTGTTTGGTAAAGGCTGACGCAGCTTGCTCAGGCCGCACTGCATAAATTATCCCACATCGGTTTCGTACATTTTGTATGAACCAAAGCACACAAGGCGGACACAGCAGGATATCTCGAGAACTACTGATGCTATCAACTTGAAATAGTTTTAGAACGTTTGGCCAACTATTTTGCAAATAAGAAAGAAATAAAAATATATGTAGGTATATTTCTTGCAACAGGGACTGAAAAATTCGAAGTGGGGGTATCATAATATATGAAAGAGCGCAGAATAGATTCGTAAGCTAATATTACCTACGTGTGATAGCTACTTCCATATAGGAGATGTCTACTATGCAAAGCTCTGAAGCTTATGTTTCATTATTGACCCGTCTTTTATAGGAATCTGCCATTAATATTACCATTTTGTTGTTTATAATGCCATTGCTCATTTATGTTGCATATCAATCAATCAATCGGCCTATAATGTTCCCACTGCTGGGACACAGGCCTCCTCTCTCTATGAGAGGAAGTGGGCCATAATTCACCACGCGGACCCAGTGCGGGTTGGTAGATGTCACATGTCTTCGAATTTTTGGTTCTAGGACATGCCGGTTTCCCCACGATGTTTTCCTTCACCGTTTTTGAGAGCAGTGATGATGAAATAATTTACACAAAGTAAAGCGCCTGTCTGGGTTCGAACCTACGACCTACAACTCGTAAGTCGCGGCCGATACCACTAGGCCACCACTGCTCTCCTATGTTGCATAATCGAAACCAATTTTTTAGGATATCAAGGAAGCAAAATAAAACAACATTATACCCTAAAGACATGTATGCTAGCAAACATTTTACAATTATTAGTGATGTACTAATCAAGTATAACAATAAGAGTAGTATAAACAGTCGTATACAATTAGATCCTACGTGTTACGGTTATGTCACTATGCCTAATTTCTGTAATGCCAGTTGCGCGGCGTCGGCTTTCGCTTGCTTCTTGTTAGCGCTGGCTACTGCCGGCTGGTATTCTGTACCCGCTACTTTTACCTGGACAAAAAATTTTTGTTTTTAATTAATCGTAACATCACTTCTTATCTGTAGGACAGTTCCCGTTTTTTTTTTAAATCATCTGCCTAGCCTTTTCCCAACCATGTTGGGGTCGGCTTCCAGTCTAACCGGATGCAGCTGAATACCAGTATTTTACATGCAGCGACTGCCTATCTGACCTCCACAACCCAGTTACTTGGTAATACGATACCCCTTGGTAAGACTGGTTGTCAGACTTTCGGGCTTCTGACTACCCGTAACAACTGTCAAAGATCCACAAATGACAGCCGGGACCAACTGCTTAACGTGCTTTCCGAGGCACGGAGGGGTCACGGTATGTAAAGATGGTCACCCATCCACAGACCAACCGCGGCAAGCGTAGCTTAACCTGATCGATCGACCTGTGCGGCTGTTATTATTTAGCCACGGGCCCGTTTTTTTTAAAAATCTGACTCAATAAAATCATACATCTTTATTTTACACACGTTTTTGACAAGTTTCTGTCATTGATTGACGCATATTGATGAGATTTCGACTAGATTTTTAACGTTTTTAAATACGGGAATTGACCAGCTGATTACTTCGAAGAAATGGGCAGGTGTGTGTACTGTGCCCAAATAATAATTAAAGTATACAGGGTCAAATTTAATTAGCAAGCGAAACTGAAGACGGGATGAGTATCGATAAGTATCCAAACACGATAAAATGAAAATAAAAAGAGATCATGTTTTTTTTGGGGTCAACTATCGCTGGTAGTGTTACACAAAAAACAACTTCAAGTGAATACACAGACTACGGTCGATGACCCCACAAAAAAAATCATCAAATTATTAATTTCTTTTTTGTTATATCGTGTTTATACATATATCGATAATTTGATCCTGCAACACTATAATGTAAAATTTGCTTGGAGCCAGTGATAACTAAAACAATTGATCATTACTATTTTGGCTTTACTAAGTCATTAACAGAACTTCCCACTCTAGATGGCTTGGATAACCGAGTTTTGATGACAATGCAGATTCGATCACTGGTTCCAAAGTCGAAATGACTTGACACTGACGTAGCAGCACCGAGTATATAGAGTGTTAACGTGAAGTAAATATATGGGGAACGTAACAATACCAATTCTTTGGCTGTCATCCAATGATTGACAATGCTTCCCTGCCAAGTATATCTCACATGCTATAGATAAAAAAACCGGGCAAGAGCGAGTCGGACTCGCTCACCGAGGGTTCCGTAACATCCGGGTTTATGCATAAGGTTTATGTTTATGAAATTAAATGTTTTTTTTATATTTGAGTTGGTTGAATAAAAGGTAAATTGCGGTTTACGATTTATGACGTATTAAAAAAAAACTACTTACTAGATCTCGTTCAAACCAATTTTCGGTGGAAGTTTACATGGTATTGTACATCATATATTTTTTTTAGTTTTATCATTCTCTATTTTTAGAAGTTACAGGGGGGGGGGACACACATTTTACCACTTTGGAAGTGTCTCTCGCGCAAACTAATCAGTTTAGAAAAAAATTATATAAGAAACCTCAATATCATTTTTGAAGACCTATCCATAGATACCTCACACGTATGGGTTTGACGAAAAAAAAATTTTTTAGTTTCAGTTCTAAGTATGGGGAACCCCAAAATTTATTGCTTTTTTTCTATTTTTGTGTGAAATCTTAATGCGGTTCACAGTATACATCTACTTACCAAGTTTCAACAGTATAGCTCTTATAGTTTCGGATAAAAGTGGCTGTGACATACGGACGGACAGACAGACAGACAGACAGACGGACAGACAGACAGACGGACAGACAGACAGACATGACGAATCTATAAGGGTTCCGTTTTTTGCCATTTGGCAACGGAACCCTAATAAATGATGTAGGGTTCCAACTTATCCGGATGCAGCTGAATATAGGTCTACCAGAATCCCATGGCAAAAAAAAAACAATTTTTTTTTGTGGTTTCATACATTAATTTGACAACATTGGCAACGTCAAATGTATGAAAACCACAAAGTTTTTTTTTTTTGCCATGGGATTCTGGTAGACCTATACTAGTATTTTACATGGAGCCCCAATTCCTGTAATTAAAAACGTAGCAATCTCATCTCAGCGACAATCAATGCCAAACATTGTGTATTCTTGACAGATTGAGATTAGAATGCGTACATTCCTTAAAGATGTGCCCCCCCCCCCTGTGATAAATGATAAATTATTTATTTTCTGTAAGTAGACTTGTACAAACACCTTTACACGTCAATTATATTTTTTTAAACTAGATGAGGTCGGCGTTTCCTATCTGACTATTCTGAGAAGAAAGGCCGAAACAAACTCAGAGGTCACAGTCTCTTTTAAAGTCCAGACAAAATCTTGGTCAGATCGTGTGAAGACCATGTAGATTGGTTTCTGAAGAGGTCTTTTGAGGAAAGAACCACCACACAGATTGAGCGGACCTGACCAATCAGTGCACGCATTTGTCAAACATCGTGCAGCTCAACTCAGAACTTGAGGAGCTCAACGATCCGACGAACAATACCAATGAAAGGACATTTGGGTAGGCCGCGTAAATTACACAAACTGCCAGATCATGATTAAAACTAACTAAGAAAGAAAACAGAAAAAAAAGAAATTACCCACATAGTCCTCACATTCACAATAATTATATAAAAAATAAAATACTTTACAAAGTAAATATTCAAGTCATTTTATATATAAAATTCATCAATGTCAATGTTAATGTGGTGTAACTCAATTTGTGATTAGCAGACGGCAAACTCAGTACTCACAAGAGATATTGCTTAAGCGCGTAGGGTCGATCGCATGGTCAGCGTCGCATTAAGTGTGTATGCACACGAGCGAGACGCGTCGACGACGAGAGGCAATTATTGTAGTCGACGCATGCCGGCGGCAGCTGTCATCGCGTGTCCGCGCCAGCTGTCAATGAGTGTCGGCGCTAGCTGTCAACGCGTGTCGGCGCCAGCTGTCAACGCGTGTCGGCGCCAGCTGTCAACGCGTGTCGGCGCCAGCTGTCAACGCGTGTTTGCGCCAGCTGTCAACGCGTGTCGGCGCCAGCTGTCAACGCGTGTCGGCGCCAGCTGTCAAAGCGTGTTGGCGCCAGCTGTCAACGCGTGTCGGCGCCAGCTGTCAACGCGTGTCGGCGCCAGCTGTCAACGCGTGTCGGCGGCAGCTGTCAACGCATGACGGCGGCAGCTGTCAACGCGTGTCGGCGACAGCTGTGGACGCGTGTCGGCGGCAGCCGTCGACGGTTGCAGTTGCCTCTGTCGTCGACGCGTGTCGCTCGTATGTATGCACTAAAAGGATTGTCGCTAAGATAAGACTGCGACTAGATTGTGAACGTAAATTTATAAAATAAAAAATCAATAAAAAAAATATCAACGTACGCAGACCTTGAACAGGAAGTTCTTTTTGTGGTCGGGGCCGCATTCGAAACATAGGTTATATTCAGGCGGTCCTAGTTTCTGTTTGGAACAGTATTCTCCTAGTAATGATACTGGGTGCTTCCCGCCGGCGACGAGAGGTGCGGGGCCCCGGATGCGTCCCGGCCGCTGGAGCTTCATCTGTAAGGTAAAGTTAATGAAGATTTAATGGATTTTTTAAATAACAAATTGGGAAGGGTGAACCAGACCGCGGTTTATCGACGCCGCCGTGCACGCCGTATACTCCCAGTAATTGTCATCATTTTTTTGTACATTCCTGGGAGAAGGTTACGGAGATAGTGAAGGTCAAAATTCTAACTTTTACAGACTTTTTTATGAAAACAAGTTTTTAATGTTATAACATAACTTTAAATACCCCCCATGAGCCCTGTACCGTTGCATGCACAATTGCACACATAAGCACAAACCTTTGCGTAGATTACATTGCGCACTACCGAAAACAGCAAATCATACCAAAAATAAAAGTCATTGCCCAGTAATTATTTATATGCAATGTTACTTAATTTGCTGGACAGAATGCGTAGTTGACGGCTATTTGATGGGTCTTTTTACACCCTGTACATTTTGAGACGTTGGACGACATCGATTCACCGCGGTATGGTTGAACCATAAAAGGAACTTGTGAGGACTAACGCAATAACAAAATATTACAAGGATAAGGTGCAAAAAAATTTGATGCTTAGTCTAGAGAAGTAAGGTTTCAAAATAAACCCATTAAAAGGTATTGAAAAAAAAGTCTAAAATAATTATAAAACTAAAAAAAAAACAAAAATAAGTTACTTACACCTCTACTGCGTCTACTGCTACTGACCTCTTCCTTGGCCTGTAGACCTCTGGTGTCCAGCTTGACTTCTAGGAGTAATGGCTGGAGCGTCCCAGTGCCTTCCTTACCCAATCCTTGGCCGGGTGTCCAACCCATTTTCTGGAGCAAGTGCATCCCCATGCCCCCTTCAACGGGCGCGGCTCGCACTAGTTGGTCCTACACACAGTAGATCTAGTTAGAGAATGTATTGACATTGGTGAGTTGTATAAATTTTTGGCTCGGTATGAAAGATTTTTTTATTTTAAAATCAGTTTTTGGTACTTCTAGGAAAGTGAATTCCCGTTTGGAAGAAAATTTTGGATAAGAAGTCTCGGAATACCTAGATAAAAATCTTAAGGCTGAAAATAATCAGTGGTCCAAACAGTTTTAAAAGTTGTTCAATCAAATCCATATTCTGAAATTGCAAGTAATTTTTCTATCACTGCGATTCTTCACTCAGTATGCACATCAAATAAAGTTCATTTTTGTTTGAGTAACATTGCACCCCTTCCCGCATTATACTTACCTCTTTGAATACATTGTAAGGTTAGCACCTATCATCGTAGACATCGAAGTGCACGCATCTCCTTATCACTTAAAAGCTGCAACAAATATTCATGAATTCCCCATTTCGGCCATACTTTTCTTTGAGCCATCCAACGCTGTATAATCTAGGGTTGGCAACCCCGTGCATTTGCAAATGTCAAATAACATTTGTAAATGCATTGGAAAATGTTTCACATGGCCGTTTTGTTAATGTTGTATGTTGTGCAAAACTTCGCACATAGCTTTGCACAAATGTTTATGTTTAAGCTGTTTTCGAACATTCGAAGATAGCTCAAAGAATCGACGGGCGTTAGTATTTGGAGACTGACTAAAATGTATTTTTTTTCTTATCCATTATTTACGTTGACAAATAATTCCACGAACCAAATATTTTTTTAATTTAATGTTTACCTTTTAAATGAAAAAAAAAACTAAAGTATCAGAACTATGAACGATGAAAAGTCTGTATTTTTAGAATATTACTGTACGCATTGCTAAAACCAATTGAAAATGGAAGTATACTGTTGAATAAGTAGTAAACATTTTATCCATTGTAGAAAAGAATAATAATTAAACAAAGGAGGATAACTGGAAAATAAATAAGTCAGTCATAACCAAGGGGAAAACTGAATATCTGTACGCAATCTTTGGTAATGATGATTGACATGCCAAATGGGAGTGGCATGGGAATTACCATCACATTAGAAGAATAGTGCGGTGTAACGAGCGAACTACAAAGTTCCCTCGTTACACAAACAAAGAATGTAACGAACATGATGGTTGCAGCAACAAATAATTCGAATAATACATAGTGAGGTTACACATTAAATATAATAATTCAAAGTGTTAATAACAATAGAATATTTGCTATTTTAAAACTTCATAAATAAATGTGATGCAATATTCTAGATGAAGTAGGTACAATTTGCATTCAAAGTTGTGCGAGGCCATATACATTAAAAATACTTATTGCTTTTTTACGAGATAGGCAGTACAATACGCATAAAATATATATAATTACTCGCTGGGTACTAATATCACAGAAAATAGAAGGCATTAATATAAAAAAAAACATAAATTCGAAGATTGAGAATAATTTGCTTGAGATTCGAAAACCCTTTAGAATTTCCCAACATGATTTAAATCATGCAAAAACTATGTTCTAGTTTTTGGCATCAGTTTTAGTCAGATGCTTTCAGCAGTGGATTTAATATGTGCGTATTAAAATACCTGAAAAGGTAAGCGTTTTCAAAGCTTTAGTTCATATAAATAAATTACATACACGTAAAAACTGTGCTACAATATTGCTTCGTTTACAAAAAGAGTGTTATAAAGGAATAACAATAAAAAATAAGTTGTTGCAACCATCACAGTAATATTGAAAAAGGTCAGAAAGTATAATACAACTTGTATTATAAGTTCTGACCGCACGGTAGAACGCGCTGGGACCGGCGATCCCGACCGGCGAAGCAATCAGCTGAAAGAAAAGTTATTTCCACTCTATTAAAGTATTGAACGAAACCGTTGGCTCACCGACTGCCAGTATTGGTAGGCTGTATGGAGTTCAATGTTGTTATAGTGTCATTTAATTACTGATCTAACCGCTAGGATAGTTATTTTTTACCAAAGAGTAGGTAACAAATGGCATTCCATTTGTTACCTACTCTTTGGTAATAGTCAAGTGTTATCTTCTGAAGTTGCGAAAACGATAACAGACAACCGAGACCATACAGGAGTAGTCCTTCAAATTATTCAATCTGCAGATACGGAATCCATATTACTCCATTTGTCCATATTTTTACAGATTTTGGTGGAATTAGTGGGCAGTACTTTCAATAATGCCTTCTTTGCTTTGAGTTACCAGGCAATTGAATTGTTTTTTTTAAGAAACTTCGTAATCTACCGTCGTACTTACCAGCTTTCAGTCTTATAATATCTAATATACAGGGTTTAACCAATAACCATGTATATTGCAAGGCTCAGACCGCTTGTTTTCTTCTTCTTTAAATACTTCGCTGATTTTATGTCAATGCGTTGCGACTACTCTAGTATCTAGATGAGGTAGTCATGTATTTAGATGTGTCCTTCAAATAAATCTAATAAGGTGATATCTCATAAAAACTAAGACTCAAAATACATACTACATATAATAATACACAAGATTAAACACAATACATAGTACACAATAGGACAGCTGAGCTCTATTACTAGGTTTCGTTTGATACTTTAACGCATATTTTATGGTTCGCCCCTACAAGCGTATTGTTCTTTCATAATCACACGCCACAAAATATCCGACATTCTTTCTCAATAATTCTAAATCTGAATAAGTACACAATCAATTCTGTTACAAAAACCCATCATTTCACGATAATATCAATTGTTACAAAACTATTTTAGAGTCGATTTTTAAACCTGCGCCAAGTTGTTTTTTCCTCAAACAACAACAGAATTGGGTCTACGAAATAATGTTATTGAAAACGCAATAAGAAAAACGTGTTTTCAATTAAGTAACAGATTTTTTGAATTTTGCATTGAGTCTTCTAATGTACGCAATTCGTAGTTGCAACATTCTATCCAAATATTAATTAATTTGTAAAAATGAAAGAACAATTTCACTAAAGTCATATAAAAAGGCAGCAATAAGATATTCATATATTCTGAAGTATATAATGTGTACCTTTTTGGCCCAAGCTTGTGTGCCGCTAGCTAGTTCCCTTGGCGTCAATATTTGAGCACCCGTTGAGCCGGTGAACTGACCCAGAGATGATTCACTCACAGACCCCGCCGACCAACCAAACTGTGAAAACATTACCTACATTAGGGAAATAAGGTTATTAAATACAATTGGTAAAATAATATAAAGCTAAATACAATCTTCGTCTTACCAAGGGGTATTGTATTACCCAGTAACAGGATTGTGGAGGTCAGATCGCTCTATGTAAAATACATAGTTGGGATAAAGGCTAGGCAGAGGATGATGTACTTTCTCAGTTTGTCTTGGACATTAGTGACATTGGTGAAGAAAAACATCGTGAGGAAACTTGGACTTAGAATTTATAAGTCTAAAATTACCAAACAGTCTGGAGCAATCACCGTGATAAATGCTTGTACCTTCTCTGAATAAGAAGAGGCAACAATAATAGGCTGGTATTATAGTATTATTAACAAAAATAAATATTATAACCCCATTTGCTTTTATTGCTGTATATAACATTAAACATATTGCTGAATATCTGCGAAAAGGAGCCATTCAAGTATTACGTAAGCAGAGTTTTTACAATAATTAACCCCCCCTCCCCCTCGTCAGCAAAAGCAAGCAAAGCGCTTACCCTCCCATGCTAACGTAAACATTGGTAAATGCATTTTTCAATGTGTTCTGGTTTCTTTATTGATTCATGAGCAGCAGTTATACGCGTTTTGTTTTCAAGGATAGACAAGTAGGGTTGCCATATGCGTTCAAACCAAAATCTACAAAATTTTGTATAAAATCCGAAAAAGTAAAAAATAAAAACGGCTGACGTAATCACCATCCAAACCCACCCATCCCCCATGTCATCAAAAATAAGCAAGCAAACACCCCCCCGCCCCCCTGTAGTGCTTACGTAATATTTGAATGGCCCCATATCATAGATATCATTTTTAAACAAGTGCGAGTCGGACTCCCGCACGAAGGGTTCCGTACGACAAGGCAAAAACGCCGAAAAAAACATGTTTGTTGTATGGGAGCCCCCTTAAATATTTATTTTATTTTATTATTTATTAAAAAAGTGAAAATACAACTGAGTATTTTGTGAATATTTCAAGTACCTACCTGTTGCCATTTTTGATATTGAGCAAAAAAGGGCAAAAAAATCGCGTTTCTTGTATGGGAGCCCCCCTTAAATATTTATTTTATTTTGTTTTTAGTATTTGTTGTTGCAACAGAAATACATACTTTGTGAAAATTTCAACAGTCCTGGTGACAGACAGACAGACGAACAGACAGCGAAGTCTTAGGGTACGTATTTGAATATCGAAGATTAAAATACCTACGCTTAAAATACCAATGTTCAAAACATCGAAAATTTAAATGTCGATTATATCAAAATGTCGAAAATTGTTATACCTACGCTTAAAACGTCGAAGATTGAAATGCCGAGTGATTAAAATTTCGAATGATTCAAAATATCGAATGACATTATGCCTAAGTTCAAAATATCAACATTTAATACATCTAAGTTCACAATATCTACGTTAAAAATACCTACTAGTTAAAATACCGAAAAAAAATTATACAGGAAAAGTTTTTAACCAGTGCGCAAATTTTTTTTGGTGGCTCAGTGTAAGCAATAGAACACATTTCCGTTTTTAGTTTATGACTTTTTTTTTTTCATTTTTCCACTTTGTCCCAATTTGAAATAAGCAAGACATGGATATAATTTAATAGTAATACTATGAATGAGCATGAATGAAAACGCGAAGGCCCAGCGCACGAGACGGGGGTGCGGGGGCATGCGGCGCGGCGCCGGCGTTTGATAAACAAAACGCATGCACACATGCAGTACGTCACTTGCGGAAGCGGAGGTCGGATGTCCCTTCGCCGTCTCTGCGCGCGTGCCGCGTACTAGACTAGCGTAGTGACAATGTTTCATTTTACTCACCGCGAGTATTATGAAATGGTGCGAGTGTATTTGTTAAGTAATGAAAATTTACGAGCAGCACGAAGAAGATACGAAAGGGAGAGCGTACCTCGTATGCGAGCCCAAACCAAGGTGTATGAAACAAGTGAAACGCCCCAGGTGTATGTAGAAGAGGCTCAGAGCCTAGATGACTTGAAAGAAAAAATAATTAACGCTTTCAATGAAGTAAAAAGTGGTGTTAGTGTCCTAAACAAACTAAATGCTTACTTATTTAAACGTGCACGTTTATGCCTTGAAAAGGGAGGAGGTCACTTCGAACAATACCTAAAATTATTGTGATTAATAAAATGTAGAGGTAAGAAGAAATTATAAACAATCTTAGTGTCTTAGGTTCTCTTTGATTAGACATTGACGCAAATTGTATCATGTCTAAGTACCTATCATACCTAAATGTTTTATTTTGAATGGACTAAAACGTATTACTTTCTTACTTATTATGATTTATTTTCTGCATTTTGATGGTCCTAAGCCCATGAAAGTATGAAGGATAATTTGGAATTTACGAAAAATTACGTTTACAAATAACTTTACACAGTCTAAACTTAAAAAATTGTAGCGCTAAACTGGGGTCAATAATCCGCGAGCGCGCGTGAGTACTTCTGATAGCAGCTGGCGCGTCAGGCGACCGGTCGACGCGCGGCGTGAATCGGGCGACCGGTCGACGGACTGGCAAGCGACGTCCATAAAATAAATTTCTGAGTAAACAAGTCTCGTAAGCGTTAACTTAATTTTTTACTATTGAAACATATCAAAACAAAAAATACGTGTTTATTAAAATATATTCAAGTTTATTATGTCAAAATTTGCGCACTGGTTAAAAACTTTTCCTGTATAGGCAGTATGAGTGATACGTACAATTGCGTACAAATGTGTTTTATTTTGGGTTTTTATTATGTAAAAATAATTAAAGTACATTACATGAGGTTTTCCTTGTTTTTTTTTTTTGTAACCCACCTAGTAACTGATTACCATCTAGCAAACAAGCATGCAGCAATCATGCAACATGCAAGCAAGCATGGTTTTTGTCACGGCTCCGGCGCTGCAGGGCTCCGGCAGTCCCACGCGAGCTTAACGACGCAGATGGTCTAAACGCTCACCACCGCAGCTTCGGCTTGTTGGCCGGCTTCGCAGGCCAGCCTCAGCTGCGGCGGCGGGTGTTAAAACCACCTGCTCCTCTTTTCGATTCTAAATTACACTCTAGGAGTAGGGCAGACCAGACTACGTGGATTCGGTTTTGCAGCGATACGTTTCTGTCACTAAGTTTAGTAAAACAACATATTGACTTTCAAGAAAATATTTTAATTTAAAGACCTAAATAATACCTTCACGATTGACCTATGCTTGTACACCGGACATTGATTTTCATGGATAAAATAGGTCGAAATTGTTCCAAAACCGAATTGGGGCAGCCCGAATTTACGTAGTCTTTTGGCTATTACCCCTAGAGTGTATATAAAAATCCGGAGGCGCGAAGGGAGGGCAACCCCCGCCCGCTGTAACAAAGCATAGGCACCCGTGGGAGCCGTAGCGGCTGAGGCTGGTCGCCGGAGGGGGTACGTATTTGAATATCGATGATTAAAATACCTACTGTTAAAATATCGATGTTCAAAACATCGAAAATGGAAATATCGAACGACCATAAAACCGAAATTTAAAATAACGAAAGTTTATATTATCGAATGGTTAAATATCCTACGTCCAATATATCTAAAATCTAAATATCTACAAAAGTTACATCGAAAAATCCAAATATCGAAATACAGATTATCGAATGTCCTAAATATCGAAGTACAAACTATCGAACGTCCTAAATATCGATGGGTACATAATTATATTATTTGAACATCGAAAATTAATATACCTACGTGTAAAAATGGGTTAATTTCAACATTTAATACATTCATTAATTCACCCTAAAAATACCTACAAGTTACAATATCGAACAAATTTTGATCCAAAACCGAATTGGGGCAGCCCGAATTTACGTAGTCTTTTGGCTATTACCCCTAGAGTGTATATAAAAATCCGGAGGCGCGAAGGGAGGGCAACCCCCGCCCGCTGTAACAAAGCATAGGCACCCGTGGGAGCCGAAGCTGCGGAGGTGAACATGGGTGCCTATCCTTTGTTACGCAAGGGCGAAGGGGTTGCACTTCCCGTAGCGCCGGAGACGTTGCAGAAGCAACCTTTTTCCACTCATACTACTTATATCAAAATTTGTTCGATATTGTAACTTGTAGGTATTTTTAGGGTGAATTAATGAATGTATTAAATGTTGAAATTAACCCATTTTTACACGTAGGTATATTAATTTTCGATGTTCAAATAATATAATTATGTACCCATCGATATTTAGGACGTTCGATAGTTTGTACTTCGATATTTAGGACATTCGATAATCTGTATTTCGATATTTGGATTTTTCGATGTAACTTTTGTAGATATTTAGATTTTAGATATATTGGACGTAGGATATTTAACCATTCGATAATATAAACTTTCGTTATTTTAAATTTCGGTTTTATGGTCGTTCGATATTTCCATTTTCGATGTTTTGAACATCGATATTTTAACAGTAGGTATTTTAATCTTCGATATTCAAATACGTACCCGAAGTCTTAGTAATAGGGTTCCGTTTTTACCCTTTGGGTACGGCACCCTAAAAATGACAAAAAATTTAAATATCTTCTGTGATAGAAATTCATTTTTAAGAACTTATGAAAACAGTAACTTACTCCATGTGTAGTATAAAGTTCACTCTCCTCTTGCTCCTTCCGAATTAAAGACAGCTTCGCAGACACGAGCGTCGCTACATCTTGCTGTAAGGGAATTACCATATTATCGTTATCTGAAAAACACTGGCTGCAACTAAGTAATTTCATCAAAAAACTAACCTCCCCTTACTAATAAACGCATTACATCAGATGAATAGTTACACACCGATTTCTCTCTTTCAGTCGTCAGTAATTTGCCTTTCGAAATAAGAAGACAAAGCGTTGTGTAACTATACAGACGCTATAAAACGTTTATTAGTAAGGGGGTAAGTGTGCAGCAACTGGGCAACGGCATCCGCTGACGCGTCGACGGCTGCAGTTGCCTCTGCCGTTGACTTCTGTCGCACATGTGTAAGAGCACTAAGCATTTATTTCAAACTAGCTTCCGCCTGCGGCTTCGCCCGCGAGGTATGTCAATAAAAACTATCCTATGTCCTTCCCCGGGATGCAATCTATCTCTCTGCCAAAGAACAATGCCCAATTTCCATACATTTAAAAACCTGATAATGAAAGTTAATGTATAGTTATAAGGAATAGTAGAAAGACTACCTGTAAGATTAGAAAATAATGTCATATAGTCATTTTTACGATTTAAAGTCTACAAAGGCCAAAAAATTTTAATGTTACTTTTTAGGTTAGGATTTGCCTTTACGATAGTTTGTTTACTTAGAAAAAGTCTAACTTTGCTATTGTATTGTCAAAAGTGATCACTTGCCTACCCATTTCGTTGACCGCAGTACATATATGCCTACCTACTACGTCATCCAGAAATTCTGCTGGAGCAGAGATATTGTCTTGAAACCTAGCCCATCTCAGTAGTTACACACACAAAACGGCACAATACACAACGAGACGGAAGCACAACAACGAAGTCGCAGAACTGTCAAAATATTAAAAAAATCCGTTTCACTCTTGCGAACTCAATTATAATCTGCATAATTAATTTATTTAATTATCATGTTATTTTGAATTGATCTGTATTATGCACAGACTAATAAAAAATAATTATTGATACTTATTTATAATTATTGAACTTAAAATAATATATAAAACTCAGAAAAAGAGTTGAATAAAGTCAAGTAGCAGTATGCAAAACGGAACGTTGTAAAAAATGAGTAGTTGGATGCGTTCAGGGTAATTGAGATGCGTTCAAAATAAGGTAATAACACGTAGAGTTAGCATAATGAAAAATTAATAAATATATTTTTCCTGGCCTTCTTTTAAAATTGTGATTAGCGTAATGAATGTACAATTAAATTAGCTGAATTTTAATATTTATTTCATTTCTATACATTGTCAGGTGAAAAATGGGCATCCTTCTTTTAACGAAATCCGTTCAGTGGTTTAGGCGTGAAAGGGTAACATACAGACAGATAGACAGACAGTTACTTTCGAATTTATAATATTATAGTATGGATAATCCAATTACAACCACTTTCGAATTGTCAAGGGGTCGGTCAGTCAGCAAGATGAAGCTAGTTGCCCATTCCAAAGCTTTGTAGGTGCCTATGGAGAAGAAAGGGCAAGAAACTCTATGGACAGTCTTTTAAATAGAAATATTGTTACAAAATAGACAAAACAATGAACCATCCTTAAACGAATTCCGTCATTGATTGTGGCACCTAATTATGAAGAGAATGGAATAGTATTCTCCTGCCCTTACCCCAATTTGTGGTAGATATAATATTTTCCAGTCAAGTTTTGCATGCCCTTTATTTATTTTTAGGTAAGCGAAAGACTAGAATTAATTGTAAATCATAGTATAGTACTGACAATTTGCACCATCTTCTGTGCATCAACCCCTGGAGGGTAAGCTTGTGGTCCCGGCGCCGGCAACGCAGGTATCACAGGCACGGAGTTTAGCTCTGAAAAGATATAATATCAAGATACCATAGAGCAGAGATATGACTAACGCAGCGTCAACGAGACGTATTTTCCATACAATCGATCCGCGCCGATAGAGCAGCGTAGTTCCCAAGCTAGACAAATGCTAATAATCACAATATAGCGCCGAGGGCAGTTCTATTTTGTCTAATATTATATATTTTTATTGTATTTTGTCTATATGGGTATGAAAGACAAGTAGGGAGTCACTTGTGCTTCTCGGCATTGTCATCATTTTTACACTGGACGGAGCTGGTACGAAGATATTGAAGGTTCCAACTTTTTTTTCACGGAAACATATTCTAAACGTCATACGTTAACTATAAATACCGCCACAACTCCTGTACCATTGCATGCACTTAGAAGCACAAAGTTTTGCGTGCGTTAACAATGCGCTACCTACTAAACAGACCTTTTTTCACACCAAAAATAAAAATCGTATCCCAGCAATAATTTTCGGTCTGTTCCATAATTTGATGTTCAGAATGCGTAGATGACGGATATGTGATGTTTTTTTTTTGTTTTTACTTGAAATTTTTATTCTGGTACTTTATAATGTATGTAACTGTGACACTTACGGCTTCCCGTCGTAAAGCTTTTCATATAGGCAGGTGGACTTGAAGATCTTTCAGATATTCTAAAACAGAAAGTCATAATTTAGTCAAATTGTTTATATTACAAATATTATTTAATGCCTTATTTTCATAGTATACACTTACTTGGCTATTTCTGTGCATGTGTTAGCTGTAGAAGTAGCAGAGGTGCTTGATTTTGTTTTTGTGCTGCTTGTGTTCACTTTTGCGACTTGCTGTAATAAAAGTTATGAAATCAGAAATAATTCAGTTTTGTTTACTTATTTGACGAGGGACGCATTAGCCCGATATTGGGAGACTACAAGCCGATTATTTATTTATTTAAACTTTTCGCACAAAAAGGTACAAAGGCGGACTAAAAAAAAAAAAAATCCGATCGCGGATCGGCGGATTATAAATTTATTTAGCGCAAAATTTAATTAAGTTATTTATTTAGCCAATATTATTTAGCGTGATGTCACGCTCAAGCCATTGAATAATGGCGTGCAATGGACGATGCTTAGGGAAAACCTATTTTCAATATCGGACCTGCCCTAATTGAGGAACACACAGTGATTAAAAAAAAAATCCTTTTAAGGAGCATCATACGATCTGCTCTGGGACATTTTCCCGCTAGATGGCGCTGAAGTCAACATTTTTAGTTTATTTTGTTTTATGTGTAATTGGCACATTATTAAGTCGTAAAAGTAGTGGACGCGGTTATCGGACATTACACTTTATTAAATTTGGTCATAACATTGCCTCAAAATCCACCCAATTCGACACATAACTGTTAGATAAAATCTGCCATTGAATACAGGTCGTTTACACACACAGACGTAAGCGAGTACTTCCATACGTTTATAAGAATAGACCACTAGATGGCGTGTATTTAAAAAATGCGCCGCCTGCTACGATATTTATATAAAAATGAAATGCGTTTCTTGAGAATACTGTGCCTGTGCGTAGTACTCGCAACCAGCGTGCGTGTATGACAAGATTTATGAACGTAAACGAGACAAAGGGAGTATGTAAGGTATCGTAGCAGGTGGCGTTCTGTAGTTTCTACCTACCCCCATGGGGAAAACGCATGAGTATGATGATAGGATAATAAAAGTCAAGCATTTATATAAAATCATTTAATAATCAAACTAGGCTGAGAATCAGCACTTTTCGAATGTCAAAATTACAATAAGACAGTCCCCCAAAACGCCCGCTCTTCACCACTTCCTAGAGCTTTACCTGGAAAGAAGTGGCGCAACAAACTCCCAGCAGCACAGCTGTCTGTTCAGTTACAAAAACTTCAGTCTACACAGTTTATAAAGATAGTTTTATTAGAATACCTTACACCGTAATTAATTATCAAATAAAAGTATTTGAAGTGACACAAATGAAGCCTGATACATGATTAAATTTATAGCATAATCAATTATTACAATAATTACAGATATTACACAACATACACAAGAAAAAAACAAAAGATAACAACAAATCAAAAAAATACAATTTAGTATGCGATTACATCTACCCAGGTAGGTGAAAAAATATTTTATAATGTCAAAGCCCTCTTATCAGTTTTTAGAAAAATAAAAATCTAAAGACCAGCTTATTGAGTTCACCAGGTGGTTATCTTACATAATAAAGTATTATTTCACCTTTTCATTTTATAGTAAATACAAATAAAAAGTAATATACAATGATAATGTTGATTATAAACAAACTACTACAAAAATAAGCCTCTTGATTTTATAGTAAAATACAAATAAAAAGTAATATATTATAGTGTCGATTCTAAACAAACTACTACAAAAATACAATATAACAAAAATCGTTTGACTTGATGATTTCACCATGTGCCGTGAGTCTTTTTGTCCACTGCTACAAGGCTGCTGCAAAGAAAAATAACTTTACTTAGTATATAATTATGTTACTTTGGACAAATATTATTTCCTATTCATTCATATTCATATCAATCTCCAAAGCTGCTCTAAAATTAAAATTAAACTTTACTATTTGCTCGAATTTCCAACTGATGTTGATGGACGATTTTTCACTAGAAAAACATAATAATATATTTTAGACATTGAAATTGATACAATTTATGAAGTTAAAAAAATTGCCTTGTGTGCCAGTATATACTGGTACACTCGGCTACATAATTAACCAGCTATACATTTCCAGTATAAGCTGATCTCGCATTGTATAAGATTTCCATATAATGGGAGGTCAGCTTATACTGGAAATGTATAACTTGATATCTAGCCGTGTATACATACCATTCAAATCTACACATTTAGCATTTTTTTGACCATGTCTCAATATGATTTCTGGCAGAATACAACTTTGTTCCTTTCGATTTATGTATTTTTTTTAATGTGTCCCTGGGTGTGGTCTGCTTTTTCCATACAGTTCCATACCATTTGTGTCCAGTAGCAAGCGATCATCCTGAAAATAGAATATGTTTTTACTAGAAAATATCAATGAAATATAATTTTCCATGCCACTAGTGTAACCTTCATCACGTTTGGCTTCAAAATATTTCGCCCGTAAAGTGGGAGCTTAGTGTTGGCAAACATCTAAAAAAAGTACAAATATGAATACAGAATATGCCTAGTTGGGAAAAGGCTAGGCAGATGATGATGAATACAGAATATGCTTCACTGGTCTTGAGATGTCAATACAAATTTGATTTATTTATTTACCTTGTATAGTTCCCCCTCGCCCTCGACCCTCGACCTGTGCCCTCGTATAGTTTTTGATTACATGATTCTTGCGTTCATTTTTTTTGATTATGTTTCCATCTCAGACCAAAGTTCCTATATGACACTTTCTCTTTCAAGTTTGCAAACAGAGGAGTCTCCGTATCCAATAAAACTCAAATAGGGAAGTTGATGCATTTCTTCAGTCTTTTGAAAGCCTTCCACAATAATTAGTGACACCATTGCTGTAGGCGGTCCAGTAAAATTTTTGCAACAATTATGTGCTTTCATGTCCATGTCTCCTTTTTTCATAATATTGACACGTATAACAATATTTGTTTTGAACACCAAGAAATAGACATTTCTTAGTTTCTTTACCAACAATGCAGGCCTGAAAAGGAAAAGCAACACTTGTAAATATTGCACATAGTAAAAAGTTCATACAGAACCAAATATGTGTTTAGTAACGGAGTAGGTATGTAAGGTATCTTAGCAGGTGGCGTTCTGTAGTTTCTGCCTACCCCCATGAGAAGAAGGTATATGTTTATGTATGTGTGTTTGGTAATACATTAACTTACCATACAAGAACATGAATCAAAGTTGTAGCCATATGACCTTTTCAGCCATCATCCAACTACATACAGTAACATATGGAACACCGTCTGAAGATACATGACCTTTTTGAATAGCAACTGACCTTTCTTGTTCACCAGCAGTTTTAATTTCCTCTGACAAATGTTCAAACCACACACTGCCTAATTTTTTTTCAACACGACGAAATTTAGTCATTTATTTGGCGACATTATTGGAATATTCATGAGACTTGTAAAGTGAGCTGATTGAGTGTAATAGCTACCAGCAGTCGCAGTTGCCCACAAAAATGCAGTATTTATTTTATTACTGCTCTCCGTAGTGCTTCCACGCAATTACCAGACATAGTGCACTTGAAAATTAATTCACTTCTCATCTCACTAACAAATTCAATTTGTGAAGATTCACACATATTTCGATCTTTCCAATTGGAATGCCGCCCATTCAATTACATTCTTCAGGTCCACAATGCGATACGAAGATATCGCAGATAAACATTTCTTTGGAACAGTTTCCACAGTCAATTGAAATCACAGAACACATAATATACTCCTATCCATTGAAATTAATCAGTTTCAGGATTAGAGAAATCTGAAATAGAAAAACAAGAAAATAGTACAATACTTCTATAAACTCAGTATTTGAATAAAATTTAATACTATCGAATTTCACAACCGTACAATGAGATCTCAGAATTTCCTAGTCGTATTTTATACCTGTAACACCTTTTTCACATGTATTATGCAAATAAATTATTTGATTTGTATTCAAGCATTCTTTCTACTAGAAAATAATTGCTACCTACTATTAGATTATTATTATTACAGGTACAGCGTACAGATGATATTGAATAAGATACGATTTATGACAAGGTTACGTTCCGAAATCATTAGGTACAGAAAATAGAAACTTAAAAGTAAAATGTTACTTATCTTTATATAAATTCCTGGTAGAATATTAGTCGATGAATAAGAAAAAAAAACATATTAGATGTTTAAATACAATAATAAATCACGTTTGATGTAAGTAACTCAATCATTTGTTTGTTTCTGAACCAATGATTTCAAAAGTCAAAGTTCTGAACCAAAGATTACAATATAATGTGTTCTGAACGCACGTCCAGCTATTGTACGAGGCGCCGGCGCAAGTACTTAGACCGCCCGCGCCGCCCCGCTAGATGCGACATAAGTCATAACTATCAAACTAAAAATAATGTTTGTTTGTCTGAAACTGACAATATGCGTAAAAGGTATTCTATTTTACAGGTACATTCGATTTTGCAAATGTTTGCAAACTCGTTGGGTTACCGAATTATAATATTGTGTACTTACTTATTTAATGTATTGTTGACCAAAAAATATAAGTAGGTAAAAACACATAACCACTGACTTTGTACTTATGTAATTGAGACATGTAAGTAATTAGTATTGTGACGGGATTTCAGCGTCTAAAATCACGGGCCAACTTGCTGTTTCTAAAACCGCCGAAAGATAGGTACTTACTTACCTACTTACTTTTAAAATTGAATAATTATTAGTTACTATACCTACAAATAATTGCAATACTAGAAATATTGCAATTTGAATCAATGAAAATGCAAAGCATACAAAATAAAATAACACGCAAGAAAATCCGTGTGCAATACTATTGCATACAAGCAAGCCCCAAAATTATATTTATATCATGCATGTCGCTACGGCGTAAGAGTGGCAACATGGTGGCGCCCGTTTTCTTCGGAATTCTTTCAATGTTGTTCAAGGTTGCGAACACAACTCGGGTGGGACGGCAACGTCGCGCGTCGCATAAGATGAATGGATAGTCATAGACCGCGAAATTCAAATTTCCTTACGTTTTTTGCAATTTGCAGGTCAGTGTCAGGTTGTATCTTGATCAAAATATGATTCGCGACAATAACAGGTACATATTTACAGAATTATAATCATTAGAATCATTAATACATCTTTCTAAGTTAGATTTCTACCACCAATTAGTGGCAAAAAACGTAAGAAAATTTGTATTTCGCGGTCTCAACTACCCATTCTAATAAATCCTATCTACGAATAATGATATTTATGTTGCCACAAAACAATATTATGTAATAAAGTTGTTTACGTTGGTAAGGTCGTCAGGTCAGGTTATTGATTATAACGTTTTTTTTTGTGAATCTGTTCATGAAAGGTAGGAAAGGAAATAAATCAATCACTTATTACGTATGATATTGATTTAACAGAATTATAATAACGCGTTTACGCCATCTAGAGTTCTCGCCTCTAAACTATCGCAATCATAGCGAATGAGTTTGCTTGTCAAAACTCACGCACACTAGTGGCGCAACTGTCAAATTTCGTCTGGATTTCGCGATCGTTTTCCTCAGTAAATAATGTAAGTTATTTCCTAAAAAGGTCGATCGCGGGGACATTTCATTATAGAAAAGTGATAAAATGATTCGTTTTCAACAAAGTGTGTCTGTGTTTAGCGTACAATCCCCAAGAAAAATGTATGGACGGCCCATCGCAACATCCACCTTAAAGGAAAAATCCTTACTAAAATCCTTAAACATAAATAACGCAATGAACGTGTCCGAACTGTCAACATGAAAGACTGTGATTGATTGCGATTTAATGTTAGTCTGAAATAATAATGAAAAAAAAAAACATGTATCTTACCATATCTTTTTTAGGCGGTGAGACAGGCACCCATTCCGACGCTTTCTCTCTGTGTTGAGAGCCCGAAGACACGGGGAACTGGAGTCTTAACTCTTCCTTATTAGCTACAGGCAAGGCATTCGTTTTTATGGGCAGTGGGGCTCCTCCCTGGAAAATAATAAAGTGTCATGTAAAGGTTTAGTTAATGCGCTAATGTAAATTAAAGAGGAAGTGCTTGAAAAATGGATTACTGATTTGTTACTGGAAACATACGAACGAAGCAAGTTAATATATATATTTTTTTTTTATTCACGTAGACCAATTACTGGCTGGCACTTACAAAAAGGCAAGTAAAGTAAATTCTAATTGCAAATGCTGTATTTTATTTAGTAATTATGTACCAAATGTGAACTGTTTTAGAGTGATGTCACATCATTGTTTGTGCTTGTGACTAGGCTACAGAAAACTGGTGAAAACTAAATAAATTGGCTGATTGGCAAAGAAGATAGCAGTCAAAATGACCTCTGAGCTGCCACCGACAACGCCGTGGAATTGGAAAAGTTTTGGGAAAACAAGATTTAAAATATAGTAGTGCCAGCGACTCGAAGAAGAAGAAGATGAAGAAGATTTGCCAATTTGACAATCTAAAAGGACTCAGCCCAGAATTCGGTTAAGTGTTTGGCGCCATCAGTCCCTGTAAAGTGCAACTGACAGGACATGATATTAAGTTTCCTATCATTTGTGGAACAGCACCACACTTACACTCCAAGGCGGAGTCGTCATGAATCTTCACCTGAACAGGTTTTTCTTGCTGCGGCCAACCTGGGTCCGGACCCAGGTTGGCCGCAGCAAGAAACCTGGAAGCCTAAACAAACTCCGGAGTTTGTTTAGACTTCCAGGTTACCCAAGGTCAAGGTCACTCATGTCCAGGTGGGAGGTCTTTAGCGTGTGGGACGAACGGTTTGGATAAGGAAGCACTGTCTCGCCACAGCTTCAGTCTTTCTTGTGATGGTTCGCCAGTGAGTGGAACGACTCGCTTTAAAAAACTGTTTCGGCTTTTCAGCCTTTGCGGCACCATTAAGGATGTTGCCCTGCAAAGGGTTAGGCAAGGTAAGGGTTGTTTAGACTTCCAGGTTACCCAAGGTCACTCATATCCAGGTGGGAGATCTTCAGGGAGTAGAACGGATGGATTGGTAACTATCACGGTCTGGCACTATCTCTCATTAGTAAATTAAAAGTTGAAAACCTATTTATTAATATTGAGCAAATGATGTTGGTTAGTGTTAGATGTATAAAATGTGTTAAAAGTAAGGATCACCATTCATAGATAAATAATAATTATAATGAAGTAGTTACTCAGAAATAAATTTATTATTATTATTATATTTCCTTTATTAAACTAAATACATACATATAAATTATATTTTTAAATATTAGTATAAAAAAAATATAAAAAAATTTAAAAATATAAAAAATAGTAGCCCACCGGTATCGGGAACAGGGTTATTATTATTATTTTTGCTCAACGGATAGTGCACTATTATTATTTTGTTATAACGTATTGTTGATTCAACTGCCTATTGCACTATGAGTTGCATTATTTTTTACGGATAATTGGCGTGATGGCTCGCGCGTTAACGCTTGACTGCATTTGTTACATTTACTTTATCTTAAGGTCAGTACACAGTTTACAGAAAATAAAACATTTATTTGGCTGTAGTTCATGAAACATGCGCGGTACACTAACATAAAAATACAAATATGAAATGATATTTGTGTGCCTTAGTTTAGAGTTTAGATTGGACTTTTTGCTTTTTTGTTAAATGTGTAAAAATATGTTAAGGAAAACTCACCCTTATGTTCATAACAATCGGTGCCTTTTCTTTGACGAGGAAGGGATGGTGGAAAGCGAGTGTATCTTCGTTCTCGCTCATATCATCGTCGTTTGAAGAGACAGAAGACAGCTCACCAAGGGCCTCCTTCTTTGATAAATGTTTGCAGAAGTCTGTCAGTTCGTCTACTGATTTACCTGTGAAAATGATTTTTGTTTGATAAACAAATCATGCGAAATTGTTATTAGAATTAAATTGTTACATATTTTTTAACAATTGATTTTGTTCTTTTTTATCGTCTTAGACATATCTCGGGCCTCGAGTCCCGGTCTTTTGAAATGCGGACGAGGAGCCGAAGCCAACTCGCTGACACGTCTTAGACAAATTTAAATAGAACACCAACTGACGATTATCCCTGTTTGTACTATTGCAGGATATGAAAACAAAAATATTGGAATATGTGTTTGGATTATTAACTGACCTCCAGACTGTATGGCAGCCATGACTTGGTTCCTAGTGTGAGGCGGCAGCGCGGCCGCTCCCGCGGGCACTGCCCCATTCTTAAGCATGTTGATAGCATTCCTTCTGGCGACTTCCAGCAGTCGCTTCTTCTCACTGTCTGCGAGTTTCACGCCGGTTGATGACCTTGAAAATATACGACAGTTAAAGTTAATCCTTATCATTTTAGGTCAGGGCGTCAGAGTACATATATTCTGCTACAATCAGGGTCATAAACAGGCCTTTCCAGGCCAGATTATACTCAGGTGCGATCAAGTTCATACTTCAACAAGTTCAAGGATGCAAGTAATCTTATCCTGTTCCTGAAACGCTCTGTTAAGAGTAAACTAGTCGCGAGCTCGAACTCACTGGTGGTCATGGCTAAAAAGCACGCTGTCTTAACTAACTTCGTGTCTGACAGAGCTAGTATCATTGATGAGCAGTTAGACGCTAGTCTACACGCACAACGTCTAGTTTTCACGCACAGAAACACCGTTCCGAACTGATAGGCGCGTAAAAAAATTCGAAAAGTGCTTTGGAAAATCAAGTTTTATGAAAAAACCACTGTGTAAATCAATTATAAATAAAGTTTATTGAACTCTTCGATTTTACAGTTCTTTTATTACTTATTTACACCCAAAGTTACGGTAAAAATAGCAAGAAAAACGAGTCTTTGTTGGCTCATAACTTTTTAATGGTTTTTTATTTTACTATTCTGTTTCCGTACAGACACAATTAATATTATGTCAAAACGATATCATGTTTAACTTTGGGTTACCCGCATACATTTCTCCCGCGAGAATACCGGGGTAAAAAGTATCCTATGTGTTAATCATTGTTATAAACTATCTGTGCGCCGAATTTCATCCAAATCCGTGCAGTAGTTTTTTGCGTGAAAGGGTAACAAACACCCATCCATACATGCTCACAAACTTTCGCGTTTATAATATTAGTAGGAAGTAGGATTTATTAACGAATTATTTATCTTTGTAAGAATTATTTTATTTTTCTATTACTAAAATATACACATTGTAGAAGATTATGAAAATAGGCGAATAAAATAATCAATAACTATATTTACTTATGATTTATATATTTACTATAATTTAATTTAATTATGCAAGGTTTAAATATATTTAGTTTGGTGATAAAGTTATTGTTGTTCATGTGTGACAAAATCATTTATAAAGCCAACGGGTTACAATTTTCAATAATAATTTATATCTTAGTAAAGGTTCAAAACAAGAGTGAACAGGCATCGTCTGGGCACGGCCGTTCCACCATAGACCTCATCCATCACTTTTCATCAGGACCAGCTCATTCACTAAACAAAAAGGTTGTGGAATGCCATAGGATGCAAAAACAATGCTATGGAAATGTTTCCGGGAACCAAATTTACAATTATGACCAGCTGTGATTGCGGTCTTGTCAGAATTGCCTTGATAGTAACTTTTCAAATTTAATTACTTTGATTTACTAACCCTAGCTGGAGACCATAATATTACCTCTTAGTTAGTATTAAGCGTGTAAATCAGATTAGTGGTTCTCAAGCCATCACTGCCCTAACATAATGATATTATGTAACTATAGTTTACATTAATTTGTCAGGGGTGCTACACACTCGTTCGGATCGGCACATGCGATGTGGCAGTATTTATTGAACGACAAAGCGGATCTGATACAATTATTACACATTTTCAGCTATCATCCGGTTCGTGCCGACCGGAAAACTTCGTTCGGCATCTACTCATGTTCAGGTCAGATCGGCACAATTCGAGGTAAACCGAGCGGCTTTTTCTCAAACATTTACTATCTACATATATTCGACTAGCTTCTGCCCGCGACTTCGTCCGCGTGAAATTTCACCCTCTTAGGGGTGGAATTTCGAAAAACCCTTTCTTAGTGGATACCTACTCTTCACAAAGAACACTCACTCCAAATTTCATGTCTCTAGGACCAGTGGTTTACGCTGTGCGTTAATATATCAGTCAGTCAGTCAGGACTTTGAATTTTATATGTATAGATTTCGCCCCTTCCTGTGCCGAATCACGCTGACCCTAACATGACATGTGTGTAGCAACCCTCAGTAAGTTTTTCACATACCTAGATCTTCTTCCTCTTCCTCCATGCCTGGGCGACGGACGCCGCAACCCTCGATGGCGCGACCGTGACCTTGATGACCTCCGTCTCGAGCGTGACCTTGACCTTCTCCGAGACCTCGAGGTCGACCTGTGACGTGTGCGGCTACTGTGTCGTGTCTTAGAACTCGAGCGGTGGTGGCTCTTCTTTGAGGCTGATGTTGATCGCCTGGATTTACTTCCTGATCTGTTTAATGAATAAGTGGCAATGTTAACTTCTTATTCAAGTATGGAAGGTGCAGGGTGGTTTGAATGTATCATATCATATAGATGTCAGAAACCTTTGTTGTAAAAAATTTAAAAAACTGGCCAAGTGCGAGTCGGACTCGCACACGAAGGGTTCCGTACCACAAGGCGAAAACGCCGAAAAAAACACGTTTGTTGTATGGGAGCCCCCTTTTTTTTTTTTTTTTTGCGGATGGGAAATCGTCAAATGACTCCTCCCGCTCTGGGTGGAGCGGAAGGGAGTGTCAGACTCTTACTGACTAAAACCCACCCGTGTTCCTTCCTTAGCCCTTTATGTTCCGGGCCAGCGGTAACCCTTTCGGAGAATCCCGCTGACCCGGCAGGCTTTGGCCCTAAGGGGCCCCTCCTCGATGCTGACATCTCTTTGAGGCGCGCGTGGAACACGTACGCGCCGTCCGGCACGGGCCTGGTCCTGATCGGACGGTGAGCTACCCATTACTCTCCGCCCGCAGGCCCGCGCCTACAGTGGCCGGGAGTCGTCACGCGGCTCCCGACGCCTGGGGCGTCCCCCGCGGCGGTTCAGACGGGAGGCTCTCTCCCTGAACCGTCCCGCCACCTCCTTCGCTAGCATGACTGCTTCGCAGAAGGAGGTGACTGCCTCCCACTCCCTCTCGCCCCGGACCATGGCTTGCACCAGGACCGGACGCGAGAGGTCGCCGTCGCTGCCGATCGCCTCTACGAGGACACGGCGGTGCTCCGCCCAAGCGGGGCAGACCTCCACCGTGTGCTCCACCGTGTCCTCTGGGCGATCCTGGCAATGGTGACACCCGGGCGTTTCCTCCCGCCTGATGATGTGCAGGAACCTCCCGAAACTTCCGTGTCCGGTGAGGACCTGCGTCAGGCGGTAGGTGAGGGCGCCGCCGTGGTGCCTCTCTAGCCACTCCTCAATGAGGGGTCTTATCGCCGCTATCGCGGCGTGCCCTGCGCTGGGTTGCGACAGTCGCTCTTTCCATGCCGCCATGAGATCGCGCCGGAGATCCGTCCGTTCCTCCCCCCGGCGTAGTGCCTCCGCGCGCCACTCATACAGGCGCGCGAGGACTATCGCCTCCAGATCCCATGGCGGCAGTCCGGCAAGGAGGCTTGCCGCCTCGCCAGAGATCGTGCGGTAGCCCCGGATAACCCTTATGGCTATCACCTTCTGGGGCGCGTTCAGGTAGTGGGCGGCTCACCGCCGCAGTGAACGCGCCCACACCGGGGCCCCGTATAGGGCCATGGACCGCACGACCCCCGCGTAAAGCCTCCGGCAGGAGGCGTTAGGCCCCCTCAGGTTGGGCAAGAGCCGCTTGAAGGCGGCCCCGGCCCGTTCCAGTTTGGGGGTCAAACGTCGGAAATGCTCCACGAAGTTCCACCGGCTGTCGAGGACGAGACCCAGGTATTTCATCGTCATCCCGACGCCGATGTGAACCCCTCCTACCGTTAGTTGGGATCCCAATGGTGGCGGGTTCCGGGGCCCATGAAACGACATGGCCTCGGACTTGTGCAATGCCACCTCGAGACTCAACTGCCGGATCCTCTCCACGACTATCGCAACTCCGCGTGTCATCGCGTCGGCCGCCGCCTGATGCGACCTCCCCTGCGCCAGGACCAGCGTGTCGTCAGCGTAGCAAACCACGCTGACGCCGTCAGGGAGGTCGGCTCGCAGCACCCAGTCGTAGCCGATGTCCCACAGGAGCGGCCCCACAACCGATCCCTGCGGGACACCGCACGACATCTCTCGCCGGTTCCACTCCCCATCGCGACCGGGGTAGCTGACGGCTCTGTCCGCCTCGACTATTCGACGGAGGTAGGGCGGCACCCGGTGATACCGGTGCTACTCCAGGGCAGGGTGTTGAACGCGTTGGCGATGTCGAGTGACACCGCCACGACGACCCCACCCTGGGACACCGCATCCCCCGTCGTGAGGGCTCTCACGCGCATGATGGCGTCCACCGTCGAGCGCCCCTTGCGGAAACCAAACTGGCTGTCCGCAAGATCCGGCCCCGTCCTCACCAGGTGCCCGACGAGGCGGCCCGCAATCACTCTCTCAAAGAGCTTGCCGACCTCGTCGAGCAGCGCGATGGGCCGGTAAGCGGACGGAGAGTCCGCAGGGCGCCCTGGCTTCCGAATGAGGACCAGCTTCCCCGTCTTCCAACGGAGTGGGAACTGGCCTCTCTCCAAACATGCGCTTAAGAACGCCTCCAGTCGAGGCCCGAGAGCCCTCGAGGCCAGGACCCAGGCTTTACCTGGCAAGCCGTCGGGTCCTGGGGCGGTATTTTTGGCCTTCCTACCGCCGCTCTCAGTTCTACCCCGGTCACTGCAGGGATGTCGTCGTCGTCCGCGTGGTCCGTTTCGGGCACCGCAATTGGCGGAGCCATGGGCGGGGGAGTGTGCTCCCCCCGTGAAGGGAACAGAGCGCTCACCACCTCCTCCACCAGCTGGGGGCGGAGACTCTGCGTCAGCGGGGGGGCCCAGGTACGGAGTTTATTCCGCACCATTTTATAAGGGCGCCCCCACGGATCTCTGTTCAGAGTCTCCACCATCTCCTCGCGGGCCACGTCCTTGGCCCGCTGGACAGTCTCTTGGAGGGCGGTCTTCGCCGCTCTGTGCCCCTCGTACAGCTCCGCCTCCGTGGCTTCCGCATCCGGAGGGCGAATGCGGAGCCTGCGGTGCCTGGTGTACAGGTGTCGCGCGTCGACGCACGCCTTGCGTAGCGACTCCAGCTCCTGCGACCACCAGTACACCTGACGTCGGGCGCGTCCTGGCCGGACTCGGGGCATTGCCACGTCACAAATCTCGGACATGGCCTCCCGGAACCACTCCGCCTCATCGTCGATATCGGCAGGCCTGTCCGGTGATGACACCCAGGCCTGCACGATCGAGGCTTCCAGGAGGAGCTCCCGGTCCAGCCGTTTTAGCGCCCACCGCGGACCACTCGGGGCCTGTTGGACCAGCGCGCTAGAGGTCTGGGCGGAGACGTCAAACCGGATATACCGGTGGTCGGAGTAGGTCGTAGGCGAAAGAGATGTCCACCACGGTGCATCCGCACACTCGTGGGAACAGAACCCCGATTTAGGACGACCAGGCCTGTTTCCAGAGCCCAGTCCTCCACCATCCTGCCCCGCACATCCGTGTAACGGGAACCCCAGGCCAAATTCTTGGCATTGAAGTCCCCGAGCACTAGCACGGGGAAGGGATGGTTTCCGGCCACGACGACACTCAACTCTGTTAAAGAGTTGTGGAACTCGGCGAGAGTTCGGCTCGGAGAGAAGTACACCCCCACTACTACTATCTCTCCCAACCGTGCTGCTACGCACCCCTGTCCCTTCGTGACGCATTCGAGGGACGGGGTACCGGCGGCGGCCGACGAAAGTATGGCCACTGAGCCGCTCAGGTCCTCCACCCAGTCATCCCTGGGCGGGACAAAGTACGGCTCAGCGACCACGGCGATGTTAATCGACCACTGCGCCACGCTCTGGAGCAACAGGTCCTGAGCGCAGGCGCAGTGGTTAATGTTCGCCTGGAGGAGGCGAAGGGGAGCCATTACTCCTCGACGATGGCGGCGGCGGAAACATATGTTGTAAAAAATTTAAAAAACTGGCCAAGTGCGAGTCGGACTCGCACACGAAGGGTTCCGTACCACAATGCGAAAACGCCGAAAAAAACACGTTTGTTGTATGGGAAATAAAAAATTCATTTTATATCCCCCTTAAATATTCATTTTATTTTGTTTTTAGTATTTGTTGTTATAGCGGCAACAGAAATACATAATTTGTGAAAATTGCAACTGTCTAGCTATCGCCGTTCTTGAGATACAGCCTGGTGACAGACAGACGGACAGACAGCGAAGTCTTAGTAATAGGGTCCCATTTTTACCCTCTGGGTACGGAACCCTAAAAACAAGGTTAAAGACAGTTGGGGATGTTTCAGGTAAATAACCAGCTAAATCAATTATTTATTAATTAATTAGGCTCTTCAACAATGAGTACACTATTAATTTACAATTTGTACTATTCACTTAAGTCCAAGCACCCCATTGTTTGAAGAAAAGCACAACATGCACTACATTATTAGATAATTTTTTACCCCATTTATAATACAATAAGAAACAAAAATGAAGAGTGGTTTATATTAACACATTGAAGGACACTGAACGAGACACAATAGAAGTTTTATTGTTATTACGTCTATAGGCGTTAAGTGTCCCGCAAAGAGTTAATATATATTTGAAAAGAAAACATACCCCTTGGGAGATTTGCTTCGTTCCTTTCGTGTTGTTTTTGTTGAAGTTTCAGTCTTTTTGCTCTTCTTTGCAGCAATTTTAGCATCTTCCAATAAGTCACTACTAATAAAAATAACAAATATTATTACTGTTGTTACATAGAAAAAGATGTACTTACTGGCCTAAATGAATTCGGTTAAAGGCAGTGTCCAGGGAGTTGATGAATCTTTAATTGTTTATCGAGGTCCTTCATCAAATCAAACAAGGAATAGTGTGGAAGGTATTTTTAATTGTTTATAACTGACAACTTCTAAAACTTGACTTCCAAGATTTGATGACATTTATGTATATGCTTATACTTTATTATACATACAAAAAAAAATACATTTAACACTACAAAACAGATGAATCCGAAACACTGTATCTCAGCCTCTCTGTACCTTTTTCGTGAAAAGGGCTTTTAAAACTTTTTTGGTCTTTGGTATGTTTTGGAAATATATTTATAACATGCCAGGACACCTCCTTCTACATACTATAAAATGAAAACGTAATAACACAGGGCTATGTAACTGCCTTGAAAAAATCAAATGAGCGCTATTAAAGCAATACACTGTAACTCGGGTTAGGTAGGTACTACGGGCTGGTGTCTGCAACTCCACGTAATGCACGTATTTTGCGTATTAGGGCACATACACATGTGTAACTCGAGTTGCAGTGTATTGGATATACATGACAGCAATGGCAACCTTGGAATGGACAGTGATTGCATGGACATCAAAATGGGGTTCTCCTTGTTAGTTACAAGTGAAGTGATGCTTAGAATGGAACGTTAAAGATGGTTTAGAATATGAGACATTGTAAACATATACCTCTGTTACAAAACCATGTGGTATGCAGTACCTATACTTGCACTGTCTAAAAGTTACAGAAAGATCAAGATGATCAGAAATAAAGAAAGGCATAACTTACATTTTCATTTCATCTTCAGCTTGTTTCTTGAGACCTCCAGGATCCGAAGTTTTAGGGAAATCTGAGTTACAAACAATCTCTTTCTCAGTACTACTGGAGGAGTCGGTATATTCACCTTCTTCATACTTCTCTGCTTTTTTTCTAGCCTCTTCTTCTGCCTGTTTCACAGTTTCCTCAAATACCGCACTGAATTTCAGATTCTTTATTTGAATTTTACCCTTAGATTTATCATTGTCTGTACTGTTTACATCAGCTTTAGCTTCATTTTTTTTACTATCTAGTTTTTGCCTCAAGTCTATGGTCGCATTTTTACAGTCTGGTGGCAAGGGAATCGGGTGTGGAGGTGATAAAGAGTTATCCACTGTTTTTACAATCACTACCTTTTTTGTTTCTTTTTCAACCTTAACCTCTTTCTCTTTGGTTTTCACATTTTCCAATTTTATTTCTTTCTCATTTTTTACTTTCACATGATCATTTACAGGTTTAACTCGAACAGGCGTCAACGGGTACGGGTATGAAGGCGACCGGCTCTCTCTAGAACGTTTTTTAGTCTTACTTTTTTTTCGTTTCTTCCGTTTGTATTCGCTACCTTCCGAGCTGACACTGCTGGTGCTCCGGCTACGTTTCTTCTTTTCTTTCTTATGTTTCTTCTTACTTTTCTTAGATTTCTTTGAAATAACTTCATCTATTTTAGGAGGATCCGCGTTAAAAGCACCGAATAGTTCTGAAAGAATCTCACTTGACGACTTTTTGGAATCATCTTTTTTACGTTCGGGAGTAGTCTTCTCCCTTTTGATTAATTGTTCAATTTTATCTATTAAGCTCGTCATTGCAATATCTAATTAGACTTAACCGTTTTCAGTCATAACAAAATTCACAAGACAACGTAACGCAAACACAAAATCAAACATTTGTCGCCATGATGCGAAATTTTAATAATTTTGACATTTCATTATTTTTTGACAGCCAGCAGGGTTGCCAACTAGCAATATCTCAATAAAATACTCTTATATTTTTACTCTGGCAACTAATACCACTCATTGGGTCGGAAAGCGCGAAAAACAATCACCTCCTTCCGGTTTTATAAATCTTAGTATAATTCTTTAATCGGTACTAAGCGCTAAGGTAGCCCGCGAAATTCAAAATTTCTTTTGTTTTTTGCAATTTGCTGGTCAGTATTAAGTTGTAGGTTGATAAAAATATGATTCGCGGTCGTAACAAATATGTATTACAGAATTATAATCATTACAATCAGTAATACAACTTGTTAAGTCCCCAAATGTCAAGATTTCATGAAAAAGTCATTCTTGGGGATTACTTGGTCTTAGAGTTGTGTTGTGTTGTTTCATAATCGGCGACTGACTAAGCGGCTGGTGAGTGGTGTGTACGCAGCCTAAGTCCAGTCATAAAGGCCCTTTCTTCCTGTCTGCACATTCTTTATCCGATTAATATTAGCTCTGTTCACAGAGCATATAACCTGCTTTGATTATGGCCTATAGATGGCAGGCAGGATTACCTTTCAATATTGGGCTTCAGCCACAGCAAGGAATATACTACATACTCTCTAACGAGAGAGCCACAGTTTTACAATGGTTAATAATGCCCGATACGAGGTTGGTCGTCAGGGGGTGTCACCGAAAACCGTTGCAAGAGTTTGCTAACCAGACCTACTGTGTCCAGCCGTAGACTAGAAAGAAGAAACAGTGATTGTAGGTAAACGCCGCTTCATCCGCTATTCGTTATAGTTACTACCTACCTACAGTACCTATGTGCAAATCTTTGTCAGCCAGGTATACGGGTAACTATAGAGAGCTATCTAAACGGTCTCTACTCATCCGCGCATCTCTATGAAGATCCCCATGTAGATCTTATCTAGGATTACTTAGCAGACAGATAGGTGCATAGCTGGCACCGTTAATCAAATAGTCAGTTTTGTTAATTGCTAATCCGTTACTAAAAAGTTAACTTTGAGAAATTGCATTTTATATGTCGGTCATTGCGTTAGTGATTTACTTAGAAAATAATGTTGGTATGGCTAAGCTTCAATGGCCCATGGAAGTTTAGGCAAAACGTGAAAAATTAATAAAAGATCCGAAATACCTAATTATTTATAAGTAGATTGACAGAACGTGTTATCGCGGCTGCGCGACGAGGTAGCCACAGTGTCCTTTTGGCAAATAGTAGGTACCTACTTACGGACTTATGAAAAGTTAATGAGTCTGTTAACAATTTTAAAAGTTACTGAACTTAAAAGTTACTCGAAACGTTAATTTCGTTAATAGTAGCAACATTATATTTTTCTTTATTTACCTACACTATTAGGCGGATCACACACACAACGCGCCACGCGACGGGGAGCAGTTAACACGCCCCCACTCGTGATTTTCTACATACAAATTCAATAAAAACGCGCCCACTCGGGGAATTTGGATTTCGTTTTCCGCACCCCGTCGGGTGGCGCGTTGTAGTGTGTGACCCACCACAGGTAATTGCTAAAAGGGGAAGGTGAAAAATAAAAAAAATCGTGTTAGGTTTAGTTTTTATTGTTTTCTCAATACCTTTGCAAGGTTGGTAAGTGATGAACTGATAAACAATACAGAATGGATACTACATTCTTTATAATTTTCTGTAGGTACGATTGAAATATACTGCGATTTTCATGTCAACTGCAGTAAAGGACGGAAAACTTGTCCTTTTAGTTTAGGTATATTTTATTTAGGTACATATGTAAGTAGGTAAGGGAGTGTTCAGAGAAAATGTCTTACAATTAATAATTTCAAGAAATCTCGATCTACTTATTCGACATGTACCTACATGTTAGTAGGGAAGCTTGTAGCATGATTGCATGGTATGAGTGTACATTTTCAGATAAACAGTTGAAGATTTTGCAATCAACGGCTACATAGGTACAGTAAGCAACAAAAGTCGATTAACACTTCTGTTTTTTTTTTTAATTTCAGTTATTGGGCAAAATATTAACACTTCAGTTTTTTTTTTATCTCAGTTATTGAGCTACATATTCGTTCAAAAGTTTATTGTACGTCTGCTGCAATTTTGAACAAATATTTTGTTCAATAACTGAGATTAAAAAAACTGAAGTGATAATCGACTTTTGTTGTTGACCGAACCATCTGTCTATAAGAAAAATATCGTAGATGATATAAAATAATGCATAGTAAGTAGGTAATATCAAATACTTTAACCTATCATCCAGTTTGAATAACTTTGACACAAACCAAGCACAATTCTTTAATAAATAATCGTTACAATAAAATGCAAGAACAATAAATATACAATCAATAATTTGGCAATCAATTTCAGAATTTAATAATCGGAAGCTCCAATTATTGAGCAATAGGTACTTAACTTTACAATTTCAGGCCTTTGCCAATCATTTTTATTAAACCAGTGCTACATTAAAAAAACTGGCCAAGTGCGAGTCGGACTCGCACACGAAGGGTTCCGTACCACAAGGCAAAAACGCCGAAAAAACAGGTTTGTTGTATGGGAGCCCCTCTTAAATATTTATTTTATTTTAATTTTATTATTTATTATTAAAGTTAAAATACAACTGAGTATTTTGTGAATATTTCAAGTGCCTACCTGTTGCCATTTTTGATATCGAGCAAAAAAGGGCAAAAAAATCGCATTTGTTGTATGGGAGCCCCCCTTAAATATTTATTTTATTTTGTTTTTAGTATTTGTTGTTATAGCGGCAACAGATATACATAACTTGTGAAAATTTCAACTGTCTAGCTATCGCGGTTCTTGAGATACAGCCTGGTGACAGACAGACGGACAGACGGACAGACGGACAGACGGACAGACGGACAGACGGACAGACGGACAGACGGCCAGACGGACAGACGGACAGACGGACAGACAGCGAAGTCTTAGTAATAGGGTCCCGTTTTTACCCTTTGGGTACGGAACCCTAAAAAAAGGATACAAGACAAGTACATTTTCTGACCAGTGTACCTACACAGAAAAATAAATGGGCATTAGGTAAGTATATTTATATATTATTTATTATTAACGAGTACTTTTTAGGGTTCCGTATAAAAACGGAACCCTATTACTAAGACTTCGCTGTCTGTCCGTCTGTCCGTCTGTCCGTCTGTCCGTCTGTCTGTCACCAGGCTGTATCTCAACAACCGCGATAGCTAGACAGTTGAAATTTTCACAAATTATGTATTTCTGTTGCCGCTATAACAACAAATACTAAAAACAAAATAAATTAAATATTTAAGGGGGGCTCCCATACAACAAACGCGATTTTTTTGCCCTTTTTTGCTCGATATCAAAAATGGCAACAGGTAGGCACTTGAAATATTCACAAAATATTCAGTTGTATTTTAACTTTAAAATAAATAATAAAATTAAAATAAAATAAATATTTAAGGGGGGCTCCCATACAACAAACATGTTTTTTTTCGGCGTTTTTGCCTTGTGGTACGGAACCCTTCGTGTGCGAGTCCGACTCGCACTTGGCCAGTTTTTACACTACCCGCTTTTGTCATAAGAGTTGTTCATCGTACTTATTATAATGTCTTAATAAGACAGAATAAATACTACAAGTTGGCCAAATTAATAAAAATATTCAAAAAGCAATAAATATTATCATATCACACAATAATATCCATAAATAGTACTTAATAAATCGATGATTAACTTAATAATTCTAATTAATATTCAGGTATACATATGAATAGCAAACGTTTTTCATTAGATACGTCGATACAATCGTAAAATACATTCCCGTATTAAAATACCTACCTATCTACGTTTTCGTATCAAATTTTAAATGATTTTCCATGTACTTACTTGATTTATAAAAAACTTGTTTGCTATAAAAACTAATAATAACTAACTGAAAACTAGTCACAGTTTATTTTTATTTTACTCTACATTTATGAAAATATCTAGACAACAAGTTTATTTATTGTTTTTAAGATTATTTTGCAATCACATTTTTTTTTTAACTTAAATTATAAATTCAAATAATTGTCATTTCCTCCCATTACTTTTACAGATCCGCTTGTTCATTTACCTTATCAAATAAAAATGTTTTTAACGTTTTTTTTTTAATTTTATTATATTTTTAATATTCATCGCGTTTGTCATTTAAAAGGTGCTTGATAAAGTTTTTCGAATTGTGCAAACTGGGTGCAACGTCGGCAACCTTTCTTTCTCATGTACTTTTATACATTTTCAAGTACGTCAATGTTAAACGCTAACATTTTTTTTATCACACAGATCATAACGGGTCCCAAAATTTTATAAACCATGAGACAGAACTGTTTCCGCTCGAACAACGAGTGGTAATGAAGCGTTCGCCTAAATGAGTAGAGTAACCAGCTTCACAAGTATTGGAGCCCTGATACACTAACGTCACACGGTATTTGATTCACTGATAGCCATACTATACTAAATACAATATAATACAAGGAATGTTGAAGTGAGTGAGTGTTTGTTAATTTCGCCAACTTTAGTATGCAAAATCCGAATTGTCTAATCGGCATATTACGGTAGGAGAACCAAAATAGTAGCTATAGCGTGATAGCATTCTGGTTTATTTAGTTTTATTGTCTGCACTCGAATAGTATCAGCGAAACAGATGCCGTCGAATGACGAAGTCTACTGATCTGATCATTAAATGTCAGGGTTCCAAATAACGGTGAACGCTAGTATTGTTGAGATCAGTAACTAGGCTAGCGCTAGAGAACGCAGCAAACGGCTACAGCTCTCGAATCTGACTGGAAGCGTGATGAGGCATCAGCTATATACGTATCAAAATGTAGGCTGACTTGTATGTATCGCCCAACAAGAAAGCCATTCGTTGTCAATATCAAGAAGTAGACACTAGGAGATTAAAATCGCTAACGGCGCAAAAATATCGCAGAGGCCCTATGTATAGAAGTCTACGAGCGCTTGTACACAGCCGGGTCTGCACCGGTCACCAGGAGCCCTCCAGTCTGGTTGTCTGTCCGGGGCACGCGGCTGACCTCTGCCTGTACAAGCGCCACAACGGAGCTAACACCTGTCGTATCGACGCGGGTCGGACCGAGAGCACTAGCCGCCCCATCTTAAAGCTACTACTAAAATTCTCTAGGCGATCAAAGATCGCAAGCTAAATTGATTTTATTCAAAAGTCTTAAAAAAATAAAATCTGCTAGTGATCAACTTTAACGCGTTAGCGGGGACGCAAAACGGCGCGCACCGTTCGGAAACGTTTTTCGAAGCCGAGCTTCATGTACAGAGATCGGGACGCGTCGTTTTCCGGACGAATGACGACGAAGGGTTTGTAGCCGCGGGCGGCGACTTCTTTGGTAAGACGGCGCGCCAAGTAGATCCCGTAGCCTTTCCTGCGGAATTCGGGCCTAGTTTGCATGGAGAACATGGCTCCGTAGTAAGACTGGACCATCCAGGCGGCTAGCTTCCCTTCGACGAAGATACCGTAGGCGGGCAGTTCGGCGACCAGCTTCTCGAACACTTCGCAGCATTCTATGTCGCTCGCCGGGTACAGGTCGTGAACTGCCTTCATGTGCTCTGGCTGCAAGCGAACTAACTCCACGTCCGATGGCAATCTGCAATCATATTTTAATCCATGTTTAGATTTTTGAAGTGAAAACTTCTTTAGCGGCGTTGTACACTTTTTTTGAAATGGGTAAAAAATGTTAAACTCGCGTCAGGACACGTGACCCTGATCGTAAGATGACACGTGACCCTGATCGAAAATTCGTAAGATTCCAAAATATAAAAAATTGAAAACAAATATACAGGATCAAATTACAGACAGACAGACAGACAGAGACACACAGTTACAGTTAGGGTTATGGTTACGGTTACAGTTACGGTTTCGGTTACGGTTACAGTTACAGTAAACAACGTTAATATTCAAGTTTTCACTTCTGCCGGTACTCCCGGAGTGCAACCCGTCGTTTTTTTTTTAAGCAAATTTTACCACGGAGCATCAGAAGTCCTCTAAGCAAGAAATGATCGAGGTGATAAAATTTTAAAACGTCAAGACCAAAATGCCACACCACATAATGTTTAAAAGGATTCAATAATATTTCAAGTTCAACCAAATTTTTTTCCCGGATAAGTCTATGTTGCCTTATAGACTTCCACACACAAAGTTCCCAAAACGTATACGTCTCCTTACCCCTCAGTACTGTCGTCTTCTGGTGGGTTATCACAGGCGTAGACGTCGCCAGTAATCTTGTCGTGCGCCTCATAGTGCCTCTCGAAGCGGTTCACGATGGCCTCGTGAGTGAAGTTCAGGTACAACGGCTGGGTCAGGTCTAGCAGGATCTCCTCTGACGTCAGAAGGTCCACCAACTCTGCGCGCTCCGAAGGGCAAAACACTGTTACGCTTTCGTATGTTGTTTTGTTCGGCTGGAATGATAAAGAAACAAACGAATGTCACACTAATTAGACAGGAGACGAGGTTTAAATGTCACATTTTATTTTTATAATCTGTGGCTAATGAGACCCACATGGTCTTTCAACAGTTGAGCGAAAGTCATTAGATTGGCAAAATGTGACATAAATCCCGTAAAAATAATGGAATCATTTAATTTCTCAATGTCACGACACTGAATACACCGTTTATAGACATTTGTAATATTGCGCTTGAGGGGCGAGGGGCCAGCCATTTTGTTATGTTGTCCACGGCGATTGGAGGATGACTTCAAATTAACAAATAACTTAAAAAAGTTACCTAATCCATTATCCATACTAGGATTATCTAACAGAGTAACCAATTAATTTACGTTTTGTTTAACTGAAATTCAAGTGAAAGGGCAAGTTATTCAGAATGCTTGTTTCCCATCAGTAGGTACTTACCTACATATCAAAGCCAGAAACCTTTGTTCGCAGTTTACATGATGAACATAAGTTTCTGGGCCACATTCCGTCCTAATACAAGAATGAAACCCGTATACATATCACAACTACATAATTTAGGTCATCGAGGTAATTAGATAACTAGGTCGCATTGGATTACCTACTGAAAGCTCCTGAATTGAATAGCAACACGTTTCTGTGTCTGCTCCTGACGTTCGTTCCTATGATGTGTCTACCCTATTCACAGGCAGTAAACGACTCATCGTTTATCCGACAGATTTATTCTCGATTAAGTTTAAACTGAAAAATACTGAATTTGTTAAAAAGTAGTCTGAAATATTTTAATATTGCTACGAGTGCTACGAAGCGCTACGACGACGCTACGAGATTTTAAGATCAGCACCCTAAGTGCGCAACATACTATCAGTCTCAATCTGAATCATATTGAGGGATATTGCTAATCCATTCCTGCATATGTTCGAAAACTTTGTCTGCTGAAGAACGTAAATAACGCAATGAATGTTATTGAACTGTCAAAATGAAAGCCATTTCTACTGATAGTGTGTTACGCAACTACCCTGCAAATAATAAATATAATAAACTAGCTTCCGCCCGCGAGGTATGTCGATAAAAACTATCCCATGTCCTTCTCCGGGATGCAATCTATCTCTCTGCCAAATTTGATCGAAATCCGTCCAGTGGTTTAGGCGTGAAAAGGTAACATACAGACAGACAGACAGAGTTACTTTCGAATTTATAATATTAGTATGGATGTCTGCGCCGTTGTCAGGTGAATTTGGGAAAATTTGGCGCACAAAGAACCTTCATTTTACGACGTCTTGTCTGGCCGGTGAGGCAATCAAACGCGTATTGTGGCTAAAATTAGAACAGTCTCGAAAAGGTCAGGATCTAGCTCAGATCCGAGGTACTTCTGACTAATAGGTAACCTAAACGGCTGCGAGCTTATAACAAATTTAAGAGATTAATTATTCGCGAGGCAATGCGATCAGTCTTCTGGGCACGATTCCGGATGACAGCGATGGGGACGAGTACTTCGTCGCCTAAGTGTCCTTTTGTTTTTGTATTCATTTGTATAGTTAGACATTTAATTTAGTATACCTAGTGTTATAAGTTATTGAAGTATTATTAATCACTTACACATAGATATAAGCATTAAGACATTTGGGGTTGCGGGCGCACAGAATGGGGACTCTGTCTGCTGCCCACCAAGTGACCCCATGGAAGATGGTGGCACAGTGGTCACATGCTGCCGTGTATAGTGAGGCTCAAGAGAGGCCCCTTTACAGTCTCCCCAGGGATGAGCCTTACAGGCGTTGTACGGAGGGGTCCCGGTATTGCTGATGGTGATCACCGGGGTGGTTTTAGTGAGGTAAAAATCCCACACTCCCCGACCTCCCCGGAGGTCGGGTGCCTTTTGAAGGTTTCCCCGACAAAAAAAAAATGGTATAAGCTGGTAATGGTAATGGTATTAGCTTTCATCTGCGAATATGGATGGCCGACTAATACCGGTGTTAATGGAGTGGAAAGATAAGAAACAACATATTTCACGTTCATTTCCTTCTCTTATCTTCGGGGTGAGGGAAGGAGAGCTACTAAAAGTCTTACTCAAAGTTATCGACTTTTCCAAGACGATTTCAAAACCAGAATTTTCTCCAGGCGAATGAAAAGTGTGTCGATAGGTTCTTGCACAGTTCCTTGATGAAAAAGTGATGTAGGTTATCAAATATCCCCGAAGCGTTAGACAGTGATATACCTTCCTATAGTGCAATTGTAATTATTGTGATTAAAACTGAATAAAGTGTTACATAATCTACGTTATCATAATAGTTTCAGGTCTCGTGGGTCGTCATTAGTAGACAAGGCGTGACTATGGGTTTCAAATTACATTTTCTATGAAGACCCAGCTACAGAGTGATATGAACATACCTACACAACAATTCTCGTTAGTGCAGGTACCTATGTATGTGGGGCAGGCGCGATACATATGAAAATAAGAAGCAATATTTATTTCAAGAGGACGTGCTCACTTTGATGCGCCTAATATCTAACTGTTTTGTTTTTAAACATTCGCCGCATTTCCAATTTTGAAAACGAATTCTAAATTCGCTTGAGTAATCGAATGCAGCCAGAGTTATTTTTCTACCAGCATGAATGATGTTGGTTTTTTGATGACAACCTTTACAGTAGGTATCTTTGTTTTACGGGTTTGCTCATAAATAAAATATAAACTGTAACCATGAATTCAGCACATATGATTCTAGACCTCCTAGTGTAGACATTTTTTGTAGGTTATAAAAAAAAATATCTTTTTCATAGAAGAGTGCAATACATCCGCGCTCAAAATTATAGAACAGCATTTTTTTTTTAATAACCGAATTATTTCGTAAGTTATTAAAAAAAAATACTGGTTCAGAATTATGTAATAAATCCATGGTAACAGGTTGCGCGTCGGTTTCCCTACCACCCCGTATAGGGAGTGATGGTTTCAGAGTCAAATAAAGGTGATAAAAGAAAAAAGAAAGAAAACAAAGAAGAAACAAAAAAGACTGATCCTGGGGACCTAGGTATGTTAAATTGTATTTTATTTTATTCTATTTGGGAAACTAACAGCTAATTTAAACAGTGCTCTTTGCTTTGGAAGTCACATTTACTTGAAATAAAAAAGACAACAGAAAAGGTCGGTACAAAACTTTTTACAAAAAAAAACCGACTTCCAAAAAAAAACACTACAAATTGGAAAATAACTTTAATTTCGGAAGTCGGTGTCTTTGGTTCCGCATTTTCGTTTATTGACACCGAATTCAGAAATTAAAGTTATTTTTCAATTTGTAGTGTTTTTTTTGGAAGTCGGTTTTTTTTTTTGTAAAAAGTTTTTATTTTTCAGTTTTTAGTGGGTCCGTTTGTAATTTATCTAAGTTACAATAGCCTAATGTCAACTGCTCATCACTTGTTACAAAATATTGCTTTTCCCGATGTTGGGACGTTAATTGTTGAGGAGTTCTCCTGGTAAGACTGGTTCTTACCAGGAGAACTCCTTAACAACCACTCACCATACGCATTGTGACGAGCATAAATTGCTTAGCAACCGAATAATAATCAACCAAGTAATCGAATCGCAACCCGTGAAATATGAGGGTTTCCCTCGATTTCCATGAGATCCTCTCATCAGATTCCAACTTGACGATAATGGGACCACCTCGAGAGTATACCCTATCAAACAAAAAAAGAATTTTCAAAATCGGTCCACAATTGGCGGAGTAATCGCGTAACAAACACAAAAAAAAAAAAAAAAAACATACTGTCGAATTGAGAACCTCCTCCTTTTTTGAAGTCGGTTAAAAATACCGATAGCATACGAGTAAATTAGGAAACAAAATAACACGGTCGATTAATAGGTGCAAACTACCATTCAGGTGCAAACTTTCCGTAAAAAAGCTTTTCACCAACAATAGTAGAATTACTTCTTAATTAGGTTTTATCGATGATATCTTAGAAATTACAATCAAAATTTTTTTAAAATATATGTAACCTAAAGTGCTCATATGGTATCAGATGGTCTGCGAAAAAGAGTTTTTGTGTTTAGAATTCGGTTTAGATTGACTTCGAGGGTTATCGTCTGACTACTTTATATAATTAAGAGGGTATTAAGAGAGGCACATATTAAGCCGAGCTGTCGGCCTCGAAGACTTTGTGAAGTAGGCGTTTGTTTAACAAGGGGATATATGTTAGTTGGCAAGATATTTTAGCAAAAATGCGATATACTTACTGTGAAACACTGATTTAACTTGATTTGCGATTAATGACGTACACACTGTCTGTATTGGCTGCATTCGATCGCGTACGAAAGCTCTGAATAATCTGGCACCTCTAAAAATGAGACTGTTCATACCATGGAATTAGTAAGTTCTATACAGTACAACGTATGTTCGTCATCATCAGTCTTTTAGGATTAATTAATTAACTTTTAAATCTACCAAAGTTACTGAATTTTGTCTGCCATTTAGATGTGATGCGCTAATGACCATTAGGTAGGATTAAGTTAGAAATAGTCGGAGAAATATTATTCATGATTCGAATAAATTATCTTTCCAGAAAGTGTTCGTTATCATTCAAAAACTTTTTTCCACGATAAATCCGAGCGACTTTTCATCTCTTATCTGCTTTATATTTAGAACTTTGGATGAGAAATACTTATTTTGACGTAATCTCAACTTTCTTTTATTAGAACCTAACGTACCAACCTTGAAATTAGGCCCCTAAAACCGTCTAAAGGCACTGAGGATGAAAATAAGGCCCCTATATTTAGGCGACTTCAGTACCCTCTATCTTTCCAGACTTCTAAAATATACATACACTGTAAAACCTACCAATCGGCTAACTGAATTATCGCTCAGAGAGTTTTAATCAGGATTTAAGTAACCTGATTAAGTGTTGTTACTTTGCCAACATTTTATTTAGCTGATGTTTCGTGCATTTGTAAGGGAACCTGAGATTTGTTGGGCAAAGAAACACTTGTGGTGACGAGCTCTTGTGACCGCTTACGTCACAAGATAAGTGATGTCGTGTAGGTAAAGTCGGAAACGATGCCAACTTAAACGTCGTTGCTAAGGAGACCTCCCCTTAGCAACGAGATTTAAGTTGTAATAATAACGAAGGATATTGGATATTATGTCCAAATTTGCGTGGGTACTATCAAATTAAAATTGAGGAGAAAAGTCGTTATGGTCACATTTTCTTTGGCATTGTTGTTGAAATTAGTCAATTTGTTACGTAAGAAACTGAGGCAATTTATTTAATTGAATGTCAGTTTATTAAGTCGTTCACGTTTCTTGACGGGATGGCGACAAACTCTGAAATAGTTTTTATCACCAAAGTAAAATTAGGAATTTAATTAAAAGTCGATAGGACTTGCATTCTTTCTGAGTTCCAAAACAAATCTTCAACCCTTCGTTACACAAAAAACCTTTGTGTCACCGTAAACTATAAAGCTTGGTACTTGAAACTGCTTCCCAAAACAAAAGGAAACAATTTTTCTTTGAGCCATATTTCCCCTCTCAATCTCTCATGGCTTTCTAGACACATTGCATAGTTTAATAATGCAGTTGCACAGCCAGCTGCAAACACCGGTGACAGAGCTCGTTAGTACGCTGTGAAGGCAATCCCTAAGGCAGAAGATGGGCTTAGAATGCCCACCGCAAAAAAATCGAAAAATCTGCTAAGACGGCAAACCAGGAAAAAGCGGCCAAGTACGAGAGTCTTAGTGTCTAAACACACTATGCCGAAGTTACGCGACCGAAGTTCGGCAAGATTACGCCCGCAATGCTATTTCAATGCTATTTAACACAACGTAATTTCGGCATAATGTGTCGTCAGTAATTCAAATAGCATTGCGGGCGTAATCTTGCCGAACTTCGGTCGCGTAACTTCGGCATAGTGTGTTTAGACACTTACTCGCACTCGAGGAGTTCTGTACCATATATTTTCTAAAAAAGTTTCTTGTATGGGGAGCCAAATAAAAAAAAAACAAAAAAAAAATCAGTTTCTGCCCGTGCCTTCGTCCGCGTGAATTTTCTTGTTGCCCTAACCTACCGTCACGTCGCGTCGCCTGCCCGCGCTACTACTTCGTTTTCTCTCAGCGATCTTTCTGACTTTGTATACCTTTTTTTTTTGTTGTTGGGGGGAAACCTTCAAAAGGCACCCGACCTCCGAGGAGGGAGGTCGGGGAGTGTGGGATTTTTATCTCACTAAAACCACCCCGGTGATCACCATCAGTACATAGGGGTGGTCTCGGTTCCCTCCCGTGCAACGCTTGAAAGGCACATCCCTGGGGAGACTGTAAAGGGGAGGCCCCTTTACAGTCTCCCCAGGGATGTGCCCTGAGTCTCGCTAATGCCTTTCTCAAGAATTGGGCTATCAAATTCTAAAATATTTTTTCAAATACGACTGGTAGTTTCAGAGATTAGCGCGACAAACAAATTCTTCAGGTTTACTATTAGTAAGTATATGTAGATAGTAGCTGCGCCCCGCTGTTTCACCCGCATAAGTTTCGATTCCGTGGGAATATCGAGATAAAAACTATCCTATATGTGAAAACAGGGTGTCAGCTACCTTCATACAAAATTTTATCAAAATTGGTCTAGCCGTTTGAGCGTGAATAAGTAACAAACATAAACACACTCACAAACTTTCGCCTTTATAATATTAGTGTGTTGTGATATATAAATTTTTTGTTTTAGCAACCGTAGTAGTACAACCTCTGTGAAAAGTTCAAGAGATACAGCTCTGTGACTGACGGACGGACGGACGGTAATGAGGTAAAAGATAGAAAAGCAAAGTCATAACTGAACTACTTTTAGAGGCGTGATACGCAGTTCTGCCGACGTTGACGTTTGCTCGTGAAGTAATAAAGTAGTGAACGTTGGGCAGTGGTCTGGAAACATATAGGTAAGCCCCGGAAAAACCAGGCAAGCACTGAGCTGCTAACTTCTCGTATTAACATCAATAGTTTTTGATTTGAGTTTTTTTCCGCGTTTTGGTAAGTAGTTAGTTTTGGTCTAAGGTAGAGTGGCTTTAGGCTAGATAATAAAGCCGCACATGTCAATCGAAGGTTAAGCTACGTTTGCCGCGGTTGGTTTGTGGATGGGTGACCATCCATTACATATACAGGGTTACTTTTCAAAGACCATCCAAATTTTTACATGGTGTTCTACCCATGAATATAAACAACTTTCACTATGGGACCAACTCTGAAATCACGAAAAAAAAATCAGCTGTTTCATACAAAACTTCAATACCTGCTTGACCAAAATGTATGAAACAGCTGATTTTTTTTTCAGAGTTGATCCCATAGTGACACTTGTTTATATTCATGGGTAGAACACCATGTAAAATTTGGATGGTCTTTGAAAAGTAACCCTGTATTGAGGCGTGGTCCCGGCTGTCATTCGTAGATATTTGACAGTCGTTACGGGTAGTCGGAAGCTAAAGAGCCTGACAACCCGTGTTACCAAGGGGTATTGTGTCCAAGGAATCTCGATATGTATTGGATGTTCACCCATCCACGGACCGACCGCGGCACGCGTAGCTTAATATTCAATCAACCCGTGCGGTTGTTATTATTCAGCCACGAGCCCCTTTTATGATATTTAACCAACAACCACCACTTATATATTATTTTGTCGTGCGGAAGTTCACAATAGCGTGTTCTTCGAAGTGAGCTTTTGTACTTTGTTATGTAGTGTGAGTAAGCAAACTCGCAAACGTCACGTTCCAAACTCATTTCCTGAGCTCGTTTTATGGATTAAAATACCAACAACCCTTAACCTTTTTGTTAAGTAATGACATTCCAGTTTAGGCTTTTTAATGTTTGGGCACAATAATGTACCACTCTGATCCTATGAGTAACAGGTTCTATAAGTTTCATGTATCTTAGAATGAAGGTTCAATATTTAATTCAGATCGCTGCTATTTTTTGAGAAATATGGAAAACTATACATAATCCTCTTTCTGGCGCAGTCGGGTAAAAAGATATAAGATCGCCGAATCTTGCGAGATAGGTCCGGGGTTTTTTTGGTAGACCGAATTGATTGATTGATGGGAAGTTTTTCGTGTCAAGGATTTAAGAGTTTTTTTATTTTCATTTAAACTAATGTGCTTTTAAGGGCTATAAGAACGAAGAAAGAAAATACGATTATTTGCGGCAAATATGACGCATAAAAATAAAAACACATACAAAAAATAAAACAAAATAACAGTTGTTATTGCTACAGTTTTGTAAATGAATAAAACAACCTCTGAAGGGATTGTTGACTTATCATTATGAACAACTTATACTACGGGACAAACCCTGAAATCAGGAAAAAATCATAATTCAGTTATTTCAATTACCTACAGGTTAAGACCTTGTAGGTATAATAGATACCTAACCGTTTATCTAAGAGAGCCAGGTGATCTGTATGTAACTCAGGACCCTTCTATCTCAGACACCTTTCTATGTTTAAGATTGTGCATTATATTAATGGAATAAACACGTACACATACACACACACATCACGCACGTATCACACAAAAATGACAGATACGTGACACGTCGTACCATACTATACCGGACCTGGGGACCTAAAAGGCCACTTTGGCAGAATCATAAAAGGATAACATTCAATCATAATCATAACGGACAGTTAACTGTTAAGTTAATTGTATCAAATCCCATTGGTGAAGGATTTTTCAGTTATTTTTTTTTTGTCTGTGCTAAAATACCAATCAATCCAATTCAAATCCAATCCCAATCTCTCTGATTATACCTACGTCATCATCATCAGCCTAGCCTTTTCCCAACTATGTTGGGATTGGCTTCCAGTCTAACTGGATGCAGCTGAATACCAGTATTTTACATGGAGCGACTGCCTATCTGAGCTCCACAACCCATTTACTGGGTAATACGATACCCCTTAGTAAGACTGGTTGTCAGACTTTCGAGCTTTTGACTACCCGTAACGACTGTCAAAGTTCCACAAATGACAGCCGGGACCAACGGCTTAACGTGCTTTCTGAGGCACGGAGGGGTTACGGTATGTAATGATGGTCACCCATCCACAGACCAACCGTGGCAAGCGTAGCTTAACCTGATCGATTGCCCTGTGCGGCTGTTATTATTTATTTAGCTGTTTTTGTTTTATTTAGTTTAGTTTTTGGTTTGATTATAATATTTGAAAAAAAGAAAACACGGACTGTCTTCGCCATATTATGATTCATAATGTTATCCGTTCATGATTCTGCCAAAGTGGCCTTTATAGGCCCCCTGAAATCACATCTCTAATCTTTATTTTGGCATTCGTACCCTGAGCCCCAAGATACAGACTAACTGTCTAGTTTGGGGCTCACTGGAAAATAATATATTGTAACCTAGCTGTAGGTAAGCTATCTGCTTTAAGGTGAATGGGTAGTTGAGACCGCGAAATTCAAATTTTCTTACGTTTTTTGCAGTTTGCAGGTCAGTGTCAGATTGTATCTTGATCAAAATATGATTCGCGACAATAACAGGCACACATTTAGAGAATTATAATCATTAGAATCATTAATATATCTTTCTAAGTTAGATTTCTACCACCAACCACTAATCTCTTAAGGAAAAGTGTTAATGGTAGAAATCTCTACCACTACCACTATCCATTCACCTTAAGCTACTTATGTCGTCTCAACTAGCTGTTTGCCTATGAACCTGGACAATAAAATAATTTTTATTCCTATTTTTTCTATTAATCAGTGTTTGGAATATGATGTTGATATAAATAAAGATTTATGATTATATAGGTAGGTACCTTATTACCTATAGTGCTTCCCTATTAAGATCACAATAAAAATCCTAAAATGTAAGCCCAAGATTACGTAAATTGATATTTCTCGAGCAGCAGACAAAACAAGGCGCCCTACCGTTTCGGTACCCATTTCAATTTTAATCTCAAAGCAAGTATTTGCTGAGGCAAAAAAGGTCACTTTTGAATAATTTAACGTAGGCCTTTGACGTAAAATGGACGAGAGAAGTTCCTATTTCCAATTTTAGTTTCACTTTGCAAAGAAAAACAAAACTCTTTAGGGTTTTAGGTACCTAAAAGCGCCTTGCTAAATTGTAGACGTTTTTTGGAAATTACAGATTTTGAAAGTGAATGCTCCAGGTAGGTTTCTGTCTGGCGGTTTTGAGTACCTATTTTATATAATATGGCCTACCCAAATGTCCTGCAGATCTGGTAGCGTCGTGACACGGGAGAGCTCGTGAGCTTTCATTGAGCTCCCTACAATAGGGTTGAGCTACACAATGACTGATGCATGCCGTCCGTTGGGATATGTCAACTCAAAGCTGCAATGGCTCTTTCTTCAAAAGACCTTTCCAAACGTGGCCGTGCATTGTTAGACTTACATGATATCCTAATAATATAATGTAAAAGAGACCTCTGAGTTTGTTTCGGCGTTTCTTCTCAGGGGACATACTTTGCTAGGATATGCTGGCGCCATCTAACTTTTTAAAATATTGACCAACAAAATATTGACGTGTTAAAGTGTAATTTTTAATTAATTTTTTTTTGCTGTAATGCCAATAAACGCATTTTTCTTTCTTTTATTTTTATCTTTAAAAGATCTATTTACAGAAAAAAAAACATTTCATTTCATATCAACTTATAAATTCTCTCTCTACACCAAGCATTTTTCTTTCTTTTCTTTCTTTCTTTAAAAGATCTATTTCCAGAAAAAACCATTTCATACCGACTTATAAATTCTCTCTCTATACCTATTAGAATATGGGACTGAATTTACGAAACTAGTTTCATTTTCTGTCAACATGTAATCTACTTACATGTTAGATGCTTTGCTTAATCTATCTTCTTATTTGGCTTCTATTAGATAAGTATATGCTTTATATATGTATAGATATGTAAATGTTACGCCAAAGACTACCTGCAGGACTTCCTCTCCCTCTCCCTTTAAAACCAACCAAAGCCTTTGGCGGTTTAAAGCGGTCTTTCAAAGACTACCTTTGGACCAAAGGTAGTTCTTGAAAGACCGCTTTAAGTGATAAGACCGCCCAGTGTGTCACCCTCTGTATTTCTACATTTATATCTATAATTCGTATGGCTTAAATAATAAACAATATTCTGTCCCTAAGTACGGTTTAGGTAGTCTATAAGTCGGTTTAGGTAGTCTATAAGTCGGTTTAGGTAGTCTATAAGTCGGCTAACTAAATCAACGCGTCTTCGTTTGTGTAGGTTTCTTGCTTTTAAGGGGCTTACAGGACCTAAACACAAAAAACGTGAGTTTTAGAAACACTAAAAGTACATGATCGACAACAGTATACAAAATCAGAAAAATATATGATATTCTTCAGGTTATATGCTAGGTAGATAGTGTGTTGAAAACATAATACAACTAATTTGATACGATAGAAAAAAGTCATGAAGATACCTCTAAAAACTTTCTTTTTACAATAAAAACCATACTAATATATATACAATCATTCTGATTTTTTGTCAGATTATTCTACAAGCAACATACTAAAATACTAGTGTTTTAATTATTTTGTCCAAACAATAGATTTTTTGTAATTAAATAATTGCTTCATATTTTGCAATAAATTACCAGCGTTGTGTCATCGCGCTTCTCTTTCTTTTCTATGCAGTCCTACAGTGACCGCGCTTTAGGTCATGTAAGCCCCTTAATTTCCAAAAATAATAAAATTAATTGAATAGAACTTACCGTACTGGTACAGCCGGGGAAATGCAGACAGATGGGATCCTCGGGCCAATTCTTCGCTACATAAAAATGGAAGTCCCACACCTTATTGTTTAGATATGTTTGAATCGTTTGGTGAAACTAGAAATAAACAGATAAATATATTAGTTGTCAAAATAATTATCTTGCTCTAATTAGAATATGAATTAAGTAGTTATTATGTTTTCAACGCCTAGCGAAAGACAACAGGAATTTTAATAATGTTCTAATTTCATATGATCTTTTTTTTTTTGCGCATCGTTTTTACGTGTTCACTCATCACGTCATCACTGAACATATAGATAACACAAAATATAAGTATCTTAATATCTTTCCGCCCCAATTTCTAAGCCGTTTGAAGTAAAATCTCATTAAAAGTTACCTTTAAAGATTCAGGCATATACTGCACTAAAACATCGGCCACAGCTGGGAGCTCGTCTTCTGAAACCAATCGAAAGTTTTTCCCTTCGGGCACGATTTCCATCTCTGAAACAAACGTTGCAACGGTTTTCATTTTGCTCCGGTATAAATGGTGGGAAAACGGAAAAGCGCTTGTGTGTCAAATATGGGACGGCAGGCAAAGGCAGTTGTGCAAACTGCCGAGTATTTATCTTTATTTATGGTGTGTATGAAGGTTTTGCTTATTTTGCTTTACTTGTGTGTGGAAATAACAATTTAAATTTAATTGATTCCGTTGTCAAGCACAATCAGCCTAATGTGTCCGCTGCTGGAACACAGATCTCCTCTCCTCGATCTCCTCAGTGCGGGTTGGTGGATATCACATATGTCTTCGAATTTTTGTTTCTAAGATATGCCAGTGTCTTCATGATCTTTTCCGTCACCATTTTGAGAACTTGAATGAAATAATATGAAACCAAAACCGAACCTACGAGCTACAATATGTTGCCAACAAGTTCCTTAATTAAGTATCTACTCGTATGTATGGGTCCGATGGGTCTCTTACATACTTAGTGTCAAACTTGTACAGGATTATTGGTAAAACACCAACAACCACTTAAGAGGTCATTGTATTCGTCATAATGAACAACTTTTACTATGGGATCAAACCGGAAATCGCGAAAAAACAAATCAGCTGGGTTCCCTATATTTTGACGAGTTATAAAAACACAAATGTAGGGAACAGCTGATTTTTTTTTGAAACAAGTTGTTCATAAGGATGAGTACATTAACCTCATAAGAGGTTGTTAATGTTTTACCAATAACCCTATATATATGTATATGTTAACGTCTAGAACCATCAAATCCAAGCGTTCCGATTTTGTCACTCACATCTACGTAATCGTTATGACTGTTTACAACAATCTAGATATCGCGTCACATTCCTTTACGTAACATTAACCTACTCAAGCCCATTTCAAAGGTTAAACATGAGCCCTCATAACAACTTGTATCGTAAGTTAATCAACCGTCATTCCTAGAGTTTCTAAGAACTGTAAATTGTTAACAAGCCTTCTACGGTATCGGTATCAAGCCAGAAGTCAATAATGTTGCACTGCATGCGATGTGACGTTTTTACCTAAGGATTTATGCATATTAGCGCACTATTGCCATGTCGACTGTGTTGTTTCTAACAGTAGCGAGAGTTCAAACACCTCTATAACATTATATTTACTAACAAACATTTATTGTGTATACAATTGTTACTTAAAAGAGGTTGTTAACTTCGAGCTTATGTTATCACGATGGAAATCTTATATCTTGGAAATAATATAACTAGACACGTTCTTATTGCATCGTTCATTTGTTTTACTAATTTTGTGCTACGTACAACATAAGATAAAGAAAAACCAACCACATCTTTCCTTGTAATGGCTATCACTCTGCGTAGGAAAGAAATTCGTAGCGATAAAGGAAATTACCGCAAGCTTGCTACGACCGCTACGCTTTTCGTAGCGCTACGAGCTCCGGAAAGCGAACCTTCATAAGAAAAAAGTGCCAGATATACGAGCGCCTTTAGCCTAGGAGCAGTAAAAAAGTCGTGACACGACCTCATAAAGCAACTTCTAATATAAAATATAGAAAACAGAAACACTGCAACAGCGCAGAGATTTTAAAGATAAAATGTTGGAGAGAAAAGTGCACGGCGAGTGAAATTCATGCCAAGGTACCGCCGAGTGTCGTTGAAAGTGGATTACTGAATGTCAGCCAGATTTAATCTTGTTGAACAGTTTATTTTATTTGTTGTAAAGATGTTGTGATATTTTTATGCGATTTAGTTTAAGCTTTCAAGCTTTTTGTGGGGTCTTTGAAATATTATGCTCTGAGATGAAAGCACTTCTTTTAAAACTAGGAACTTGGATAAAGGGAAAGGTACTGGCCGTGTTTAAGTGCATAAGGGGGAAGCGCCAGGGTAGCCCGCGAAATTCAAATGTTCTTACGTTTTTTGCAATTTGCAGGTCAGTGTAAGGAAAACATGATTCGCGACCGTGACAAGTATGTATTTACAGAATTATAATCATTAAAATCATCAATACAACCCTCTAAGTTCAAAAACGTTCATCATTTCAGCCGAAAGTCGTCCACTGCTGGACATAGGCCTCCCCCAATTTTGGGGGGGGGAGGCTTGCCATAATCGCCACGCTTGGCAGGCGGGTTAGCGATCGCAGTATGGTATGATGGTGTAATGCATAGAGAACGCTGCTGCCCATTCTCCGGTCTCCTTTAGTCGCCTTTTACGACACCCACGGTATGGGGTGGTGCTATTCTTTAAGTCCCACACAGACATTTAAGTCAAAAACGTTAATGAATTACTATTTCATGAAATATCAATAAAAAATAAGAAACGTACTTGTTAACATTTTTATTGACAACAAAAATTAATAAGAATCAATTAAAAAGTGTGATTTAATATTACAACAACGATGAATTGATTTTTAGTTTGGACATTGAGCACGATATTAAAACTAAAAACCAACATCAAATCGAACCACGCAAAGAGCATGTAACCTTTTAGTACCACGTTAAACCATTACGAGGTCACATCATAAACTGACATAGAATCTTGCATGTTGCACGACACTAAAATCACGGCTGACGTTTCACGTTCAAATATACGGCGGCAGATCTCGTGACGGTTGGCGGGTTATTCCGAACGTTTTATATGCGGGCGCCTAAATGAAGTGCAATTTGCTTAACGTTGAGATTATACGCGCGACTCGACGTGACCTTGTTATGCAGTTTGAATTGGTTTAAGTAAAAGTTTTATTCTGTGGTTTTTAAGTGAGTGTAGGAAGTAATGACTGTTTGCAGTGTGTATGTGTAGTGTGTGTGTGTGTAGGGCAGGGTATTTAGGGCAATTTGTTTGGTTACTGTAAAATATCTATTTCGAGTGTGTATCTAAACTAATATTATAAAGAGAAAGTATTCGATATTTTGTTGTTTTGGTAGTCAGAAGCCCGAAAGTCTGACAACCAGTCTTACCAAGGGGTAGCGTATTACCCAGTAACTGGGTTGTGGACGTCAGATAGGCAGTCGCTCGCATCCGGTTGGACTGGAAGCCGACACCAACATAGTTGGGAAAATTGCTAGGCAGTTGATGATGATTTGATATTTTGTATGTTTGTTATGCTTTCAAGCTAAAACGATTAAACGGATTTGGATAAAATTTGGCACATGGGTAGGCTATGACCTGAATTGGGATAGAGGATACTTTTTAACCCGATATTCGCACGTGATCGAGATTTATGCAGGTGAAACCGCGGGGTGCAGCTAGTTAATTATATTTAATGTCCAAAACTGCATAACCAATTCTGAAAATCTTTAGCCAAAGGCATGGGTAGGCATCTCAACGTGTTTTATGTTTATAAATTAATATTATAGCTATAGACCTCCAACTCCAGAAAACAAAGTTGTTACGAGTATTTGCCAGTCCTTACAAAAAAATCCAACTTATCCGAAAACAATCCGAAGCCAATCAAAGTCATCAAGTGGGAAAAACGTGAAAATTTATTTAAAAATAACCCTTTTGTATAGAATTGTTTGCTACCCCATTCCATCAGATGTTTACACAAAGAAGGAAAACGTGAATCATTGTCAAAAGTATGACAAAGTCAGTGATTGCGAAAAAGGCACGTGTCTACAGACTCTCAGTATATCGATTCCTAGTTATACTAACAGAGGTCGTAACATGTTATTGTGGTGTTTTATGGGTAATAACCGTCATTTTACGTTTAATGGGAATATGCAGACGTTATGGAGTGTCTGGGTTTATGTATAAGTCACTGGCTGTATGAAATTCAGGTCACACGACTGAAATTATGTCCTTAAATCCCGTAAATGCAGGTAAACGTCTTCCAATTAAAATGGTGTTTGTTTATTTTATTGTTGTGAATGTGACAAATATAAGTTACACTTTAAGCATTTAAATCAGTAATGATGATGATGTAATTAGTTGTTTGTGTTTTTTAGGGACCCTATTACTAAGACTCCACTGTCCGTCTGTCTGTCTGTCACCAGGCTGTATCTCATGAACCGTGATAGCTAGACAGTTGAAACTTTCACAGATGATGTAGTTCTGTTGCCGCTATAACAAAAAATACTAAAAACAGGAAAAAATAAATATTTAAGGGTGGCTCCCATAGAACAAACGTGTCTTTTTTCGGCGTTTTTGCCTTGTGGTACGGAACCCTTCGTGTGCGAGTCCGACTCGCACTTGTTTTATTTTTATGCGTCACTAGCTTCCGCCCGCGACTCCGTCCGCGCGGATGTCGGTCTTCGCGTGGATGGTTTATTTCTCCATTTTGAGTAACTCTGACAATGACATCTTATAAATATCTATTGGACCCAAATACGGCTAAGCCTATAATAATTAAGGAGATCCCTCTATTGAGCTACTGCTGTTGAGCTCGCGTTCTGTAGTAAGTATTCTTTTCATAGTAATTCCGACCTTGATAAGTAGCATGTAGCAGTAAATTACTGACAATGACGAAAAGTTTGCAATAATAAAAAAGTGATCGTGACAATGCGACAGAAAGTTAATTGAGAGCTTCAGCATACACAACATTGTTAGTGAGCTCGTCCGGAATATGAACATGAAGATTTCTTGGACTGCTCACATGGGAAAGAGCTACGTAAAGTTGCCCGTGTGAAAAACAACTCGCGGTAAAATCTACGCCAGCAACTCCTAGGGTCTGACCTTGAGCCTTATTTATTGTCATGGCGTAACACAAAGCTACAGGAAACTGTATTCTCTTAAATTGAAATGGAAAATTATCCACTACGGGTAATTCAACGTGTGTTCGCGGTTCTACAGAACAACGTCTATGAATAAAACCGAAAAATAATATATTTTTTTCTACGTATTTTTCCAGGATAAAAAGTATCCTATTTTATGCCCAGGATAATAAAGTATAATTATACCAAGTTTCATCGAAATCGAACCGTTAGTTTTCACGTGATGCCTGCATATACAGACAGACAGACAGACAGACAAAAGTTTTTTTAATCACATATTTGGGTTTGGTATCGATCCAGCAACACCCCCCGCTATTTATTTTTTCAATATTTTCAATGTACAGAATTGACCCTTCTACAGATTTATTATATGTATAGATGTTTGCCGCAAATAAAAGTAGTTTCATTCTTTTTTATCTTCTTTGTTTCTTTCTTATATGAATAAAGCTTCTGGCCGCGTCATCGTTTGCGTGAAATTGCTGGTTTTGACATAAAATATATATGTGAACTAACCTATAACACTCGGCAATACCTACTGTAGCTTTCCATTAGTGAAATAAAGTGAAATATTTTTTGGTATCAGAGCAGAAGTTCCAAACCCCCCAGATACAAACCCACCCAGATACAAACTCACTTATAATTATTTTCAGTATAGATGTGTGGGTATGGGTTGATTTAAATTCTAAAGAAAGCATAACCGTAGCAGCGTTGTCTTTTCTCGTAGCAGCGTAGCCTTTTCTCGTAGCAGCGTAGCCTTTTCGTAGCAGCAGTATGTGTACGCTTACTATTAATTCAGTAACGGTTTTTGGTACCGACAGCTACGAAGCCTTGGTATTTCTACTATTCTCATAAAGTTTTGAATTTCAGTCATAAGTTTTACATACGAAGCTATGGCTTTTTTAACCGACTTCAAAAAAAAGAGGATAATATATACTTTTTTATGTATGTACACCGATTGCTCCGTCAATTGTGGACCGATTTTGAAAATTATCTCTATGCTCTCGAGGTGGTTCCATTCTCACCAAGTCAGAAATTGATAAATGGTTCCCATGGAAATCGAGGGAAACCCTCAAGTTTTATAGGCACACTTCTACCAATTTGGGTATTTTTTATAGTAACTCGTGTGTTTGCTCTCCAAAAGCATCATTTGGTGAAGTTGAACTGATGATGAAGATGGCCATCGGAACTTTTTACTGTGGTTGCTAAGCACTTTATGCTCGTCACAACGCGTATGGTGAAGTGGAGTTGAGAGCTGACTTCAACACCAGCTCCAGTTCTCCTGTTTCTTACTAGGAGAACTCCTCAACAATTAACGTCCCTGCATCGGGAAACGCAATATTTAGTAAAAGGCGATGAGCAAGTTGACACTATGCCATTGTAACTTAGATAAATTATAAGCAGACCCACTAAAAAGCGAGAAATAAAAACTTATAAACAAAAAAAAAAAACCGGCTTCTAAAAAAACTACAACGTCAAACATAACTTTAATTTCGGAAGTCGGTGGCAAAAAACTAAAATACAGGTCCAAAGACACCGACTTCCGAAATTAAAGTTATTTTTTACTACGCGGCTACTATCGAATTTCTATGCAAGTAGTTGAAATACTTCGATACGCTAATAATGTATAAGTCAATGCTTCGAATATATTCTCTGCACGAGCGTAAATCGGTGACGTAGCGCATATAAATGTAGCGTAGTAAGTACTGCGTAGTATTTGCGTAGTAAATAATCTAAAACAGTTGCGCTTGAACAACATTCGATGCAATCATTCTCCTGATGATCCAGATTTATTAATTAACTAGCTGCGCCACGCGGTTTCACCCGCGTAAATGTCGATCCCGTAAGAATATCGGGATAAAAATAGCCTATATTTTAATCCAGGTTGTCAGCTACCTCCATACCAAATTTTATCCAAATTGGTCCAGCCGTTTGAGCGTGAAGAAGTAACAAACATATAAACACACACACTCACACACACACTCACAAACTTTCGCCTTTATAATATTAGTGTGATTTAAGTATTATTCTTTTTGTTAGATTGTTAAGAGGATAAGCAGAAGCACTTTGACTTCATTATTTAGTTTGACCATTATGAACATTATTTAGTTTTGGTCATGTTTGTTAGATGAAAATGAAATGAAATAATAAATAATGAAATGCGTTTCCAAAAATTACTTCAACTTTTTTCAAAGAACCTACACGACCTATAATTTAGTTATACGAAATAGGTATTGGTTCCACGAATAGTTTTGGGATTTAGGAACTGTTAGGTGCCAACTTCATACAATTCATGTTGAACTTCCCAGTGACCTCTCGGTCAATACAAACCTGCAGTTAATTATGTCAATCTGTCTAACTTTTTCCTAACTATGTTGGGGTCGGCTTCCAATCTAACCAGAATCTGGTTCAGATTCAGGTGCATCTGATGCACCTGGATACCAGAATTTTACATGGAGCGAATGCCTATCTGACCTCCATAACCCGTAACTGGGTAATACCTACGATAGCCCTCAGTAAGACTGGTTGTCAGACTTTCGGGCTTCTGACGACCCGTAACGACTGTCAAAGATCTAGAAGGACAGCCGGGATCAACGGCTTAACGTGCTTGCCGAGGCACGGAGGGGTGGCTCCGACGCAGAATGTCCACTTCTCAAAATGTCCACGGGTCGCAAAATGTCCTTTTCTCAGAATGTTTCTTTCGCAAAATGTCTTCATATGCAAAGTTCACCCATCCACGGACCAACCGCGGTAAGCGTAGCTTAACCTGATAGATCGATACGTGTGTACTTAGCCATACAAGCAGTTAATGAATGTATTTCACTTCAATAAGTTAAATACACACATACAGGGATTATATTTAACTAGCTTTTGCCCGCGGCTTCGCTCGCGTTAAGTATTATTAAGTAAAAACTAATACATTTACATCCTCCATCATCTCTTATTTTATCCCCATGGGGGTTGAATTTTTAAAAATCCTGTCTTAGGGGATGCCTACGTCATAGTAGCTATATGCATGCGAAGTCTCAGCCCGATCGGTTTAAAATTGACAAAGTTTCATACAAAGTTTCATCCCCTGTTTTATCCCCTTGGGGGTAGAATTTATCAAAATCCTTTCTTAGCGGATGCCTACGCCGTAACATCTACCTGCATACCAAATTTCAGCCCGATCCCTCCGGTGGTTTGGGCTGTGCGTTGATAGATCACTATGTCAGTCAATCACCTTTGAGTTTTATATATTTAGATGCATGTCGCTAATTAGGAAGACATTTTGTATTTTTGACACTTTCGCGGGTAAGGTTGAGTGGTAGAGAGGTTTGAAGCAGTCACTGGATTATTGGTACCTAACTAGTAGTCCGAAGAGAGATCCTTCACCGGATGAAAACTATTTTTTATCAAATATATTATGATTATATATACATATGTTGCAAATGGGTTGCCTAATTAAATATTTCAATTAAAATACTGCAATAAAAAAAAATCACTGACTTATTTACGCAATAAATTAGATTCCAATTAAAAATATAAAGCACTAGCTGCTACCCGCGGCTTTGTCTGCGGTCCAGGATGGAAAGTAGCCTATGTCCTTCTCCTGGTCTACCCATAAATCCGTTCAGCCGTTTTAGCGTTACAGGGTAGGTAACAAATAATAATACAAAAAATAAATCTTTTCTCTATAGCATAATAAATAGATAGTGACTCCTATGATCGGGTTGCCAGGTATAAAAAGGTCAGTATGTCCGATGAGATTTCCTAATAACAAATGAAGAACTTCCATAAAAAAGCTTTTATTCCCTTTCATGGAATAATTCAACCAAATTCCGTTGTTATTGCTCACTTACTGTATACAAGGTGGACACGAAAATATGACAAAAAATTTATAGTAGATTATGCACCGAGGGGCTAAAGTTGTGTCTTATGTCACGGGCGTCATATTGAATCTCGAGCGCAATGAAGGATTCGGGATTTAACTCCCGAGCGCAGCGAGGGAGTTGAGAGTTTAACTCACGAGCGAAGCGAGGGAGTTAATACAAGAATCCTGAATGCAGCGAGGGATTCAAGCTAGCCCAAGGCAAAGACACCTTTAGCCCAGAGGAGGATACTCTACTTTTTACACCTACTGTGAGAAAATAATAGTCATAGTACGAAAATTCGCGCCTTTATTGCGTCTACCAATAAGTAGCCAAGACACGATCAATTCGATTTTCAAAAAAAAAAGTCTCTTTTGCGGTTTTGTCGTGTGTGTCTATTGATATCACTCTAATGGAAGTGGCGTTTGTGTAAACTAAGCTTTATACAGGGCTGGTGGTGGTGGTGGTTTTGGATGATTGGCTGTATGCATTTTGAATTTAGAACGTCATTGGAGACGCTCGTGAAAATAGAGTATTTTTGATAAAATGTGATAAATCGACTGTAGTATAGATAGGTTTTATTATTTATTTATTTATTCACAAAATCCACAGCAATGTTAGCGCAGTTTACTTAAAATAAATTAACTAATGTTACAGCCAATTACTATTACGGTATTACGGCGCGGTACGGTATTTGTTATTATTAATGCCAGTTTTAATGTTATTCTATTCCTTTTAAAAAACGGTTCGTAGTTATCTAATTATTCTTACAATATTATGTCTTCGAAAACATGGCAGCGATATGAAGAAGCAGTCGTTATGATTTTGTAGGAAATCGAGAATATCATCCACACGTAGTAAGGGTTTCGAGAATAGCTTTCCTCTTTCTGGCACCAAAGGGTGTTTGTTAGTACTATACTGCCAATTTAGCTGAGCATGTGAGATTCCAAATTCAAATCACATTATTGACCAGCCGGTCATAATGAAATCCAGTACAACATTATTGACCGGCTGTGCCCCCAGCCACTAATGACTCACTTTAGGTTAAGGTTGCTTGACATATAATTTGACATTTTCGAGCAGGTGGTGTGAAAACTGCTTATGTCTAATGACGATCCCAGTCGGCAACCAAAAATTCAATCAAATATAAGTTAGTATCTAAAATCACACTAATATTATAAAGGCGAAAGTTTGTGTGTGTGTGTTTATATGTTTGTTACTTCTTCACGCTCAAACGGCTGGACCAATTTTGATACAATTTTTTGTGGAGGTAGCTGATACCCTGGATTAACATATAGGCTACTTTTTATCCCTATATTACCACGGGGTCGACACTTATGCGGGTGATATCGCGGGGCATAGCTAGTATTTAAATATTGGCAAAATCTGTAGTCCGCCCATCACTACTACTTATTATTTTAATTTCTTAGAAAAAAACACTTTTTTTATTGCTGAATGGGGCCGCTCTTGACCTCGCTCGGCTTGGTTTGGATCGCGGCTGGGCTTGCTCTTAATTTCAATATACAGGGTTATTGGTGTACTCATCACTATGAACAGCTTTTACTATGGGACCAAACCTGAAATCGCGAAAAAAAATCAGCTGTTCCCTACATTTTGACGAGTTACACCGACATAAATGTAGGGAACAGCTGATTTTTTTTCGCGATTTCAGGTTTGGTACCATAATAAAATTGGTCATAATGATGAGTACAATAACCTCTCCAGAGGTTGTTAATGTTTTACCAATAACCCTGGAGATAGTAGATATGATAGTTCCTAATTGCTCCTATGTATTGCCAGTTTTTTAATTTATGTTTTCATTATGTATTTTTATCTGCACATTATTTAAGGCACTCTTGCACAAAATTTCATGCTTCTAGACCCAGTGGCTTAGACTGTGAGTTTTCTGTCAGTGGATGAATGAATTTAAGACTTCTATTAAGTAGATACGTACCTATGTATATTGATACTGAAGCAACGTACTATCTTTCGGAGCTTTTAGTCTAATTTGTTTTCAGAACACGCGATACGATGTTTACAACAAGATAAAGGAGCTAATGATTTATTACGAGTCAAGTACCTGATAAGACACGGCACATTAATGGCTTTTGATTAGATAACTACCAATAATATCGGTAGATTGTTGCTGTAATATCCTTCCTTCCTTGAGTGCTCAATTTATGCAATTAAGACCCCACAGACGGCGAATAATGCGAAGCGAGTACAGCAAATAACTAAAAACGAGTTGGCGAGCAATAAGCAACGAGTGCGCGTCGACGACGAGCGATTACTCGATGGTATGTGTACCTACCTATGTTCAGATGTCAGCACATCAAGCTACTACAATATTGGCGTCGGGAGCCGCGTGACGAACTCCCGGCCACCGTAGGCGCGGGCCTGCGTGCGAAGAGTAATGGGTAGGTCACCGTCCGATCAGGACCAGGCCCGTGCCGGACGGCGCGTACGTGTTCCAAGCGCGCCTCAAAGAGATGTCAGCATCGAGGAGGGGCATGAGGGCTGAAGCCTGCCGGGTCAGCGGGATTGTCCGAAAGGGTTACCGCTGGCCCGGAACATAAAGGGCTAAGGAAGGAACACGAGTGGGTTGTCAGTAAGAGTCTGACACTCCCTTCCGCTCCACCCAGAGCCTTTCCCAGATAATCATCCTACTTATATGTGTATTGGATTGCCTTATTTAACCCCTTCTAAAAGTTGTGTTGTGCTGTATGCAATATTGTAGTACCTAGCTTTTTTTTTTTTTGCGGATGGGAAATCATCAGATGACTCCTCCCGCTCTGGGTGGAGCGGAAGGGAGTGTCAGACTCTTACTTTGTCAGTAAGACTCTTACTTTGTCAGTAAGAGTATGACACAACACAACGTTTAGAAGGGGTTAAATAAGGCAATCCAATACACATTATAAGTAGGATGATTATCTAGGAATGGTTGGGATACAATGAGGACAAAGATTACTTCACATAATTAAGGATCGGAGGTCACTAGGTAAGTCCGATCTGTATAATTAGGCTTCGTAATCTCGTCCTCGTTGTTCACTTTGTAGATGTTCAAAGAATAAAGTTTTTTAATAGATTTTCAACTTTATTGCTAAAGTAAAGGTTCAAAGTTGATTGGGAAAATTTGACAGTTTCGGGTAGCTTAATGTGCTGGCGTCTTTACCAAGTGTGAGTCTTATAATAACTACAGTTATTCTAACTATTTTCGGTATAACTACGGTTGATTCACATATGTCCATAACACATATTGGTCGACTGAACTACTGGTTAACTTACTTAATTTCGATTAAACTAAAATTAATTGTACCTACTAACGAACGATTAATCTAATGGTTTTTTAAGATATTGGATATTTCAACTAATTATGAAAGACCTAATGGACGACTCGCCTACAGCTTATTAATTCTGCGCGCTCGTTTTATTTCTAACGACGTCAGGTCGACGGAACCCTGCTGCACGGGGCTCCTATTTCTGTCTCTAACCAAACCGAACCACGGCTCGGGGTGCCCCTGACGTCGACCGTCTTCTTCTGGTTCAAAAGCACAAAAACAGACAAAATCAGGTTTTTATTCAAAAACCAATAGGTGAATCGTCCGTTAGTTCAATCAACCTTAGGTTTATTAATTGTAGCTGAATTAACCGTAGGTGAATTCTCCTTTATGTATTACGTTCATTAGTTATTACAAAAATCTGTGAAACGATCTTTAGGTATTTTAAACTGCAGGTCTTTTGACCGTAGTTATCTCGAAAATAGTTAGAAAAACTTTAGATATTAAAATACGTAACCGAGTCTTTCAGAGAGTCTTGAGCCCGCCAAGCGAGCGTCCCTGAGCGAGAATTCTCTTTGATAGCTCTTGTCGCCGCGACAAACGGGTACTAGCTGGCGGTGTGAACCGTCAACGGTCAGTCAATGACAGCGATCAACTATTAAATATATAATATAATAATATTATACAATTATATTAGATAATACTATTATTATATTACCTATATAATATAATAATATTTACCAACTATCAATATACAGGGTCAAATTAAATTAGCTAACGAAACTCCGCAGATGTGATGATTACCGATACCTAAACTAGATAAAACAAAAAAGAAATTGAGTTGATGATTTTTTGTGGGGTCACCGACCACTTTTAGTCTACAACCTCTTAAGAGGTCATTGTACTCATCATTATGAACAACTTTTACCAACCTAGGGAAACTAACCTAAGGAATGTAGGGACATAATAATAATAATAATGTAGGGAACAGCTGATGTTTTTACTGATAAAGTTGAAAATCTATTAAAGAAATTTGACAGATTGTAGTAGATTGATGTGCTGGCGTCTGTACGTTTCTTGAGCGAGAAAATCGTTGATAGCTCGTCGCTTCCTTATCGGGGGTGAGACATGTACCTATGGAGGATAAAAGATTTGCGACACCTAACTGTAAGCGCACCTAAAATAAGAGTGTCCAAATTACTTGTATTTTACGTCATACAGACTCGCCTGGCTAAAAAATAACAGCCACACAGGTCAATCGATCAGGTTAAGCAACGCTTGCCGTGGTTGGTCTGTGGATGGGTGTCCATCTTTACATACCGAGACCCCTTCGTGCCTCGGAAAGCACGTTAAGCCGTTGGTGCCGGCTGTCATTCGTGGATCTTTGACAGCCGTTACGGGTAGTCAGAAGCCCGAAAATCTGACAACCAGTCTTACCATGGGATATCGTAGTACCCAGTTATTGGGTTGTGGAGGTCAGACAGGCAGTCGCTCCATGTAAAATATTGGTATTCAGCTGCATCCGGTTAGATTGGAAGCCGACCCCAACATAGTTGGGAAAAGGCTAGGCAGATGATGATGACAGACTCGGTAGTAATCAGGGCTTGTTGTCGAAAATAACTTGTGAAGGTGGTACCTGGAGGCAATAACACTCTTATTATATCTTTATTACCTTAATTATAACGTCTTTGGGTTAATTTTGTCTCATCCAAGTGGGTGTTAATCAAACCTTGTTTCTGAAATAATTTGTAAGCGAGTCACAGAAATTTTGATAAAATTCCCCAAGTTACGCAATTAATAAATTAAACGAAAATTTAACGAGTTTGCAAGTTTTCAGTAAAATGTTGAAACCGGTACAGTATGTAGGTATAGTAAAATCCAAAAAGTATTATTTCCAAAAGTTTGCGGTACTAAAAAGAGCACCAATTAAAAACACATCCAACATTACTTTTAGTTTTAATAATACCGTGTCACACGTAAATATTTTGCTGCCTAATTAGAATGTCGAGTCGTATAGAAAGCTGCTCGCAATTAAATTTGCAATTTAAAGCAGGTAAAGCAGGTGCTACCCCTGCAGTTGGCAGGAAGGGGTGGTCGAATGCAGCGGGCGTTTCAAGGACACGCATGACGTCATATCCGCACATTCCGTTCTGGCTAGGGTTGCCAAAAGTGATTCTTTGTTCACGAGGTCAAACAAAACAATAGTTCCCCCTCTGCAGTATGCGTCAGTGAGTACCTACACTACCTACCTACTCGAATTTAAAAATTGGACATCAGTGAAGTCGCTTTAAAGGATTGGTAACACAATTATTTGCAACTATCAGCGCCTCGCGGTTTCACCCGCATGATTGTCGATCCCGCGGGATTATCGGGATAAAAACTATCCTATGTCCTTTCCCGGGACTCAAACTACCTCTATACCAAATTTCATCTAAATCGGTTTAAGCGTGAAGAGGTAACAGACAGACAGACAGATAGATACACTTTCGCATTTATAATATTACTAGCTGACCCGGCAAACGTTATTTAGCCATATAAATTATTTCTAGCTGCCCGGCGCTACTTCGTTCGCGTGGTGTCCTACCCCTTACCCTACTCCTACCCTACTCCTACACTACTCCTACCCCAGTTCTACCCTACTCCTAGCCTACTCCTACCCCTACTCCTATAAATCAATAAAAGTATTTAAAAAAACCGGATAAAAAGTATCCTATGTCCGTCTCCTGGTTCTAAGCTACCTCCTCACCAATTTTCAGCCAAATCGATTCAGCCGTTCTTGAGTTATAAATAGTGTAATTAACACGATTTTCTTTTATATTTATAGATAAGTATATAAGTATGGATAAACGACGAGAAGAACAATAAAATTTAATTTATTACAACTAAGTTCCTACTATTTAATTAGTTTACTTAATAATGAAATTCGGCGCGAAAAATATACCAGACCTACGTAAAAAAATCAGATGACGCCCAATTGAGACTCACTTTCCAAAACAATATTAAAATATTTGTTTATTATTTTCCCACTAGTTTGGCAGCCCTAGCTTAGGGGGTGTAATTTCATAATTTTTTAATTATGTTAGTATCCAAAGTGTGCCTGGAAACCTGGATATAGCTATCTATGGTGTGGTAAATATGTTTAATAATAATATTATCAAACGTATATGAAGGACAATCTCTGCATAATATGTACAGACGCCAGCACATCAAGTTACTACAATCTGTCAAATTTCTTTAATATATTTTCAACTTTATTGCTAAAGCATAAGGTTCAAAGTTGATTGGGAAAATTTGACAGTTTCAGGTAGCTTGATGTGCTGGCGAACAACTTATCAAAGTTTCATCACAATTGGTCGAGTCGTTTTCGAGTTTTTGCGAGACTAACGCACGGCAATTGATTTTTATATAAATAAATTTCGTATAAGTTGTTATTTATGTATATTTAATATTATATTGTCTTAAATAAAATTGGATAACGTTTTTTACATTTATATAATGCAACATCCTATTCCTAACAGTTTTAATTTTGACTTAGTAGACAAGTAGCAACATTTTTGATGCAAGGTACCTACGGTGCATCATATGTACAAGCCTTAATCAGCCCAAAGGCTTTTAGCTCCCTTGATAACAAAAGGCCCAGACAACGAAACTCAGAATCAATACTTAGCCCAAAACTGAAAGTTACCAACAATGTCGGATCCATTACAACGTTATTTTTAATATATGCGAAAGTTGAATATAGTTTGTTCAGAATAAGTAACTGAATCGATTCCTATAATTTTTACCCCATATTATAATTATTTTGTGCCAAAAATATTTAAAAAAGGTTATAAGTTGGACACCGAGCGACACTAAGTAGGTTATCCAATCTCCGCGCCGAACGGTTAGGTACCTAGGTACAATTATCAATGAGCGCAAGAGGGGCGCGCCGCGAGCGGCGCGGGTGAGCATGTTTTTGTACGGACAAACAGGTAACTTAACAAGCTTATAACTTTGTGATTTTTCATGATACAGTTTCGAAATTTTGTACATAGATTATTTACATAAAAATACTAGACACGTGTTTCGGGTTTCGCATATACTAAAAATAATGTCGTTTAGGAGAGAATTTTAATTTTAACAGTTCCGAGCTTTTCCTTCGGGAACATTACCTAAATTAAGCGGGCGAGATTTTGTTTTATGAACATTCATAATTATCATCGTGAACTGCCTAGCCTTTTCCCAACTGTATTGGGGTCGGCTTCCAGTGCTACTGCCTATCTGACCTCCACAACCCAGTTACTGGGTAATACGATACCCCTACCCGTAACGACTGTCAAAGATCCACGAATGACAGCCGGGACCAACGGCTTCACGTACTTTCCGAGGCACGGAGGAGTCTCGATATGTAAAGATGGTCACCCATCCACAGACCAACCGCGGCAAGCGTAGCTTAACCTGATCGATCGACCTGTGCGGCTGTTATTATTTAGCCACGGCCCCCTCAACATTCATAATTATCATGAAGGCAAATTATGCTGGATTTAACTGCATTTATTTTTCCGTTTGTTATTCCTCTAATCAATTTTGTCGCAATTATGGATGCTTTTGTTTTCCTAACCTAACGTTTCTTTGTTTGTCATGGTTTGACTGAATTTTATTTTGAAAGAACTCTCACATGGAATGTGCATGTCAGGTAAGAACAATTTATTTCAAACGGGCCAGCAATATTTGCGATCACCCTGCGATTCTGCGATTTTTCAAATAAAATTGGTGACTCAGTAATATTTCTTTCCTAATACTTTTTACGATTGGCACATTTCTGTGGTGAAGATATGGCTTCGTTCGATAGCTAACTGATGAAAACTGTTTGTATTGTTACGAGCTTCGGGTTCGTGACAATTAAAAACTGCCGATTTAATAACCAAAAATTGACACTTTAATTAACAACACTAATTACAACTCAAACACACTAATTACAAAACACAATTGCACTACTGATTGCTTTAAGTCGCACTTGAATATCGCTTCGATGCTTTCACTTCGATCGCTTTATCCAAACTGTGTCGGTCGTGGCGCGTCTCGGCCTTATATAGCGCCAAAGAGAGTTCTAGAACCTTCCATTGTAGAAACATCTAGAATGTTCGAGTACATACAGGCCCCGATCGACCAGATGTCGAAAGTTCGGGAATGTTCTAGAAAGTTCTTGCATCGAAATTTCTAGAAGGGTCTTCACTACTAGTTCCGCTACTCGATACTAGATGGCGCTAGTGGTAACTACTGTCGCCATGTACTAGGCATTAATTGTGGCGCGCAACACTGCCCCCTCCTAAGACATGCTCGTCCCGAGCATTATCGGCCCCATAATAACGCGCTAGTCGATCCACGTGGACGATCTTAGGAGTACCTCTTGCACCTTTCTGTATCCGGTAGGTTACGTCATTGATCTTTGTCACAATCCGGTACGGTCCGTCCCATTTAGCTTGAAGCTTAGGCGATTTCCCTTTGCTGCGGACTGGATTGTGCAACCACACTAGTGAACCTTCGTCGAACCCTTTATTGTTCATTTTACGGTCATAACGGGTTTTCATCTTTTCAGACATTTGCTGGCCCGATTGTCTGACGTGCTCATAAATGTCATTCATTTTGTTCCGCAAGTCATTTGCATACTCGGTTATACTGCGTGGGGCATCAGGTGGTATTCCGGTGATCAGGTCTGCAGGCAGCCGTAATTCTCTTCCAAAGTTTGCGAAAGCTGGTGTCACCGATGTACTTTCGTGAACAGCGCTTCGATATGACAACAAAAACGGTTGTATGTGCTTGTCCCAATCTCGTTGCCGATTTTCCACAACTTTGGCTAGGTATCTCTCCAGTGTCTGATTAAATCGTTCCACCATTCCATCCGATTGCGGGTGGTAAGAAGTTGTTCTCGTTTTATGAGTACCCATTACTCGGCAAGTTTCCTGAAATATTTGGGACTCAAAATTCCTTCCCTGATCGCTGTGAATCTCCAAGGGTACTCCAAAACGGCAGAAGACTTCATGAACCAGTTTATCTGCAACTGTTGAGGCTTCTTGATTTGGAATGGCGAAGACTTCCGGCCACTTAGTGAAGTAATCCATCACAACCATGAAATACTTGTTACCACTTTCACTTTCCGGAAACGGTCCCGCAACGTCAAGGGCTATCCTCTCCCATGGTGCACCAACATTGTACAATTTCAATGCACCTCTACTACGAGTCTGAGGTCCCTTTACAGCTGCACAACTTGTACATTTGCGACACCAGTCCTCGACATCGTCCCGACAGTGGACCCAGTAAAACCGTTCTCGTATCTTCAATAGAGTCCGTTTTACTCCCAGATGGCCTCCTGAACAACCATTATGGTACAGCTGTAGAACGTCCGGTACTTGAGCTTTAGGGACAACCATTTGCAAATGACAGCTGTCTCCCCGAGCGTTTTCCCATTTACGGCACAGGACTCCATCCTGAATCACCAAACTGTCCCATTGGGCCCAATAGCTTTTTGTGATCGAACTCATTGCTGAGACGTCGCTCCACCTGGGCTTAGGAGCTCTGGCCTTCATCCACTCCAGAATCGGCTTGATGTCCGAATCTTCCTGCTGTGCACGTTGTAGGCTTTCCTTCCACTCGTTACTGAGGTCTGTCTTGAGCATCCTCACAGGTACGACTTCTTTACTTTCTTGCCTAGTACAATGCTTGCAGTCTTCAGGACAAGGTCTTCTTGACAATGCATCTGCGTTGCCATGAGATTTCCCGCTGCGATGTTCGACCTCGAAGTTGTATTCCTGCAGTAGTTCAATCCATCTCGCAACTTGTCCTTCTGGATTTTTGAACTGCAATAGCCATTTCAGTGCAGCGTGGTCAGTTCGTAGGTGGAATTTCCGTCCCAGAAGATATTTGCTAAAGTGCTGCAATGACTTTACCACAGCAAGCAATTCCCGTCTCGTAACACAATAGTTCCTTTCAGGTTTTGACAATGACTTGCTGAAGTACGCTATCACAACCTCTTGATCACCATTACGTTGAGACAATACACCGCCAAGTCCTATGTCACTTGCGTCTGTGTCAACTATAAATTCCTTGCCCGCATCAGGGTACCCTAAAATAGGTGTTTTGCACAGACGGTCCTTTAGCTCCTGGAATGCGATGTCGCAACTGTCATCCCAGCAGAAATGTCGCTTCTCCTCGGTTAGTTTATGCAGGGGTTTGGCTATATCTGCAAAGTTCTTGACAAATCGCCGATAATAGGAGCACAAACCCAAAAATGCTCTGACCTGCGTCTTGTCTTTTGGAACTGGCCAATCTTTGACAGCGGCGATTTTCTCTGGATCCGTACGGATACCTTCTTCAGACACTACATATCCCAAAAAACTAACTTGCCGTTTGAATAGTGAACACTTTTTCGGACTTAACTTGAGGTTGGCACCCTGGATCTTCATGAGCACGCGTTCCAGGTTTTGAAGATGTTCTTCAAACGTGCGGCCTACGATGATGATGTCATCCAAGTAGACCAAGCAGGCATCGCCAATTAGCCCAGTAAGTACAAGTTCCATCAACCTCTCAAATGTTGCCGGAGCATTGCACAATCCAAACGGCATAACTTTAAATTGCCACAGACCCTTTCCTGTCGAGAATGCAGTTTTCTCCTTGTCCTTGGGATCAATTTCGACTTGCCAGTAGCCACTTTTCAGGTCCAGCGTGCTAAACCACTTTACTCCAGTAAGCATGTCCAGCGTGTCATCAATTCTTGGCAAAGGATAGCTGTCCTTCTTTGTAACGTCGTTCAGACGACGATAGTCAACACAAAACCGCATGCTGCCGTCCTTCTTTCTTACCAGCACTACAGGTGAACACCATGGACTGGATGAAGGTTCAATAACACCATCCTTCACCATTCCCTCAATCATGGTTTCCACTTCTTTTTCACGTGCTACCGGCAATCTCCTTGGCCGCTGACGGATCGGCGATTCTTCTCCCGTGTTTATTTTGTGTTGAACTAAACCAGTCTTCCCGATGTCAGCATCGTTTGACGAGAAAACATCGGCGAACTTGAGTAACATCTTCTTCGCCTTGACCATTTCATTTTGGGACAAAGCGCTGCGGCAGTCTTCTAAAAGTGTGGTCACTTTTGTTTGTGCATCCTTGCTGAGGGTCCCAGTCGATAGATGTTGGCATCGACGCAACCAATCCACTTCCTCGCAAGTACCAACAAGAGTGCCTTTTTCTATTATCTGTTCCTGATCACAAAGGTTCAGCACACGTACCCCTGAGATGTCAGTGGCTCTGACCAAAGTCCGTGCCACTTTCCATGGAAGGTCATTGTCTACCCTTTCCACGAGTACACAACGATGAGTTTGCCCAGGATTCCGAAGACTAACCGGCACAATCGTTTCCGATCTCGGCGGAAGAACAATCTTCTTAAGGCTGTACACATTCCCAGGTAACGCCCCTTCCATGAAAAGTTCCTCTTCTCCACATTTCAAAACACCTTGCTTGACGTCAATCTCGCAATAATTCTTCCTCATAAAGTCAAGGCCCAGGATGCAATCGTCCATTATATCAGCCACGATGACATTATGCAGGTAGATTCTGTTGCCTAGCGTCAATTCCATTTTCTTCTCTCCATGGACGGGTATGCGCTGACCGGTGGCTGTTACCAAATTAATGCGTTCCCGGTTGTATGCGGAGTCCCCAAGGGACCGACTCGCAAGTTGGGAACTGACAACCGTGCGAGAAGCTCCAGTGTCTATGGTCAGCTTACACGGCGTTCCGTTGACCTCGCCCTTGATGATAAGGCTGTTCCCGTCATGGTTTTGTGTGATCGAAACCCTTGGGGCTCTTTGAACATCAGCCAGCACCCGCCCCGCAGTCCTGGCTATTACTCGTTTCCCTGCTGCTGGTGCTGCGCGGTGTTGTTAGCCGCACTGCCCTCTGGAGATCGGTCGACTTCTCTTTCTGCAGTTCGCTTAGGGCAACTGGATCGAAGGTGGCCCTTTTCCCCACAGCCGTAGCACCTAGGGCTGTATCCTTTATTGCGGTCGCGAACTGTAGCCGCTGCAACCTCCCTGACGCGATGGGAACGATGATCCTGTCGCACAGCTTCCACCTCCAGTGCATGGGCCAAGGCGTCCTTAAGCGTCCCGTGGTGCCCGAGCCTCACAGCAGCTCTCACTTCAAGGTCGCGGATGCCGTCGATGAACGCCTGCACCAGGTTTCCATCAATAAGCGCAGGTACGGACTGGTAAGCTTTACGAACCAGCTTCTCCACTTCAAGGGCCCACTGCTGCAGGTTTTCGTTACTGCGTTGCACGCGATCCTTGAGCTGCGCACGAAACACTTGTTCCAGGTGAGCGTCGCCATACCGAGCCTCCAATGCCTCGAGGAGCTGCTCGTAAGTCACTTCCTTACCGAGAGCTTCCAGGACAGTTAAGGCCTGGTCACGCAGGCCTAGGGTGAGAGCAGTCATGGCCTGGCTTTTATTCCACCCGTTAGCCTTCATGACAGCCTCAAATTGGATTTTGTAGGCCGACCAGGAAGAAGTTCCGTCGAACGGTGGCACTTTAAATCCACGTAGCGAAGGTGTTGTAGCTGCGGGGGCTGCGATTCCACCCCCAAGTTTAAGGTAATCCAGCGTTTTCTTCACGTCAGCCATCACGGTTAGCTTCACGTCAGCCATCACATTGTCAACCCGATTATTTACTTGGTCGATTCGGGTTTCAGCTTCCGACAGGCGGTTGTCATGTTGAGCAACCTTATCCTTCACCTCCTTCATGTCTTTCCCGAAGGTAGCGTGAAGGTCCTTCATAAGGAGCATCTGCTCTTCCTGGCGGCGCGCCTGCTCCTCCTTATCACGTTGGAGCTGTTCTTCCAACCGACGAGCCTGTTCCTCCTGTCGGCGAGCCTGTTCCTCTTGTCGACGAGCCTGTTCCTCCTGTCGACGAGCCTGTTCCTCCCTGTCACGCAGCAGCTGTTCTTCCAACCGACGGGCCTGTTCCTCCTTGTCCCGTTGGAGCTGTTCTTCCAGTCGACGAGCCTGTTCCTCCTGACGGCGGGCCTGTTCCTCCTGTCGCCGGGCCTGTTCCTGCAGCATCATCATCAGGGCAGCAAAATCTGGCGCTGATGATGCTGGAGCAGCTGTGGACGGGCCGGCCTCCGCGGTCGGTAGCTGGCCTTCCGACCCCATTGGCGTTGTTCCACCGAATCGCCTTTGGTCCGTCTCCTGCTGGCGTTGACTCCGGGTACGGATACCCTCCGTGTCGTCTTTGGGTAAAACCGGCATTTTAATCCCCTCTTCTGACACCAATTGTTACGAGCTTCGGGTTCGTGACAATTAAAAACTGCCGATTTAATAACCAAAAATTGACACTTTAATTAACAACACTAATTACAACTCAAACACACTAATTACAAAACACAATTGCACTACTGATTGCTTTAAGTCGCACTTGAATATCGCTTCGATGCTTTCACTTCGATCGCTTTATCCAAACTGTGTCGGTCGTGGCGCGTCTCGGCCTTATATAGCGCCAAAGAGAGTTCTAGAACCTTCCATTGTAGAAACATCTAGAATGTTCGAGTACATACAGGCCCCGATCGACCAGATGTCGAAAGTTCGGGAATGTTCTAGAAAGTTCTTGCATCGAAATTTCTAGAAGGGTCTTCACTACTAGTTCCGCTACTCGATACTAGATGGCGCTAGTGGTAACTACTGTCGCCATGTACTAGGCATTAATTGTGGCGCGCAACAGTATGATCTGAATTATGGGATGAAAGAGGGTTATATTCGATAATCGTTGAAAGCAAGTTTTATGGAAGGTCTTCCTTGTCGCTATACTCTACTTCGATAAAACAGTTGGATTTTTATGTGGGAATTTGTATATTTGGAATGACACATGATTGGTAGAAGGTAGACAGAATATTCTTTATTATGTGCAGTCAACAAAAGAGATAAGTACCTATGCAGGATCGTCGGATACAGTTGAAGTTTAGTAAGAAACCGATGGATGTTGTCGACTGAAATTTAATTTGATAAATGAGCTGCTTGTTTTCTATTATTAAATTAATTTTTTTCTTACTAAACTTCAACTACATCCGACGATCCTGCATACTTATTTCTTTTGTTGAGTGTACACCATGAAAATTACAGATATGAATGTAGCAATTTTACAAGGGGTTTCACAACTGGTAATTTTCGAATCATTAGTAAAAAGGCCAGGGAATAAAGGTTGTTAAGAAACTCATTGATGTGATGTTTCGATTTGTTGACTATTTTCTATTTTGTTAAGTAATACTTTTTGACAGGCCTACACTGTTTTCCCATACCTATTAACTGTGTAATTTGAAAACATTGTAAAAGGCAATTATTTCTAAAAGAAAAGGCAATTATTTCTAAAAGAGTAACCGTGTCGTTTCTTGCCGACTCCTCTCTATGGTGAACGACTAATTGGGCCCGTGCACCTAGCTTCTGACATTCATTACCTACATTATGAATGTACCTATTTACGTGAAATAAAATATTGAAACAGCGCTTTTATTTCCTTCACATTGATCTAGAATTCTTACGTCCGTTGACGTAGACGCAAACCACGGCCTTGAAGCATAAAGATGTAACTTTACGTACAGACCTACATCAAAAGTTACAGTCGCTTTTAGGATTCCGAATCGGAGATAACGATTCTCTGAATGACGCATGAGCTTAAACGCGACGAATAAGATGTATGAACGTCTTCATTCTATGAGATGGCTCTGTCGAGACAGGTAATCGAATATTTATGACCTTTATGAGAAAGCATTAAATATCTCTTTACTGTTTCCCGAATATTCTCTTTGCCATTCATATGCCATGTCAGACTCGCTTGATAAAACTCAGTTACGAACGTATTCGTGAATGCTGAAATTTTTAGCACCTATCGCACATACGTCAAACGTTAAAAATGTTAGGTTTTGTGGTTTTTTTTTTGAGCTGAAAATTGCCGGCGTTTTTAAAAGCCTCGCCTGAGAGCCGTCAATATTCCGTCCGTGAACATTAAAATATTGTTTTAGCGCGTCATTCGAACAGGTATTTCTAATGAACGAATGGTCATAAACCAACAGAAAGGCATTTTTTGTGGTTAATTAAGCATTTACTGGTAGGTTATTCGAAATTGACCTTTAAGAAAGTATGTTTGTTTGGGGAAGTAATTCGAAATTGACCCTTAAGAGTCGCGAGCTCGAACTCACTGGTGGTCATGGCCAAACGAAGACGCTGTCTCACCGGGCTTCGTTTCTGACAGAACTAATAACAGTGATGAACAGTTAGACGCTAGTCTACACGCACAACGTCTAATTCTCACGCACAGAAACACCGTTCCGATCTGAAAGGCGCGTAAAAAAATCGAAAAGTGCTTTAAAAAATCGAGTTTTATGAAAAAACAACTGCATAAATCAATTACAAATAAAGTGTATTGAACTCTTCGATAACTGAGCTTTGTCGGCACGGACTTCGTTTTGAAGATTTTACAGTTCTTTTATTACTTATTTACACCCAAAGTTACGTTAAAAATAGCAAGAAAAACGAATCTTTGTTGGCTCATAACTTTTTATTGGTTTATTATTTTACTATTCTGTTTCCGTACAGAATAGTTGAATAGTAGAATAGTTGTAGACTGGAACCCGACCCCAACATAGTTGGGAAAAGGCTAGGCAGATGATGATGTTTCCGTACAGACAAAATTAATAATAAGTAAAAACGATATCATGTTTAACTTTGAATGCACAATGTCAAACAGTGGAGCAATACTCTCCCGAAATTTGTATGGAAAAAATATCGACTAGTGGCACCTTAAGAACCTCTGCTTGTCTATTTGACAGTATGTTTTATAACCTGTAATAAAATGCGACAATTGGCCGTCCTACAGACATGACACAAAAACATCTACCAGACACATTAATCTTATAGATTTACTAACAAAAACGCCTGCTAGTTAAGTCTACATTGACCTAGATCTTGCTAAACAAATTGGATTAGAATGGATACAATGTGTGTTAGAAAAAAAAATACTAAGATTTATAGCATAATAAGCCTGTAATGTTCCCACTGCTGGGACACAGGCCTCCTCTCGGTGAGAGGGAGAGGGCCGTAATCCACCACGCGGGCCCAGTGCGGGTTGGCAGATGTCACATGTCTTCGAATTTTTAGTTCTAGGATATGCCGGTTTCCTCACGATGTTTTCTTTCACCGTTTGAGAGCAGTGGATGAAATCATTTACACAAAATAATGCGCCTGTCCGATCTACACTTTTTTAGGCATGATACAAACCCTAAACTAGGTAAATGGTTTACATTGGCATGAGCCATGCATGATGGACATAGCAAGTATCCAGAACTTGCAGATCGACGTCCGATGATCATTGACGAGGCGGGAAATTATTGACAGCTCATTCATAGACAACCTGTGTATCTGTGCGTCATGATACCGCTGCAGAGATAAGATATCAAAACATGTCAAATTCAGAATGTATGTTGACGTATCGGTCTTATGTTTGTACAGATGCCAGCACATCAAGCTATCCGAATCTGTCAAATTTTCCCAAGCAACTTTGAACCTTATGCTTTAGTGATAAAGTTGAAAATCTATTAAAGAAATTTGACAGATTGTAGTAACTTGATATGCTTAGGCTTAGATTTGCATAGGCTTATACAGGGTGTGATTCCTCCACGCGCACAGTTTACCATGAATTCGGCACTTACTCGTACGTAACATTCTATAATCATTTATGTACTGTATTTATGTTTACAGTTTGCGAATTTATATATTATCCGGGTAATCTGTAACTCAGGACCCTCCTATCTCAGACACCTTTCTCTATTTAAGATTTTTTCCCCACTTTTTGTCCGGCCAAATGCCTTCCCAAAATCCTTACAGGAACTCTTTACCAGCGCCACCTCGAACCAGCCCTCGCGGCACGTGTCCATCTCGCCATCTTTTTCTGGGCCGGCCTCGGCGGCGCCGTCCATCTTCAGACACGATTGACATTTAAGATTATGCATTATATTAATCAGTGCCTCTAATATAATGTCGAGATAAATAAAGATTTATGATTACGTTAAACTACATCCACAATACCAACGATCTTTCAACTACTACAAATCACTAACTTAAAACGTTTTTCCTAAACCAGAAAGCCAGCTTCAAGAACTAGGCAAATTGAAATCTTTTTCATCTAGGTAGCTTTAATTCTTCTTTCAAGATTCAACCTAGTTCGAGTTTCAATTAAATAATTAAACTAGGTAGAAAGGCAGGTAGGAAGGCAAATAGAAAGGCGAGAATTTATATCTGCTCGATTAATGTTCGTACTTCAATTGGTATGGGAGACTTCGGTACCGTTTGCTGAATTATTACTCCGCTCAGTGGTTTGTGAAAATGTATTGGGATGTCGCCTCTGTCTCGAGAGTTGGCGTAAACCCGGTACTAGATCTTTGGGAGAAATATAGGGTTCTTAATAGGAGTTATTCGAAGCTTCCTGCTCTTTTTATGTACATTATCATGTATTAGGCAGTGTTCTAGTTTTGGCATGGAAGTAAATAGGTAGATAATGAATGGCCTACATCTACGCAAGTAAATGACTCACCAAGTGATTTCAGGGAATACGGTGGCACTGTGATCACGTGCTGCTGTGCAAAGTGAGGCTCAGGGGAGACCCCTTTGTAGTCTCCCCAGAGACGTGCCCTAACAGGCGTTGCACTGAGGGAGTTCCGGATTGGTCTATTAAAAGGTAACGGAACCCCCTTCATTTGCTAATGGTGATCACCGGGGTGGTTTTAGTGAGGTAAAAATCCCATACTGCCTGGTCTTTTTACCCAAAGTCCAGATGCCTTTTGAAGGATTCCCCCAGAAAAGAAAAAAGAAAAAGAAAAAGTAAATGACTAAGGGTTTTAATTATTTAATTTAGTACCTAGTTAAAATGGTTAGTTAGGACATACATACATATACTCACGTCTTCTTACCATAGGGTTAGACAATCTTTGCTATGATCCTATATACTCCTTCGTAGGTACTAATCCCGGATTGACTTCATCAAGGTAAAAAATCTGCTGAGTTAAGCTTCCTGTTCGAATCCATGGAGTTAAGTGCCTCCGATGCTCATCAATCACGTTCGCGTGTCGATGCGGATGTGTCAACTTGAATAACAACCAGAGAACTCCTTATATGCCGCTATCAGCTGATCGTGGGGGACTCTGAAGTAGAACTTACCACGTAAAATATAGATTGACTTTTCGCTTAGCCGGCGTTCATCTCTAGTGTTTGTCATCAGCCGATCTATATTGCAAAAATCTCACTGTGCGAACTTTGGTGAAGTAAGCTGTCGATAGTGTAGAGCCTAGCATCAGATGGAATGACAGCTCACATCAGACTCACTTCACCGAAGTATTCAAAGTGAGTTTTACTGCCGACTGAATTATCCCATTCTTAAACAGGTTATCTCGAAGCTTTTAAAGAACTCTGACCATTCATGTATGTCTTGCGTAACAAGTAGATACAAAATAAAATACACTATTGTATTTAGCCAACCTTTTTATCCATCCCTTTAATTTATATTAAGGGGATGGGTAAAAAGGTTGGCTAAATATTTGAGAATCAGAGATACGTCTGTCTAACAAAGGAAATTGTGGGCTTAATTTGTGGCATATTTTATTTATCTTGAATGGAGGAACCGTTTCGAAATTGTTCTACCTTTCTTGCTTTATTACGTGTTTATCTTACTAACCCTATTTGATACGCAAGTCAAATTATGTTTGGCATTGTTTTGAATATTAAAGAGCGTCATATTATGTATTGTTGAGATTGTATCGCATTATCTGTAGGCTTCAAATGAGTTTGAGTGTTGATTTAAACACCTATTAGAAGATAGCATTTTTACTTTCAGATATTAGTTAATTTGGAATTAAATTCTCTCATCTATTTTTATTTATTGATGCCATTATAATTTTATTATTACTACAAAGTACATATACTATTTCCATGCTAATTATTTTTTAATTTTGACGTTTAGCTATTTTATAAACAAATGCGTGGTTATGACTTTTAGGATCATAAACGTTGCACAAATAAGTTGCATTTTTATTTGTAAAAATACGGGCTGGTGCTGACGAAAAACACCGAATGAAAGCCATTTGGTCTATCGATGCAAGAAAAAAAAAACACTAATGGCATTTACAATTTTTTTGCGCGAGTGGCCAGTTTCCGACTGATTTTCAAAATAGAAATGGTTGTGTTAGGTGAGGTTAAGAAAACCATTATCCATGAATTATTAATAAAGAAAAACTAAAACTTTCCGTCACGTAGGTACATATAAATATTGATTTCAGTAAAACCATTCTTATAAATTACCTATAAGAAATAGCCATAGAATATAAAATGATTCTATGTAAAAAACAATGATGATTGTAAATACTTGTCAAGAAAAGATTTCCAGCGTTGTAGTGCGCGCCTTATTCTAACCTTGTTAAACCTATATTATTATTTCGCAATCTAGGTGATTTCTTACACTAAAAAACCAAGTAATATTTCATTCAAAAGTATAAACTATTACACGCGACCAAATAGCAGCCATAACAAGTTAGCAACGAGTTTGCGTGTGAAAGCGGCAGCGTCGCGCGCCGCCCTTGAATCTGAGGGAGCACTGCAGTAGCCGACGCGACGCGACAACGATCGATGGATTACTTATTAAAATCTCGCAATCCTATTTGTTTTTCTAGTCACAACTAATTAAAATAATGATTGAAGAAGTTGAATAAAATTATGAATTTATTATGTTCTACAGACGAAAATCGTGTTGTTACATGAAAAACTGAAACGTGCTAAGAATTTAATTTTCATTTTCTTTCGACTTAGACTTTTCTGTTTTGTTTACATGGCAATAAATTGATGTTTTGTTTATTCAACTTGATAGTATGAATACAAAATCATACTTATTGGTAGTGTACTGCATACATTGTCTATGGTTTAAAAAAATAAATGGTAATTTATATTTTTAACCAATGTTTATTCAACTCGATATTATGAATACAAAATCATATAATTATAGTAGATACTTACTGCATACATTGTGTCAAAAAAAATTAAAAAAAAAACATTAGGTAGGTAGTACTTCGATGGCGTCTACAAAAAAAATTTCGTAAACATTATTATTATTAAGTTAAGTTTATTCCATTGATTGATTGATAGAATTGTCAGTGAACAGTCGTTACGGGTCGTCAGAAGCCCGAAAGTCTGACAAACAGTCTTACCAAGGGGTATCGTAATACCTAGTAATTGGGTTGTGGAGGTCAGATAGCCAGTCGCTCCATGTAAAATACTGGTATTCAGCTGCATCCGGTTAGACTGGAAGCCGACCCCAACATAGTTGGGAAAAAGGCTAGGCAGATGCTGATGCTGTAAATAATATAAGTTTGAGTCTAAGGCCCGTATTAATAAACCTTCCTCAATGACGTACTCAAGTGCGATATCATTTGATACGCCATTATTGCGATATCAGCATCTCAAGATCATTGCTAATTAATAAACACATGAAAACAGTATCTCAGTTACCAAGATCAGCTCCTCAAAATGCTGTACTTGAGGGCTTGATCTCGTGAACGTTTACGTCACATTGACCGAAGTTTAGAATATCATTCATCACATTTCGCTCTTGTTAAGTCGTAAGATTTATTGAAATACTTTTATTTTGTTAAAATTTTAATGAATAGCGCTGTATCACGTTTTATAGATGTTTTCTACTCAAGAAAGCCATAACTGTATAGTTCGGAAGCGCCCCAAACACACAAACCTCTGTCGGCTCGGTACCGGGTCCCATTGTACCCAAGAATGACGACATACGACACCCCTAATTGATTATGTAAATATTTATTATGCTACCCATCAAATCTTATGAATGTGCGTTGATTAGGAGAGCTGGATAAAAACCTCATAATATGTTCATATTTAGCGCACAAGTTTATTATTTTACCTTGAATAAATTCAAGTTTGTAATACATACGATACTCGCCATTTTGATGATAGTGGTGGTCGAGGCTAAAAAACATAAAAATTGGGGATTTTGAACATTCTTACTTCTCTACAGGGGCTGTGAATAATACATCATTTCATTATTTGACGAATTAAGCCATAGTTTAAGATAAATAAATAGTGGTAATGAAGTTTTTTGATATCTAATGTCGAAATTTCGCGCCAATGATCGTTACTTTTCACAAATTTTACACACACAGTTAAAGATAAGATTTAAAATGGGACAAATATTATTGAAAATATTGTGAACAACACGAAAATGCCCAGGGTCTTAACGTAATATTCAAACACAGGTCCAATAACACGGTCGTATTAGTCATTACCACTACTCAATTTGTGTTCAAAATCGCCGACCATTATTGTTTTTTTTTTATTGCAATGATGTGCGAAAGCGATTATTCCAAACGATTATTTTTTTTAATTTCGATTGATAATATGACGAATGCAATCGAAACTTGGAAATAAAATAAAATTATTTTAAGCAGTAAATACAATAAGCATGCTTATTGTATAAACATTGTTTATAATTTTATTATGATTCATGCTTTTCTAATGTCATCTCAGTAGTTTTTTGGACATTATATTGAAACAGTCATATCAGACAGGCCATAGACCTCATTTTTTATTGAATTTCGCGCCGAAATGTTTCTAATATTTGAATTTGTATTCGGAATGCGCTCGCTGTTTAAAATGATTTTAATTTACTGGACAATTATTATTTATTGTGGATTTTATTTTTGATACTTTCTAATACGAGTAGTTTTCTACAGATTTTTTAGGTAGGTCTTGTAAAATTTTGTTTGAGAATGATGTTAAATAATTATATAAATTGGGTATTCTGCTAACACTTTCAATACTTTTTGACCTTTTTGCTAGTTATAAGAGTTTTTATTCGGTTTCTAAATTTTTCATTTTTTTTTATTGCGAGTATCGATTAGGCTGTATGCAAGTTTTGAATCGAAATAAGAAAGTTGGGTGGACGGTCAGCACTAAAAAGTGTAACGTCGCAACACAATTTTTAGTAATTTTTATCAAGATTTGATCGTGCATTTTATGCAGTTTATGTATGAAAAATGGTAAAGTAAGAATGCAGACGGAATGATAATATCTTTGTTTTTTCCTTTTGCATATTTTCAGCAAGAGAGTAGGTTGTTTATGTAGGTAGGTACATATTTTCACTGAATTTTTGTCTACTTTTTGGATAGGTGTGTAGTAATACCAATTTTATACAACTTTCGCAGTAGACAAACGCAGTGAAGACTAAACATATAAATAAATTATAGATTTTTGGTAAACGATATCGCAAAGACCATAAAATACACTTACACATAGAACTCTATTTCATCGTAATAATTAATTTCATGCAAAATATTTTCAAACTCCGTGTTTCGCGGTACTAATCACGACCTCAAGTCACGGACCGCCTACACTCAGGTTTAGGCATCTTGAGTACACGCACCTATTGTATACTTAAGTGTCAAGTTTCATTTATTAATCAGTCCATCACTCGGCTGATATCGTAAACCCAAACCGTAGCTTGAGAACGTCAAATAATATGTTTATTAATACGATCATGACCTCAAGATCGATATCAAGTGCGAGCTCTTGGACTGAGTGACGTTTATTAATACGGGCCTAAAAAGCGAACTTTTCTTGTATTTGCTGAGTCGTTATTTAATAATAGGTACTAGGAGCTCATTACTCAGTAGAAGTTTATGAACTCAACGTGAAAAGGCAAGTGCTTACTACAATACTGTTTGTAGCAGTAACAACTTTTCAGCTATGAATAGGGCAGTTTTTTATGTCAACAAGGCATTGTAATGGAATTTTAGTTTCTTTCAGAATAAACTTTAGAGTGATACAATAAAATTCATGCAGTTTTCTTCGTTCAAAAGAGCATGAGGCATTCAAATATGAGACAAGTGTACTCGTAGTTGCGACTTGCGAATCTGATGCAAGTCTTGCCTCTTCAAAGCCAAAACAATAGACAAAGTAGGTCGAATTTGGACTTGCTAAGAAGAACGTACATACTCTATTGTGGGACATAACTTTTGGTTCTCGTATCATCTGCCTAGCCTTTTACCAACTATTTTTGGGGTCAGCTTCCAGTCTAACCTGCAAATTTTACGTGCAGCGACTGCCTATCCCTATCATGATTATGCCTATCTGATCTCCACAACCCAAATAGGGCTAACACGATAGGCCGGGACCAAAAGCTTACTATGCTTTCCGAGACAGGAAGGGGTCTCTATATGTAATAGATGGTCGCCCATCTACGGACAGACCGCAGGAAGGGGAGCTTAACCTGCGACCGACTCGAGCGGCTGTTATTATTTAGCCTGAGCCCGAATGATGATGATGTACGAAGTTCCGGCTTATCATGTCCAAAATTCCGGCTCACCGTTTTAAGGGTTCCATCCGGAACTATCGGTGGCATCCGAACGCAGAGCGACGGGTCACCACCTTCCGGCAAACCTAACCTATGTCCTTCCCCGGGATGCAATCTATCTCTCTGCCAAATTTTATCGAAATCCGTTCAGTGGTTTAGGCGTGAAAAGGTAACATACATACATACATACAGACAGACAGAGTTACTTTCGAATTTATAAAATTAGTATGGATGTTGACACTTTACGTGGTTATTATTTATCTCCCCACGTAAACTTCACACGTCACATTGGCTATCTCTAATGGTAAGATAGAGGCACAGGCCCGTGTCTTACCACTTCTCTCTAAAACCCATCATCATCATCATCTGCCTAGCCTTTTCCCAACTATGTTGGGGTCGGCTTCCAGTCTAACCGGATTCAGCTGAATACCAGTATTTTACATGGAGCGACTGCCTATCTGACCTCCACAACCCAGTTACTGGGTAATACGATACCCCTTGGTAAGACTGGTTGTCAGACTTTCGGGCTTCTGACTACCCGTAACGACTGTCACAGATCCACAAATGACAGCCGGGACCAACGGCTTAACGTGCTTTCCGAGGCACGGAGGGGTCACGGTACGTAAAGATGGTCACCCATCCGCAGACCAACAGCGGCAAGCGTAGCTTAACCTGATCGATCGACCTGTGCGGCTGTTATTATTTAGCCACGGGCCCCTCTCTCTCTAAAACCTCTCTCTAAAACCCAATTAGCCATATTTACACCAGGGCACTGCAACTAGCTACCTACGTAATAAATAATCTCGTTTAAACTGTAATGTCAACTAGATGAGAACAAAATTCACGAACGAACTATTCTGGGAATATCAATTATGAATTTCCGCGAAGTACTAAGTGAGCTTTATGAAATTCATCTGCAGTTCAACCTACGCTTGAACTTCCACTTATAGAATATGAAGTGGTCTTGTAATATAGTCAAATCACTTAGCACCAACTACTGTGGCGATTAACAAAGATCAAAATAAAGAAAATTGGTACCTATTCGATTTAAGAAAATTGGTATTCGATTTTCCGACTTTGTCATTACACCGAACAAAAACCGATCTAAATAATGTGAGCCAAAATAGTACTACAAGATTTTTTTTGAAAAGTGCGCAAACTGTAAAGCGCAGAACGTTTTCGATGCCCATCAAAAAAAAAAAAAATTTCTTGTTCCCTATATTTTGACCGGGCGGTATTGCACATTTCCAGATTTTTTTTTTTAAACTGACGAGATTTTTTTACGCTAGGGGTTTAGGATTATGTGCTGAATTCAGGGTAACAGTTTGCGCACTGGTTAAAAAAAATCCTGTATATTTTTACTATCAGGAATATTAAATGGTGGTATAAATTATTCTGCAATATTGTTGTTATTTTGCCTATTGAACCTAGCAGCTGCATTACATCCCAAATGCCCCGTACTTACGTGCTTTTATCTTGGTGTCACAACACGACTTTCAAAACCGTAAGTACTTAAAAATATGAAAGGGCAAACATTAAAACGCTCTCGTATTTCAATTCCGGCTTTCCGGCTTTGGCTTTCAAGGGCTTTCCTGTGCCTCATTACTAGAACATCTGGACATTATCGCCTCAAAAGGTTAACACCGCAGTGGAAAATGTTTATTTTTCTATCACTACACGCCTTTCAGCGCCCTTAAATTATTAAGATGGTTTATTTTTGTTCGTTATATCAGATTGTTAGTTGCTGCAGCGTAGTATGCTATTGGTAGCTTCTGTGAATAATCTGCCAACTGCAACAATTATTAATGTACCTCGTGTCTCCGACAAGTGTTAAATAAATGCAGGGAATAAACAGTGACATGTTTGATTCACGGACAACTTTGATTTAATAGTGCTTCTGTCATCTACGACAGTTGTTACACTGTTTCATCTGTGTTGATTATCATCGCGTGTCTCAGGATATATTTATCTCACGCCCACTCACAATGTTAATTAGCTAATGTTATTATTCTATTTCCATTCCAACGATTTTTTCAACAATGTTCGCGTGATCGTTCGTTTAGCGTGTCAACTATGTTCGGCACGCTTTATGGCGTTTCTTAGGCTTCCAAGCTTTGGTAACGATACTTAAAATATGAGGAACGAATAATGGGGGATGGAAATTAATATTAAGTGTGTCCTTGGCCTTAATATGCGAATATGTAAGCAAAGCTTGAATGAACACGTCGTCGCCGATACAGAAGCCTCGTATTGATTCGTTTTCGTACCAAGTTATGATTGAGTCGCGAAATCTAGGTTGAATAAATATGCATGTAGGTTTTACTATGCTCTGAATATGTTTCGACACACAATGAAGCCGAGCTGCGTAAAAGCTCTGCTCAATGTATATTTTTATGGAAATAATGCTAATCACTGAACTGAAATGCCCGGCTCATTGAGTTGATACCTACTTTTGGTTATGAGTCATCATCTGCCTTGCCTTTTCCCAACTATGTTGGGGTCGGCTTCCAGTCTAACCGGATGCAGCTGAATACTAGTATTTTACATGGGGCGACTGCCTATCTGAACTCCACAACCCAGTTACTGGGTAACGAAACCCTTTGGTAAGACTGGTTGTCAGATTTTCGGGCTTCTGACGACCCGTAACGACTGTCAAAGATCCACGAATGACAGGCGGGACCAGCGACTTAACGTGCTTTCCGAAGCACGGAGGCACCTATATTAAATGTAGCTGATTGGACCCTTAAAAAAACTGGCACTTACATGAATTCAAACTAATAAGAAAATCCGACGACCTTCTGGGGGCCTAAAAAGGCCACTTTGGCGGAATCATAAAAGCATAACATAATGGACAGTTAACTGTTAAGTTAATCGTATCAAATCATTGTGAAGCATTTTTAAGTTATTTTTTTTTGTCTGTGCTATAATACCAATCAATCCAACCCAAATCCAATCCCAATCTCTTTGATTGAACCTGCGTAGTGCAGCGAAAAAAAGAAAAACACGGACTGTATTCGCCATATTATAACTCACAATGTTATCCTTTTATGATTCTCCAAAGTGGCCTTTTTAAACCCCTGTTCTAAGTTTAAAGTTTGAAAGAGAGACAAAGCAAAAAAAAAATCGTTACAAAAACTTAAACACACCGAATTCAAATTCCTATCTGTCAGCACTCTCAGCGAATGAGTAGGTAGAGATAGGTCGGAGATTGCTCATTAACATTACTTCAAAGGATTGTCATACCTACCCAAAGACTTCAATTGTACCACTGTTATACGGGTAAGGGAATGACTTTGAGTTGAAGGACAACGTGAGAATTATGTCGAAGTAATCCCCAGTGGAGGAATTAGAGTTGTTAATCCCGCAAAACCTCTTTGAGATAGTATTGAATTCTGGAATGGCCGCGTTTTTTTAAGCTTTCTTTTTTTGTTATCCTTTAAATTATAACCAAACTGTAGCTTATCTGCTGAGCAATGACACCCTTTTTCTGAGTTTTCTTCAACATAAAATTTAGGTACCTACCTAAGTACCTATCTAAAGCCTCCTCTACACGTAGACAGATTCATCAGCAGATGGCCATCTGCGAATGCCTCCGCCGACGTGTAGACGGGGTCATTTGCTAGTCTGTGGTAGGCATTTGACGTCGGCAGAAGCGTCCTCTACACGTAGATAGATTCATCAGCAGATGGCCATCTGCCAATGCCTCCGCCGACGTGTAGACGGGGTAATTTGCTAGTCTGTGGTAGGTATTTGACGTCGGCAGAGGCTAAATACCTATCACAGACTAGCAAATTACCCCGTCTACATGTCGGCGGAGGCATTCGGAGATGGCCATCTGCTGATGAATCTGTCGACGTGTAGAGGAGGCTTAACAGACTGTCAAATGATTTTCATTTAGCCCATCACAGCACTTGAGTTTGACAGGAGAAACTTATTTTGTGTTTTGCCCTTCAAAATGCGCTGTTGTGAAATGTTAGATTTATACCTAGGATAGTTTTAATTGAATATGATGTTGTGACTATATACTATTATACAAGATTATCGTAGTCATTTAGGTATGTAGGCGATCATGAATCTATATGATACACATGTAACAGGAACTCTGTAGCCTCTCTGTTATTTTAATAATATATATATTTAAAAATAATCTTAGTGAAGTCACCAGATATTTTCCTTGATGCCGCATAAGCCATCACAATTTTCCATAGATTAGTAAAAAGCGTTATGTCATCGGTACTTGTGCCTTTGTCAACGGATGGACAGGTATCAACTAGAATATTAATCCACTAATATTATAAAGGCGAAAGTTTGTAAGTGTGTGTGTGTGTTTGTGTGTGGGGGTGTGTTTATATGTTTGTTACTTCTTCACGCTCAAACGGCTGCACCAATTTTGATAAAATTTTGTACGGAGGTAGCTGACACCCTGGATTAACATACAGGTTACTTTTTATCCCGATATTCCCATGGTAGCGACATTTACGCAGGTGAAACCGCGGGGCGCAGGTAGTTAGACATAAATTAGAGATGAAACATGTTATGGAGGTAATTACGTAACTATTTATAGAACCAGAATTTCTTCACAATATGTTCAACACAGGATCAAACATGGTACATAATTAATGGTAGATAACTATGGCATATATTGTATTCTAATATTTTTGACTCTCAGTAGAAGAAGTCTTTTTCGTTAATAAGAAAAGTAAGGATAAGAAAATCATGAAAATTGGTTTTAAATCTGTACGCAGGCAAAGTAGTTTTTTCCCTAACCAATTTGAGAACAGTTTCCATTCTTTCTAGGGTAAGAATGAATATGGTTATCCAGTCAATGGGTACTAAGTAAGGGCTCTAGTCATATCCTATCCTATTTTACGGAATTAAGTAGGTAATGTTATCTTGTTAATTCCTTCAACACAAATCAAAGATTTTTAAATCCTTTTCCCATTATAGGAATGCATAAAACGTTGTCATAAACGAAGGCGATGGTGCACAATAGGTACCTGCCTCGTACCGCATAATAACTATTTCAATTGACAATAAATTCCTTTGACCCGATTTACTTGGACGACAGTGCCAAGTCCTGTGTGAATGCGAAATGGCGGGATGGCTTTTGGGTTCATGACATTCTTACATTCATACCGCAAAATATGAGAATATTCCGCATTTAAAATTGAATTCAGAATACCGATCAAAACGCTCAAAGATGGCGTCTGATCTGACGTAATTTTAACGGCTACCCGAGCTCCAAAAACTTTCGGGAACGTACGAACTGGCAAAACTTGGTGTTTCGGATTTCTTGACTCAAAAGAGTTACAAACTAGTTTCTTAGGACACTCACTCTATTCTTGATATTGGCAATAAAGCAACTTTTAACAATTAAGTGCTTCTAGGTTTGACTGAGGATTTTACATCTGAAAAAGAAAAATGTTCGACCGAGTTTAAGAAGGTGGCTTTTGTTAGGAGAAGTGGTACTAGGGTGAAGATCGATAGCCGCACTGAATGGAGCTGTCTCGATAGCCTAGTTTTTGTGGCGGCTTAGCAGAATTTACCCGGTACAGGGACAATATAGCGTTGGATTACAGCTTAATGTCGCCTGCTCCTCTCTTTTCGTCTGCGGCCATTTGACGTAGCCTAGAACGTACGAGTATATGTCTAGTTAGCAAGGTATAGATTTAGTAGGTTGCCTACTGTGTAAAGATGTTTTTGTTTGTATAAATGGGATTTTAATTGCGTAGTTTTTGCCGTGGCACGATAGTTGGTTAAAAATAGACTAACGTATTTCAATCAATCAATTTACTCAACTTATCGTAGTCATTTATTACCTACTATTTAATTATTGAAATTATCTAGTTGTTATAGCAACACAATTCGAAACAATGCAGTAAAAATTATATTTATGTTTACTTTTAGAGAGAAAATATCTTATTAAACTAGCTAACCTAACTAGACGTCGCTCGTCCCGTCCAAATTTTAATACAAAAATCCCAAAGACACAGGCCGTTCAGTTTGTTCAGAGTTTGAAAATTTTCCGGAAATCTTTTCCACAATTTTGCATAAAATCGTTATTCGGACTAAATTGACAAATCGGTCCAGCTGCACCCGTTCTCAAGTGATGCGCTTACCAAGGAACAGTACCTACCTATTTCTTTTTTATTTATAAACGAGTAGATCTTAGATATCTGACTTTTGGTATTTCCAATAATCATCGCATTTTATCTTCTGCGCCCAATTAACTGGGTCAAAAGAAAACTGTAAGCCCTATCACATTTCCACTGCGGGCAAGACAGCGAAATATTAGCCATAGTCGTAAGACAAACGGTATGGAAATGTAGGACCATTTCATCCACCATTACCGCCGTTAACCTATACCAGTTTTAACGGCCCGAGGTGCTTTTCTTGCTGCTTTGCGAGCTGTGAATCTATTAAAACGAACTAATATTGCAATAATAATATTTTCAAGGGAACAGCAGTGCGATTCTGTAACCATCTCACCGTGAAAAGTTAGGTGAAGTGAGCGTGGAGTGAGCTGTCAATAGTGTCAATTCCTAGCAAAAACAAACTCACTTCACCTAAGTTTTCACGGTGAGATTTTTATAGAATCGATCGGCAGGATAGCAAAATAATTTATGAAAAAATATATACCTACAAATGTAAGCGTATTCTTAATCACTTCGTGGCCTAAATGAGCTAATAAGTTTTAGTGTGTCTTGTGGATTTCTGAATCTGAATATTCAGAATGTCCTAATGAAGCGAAATATTCTTATGAATTTGAAACTAAAATACAAGACTGAGGAAATATAACTTTAATAACATTTTTAATAGTGTCACCTGTAAAGATTTTCATCACAAACTGAAGAGACATAATATACCCGCGCCTACAGTGTTAAATCTGTAAGATCCGATAAGATCAGTAAGAACGTAACCGTGGTTAATTTGGCATAAAACATTAATATTCTATTTTGAACGAAAGCGCTGCGAAACTTTGTAGCTCACTGTTATAGACAGGATAAGTGCTTTGGGGCGTAAAAGTAAAGTTTTTACATCTGTCGGTATCTGCGGCTATTTGCTATTGATTTACTTAAGATTAGATCAAGAAAATGGCCAAAACTGCCTATGTCTCAGCTATGTCTACGATTGGAATAAAAAAAAAACCGGCCAAGTGCGTGTCGGGCCACGCACAGTGTAGGGTTCCGTAGTAGCCCGTTATCACAATGTAGTACGATTCTGTTGTTCTTTATTCTGAATAGGTAAAAAAAAACATATTTTGGTTTTCAATGCAAGTCTTTACCCATTATAAACAAGCAACTACTTCATCTTTGTATTTGGTACAAAATTATCCAACACCCAAGTTCAACGACTATTACTGCTAAACTAATAAAGTTATCGTAACCGCTATACTTTTCCTTTAAAGTTCATGAAATGCACTATCATCGAGAATTTTTCCAGATTTTTCAAGCCAGTAGTTTAGCTTTTAGAGGGGGGGGGACGCCCTACTGGAACAAAAATTTGCACTTTAAACTTTAATATTTCGTAAATGGAGCATTAAATCGAAAAATAATTTTAGCAACCCCAAAGCCATTTTAGAAGACCTATTCAACGATACCCCACACGATGGGGTAGATGATGAAAAAAATATTCATCCCCACTTCACATGTAGGGGAGCTACCCTAAAAAAAATATTTTCCAAAATTTTATTGTACCACTTTGTCGGCGTAACTGATATACGTACTCCTACAAAATTTCAGCTTTCTAGTGGTAACGGTCACAGAGATTAAGCGAGGACGGACAGACAGACGGACGGACAGACAGACATGGCGAAACTATAAGGGTTCCTAGTTGACTACGGAACCCTAAAAACGAAATTGTGAAATTATATAAATACGGAAATAATCTTATTTGCCTTCTTGGGCAGTGTCGTTACGGAACGCCAGCACCGACCCTTTTCGTCACTTGAGGGTAGATAATTTGTAAAAGGAATTGTGTCAATATACAACATGTCCCAAAATTCAACGATAAGCCAGCACCGGAGGATAGACCTGCCCATGACTACTCGGGGAAAAAAAGAAAAAAAATATATATCTCTTTTTTTTTGAAGTTATAAAAAAAAAGAAGAAATTCTTAAAAAAGTGAGACCTTTTATGATATTTTTCACTACCATGACCACACTTTTTTAAATATTTCTGTTATTTTTTTTTATAGGCAACCTGAATAGCACTGCTATCTACCACAATTCTTAAAAAATCCAGAATACCTCTAGTTTTTTCACGTAAATTAATGAAACTTAATTTATTCCCTAAATTTTTTGAAGATTTTTACTTTTAATCAACTTTAACTCATCGTGGTGTAAAAAAAAAGTATGAACACTACTATGGCAAGTTTTTTTATAAATTGACGCAACTAATCAAGATTCCAAAATGGTATAATACTCTAGGCAAACAAGTTAAAAAAAAAAATGTTCCTATTATTTCTAAACAGGGGCCAAATGACGGTCTGGTAATAAAAAGTATTAGTTCTTGGAAAATGTTTAATATTTAAATAAATGGTCAAACAATTTCTCATGTAATTTATTAACATTATAACCAATGTTCAAATTGTTTGCCACCAGCAATAATACATGCACGACATCGCCTTAAAAATGACCGTTTTATTTGTCTTGCATATCTTCTGCGATTAATATGATCCGCAGCCTGACTGATATTTCGACGAAGCTCGTCCAATGACGCAATGGGTTTTGAGTAGACCCTGTCTTTAAGACAACCCCAATAGAAGAAGTCCAGGGGGTTCAAATCGGGTGAACGAGGTGGCCATAAGATAGGACCAAGTCGCCCGATCCAACGCCCTGGATACTCTTGATTTAAATATTCTCGCACAGGGCGGGCATAGTGTGCTGGGCAACCATCATTTTGGAGCCACATGTTTTGGAGATCATTTAAGGGCACGTCGTCTAGCAATTCTTGCAAGTCATTTTGTAAAAAGTTTAAATAACTATTGCCATCTAAGTTTCCTTGTAACTCAAAGGGCCCAATTACTTTTCCATTTAATATGCCGGTCCATAAGTTAACCTTGAATTGATATTGGGATCTGTCTTGTCTCATCAAGTGCGGATTTTCATTGCTCCAACTATGTAGGTTGTGTAGATTTAAATATCCATCTTTCTTGCATGTTGTTTCATCCGACCATAGAATTTTGTCCAGGAATTGGGGATCTTCCCTGTGCCTTTGCAGCATCACACGGCAAAATGTGACTCTTAATGGATAGTCCCGCGGTAACAACGTCTGCACACGCCTGTAATGATATGGGTGAAGCTTGTGACGTTGTAAAATTCGATGTGCAGAACTTTTCGGGATTCCTGTAGCTTCTTCTATGGCGCGTACCGAAGTAGTCGAATCATTTTCTATCTCATTGAGAACTTCTTCATCACGATCCGAACTAGGTCTTCCAGCGTTTCTCCTACTGGATGGCATACGACCCTCCGAAAACGCTTGATGCACATTAATAAACACTCGATAATCAGGATATCTTTGAGCATTTGGGTACCTTTCTCGATACAGTCTGCTAGCAGCGTTAGCATTGCATCGGGTTTCTCCATAGATGAGGTGCATATTTGCGTATTCCTGTGGTGTGTATGGTTGCGGCATGTTGATCGTTAAACAGTCCAAAATGCGCCAGAACTCCAAATCACAAAACTCACAATCGTAGTCACAAAACACACAATCGTAGTCCAAGATAATGCCAGGTCAGTTCAGTTTGCAGATCGATTCCAGTCCAAAAAGCCAAGCCAAAAGTCGTTAGTACGTACGAGAGCCACGTCAGTTGAATACGGAACGGTGCGCAGTAAACAAAGGAGCAGAGCGTACTGAACTGACTTGCTCTGAGAATAATAACAGCTTCTCTACCTGCCCTGTTGTTGTCTCTTTTTAACGTAAATATCTCTGTCTATCTATCTCTCTCTAACTTCTAAGGTATGTATGCCCCATTCAAATTCCTAGAAATTGTAACAAGAACCCACTACCTGCCCTGTTGTTGTCTCTTTTTAACGTAAATATCTCTATCTATCTATCTCTCTCTAACTTCTAAGGTATGTATGCCCCACTCAAATTCCTAGAAATTGTAACAAGAACCCATTTTGGGCACGCAGTGAAAGTGATTACTGTCAACTATAATTTAAGGAATTTGGTTCTTGTTTTGAACTAGTATGGATATAATTTTTTTGTGGTTGATTTTCCTAGAGTATTATACCATTTTGGAATCTTGATTAGTTGCGTCAATTTATAAAAAAACTTGCCATAGTAGTGTTCATACTTTTTTTTTACACCACGATGAGTTAAAGTTGATTAAAAGTAAAAATCTTCAAAAAATTTAGGGAATAAATTAAGTTTCATTAATTTACGTGAAAAAACTAGAGGTATTCTGGATTTTTTAAGAATTGTGGTAGATAGCAGTGCTATTCAGGTTGCCTATAAAAAAAAATAACAGAAATATTTAAAAAAGTGTGGTCATGGTAGTGAAAAATATCATAAAAGGTCTCACTTTTTTAAGAATTTCTTCTTTTTTTTTATAACTTCAAAAAAAAAGAGATATATATTTTTTTTCTTTTTTTCCCCGAGTAGTCATGGGCAGGTCTATCCTCCGGTGCTGGCTTATCGTTGAATTTTGGGACATGTTGTATAGGACAGTCAGCATCGCCTAACAAAAACATAAAGCAAGAAATCATCAAACCTTCCAATTGATTAATTGAGTTTTTCTTTATACCTTCAATTAAAGCGGTCCAGGTTCAGCAGTAACTTCGGGACTAATGCAATAAAATTGCCTTCTCGAGCTCATCAGTCTTCGCGATCCTTAAATAAACGTCCAGCGCAATCCGAGCAGTCAGCCCCGCTACCACCCTGCTGACTGGCGGCTAAATCAGGGCGAAGCTGATCTTATAGTTTGTCGACACGTGTATACAGTATGACAATGGATTATTTGCGTACTCAGCACCGTTACAGTAGCGCATTTCAAGGACACGCGACTGCAGCGTCGCAAGGTCAATTAGGTAAGCCGCTTGTATCGGTACTACGAGTACTTGTGATAGTAGTAATCTGTGGAAGTCCGTCGCGGTTGTATTGTAGGTAAGTACTTTAATCGATATAACTACGCGACTATATGGCTGCAGGAAACCACGATGATTTTAGCATAATGATTAACGACTATGTCGCTGTCTATATCGCGATGCAGAATTTGTACACTACAAAGAAACGATTACATCGTTTTATCAATGCAGCCCTCTTTACAAACGCATCAGGGTTGTATTGTTGGCAAATCCGCAGTCTCAGTTTACCCTTGTTATTGCTGTCTGATAAAAAATGCCGGCCAAGTGCGTGTCGGACTACGGACTGTGTTCGGTTAAAATCGGATTAACGAATTCTTATTGCATTTACAATACTAACTTTGTATTTACCGAAAAATTGTGTCTATTTATGGTACACTTGAATGGTAAAAAAAAAATTGAAATAGTTTGTTTTCTTTTATAAAGGTACGTTTTTGTAAAAGCTTCACTAAGCACCTCGGAACACGTCATTTGGATGCGCTTCACTCAATGGAAGCTCCATTGAGGTAGGTTTGAGTGTCACGTTCTTTTATATGAATGTGTGCAGACATGAGTAATATGCATGATGGTATCAAATACACCCGTAGTATATGCGGTAATAATAATAAAAGTAGGTTTAATTCATGAATCTAATATTAAAAATTCCTACATCAAAATAAAGAAAAAACAGATGATTACCAACTTGATAGATTTTGAGGTGATAATTGGCGGTAATAAGTATCAATCTCCAAAAGCAATAATATAAAAAGAGTGATACTAAAAGTGATTGAAACAAAGACTATCAAAAAGATAATGTTCTTGCCGTTTTACGAAATTGCGACGTCAACACGTAAGCCGTAAGGTTTGTTAAAATTTTTATTGCTGTGAGAAACCGCACGATATCCGAGGAAAACGCTTACTGGATTTAGATACCGGTCGCGAAAATTCATTGATGAAGCGGATTTTCGTAGCTCGTAGTCTAGAATAAACTCGCCGAACTAGTTCAATATTTTCTGGTACCGGAAAATTTGGTGCTGGATACGACAGTTTCTTCTTAGCAAATACGATAAGGAAACGAAGAGTTATAACTATGCAATTTCGATCACGAAGTGTGTGTGTGTGACAGACGTCCTAGACAACGGAGTTACGCACAAGTAAAACGTCATAAGTACTATAAAAATATGTGATTTAGTAGCTACACATAGTATATAATGCAGATTCTAGTGGAAGCCGTAATGAGGAAAGGTCAAACACAATGCCTTACTCGTCAATTAGAGGATTAACGGCATAACCAACATATGGCAGCTGACAAAAGAGGAACGAGGATTTCTATTGCGTTCGCACTCTTTTGTCATAATGCAGCTACCCCAGGTGTTCAGCCGGGCACAGATATGTTTTTTGCTAGCCGTCAAACAATTAAATGTGGCATTGTACCGCAAATGAATAGCGGATCCAGGGCGGACATGTCATTGCAAGCACATAATGAAAGGTATACCTTTTATCCGGCGAGCCCTGTGTGCGAACGCCGGCGTCCGTGGCGGTAAGCCCCCGGTGATGTAGTGTCGTAGAGTGTAAGGGTGATGGAAGCTCCAAGGAGGGCTCCTGGCCGCGAGGGGCCGGCGTTGCTGCGCGTAGCGAGCGATGGGCGCGCGTGTGCCTCGAGGTCGGTTTGCCGGCGGAGTGGGCCGCGCTGTCACAGCCGGCGAGGGTGCGCGCGCCTGCACCACCGCGCATGCGCCCTCGTGCGCCGCAAGCGATTAAACTAAATACACCAACACGCAGCGCCACTACATGTGCTATACTGGCGCGCTGCCGCCTCACCTACATATCGAGGTAAGTATTATAAGTTTTTTTTTTATAATCTTCGGTTTTGACCTATATTATTTTCTTAGTTAGTGTATTATTAACCTTTAGTAGAATGAATTGAACCAAGGTTTCGTTAGAGGTTGTGTTCGTAGCGACGAGCTACATCAACAAAAGCTTTGACATTCATGAACGTTTCTGTTGATGTAAGAATTTTCAGTGTCGTGACAGTTTTTTTTTCTTCAGCCGGTTTACCATAACAAATAAGAAATTGAGTATAACATATTAAAATATCCAGACGGAGGGTGAAGTATTGTTTGATATATGTGTAGGTAGTGTCGTTGTTAAGATCAGCTGTTTGTATCAAGTTATCGGTGGGTGGTATCGATTGGCGGCACTTTCACCGCTGGGCGCTAACACTAACTGTTATTCTATGTTTTGGCGCGGCTCCAGCAATGGCGGACACCCACACTGTTACTAAGCATACGCCATTTTCGCGTAACAATTAGGACTAACTTAGCTGACTAAAACTAAAAAAAAGTTGCCAAAGATAGGTAATAAAAATATTATTTTACTGATTTTAATGTGATGTATTTATTCGGGATGCTGAATAGAGCGGCATATTAAAGAGATCAAAACAGACGTTTGTGTATCCTTCATGGTTCATATAATTCGTAGGAGCGGCACAACAATGTCTGTGTTTATATCATGTGAAATTGTAATCGTAGATGCAACGTTAGCGACCCTGAAAATCATTTAAATTGAAAATAAGATTTATTTAGTAGAAACAAAAAGTTTAAATTAAAAATACAATTTTAGCCATTGCCCTTTACACTTCAAAAGTACTACTCAGTTATTTCCATGATAAAATTATTGTAAATATGTACCTAAGTTACTTAAAACATTTTACTTACACATAATTTTTGGGAATTCTGTAGGTAACGGTACGAAATGTAGTAAACTACTGAAAATAAAACTAAAAAGTAGGTACTAGGTATAGTATGTACCGATCTTTTTCGTAACGTGTTTATGCGTACGCTACGCGGAGTATCTGCAATGCTACAAACCATACTAAAATCTTTAAATCGAGGTTCAATTTCGTTTTGTGTGTTCTCTCGTCAGAACACCACAGTTTGCTGCTGTACCTATGGTAGTTACCATACAGCATAAATAACTTAAAACCAACGCAGCTTTTTTGTCTGAAGTTTTAGATACTTATGTATAGTATTTTATAATACGTTACATAAATTAAAAAACAAATACCTTCTCATTACAAAACAAGTTTATTATGTTTCATTGCAATGATAAACTTCAACAAACCATCAAAAAATAGATATATCATAACTAAAACTACTTATTAATAAACTAAAATATGGTGTCGAATTATTTTTTCGAAATAAAATTAAAAATTAAAAAAGGGAACTAATTTTTTGAGCTGTTATTTAAATATTCGAGATGTTATTATGATCAGTTGAAAAACATATTGAGCAGTTATTTAATTTAATGGCGGTTGATTAATTATTGCGACAGTAAAACATGGACAGTAATAAAAGATCAATTAGACTGTTATTTTATCATACAATGTCAATTCTAAAAATAATTGAGCAGTCCAATAACTAAATGAGCGGTAAAAATGATGGAATGGGCGGTTCGCTAAATAGTTCGGCAGATCATAGCGGATGCAAGAGCGAGCGAAGCGAGCTCGGGACTTGGGGCACCCCGACTCGGACAGGTTAGGTTCGAAGGGGATGACGGGGGCTCGAGTGAGCGAGCAAAGCGAGCGAACGAGCCCCCGTCATCCCCTTCGTGTTAGGTTCCTTTAAACCCTGTAGACAGAAATAGGGGCCCCGCGAAGCGGGCCTCCGTCGACTACACACCCAAAACTACTTTACCACCTCATTGTTTATAGAATTGCTTAGAATGAGATTTATTACCGACAAATTCCGATTTATTACTGCCCACACGTAACTGCTCGTTCAATAATTTTTACCGCCCATTTAATTATTTTCCCACTCAATTATATATTCACTGATCCATTTCATTATTTTTTATTACTCATTTTTGTTTACTTTACTGCTTAGTTTTAACTGCTGAACAAGTTATTAAACGTGCCATTTATAATTTTTAACTTACCAAAACCGCTATTTACAACTGCCTCTTTAAATCAGTGCCATTAAAAAATGGCTTGATGGTATTAAATCTGGGTCTAAAGATAGATATTGTTTTGAAAAAAGTCAAAGCTTTTGGTGTTATTTTTTTTAGGGCTTCCTTCAATTAAGAAAAATATTTTTTAACCTATCTGACAGATCATTAATTTTAGTTCCAATTTAGGGTTACGTATTTTATTAACATGGCCGATATACCTAAGTAGGTAGGTATATGTATGGCTTTTCGATGGGCTCAAGTCCGGTATAGATCTGTAGAAGATAACCCTGCTTTACCCAACGGGAAGGGTATGGAATTACTACTGAACAAGATTTTTTGCTGCAGATCAAGATCACCCCTCTATTTGAATGCTTATTGATAAAATGGCCAAGTCAATATTTTGTATGCACTTTAGGCCTGACCCTTTTATTAAACCCATTGAGCTATTAGTAAACGTATAGTTGAGTATACGATTACGGTAAGGAAAAATACTTAGCTTTTCCTTATTTGGCTTTACATAAAGACTATCTACTTAGCATAAATTATTTTATTAATATCTAAGTCGTGTGCTTGATGGAACTTCCTATCGACAAAATTGACGAACTTCGGGACAACAAAAATATTTATTCCTGTAACGCCTTTTGGTGATGAATTTTCAAAAATCACTCCTTAGCACTCGCTTTTGTAAGTATTTTATGGACCTCTAGCTTTTCGCCCACGTAAATTTTGTATATTTCCCTTCGAATTCGAACACCCTCCTTGCCCTTTTAAGTTTTGAAAAATTAATATTACTGTCTTTACCTAAGTATTTGTGCATAGTTTCAAGTTTCTGAACCGAAGGAATGAGGTTATTCATACAAACTACATTCCTCCTTCTCACCCCAACAGGGGTAGTTTTTTATGAAGTGAATTAGTAGATTATGCACCGAGGGGATAAAGTTTTGTCTTATGTCACGGGCGTCATATTGAATCTCGAGCGCAATGAAGGATTCGGGATTTAACTCCCGAGCGCAGCGAGGGAGTTAAAAGTTTAACTCACGAGCGAAGCGAGGGAGTTAATACAAGAATCCTAAATGCAGCGAGGGATTCAGGCTAGCCCAAGGCAAAGACACCTTTAGCCCAGAGGAGGATACTCTACTTTTTACACCTACTGTGAGAAAATAATAGCCATAGTACGAAAATTCGCGCCTTTATTGCGTCTACCAATAAGTAGCCAAGACACGATCAATTGACGGCATGGTTGGCGCAGTGGTTGACTGCTGCGCTGCGTGTCGCGGGTTCGATTCCTGCACGGAACAAATATTTGTATGACCTACAAGAAGTTGTTCCGGGTCTGGCTGTTTGTGTATGTGAGTTTGAATGTTTGTAAACGCACCCACGATACAGGAGAAATTCCTAGTGTGGGGCAACGTTTAAAAAAAAAAAAAAAAAAAAAATCGATTTTCAAAAAAAAAAAGTCTCTTCTACGGTTTTGTCGTGTGTGTCTATTGATATCACTCTCATGGAAGTGGCGTTTGTGTAAACTAAGCTTTATACAGGGCTGGTAGAATGGTTTTGGATGATTGCCTGTATGCATTATGAATTTAGAACGTCATTGGAGACGCTCGTGAAAATAGAGTATTTTTGATAAAATGTGATAAATCGACTGTAGTATAGATAGGTTTTATTATTTATTTATTAATTCACAAAATCCACAGCAATCGCCCACGCACAATGGTCCACTGCAGGACTAAGTGCGGAAACCAAACCCATAACATAGAACATAGAACATCCACAGCAATCTTAGCGCAGTTTACTTAAAATAAATTAACTAATGTTACAGCCAATTACTATTACGGTATAACGGCGCGGTACGGTATTTGTTATTATTAATGCCAGTTTTAATGTTATTCCATTCCTTTTAAAAAATGGTTCGTAGTTATCTAATTATTCTTACAATATTATGTCTTCGAAAACATGGCAACGATATGAAGAAGTAGTCGTTATGATTTTGTAGGAAATCGAGAATATCATCCACGCGTAGTAAGGGTTTCGAGAATAGCTTTCCTCTTTCTGGCACCAAAGGGTGTTTGTTAGTACTATACTGCCAATTTAGCTGAGCATGTGAGATTCCAAATTCAAATCACATTATTGACCAGCGGGTCATAATGAAATCCAGTACAACATTATTGACCGGCTGTGCCCCCGGCCACTAATGACTCACTTTAGGTTAAGGTTGCTTGACATATAATTTGACATTTTCGAGCAGGTGGTGTGAAAACTTCTTTAGCGGCGTTGTACACTTTTTTTGTAATGGGTAAAAAATGTTAAGCTCGCGTCAGGACACGTGACCCTGATCGAAAATTCGTAAGATTCCAAAATATCAAAAATTGAAAACAAGTACACAGGATCAAATTAAATTAGCTAGCGAAACTTAGCCACAAGTATACAGGATCAAATTAAATTAGCTAGCGAAACTTAGCCAAAAGTATACAGGATCAAATTAAATTAGCTAGCGAAACTTAGCCACAAGTATACAGGATCAAATTAAATTAGCTAGCGAAACTTAGCCACAAGTAGGTATACAGGATCAAATTAAATTAGTTAGCGAAACTTAGCCACAAGTATACAGGATCAAATTAAATTAGCTAGCGAAACTTAGCCACAAGTATACAGGATCAAATTAAATTAGCCAGCGAAACTTAGCCACAAGTATTAATATGTGTTTTGTTTTCACTTCTGTCGGCACTCCCGGAGTGCCACTGTTTTTTTTTTGTATGTTTCTATAGCTTGACCCTCAGATTATTTATACCAATTTTCGATTTAATCGAAGCAACCAATAAAATCCTCCCCTGAGAACTTGATTTCCCTTGGATTGACTAAAAAAAATCAGAAACATGTAAATCTTTTTCTTTTGTCAAGCATTCAAGATTCTTCCATACTAACTAACTAACTAGCCTATAATGTCCCAGTGCAGGGCAAATGCCTCTCTCTGCCTTTTCCATACAAACTAAAATAAACATTATTAACATTAAAGCTTTCACACCATTTTAAGCATAATACGAATGAATTAAAGATGAATTACATTGCCGGAAAGGCTTTCCTGACTAGTCGGTACGTGTCTAATTCACACTTATTTTACTAACGCATTGGTTTTGTTCGGCATTAATAAGAAAACTTTTCAACGTTACAGTACGGCCGATTTATCTTGGCATGTCTGAACTTCGCGCAGAAGGCTGCGCAGTAAGATTTTTTAGGAACCAAATGATGACATGAGGCGAGTGTTAGTGAGAGAACATGCGCGAAAGTTCTTAGTGCCTATGTTCAGACTCGCCAAGATATTTCGGCCTTAGTGTACAGTCACGCGCATAAGTACTTATACACTTGGCTTTCTTCAAAGGCGATTTTCTCCTTTATTTTAGAATTAAATTTTATATTATTACGAGCATAGTATTTGCCAACCCATAGGTTTATGTAAAGTGTCGTATTTCAACGTTGCATTCGTTATTTCGAGAAAAAATCGCAATTGAAAGTTGCCAAGTGTTGACATATTATTGCTCGTGACTGTACGTACGTAGGTACCTACGTAACGTTGAAAACGTAACCTATGTAGGTACAGTAGGGCTGCAAACGTGCATGGATAGTTCCGAAATATAATCGTGTAAAGCGAGAATTTTTTTTCATATGCTAGCAAATGTAATGTAATAGTTAGATAAATATTTTAGCTGTGTAACTCCTTTCTCAATACGTTTCTTCCCAACTGCTTACTTACGTTTCGTAAATTAGTCACAGTTGTGAAGAAACCAACGCCATCTAGTTTATTTTAGAAAACTTGAACTCAAACGTTCACAGGAAAATAGCCATTAGGGTATCCATGCACTGTCTGTAGCTGTAGATCTGTGTCCTAAGGGCAATATGATCGCCCCTTATTCATGGGACTTAAACTGGCGAAACTAGGGTACACTATATAAGTAGGTAGATATACACCCACCGACTTACAAAATAAAAATAAGTCGGGAGTTTCTCAGTTTTCCTAAAATGTCAATCTGATCGACAGCATTTGAGAGCCGACAAACATCCTATGTTTAATAAGATTTTAATGTATCGCCTTACTTGTTTGAGCTCGACACTAAATATTTTCACGAAGAATTTCGGAAAATCTGCTTTACTAAAATAATTAAGGTCACTTTGATGCCATGAAAATATATGCCTTTATTTGTAGATTTAAGTGGTTAAGTGGGTTTGCATGAAGACAAGCATTTTTTTCCTCAAAAAGGTCTACAGTGAAAACTTTACGAAAATGAATATGTAGTTTTTCAGTATTAACTTCAACATAGATAAGTTGAAGTTAATATTGAAGTTAAAATTTCAAAGAAAAAGCTGAGAAGTATCTTTTCAGTTTGTAGTGTTGAACTTCGTTGTCCTGTCTATATGTTCATCTGTCTGTCACATAACTCGTACCTATTACTACCGAAATCAAAGGCATACCTTCCTGTAGATAACGAGAGGGGTCTAAAAAGGGGAGCTAAGATTAAAAGACGTAACGAGGTCAAATGGGGTATCACATGAATAGGCTACATTTATTTCAATGACGATTATAATATTTACTTACATTCAAAACTTATTGTGTAATTATTTTTATAACTGTATCTATTTTAGTGGATTTTCATTTACAAGTGCGTAAAATAAAGACAAAAAAAAAATATTTTTTTTCTTAAAATCTTTAGAAACTAAATAACAGCCTAGAAACTTGAATAGTCGTAGCATTTCTTGACTAAGTAGTTAAAGATCTTCACTGCATTAAGAACGGAAACCCCCAATACATTAGCACCGAGTATTTTAGCAGCAATGGAGTCGTATGTGTTCGCTGCGGCTAGTGGCATCAGGTCAAGGACAATGCACAAATCCGCAGTCTCCTTCGTGGCGCATACCTACTTGCATATACACGCGTATCGTTATCGTTAGCAGAGCGTTGTAAAAGGAAATACTACCAAAATATCTTTTGCAGCTACTAAACCAAATCCAATTATTTTATTTTCCCCTGAATGTAATACCCCGTCATCACCGCCATTGGATCGCAGCACCTTAATTATGAATAACTCGGCAGCCATTATCACAAGAGCTTTTGTTCTGGCAGCCCGGTACCCGCGAGGTCGTCGAATCGGCTTTCGTGCGTTAGTGCGTACCAAACCCCGTCTAGATGCGTCGTAGCTATGTTCCGATTTCAAATGTGGTACGTGCGTGTAATTACAGTATGAGACATTACAGCTTTGTCTCTGGGATGGCTAAGAACCTTGAACGCCTCACTGCTGGTACTTTCATGCAGTATTGTCTCTCCCTCTCCCTTTAAAATCCATCCAAATCATCATTATCATCTGCCTAGCCTTTTCTCAACTATGTTGTGGTCGGCTTCCAGTCTAACCGGATTCAGCTAAATACCAGTATTTTACATGGAGCGACTGTCTATCTGACCTGCTCAACCCAGTTTATACTACGATACCCCTTGGTAACTGGTTATCAGACTCAAAATCCATCCAAACGTTGTCTTTAAAAAATCGCTTTTAGCGATAAAGTTGACTATTGTGTCATCCTATGTAAAATTTCTACATTCATATCTGTAATTACCCGACTGCGTCAGAAGGAGGGTTATGATTTTCGAGTGTATGTATGTATGTATGTATGTATGTATATTTCTTTGGCACGCTCTGCAGCCTAAACGGCTTGATCGATTTCAGCTTGAGAGGTGCCGTTAGATTCGTCTTAATTGTGAGAGTGACACTGGGTATATTAAAATTGAAAAAAAAATTAAAATGGCCGATTTTTGGCGCAATATGTTTTCAAAAAAAAATTTTTTTTTTCTCTAAACCTATCGAGTGGGGTATCAAAATAAAGGGTTTTAAAAGGTGTTTACAAAAATATATATACCTTATATGGTTAAAAGTAATTCGAAGTGACAAATCGTAAAAAGCACGTACCAAGAACCAAATCGTTTGCGAAATCTTTCACATTTGTAAACTAAAAAGCTGGAAATAAAAAAAGTAATTTAAAAAATAAAAAAAACCCGACTGCGAAACTGAAAAGCTACAAACAAGCCCATTTTAAATTAAATAAAAGTTGGAAGCAGGCGGGACCCATGCCATGGAGCATCTCCAAAAGGAGAATGGGAGGCTCCGGGCAGACCTGGCCGGCATGCGGGTCACCGGGGGCGCGCAGGCGAAGACGCCGAGCCAGCCCGTCCCAGTAGAGAACCAGGTCCTCAGCCTGGTTCGACAGGAGTTGGCGGCCTTTCAGGCGCGGTTCTCCGTCCTGGAGGGCATAGTCCTGCGCCCCCCTCTGGCGGGCGGGACGGCCCCGGGGCCAAAGGCGGCCTCATACGCGGCTGCTACGGCAGCTGCCGCCCCTAAACCCGGGCCGTCTGGCCGGGCCCAGGCGCCGGCGGCCAAAACGGCGCCGGCCAAACCGGCGTCGGCCAAACCGGCGTCGGCCAAACCGGCGTCGGCCAAACCGGCGTCGGCCAAACCGGTTTCGGCTGGAGGAGCCTCGGCGCCGGCTGGCGGGGCCCCGGCACCTACCGGCAACACCCCGGCGCAGGCCCGGAAGAGGGGCAGACCGGCACGGGAGGTGAAGGCCCCAGAGCCAACGCCCCGCCCCCAAAACCCTCCCACTCCTCCCACGACCGACGCCGAATGGCAGGTGGTCGGGGAGAAGAAGAAGGCGGCCAAGGCGGCCAGAAAAAAGGCGCAGAGGCGGCGCCGCAAGGAGAGAGCCGTCGCGGCTAGGCTCCGAGCCCCGAAGACCGCGGCTGTAGTAATAACGCTACAGCCGGACGCGGTCAAAAGGGGCGTCACGTACCGTGACGTGCTCTCGAAGGCAAGGGAGACGGTGGACCTCCGGGAGCTGGGGATCACCGGGGGCCTCCGGCACAGGGTGACCGCCACTGGCGCCCGCATGCTGGTGATCCCCGGTGCGACAAGTGGCCCCACCGCTGACGCCCTAGCTGAGAAGTTAAGGGCGTCCCTCGATGCGGACGAGGCTCGGGTCTCCAGGCCCGTCAAGTGCGCGGACATGCGCATCTTGGGCCTGGATGACTCCGTTACGGAGGAAGAGGTGGTGGCCGCCGTCGTCAGGACGGGCGGGTGTCTGGCCGAGCAGGTGAAGGCGGGCACCATACGTCCTGACTTCGCGGGGATGCGAACCGTTACGGTAAGCTGCCCCGTGACGGCGGCCAAAACAATTGTGGAGGGCCGAAGGCTTCTGGTGGGCTGGGTCTCAGCGCAGGTTAAACTGCTGGAACCCAAGCCTCTGAGGTGCTACCGATGCCTTGTGGGACACCACGTTGGCATCCAGTGCACCTCGGAGGTGGACCGCAGCACACTGTGCTTTCGCTGCGGTCAGCCCGGACATAAGGCCGGCTCGTGTAACGCCGCGCCGCACTGCTTCGCATGTGCGGCTGCTGGCAAGCCGGCCGATCACCGGGCGGGGAGCAAGTCCTGCGCTCCACCCGCCGGAACCAGGAGGAAAGGCAGGCCCTCCGCCACCGTCGCCACCACCACCGTCGCCGCCGCCGCTGCCGCCGCCAACAACGCCGCTGCTGCCGCCGCCACCACCGCCGCCGCCGCCGCCGCCGCCACCACCACCGCCGCCGCCACCACCACCGCCGCTGCCGCCGCTGCCGCCGCTGCCGCCGCCGCCATCGTCGAGGGGCCCTCACAAGGGGCCCGGGAGGGGGCTGAAATGGAGGAGTAATGGCTCCCCTACGCCTCCTCCAGGCGAACATCAACCACTGCGCCTGCGCTCAGGACCTGTTGCTCCAGAGCGTGGCGCAGTGGTCGATTAACATCGCCGTGGTCGCTGAGCCGTACTTTGTCCCGCCCAGGGATGACTGGGTGGAGGACCTGAGCGGCTCAGTGGCCATACTTTCGTCGGCCGCTGCCGGCACCCCGTCCCTCGAATGCGTCACGAAGGGACAGGGGTGCGTAGCAGCACGGTTCGGAGAGATAGTAGTAGTGGGGGTGTACTTCTCTCCGAACCGAACTCTCGCCGAGTTCCACAACTCTTTAACAGAGTTGAGTGTCGTCGTCGCCAGAAACCATCCCTTCCCCGTGCTAGTGCTCGGGGACTTCAATGCCAAGAATTTGGCCTGGGGTTCCCGTTACACGGATGTGCGGGGCAGGATGGTGGAGGACTGGGCTCTGGAAACAGGCCTGGTCGTCCTAAATCGGGGTTCTGTTCCCACGTGTGTGCGGATGCGGGGTGAGTCCGTGGTGGACATCTCGTTCGGCAGCCCCGCTCTGTCACAACGCGTCATTGACTGGCGCGTCATGGAGGGGGTGGAGACCTACTCCGATCACCGGTATATCCGGTTCGACGTCTCCGCCCAGACCTCTAGCGCGCTGGTCCAACAGGCCCCGAGTGGTCCGCGGTGGGCGCTGAAGCAGCTGGACCGGGAGCTCCTCCTGGAAGCCTCGATCGTGCAGGCCTGGGTGTCATCACCGGACAGGCCTGCCAACATCGACGATGAGGCGGAGTGGTTCCGGGAGGCCATGTCCGAGATCTGTGACGTGGCAATGCCCCGAGTCCGGCCAGGACGCGCCCGACGTCAGGTGTACTGGTGGTCGCAGGAGGTGGAGACACTACGCAAGGCGTGCGTCGATGCGCGACACCTTTACACCAGGCACCGCAGGCTCCGCATTCGCCCTCCGGATGCGGAAGCCACGGAGGCGGAGCTGTACGAGGGGTACAGAGCGGCGAAGACCGCCCTCCAAGAGGCTGTCCAGCGGGCCAAGGATGTGGCCCGCGAGGAGATGGTGGAGACTCTGAACAGAGATCCGTGGGGGCGCCCTTATAAAATGGTGCGGAATAAACTCCGCACCTGGGCCCCCCCGCTGACGCAGAGTCTCCGCCCCCAGCTGGTGGAGGAGGTGGTGAGCGCTCTGTTCCCTTCACGGGGGGAGCACACTCCCCCGCCCATGGCTCCGCCAATTGCGGTGCCCGAAGCGGACCACGCGGACGACGACGACATCCCTGCTGTGACCGGGGTAGAACTGAGAGCGGCGGTAGGAAGGCTGAAGGCCAAAAATACCGCCCCAGGACCCGACGGCTTGCCAGGTAAAGCCTGGGTCCTGGCCTCGGGGGCTCTCGGGCCTCGACTGGAGGCGTTCTTAAGCGCATGTTTGGAGAGAGGCCAGTTTCCACGCCGTTGGAAGACGGGGAAGCTGGTCCTCATTCGGAAGCCAGGGCGCCCTGCGGACTCTCCGTCCGCATTCCGGCCCATCGTGCTGCTCGACGAGGTCGGCAAGCTCTTTGAGAGAGTGCTTGCGGGCCGCCTCGTCGGGCACCTGGTGAGGACGGGGCCGGATCTTGCGGACAACCAGTTCGGTTTCCGCAAGGGGCGCTCGACGGTGGACGCCATCATGCGCGTGAGAGCCCTCACGACGGGGGACGCGGTGTCCCGGGGTGGGGTCGTCGTGGCGGTGTCACTCGACATCGCCAACGCGTTTAACACCCTGCCCTGGAGCACCATTGTGGAGGCACTCCGGTATCACCGGGTGCCGCCCTACCTCCGTCGAATAGTCGAGGCGTATCTGACGGAAAGAGCCGTCAGCTACCCCGGTCGCGATGGGGAGTGGAACCGGCGAGAGATGTCGTGCGGTGTCCCACAGGGATCGGTCCTGGGGCCGCCTCTGTGGAACATCGGGTACGACTGGGTGCTGCGCGCCGACCTCCCTGATGGCGTCAACGTGGTTTGCTACGCTGACGACACGCTGGTCCTGGCGCAGGGGAGGTCGCATCAGGCGGCGGCCGACGCGATGACACGCGGGGTTGCGATAGTCGTGGAGAGGATCCGGCAGTTGGGTCTCGAGGTGGCATTGCACAAGTCCGAGGCCATGTCGTTTCATGGGCCCCGGAACGCGCCGCCATCGGGATCCCAACTAACGGTAGGAGGGGTTCACATCGGCGTCGGGATGACGATGAAATACCTGGGTCTCGTCCTCGACAGCCGGTGGAACTTCGTGGAGCATTTCCGACGTTTGGCCGCCAAACTGGAACGGGCCGGGGCCGCCTTCAAGCGGCTCTTGCCCAACCTGGGGGGGCCAAACGCCTCCTGCCGGAGGCTTTACGCGGGGGTCGTGCGGTCCATGGCCATATACGGGGCCCCGGTGTGGGCGCGTTCACTGCGGCGGCGAGCCGCCCACTACCTGAACGCGCCCCAGAAGGTGGTAGCCATAAGGGCTATCCGGGGCTACCGCACGATCTCTGGCGAGGCGGCAAGCCTCCTTGCCGGACTGCCGCCATGGGATCTGGAGGCGATGGTCCTCGCGCGCCTGTATGAGTGGCGCGCGGAGGCACTACGCCGGGGGGAGGATCCGCTTCCGCGGCAAATCGCTACGGAGCGGACGGATCTCCGGCGCGATCTCATGGCGGCATGGAAAGAGCGACTGTCGCAACCCAGCGCAGGGCACGCCGCGATAGCGGCGATAAGACCCCTCTTTGAGGAGTGGCTAGAGAGGCGCCACGGCGCCCTCACCTTTCGCCTGACGCAGGTCCTCACCGGACACGGAAGTTTCGGGAGGTTCCTGCACATCATCGGGCGGGAGGAAACGCCCGGGTGTCACCATTGGCAGGATCGCCCAGAGGACACGGTGGAGCACACGGTGGAGGTCTGCCCCGCTTGGGCGGAGCACCGCCGTGCCCTCGTAGAGGCGATTGGCAGCGACGGCGACCTCTCGCGTCCGGCCCTGGTGCAAGCCATGGTCCGGGGCGAGAAGGAGTTGGGGGCAGTCACCTCCTTCTGCGAAGCAGTCATGCTAGCGAAGGAGGTGGCGGAACGGCTCAGGGAGAGAGCCTCCCGTCCCAGCCGCCGCGGGAGACGCTCCGGGCGTCGGGAGCCGCGTGACGACTCCCGGCCACCGTAGGCGCGGGCCTGCGGGCGGAGAGTAATGGGTAGCTCACCGCCCGATCAGGACCAGGCCCGTGCCGGACGGCGCGTACGTGTTCCACGCGCGCCTCAAAGAGATGTCAGCATCGAGGAGGGGCCCCTTAGGGCTGAAGCCTGCCGGGTCAGCGGGATTGTCCGAAAGGGTTACCGCTGGCCCGGAACATAAAGGGCTAAGGAAGGAACACGGGTGGGTTTTAGTCAGTAAGAGTCTGACACTCCCTTCCGCTCCACCCAGAGCGGGGAGTCATTTGATGATTTCCCATCCTCAAAAAAAAAAAAAAAAAAAAAAAAAAGGCGGGACCCATACCATTTTTATTATATATTCAAATTCAAATGGGTCCCGCCTGCTTCCAACTTTTATTTAATTTAAAATGGGCTTGTTTGTAGCTTTTCAGTTTCGCAGTCGGGTTTTTTTTATTTTTTAAATTACTTTTTTTTTGTATGGTATACATAAAAAAGATTACTCTATTCGATTCTTATTGCGTCCATAGGCGTTGGTGATCACTTACCTATATCGAGCATTAGTTAGATCGCCTATTTTTTTTTATAGGAACCAACCACCCTAGTTCAGCTCCCCAGTCGTAACGTTCGATTTATAAGGGTTGGTTTGAATCTCGAGTGTCCGTTAAGTTTATAAATTATGGGGATACTAAGTATGGGAGCTTGCCAATTGAGCACGGTTGCATAATGCACGTTTGTTTATTGATTGTTTGTGTGAGTTTCAGGCATAGGTCAGCCCTCGTGTAGGTAATAGCCCTCGTGTAGGTAATCAATCCATGTTATTATTCAGTAGGTAATTTTACTTTTATTTATGTTGGTTTTAGTAATTATGGTGATCGATTTTTATTTATTTGTGGCATTATAATAGGTTTTAAAGAGTGGTTGGGGTCCCTAACACTCAATATTTTCAAAAGGGTTTAAAAAAATATTTCAAATAAGTTACATTTTGATTTCTGCATGACTGCAAGTTCTGAAGGTCAATTCTCGTACTCAAAAAAAACGTTAAATAATTTCAAGTTGCATCAATCTCATTTGAGCTCAGAACAATAACTAAACACAACCATCATCATCATCATCACCTCAGCCGAAAGACGTCCACTGCTGGACATAGGCCTCCCCCAAGCACCTCCACTTCGACCGGTTCTGTGCTTCTCGCATCCAACGTTAAACACAACCAATCTTGTTCAAAAATATAAGGTAATTAGAGAGTTTTTTTTTACAGATTAGACTGCGTACATTCATAAAAATACGGGTTTATTATCTCTCCTCTCAAGATAAAAACCGGCCAAGTGCGTGTCGGACCATGCACAGTGTAGGGTTCCGTAGTAGCCCGTTATCACAATATAGTACGATTCTGTTGTTCTTTATTCTGAATATAAAATAATATATTTTTATTTTATTTTTATTTCTTCAGGATAACAAACAATTGCGCAATGCTTAATATTTAGGTACAGATATTTTATAAGACACTTAAGTAATAACGCAACCAGCATCGTTATCCACAAATTAATGCAACTGTAAGAATAGTTTGAGTAAGATCCAAGCAAACTTAGCAAACAATTATTGTCTATCATAGATTAACTAGGTTAGGTGAAATAACATGTAACAAACAAAACTAAATGTGTGAATATAACAACAAAAAACTATGTGGTACATAAATGAAAGATTTTTTGATGAATACTATTTTTAAACTGTGTTAGTGAAAATGCAAATATGCAATATCAGCAAAATTATCGTTGTAACTTGTCATTAGTCGACGTAAAGGAGCTCGTTCTCCTGCATTGGTTCTGCACCGCTTCGGCGCGAATAGACTGTGAGTATAGGTATCACGAATACGTTGGGAGTGACTAGGTATGCGAAGGTATATTTGATTTATTAGGTGGTTACAGTCAAATTTATTGTGACAAATCTTGTAAAGGACCAATTGATCGTGATACAATCTCCTTTCTTTAAGAGTAGAGAGAGAAAATGTATCTAGAAGAGTGTGATATGATGACCACCTCTTAAATCACACTAATATTATAAAGGCGAAAGTTTGTGAGTGTGTGTGTGACTGTGTGTGTGAGTGTGTGTATGTGTTTATATGTTTGTTACTTCTTCACGCTCAAACGGCTGGACCAATTTGGATAAAATTTGGTATGGAGGTAGCTGACACCCTGGATTAACATATAGGCTACTTTTTATCCCGATATTCCCACGGGATCGACATTTACGCGGGTAAAACCGCGTGGCGCAGCTAGTAATTTATAATTTAGAAACCCAAGATATTTACGTTGTACTGATTCCAATTGGTCACTGTATTTATTGTAGAAGGGATTCCAAACACATGTGGCATATTCCAGTTGAGATCTAATAAGTGTTTTGTACAGTAATAAAAATGTGGATGGATTCTTAAATGGGTTGCAGGTCCGCCTTACAAAGCCATACATTTGAAAACCCTTGGCTGTGATGTGATCAACGTGAGCATCAAAGTGTAACTTTGAGTCAAAGAGTACGCCTAAATCTTTAATTAGGGAAACTTTTTCCAGAGGAATGTTACATAGAGAGTATGTAAACTGAACGGTATTAATTTTTTTAGTGAAAGAAATAAACTTACATTTGGATAAACTCAGATGTAATTTATTGGTCTGACAATAAGCAGAGAATCGATCAAGGTCTTGTTGTAATTTAACACACAGTCCTCAATGGTTCTTATTTTACGAAAAACTTTAAGATCGTCAGCATATAGGAGGAAACCACAATTTTTAAAACATTTGTTTATGTCATTTATGAATAGGATAAAAAGTAGTGGGCCCAGTATCGATCCCTGCGGAACACCAGATTTCACGTTGATCACATCTGAAGCGAAACCATTGATCACAACCGTCTGAGTTCTATTTTTTACATAAGACGTAAACCAACGAAGCAAACACCCATGGATACCATTAAATTCGATTTTTTGTAAGAGCATGGTGTGGTCCACCTTGTCAAAAGCCTTGCAGAAATCCGTGTAGATTGCGTCGACTTGTAGTTGATTGTCCATACTTTCAAATAAAAAGTTAGAATATAAAACCAAGTTACTAACTGTGGAGCGATTTTGGACAAAACCATGCTGTTCAGGGATAATATTACTATGTAGGATGGGGTAAATTACATTATGAACTAATCGCTCCAAGACTTTTGACATGGCAGACAACAATGATATTGGACGATAGTTGGTAACATCATTTTTTGCACCTCCTTTATATACTGGCGTAATATTGGCAGTTTTCCACGATTGTGGCACAATACCCTCTCTCAGACTACGGTTGAAGAGATAGAATAGAGGCTCACATATAGACTCAGCTGTATGTTTTAAAAAGAATGGAGGAACACAATCAGGCCCAGAGCCTTTGGTTATGTCCAGACATTTAAGTGATTTAGCTATAGTGTCCCTAGATAGGGACAAATCGGATATACTTACATCGCTGTTTAACGAAGACGCAGAATCTTTGTTAACATTGCTAACATTATTATCTGTCGGCTCATATACGGAACTAAAAAATTTGGAGAATAATCTACATACATTCACAGGTCCGTGACAAACCTCATTGTTGTATAACATAGTGTTGGGTATGCCAGTGTTACCCTTTCGACCTTTTATAAACGACCAGAATCGTTTTAAATCTTTACGCATGCCGGTTTCAATTGAATGCATATACCCATTGAAACATTCAGCAGAGAGTAACTTAAATCTCTTTCGGTATAAGGAGAACTGCTCATAATCCACACTGTTTTTATATTTTTTCCATTTAATCCAGGCCTTATCTTTATTTCTAAAAATATGGATTAATGGTCGTGAGAACCAAATAGGGTATTCGTTGGATTTGACTGGCCGCATTGGTACGTGGGTCCTGATAATTTCATAAATAATTTCATAAAAACTTTGGGTAGCAGCATCCAGTGAAATGTTGCCTAGGACGGAGGTCCAGTCGACTAAGTTAATGTCTTTATTAATGGCTCATATATTTTATATATATAAAAAAACATATTTTGTTTTTCAATGCAAGTCTTTACCCGTTATAAACAAGCAACTACTTCATCTTAGTCACTTTAAAGGATTAATGCTAAGGATTTTGAATTTGGTACAAAATTATCCAAAACTCAACGACTAAAAAATTCAACGACTATTACTGCTAAACTGATAAAGTTATCTTAACCGCTATAATTTTCCTTTAAAGTTCATGAAATGCACTATCATCGTGAATTTTTTCAGATTTTTCAAGAAAGCAGTTTATGTTTTAGAGGGGGGGGGGGGGGGGGGTCGCCTTACTGGAACAAAAATTTGCACTTTAAAGTTTAATATTTCGTAAATGGAGCAATAAATCGAAAAATAATTTTAGCAGGGTAAAATGACTTGGGGGTCCAAGTCATTTTAGAAGACCTATTCATCGATACCCCACACGTTGGGGTAGACAACGAAAAAAATATTCATCTGCACTTCACATAGCTACCCTACCCTAAAAAAAATACCCTACGTAGGGGAGCTACCCTTAAAAAAATATTTTCCAAAATTTTATTTTATCACTTTGTCGGCGTGATTGATATACATATTGGTACCAAATTTCAGCTTTCTAGTGCTAATGGTCACAGAGATTAAGCGAGGACGGACAGACGAACTACGGAACCCTAATAAAAAACTATCAGCTTGTACACAATCAAGTATTTTCTAACTGAACAGACAGCTGTGCTGCTGGGGAGTTTGTTGCGCCACTTCTTCATCCCAGCGAAAGCACTAGGTAGTGGTGAAGGGCGGACGTTTTGGGGGACTGTCTTTTGTAATTTTGACGTTCGAAAGAGTCTCAGCCTAGTTTTAACAAATGACTTTTGATTTTGATTTTACATATTTAATTAAATTACGTAACATTTCGATAATATGGGCGAATTATTATATAATTACGTCTTTTGAGTTGGCGTTTGTACGTAACAATTTAATTGACACTACCTCATATTACAGACTTCATTATAATGGTTACGCAATATCTGCTACGAGTGCCTACGTAATAAACACGGCTACGTATCTTCGTAGCGGAGTCCTACATAATATTTCAATAGCCTGCTATTGAAATATTATGTAGGACTCCGCTACGAAAATCGCATTGTATTAATTGAGGTACCTGTGCCTCAATTAATAGGTACAATGCGATTTTCGTAGCACAGCCTTGTAAAAGCAAAATTTCGTAACTTCACTACCGCTACGGCGTAGCCGATGGCTACGGTGATATCTTACCTGAATTGCGTATTATATCATCATTTCAGCCGAACGACGTCCACTGCTGGACATAGGCCTCCCCCAAAAGGGAGGGGGGGGGGTTTGCCATAATCGCCACGCTGGGCAGGCGGGTTGGCGATCGCAGTATGGTATGGTGGTGGAATGCATAGAGAACGCTGCTGCCCATTCTCCGGTACGCCCCTTAGTCGCCTTTTACGACACCCACGGGAAGTATGGGGTGGTGCTATTCTTTAAGTCCGGCACCACACAGACGATATATTATTTATAATAATATTAACATATAATCTTATGGAGCACAACTTAACGTGCTTATTTTCTGCATTTTCGATCTAAAATAAAAGAAACAACCAAACAAACGATGAGGGCGCCACTGCGCGGTCGGTGAAATTTGGCTTGACTTGAATGTATCCCTAACACCTATAATATTATGTATTACCAATATTTTAAAAATAGTTTTCTATTCCATTTTATTCTATTCTGTAGCCTCTATGTAACAAAGCATACTCCTCCCGCCACTTCAAACGACCTCGACTGGTCCGTGGCAACCACGCTTTGATTAGGTACACGCTTTCAATCACCCTCATGGAACTGCTCAGGAAGTACATAGTTTACCTACTAGCTCAGTCCACAATTCCACCCGCATGTTTTATCTATCTAGTACTAATTTTCAAAGCCTAATAGCCATATTATATAATTATATTTTCTCATTGTTTGTCTTATTTTTTTAGTTATTCATGAATTTATATATATTTATTTGTGCTTATATTAATATGTAATTAGGTATATATAACCGGAGAATGGGCAGCAGCGTTCTCTATGCATTCCACCACCATACCATACTGCGATCGCCAACCCGCCTGCCAAGCGTGGCGATTATGGCAAACCCTCCCCCTTTTGGGAGAGGCCTATGTCCAGCAGTGGACGTCTTTCGGCTAAAATGGTGATGATGATGATTATTATATTAATGGTAGTTTTACATTGTTTAATTTTATTGTAATCACTAAAACGGAAAATAGTGGCCACTATTTTCCGTTTTAGTGATTGATTGAATGAATAATGAGGGCGCTTCTGCGCGGTCGGCGTTTGGACGGCGCCCCCTTAACACTCACTTAAGTTTAACCAAAAGAATTGCCTGAATTGCTCTGGATTGATTAATCTGCCATCAATCCAGAGCAATTCAGGCAATTCTTTTGTCAGATAAAAACTCAGTCACACAGATTCAAATTTGAAAAAAGACCTGACAAAAAGCCGGACATGTTACTTTATAATCTTTAAAATAATATGACGTCACGCCTGTAACCCGCGAAGAGTTAGGCAGCGGTGTAGTGTACAGTCACGAGCACCAATATGTCAACACTTGGCAACTTTAAAATGTGATTTTTTCACGAAATAACGAATGCAACGTCGAAATACGATACTTTACATATACCTATGGGTTCGAAAATACTATGTTCCTACTAATATAAAATTTCTTTCGAAAATAAAGGAGAAAATCGCCTTTGAATAAAGCCAAGTGTATACATACTTTTGCTCGTGACTGTACACCTACATTTCGCTAGTTATATTTAAGTAATAGGGGCGAGCCTATTGCAATCAACCGGGCACAAACCCAGAGTCCGGGTTGCTACTGAGAAATTCCTGAAAGAAAAACTCAATAACACTTTGCCCGACCTGGGATTCGAACCCAGGACCTACACAGAGGAGCGCTTTGCGACCACTAGACCAACGAGGTAGTTTTTAATTTTACTTTTTCAGTGTTCATTTACCTTTTTATCTTTAAAAAAAACCCTGTGTTCGAATAGCCCAGTAAAAAGACAGAACGAGGGGATCAAAATCAAAATTAATTTATTCAAACACTCTTTGAACGTCAATAATACATAAGAAAGTACCCCAAAACGCCCGCCCTTTACCACTAACCCAACCAAAAAAGCACTTATCCGGACGGATGGTAACCGTACCCAGAACTGTATATTAATCAGACAGATGTGGATTTTTCGTGCTTATTTCAGCGTTACGTCGCATTGCCAAACCTTTCAAGTTGCTGTTCTTAGGGTCGCGGGTTGATTCCTGAGACCCTGACATCCCTCTGCATTGATGATTAATTTATAGTTAGCTATTCCCCGTGTAGTGTTTGTCGACTAAAACAATATTTGTAGATTACGCTGCTCTGCACCTACGTGTCAAACAAACACATACTCATTAACGGGATGCTCTAAGTCATCATCTGCCTAGCCTTTTCCCAACTATGTTGGGGTCGGCTTCCAGTCTAACCGGATGCAGCTGAATACCAGTTTTTTTCATGGAGCGACTGCCTATCTGACCTCCACAACCCAGTTACTGGGTAATACGATACCCTTTGGTAAGACTGGTTTTTCGGGCTTCTGACTACTCGGCTACTCTACTACTTCTGACTACTCGACTTTCGGGCTTCTGACTACTCGTAACGACTGTCAAAGATCCACGAATGACAGCCGGGACCAACGGCTTAACGTGCTTTCCGAGGCACGGAGGGGTCTCGTTATGTAAAGATGGTCACCCATCCACAGACCAACCGCGGCAAGCGTAGCTTAACCTGATCGATCGACCTGTGCGGCTGTTATTACTTAGCCACGGGCCCCTCTCAGGATGCTCTAAGTAGCCAGCAAAATACAAATTTTCTTGCATTTTTTACTATTTCAGGAAATATCAATTATTAGGATTATATGAACTTAGAGGGTTGATGATTTTAATGATTATAATTCTGTAAATACATTCACACTGGCCTGCAAATTTCAAAAAACGTAAGAACATTTGAACTTCGCGGGCTACCCTGGCGCTTCCCTCTTAAGGGGCTTACAGGACCTAAACGCAAAAAAACGCAAGTTTTAGGAACAATAAATGTAAATGATCGACTACAGTAAACAAAATCAGAAATGATAATATTCTTCAGGATATATGCTAGGTTGATAGTGTGTTGGAAACATAGTACAACTAATTTGATACGATAGAAAAAAAAATCATGAAGATACCTCTAAAAGCTTTCTTTTTACAATGAAATCCATACTAATATACATACAATCATTTTGATTTTTTTGTCAGATTATTCTACAAGCAACATATTTAAACACTAGTGTTTTAATTTTTTAGTTCAACCAATAGATTTTTTGTCATTAAATAATTGCTTCATATTTTGCAATACCTAAATTACCAGAGTTGTGTCATCGCGCTTCTCTTTCTTTTCCATGCAGTCCGACAGTGACCGCGCTTTAGGTCATGTAAGCCCCTTAAGAACAACTTACAGTAATAGTCCATTTTCATTTCATCTTAGGTAATTGTACCTACAATTACCTACTTTCCTGGAGAGAGAAAAACCTTGCCGGATTTAGAGCGTTTAGAAAGCGCGAACAATAAACAAACAAATTCATTAGGGCTTGGCTTCGCTCGGCTGCTCGTCGGCTTATATCTCAGTAGGTACCTAATTTCTATGTTAAATATTTTAATTAGAATCTTGGCATTCTTTCCTACAGTCAATTTTGAAGAAATAGGCCATAATCTACTTTGCAACACAAAATAAGAAAACTGGCCAAGTACGAGTCGGACTCGCACACGAAGGGTTCCGTACCACAAGGCAAAAACGCCGAAAAAAACATGTTTGTTGTATTGGAGCCCCCCTTAAATATTTATTTTATTTTAATTTTATTATTTATTATTAAAGGTAAAATACAACTGAGTATTTTGTGAATATTTCAAGTGCCGGTAGGCACTTGAAATATTTGATATCGAGCAAAAAAGGGCAAAAAAATCGCGTTTGTTGTATGGGAGCCCCCCTTAAATATTTATTTTATTTTGTTATTAGTATTTGTTGTTATAGCAGCAACAGAAATACATCATCTGTGAAAATTTCAACTGTCTAGCTATTGCGGTTCTTGAGATACAGCCTGGTGACAGACAGACATACAGACGGACAGACGGACAGACAGCGAAGTCTTAGTAATAGGGTCCCGTTTTTACCCTTTGGGTACGGAACCCTAAAAAATGTCTGCGAACTTTCTCGTACGCTGCCAAAGTCTGTAAGTTAGTTTAGTTTCTCAACTCGTATACAATATTTATTTTCATGGGCTAAAGTTTTGTCATAAAGGTGCGTCCACACTGCGAGCATTCAATTCGAGAACAAGATTAGGTATTCGATTGTAAATTAATTTTGTACTTATGTAAGTACTATAGTGATTCGATTCGAAAGGGTAGTGCTCGGTAGAACGTCCTCGAACTAAAGAAATCACGTGCGCGAGATTTTTTATGCATAGGTTCTTCTCTGTCGTCCGAAACTAATAAAGAGGTTTGGGGACACTGCAACTTCTAGTTCTCCGGTGAGCTCTGGTCACACCTTAGTCAAGGAGGTAATCCTTTACCTCAGGCATTCCTATTCCTACCCCCAGACTGGGTTTTCCAATGACTCAGCCTTTTCATTTTCGCGGAGTTTGTGTGAGTCAAGTCTCATAGGGTGTTAACTAATGGATTGTTTTGCGGGTAAGGAACATTAAAGGCGTTGTTCTTTATCATTAAGCTTATAGCCGTGTGCCATAACAACTTCTGATTGGTGAATACCATACTGGTATGCCAGCTACATGCATACTTATGTGCAAGTTACAGGCTTGTGTATTCCGGGGTTTAGGTACCTACATGTGTGCGTAGATAGAGACGGCTTCAAAAAGGGTAGTAATAAATGCTCCGACAAAAAATTAAGAATTTATCTTACTCAAAATACTAAATCTACTGCCTAAACTTACCGACTACTTTTGTCCGAATAAAAATGACGAAACGACCGAATGAGATAAGTACAGAAATCTTCGAAAAATAAACGTGACTGGTTTATTGCTTTAATACTTTTCTACCAGCATACATTACGTTTTACTGAAAACTATGCTTTGTAATTTTTATCATTACTTGCTTACTATTAATTCATAAATTACCTTTCATATTTTATAGACTGTGGTGCTATTTTAACTGTAACATTCTGTGTATTCTGAGTTGTTATACAGAAACTTATAAAAAATATAAAAATATACTTGTAACAATAACTTTTACTTGCATCATACTTACTTATATCATGAATTTTACTTCCCTACCTGCCAAAGTTTTTTTTTATCTACAAAAATATGTGGTTAGGCGTAGTCGACGGAGCCCCGCTTCGCGTGGCCCCTATTTCTGTCTACAGGGTTTAAAGGAACCTAACACGAAGGGGATGACGGGGGCTCGTTCGCTCGCTTTGCTCGCTCACTCGAGCCCCCGCCATTCCCTTCGAACCCAACCTGTCCGAGTTGGGGTGCCCCAAGTCCCGAGCTCGCTTCGCTCGCTCTTGCATCCTAAGTTGTCATTACAAATGTGTTACTTTTGTATATTATGTTGGTTTAGTGTGCAGTGTAGTTAATTTGTAGTACAGTCATTTATTTGATATGCAGTAGGTTATAGGTATTTTCATCATTAATGAGAGTTAAAAAATTAATTTTAACAATAAAAATTAAAACAGTTCAAGCAAGTTGTAAAAATATGATTATTTTGACAAAACCTCTGTTGTCGGTAGGTAACTTAGTAATTTTGTCGGAAGTTCAGTATTTCTATTTGGAAGTTTAGTTTTTTTATCGAAGATCCAGTTTTTTTTTTAGGAGAATATGTAATTTGAACATGCTCTTATTTGTTTGTTAAATTGGATATTTTTTTTCGTTTATGTTTTTAATTTTTTGTCGGTAATTCATTATAACGCTGGTTAATTAGAATAATAGTCGGACACAGATCGCTGGAGATTAATTTGTTTGTCGGAACCATTATTATTTCGCCTTCAAAAAGGTGTAAGTACCTAAGTAGGTATACATCGACAGGAATTCGTTTATTTCTCTACAATCTTTATTCCATAAATGTCCATACACTGACCTCTATGCGTACTTGTATTATAGAGGTTAGTGTGTCCATAATATTGATACACAGTACACACAGCTCCATTAAGTGGTTACCCCCCCAAAAGACATGTGCGTTCAAATCCGTGATAGGCCCAAGTTGGTTTCTGTATTTTGCAAAAACATATTATTTTAATTAATGTATTGTTCTAGTGAATAAATAAGTTTAAGTTAGTATTTTTTTTTAAATTCTGTTTTTATTATTGGTTTTTTCAATAAAACGTTAATACTTTTATTATTGCGAAAACGACAAGGAATATGGGTTAACATTTACGATCATTTATTCATCGTCTAAATATATTAGAGGTTTCAAGACCACTTGCCGTGCCTATGATTGGAAGTTCAAATCCTAGGCACGAAATGTGCTTTTTGTTCATTATATTATTATATTTTTCTATTTTGTTTTAGTAATTATTTGTAAAAAAATTAAAAATCTAGAAAAATAAAATACTTTAATAATATTTATTAAAACTACTACTATCTTATTTTACAACAATAATTTATATTTTAATTTGATAATTTTATTTACAGATATCATAATATACATATTTTGCCAACTGACTCAAATGGGTTCCTAAAGAAGTCTCAGTGGCATCCTATTAACGCAAACGATAAAATAGGAAGCGGTAGAAATATTTTAGATTGACATAAGCTAACGAAAAGTCACGTGACCTGTCATGTCGTCTCAGTATACAAATTTGACATTTGACAGTCTGACAAGCGACATCGAAAAATACAAGATTTGAAGCGTTTGCAACTTGTCTAGGACCGTTGTTGTCAAACGTTGTAGTTATAACTTGAATTGAGGGTATGGATTAATTTTATAAAGGCAAATTATAACATCTATCTATTAGACAGGGACCTAGAGATAAAACGACTCGGACGATAGTAGATAGTAGAGAACAATTTCATCGCAATTGATAAAGGTACTGATACACATGCTCATTACTAGCATGCTCAAACCAATCGGAGCACGCGAAAATCAAAGTCACGTGAGTTTCGCGTGCTCCGATTGGTTTGAGCATGCTAGTAATGAGCATGTGTGTCAGTACCTTATGGGCTCGCTGGCTAGTTCGTCAAACAGTATGAGTATGACGACGTTCGGTGATGCGATGCTTCGAATCCGAGTCGAAACTCTTTTTGAAGTATTCAATTATTATAGAATAATCGAATACTTCAAACTCTTTTAGATTATTCGTAAGGAATTCAATGTTGTAGCAGTGTAACATTTTAAAACTTGAGGGGTTAGCACATACTGACGCTGTGTGTACATAGGTACCAATATTATGGAGCAATGAGTAGAGCTACAAAACATTATTTACACATTGCGTAAGTACTAAACTGTAGCTACACTGATATTTGATACTTTTTTTCTTTAATAGATAATAAAGAACACAAATTAAAAATAAAATTGTACTTAGGTACCTACATCAATTTGATGCTAATTGTGCTTAAATATGTACCTACCTAATCATGGCAGGTGGCACCTATATTCGTCGACCGTAGGTTCTATTGGGGTAAAGGACAAAATACGATTTTTCAGGAGAGGCCAACAAAGTTTTTTTTCGGACTAAATCGCCCATAACTTTTTTGTTATTAACCTTTTTCGGATCTGATTTCACACATAATCTTGTATTTTGGTGCTACCTGTGTAACATTTATTCAAATAAGTTATGTATTTAAGAAAATAGACGTCCCTTACACCAACGTATTATGTTAGTAATGTCCCTTACTGAACAAGTATCTTGTAGTCCCGTCCCTTACATTAAATTGATCTGTACGTTGGATCCAACCTATAATGAAAAAATAGTGGTAAGTGGTAGTATAAAGGTCTTGTTTAAAAAAATGTATGAAAAATAATACAGTGTAAAGAGATTTTTGATAGGAAATGAAGCACACACTTTTGACGTACGGATATCTTAAATTTGGAAATCGTTATAAAAAATCACATAAAAGACATGAAACTGTATTAGAACCGTGTGTGCGTTTTTTTGTGTGTCGCTTACATGCATTGTACATTGTAATAGTCAATTTCTATTAGCTGTAATACATTTTTACTTCATTTAATATGTTTATTATAATCAAATTATAAAAAATGGTAACAATTTTACCTATAGGTACTTTAAATTCTTATTCAAATACAAGAGTTATCATCATCATCATTTCAGCCGAAAGTCGTCCACTGTTGGACATAGGCCTCCCCCAAGTACCTCCACATCGACCGTTTCTGTGCTTCTCGCATCCAACGAGCTCCTGCGACCTTCACAAGGTCGTCGGACCACCTTGTGGGAGGCCTTCTAATTAATGCTACGTCTTTCGGTACGCGGTCGCGAATCTGGCAAACGACCCAAGAGCTAGATTGACCCGACACTATACCGAAGACATTCCGGACGTCGGCCTGTACGAGATTAGGATGGCTCTGAAGCAGCTCAAAAACAACAAGGCGCCGGGTGATGACGGAATTACGGCCGAGCTCCTGAAGGCCGACGGAAAACCCGTTCTTAAGGCCCTTCAGAAGCTGTTTGGTTCCGTCAGACTCGAGGGCAAAACACCACAGGCACGAAACAGAGGTAGTCGTTCGTCGTTTCAGCCGATAGACGTCCACTGCTGGACATAGGCCTCCCCCAATTTTGGGAGGGTTTGCCATAATCGCCACGCTTGGCAGGCGGGTTGGCGATCGCAGTATGGTATGATGGTGGAATACATAGAGAACACTAAACGCGAAACAGAGGTGTGGTGATACTTTTCTATAAGAAGGGCGACAATGCCCTTCTTAATAATTATAGGCCCATCAAGCTGTTTTCGAGAGTCATCACGAACCGTCTCGCGCGCAGGTTTGTCGACTTCCAGCCTCCCGAACAAGCCGGATTCCGTAAAGGCTTTAGCACCGTAGACCACATACATACGCTGCGACAGGTTATACAGAAGACCGAAGAGTATAACCTGTCTCCCTGCTTAGCGTTTGTGGACTACGAGAAAACCTTTGATTCGATCGAGACATGGGCTGTGCTGCAGTCTATTCAACGGTGCCAGATCGAAAACGCCACTATGTCAGTCCGACTCCAGGATCAGACGTCGAAACCTACCCTTCTGCAGCGAGGTGTGAGGCAGGGAGACGTTATCTCTCCAAAACTGTTCACCGCTGCACTGGAGGATGTCTTCGAGGTTCTGGACCGGAAAGGGGCTGGCATTAACATCAATGGCGAGTACATAACTCACCTTCGTTTTGCCGACGATATTGACAGTCATTGTAGTCATGGCTGAGACTGTGGAGGACCTCAGTACAATGCTCGATAATCTCGGTAGAGCCTCCGAAAGAGTGAGTCTTAAAATGAACATGGACAAAACGAAGGTCATGTCAAATGCCCATGTAACACCTACTCTCATAAAGATCGGAGACGCTACACTCGAAGTCGTGGTCGAATATGTTACCTAGGACAAACTGTACATTTAGGTAGGTCCAACTTCGAGAAAGAGGTCCATCGTCGAATCCGACTCGGCTGGGCAGAGTTCTGGAAGCTACACAATATCTTCTCGTCCCACTACCGCAGTGTCTCAAGACGAAAGTCTTTGACTAGTGCGTGTTGCCAGTGATGAATATGGCACTGAAACGTGGTCGCTCGCAATGGGCCTTTGAGGACCCAAATGGCAATGGAGAGGGCTATGCTTGGAGTTTCCCTGCGTGATCGAATCAATGAGAGGAGATCCACAGGAGAACCAAGGTAACCGACATAGCCCGAAAAATTGCCAAACTTAAGTGGCATTGGGCAGGGCACAGTGGAAAGGTTCTGGAGTGGTGACCGCGTACCGGAAGACGTAGCGTTGGAAGGCCTCCCATAAGGTGGAAAGACGACCTTGTACGTTGACGGTTGACACAGGAACCCGTTGGATGCGAGAAGCACAGAACCGGTCAAAGTGGAGGTGCTTGGGGGAGGCCTATGTCCAGCAGTGGACGTCTTCCGGCTGAAATGATGATTAATAAATAATTAGGTAACATTGAATAGTTTTATATTATTATGATTCTTGTGTCTTCGTCGAAGCAACTGGTTTAAACATTTTGTTTTTCTATTTTTACCACATTCTTTTTGTGAAAAACTGAGTACAATCCCGACCAAACGTCAGGTGAACTTGCACTGATAGCACAGTAAAGATATGAAAGCGACTTTTTTTTAATGCCCGCGCGCTGCTTTCGCATTGGTATCATCCTCTCTTTCACACACAGAAAGACTGAGACATAGAAAAGAATGGTAATAGTGGAAGCACGTGCTATCTTGTGTTATGAAATGTGTGTAAATAAAGGTGACAGGTATAAATATTCATTACTTCTCGCAAGCAAATTGGTGTAACGGACACTGAACCTAAATATAATTCGATTCAAATAGGTGTAACGTTGACACTGCTTAAAGTATGACAATGCAAATTGGGGTAAGGGACAACTATGTTATGTTGACAAAACTCGTGCAATGTGCGTGCAATCCATTTAAAGTATATTATATATTTAAGGATGATATTTATTTTTTGAGATAACAAAGATATTTATTAGTGTAAGGCCAGTTATATTATGATTCCTTCAAAAATAAACCATGTAATGGTAATTCGTTGATTGGGAAGACCCTTACCTGATTTGAAGTGGATTGGCAGCGGTAATTACACCATTTCAAATTGCTATAATGCATAGTTTTTCAGATACATTGTTATTATGGGGCTGATTCGAAATTTGGATCCAAAAAATCAGTGGGGTAAGGGACATTTTTTTAGGCTAGAATTTTTTCACATACACCATTCGAAAGAGCGAAAAATTCTGAACAAAACTGTATATTCAACTCATTTTGGGTATTTTGTCCCTTACCTCAATTGAACCTACGGTCGACGAATATGATGATATTGCATCTGGATTCTGGACTGATTATTTCGAATTCAGTTTTTTTCCTAACTTAAGGTCTCCAGAAGTAGGTATCAAGCATTCTATTTTATCGGGAAATTCTCTTCCTTGGGTTTCATAGACATTTTTTTATTTCTTTGATTATAACCATACCGGTCGTGACCCGTTACTTCGCCTGGGTTTTGACACTTTTTGTAATATATCTTCCAGATTTAAAAGTATTTCAAATCATGATGTCTAAAAAATGATTTTACATATCTCCATCTATCGGTATTAGATAATTACTCTTCCATATTCATTGCTTATTTGCCTAAAAATTGGTCTCAAATGTGATAGGCGAAGTATTGGTCCTTTTCCCTAACTTCGCCTGCATCATGGCATAGCGTCAAATATTAAATTACATTTGAAATACCACTTACTACATCTAGTGTAAGCGTTTTGGGATGTGACAGATGACTATAAACTTTAAATAAAGCAACACAGAGTAGTTTTTTTTTAAAAAGCTTTTTTAGGCGAAGTTAGGCAACAGTTTGAAGTTAAGTCGTTTCTCTTGTGTAAAAAGTGCACTGGTCACCAACAACGTGAGGTTAGCCACAATTTTTCCTCAAAATCTTGCCATAGATGAAAAATACTTATTATTTAGTAACTTACGCGAAGCCAAGCCTAAAATTGAAATGGCAACTTCAAATTATTTGAAATTAGGCGAAGATAGGTGGCACAGGCGAAGTAACGGATCACGACTATTACCAATTCAATCGAATATAAATGTTTAATTTACGGCTTTCACCGTTAATTTTATTGTGTAAAAGAAATAAACCAAAATACCTACTTATACCTTGTCTACATAATAATTATTTTCTATATTTTTTTACAGATGGAGAATCTTTTGCTGTTAAGATCGTGCATCAGAGAGAATTCGAAGCTTAATGGATTGTTGGTCATTGCATAATAGCCTTCCACCTACTCCCACCCCTACCTACTTCATAGGTTAATTTTATTTTACAACAACTTTTAGATCAAGAGAAATTCAAATAAATGACGCTTTTTCTGCAACAAATCAAAGGTGAGCACATAAAATATTACTCTAAGCTCTAACCCTAAAATACCGGCCGATACGGCAATGATGGCTGGAAGCTGGGCCATCATGTGTAGCCCTTACTAACTTACAGACTAACCATCTAATCACGTCATTGCTCTCGTGGAATCACTTTTCTTGTAGGTAGAGCTACTGGTGTTTTTGACCGACCATAGGCCGACCGCTTAACTGAGACGTTGCCTGAGGTAGAAGCGCGGTGTGGTGACGTGATGCGAGACTCAGTGATTCGTCAACTTGTGACAACTATCAACCCTCCCGCACCGCGCAGCTACCTCAGGCAACGTCTCAGTTAAGCAGTCGGCCTATAGCTGAAATAGATTATTATCACAATAATTCTACACAATAATGCATTATTATTTTTTATGTAATGCTAAGCAAAAATGCCAGAGGTCACGCCATCAATAATGTGCCGGTGACAGTTACAGTTACAGAATGACATTGACAGTTTCTCATTTGATAGGTCTTACCATTTTGCTCTTGTCAAAAATTGTTATGGTTGTGGTTGATATCGGTACATTTCTTGTAAAAATAACTTTGTAAATGTTTTAAAGCACATTTTCATCATATTCCAAACGTAGTTTATAGCCTTGTGTAATAACTGCATTTTGGACGCTTTTAGTGGTGTTATTATGTATGTAACGACACTCATTTTCAACATTTTTGTTGATAGTAATCGGACGATTGTTTTGGTTTGTATATTAAAGTATTGTTTTCGTGTTTTAAGACTTTTAACAATAACCTATTTTCTGCACAGAACAACTGAAAAACTTGAAGATGTCCAGATTCCGCTTTGGACGACAGCATGATGGGTATCGTCTAGTATCGAATGACGACAGCGGGTTTTCGGATGCACAGTTTGAAGGACCACCGCCTAAAATACCCTGGAAAGCAATATCTCTTGCGGCCTTCTTATTTGTTGTGGGTACAGCACTACTTATTGTGGGAAGTTTAATTGTTACTGGTCACATAGATACTAAGTATTCTGACCGTTTGTGGCCTATGATAGTTTTAGGCTGTATTATGTTCTTACCAGGGGCATATCATATTAGGATAGCATATTATGCATATAAGGAATATCCTGGTTACAGTTTTGCTGACATTCCAGAGTTTGAATAGTTTTTTATTGTTGTAATGAACATTGTTGTTCATTAGATCTGTTATAGTTTTCTATATATTTTATTTATTTTTATGCATTGCATAATAGTCAATAAATAAACTTCTGATTGCTTGATGTTAGGTAGTTCAAATAAATTGTCTGTATAGCACATAAACTCCTAGAAGTGATTTAGATTAGTATTATACTTAATTTGATTGTATGCCAGTATTTTGCTTTCTTAGGGCTGATTTTACCAAACACAGATTTCCTTTATCCATGGAATAAAATTGATGTCTGACAGTTCTAGTATGGACAAACTTAGATTCGAAATTTATTCTCAGGATAAGATTATAAAACTTTGATATAATTTGCCCTCAGTGTAATAAGTTCAATAATAATAATTATCTATGTATGTATTATTGTGATTTTATATATTAAATTAGACTTAATGATAGCTTTCGTTTAAGTATCATGTTTTGTGTGTTTAACTTTATAAATACAAAAACATTACATAACAACAGATATTTTATTTGGGGTTACATATAATAAAACTAAAAATCCTTTGACAGTGATCATAATTTTAATAAATAGATTGATAAAGTCACTTTTACAACTTGTAAGAGATTTTAAAGAAAATCAATTGATTCTCAATGATTAGTTAATACTTCCATCCTATCTAAATTGCACATGTTTACCTATTAGCTCTTTTACCTTTCCTAGTCTGTGGCGTAAAGCTAGTCTGGGGGAGAGGTACAGAGTGCCCTGTCTTTTTTAAGTGTTCAAACAATTTATTCTTTGATGGGAAGTCTGTTTCACAGACTGCACACCTGAGGGTCAATGCCGTGCTTGAATCTTCTGTTTCACTTGTTTTAGTCCTTACTGGTTTTCTTTCTACCATCTTTTTTGGTTTGATATTCCTTTGTGTCTTGGGTAGTGCAGGCCTATCTTTTGGCAATGCTGCTTCACCCAATGCATCATCAGTGGGTGTAGTACTAGATACTTCATATAGATTCTCTGTTGAAGTCTGTGATTGTGATCCTTTCTTTAAGGTAGCTTCTTTCTTAGCTTGTATCTGACTCTTGAGCATATTGAATTTCTTAGCTTTTCTGCTGCGTGCTGGTCCCTCAATTTCATTGAAACTCATCTCATCATGACTGTCGTTGCCTTCACTTTCTGGCATTGGTATAAACTTCTTTTTGTTTTTCTTCTTTTTATGACTCTTGGGTAAAGCCTGTAAAATAAATTATCTTAAAACATGTTGGACCATCATTTAATTTAGTTTTTTTTCTTTTTGGCAATATAGCCGATATCGACTATTTTGCCAGTGTCGCGTACACACGGCAGCAGTGACGGACCGGTGGACGGTAGCGGCGGCGGTTTATAGATAAGTTAAAGAACAGTAGACAAGCTACAAATGCTACTTGCTGCTGAGCCATATGTTAGCTCCTCCTCCTCATCATCAGGAGCAGTCCAGTGCTGGACAGATGCCATGCAATAATAATACTCAGTTTAAGTATAAACTCTCAATCAGCCGCCCTACGTAGATGACTTTACCAGGGCCCTATACCACAAAACTTTACATGTCTACAATAAAATTCTACAAAATTGTTAAAATGTACAAAAAATTGTGTAACACAGAAATTACAGATAGGTGAAGTTACCATTTACAATCTATCTGAGGGACAAATATATAAATTATAGTGACAAGTCTACAAATACACTTGTAGACTTGTCACTATAATTTATATATTTGTAAGGTTTTCTGTTTCAATTGTGTGGGCGTTTCGTGGTAGACTTATACGGACTTGTACATTTAAAAAATATGTAAATTGTGGCTTCTAAATTGTAAAGTTTTGTGTCCTAGCTTTATCAATTGAAGCATTTTGTCGTCACAGACGCACCGCAATAAGTCCTAGCACAAACAGTTAAAAGGGCATTTAGCCAGTTACCTGAACTTTATCAGAATCATCGCTCAGAGTTTCTCTGAAATCATTATCTTCATTGTCTTCGATATCTGAAGTTGAGTTCTCTATTTCTTCTCCTTCCTCCTTAGTCTGACCATTCACTTTATCACCTTCACCTTTTTCCTCATTCACTTGACCTTCGTGAACATCAACATCTTCATGATCATTATCTGATATATCAATGTCATCATCTAACGTCATGTTAGCTACATTTTCTTTGTGTTTCTTACTGTTCTCGTGATTTTCAAATGATTTGATATTTTTAAACATTTTGTTGCAAGCTGAGCAGTAAAGATTTCGCATTGCTGGTTTAGATTTTGTCGAAGATTTCGTGTTTGTTTTTGATGCTTCACTTGCCTGAAATTAGAGTAGAGTAGTTTTTAGCATAAACTTACTATCATAAGTGCATTAGCAGGATTGTCATGGTCAGGGGCATGCTGATGCATGATTACATACTAAATTATTTATTGTTCTCTCTGATTGTTACGTAGTTACAACATTGTGTTATGATTAATTTATGATCTGTAGCTGGAATTTTCAACAAGAAAAATGTTTCTCTTGAAACAGGACATGTCCCTCATGATAAAAAAAAGTTTTTGGTATTATTCTGACTTTCATTTTGCTAGTAGCTTTCCTAAATACACTTGCTATCATTAGTAATTTTAGAAAAAAAGTTGAGTACAGTAGATCAAAATCTTTTACCTTACTGCCACAAAACGGTGTTTATCAGTTGTTTAGGCTAAACACAATGCCAACAAGTGTTTAAGTTTTATTTATAATAAGACCCAAAATGGTTTTGAAAAGCATAAATAAATGAAAGGAGGATGTTTAAATATGCTGACCTCTTCAGTCTTAGAACTTTCTTCATTACTGCTTTCCATTCCCCCTTCACTAATGGTGTCATCATCAGAAGATAGACCAAACTCTTCAGCCAGAAGAGACTCAATCTCGCTCAACTTCTTCTGATAGTCTTCACTCTGTAAGAAGGAACTTTCACCTTCTTTTTTCTTAGCTTCTTCAATTTCTTTCTGCCTTTGTATTATCCTATCTCTTCTTAATTGTTCAGCCTGAAAAATAAATATAGCAACATCTGTAAAATTACCAAAATAATGTTTTAGAGGTGAGTTTAAGCAAATTAAGTATTTAATGACTGTTTAATATTACTATTTCAATTTTAATTTACAAATCTAATAAAATAAGAAGAGAAAAAGGGGTTAACAAATTAATTACTTAAATAACTTATCCATACTAATATTATAAATTCGAAAGTAACTCTGTCTGTCTGTATGTTACCTTTTCATGCCTAAACCACGTGTGAGATAGATTGAGCGAGGAAAGACATAGGATAGTTTTTATCCCGATATTCCCACGGGATCGACACTTATGCGGGTGAAAGCGCAGGGTGCTGCTATTATCCTTATATTAATAGGCTAAGTATATGATTGTTATGTGAAACTCCTGACACCCAAATTAGAACATATCCTGTATCTAAGGTGTCAGCGTTCCTCACTGCCTGTCACATTTGTGAAGACTAGCTTTCAATTGTATGCTTCATGTCTCAGTGATGATAAAGAGCTCACAAATAAAAATAAAAAATTATATCCACTAGCACATAGTCTGTGGTAGTGGGTATCATGGTGATAGTCATCAGGTGTGGACAGATATTTAGACCTATTTGCTATTATCATCATTCCTGTTCAGAATTTCATGATTCAAACAAATATGCAGCCATATACTTGGAAAAGTCTAAGTCCTGGACTTAGTCCTAGTTTCCTAGAATCTAGGAAATGCTAGATCAATAGATTACATGTTGACCACAACATACCTTCCGTTTATTTTCTTCAGCTTTCTCCTGCAACAGTTTTGTGTGCTCTATTACTCTCTTGTCCTTCCTGCGGACAAAGCTTACAAGTCTCCTGATCTCCTCATTCCTCTCTTTGCGAGCTTTCTGCCTAATTTTATTGTTTTCTTTCTCCATCAATTTAATAACTCTCCTGTTATCACCCTGTGAGATTTCATACTGGTCTAGCCACACATAACCTGGAAAGTTGGGAATCGGACATGAAATACATTATGGAATACCTATTTAACATGTGAATTAACTTGAGATTCATGATAAAAGTACAATTTGTTAACCTTTTGAACGCCAATGTCGGCTATAGCCGACATGAGCAAGCGTGCCCTGTGCGCCAACGACGGCTATACTCGACAAAAAACAGGTCGCAGAAAAATACAAAATAAACCTATTAAATCATTACTTTTATGTATTTTATTGATACACCTTGAAATTAAGATTTTCGGGCTTGGCGTACAGGGCATAGGAATACCGATATGGCGTGGCGGTGAAAAGGTTAATTTACTTAAGGTTTTTTGATAAAATAGTTACTTTTATTAGTAGAGAATGCCATCCAATAAGCATAGAACTCATTGACTTCTTCATATGGAGATGTAGAGTTGCCAAATGCAGGTATTTTGGTAACTTCCTCTGGGTCATCAAGGAAGTCAGTTTCCTCAGTTATCAGCTTGGAGAAAACCTGTAAATAGTAAGAAGTTGGCATTACAATAGAATTATATCAGTACCTAAGTAGTAAACATTTTATATAGAAAGGTCAGCTTCACCTCATTGTATATTCCATAGAATCCTTGTGGGTCATCACCAAAACCTTTATAACAGGACGGACTAAAGTAAGGGTAAACATCAAGACTGTCATCATTATAAGAACTGCCGGCTCCACGTAATAGCTGCTCCCTGTGATTGTCATACCTAAAAAATAGGATGGGATGAAGCATCACTTAGGAATGCAGTTATTGAATAATCATTAAGGTACCAAATCATATAATGATAGATCTTCTTTAAGACTTACCAAGCTCTCTCTTGAGGGTCGGAAAGCACTTCGTATGCATTCTGCACAAGCTGAAACTGTTCTTTCGCCTCTATCAAATTCTCTAAGTTTTTGTCGGGATGCCATTGCAGTGCAAGGCGCCTATAAGCCTTCTTTATTTCAGAGCCAGACGCTTCTTTCGGCAAACACAAAACTTCGTAGTGGCACTTCATTTTATGACCATTCTATGCTCACTTTCACAATATTTTTTCACAGTCTCCTCTATTAACCTGAACAACAAAAACTTTAGTTCAGAGGGATTGAAACGGAAAATAACAGTTAATGTTTCTACTTGTCTAGCGAACTAAAGAAGGAACTTTGCACACATAATCAAATAGTTTTTGCAGAAAAATAATATCGATCTATTTTGAAGATTTCAGCGAAAAGACACGACGTCCATGCTTCTTTCCGATTTGTTTTTTCTGAATAGTGTTGTCATACTTTGAAAGCTGCAGTTGTACTCTGTAGGACTGTAGCTTACATTGTAAATGATTTATGTAATTTTATGCCGCGGTTTACTAAGGGAAACTATTCCTTAATTTCTAACTATCATCCGGGTAGTAATACACAAAACTATCTTCTTCTTTTGGTTTCATAAAATAATTATTTTTGTCAAAAGTCATTTTATTTCCTGGCAGCACCATAATAGCTGTCTGTACAAATTACAATGCGAATGTCAAAATGAATTGATACGAACGTTTCGTTGTATGGTACGTCTGGATAAAAACTGTGTGACTATTGAAAAATCAGCCCTACATAAAAGAATAATTAATTATGGTTATCTTGTTTTTATTCTAGGTAATTTCTTAAGAATTTGGGCAGTAAACTATGATACGCGATACGCTTAGTAAAATACTCATCATCAGTTCGTAAACTATTGAATAGTGTAGGTACATACCTACATAAGATACCGCTGCCTGTAGCCGCATGGAAAAGAAATTAAACTAAGTACCTAAATTAAGGATTTATCATTAGGATCTGGGGGCCTAAAAAGGCCACTTTGGGAGAATCATAAAAGGAATTCATTATGAATGATATTAAAAGTCGTAAAATGGTCACAATCTGACAATTCATAATATTGTTTGTGCGCAATTCGTAACACGCAATTCATCTATTTGACAATTTTGTATGGAGATTCGTAAAATGGTCCACAAAATAGGAATTGCTTTAATGTCAAATAATGGAATCGTAAGAAGTTAGTCAAAAGCAACATTTCACAAATCGGATTGGAGGCTTTGTGAAGAAATAATGTTATAATAGCAGATTTAGCCCTATATGAAAACTTTCTGGAGCACGCGCGGGTTACGACGACCCTTCTAGATCGCCGACAAAATGCAGCTCTTCGGAAAATGGACATAGCGTTCGAAATGCCGGATCTCGAATTTGTTGGCATAGACAGGCTAAATAAGTGTGTCTCGTGACCTCATCCATGAGCTCTGGAGCTGTAAATATGTACCCGCCGCGATGGCATAAGTACCTACTATCCCCAAGGCAAGTAAAAGCATTGTTTTGTGATAAAAGTAAGTAGGGTGATTTTCAACACTTTTAACTAAGTAGTTCCAGATAGACACTATCATCTATTATTATAGAGGTTCAGGGACTTACTCTGTACCCCCTCCGTGAAATGCATACAATCTTCTATTCACATTTTAGGTGTACAATAGGTACACCTCTGCCTAACCCTTCAGGGATATATGTATATGTGTGATATTGTTATAGTATCATACTTTACTTCAATTTAATTAAGTAGTACCTACATATAAGAGGACCCGTAGAAGAGTATACCATATTATACCTTTTACTAAAATAAAATAAACAATAGTGATATGAAAAATATTTTATTAAATAATTAACAATTCTCATCTTAAATTATTAAAAAACTAATACAAACATTAATTAGGTTTTTTTTCATTCATTCAGGTTTGCGATTCTGATTAGTGTCAATTCTAGCTGCGGAGGGGCAAACTATGTGTCCTTTTTATGGAATCACCATCCACTTAAGACCCACTTGGAACAACTCCGCCAGGCTGAAAAGGAAAATTTGTGGATTTTAGTAAGTCAAATCATAGTCATCATCTGTCTAGCCTTCTCTCAACTATGTACTATGTTGGGGTTTGCTTACAGTCTAACCGGATGCAGCTGAATACCAGGGGGCCTAAAAAGGCCACTTTAAGCAATTCCTCAAAAAACGAGTCATTTCCTGAATTCCCAGTAATTCAGTAGCAATTCCTCTATTTTTCGTAAAATGGTGACACATAATAGCTGAATCCTATAGAATTCAATTTTAAACAGAATCATATTTGGTGTAAATATTACCGCATGAAAAAAATAAAGACCGTAATTTTATCGGTAAATTTTCGTTTACAGTTTTTATTAATCAAATATATTTTTATTTTTTATTTCTACAGTTTAAATGTTATTACGTTATAATATACTCATAACTGTTAAAAAGTCCGCAGATAAGCCCTGAAAAGGGAAGTTAGAAACAATAAACTGGCAACGCGTATTTTTAGGCCGCATTCCGAATTAAGCGTTAAGTACACTATTTGTAGGAAACCGAAAGATGTAATTGAAGTTAGAACAGTTAGATTCCGATTTAGTGCGATTGGAAGGTCCCGACCGCACTAATTTCTAAATTGTTTACGATTTAGGTGAGTTTAATCGCATCGCTCCGATTTAGCGCGACTTGTTAGTCTTTAGTTTTTAAGCCCGCTCAAATGGATTACATCCCAACTCGGAACGCACCCTTCGTTTTTCCCGCCTCAACGTCAAACTGACTGAATCAAACATCAACATAAACAATCATAATGTGTGTAGTTTAAAACTAGTATTTCTTGCGAGTAAGATCGTTTTTAATACAAAGTAAGTGTATAATTGTTTGACTTAAATCATTACTTAAATAAAATGCTGTGCAAATGTATTCAAATGTACGTAATTTTTTGTAGGAATGGAAAGACGTGCAGCTAGTGTCTGAGATACAATGGAACAATCTGCTCGATTTTCTACAGTCAAAGTGGAAGCGCTGTCGGTGTTGAGCCCCTTTTCGAGATCACTGCAGCCCCGTGTTTTGTCCAGACTCGTGCGTCAGCACCAAACCCTAGCCCTGCTGATGCTACAACAGTGCCTCTGCCTCGTCGAACTCGGCAAGCAAGATACCGCAGTGAGTGGATTTTTCTAACCCTACAGCTATTCATATTGCGACTAAGACATGATGACTATTGAATTATCAATAGTCATCATGTCTTTTATATTATGGTATTTTTATTATGTTTTTTAGGTCGCCCTCTGGCTGCACTAGATGAAGCTCGGAGAGTTTTACCTCAGGTGGAGATGCAACATGCTACAGCTGATTGTTAGAACATATATTTAAGAAGTTATTTTTTATGTAAGTGCTGTGTACGCCTGTAAGTGACTAATTCACCATAGCTCAATGCCTTTGTTATTTATTATTATGTATATCTCATAGTGAATAGGTCGTTGGTGTACCTTTTAAATATAAATAAATAAATATAGTAAAGTAATAGTGCAGCTTGCTGGTGCAGTCGAAAGACTATTTTTTATTGGTATCCCATAGAGGTAAAGTATGAATATTTTGTACATGCAATAAAAAAATTAAGTCATTCATCTATTATAATTATAAAGAAATAAAAAAGGAAAACATAAGTACTATATTTTAACATTTAAATAACACAAAAACTTTGCATAAAGGGAAAAAGGTATCGGGCTCTGTGTCCGCTTGTGGTGTCTTCAATGTTGATTTTAAGGGATAGCCTGCGTCACCTGAAACATAATTGTTTTATTATTATAATAGCACTCAAATTAAACAATGACGGGGTGTCAGAAGCCCTAAAGTCTGACAACCAGTCTTACCAAGTGGTATTGTATTACCCAGTAACTGGGTTGTGGAGTTCAGATAGGCAGTCGCTCCATGTAAAATACTGGTATTCAGCTGCATCCGGTTAGACTGGAAGCAAACCCCAACATAGTACATAGTTGAGAGAAGGCTAGACAGATGATGATGATGATTTGACTTACTAAAAACCACAAATTTTCCTTTTCAGCCTGGCAGAGTTGTTCCAAGTGGGTCTGGTGATTCCATAAACACACAGTGTGCCCCTCCGTAGCTAGCATCGACACTAATCAGAGTCGCAAACCTAAATGAATGAAAAAAAGCCTAATTAATTATTATGTTTGTATTAGTTTTTTAATAATTTAAGATGAGAATTGTTAATAATTTAATAAAATATTTTTCATATCACTATTGTTTTATTTTAGTAAAAGGTATAATATGGTATACTCTTCTAAGGGTCCTCTTATATATACTACTTAATTAAATTGAAGTAAAGTATGATACTATAACAATATCACACATATATATCCCTGAAGGGTTAGGCAGAGGTGTACCTATTGTACACCTAAAATATGAATAGAAGATTGTATGCATTTCACAGAGGGGGTACTGAGTAAGTACCTGAACCTCTATAATAATAGATGATAGTGTCTATCTGGAACTACTTAGTTAAAAGTGTTGAAAAACACCCTACTTACTTTTATCACAAAACAATGCTTTTACTTGCCTTGGGGATAGTAGGTACTTATGCCATCGCGGCGGGTACATTGTGTACGCCTCCAGCTCATATATGAGGTCGCGACACACTTATTTAGCCGTCTATGCCAACAAATTCGAGATCCGGCATTTCGAACGCTATGTCCATTTTCCGAAGAGATGCATTTTGTCGGCGATCTAGAAGGGTCGTCGTAACCCGCGCGTGCTCCAGAAAGTTTTCATATAGGGCTAAATCTGCTATTATAACATTATTTCTTCACAAAGCCTCCAATCCGATTTGTGAAATGTTGCTTTTGACTAACTTCTTACGATTCCATTATTTGACATTAAAGCAATTCCTATTTTGTGAACCATTTTACGAATCTCCATACAAAATTGTCTAATAGATGAATTGCGTGTTACGAATTGTACACAAACAATATTATGAATTGTCAGATTGTGACCATTTTACGACTTTTAATATCATTCATAATGAATTCCTTTTATGATTCTCCCAAAGTGGCCTTTTTAGGGCCCCAGTATTTTACATGGAGCGACTGCCTATCTGAACTCTACAACCCAGTTACTGGGTAATACAATACCTCTTGGTAAGACTGGTTGTCAGACTTTACGGCTTCTGACTACCCCGTCATTGTTTAATTTGAGTACCTACTATTATAATAATAAAATAATTATGTTTCAGGTGACGCAAGCTATCCCTTAAAATCAACATTGAAGACACCACAAGTGGACACAGAGCCCGATACCTTTTTCCCTTTATGCAAAGTTTTTGTGTTATTTAAATGTTAAAATATAGTACTTATGTTTTCCTATTTTATTTCTTTATAATTATAATAGATGAATGACTTAATTTTTTTATTGCATGTACAAAATATTCATACTTTACCTCTATGGGATACCAATAAAAAATAGTCTTTCGACTGCACCAGCAAGCTGCACTATTACTTTACTAAATCAGCTGTTGCATGTTGCATCTCCACCTGAGGTAAAACTCTCCGAGCTTCATCTAGTGCAGCCAGAGGGCGACCTAAAAAACGTAATAAAAATACCATAATATAATCATTATCAATAGTCATCATGTCTTAGTCGCAATATGAATAGCTGTAGGGTTAGAAAAATCCACTCACTGCGGTATCTTGCTTGCCGAGTTCGACGAGGCAGAGGCACTGTTGTAGCATCAGCAGGGCTAGGGTTTGGTGCTGACGCACGAGTCTGGACAAAACACGGGGCTGCAGTGATCTCAAAAAGGGGCTCAACACCGACAGCGCTTCCACTTTGACTGTAGAAAATCGAGCAGATTGTTCCATTGTATCTCAGACACTAGCTGCACGTCTTTCCATTCCTACAAAAAATTACGTACATTTGAATACATTTGCACAGCATTTTATTTAAGTAATGATTTAAGTCAAACAATTATACACTTACTTTGTATTAAAAACGATCTTACTCGCACGAAATACTAGTTTTAAACTACACACATTATGAAATGATTGTTTATGTTGATGTTTGATTCAGTTTGACGTTGAGGCGGGAGAAACGAAGGGTGCGTTCCGAGTTGGGATGTAATCCATTTGAGCGGGCTTAAAAACTAAAGACTAACAAGTCGCTCTAAATCGTAGCGATGCGATTAAACTCACCTAAATCGTAAACAATTTAGAAATTAGTGCGGTCAGGACCTTCCAATCGCACTAAATCGGAATCTAACTGTTCTAACTTCAATTACATCTTTCGGTTTCCTACAAATAGTGTACTTAACGCTTAATTCGGAATGCGGCTAAAAATACGCGTTGCCAGTTTATTGTTTCTAACTTCCCTTTTCAGGGCTTATCTGCGGATTTTTAAACAGTTATGAGTATATTATAACGTAATAACATTTAAACTGTAGAAATAAAAAATAAAAAACTAATTTGATCAATAAAAACTGTAAACGAAACTTTACCGATAAAATTACGGTCTTTATTTTTTTCATGTGGTAATATTTACACCAAATATGATTCTGTTTGAAATTGAATTCTATAGGATTCAGCTATTATGTGTCACCATTTTACGAAAAATAGAGGAATTGCTACTGATCTACTGGGAATTCAGGAAATTACTCGTTTTTTGAGGAATTGCTTAAAGTGGCCTTTTTAGGCCCCCTGGAATACGTTCTTAGGGGACTGGCCACTTCATGAGTAATTTTTCCCAACTTCATTTACAGATTTTGAAAAAATGGCAGGTACACTCTGCTAGAAAAACGTTAATTCTTACCTACATTATTATTTTTATGAAGCCAAATGATGCAGTTTCATATAAGGAATCAAATACTCTTTTGGACCAACTCAGGATAGTCACAAATCGTAAAAAAAATCCCTAACCTACCTACATTTTGTAGTGATCGATCATCTTATCCACGATCTTTTACGACGTTTGATACCTATAATACCTATTCATTATTAAAATAAAGGCGTACGTAAGGTAGGTACGGTCACCTGCAAAAGTGCATGGATAGCCTAATGGCTATTTTCCTGTGAACGTTTGAGTTCAAGTTTTCTAAAATAAACTAGATGGCGTTGGTTTCTTCACAACTGTGACTAATTTACGAAACGTAAGTAAGCAGTTGGGAAGAAACGTATTGAGAAAGGAGTTACACAGCTAATATATTTATCTAACTATTACAATAATAAAAGAAACCGATAGGAATAATTAAGTATGCGCAGTAGCGCCCTCATCGTTTGTTTGGTTATTTCTTACTTACTACTAATAAATTGATATTCAATTTTAACATAGTAGGTTAATAGTTAGGAACAATTTTTTTTAAAAGTAAATATTAATTGTAAATTGTTTGAATGTTTGAAGAGACAAAAAGAAACTACAAAAATATTTTGTCATAAAAAGCAAAGCAACGCCATCTAGTAACAGTATAATGAAATTTTGTTAGTCGTTAACTGGTTTTACGCCAGATGGCGTCATTTCTCGCTTCACACGATTATATGTATTTCTGAACTATCCATGCACTGTTGCAGCCCTTCTGTACCTACTTAATTAATGTTATGCATGTAATGTATTAATCCATTATTTGCCTAGCCTTTTCCCAAGAGTCTGTTATCTTCCAACCTAACTGGATGCAGTTGAATATCAGTAGGTAGATATTTTACATGGAGGGATTGCCTATCTAACTTTCACAAACCAGGAACTGGGTAACATGATACCCCTTGGTAAGACTGGTTGACCGAATTTCGAGCTTCTGACTAAAATAGTAAAATATTCAAATTAATAAAACCTTTTTCGTATTGTTATTTTAATTAATTAATTGGTCTGTGTGGTGCCGGACTTAAAGAATAGCACCACCCCTTACTTCCCGTGGGTGTCGTAAAAGGCGACTAAGGGTCGTCCCGCAGAATGGGCAGCAGCGTTCTCTATGTATTCCACCATCAAACCATACTGCGATCGCCAACCCGCCTGCCAAGCGTGGCGATTATGGCAAACCCTCCCAAAATTGGGGGAGGCCTATGTCCAGCAGTGGACGTCTATCGGCTGAAACGATTGTTATTTTTTATACGGGGAAAAAATTTAAACCACCCGTTTTTTTTTGCAAACGATTGCTTATGGTAGGTAGGTACCTCATCGTAAATAAGTATGAACTCCATGACTCCATGTTTCTATTAGAGCCTACCGATATAATCGTCGAGCAATTATCTTTATCAAAATAATGTGGACGTTATGTGATGTGATGGACTTAGTGCGATTGGTTATTCGTTTATCTACACCAAGAAATCCACCCTAAGGTGGATACGCGGGAACGTACCTACTTATGTCCGAGAAACCTAAGGCTAGTTGGATAAACGGAATAATTCGGCACGATGCAATACTTAATCGAAGGTGTGTTAGCAAAAAAAAAATAAACCAAAATATTGAAGACAGATTTTATTTAAAATAATCGTCTAAATTCTAAAAATTACAAATAACATTTTTAAACTATTATAAATTGAGTATAAACGCCTAGTATAGTTAAAAGTTAATTTTAAATAATTTAAAGATATTATTAAAAATTAAGTTTTTCAAAATACTACCTATTATTAAATTGATATTTTTTAAAATTAAAAATAACAAAAAAAAACTCAACATTAAAAATATATTTTAAACTATAAATTAAGTATAAGCATGAGTATGAACATGGCACCTAGTACATTTACTAACAAGCAACATTTAGGTACCTACTAATTATACAAAATTAAGTTTTTCAAAATACTATTAGGTAATTATTAAATATTGATAAAGTTCTTATTAAAATAACAAAGATCTCAATAATAAAATACACGATGAAACTATTGTAAATTACCTAAGAAAGAGTAGGTATGAACATCTATCCATTTACTAATAACTTAATTTGAAATAATTCAAATAATTGGATAAATAATGATAGGCAAGTATAATTAGGTAGGTACTTTATTCATGCCCAGTAGGGACAGCAGGTAGGTAGGTCTTAATGCTTGAATTTTCGTTCTGGCGGCCTGTGAAAATTACAATTTTTCAATAGGGTTTCAAAGTGGGTTAAATAATTGGATAATTAACTTTTTGCATAAGTAATTTCAATTAACGAATGAACAAACCCTGCATCTGCCCCGAATTTTGAAGCGTCGTAGAATACTGGTGCATCATCCTGTAAAGTGAAACAAAATCCCTTTAATTATATTTAAAAAAAAAACAGAAGCAAAGTAAAAGAGTGTTTACACATTTTGTGTATTTATAATCATAATAATAAAATAAAAAACGTGTGAGGTCGGGGGTCCCCCGGCAGGAACGAAGTTCAAAATGAAAATTAAAGATAGCGCCTGCGAAAATGTCACAATACCGAAGATATTGAAAATTTTAGATCTCACTATCGGCTTTAGAATAGAATAGAATATTCATATTTTTTAAAATACTTTAGCACCCCTGAAAACCATAAAAACAATGCCAATGATGAAAAATTTGAAAATTTTCGCAGCCGTCATCTTGGATTTTCATTTTGACCTCACTATCAGTTTCAGCACCCTCAAAAATCGTTGTTTTTTTTTCTTTATTAATAAGTACTAAAGTTCTTAGTAATTGATTACAATCTAGCCTAATAGACTAATAATAAGCAATTTAACTCTAACTTAATATTTTACGAGATTGATTATTATACAGGGTTATTGGTAAAACATTAACAACCTCTTAAGATGTCATTGTACTCATCATCATGAACAACTTTTACTATGGGACCTGAAATCGCGAAAAATAAATCAGCTGTTCCCTACATTTTGACGAGTTATACAAACATAAATGTAGGGAACAGCTGATTTTTTTTCGCGATTTCAGGTTTGGTCCCAGAGTAAAAGTTGTTCATAATTATGAGTACAATGACCTCTTAAGAGGTTGTTAATGTTTTACCAATAACCCTGTATAACTAAGAATAGTGTCAGAGGGGCCCGTGGTTAAATAATTACAGCCGTACAGGTCGATCGATCGGGTTAAGCTACGCTTGCCGCGGTTGGTCTGTGGATGGGTGACCATCTTTACATACCGTGACCCCTCCGTGCCTCGGAAAGCACGTTAAGCCGTTGGTCCCGGCTGTCATTTGTGGATCTTTGACAGTCGTTACGGGTAGTCAGAAGCCTGAAAGTCTGACAACCAGTCTTACCAAGGGGTATCGTATTACCCATTAACTGGGTTGTGGAGGTCAGATAGGCAGTCGCTCCATGTAAAATACTGGTATTCAGCTGCATCCGTTCAGACTGGAAGCCGACCCCAACATAGTTGGGAAAAGGCTAGGCAGATGATGAACTAAGAATAGTGTCAATTTGCACTTTTACACAGTTTCGTAGCACTTTCTTAGGGTCTGATAAATTGATGTGTTACGTGTATAGCACCATTAGCACCGCACTATTATTCATTCACTATATAAATACTACACTAACTCAAATGGTTTAGTTCTCTTTAGCCTACGCACTATGTCCCTGTTGTCTAGCAGCTGAATTGCCTCGACATTCACATGTCGGTGAAGCCTGCGTTCGTGGGCTTTAACAAATTTTTGAATGATAGTTGTGGCGAGTTCCATTTTAAGGTCACGGTGGAGGTTGTCATTTCTAATGTACCATGGAGCATTTACAGCACCCCTGAGTACTTTATTTTGTAATTGTTGGATTATTTTAACGTTACTTCTTTTAGTACAGCCCCAAAGTTGAATGCCATAAACGTCCAAATTGGGATAAGAATATGCTTGTATAATATAATTTTATTATGTATTGATAGGCAGGATTTCCTTCCGAGTAACCAATTCATACTTTTATTCGAAAACCATGAGAACTATTTCTTTCTCTGACTCTTTCTATTATATATAATAAAAACTCGCACGGAGGGAGCATAACGCATTTTCGTTACGTGACGTTTTCTGCCAGTCTACTCCTACCGCAAGCCGCGTTAAAGAACTTCGTTCCAAAAAACGCACTAGCAACTTGTTCTAAATACAATACCTATTTTAGAATCGGAATACCATGGAACAGTATTGTACCCAAATCAGTTCTCGAACCAGTTCTCGAAACAGTTCTCGCAAGAGTTAACTTGAGACTTCGCTCGGATGACGTAAGCGCGCGATACTGAGGCGTCGAGAGCGAGAGCCGTAACAGCGCGGGGGTCGGGAGGGACCGCTCGGGTCTCAAGTTAACTGTTGCCATCGATCTATGACCAAAGACTATCATTGTCAATATGCCTGAAATCATTCTAAAATACTGATGGACGAAAAAAAAAAAATACTGATCGACGAAAGTCTGAATCCATCCCACAATGATCTGAAGGTAAATTCTAGTAATTATTGATCGAAGAATTTAAAACTTTTCTTTTCTAGTCATAGTAGTAGTATCTAGGCGACAAAGAAAATGTCAAAATCTTGTCAAAAATGTAGGGAAATTAGAGATATTTTTGACAGATAGAGACTGAGATCAGACTGTGAACGTTCTTAAAATTACGAGAATTGCCCCACTGATTTTTGGTAGAAATCACCACCCAGACTGATCAGACTGAGACGGTGGTCTTCTCGGTCTCTTGTAAAGCCTAAACTGTTTAAGAATAGGTCATGATAAAAATATCAATTAGTTAGGTAGTAGCGAGACTGACTGCCCGCAGCGAGCGCTGAGCGAAAATTTAAGTATATATAGGCTATAATTTAAGTTTTAATTAATAGTAATTATTCATTCAAGTTTAGAGAATGATGGCCAAATGGCCGTTCATTCGACGGCGTCGGGTCACATCATTTTAGTGTCAGCGTTGTGTTGGGCCGATTAGGGTATGAATTCTGAGTAAAAGTTAGAAACAATTACAAAATCATGCTTACTAGGTCTTCGTATTCTTCGAATGTCGACTGTTTCTTGGTGATGGCCGTGAACTTGGCTGATGGCGGTGGCACTGGTTCTAGGAGCGTTGTTGGCTCAATAAATGTTTCGTAGAAGTCCTGACGGGGCCCTATAATCGTATCCACTTGTCCCATGCGACAGTTATCTTGTATCCACCTTTGCTCAGGAATTGTTGGGGCCCTGCAAACGGGTTCTGTTACGCCCCTGCGAACGTTCGGAAATTAATGTCTTTTGTCCGTTTTATAAAACATATTTAAGTAGATTAATAGGTAGGTAGATAATTAGTATTCATCCTTGCACATCAAAATTGTAAACAAACCTCTATCAATAATTTTCAAATCACGACATATGTGTCAAGATAAACTAATTAAAATGGACACTTTGGCATCTCATTGTTCTAAAAATTACTTCAAAAAAAATTCTGGCAATGTACTAATAAACTAAATATAAAGCAGAATTGGACTGAATGCATTAGCTGAAAGCTGAAAGGGATCGTCGTAACATCGCGCTAAGATATTTAAATATAAATTTAAGGTAAGTCCACTTGTGTCTTCAGTGGCAACGCAATGCAGTCTCCAGCCAGATACTTCTAGCAGTATACCCGCATTATATTGTAGTCTTTGCAGTATACAAATAAGAGCTAAAGATGTTAAGAGTATTATTATTGACTACATGACTCGGGGTAAATCGCCTGGACATGACAGCTTGAGCGTTGAACATTTACGACATACGGGCTGTCATTTACCCAGAGTATTGGCCATGCTTTTCTCTCTGTGCATGAATCATAGGTATCTCCCGCAGGATCTCATGAGAACAATAGTCATACAAATCGTTAAGTGTAAAACAGCAGATATTTGTGATAAAAGTAACTATCGTCCCATCTCACTGGCAACAATTCTGGCTAAGGTTATGGATGGTCTGATTAACAGGCATTTAAGAAGGAACCTGAACCTGTATCACGCGCAATTTGGCTTCCAACCTGGCCTTTCCACTGGGAGTGCTTTTCTCGGAATGAAGCACACGGTTAAGTATTAATTGGATCGTAATACGCCTGTTTATACTTGTTATTTAGAGTTATCCAAAGCCTTTGTTATGAGGTCCTGTGGGATAAACCGCGTAAACAAAATGTACCTACAGAACTAGTGCACATTCTGCAATTGTGGTACGACAATCAATTCAATGTCGTTAAGTGGACGGATTGCTTGTCTGAGGAGTACAAGCTAGAGTGTGGAGTGAAGCAAGGCGGAATTTGTTCGCCCACTCTTTTTAATGAATATATGGATAGCCTGATTGGCGAGCTCACTAGCATGCATGTAGGTTGTCATATTGATGGAGTCGCTGTCAATAATTTAAGTTATGCTGACGACATGGTGCTGCTGGGCCCGTCAATTAGGGCCCTTCGTCATTTACTTAGTGTTTGTGAGCGGTAGGTATGCAGAAAGTCATGGTCTCAAGTATAATGCTGCCAAGAGCTAGCGTATGTTTTTTGGTCTTGGTGATAAAACCCCTCATGAACCTCCACCAATTTTTCTGAACGGTTCTCCGCTCACTAGAGTGAAAAAGTTTAAATATCTAGGGCGCATTGTCACCGATGATCTGAAGGACAACGAGGACATTGAACGTGAACGCAGAGCGCTGGCGGTCCGGGGTAATATGTTGGCTCGCAGGTTTGCTCGTTGCTCAGCTGAAGTCAAGTTAGCGCTATTTAAAGCATATTGCCAATTTTTCTACACGGGCAGCCTGTGGGTTAATTATACTCAAAAGGCATACAGCGCTCTGCGGGTACAATACAATAACGTCTTCAGGATGTTGTTGCGGTTGCCGCGCTTATGAAGTGCGTCCGCGATGTTTGCCGAAGCGCGTACGGATGACTTTTAACCAGTAAGACGCAAGCGTATGCCATCGCTGTTGGGCAGAGTACACGGCGGCAGCTACAGCATTCTGAAGATAGTTGCGAGTAATTATCAGTGTCCGATACACTCGCTTTGGGTGAGCATCGTGGTTGGGACGGTAAAATAAAATGTTTAATTGTAATTGTTATTTATATTTAAATTCTGTACCTACTAACATATTTTATAAGCTCCTGTTGTTACTAACCATAATGGATCATGTTATCTGACTAATAAATAAATAATAATAATACATACTTATAATAAAAAAAGAAAACTCTGATGAAGTGATGACTTTTTTGTGAAAAATAATGAGGTTTCTGTGTTAATCCGTTCACCATTATACCCTGTTTTTGTCTAGATTGTAAAAAAAGTCAACCAGAATAAAAATTAATAAATAAATAATTGACAGCTCTTGAAACACCTATCTACTGAAAATCAGTATGGAATAATTTGTATTTTGAACCGACTTCAAAAAACGAGGTACTGTATTCGATCCGTATGTATGTATGTCTGTATGTCCGCCTTCCAAAAACTAATGAACCAATTTTGGTGTTTCTTTCATTAACGGGATTTACATACTTTCAGGAAGGTTTTAGTACCTATATAATACATTAGGTAATTATTCTTATGTACGAAGTTATATGCATGAATGTACTGCATCTCCGGCATTTCTGTGCGAATTTGGATGATTCTTCTAGTCGGTGTCTTCAATTCTTCAATGCACCTTACCTTGGCACCGCTTGACTGCAATTCTATATCTATGTGTTGTTTTTAATGGATAAGATTTGCGTCAGAAGTGGTCCCAAAGATTATCTTTGCTTGGGTAGTTTTTGAGTTAGCTTCAATAATACGATTTTATTCCACTTAGTTTATATAGATGATGTTTTTAACTGATATTTACATAGCAAATAGTATTAATTGAATTTGTGTGAGGTAGGTGCAACTAAAAATGAATAATTAAAAATCTCTTTTAAGAAAAAACCACCGACTTAAAAAAAAAAACACTAAAAAGTGAAAAATAACTTTTTAAAAGTTATTTCCTCTGCTTTCCTCATCTACACTTAGTTAGTGACCACGATTGTGGTTTTAACGCAACAAACGTGTTGAGTGATACACTGTCGTGTCGGTGTAAAGCTTACCTCAAGATCCTTGTGTTGTCATCATGTTCGTAAATCATTTTCCTTGTAATATCGTAGAAGCCGTCCTCGGTATCATAGTAACCTTCAGGTACATCTACGCAAGGCTCATAAGCCGTCATAATAGACTTGCCAGCAGGCTGCACACCATCGGCGTATTCTCTCGTAAATCTGTTCACACAGAATTATATTAGAACTTGCACGAGTTGAAAAGGGTGACAGGAAAATAAAAGTATCTATAAAAATGGGAATGGGCTGCACAGCTTAGTTTTTTTTATGGCATCTCGCAGGTCAACCTAGGAGGTCATCTTCTGCTTAATCAGTCTTGCCTGTCTGTGTTGTGTGTCTTGGCTTTAGGCCTCCAGCCAGGGCTTAAAAAAACAAAATTCTTGTTTTTTCAACTACACGTAACAGAAGAAAAATAATCGAAGGTACCTTCTATCAGGCATCTTGCAGTACTTCCAATTTTCAGGATCGTACTCCAGAGCGCCGTCAAAGAGGAGCGTCCTCTCCGTCATCAGGCCTTTGTACCACTGACCGCGTATGACCGCCATACCAGCAGGTGTTTGGTATCGCAGCTCACCCTTACCGTGAAAGGCGCCTTCAAAGAACTCGCCTTCGTAGATGACTCCTATAAATAACAAGAGTTTTATGGAAGATGGTGAAGCTTTTGAATATTACATGCTGTTGATTTTGGCACTTGCAATAGTTATGGATTCATCATTTCGACCGAAGAGACGAAATTCACAAGTCAAAATCTGTTCTAAACATTCTTAGGTCGGAGAAGGTTGGCGCAAATCAGGGAAGATAAACTAAACAAGGGACGGTTTAGGTATGATCTGCTGAGAGTAAAAATCCGCTACTGACAAGGCTAAATATCTGATGGGCAGCGGAATTCGGATTGTGGACTCTCTCGTTACTAAGTCCTATTGTTAGAGTGATTCAGCGTAGTGCTGCTTATTTCTTAATAAATTAAGATTCGCAAATGTTGTATATAGGTATGAGGAACAGGGTCTAAACTTCACTTATCCTCCATAGAAAAGGGAGGATCTTCCGACCAGACGGGTGTTGTGTCTGGATGGCAACTGCCCGAGGTTTGATGTCGGGAAGTTGGCTAGTCGCACGGTAAACACTACTTGCGCGATGCAGGATTTTGTGTGACGTCAGTCTGATGAGAAGTTCGCATGTGGCAATGTAGATGCCGCCACATGTCGGCACTAAGTATTGGTCCGGCGTATTTTGTTCAGTCAGCTATGACGAAAATCTTATTTTCGTTGGTAGAACGGTGGTAGTTGGGACACGTCTTACATATATACCAGAAAACTAAAATACACTGCTGACTACTGTAATTGAAGTCATTGCATTAGAATAGAATAGAATAGAATATATTTATTTGTTTTAAAACATCGTACATTAAGGTCTTATAAATAAAGTTATGATCTTACATGTTTTGCCATGGACTGGCATACAAATATTTAAACATGTTAAATGTAACAAATTTAACACAGTAATTTGTTAAAATTAAAACATTTTTTGGTACGAAATCGTAATGGGTTTCGTATCTATTTGAACACATAAAAATAATAGGTATAATATATAGTAATATAATTAAATCTCAGCATCTTAGCTTATATTTATCTGCAACTTTTTTATCAAAAAATTCTTTTACACTATAAAAACAATTATCAACAAGCCATTTGTGTAGTTTTGATTTAAAGCGTTTTAAAGGGAGTTCCCTTATTACCATTAGTAAACGTGTACACTCCATAGCCATGCATGCCGCACCCTTTCTGCCATTCACCGCCATAAGAGGAGCCTGTCAAGAATTCTTGAGTTTTCCATGAAGGCCTGGGTATTTCCACGGTACTGTGGGAAAGTCATAGTTACCAACATTAAATTTGATTTTGACTTCTATTACTCGTTAATTGCATGTATCCAATGGGACACATGCAACTTACGAGTAAAAGAAGTCAATCACAATGGTGATTGGTGGCCTTAAAGATAGCTAAGTGAAAATAAAGGCTGAATTTGTTATACAGTTATTTTCAGTAGGTACCTACAGTAATAAATGTTTTACTTTAGTACTAAAGATTTTTTTTTGTTCAGGATGCCTAGTAGGTAAGTATCACTTTATAACAAGAACCTGTAAGCAGTAAACGACAATAAGTACCGTATTTAAGTAAAGCATTATAAGTAAAAATATTTCAACACTAACTTGCATTTTTCTTCGTGTTTTTGTCTGAATTCCCTCATCTGGCACAGCCATTGACATGTGCATGGATATTTCGTTCTGAAAGCATGTGCTAATCATATTTACAGCCAGAACTTTAAGGCCGCTATCCCACTGGCGTTTTACGAGCGTTGGCGCCTCTCCAACGTTTGCGCAGCGCCAACGTTGCGTAGACGCGACGTTAACGCCGCGAGTTTCTAGCGGTATAGCGCTAACGTTGCGCAGACGCGACGTTAACGTCGCGAGTTTCTTGCATATCGGAGCATGTGTGCGACGTTAACGTTGCGTTCAGCGGAAATAACGCTTGCCACTAGAAACTCGCGACGTGAACGTCACGACTGCGCATCGTTGGCGCTGCGCAGACGTTGGAGAAGCGCCAACGCTCGTAAAACGGCAGGATAGCGGCCTAAGTACGGCAGTATGGGGAAATTCGTATGAAAAATTAATTGACCCACTTCTGCTGTTCAGTTTTTTCTTTCGATACAATTACATGATCCTTACATGAAACAGAAGAAATGCAGAAGAAAAAAAACAATTCAGCTCGTTTTATGAGCAACTCACATTTGGGACTAAAAAAAAAGTAGGGCTACCTCGGGCCGGGAGAGTTTCCCAGGGGGAGACAACAGCCACTGTTCATAAAATCTAGGTTTTTTTTTAACGCGAGATGAAGGTTTGTTCCTCTATATGTTTAACTCAAAACTCGCAGGACATTAATGACGGCATGGTACGGGTTTAAATAATTTCAAACTTACATAGGTGTAGAACCATGCTTTCTGCACGATTTCATCTTGTAGATTTGAAACAACTGTAAAAAAAATAACGTAAGAATTTGGATTTTTATGGGTGACCACACCGATCACACCCATCGAAGCAGCCCTATCTGTAGCCCAGCAGCAGCATTCTTAATCTATTCACAATGATAACACCACTAAAAAAAACCTTAATTACAATAAACAAGCTAACACTAAAATATATAATATATGAGGTATATATAAGTTTATAATAAAAAATAAAAGATGTGAGGAGCTCATTGTGCAACTGATTGGGCATAAAAAAAATCGTCCTTATCCTTACATAAAATATAATATTGATCGACTATTTTTATTGTTCTTTAAAACAATATGGAATATTCTATAAAACTGAAATGTACATAATTATTGGAATCATAATCGTTTTTGTACAAGATTACTCTGTGATAGAAACTATCAGTCACCGCATTATATTGTAGTCTTTGCTATCAGTCTATCAAAAAGTACTCTGTGTTATGCAAAGAGTATAGCAAAGACTACAATATAATGCGGAGTAATAGATATGGAAGTGTTATGCCTCCTCTACACGTCGGCAGATGCGACGTCGACCACACGTCAGTTGGTCGTTCAGTCTGTGTTAATTCTCGACAGAGGCAACTCGTTCGCACGTGTTAGATTTAACATTTGATATAATACAACAAAGATATAACAAAGATATATTAGAATATTAAGATATATTAGAATATAACAAAGATATATTAGAATATTGTTTGTTGGATAATGGTATCTATCACATTTACGAAGCTTGAGACCGACATAGAAGTACATAATTTGACTAGATACTGTGTTTACAAAGAAACAATAGTCTTAACTTGTCAAAATCACTTAAATGTTATTACTATAAATGATTATGTAATATTTGATTATACTTGTAGTATATCTTAGATTTTATATTGCTAATTTAATATAATAGGCTGTTTCAAACGATTGGCACAATACTGTCAGTTGATGTTGATATTCTTTTTAATGATGTCTAAGAAATACGAATTAACTCTTATTAAATTGCTTAATTACCTTATAATGTTTTAAAACGGTTTCACCAAATAAGATTTATTTGTCGCATCACCGGGTGGGCGAGATGCGATACATCGGGTCTTCTTCACGATCCGACATAGTTTAGATAGGTGTGGGCACTGCAGTGGGTACTCGAACGAAAAGATTATTTGAATTTACAGTAACTTTAATAAACTAGCTATTTACAACCGAAACGCACACGTGCGTCGGAAACAAACACGTGCGTTGGTATTGAGCGTTTGCCGAGCCTGTCCGAGCTCGAGGGCGGTCGACTGTAGACTGTCGCAGCACTCGGTCTCTCCACCAGTCCTCGTTGCATCCCCTCTACCGACGATCGTGTCCAAGCGGTAGGGCTCGCTTGCGTTTCCGATCACATGATTCTTCGTTTACCAAACAAATTGTTAGATGGCGCTGTTCATCTATACTGTGGCGTCATCTATCCACGACACGGCCATCACTGACTAGCACCCGTCCTCGGGTGTAGTACCTGGGGACCAAAAATACTCACAGAGTAAACAAGCTCGGCTATCCTGCCAATACCTAATAACTAAGGTAGCTCGGCTATCTTGCCAATACCTAATAACTAAGGTAACTGTATCTCATTGTTACTTTAATTTCTCTAGTCTTAATTTGCAATGCCTTGTTGTCAAGGTTTCGCACCCCATACAACACTATTCATTAGAAAAGGTTCGATCATTAAGTTGAACCAAAGAAAATCAAAATTGTAACGAATCAGTTACCATTTACTAAAGTCTGTGCAAAAACACACTCCAGAATCACACCAATGATTCTTACCATATCAGTTGTCACATATGCTACTGCACATAAGGTGCGTTCGAGACTCGTCACTACATGTGCTTACTACACACGAGGCGCTCTGTGCACCAACACAGACCAGAATCGACCCATTGATTCTCAGAAAATGAAAACTAGCGTAATATGTGCTACAACACATGAAACGCTCTGTGCACCAACACAGACAGGACTCGACCGATCAACAAGTTAAACCATCACAATTGTTTTGACAAATCGGTTAAAATTTACCGAAATAAAATTCATAGGCAATGTATACTCAACTCATGAAACTTTTATTGCAAACTGTGCACCAACACAGGTCAGAATCGCACCAACGACTCTTTACATATCTACCGCCACATATGCTACAACACATGAGGGGCTCTGTGCACCAACACAGAAAAGAATCGCACCAACGACTCTTTAGACATCTGCCGCCACATATGCTACAACACATGAGGGGCTCTGTGCACCAACACAGAAAAGAATCGCACCAACGACTCTTTAGACATCTGCCGCCACATGTGCTACAACACATGAGGGGCTCTGTGCACCAACACAGAAAAGAATCGCACCAACGACTCTTTAGATATCTAGCGCAATATGTGCTACAACACATGAAGCGCCCTGTGCACCAACACAGACAGAAATCGCACCAACGATTTCTTATAGACCCATCGCCACATGTTACTCATGAGGTGCGGTCTTAAGTTTTGAGTTTGAGTGTACAAGCCATTCTTAATCAGAGGTTTCACTATTACTGTCCTCAACTATAACATCTAATTCTCGAGTAACTTGGTGATCGGGTACCCTCCTCACAAAATCATGAGAGTATTCTTAGGTTTGCTCAGTCAAACCGCGCCTTTAAAACAATAATTAAAAGCAAACTTAGAGACTAACTTTACTTTAGTCAAATCGAATGTTATCGTAATTGCATTTTTTTAAGACCCTGTGTCACGTGGTCTACTATCTCATCTAAGTGAATATCAGTCAACTCATCATCAGTTGTCACTAAGCTAAGCCAATACACTTTGACGCAACACAATATTTGATGATAGAGCGACAGAATCGTAATAAAATGGATGTGACTCACCCAGTATTCATCAGTACCCTGTTCGGATTGCTGACATAGCAAACTTAAACCGTATCACTCGCTACTAGCCGCTGCTGCAGGCGCTGGCCCGGAACCGCCTGGGCACCTCGCCATACTGGCGCCTTCATCATTGCTTCGTGGACATCTCGAAGCAAAATGTCTGGTGTTGCCGCATCGAAAACAGATGTTCTGGGGCACTGCCATCCTGCTTGCACACGTTCTTGTGTGTTAATCTGTCAACAAACATACCCGCAAAGTATCACTTAGCTCGGTCACTCCTGACCAAATATGGTACAGGCAAAAAACACAATGAAAATTTGAACAAATAAAAAAAAATTGCAGAGTTCAGAGCATTACTCATTATTTGATTCCCAAATCTCAAGATCACAAAGTAAACAATCAACTAAGCCAATAAAACATCCTTAGAGCATCACAAAATACAAAGCAGGAATCTTATTCGTGGCCTGTGACTTTTCATCAAGCCCAACAAACCTCACGTTTGTTTCTATGAATTCCTTTGAATTCCGAGTCCCACGGACTCTATGGTCTCTACAAGACCCGACCTCCGCCAGAGCCACCCGCGCACCGCGTATCCACGGACTACTAAAAGCAGATACCGACTTCTAACGGACTACGGCTACGAAATGGCTACTGGTACGGTCCCGACCAGCCGACCTAAGATTCACCACTATCACTCGACTTAATCTCTACTCTGTTTCATCAATAAGACTTTTACTTGGCTTTCCTTAAATTCGTTAGTAATACTCTGATTTTCTGGCATTTTTCGCAACCTCCCATATGAAGACTGATGAAATCATTAAAAGGGACTCTACTCTTTAAAATCTGTTTTATCAATTTGCAATAAGCATTCAAATTAGAAATAAAAAATTAGGCTAATCTAAGAATTTGAACTATCTAGTTTTGAGATTTCCGAGACCAAGTACAACGATTCCACACTACGTTAGTCAAAGAAAAGAAAACCTCAGGTATCCCATTCACGGTCCAACACATTTGTCACATGCGCACTTCCCGCAGGAATGCCGTGTCATCCTTGACTCTACGGTCTTGGCTTCAAGGCTAGACCCGACCATACTACCCAGAGCTACCGCGTATACCACGTACTCACGATACTCTGGTACGGTCTCCGACCCAATTAACCGAGAACCTGAGTACACAAACTAAAGTGATGCCAGCTCATCATCCATTTCGTCTACAATCTCAATTGGTACTTGGCCCTCGGGCATCTTCCAAACACGGTCATAGAGCGTATTTGTAAGTACGCACCTAAGTCAACCTACTGACCAAAAAAACACCAACCAGAGCCATGTACCATCGTTATCCACATTACAACAATAATCTTTTTCATTAAGAGCCTTAGACACCTGGAAACCCACACACGAGCAAACCAGTCTAACGCCACGGCTCTCCGGCCGACTAGCAATCGCATTGCTCTCACACATCCAGCGCATGGATCCATGTGCATCACCCTGTGACTACACACTTTTTACTACGGCCGATAGAGAACCCCTACTCGTGTGGTTCCTACTACTACTACTAATGCTTCCTCATCACCACTGTGATCACCATCTACTTCGACTGGTACATGACCTATTGGCATCATTCTTAACCTAACGTGAGCGTATTTAAAATTGCATTGTAAACTAGACAGGGCTATAACTAACAATGTAACCATTTTTGCTATTGTTTACCAGCGATGCACTCAGTATCAGAGTCAAAACCAAAATGAAAACGACTCACCAAATTCGGTAGACAATAGATCTGTAGCTGGCTTAATGGTACAGACATCCACTCGTTGTCACTGGCTCCTTGGCAGAAGTCGCGCAGCTTCTTGCACGGAAAGCACCGTCCTTGATCAGCGATTATTCATACAGGAGATCCACAGAGTGCAGCGCTCTCACTGCCATTCTGCTTGTATACGTCCGTGTGTGTTAACCTATAACCACAAAAACAAACCAACAGCAGTGCATGTTCCACTCGGCCAATTCTGACCACATTGTTATCGAAACGCATTACTTAACAAAATTTTTGTAAAAACGATAGCAATCATCGACAACAAAAGATTCCTCTAAGCCTTAGTAATAACAGGGACAGGTCAGGAACTATATCAATTTAGATCACATACAACGCTCATGGCCCTGCTGCCGCAGCAGCTAGTGACACTCATGCCACCCATATCGTCATCACCTCAAGTGATACGACCAACACACTTCACTTAACATAGAGTCTAACTCCCAGATCACTACAAGACCAACACAACAATAGTCTTCATTGAGACCCTGGTCCCCGCTGCACCACCAGCTGCCCATCGCTCCCTGAACAACTCACAAGTGAGTTGCAGTTACGACTACAGACAAGTACGTACAGTGCGACTTAACCGTCTTCTACGTTTAACTCGTTAGGAACACTACTTAGAGGCATCTTTCGTATGCGACCGTGAGCATACTTGTAAGTACGGTTAGAATTTAAAGCTTTTAACGTATGGGGTCACCGTCCAAAACATCAACTACCGTAAGCGGACCTCTGAACTTCCGATCTAATTCTGATGATCTGAACTTAGTATCTGATTTTGCTACTCAATAACACTAAATCGCCAATGTTGTTATAGCTGCCATTGTTCTATCATAATGTTACTTTGCAAGTAAATGTCGGGTAGAAAAATAAAACCTCAAGTTGTTGCTAGCTAATCGCAACGCTACACATGATTTGTTCTGTGCTGAATACACGCGTTTGACCAATGCCCGTCAACACAACAACGGTATTAACTCGTTTGCCACTTAATTTGGCTGCACAACTCGCTTTTACTAACGAGCATTCAGCACCAGAATCGTAAACAAAACAATACAGCTCACCTTTATTTTGTAACGTGCCTGAGGGCAGATAAACGTCATCCACTCGCCCTTCACTACTTCCAGCACGTTGTCTACCATCAGCTTGGCTGCCACTGCTCGTGTTTCTCACTTGCAGCACACGAAGGGTTTCACTGACGGCTGCGAGGCTGCTTGGCTCGATTCTCAAAGTCACTCCATGTCCTTATCCAGGTGAAATCCAGTCAAAGAAATATCGCACCGTGACGTCAACGCTCAATTCTCCATAATTTTTCAGCTCGAGTGTATCCCAGTTCTGATGTCGCATCACCGGGTGGCCGAGATGCGATACATCGGGTCTTCTTCACGATCCGACATAGTTTAGATAGGTGTGGGCACTGCAGTGGGTACTCGAACGAAAAGATTATTTGAATTTACAGTAACTTTAATAAACTAGCTATTTACAACCGAAACGCACACGTGCGTCGGAAACAAACACGTGCGTTGGTATTGAGCGTTTGCCGAGCCTGTCCGAGCTCGAGGGCGGTCGACTGTAGACTGTCGCAGCACTCGGTCTCTCCACCAGTCCTCGTTGCATCCCCTCTACCGACGATCGTGTCCAAGCGGTAGGGCTCGCTTGCGTTTCCGATCACATGATTCTTCGTTTACCAAACAAATTGTTAGATGGCGCTGTTCATCTATACTGTGGCGTCATCTATCCACGACATATTTATTATTACCCGTGTTAGAAGATATTAAGCCAAAATATATGATGATCTGTGATTGGTCGAAAATGGCGGTAGATGTTTGACCTAAAAGACGTTGGTTTATAGGATATAAAAAGGATTGTAATGATGATCAAGTCAGTTGTTGTTCGATAGATGTTCAGTTGATAAGAACTAGTGCCGTTATTATGTGGAATATGTCTACTAGATGTCATGTAAGTTAATTGATATTGTTGCGCGCCACAATTAATGCCTGGTACATGGTAACAGTAGTTACCACTAGCGCCATCTAGTATCGAGTAGCGGAACTAGTAGTGAAGACCCTTCTAGAAATTTCGATGCGAGAACTTTCTAGAACATTCCCGAACTTTCGACATCTGGTCGATCGGGGCCTGTATGTACTCGAACATTCTAGATGTTTCTACAATGGAAGGTTCTAGAACTCTCTTTGGCGCTATATAAGGCCGAGACGCGCCACGACCGAGACAGTTTGGATAAAGCGATCGAAGGGAAAGCATCGAAGCGATATTCAAGTGCGACTTAAAGCTTGATTATTAAAGTGTCATTTTTTTTGGTTATTAAATCGGCAGTTTTTATTGTCACGAACCCGAAGCTCGTAACAATATTATTATCTTGATTATTATTGCTGATAACTATGTTGTTCTGTATTTGTTAAAATATGGCGAATGTGGCTAATGTTTTAAAGTGTATGTATAATGGAATATTCCTAGCTATTGTTATTATGTTGCTATTATTCTGAGTTCCTTGAACCATTGTGCAAGAGATAGAATTAATTGTTTTTAAAATAACGATACTTTATGAGAATGTAATCAATTTGTTCAAAGAATACTTTAATACTGATTCCAAGGAGTTTCTTGTCCTTCTTCTCCTTGATGACCTAGATTTGGAACGGACGACTGGCTTTCTCATTAATTACTGACAAGCGTAAATTAAATGTGTAGCCTTGTCTTTCTGTGCTTTATTTCATAAAATCCTTTCCCTACATACACACCATATTCATGGGTACTTCACACACATTAAATAACTAGTAACCATTCTGATATTCAAAGCTTTATTTTTGGGTAATATACATACATACTTATAGATAGTTTATATGGATGATTCCTAACATCAGAAGTGGGATTGTAAACCGCTTACTAACCAATTTTATTTTGCTATTTTCATGATCAATGTTGGAGCAATCGGTGTTCTGCTGAAAGTCATTGGAGTCGGCGGGTCTACGGCCTACTCTCAACTCTCACCGTGACGATGACATCGTGCTGCAACTCCGAGAGCTGGAATGCGAAGCTGCAAGTTGCTGTAATATCTTCGAAACCCATTCCAAGGATTAAATGGAGCAACAGTACCTACGAATTAGTATAAGTCGGTAAGGCCCTTGGAGGCTCTTTTAGATCAAAACGAAATGCAATTAGATAAGATGATGTAGGGTAACCTCATTTAATTTTGAGATAAACCACATTATGAAGTTACATAAAACATTCTGTTTACATTAACTATAAATAGAAAATTTAATCGGTTTTTCGTTCTGTTGTTTATTTTTAAATAATACAAGTATAAAAAGAAACGGTCACATTAGGTCCGTGATACTTAGCTAGTTACGTCGTCACAGATATACGATAGATACAGTTTTATTTACCGCGGAATTAGAAAAGTATATGAAGAAACCTATGATTAGGCTACAAAACGAAATATAACAGTTGCCAAAGAAAAACTTCGCCTTTGGCCTGGTAATTGGATTGAACCAAACACTAGTGCGGAAGATAATCTTGTCGTGTGTATAGTTTTAATTAACCGACTACAAAAAAGGAAGAGGTTCTCAATTCAATTGTAAATCGATTTAAAAAAAAAATTTTTTGGTTAGAGTATGCCTCATATAAAGGAGGTCAGCAAAAGCCCATACAACTTTGCCCAAACATGTACCTCGAGGTACACGTGCACCAAATCGTAGCGAAAAAATAGGGGGATTCGAAAATAATTGTGTTTTTATCCATAAATAATTTAAAACTACATAATAAATTATTTAAAGTTTTAATAACCTGTAACACAATTAAATCATGTGGCAACTTTGCATGTACGAGTTGACATCACAGAGTACTTTTTGATAGACTGTTGACATTAAGATTATACGTGTTCTGTGGACATCACATTATTTCGTGGGTAAATGTTATTCCGTTCTTTTCTGCATAGATTAATATATAAATGTTTCTGCATTTCGGGATACTCATCTGTGTTGTGTATTTTGTTTAATAACTTGGCTATTCTTTCTGGTATTCCGTTTGTCACCTCACGATTTGGTTCCTGTCCTGACGGATTGGGTATTCGTAATGGACATTACGATTTGGATACTCAGGCTTTTGGTTTGAGCGTCGCGTAAGTATCCTGTTCACGTTTTATCATTATGAAGAGAATAAAATACTTAAGATTTTAACAAATCTATTGCTTTCAGGCTAGTGCTTACAAACATGAGGTGCGTTTCTTGTCAAAGAGTACAGGATGATAACATACAGTCTTACAGTATCTCCCATGTAATATATCTAACAAGACCGGCAAGGCACATCACCAAGATAGTGATAGCTAACATATGGGTTGGGCTCGGCATCAAGAAAATATAACAGCGCCTGCCACTTTCCTTGATAATATTTTAGTGAGAGATGAAATTGAAAATGAAGAACGCTAATAAAAAAACAAAAATATTTATTGTTTTATTCCAAACAACTAATTCGATAAGTCTATTTATTCCAATGTTATTGGTAGATATTACTGGAAAGATGACTTCCAGGCTTTTTGATTCGAGTGCCGCTCGGGCTCCGGGGCCCGATAATAATAGGAAATGCTTTTGAATTCCATGAAGTGGGCTACTCAGTATCGAATCTCAAATTCAACTTCCACTCCTTATGCACATCACAATAAAGGCAGAGTAAGCATAAAAAAGGGTGTTTTATGTAAGTATTCGATGTTTCTTGGCCTAATGTTTTATTTATTTCAAGAAATCAAGATGAAGTCAATAAAAGGCTTTGTTTAAATGCGACTTCTATTCACTGAAACTTGATGATATGGCTTATGTTAAGCTTGCTTGAAACCCTTGTACGTCGACGCTAAGGAACTCATTTATTTATCGAGTTTGTTAATCGCTCTGATAGACTTCTAACACTGCTTCTAATATTATGTACTGGTCATCAACATTCACAGCTTCTATTCAGCTACTTTTGGGTATAAGCATCCTTTCTTATGTTAGGTGGGTACATAAAGTTGCCTAACGATAATCGAATAGACAATGAGAGTTATTATTTAATTTAGATTGAATTATAATATAAAAATATTTGAAATGAAACAAAAACAACCGCAGCTGAAGCCGACAGCAGACAACTGTCAAACTGTCAACTTCACATAGTAGTACTTTTTGATAGACTGAAACGTCAACTTGACAGTTTTTTCTTTTATTAGGTAAGGTAATGGACCAAGGTAGTATAATTGTGCCTAAAATGGCGAGCTTTTTATTACGATAAAAGTTATTTTATTCTCGTCCCCGGGTAACCATACGAAAAATATATAAATGCAACATTATTCAGTGTAATCTAGTGTATTTTATGCCACTAAGTGTACCACGGTACTTCGTTTGGGCAGATTGTGGTGACATCCTTTAAATAACTTTGCTTGGGTAGTCTTTGAGTTGGCTTCAATGTGTATTTTTGCTACTCAGTTTATATCGATGATGTTGTAGCTTCGATATGTTAGTGGTGTTGTGCTAGTTTGTGTGGGGTAGGTACGACTCAGGGGCTAAAAATAAAAACTTTTTTACGAAAAAAAAAAAAAAACACAACAGACTTCCAAATAACGAAAATGCGAATTTATTATTTAGATTACAATTTAAAGATAACAAACAATAGAGAAATAATCTTAAAAGCACATAAAAGATGTAGACTGGTTGGATTGCAGGTCATAGATACATGTAAATCATTGTTTATTAAGGGGCTTACAGGACCTAAAAGCAAAAAACGTAAGTTTTAGAAACAATAAAAGTTTATGATCGACTACAGTAAACAAAATCAGAAAAATATACTTTAGGATATATGCTAGGTAGACAGTGAGTTGAAAACATAATACAACTAATTTGATACGATAGAAAAAAAAAATCATGAAGATACCTCTGAAAACCTTCTTTTTACAATAAAAACCTTACTAATATACATACAATAATTATGATTTTTTGTCAGATTATTCTACAAGCAACATACAAAAAAAAAACTATTGTGTAGACCAAACAATATTTTTTGTAAAGAGATAATTGCTTCATATTTTGCAAAGAATTGCCAGGGTTGTGTCATAGCGCTTCTTTCTTTTTTATGCAGTCCGACAAAGACCGCGCTTTAGGTCATGTAGTCGCTCTTAAAATATTGACTCTTCTATCCTTATAATTATATTTCGAGGTTGTTTAAAAAAGGTGTCGTACCGCATAGAATGTCAGACATTAGTAACCGAACTCGACGGGATAACAGAAGGTTCCACACACAATTAGAGTGAGTTGCATCAGCTAACTATAACGATAACCAATCCCATGACAGCCGTCAAAATCTCCGGTAAAGCGAAATTCGGGTTGCATCATTTTGAGAATTGTTAAAATGACGTCATAAATAACTATAACAAGTCATTTTTAACTATAATCAAAGCTTTGACAGACGTCAAATCTCCGGTTAAGCGAAATTCGGGTTGCATCGTTTTAATTTTGACAAAATTGTTAAAATGACGTCACAGATAACTATAACTTTAATCGCCCAACTTCGGGCGGTAAAGGGTTATAGTTACGGTTTATGTCATTGTATATGTCATCTGCTTTGCATTGTAACCTATAAAAATATTGTGTTATTGAATAAAGTACCTACTAAAACAAATTAGGTATGTCTTTATTCCGCGATATATTGTGGAAATAAAGCTCTTCTAGCGATGATAGTGTCAGTGAATCCGCTTTGCCAGTTAGGAAGAGAAAAAAATTCACCCTCGCATTGATCGATTTCATAAGTAGGATGAGAATTAATTTTTGGACAGATTCCGGGTTCTAAGACCTTAGCAAGAGCTTCTAACTTTCCTAGTTAGAAGCCAGAGCCCTTGCTAAGGTCTTAGTTCTCAGCAAGGGTTCTTGTTTTCAGCAAGGGTCCTGCCTTGCTGAAAACAAGAACCCCTGAGAACTCTACATATTATATAAATAATTACCTAATGGCCCCGACTTACGATTTGAGTAGAACCCAGGCAGGCGATTTACTTTGCGTAAATTATATCATCACCACTGCTCTCAAAACGGTGAAGGGAAACATCATGAGGAAACCGGCATGTCCTAGAACCAAAAATTCAGAAGAATACGCTAGAGCTTGAGCTTCTTCGGCAATTAAAGCAACACAGTGGAGAGAAGTATAAGCTAGAACTAGAAAAACTGAAATTTGAAATCGATATTCTTATGTAAAATGTTATTATGTAAACTGTAGCAAGTGTATTGTGAATATCGATTACTAATTTCAGTTTTTCTAGTTCCTAGCTTATACTTCTCTTCATTGTGCCGATGAAGTTCATCTTGATTCCAAATGCTTTATCTGATTTGATCCATTTCAATTTCATTAAGTTCTTTGAAGACAGGTTGTTTTTGTTTGGTCATATTATGTTTTTAAAATTGTACTTGTTTTTTTTTCTTCCTTATTTTATGAAGGTCAATGCTTATCAAAATTAATTTAGTATATACTAGCAGCGCCCCGCGATTTCACCCACATTAGTTACGATCCCGTGGGAATATCGGGATAAAAACTATCCTATGTCCTTTCCCGGGACTCAAACTATCTCTATACAAAATTTCATCTAAATCAGTTCAGCGGCTTAAGCGTGAAGAGGTAACAGACAGACACTCTTTCGCATTTATAATATTAGTATGGATATAGGACTTCCTCACGATGTTTTCGTTTTGAGAGCAGTGGTGATGAAATAATTTACACAAAGTAAAGCGCCTGTCTGGGTTCGAACCTACGACCTTTATGCTGTAAGTCGCAGCTGTTACGACGGACCCACCACTGCTCAGCGATAAATAGTAGGAGTGTATTGAACGGTTAAAAAAAAAAAAATAATAACAAATTGTACATAGCAGAGCATTTTTATTAATGTAACTACTTATATTAATTTCAACGTCAGACGACTTAGAAGTAGGTAATATTTCATCTGAAAAATATGCAGGTCACTCCACCGATGAAAATACTTCAATACCGCACGCTCAACAGTACATGTGCACAACAGCTAACAATACCAACGTCTGTCCACCAAACAGTTGCAATAGCATCCAGCAAGAGCAGCTGGGTGTTAGAAATTATTTTTTTAGGTAGGTAGGTACCTACCTAAATAATGCACCTGAAAATAAATAGATGATTTATGTTAGAAAATAAGCGTATTCTAACTAATATTATTCTTGTTCTTTTTGGTGTGCTGGGTGCCACTGCAAAACAATGTTCTTTCCCGCATTCATCAGGCACAGTATGCGTTTGCTGTGAAAATCGACATATAATGTAAATATTCCTGTATTCAAATCTCCATAATGTATAAACAGTTTCAATACTTTCTTGCATCTTCTATAAACTGCACTAAAGATGGTTTGACTAGCGTTCGTGAATCCTTGCGTTCACAAGTTACCGTACATTTGCAGCAGTCTCGGGCAATGTGTTCGCACATTGCGTTAAAATCTTATTGAACAATTAACACAACATCCTTCTGGAGTAAATGCTGTAATGCATCTTCCAATAATATAATCCTTCAATTACATACAGGAAAACAGAAATATCAATTTCATGCAATTCGAAAGAAACGGAAAAATAAAATGAATGTTATAGTCACTTGACACTTGTCTTTCTGACAGTGTCAGATAGTGATGCGGCTCGATTTTATTTAACTCGTTACTCAAAAGCTGAGTGCATTTTCTCTCGAGGTGCCACTCGATGTACTCACGATTAGATAAATATCACCAACACTGCCACACTAGTTAACTGTCATTCTTGGTTAAAAAACCAGGTAATAAATATATTCTTGTAATAAACCGTCTTAATACTGTGATGTACAGTCACAGAGTTTTAATAACAGAAAATACATATTCTGTGGGTTAGTGCTGTCAGATAATAAAGTGTAATTTGTCATTAAATCGTCATTGATTTTATCAGATCAATCTGACAATCAGTAGAATATGCGTAGGAATTATTATTATTATTATACGTATTAATACGCTCTTTACAAAGTCTAACAAAGCCAATCTGAGCCGAATGTCACTGACTTAAATACCTTGGTACATTACCAATATACATAGAACGGTAACTGTATTTTGGATCTTGCTATGATTCTTTTCTTGAATTTTATTTTTGTGTGCGTTTCAAACGTACGAAGCTGCTGGGAACCTCCCTCTAGTCCTTAGATCAACTTAAATTGAGTTTTTGAATTAAATAATCGAGACAATCGAGTCCTGACCATTAATGACTGATTAACATCACTAGTGTCAAATAAACAAAGCGTGATGACAACAAGCTTGAAGTGTTGCCCTTGTCAAAAAATTACCCACGTACATTTTGGGGAAATATGACGTCTTGTCACTTGCTATTGATGCAACCCACTCTAAGAGTGGGTTGCATCAATAGCTCCGTTATAGTTTGTGTCAAAGTTAAATTTAACCGTAACCATAACAATGACCATAGATTCTACTATCCGTTGTTGCACCATCATGTATTTCGTGTATTTCACAGTTAAAGTTAAAAGGGTGACAAGTGACAAGACGTCATATTTCCCCAAAATGTACGTGGGTAATTTTTTGACAAGGGCAACACTTCAAGCTTGTTGTCATCACGCTTTGTTTATTTGACACTAGTGATGTTAATCAGTCATTAATGGTCAGGACTCGATTGTCTCGATTATTTAATTCAAAAACTCAATTTAAGTTGATCTAAGGACTAGAGGGAGGTTCCCAGCAGCTTCGTACGTTTGAAACGCACACAAAAATAAACTTCAAGAAAAGAATCATAGCAAGATCCAAAATACAGTTACCGTTCTATATTGGTAATGTACCAAGGTATTTAAGTCAGTGACATTCGGCTCAGATTGGCTTTGTTCGACTTTGTAAAGAGCGTATTAATACGAATAATAATAATAATAATTCCTACGCATATTCCACTGATTGTCAGATTGATCTGATAAAATCAATGACGATTTAATGACAAATTACACTTTATTATCTGACAGCACTAACCCACAGAATACGTATTTTCTGTTATTAAAACTCTGTGACTGTACATCACAGTATTATGACGGTTTATTACAAGAATATATTTATTACCTGGTTTTTTAACCAAGAATGACAGTTAACTAGTGTGGCAGTGTTGGTGATATTTATCTAATCGTGAGTACATCGAGTGGCACCTCGAGAGAAAATGGACTCAGCTTTTGAGTAACGAGTTAAATAAAATCGAGCCGCATCACTATCTGACACTGTCAGAAAGACAAGTGTCAAGTGACTATAACATTCATTTTATTTTTCCGTTTCTTTCGAATTGCATGAAATTGATATTTCTGTTTTCCCGTATGTAATTGAAGGATTATATTATTGGAAGATGTATTACAGCATTTACTCCAGAAGGATGTTGTGTTAATTGTTCAATAAGATTTTAACGCAATGTGCGAACACATTGCCCGAGACTGCTGCAAATGTACGGTAACTTGCGAACGCAAGGATTCACGAACGCTAGTCAAACCATCTTTAGTGCAGTTTAACGAAAATGCGTATAGACGATGCAAGAAAGTATTGAAACTGTTTATACATTATGGAGATTTGAATACAGGAATATTTACATTATATGTCGATTTTCACAGCAAACGCATACTGTGCCTGATGAATGCGGGAAAGAACATTGTTTTGCAGTGGCATCCAGCACACCAAAAAGAACAAGAATAATATTAGTTAGAATACGCTTATTTTCTAACATAAATCATCTATTTATTTTCAGGTGCATTATTTAGGTAGGTATCTACCTACCTAAAAAATTCATTTCTAACACCCAGCTGCTCTTGCTGGATGCTATTGCAACTGTTTGGTGGACAGACGTTGGTATTGTTAGCTGTTGTGCACATGTACTGTTGAGCGTGCGGTATTGAAGTATTTTCATCGGTGGAGTGACCTGCATATTTTTCAGATGAAATATTACCTACTTCTAAGTCGTCTGACGGTGAAATTAATATAAGTAGTTACATTAATAAAAATGCTCTGCTATGTACAATTTGTTATTATTATTTTTTTTTACCGTTCAATACACTCCTACTATTTATCGCTGAGCAGTGGTGGGTCCGTCGTAACAGCTGCGACTTACAGCATAAAGGTCGTAAGTTCGAACCCAGACAGGCGCTTTACTTTGTTTAAATTATTTCATCACCACTGCTCTCAAAACGAAAACATCGTGAGGAAGTCCTATATCCATACTAATATTATAAATGCGAAAGAGTGTCTGTCTGTTACCTCTTCACGCTTAAGCCGCTGAACTGATTTAGATGAAATTTTGTATAGAGATAGTTTGAGTCCCGGGAAAGGACATAGGATAGTTTTTATCCCGATATTCCCACGGGATCGTAACTAATGTGGGTGAAATCGCGGGGCGCTGATAGTATATACTAAATTAATTTTGATAAACATTGACTTTCATAAAATAAGGAAGAAAAAAAAACAAGTACAATTTTAAAAACATAATATGACCAAACAAAAACAACCTGTCTTCAAAGAACATAATGAAATTGAAATGGATCAAATCAGATAAAGTATTTGGAATCAAGATGAACTTCATCGGCACAATGAAGAGAAGTATAAGCTAGGAACTAGAAAAACTGAAATTAGTAATCGATATTCACAATACACTTGCTACAGTTTACATAATAACATTTTACATAAAAATATCGATTTCAAATTTCAGTTTTTCTAGTTCTAGCTTATACTTCTCTTCACTGTGTTGCTTTAATTGCCGAAGAAGCTCAAGCTCTAGCGTATTCTTCTGAATTTTTGGTTCTAGGACATGCCGGTTTCCTCATGATGTTTCCCTTCACCGTTTTGAGAGCAGTGGTGATGATATAATTTACGCAAAGTAAATCGCCTGCCTGGGTTCTACTCAAATCGTAAGTCGGGGCCATTAGGTAATTATTTATATAATATGTAGAGTTCTCAGGGGTTCTTGTTTTCAGCAAGGGAGGACCCTTGCTGAAAACAAGAACCCTTGCTGTAAACTAAGACCTTAGCAAGGGCTCTGGCTTCTAACTAGGAAAGTTAGAAGCTCTTGCTAAGGTCTTAGAACCCGGAATCTGTCCAAAAATTAATTCTCATCCTACTTATGAAATCGATCAATGCGAGGGTGAATTTTTTTCTCTTCCTAACTGGCAAATCGGATTCACTGACACTATCATCGCTAGAAGAGCTTTATTTCCACAATATATCGCGGAGTAAAGACATACCTAATTTGTTTTAGTAGGTACTTTATTCAATAACACAATATTTTTATAGGTTACAATGCAAAGCAGATGACATATACAATGACACAAACCGTAACTATAGCCCTTTACCGCCCGAAGTTGGGCGATTAAAGTTATAGTTATCTGTGACGTCATTTTAACAATTTTGTCAAAATTAAAACGATGCAACCCGAATTTCGCTTAACCGGAGATTTGACGTCTGTCAAAGCTTTGATTATAGTTAAAAATGACTTGTTATAGTTATTTATGACGTCATTTTAACAATTCTCAAAATGATGCAACCCGAATTTCGCTTAACCGGAGATTTTGACGGCTGTCATGGGATTGGTTATCGTTATAGTTAGCTGATGCAACTCACTCTTAATGTACAAAAGTGTATTTTGCATGGCGCCAGTCATATTTAACTGTTTACCGTTGTCAATCAAAAAATTGATCGTGAGCTTATTTAAGAAACTGCTAAAATCTTTACATAAGAACAAAGCATATTACAGTATTTCGGAATTCATAACAGACAAAAAGTTAATGACAGAATGTTGACATGCAAATAAATGACTTATGATAAATAACTGGCTGTGTTCATGGATGTGCCTGTGGTTTTGTGGCTGTGCCTATTGCTGTGCCTGTTACCGTGCCTGTGGCTGTGCCAGTTATATTACTGTGCCTGTGCCAGTTACATTACTGTGCCTGTGGCTGTGCCAGTTAATTTGCTGTGCCTGTGGCTGTGGCTGTGCCAGTGGCTGTGCCTATGGCTGTGCCAATAATACAAAGTAAAACCAAAGTAATTGGTTTGTCAGAAATGTAGTTACTTCAAGGACGAAGTACAGTTCAGAATAGCCGTGATAGATTATTTTCAAATTTATTACTATTTTGATGATCATTTCGGTAAAATTCAGTCTAACAGAACGTTCAAACGATACATTGACGTAGATTCGATATATTTTTGGATAATAATTATGTTACTTAAGAATAACTAATTGTGAATTTTAAATGTAATAACATCCACCAGTTGTGATTGGCTTACGGTCTAATGTCGTCAGTTCTCAAATGGTTTCCTTTATCAAATCAAGATACATCAGATAGTAAGGAACAAAGATTTAAAAAAAAAATTTCTTCTTAATTTTTTACTCGTTTTATCTGTGTTGTTGTTAGGTATAATTGTGAAAATGTTGTACTTCCACAGTAAAGTAATGATCAGTGGCCATGTTGTTAAAAGTTTGTGATTATTGAATAGTTTTCAATAATGTTGTCAGATTGACCGAGCGGAGTTATTTGAATAATTTTCATGATTTTTGGTTTTTGCTTCGATTCATAAGCTGTTGAATATGAATGACTTACCAATTTCATATTAGTAACTGTAAATTATACCAATAAGCAATTAATTATTTGATAAATTGTTCAAGTAGGTACTTTCTTAACGTTTTTCAATTACATTATTAGCAGAAGTTGCAAAAATATTTAGACATAAAGGTAAAATGATTGTTATTGGCTCTGAGCACCTAAAAACTTTCTGTTGAGTTGATCAATATCAAATGTTGTCGTTTTGTGAGACTGTAGATTCATAAGTACTTCGAGAACGAAGTACATGTCAGTATGGCCGTGTTAGATTTAACATTTGATATAATTATAATATTAGAATATTGTTTGTTGGATAATGGTATCTATCACATTTACGAAGCTTGAGACCGACATAGAAGTACATAATTTGACTAGATACTGTGTTTACAAAGAAACAATAGTCTTAACTTGTCAAAATCACTTAAATGTTATTACTATAAATGATTATGTAATATTTGATTATACTTGTAGTATATCATAGATTTTATATTGCTAATTTAATATAATAGGCTGTTTCAAACGATTGGCACAATACTGTCAGTTGATGTTGATATTATTTTTAATGATGTCTAAGAAATACGAATTAACTCTTATTAAATTGCTTAATTACCTTATAATGTTTTAAAACGGTTTCACCAAATAAGATTTATTTATTATTACCTGTGTTAGAAGATATTAAGCCAAAATATATGATGATCTGTGATTGGTCGAAAATGGCGGTAGATGTTTGACCTAAAAGACGTTGGTTTATAGGATATAAAAAGGATTGTAATGATGATCAAGTCAGTTGTTGTTCGATAGATGTTCAGTTGATAAGTACTAGTGCCGTTATTATGTGGAATATGTCTACTAGATGTCATGTAAGTTAATTGATATTATTATCTTGATTATTATTGCTGATAACTATGTTGTTCTGTATTTGTTAAAATATGGCGAATGTGGCTAATGTTTTAAAGTGTATGTATAATGGAATATTCCTAGCTATTGTTATTATGTTGCTATTATTCTGAGTTCCTTGAACCATTGTGCAAGAGATAGAATTAATTGTTTTTAAAATAACGATAATTTATGAGAATGTAATCAATTTGTTCAAAGAATACTTTAATACTGATTCCAAGGAGTTTCTTGTCCTTCTTCTCCTTGATGACCTAGATTTGGAACGGACGACTAGCTTTCTCATTAATTACTGACAAGCGTAAATTAAATGTGTAGCCTTGTCTTTCTGTGCTTTATTTCATAAAATCCTTTCCCTACATACACACCATATTCATGGGTACTTCACACACATTAAATAACTAGTAACCATTCTGATATTCAAAGCTTTATTTTTGGGTAATATACATACATACTTATAGATAGTTTATATGGATAATTCCTAACACACGCAACATTAAAAAAATGGATGTTGAGACCGTAGCTGCGGCAGCAATTTTTTTAATTTAGTACTTTTAACTACTTTTGAGTGTGCATAGTATGTCATGTAGGTATTTAAGTTATTTAATTCCAACCGAAATAAAAATTACCTACTTAGACTCTGTTAGATGTCCAATTTGCAATTACAGTATCCAATTTACAGTAGCCTCAACATAATTAATTAATTGAAATATAGATCTAAACTTACAACATTTTTATTTTTGTAGTACTTATTTTTCGGATTCCACATGCAGTTTTCTCTTTCACACATACAAGTCAAGGAATTGAAATGTTTAGTTTGTGCTCATATTAGCCATTTCAGCGAACGATATTAATAGGTAAACGAGAAAAAAAAAACTGCAAGAAGCACGCGTGCACTCTCATTCACTACTACGATAATACTGATGCATCGGCAGACGTGTGGACACACGCCGGGCGCTCGGGCTGAGACCCTTTGTTCCGTGCCACAAAAACCGACAACAAACGGATCGGTGGCAGATGCCTCTGCCGATGTCTAAAGCCTCCTCTACACGAAAACAGATTCATAGGCAGATGGCCATCTGCGAATGCCTCCGCCGACATGTAGACGGGGTAATTTGCTCGTCTGTGGTAGGTATTTAGCCTCTGCCGACGTCAAATACCTACGACAGACTAGCAAATTAACCCGTCTACTACACGTCGGCGGAGGCATTCGCAGATGGCCATCTGCTGATGAATCTGTCTACGTGTAGAGGAGGCTGACTACCTACCACAGACTAGAAAATTACCCCGTCTACACGACGGCGGAGGCATTCGCAGATGGCCATCTGCTGATGAATCTGTCTACGTGTAGAGGACGCTATAGAAACAACGACTACAATATAATGCAAGGTGATAGAAAGCACAGACGAAACTTTCGTCATTATCAGTCAATAAGACAATATATTATGTGTGTATGGCATTGAAGGATTGAAGTTACCCTGCATTATATTGTAATCTGTGGATTAAAGGCACTGACCTGTATTAAACATCTTGTATAATAAGATTAAAGGTGTTTTGATTTTAAGCTGGCAAAATAGTCGACAGCGGCTCAGTTACTGACCTCTATCATACAAGTACGCTGTATGATAAAGGTCAGTGGGCTCAGTTGAAAGAAAAAAAAGGTCAAACCATAGATATAATGTCCGGACAAAACAGTAATGTAAATCGATGGGTCGAAAGCAGAGTATTCAGCCATGTCTTTATAAAAAGTTGTCGAAAAATTAGTCAAATCTGCCTTGTTTTAAGCGTACTTACTAGAAACCCGTGATCCCTCTAGTAGCAGTAGTTCGGTTGTTAGTCCGGTTGACCGAACTACTGAAACTTTCAGTTGCGATAGTTCGGTTCTAACAAAGCACCGAACTACTGAAACTTAAATATGTACCCCTTTAGTCCGGTTGACCGAACTACTGAAACTTTCAGTTGCGATAGTTCGGTTCTAACAAAGCACCGAACTACAATTTATTTTATTTTTAATATTAATTAAAAAATACATTTTTTTTTGTCAATTTTTCAAGTTCAAAAGTTATGTCCACATTATATTGTAGTCTTTGGTTATGTCTAAAAAAGCAAAAGCAAGCTCTTCATTTTTGCCCACAACCTATCCCCCTCTAGTGGCAGTAGTTCGGTTGTTAGTCCGGTTGACCGAACTACTGAAACTTTCATGCGATTAATTTAGACCATTTTTTTTTAACAAAAATAATGAATCCTTTAAGTACCTCCATAAGAAATAAATACTTCGTGGCCCTTTTATAGTTCTTATGTTCTTTGTATTTTATTTTTAAAATGATGGGGATTTGTTAACTCTTTTTTTCGACAAATCCCCATTACGAGCTCTATTAGATTTTAATGGGTATTTTTGGAAGGATAGATCAACAATTTTATGATTTAAAAGAGTGTCCATGGAGTTTCTTGCCAGTTCATCTCCATAGGTACCTACTACGCTTTGGAATCGGCAACTAGATTCATCTTTCTGACTGACCGACCCCTTTGACAATTCAAAAGTGCCTGTAATTGGTTTATTTGAAATAAATGCTTTGAGTTTGAGCAAAAAAATAAACAAAATATGGAGACAGATTTTATAATAATCATCTACATACATTTTAAAACTATTATAAATTTAAAACTACTAGATTAAAATAAGTATGAACGCCTACTTAGTATATTTTTGAAAAGTTTAATTTGAACGAAAAACTTAATTTTAATTTAAACTTAATTTTAATGTAATATTAATTATTTAAAATTAAAATTTTCAAAATACTATTATTAAATATTCATGTATGTAGTTTTTATTAAAATAACAAAAAATATCAACATTAAAAATAAGTACATTTTTTACTATTATAAATTAGGTATGACTATGAACACCTAGTACATTTAATAATAAGGTACATTTACTAATAATTATGCAAAATTAAGTTTAAAAAAAATATACTCTTTGAAAAACTTAATTTTGATGAATTATTTAAAATTAAGTTTTTCAAAATAACTATTATTAAATATATACCTATTGATAACGTTTATACTAAAATGCCAAAAAATATTAACATTAAAATAGTACATTACGATACGTCTTGACTTATGTAAAGTTCATTTCAAATAAACTTGCGATAAAGTTTGTTCACCTCCTTCTACTAATGTATCCCAATATTTCCAAACCATACGAAAAAAATGTATGGGCAGTGTCGGTAACACGATCAAAACATTGACTTACTCCGTGTTTGGTATTATGAAACTCAACCGATGCAATGTTAGCGACAGTTTTGTATGACGAACGATATCTATCGTAAGTTATTTGGACTTTTTGATACAGGGTGGTTGAATGACATTTATCGCAAGTTTATTTGAAATACACTTTAGTTCATTATTGCACCTCGCAGTTACGGCGTTAAATTAGCGCCCGAGCGCAGCGACAGTGCTAAACCCCGTGCATTAATAGACTTCTTAAATCACACCTATCGTATACTAAATATTTTATAGATCATGTAACCTAAGCCCGCACCTAAGTCACGCTTTTCTTAAGGCGAAAGCGCTAAGGTAGGTACCCCGCGAAATTCAAATTTTCTTAGGTTTTTTGCAATTTGCTGGTCAGTATTAAGTTGTACGTTGATTAAAATATGATTCGCGGCCGTAACAAATATGTATTTACAGAATTATAATAATTAAAGTCATCAACACAACTCTCTAAGACCAAGTAATCCCACTGAATGACTATTTCATGAAATCTTGACATTTTGGGATTATACTAACTTAACAAGTTGTATTACTGATTCTAATGATTATAATTCGCAAAGTCGCAAATCATATTTTAATCAACGGACAACTTAATACTGACCAGCAATTTGCAAAAAACCTAACAAAATTTGAATTTCGCGGGCTACCTTAGCGCTTCCCCCTTAAATCACAGAAATGTGTGACTTAAGCGCACGCGCAGCGGCTTAAGTCACACAGTGCTATAAATACATTTTATAACTATTGTAAATTAAGTATGAGTATGAACACCTATCCATTTACTAATAACTTAATTAGCGACAGTAGGTATGGTGCGAGGCTTGAATTTTCGTTCTGGCGCCCTGTGAAAAATACAATGTTTCGTTAAGGTTTCAAAGTTGGTTAAAAGCCCATGCATACTTCTAGCTTACCACAGCTGGCTTTATTTTATTGTAAAATTGATCCCACAAAAACATTTCATGTTAAATGTTGCCAAGACGAGACCATGTAGCTCGCATTGTCAAAAAGTAAGCAGATCTCATGTAGAGCCAAGCTTCTAACTCTACACGCCCTAACTCTACAAGGCCTAACTTCGCAAACTCTACACCTTAGTCAAAATATAAGGCTTTGCCGTTTCGTTACTACAAGAACCATTAACAGTATGAGAGGTTTTTTTGGTCATTGTCTGGCAGTTTGAGTAATTTATGTGGCCTACCCAAATGTCCTTTCTTTGGTATTGTTCGTCGAATCGTTGAGCTCCTTAGGTTTTGAGTTGAGCTGCACGATTTCTGACAAATGCGTGCACTGACTGGACAGGTCCTCTCAATCTGTTTGGTTCTTTTCTCAAAAGACCATCTCAGACATCGATCTACATGGTCTTCATATAACCTGACCAAGATTATGTCTGGACTTTAAAAGAGACTGTGACCTCTGAGTTTGTTTCGGCCTTTCTTCTCAGAGTAGTCAGATAGGAAACGCCGACCTCATCTAGTTTTAAAAAACATGATTGACGTGTAAAAGTGTTTGTACAAACCTACTTACAAAATAAAAATCATTTATCATTTATCATTATATAAATTTTCAGACCTCTAGCATCAAAATTTACGGAAGTCTCATACAAACTTTCACCCCCTAGTTTAAGGAGTTGGAGGGTAAAAGTTTCAAGTTTTAAGATTTTTTTGTTGTTTGAGTACTATTACTAGCTGACATACCAAATTTCAGCTTTCTAGGACTTCAGGAAGAACCTTAAGAATATTGATGATCATCAGTCAGTGAATCAGTGACGAAATCGGGGTATTTTAAATATCAATAAAATCTAAAGTATAAGAGATATGCAATTGAAACTTTATAGGTTTAATAAGTCAATCACTGACATCATATCCCGAAAATTTTGTTTATCTGGTATAATCCAAACCCAAGTTAAGAGGGTTCAAAAATACGACGAAGTGCTTCGAGAAAAGGTAGGTAGTGCCCTTGCGCTTCGCTTGGCTCGTCTTGGCGGGGGCACTACCGTGCCCCCAGATTCTTTCTTCTTTTTAGGGTTCCGTATAAAAACGGAACCCTATTACTAAGACTTCGCTGTCTGTCCGTCTGTCCGTCTGGCCGTCTGTCCGTCTGTCCGTCTGTCCGTCTGTCCGTCTGTCCGTCTGTCTGTCACCAGGCTGTATCTCAACAACCGCAATAGCTAGACAGTTGAAATTTTCACAAATTATGTATTTCTGTTGCCGCTATAACAACAAATACTAAAAACAAAATAAATTAAATATTTAAGGGGGGCTCCCATACAACAAACGCGATTTTTTTGCCCTTTTTTGCTCGATATCAAAAATGGCAACAGGTAGGCACTTGAAATATTCACAAAATATTCAGTTGTATTTTAATTTTAATAATAAATAATAAAATTAAAATAAAATAAATATTTAAGGGGGGCTCCCATACAACAAACATGTTTTTTTCGGCGTTTTTGCCTTGTGGTACGGAACCCTTCGTGTGCGAGTCCGACTCGCACTTGGCCAGTTTTTTTTGACGTTGATTTACATTCTGTAATTACTTCAACTCACACCCTGACTTATTACTTGTAATTTTTTATTTAAGTAAATGAAAATCGGACTTTTTTTTACCATGTTTGTAAATATGTGAGCACCATGGTATCTATCAGATAATTAATTTATGTCATATTTTCATTTTTAATTATTTTACCTAGTGTGGTATAGTAATTTTATTTTAGGTGCATCGTCTTCAGATATTATTATATAATTCATGTATGCAAAATATTGTAAAACATTTTAAAAGAATAACGGTGGAGTTTCTTGCCCATTCTTCTCCATACGAAAACTACCTTTTGGAATGGGCGACTAGAATCAATTCTATTTTATTGTAGTTTTTGACGTTCAAAAGTGCCTTTTATGTGCCTATTTGAAATAAATGTCTTTTTTAGGGTTCCGTACCCAAAGGGTAAAAACGGGACCCTGTTAATAAGACTTCGCTGTCTGTCCGTCTGTCCGTACGTCCGTCTGTCTGTCACCAGGCTGTATCTCAAGAACCGCTATAGCTAGACAGTTGAAATTACCACAAATTATTTATTTCTGTTGCCGCTATAACAACAAATACTAAAAACAAAATAAAATGAATATTTAAGGGGGGGTCCCATACAACAAACGTGTTTTTTTCGGCGTTTTCGCCTTGTGGTACGGAACCCTTCGTGTGCGAGTCCTATTCGCACTTGGCCAGTTTTTTTACTTTTTTAGGGTTCCGTATAAAAACGGAACCCTATTACTAAGACTTCGCTGTCTGTCCGTCTGTCCGTCTGGCCGTCTGTCCGTCTGTCCGTCTGTCCGTCTGTCCGTCTGTCCGTCTGTCTGTCACCAGGCTGTATCTCAACAACCGCGATAGCTAGACAGTTGAAATTTTCACAAATTATGTATTTCTGTTGCCGCTATAACAACAAATACTAAAAACAAAATAAATTAAATATTTAAGGGGGGCTCCCATACAACAAACGCGATTTTTTTGCCCTTTTTGGCTCGATATCAAAAATGGCAACAGGTAGGCACTTGAAATATTCACAAAATATTCAGTTGTATTTTAATTTTAATAATAAATAATAAAATTAAAATAAAATAAATATTTAAGGGGGGCTCCCATACAACAAACATGTTTTTTTCGGCGTTTTTGCCTTGTGGTACGGAACCCTTCGTGTGCGAGTCCGACTCGCACTTGGCCAGTTTTTTTTTACTTTGGCTTCATCTAGTTCCGACATAATAGTGCCATAGCTAAAATATAATTTTATGGACGGACGTAAAGTAAAAAGCAGACATTTTTTGTGGGGAGTACTATAAGTACACGTCTGCCTAGCCCTTCGAGAATACAGGCGTGATGTTATATTGTATTTAAAACAAAATCTATTTACAATTCCTTTTTTTTTCAATTTTGTATTTATAAGCTGTTAACTATTATCGATGTCTGATTAAGGTCAGAGCCTGTAAAAAAAAAACGTCAACAACATAGTAGTATATTTTTCCGTACGCAAAATACGCGCATTGACGTGGAGTAGCGGACACCAGCCCGTATTACCTAACATAGTAAGTCAAAAACAAGACAGGCAAGTAAGTAAAGGCGAAAATAGAACCATTTCTGGGCTTTATTAGCATCTTCAATCAATCAACTCAGCCTATCGCAGTCCACTGCTAGACATAGGCCTCCCCAGGCTGTGCCACAACACCCTATCCTCCACTTTCCACATCCAGTCTAGTCCTAGTCACCTTGTTTCTTAGATCGTGGGTCCATCTAGCATTTAGCATCTTGATAATAGAATTAGATATTTGACGCTGACAAACTTTCTTGTCTAAGTAATTTGAACGAACGAATCAACAAACCTTGCATCTGTTCCGAGTTTTGAAGCGTCGTAGAATACTGGCGCATTTTCCTGTAATGTGAAACAAAATACTTTGAATAAAAAAAAAATTAAACAAAGTATAAGCGACATTTTGTGTATAATTATAATTGAAAATTTTGTCGTAAACACAATACCTATTTTGGAATCCGAATACCATCGAACAGTATTGTACCCGAACCATTTCTCGGAAATGGTACCACCCATAGATATATGACATTTCTATGGCACAACCCCAGGATCGATCTAAGTATCATTAATTCATCACTGACATAACTATCATTGTCAATTTGCCTGAAATTATTCTGAAATACTGATGGATATAGATCGACGAAAGCACAAACTTTATCACAATGGTCTGATCTTTGGTAGGAATTACCATCCAAACTGATTACAGACTGAGACGGTGAGACCACCGGCTGTTATTTCAGGTTTTAATCATAATTCAAGTTTTGAAAATGATGGCCAAATGGCCTCACATTCGACATCGTCGAGTAACCCATCATTTTAGTGTCGATGGGTAAAAACCTATTTGGATACATGTTTCCTGTGAAGTTTCCCTGGAATTATCAGTGAAAGTTGGAAAAAAATACAAAATCATGCTTACTAGGTCTTTGCATTGTTCGAATGTCGAGTCTTTCCTGGTGGGCATGAACTTGGCTGGAGGCGTTGGCACTGGTTCTAGGTACGCTGTTGGCTCCATATATTTTTCGTACAAGTCTTGAACAGGCCCTATAGTCAAATCCTTTTCTCCCACGCGACAGTTGTTTTGTATCCATCTTTGCTCAGCGATTGCTGGGCGCCTGCGAACAGGTTCTGTTGCGATCCTGCGAACGGATGGCAATTAATTGAATGTCTTTTGTTTGTTTTATAAGATACTAGCTGACCCGGCAAACGTTGTTTTCTAGCTGCCCGGTGCTACTTTGATCGCGTGGTGTCCTACCCCTTACCCTACCCTATACCTCTACCCTACTCCTACCCTACTCCTGCCCTACTCCTGCCCTACTTCTAACCTACTCCTACCCTACTCCTATCTAAAAAAAAAAAAAAAACTGGATAAAAGTCCTATGTCCGTCTCCTGGTTTTAAGCTACTTCCCCACCAATTTTCAGCCAAATCGGTTCAGCCGTTCTTGAGTTATAAATAGTGTAATTAACACGACTTTCTGTTATATATATATATAGATATTTATGTAGATTAATAGGTAGTTAGTAGTATCAATAGATAGATAATTAATTAGTATTCTTTATTTCACACCAAAATTGTAAACGAAGCCCTATCAATACTTATAAAAAGAAAAGTCTGATGGCTGACGCATCAACGCTCAGCCCAAACTCTTGGACCTAGAAAGATTATATTTTGCCCCCTTTATGATGAAGATAAAGAATTAGGTTTTTCGAAATTCCAACGTGATTGGGAATATAGGACGGATGAAGTCGCTGGCAAAGTGCTAGTATCATATATCATATATAAGGGTACGATCGATCGCGTAAGACCAATCTTTTATTATATTTTTTATTTTTATTTTAATCACCAACATTTCGGTAACACTTCAGTTTAAATAATCAACTAATATTAAAAAGGCGAAATTTTGTGAGTATGTGTGTGTTTATTATGTTTGTTACTTCTTCACGCTGAAACGGCTGGACCAATTTTGATAAAATTTTGTATGGAGGTAGCTGACACCCTGGCTTAACCTAGGCTACTTTTTATCCCACTTATGCGGGTGAAACCGCGGGGCGCAGCTAGTATTAGTATAATAAAGAAAGAAAGAAAAAGTATTTATTGCGACTCGTACAGGAAGATCACAAACTAACGGCTAATCAGCTTATCATTTCTCACAGGCACACGCAGGCAGGAAATTCGAGAAATGGAATAAATATAATTATAAAATAAAACAAATTTTGACCAAGCTCTTGAAATACCTACTGAAAACCAGAATATGGAACAATTTGTATTTTTTTATAGTAATTGCCTCTTGTACATTTTGGCTAGTGACCACGATTGTGGTTTTAACGCAACAAACGTGATAAGAGATGGACTGTCGGTGTGAAGCTTACCTTAAGGTCTTTGTGTGGTCAGCATGTTCGTAAATAATTTTCCTTGTAATATCGAAGAAGCCGTCCCCGGTATCATAGTATCCTTCAGGTACATCTACGCAAGGCTCATAAGCCGTCATAAATGACTTGCCACCAGGCTGCACACCAGCGGCGTATTCTCTCGTAAATCTGTTCACACAGAATTATATACCTTTTGTAGAGGTCCTTTTGTAGGAGGTGGAAATTAAAGGAAAGTACCTATACAAAGGTAATAGGTCTGCACAGCTTATAGGCTAGCACTGCATACTGTAGGTAGCCGCAGCGATATTCCAACAAAAAGTTTAATCAAGGTATAAGAGTCCTTTTTAATTTATTGGATATTTGACAATCACACAGAATGCCTACCTTTCGAATAGAAAGGAATAGAATTCATACGCCCTGCAAGTTTATTTCAACACTACAACAGAAGATATAATCGAAGGTACCTTCTATCAGGCATCTTGCAGTACTGCCAATTTTCAGGATCGTACTCTAGAGCGTCGTCAAAGAGGAGCGTCCTCTCCGTCATCAGGCCTTTCTTCCAGTGGCCGCGTATGACCGCCTTGCCAGCAGGTGTTTGGTATCGCAACTCACCCTTACCGTGAAACGCGCCTTCAAAGAACTCGCCTTCGTAGATGACTCCTATAAATAACAAGAGTTTTTTTGAAAAATTGTAAAGCTTTTGAATATTAAGTACACGCGTTGAGGCACCTGCAGTAGTTATGGATTCGTCATTTCGACCGAAGAAACGAAATTCACAAGTAAAAACTGTTCTAAACATTCTTAAGCCGGACAAGATTGGTGCAAAACAGGGAAGATAGACAAAACAAGAGAAGTTTAGGTATCCCTGCAGGGAATAAAAAGCCTGCTAGTGAAACGGCTAAATATGTGATGGACAGTGGAATTCAGATTATAGTCTCTCTCGTTACTTAGTCCTATAGTTAGCCAGCCAAAACCAGCGCTGGAGCTTTGTCTCGCATAATTATGGTCTTAGCATTATGCTGAGCCTTGGCCGTTTTGCGTGGATGTGACACATATTTTCCCTCAACTTGTTCTCTTTTTGTGTTTGTGTTCTTTCTCTGCGTCATGTTTACCGCAAATAAACGTATTTTAGTTCTTTATTGATAGAATGATTCAGTGTCATCATCTGCCTAGCCTTTTCAAAACTACGTTGGGGTCGGCTTCCAGTCTCACAGGATGCAGCTGAATACCAGTATTTTACATGGAGCGAGTGCTTGTCTGACCTCCACAACCTAGTAACTGGGTAATCGAAACCGCTTGGTAAGACTGGTTATCAGAGTGATTCAGTGTAGTGCTGCTTATTTCTAAATGAAATAATCTTCATGAGTGGCGGCACTAAGCGTTCATCCGGCGCATCTTGTTCAGTCTGCTACGCTACCAACGAAAATGAGACATGTAAAAATGCATGGAAAGTTCAGAAATAAAATCGTGTAAAGCGAGAAACGACGCCATCTAGCGTAAAACCAGTTAATGACTTATCATTTCAGCCGAAAGACGTCCACTGCTGGACATAGGCCTCCCCCAAGCACCTCCACAAACGGGTTCCTGCGGCCTTCACAAGGTCGTCAGTCCACCTTGTGGGAGGCCTTCCAACGCTGTCTTCAGGTACGCGGTCGCCACTCCAGAACCTTTCAGCCCCATCGGCCATCTGTTCTGCGAGCAATGTGTTCTGCCCACTGCCACTTAAGTTTGGCAATTCTTCAGGCTTTGTCAGTTACCTTGGTTCTCCTGCGGATCTCCTCATTCCTGATTCGATCACGCAGGGAAACTCCAAGCATAGCCCTCTCCATTACGCTTTGGGTGACTTTTAGACTTCTTATAAGGCCCATTGTGAGCGACCACGTTTCAGTGCCATAAGTCATCACTGGCAACACGCACTGGTCAAAGACTTTCGTCTTGAGACACTGCGGTATGTGGGACGAGAAGATATTGCGTAGCTTCCCGAACGCTGCCCAGCCAAGTCGGATTCGTCGATTAACCTCTTTCTCGAAGTTAGGCCTACCTAACTGGACAATTTGTCCTAGGTAAACATACTCGTCCACGACTTCGAGTGTAACGCCTCCGATCTTTATGAGAGTGGGTGTTACATGGGCATTTGACATGACGTTCGTTTTGTCCATGTTCATTTTAAGACCCACTCTTTCGGAGGCTCTACTGAGGTCACCGAGCATTGTACTGAGGTCCTCCATAGTCTCAACCATGACTACGATATCGTCGGCAAACCGAAGGTGAGTTATGTACTCGCCATTGATGTTGATGCCAGCCCCTTTCCAGTCCAGAACCTTGAAGACATCCTCCAGTGCAGCGGTGAACAGTTTCGGAGAGATAACGTCTCCCTGTCACACTCCTCGATGCAGAAGGATAGGTTTCGAGGTCTGATCCTGGAGTCTGACTGACATAGTGGCGTTTTCGTACAGACACTTCAGCACTTCGATGTACCGATAGTCGATCTGGCACCGTTGAAGAGACTGCAGCACAGCCCATGTTTCGATCGAATCAAAGGCTTTCTCGTAGTCCACAAACGCTAAGCAGAGAGGCAGGTTGTATTCTTCGGTCTTCTGTATAACCTGTCGCAGCGTATGTATGTGGTCTACGGTGCTAAAGCCTTTACGGAATCCGGCTTGTTCGGGAGGCTGGAGGTCGTCAAACCTGCGCGCGAGACGGTTCGTGATGACTCTCGAAAACAGCTTGTAGACATGGCTCAGGAGTGAGATGGCCTATAATTCTTAAGGAGGGCATTATCACCCTTCTTAAAGAAAAGTATCACCACACCTCTGTTCCATGCCTGTGGTGTTTTGCCCTCGAGTATGACGGCACCAAACAGCTTCTGAAGGGCCTTCAGAACGGGTTTTCCGCCTGCCTTCAGCAACTCGGCCGTAATTCCGTCATCACCCGGTGCCTTGTTGTTTTTGAGCTGCTTCAGAGCCATCCTAATCTCGTACAGGCTGACGTCCGGGATGTCTTCGGTATAGTGCCGGGTCAATCTAGCTCTTGGGTCGTTTGCCAGATTCATAACGGGGTTATTTGTTGACGTGTATAACTGTCCATAGAACCTCTCGATATCTCTCAACAGCTCAGGTTTGTCGGACACGATCCTGCCATCATCGGTCTTCAGTTTCATAAGCTGGCTCTGCCAAAGACCTTGGAGCCTTTATTTCGCTCTATCGCGTCCTTAATACGATCTGTATTAAAGCGGCGAAGATCTCTTTTCAAGGACTTAGAGATCCATCTATTGAGTTGCCGGTAATTTAGCGCATCATCCGTAGACTGCAGGATCACCTCGCGCCTCTCCTTCATGAGCCGCAAAGTAGGATCAGAGAGCTTCTTTTTGAATTCTTACGGCGGGTCTTGAAGATCTTAGACCCGACCGTATGGACAGTTTCCACGAACCCATCGTTATAATCGTCCATGGAGCTCCCTAGGCATTCGAAACGATTCTGTAGTTCGAGCTGAAAGCTCTCGGGGTTTTGGATCTGGATCGGTGCTGGACGGAGCGTAGACTTCATCAGTCGAGATATTTAAGTTCAATGTGCCTCTTACCATGCAGTGATCACTTCCGGTTTTCACCGCGTTGATCACAGAGACATCATTGAATACTTGCTTCTTCATTGACATAATGAAGTCAATCTCATTTTTAGTTGCACCATCCGGGCTCTGCCAGGTCCACTTTCTATGCTCACGTTTTCTGAAGAAGGAATTCATCATAAAGAGGCCTTCCTTCTCCATAAAACTGGCCAGTAGATGGCCCCGGTGGTTCCGGCGTCCAATTTCAAATTGCCCCACTCGCAGCTCATCATCGTTACGTTTACCCAGTTTCGCGTTAAAGTCCCCCATGACAACGGTAAAGTGAGTTATAGAGCCATGCATGGCTCTGGAAATATCCTCATACATGTTCTCTACCTCATCGTCGGGGTGTGACGAGTTCGGGGCATAAACCTTTACGACCTTCAGCGAATACCTTTCGGATATTCTGAGTATAAGGTACGCCACCCTGGTCGACATACTCTCGATCTTCACCACGTTGTTCACAAGGGACTTATGGACGATAAACCCGACACCATCTTGGGACTGCTGGTTGCCCTCCCGGAAATAGAGCAAGTTTCCGGATTTGAGGATTATCGAGTCCTCCCGCTCTCTTCGGACTTCAGATAACCCCACTATACTCCATCGTACCTTGGCTCAATTCTTGTTCGAGTTCGGTGATCTTCTCGTCGGTCCGGAGTGTACGCGTGTTATATGTTGCCAGGTCCAGTTTTCGGTGATTGTGGTAGCCGGATCTCTTCCGGGGATTCCTAGCACCCCTTGCGTCACCGTGGCCTTGGCCGCTACCGTAACCAAGGGTAGGCGGGCCGCCGGGTACTAGGGGCCCAAGTGTTTTTTGTGCTTGTTATTCTTGGGGGGGGGGGGGGGACATAAGGATAATTGAAAAATAATAAATGAAGAAAAGCAACGAAAAAAAAATATTTGGCCTTAAAATTAAGTTTCAATATTTTGTGTTCCCTCCCCTCGCCGTAATAACTGCTCGAAGACGGTTCTTCATTGACCTAATCAGCTTCTGAATCGATTCTTGCGGGATACCTTCCCACTCCTATAAAAGCCGATTTCAGCTCATTCACACTTGAAGGAGCAAGATTTCTGGAACGAACCCTCCTCTTCAGTTCATCCCACACGTGCTCAATAAGATTCAAGTCCGGGCTGAGCGCTGGCCAGTCCAATGTGGCGATACCGACTTCTTCGAGGTAATCAGTTGTGGAAGTGTGGCAACGAGCGTTATCGTGCATAAGGAAGAAGTCATCACCGATATATGATAAGGAACGACATGTTTCAGCAGAATATCGGAAATGTAGCGGTCTGAAGTTAGACAGCCTCCTCGTCCCCTGCCAGGCACGAAAACAATCTCCGTTTTACCGTAAGGAAATAATAAGATACATCATACAAGAACGTGAGGCATACCCACTCCAAGATATCACGGTGGAGGCATGTGCATTGTGCAACCGCCTTCGTGTCTGACTGGGAAGCCAGGTTCGGCAGCCCCGAGCTCATCACGACCGATCGAGGTGGGCAATTTGAGTCTTCGCTATTTAAAGCGATGGCGGTTCTCATAGGCGCCACACACCACACCACCATGGCCTATCATCCCGAGGCCAACAGCCTTGTTGAAAGGCTTCACCGGCCAGCTTAAGGCTGCTATCACCTGTCACACCAATACGCGATGGACTGAGACGCTGCCTCTGGTTCTCCTGGGCATCCGCAGCGCGTGGAAAGAACATCTCCAGACCTCAGCAGCAGAACTAGTCTATGGCGAGCCACTACGCTTGCCTGGACAGTTCTTCTCAACCACGCCACCAGTTCCCGTAGACTATGAAAATTTAATCAGCAGACTCCGCGATCACATCACAAAACTCACACCTCACCTTATTCCTATCGGTTTCTTTTATTATTTTTATCATTTAAGCTACGTATGCTGGTAAATGTAATGTAATAATTAAATAAATCTCGACACTGTAAAAATGGTGTACTTTGTATTGGGTCAATCGGTACTAGGATATTGCATTACAGTGTGGGGAGGGGCGAATAAAACATCTCTTCTCAAACTAGAGAGAGCACAGAGAGAGAACTTAAAGTTATGACCAGAAAACGCTACAGATATCCAACAACTCTACTGTATACCGACTGTAAAGTCCTCACAGTACGTCAACTCTTTGTGCTCTACTCAGTCCTTAAAAAACATTCATCCCTACCCCCTTCCAACCCGAAAAAGCGCACCTTTATCCCTTCAAGTACTCCCTATAGAACAGCCTTTGCCAAACATCAGTTTTTTATTCTGAGCTCTCTCATTTACAGAAAAATTCATAAACTCCTAAACATACTTGATTTGACAAAATGGGAAATTAAACACAAACTTACAGTGTGGCTACTTCAACAAGACTATGATCATACAGAATCTATATTAACCTACATAACCTAACACATCCACACTCATGGATACATTCACATACATGCATACATACACACACACTCATACATACACATACACACTCGCTAGGATTAAGTTCAATTTTTTTTTTTTTTTTTTCAATTTTACTTCCATTATCCTTTTCTGATAATTGTTTAATTGTGGGTAGATCTATAGTGTCCTCACTTAATAATAGGTAATATTAAAAAATAACCTTATGGCCGTCCACTGTCTCTTAAGATACAGGTATACCCCTAGTTTAAGAGACGGTAACGAAAATTGTCAACAGATGTAACGTCAACATGTTCTACCATATATTATAATAACATACTTTGTATACCTTGCTTGTTACTAGTATAAGTTTTGTTTTTCTCACCATCTGTACCTTTTTGGTCAATAAACAATTACTATTATTATAAATGTATTAGCTGTGTAACTCCTTGCTCAATACGTTTCTTCCCAACTCCTTACTTACGTTTCGTAAATTAGTCATAGTTGTGAAGAAACCAACGCCATCTAGTTTATTTTCGAAAACTTGAACTCAAACGTTCATAGGAAAATAGACATTACGGTATCCATGCAATTTTGCAGGTGAGTGTACATATAACAGAGATGCAAAATACTCTGCTGACTATTGTAAGTGAAGCCATTGCATTACCATTAGTAAACGTGTACACTCCATAGCCATGCATGCCGCACCCTTTTTGCCATTCACCGTCATAAAAGGAGCCTGTCAAGTAATTATGAGATTTGCTTGCAGGTCCGCGTAGTTCCTCGGTTCTGCGGGAAAGTCATAGTTACAATACATTTGGCCCGTTGTGATTGTTTGCCTTAAACATAGGTAAGTGAAGATAGGGTGAATTTGAAAAATAATCTTTTTTTAGTACTACTCTTTAACCCCCGACGCAAAAACGACGGGGTGTTATAAGTTTGACGTGTCTGTGTGTGTGTGTGTGTGTGTCTGTCTGTTGCATCGTAGCTCCCGAACAGATGAACCGATTTTGATTTTGTTTTTTTCGTTTGAAAGGTGAATTAGTCGGGAGTGTTCTTAGCTATGTTTGATGAAAATCGGTACAAGATGGCCGCGGCCACAAAATGGCGGATTACATATTTTTTCACAACTCCCTTAATATGGGTATCAAATGAAAGGGCTTGAATAGTAGAATACTATACACTATGATAAATTTCAAATCCAAGATGGCCGCCACCACAAAGTGGTGAATTACATTTTTTTTTTCACAACTCCCTCAATATACGTATCAAATGCAAGGGCTTGATATGTAGAATAATGTACACTACATTGAAAGGGAATGAGGAACTAACTAACGAAATGAAAAATTAAATTAAAAATTTAAAAAAGCCCCGACGGAAGTCGGGGGACCGTTCTGTGGAACACCTTCTATGCTAATAGATAAATTCATATGGCAGTCGGGGGCGACTGCCATATGAATTTATCTATTTTAGTCTCGTTACCTAGATTCTTTAAGTTGGGATTTTTTTAATTATTTGTTCGTTCCTATTACTTACATTTAATTTTATTATTTTTTTGTGTCGGGGGTTTTTTAAATTTTAAATTTAGTTTTTTATATTTTTATGTTCAGGAAATATAAAAGTAGTACTTAAAAAGATTATTTTTATTGTACTGAAAATAACTTGTACGGTGTACGGTATATAAAATTGAGTTTAAGAAATGAATGTAGTGAACGATAGTAATAATTAATTTAGGTAAGCATCTAAGTAAAAATATCTCAACACTAACTTGCATTTGTCTTCGTGTTTTTGTCTGAACTCCCTCATAAGACACAGCCATTGACATGTGCATGGATATTTTTTGCTAAAAGGAGGATAAATTTATTACAGAACATTAACAATAACATACATACATATTAAAAAAATACAAACTATTTACACTAGATACTAAATTAAATGACTAACTAACTTACTATACAAATAAACACAAAAACAAAGGACACTTAGGCGTGGAAGTACTCGTCCGCATCGCTGTCATCCGGAAACGTGCCCAGAAGATTGGCAGCATTGCCACGTTGAATGTCAATGCTGATTCTTTGGCCAAAGAATGACCCAGCCCTCTGGTCACGTGAAGTGTCGACCAGCCGGTGAGAAATTTCCTTAAAAAGGAGACGCGCACTCGGGCCCCATGACCTGAGCGTTTCGACCCCAAACGGCTCAAAACTGTAGTTGCCCATAAGGCTACAGTATTTGCGCCGCTTGAGGGTCTCAGCAGCCGCAGCAGCGGCGCCAGCACAGCCCATCGTGCTAGGAACATGAGATGGCGCAAGGGTATCGACACACTTTGCGTCACACAGCAGAGGCCTACCTACCTTCCAAGGCAACAACGTCATGCCGTCTCGTACCAAGCCGTTTGGTTCTAACACCGCTGGTACGCGGGACAAGGACTCGACGAATAATATCGTTGATGCTGGCGTGCCGTGCTATGCGACCTGCGCTCCTGCAACAGGACAGGCCATGGTTTCCGAGACTGTCGACAGCTTCACCGCAGTGACATCGATGCGGAGCAACACACGGTGCGCCCAAGCGGAGACACGTAGCGAGCCGAAACGATGAGTCATCCATTATTGTGCCTATGGTGGATGACGGGAGCGCCTGAAGCCACAAGCCTGACTCCCATTCTCCTACAGCCAGCAGACGGGCACGCTCAACAGTATTATGTGACGTGTTTACAAGGGGATTCCGTATAATACAATGATTGATGATTCAATGAAAATTGAAAAGATGGTAAAAAAAATGGTAAATTTTACTCGTTTTATGTGTTTTTGTTTATGCATCATTTTTTATATTATGTCACACTTCGGACTGGCGTCGAGTTGCGAAGTTGCAAAGACAGGCTAGGGGGAATCACACGCTCTTGCTACTTGTAGAAGCTAGTAGACGCACGGTGCACGTGTACATCCAACGACAGTCACATGCGACAGATCAATTTATCGTGAACGTCCACGTCCATAAAATGTATGGAAATACGTTCACGTTGTAACGTTATCGTGGACGGCTATTTAAAAGCGTCTTCATATATTTCGATTTTACTTTCTTGTGTTATCGTGATGCCGTGAACGTCAACGACACATTAGAAATGATAAAAGCGCACATTGTCCGACAGTTCCCCGCGTTTTTAGGAAACCAGAGTTTTAGTGGTTCTAAAGCTACGTCCTCTCATCTGAAGTGGCACGTTTCTCTTGTTCCTCTACCTACATGTTTAACTCAAAGCACTAAGGAGTGCCTTGGTGTAAGTGAAAGCTCACGCAGGACATTAATGACGCCATGGTAAGCGTTTAAGTAATTTCAAACTTACATAGGTGTAGAACCACGCCTCCTGCACGATTTCATCTTATAGATTTGAAACAACTGTAAAAAAAATAACGTTAAAATTTGGTTTTTATGGGTGACCACGCCGATCACACCCATCGAAGCAGCCCTATCTATAGCCGAGCAGCAGTATACTTAATTTATCCACAACGACAACACTAGTATATGTATAATAAAACATAAAAGAAAAAGTTAGGAGCTCATTGGGCATCAAAAAAATCGTCCTTATGCTTACATACTTACCTAATAAAATAGAATATTGATCAAGTATTTTTATTGTTCTTTAAAACAATTATTTGGAAGATTCTTTAAAACTGAAATGTACCTAATTATTGGAATTATAAAATTTTTGTATAAGATTACTCTGTGATAGAAACTTTGTCATTATGACAAATATCTTTGAAGTACAGATTGAAGATTTGAACATAGGATTTGAAGCATTTTTTTTAAGTTCCTTTATATCAGTTAATATCACTGACCTCTTTAGTACAAGTACGCTGGACTATAACGATATCGATACTCTACGAAATGACAGTTGTTTTTTGTGCCGATTCAAAGCGCCCCGCTCGAAGACCCCAGGAAATAAAATTGACACGTTCTTTCAAATGGACGTTGAGTTGTTTACTTCGTCTCTGATGATTTAGGTCTAAATCGTGAAAAACTACTTTATTTGTGTATTTTGTGTTTACTACGTGATATTTGGAACATTTTTATTATGAAAGCATGCGCATTTTGTAAAACTCGCTGTCAAAAAGGCAGCGGATTAACCTTTCACAAATAAGTGAATTTCATGACTTTCGATTTTGATGACTTTTGGTTTCGATTGCTTGTGTGACCATTTTTATTACTAAGTATCTTATATTTAGAATAAATGTTTTCTTTAATATCCCGTCATATTTAATTGTAATTAGGCTGAAGAGTCCCGTCGACGTAAAGTCTTGTCGGTGTTCAGTCTGTCGGCGTAGTGTCTGTCGGCGTTTAGTCGTACACTCAATGATATTTTAGTAAACAGATATGTTATGAGCGCGCAAATCGTGAAGACTAGAAAACGTCCTAATTGGGACGTATTGCCTTTAGTCTGTGTCACGCACGTCTACGAGTGAGACGGTGCGCGCAGCTACGTAATTTCCATCCAAAATGCCATTTTGTGTATTTAGAAAGTGTACCAATTATGATACCAAAGTTAATAAAACACAAGGAATCTCATACCACACGAAAGTACACATTATACTTCGATTTATTAATATATTTCAATTATTTTCCTAGTATTCTGATATTTGGAGGTTAGGAAAAAGAAAGAGATGAAAATACATTTTTGTCGTAAGATCGACAAGGATGCGAGCACTCCGGACATAGAATAAAAGTACAGATGCGAATATTAGGCAGTAAAGTCATCTTTACAGCAGAGTTCTAGTTTCCCTTTTAATAACTTTTCTTTATAATTTTGTTTGATATATTTAATTATAAATTAAACATGTCATAATATGTAGGAAAAGAAAATATTAATAGCTTATCGTTACCATAGTATGTCACAGATAGTGTTAAAATAAACCTACCATTGAGATTAAAATTAAATCTTTTCGAAGGTGTATGATTATTTTTACAATTGTATTTCTTTCTTTTTAAAACGTGTTTTATTTTTCACCTACCTACCTTTTAATAGTGTTTATTCGTTGCATAGGCACAAATCCCGACTACAAATTCTGTACACGCGGTTTGTACTTTCTGCCTAGTTAATTTGTTAGTCTATGATGCCAACGTGCGGTGATTGGTAGCCCGAATAATGTTTGTTTACATTCACGCGCAATTGACAACATCTAGCTGTCACTTTTTTTCTTATTGGTTTTATCAAGCTATCCTTTTTCTATCCTTTTTACTTGTAGTGAAATGTAAAATTAATGAAAAGTGTGTATGTGTGCTGCCTCTCGGCGCGGAACACTTTTTTCCGTTGTTTTGTAAGTGTATAACATATCTGTTTATTAGAATATCATTGCGTACACTCCAGTTTTCACATATATTGAATACAATAATTTGAATAGGGTTGTAAATGTTCCATGTCGATAATGTGTCGATAATTTTCTTCAGACAGTTAATAATTTCATATTTACGTCTTTCAAAAAGAAATTTACTGTCTGCAATTTGATTAGCTAAAACAAATTAGCAAGTACTAGTTTCTAATTTCCAAAGATAAATCCATACTTAATATTATAAATTCGAAAGTTACTCTGTCTGGCTGTCTGTATGTGTTACCTTTTCACGCCTAAACCACTGAACGGATTTCGATAAAATTTGCAGAGATATAGATTGCACCCCGGGGAAGGAGTATAGGATAGTTTTTATTAGTTTTTTGTTTTTATATACAGGGTGTGTCTTAAATAGTGGTCCAGAGAGTCGATACACTGTATTATCCTCCAAATACTTATCTGTAGCAGTACTTACGAGTATAGTGGTTTTTATACAGCTTCATAAAATTAACCAAATATTCAAATTTTAGGTGTGGCCTGACAAAAAACGCCTTGCCAAAAAGGCTGCTGGAGCTGCCAGATGGTCAGCAAGTGCTACAGGTGGAGGCCCATCGGTAGCACAACCCTCTCCCAAGTGGAATTAAAGATACTATCGATAATGGGAGGGGGTTTTAGAGAGCCGGAAACCGGGGCAAGAGTGCCAGCTTTTCCATTGGTAAGAATTACATTCATAATTTATGATAGTAGGTTTGTTCAGTGGTAAAAAAACTAAAAGCAATTTATAATTATGAGTCTTTCCCGTGACTTTTTTTTTATTAAATAATAATAAATTACAGATGACTACACAATTATATATTTTTTGATGTATCCGTCAATGATATTCAGTTTTTGTTGTACAGCTTCCACCTGTAAGAGATCCAGAGCCAGTAGCTACCTCACCTACCCATGCTGCTACACGTGCCTACCCATTCTCCCAGGAGCAAGCCTCTACATCCACTGAGGAAAACCTAAGATGTACAGTCGGTGACCAACATTGTCTGACCCACCCAACATTGACTGACCCACCGGCATATCTTGTTAAGCCATTTTAATCATTATCTTCTTGTCGTTAAAGTTGAAAAGCTTTTAAATAACACGGCCATACTTACTACCTAATCTTTAATTTCGCGTATTCTCAACCAGTCATTGTGGCTTCGCGGTTCGATGCTGGATCCGCGACGAACAACATGTGGGTTCGAAAACACAATCCACCTTTTATCAATTTCAATTTCTTTATAATTTCTTTTTCTTTATTTGTTTTCATTTATGATTTCTACAATATTTCTTGCATTATTATAGAACGACCAATATGATTTTTGCCTAACAACTTTTCTGGAAAACAAGTGGGTAAATAAAAAAAAACTATAAGTCCTCAAATAAGTAGGACAAAGTAAAAGTTTACGTCGTGGGGTAGATGGATACTAAGTTGATTTAAGTGACAAAAGTCAGTCAACCTACGCCTAAACAGTGACTGCGGCGCACAAACATTTCTAAAACGTTTGACGTAAATCGTGAAAAGTATTTTTAATGAATTTGGTGTAATCAAAGCGTCATGTCGCAGCTTAATGACTATACAAAACATTGCTGGCTGGATGGTGACGTCCTGCTGCAGACTGTGCGAATTACCTATCCAAATACAGATATTTACTTGGTGCAAGATAACTGCTCCATCCACCGTGCAGGCATTGTGAAGAATTGGTTAGCTGCTCAAGAAGGTGTAACTGTTATTTACTGGCCATCATCATCTAAAACTCCCGATTTGAACCCTATGGAAAACCTATGGGGTCAAATGGTTTTAAATTGGGACACATCCGAAGTGCGAAGTAAAAACAATTTGGCTGAGATCGTGTCATCGATATGGGAGCACATGAGAGGAAAAGATTTGTGTTGGAACATGGTGTGCGGTATGCGTAGCCGCTTACAGCAAGTTATAGGAGACGGTGCGCCACTTCGCTACTAACTAATCTACTTATAAGTATTTTGAAACACACTATGTAAGTAAATGCTCAATTGAATGAATGCTAAACCATTAAAATGTAAGATTCTGTGGTGATGCTATTGTTATAAATGGAAATGCATTTTTCTATTTAAATAACATGTTGATTCACTACATATACTTAGCTATAAATCTGTAAAACATTTCACAAATTCATTCATTTTCTCGCATTTATACATCAATGTTTTCTCGATAACACACTTCCAAGCAATTACCATTAGCATGACTTTTTTTCACTATTTAAATGTTTATAAATGGTTAGGTTTGAATATGATATTATAAAATGTATTAATTTTGAACTAAAGAGCATTTACTTACTTTATCTTATTTATGTATATTTTAACGAATTAATAAACATTTTTATTACTTGCAATGATTTTGTTTCATTTCTATACAAACTGCCCATTTAAAAAGATATTTCCCGACTTCGTTCGTAAAAAAAAGTAACAAAATAGATAATAATTAAAAACAAAACATTTCTAACAAAAAAATGTTAGGTTTTTCCTGGTTTCGAACGCAGACCTCGATGAATGTCGAGCTGCCTTAGTGACCACGAGACCAACTCAACTCTTGTAATATGTTTTGAAATTCGATCTTAGTTGTGATGACAGACGCAATATTCTAAAGAATTTGAACCATATCGTATATTTTCATAAAGTTCATTATCGCACAATCACAACCAGCTATTAAAATGAATCACGGAATTTAGCTATTAACCGTAGACACCTTTAAAATGTTACTGATGCGCGATATTTTTTTTTATTCATCCACCCTCGCCTTGGTTTTTTTTTTTAGTAGTCTTGAAACTCATTAGCCTTTCAACCTTAACAACAACAATATAATGATTAAAATCGCCTAACAACATGATTTATCGAAATGCTTGCACGGAGTATTCCAAATGTTCACGATAAGGTTCAAATTCGCTATCATTCAAGTGGGTCAGATAATGTTGGCCACCGACTGTACCAACTCTTGATGGTGCATAATGAAAATAAATGAAATAAACGATTAAAGTTAATTCATTGTTTTATTCTAAAAAAATCCAATATTGGCAAAAACTTAGCATGTACTAAACTCTAATGGTAAAATCCCGAAACATTGTCTCTTTTTACCCGACTGCGCGACGCAAAGGAGGGTAATATTTTTATCAGCCTATATTTATGTACTTATGTATGTATGTCTTCAAAAGAGGAATTAAATCCGCAAATAAGTCCTCGAATTATTCCCGAGTGAGCCTACAGTTCCCTATGAACTCAACGTCGGGAATACTCGCCAACCTAAAGTTTTGGCGTAAATTATATCGACGTTGCCTCCACTTTTCCTGTAAAGCTTCTTCAATAATTAAAAAAGCATCTGTAGTTTGAACTCTTAACTTTCGTCGACAGCCCTAGAACTATTTTGATGTCGTATCAACTGACATAACTATCCGTCGAAACCAATGTCAAGTTCAACAGTTCGGACGGGCAAAAACACATCGGGAGTAGGGACAATTGTCAAATCGCGTTGAAATTCATTCTTCGTTCTGTCCCCGAACGAATCATCCGTCCGTAGGTGATACGTGTAGGAAACGCCCGTAACGTAGGCCGAAACGACGGACTTCGTGCTTAGGGAGTAAACCCCCTAAAGCGAAACTGCCTGTTTTTGTTGCGATGCCGCGTTTGTTTCGCACGTATTTGTGGCAGTCGACAAGTTTATTTAGCGAAACTTCAATTGCATGTTGATTTTACGGAAAAACAAATCTAAGACATTTCAAGTAGACCTATACTGCATTTATTAAGTCGAAAGCGACGACATTTTGCTCCGATTGCTACGATTCAACTGACTCTCGTGATGTTCTGCCACTCGAATCGCGATAAAATGGCGCTTTCCCACCGCGATAAAATGGGTTTCTAAAGCCTTGAATGTTGTGGGTGAATCTTGAGAGGCTCAATTTATGATGTCCGGAGGTATAAAGTACCCGCAATATTGAAATAAAGACCCAAAGTATTTTTTTTACGTCTTATCGCTATGGTATCTAATTGATGCACAATAGTTACTCTTTTTAATTTTGGTGTAATTATCGAAAAAAAAAACAAAACGTCACAAAAATTGATAACCCTGGCGCGTCCTTTACACATTTTTTAATGAAAACAACCCGAAGTCGCCAATTTATAAATGTAAAATGATCAATTTATGTAGTTTTTCAACAACTAGATTAGTATGTGTTGAAAATAAAAATATACAGTTTATATTTTATCCCATAGTTTTACATAGAAATAGATTTAAAGTTTTGTCCAGAGCTAAACAGTGATTCCTGTGGCGCGCTACATAACTAGACATAGATCGCTAGTGGAGCGGTCGCGAAGCGCACTTATTCGTTCTCGTGCGAGCTCTAGTCGCGCTTAAAATGCCGTGGTGGAAGGTAGCGTCTCACTTTGCCCGTGGACGAAATTACGAAGGTAAACATTTGATTCCCCTGGTTTTGTTTCACTAGGTCATTGATTACCCTGACGGCATAAAAAAATGTATAAGTTTTTTCTCGGATATATCTTTACTAATCTTTTTTGTTATTATTACTAATCTTGTTATTATTGATTTAATAATCTTATTATTATTGCTTAGAACTTTTAACTTTTTACGTAATCGATAAAAAACAAACTTTTATTGATTACCTTGGTGTTGATTCCCTTGGCGTTTTTGCCAGGGTAATCAATATTTTCTAGTTCGTCTAGTACATTTATTTGTGAACTGTTTCAGTTCCTTCAATAAATGAAAATCTGTCAGCTTCTACAACTAACCTGTATTGACAGCTCTTCACGGCGAACATTCCAGTGCCAGTGATTCTGATTTTGACAATAGGTAATAAAACAAGGTTGTGATTCTGATCTGACTACTATATATTTTTTAAATTGTGTCATCCAAAGAAAGGTTCCTAATTTTTGTTAAAATTTTTGATTATGTTTAAAAAGAAAAGTTATAGTTTAAATTTTTATTATTTAGTATGTACATTTTATCATTATTACTTAGGAATAAAGTGATTGATAATTAGGTGTAAAAGTGCCAATAACTGAGAACAAGTGACCGATTATTAAATAAATAGTATGTTTTATTACTTACCTTGGTTTTAATTTTGATTCCCTTGTCATCGTATTTTGATTCCCCTGGCCCAAAAAATATGTTTTCAAATATCTTTGTAATGCGTCGTTCAAAACTGACCCCTATTTGATAAACGTGTTTATAATTCGGCTAAAAATCATACTAAACTATAATTTGTAAAAAAAAATAATAATAAAAATGCGCCACGGGAATCAACTGAATATTCTCAATCTCAAGATTTACCCTTGTAAAAACAGTTCGTATGTTAATTTTGTAATGTAGTTTTGTAAATTTTCATTGAAAGGCACGTGACATGCTGAAAAATCTAGATACTTATATTAATATAAATACTAGATTTCGTTATATCAATATAGACCAGCAATTCGATTCTGTTTGTAACTAGGGATTCGTTTCAGTAGTTTTAGAATAATTTAGTAAATTCATGTAAAACCGTTTTTCAATAAAAACATTTTTATAAAATCTTGTCTTTACACTAAATCCGCTTTTTAATGAAAATGGATACCGCTGTTGTTATGTTTTAAGTAGCTATATCTATAGGTAATTTAATAAGTTTTTCTATATTTTCGATATGTACATGTCTTTTTGTGTAAGTACATATTTAATAGGGTTTTAACTTACCTTTGATTTGAACATAGTTGAAAAGAGAACGGGCAACGAAGTATGGGTTAAAGGAACAAAAAAAATACTTACGCGTGGTAAAAAAGAATCTTCTTCGTGCATTGCGGGTACTAAGTAAATAAAAGTTGTAAAATAATCTCAAAGTAACCATAAAGTACTTTAAAGGTTGATCTCGAAAAGATTATTTGTAGTAAAGTTTAGACTGTGATTTCATTCTTTTAGCTAAAATATTTTACACTTAGAAAAATCGATGTATAACAATTCATCTGATATAATACCTTTATTAATAAGCCCCCTTATTAATAAAGGTGAATTGTTATACATCGATTTTTCTCTTTCAGTCGTCAGTAATTTGACTTTCAAAAGAAGAAGACAAAGCGTTGTGTAACTATACAACGTTTATTAGTAAGGGGGTATGGCTATTAATTTAGACAGTAATTTTTTTGATCATAAAAATAATCAATGAGTCCTTACCTCCGTAAGAAATAAAGACTTTGTGATTCTTATATAATTTTTATGTTGTTTGTAATTTATTTTTAAACTGATGGGGATTTGTAAACTTTTTTTCTACAAATCGCCATTATGAACTCTACGAGGATTTAAGTGGAAGTGATGGGGATAAGTGGAATAACACAAAAAATCTACCTAAAGGTGGATACGCGGAAACGTGTGTCCGAGAGTCCACCCTTAAGCCTAGTTGGATACACGGTCCCGATGTAATAATCGAACGTGTGTGTTAGCAAAAAAATAAACAAAATATTGGAGACAGATTTTATAATAATCGTCTAAATTCTAAACTCTACACTACTGCATGTAACATTTTAAAACTATTATAAATTAATTATTTTTTGAAAAACTTATAATTTAAACGAAAAACTTAATTTTAACGAAAAACTTAATTTTAACGAAAAACTTAATTTTAACGAAAAACTTAATTTTAACGAAAAACTAATTTTAACGAAAAACTTAATTTTAATAAAGATAAAAATATTTTATTTTGAAAATATGGGTACAGTACCTACATGGTGTTTTAAGGAAATAGGTTCAGCCATATTTTACCAGTAGGCATGCAAAAATTACAAAAATAAGAACTAATCCACTAAACTATAACTAAGTACTAAACTTTAACAAACAAACAGAACAATAATCAACACAAAACCAGACATAATTCTAATTTTAAACATTATTGTAAACAGACAAGTTTTTTTTTTATCATTCAAGAATTCTGTTACACTATAGTATGCTTTGACTGTTAAAAAGCTTCGGAGCCTCTTTTTAAATAACGATAGCAGCAATTCTTTCCAACTTTTAGGTATTTTATCATAATTTTATGACCGGAGCCATACAGTAAACACTTTTGTGCATTAGTGCAGTCTTAGCGAACCGATGCATGACACAGTAAGGTATTATCGAGCCTATTACGTGAAACTACATCGGCGAGACGATTTGGGTTTAACTTAACAAACAAAGCAACTACTAATATATATAAACAGGACAGTGTCAATATGTTACGCTGTTTAAAGTACGGTTTGCAACTATCGGTAGTTTTAAGCTTAAACATTGCCCGTACGCATCTTTTTTGAGCCAGCTGTTTCTTCGGTTGTTACCCCAAAATATTATTCCATATCGTAGGTGGGATTCCGCTATGCCGTAGGAAGCAGTAAGCATATTATTGAATATAATGTATATAAAGCATATGCGGATTTACTAATTTTCTTACATAAAATATTAATGTGTGATTTCCAGTTAAGATGTTTATCTATTTCGAGACCCAGGAATTTTGTAGTCTCAACTGCTTCTACAAAATTATTATTATACTGTACATTAAGTATCATGCTAGGAATCCGTTGACTGAAATGTATAACCTTTTTATTTTTAAATTGTTTTCGTTTAACCAGTTTACAACTAATTTTAAAGAGTTATTAATGTCATTTTCATAGGTCCCTATAGTTTCAAAAGGTATTGTCACGGTGCTATCATCCGCAAACAGTGTTACTGGTTGTTCAATGCATTTAGGTAAGTCATTAATGTACAATATAAATATAAAAGGACCCAGTACACTCCCTTGTGGTACTCCAAATTTAACTTCACGCTCTGATGAACGAATTGTCTCTTCCTTCTTATTTTCTGTATTAATTTGGCTAATTTCTGTTATTTGTATTCTATTTTTTAAGTAAAACAAGTTTTAAAAAAATGTCGTATTATGTACTCAATTAAATGCCTGGGTCAAAATATGCCGCAGACAGGTTTACCTTTATCGACATGGTTAATAACATTGTATATATCGTCATATATCGCCATATTAATTGTCCTATGCAGTCAGTCAGTTAATTTTAACTTAATTTTGGTATAAAATGAAATATTTAAAATTAAGTTTTTCATAATTGTTAAATATTACAAAAATCTCAATATTAAAAATACATTTTTTAAGTATTATGACTATAAACACCTAGTAAATTTACTAACAAACGACATTTACTGATAATCATACAAAATACTATTATAGTATTACAAAATACTATTATTATATTAGAGGGGCCCGTGGCTGCAGTCAAACAGCCGTACAGGTCGATCGATCAGGTTAAGCTACGCTTGCCGCGGTTGGTCTGTGGATGGGTGACCATCTTTACATACATAGACCCCTCCGTGCCTCGGAAAGCACGTTAAGCCGTTGGTTCTGGCTGTCATTTGTGGATTATTGAGTCGTTGCGGGTGGTCAAGAGCCCGAAAGTCTGACAACCAGTCTTACCAGGGGGTATAATATTACTCAGTAACTGGGTTGTGGAGGTCAGATAGGCAGTCGCTCTATGTAAAATACTGGTATTCAGCTGCATCCGGCTAGACTGGAAGCCGACCCCAACATAGCTGGGAAAAGGGCAGGCAGATGATGACTATTATAGTATTACGATACGTGTGACTTATTTAGTTCAATAATACGCCTACAGTTATGGCGTGAAAGTGTGCATTAATTGACTACTTAAGTCACACGTATCGTATACTATTTTATAGATCATGTGACCTAAACCCGCACTTAAGTCACGCTTTTCTGTGTAAATGTGGACTACTTAAGTCACAGAAACGTGTGACTTAAGCGCGGGTTTAGGTCACACATTGCTATAAATATATTCTAACCTATCCATTTACTAATAACTTATTAAAAAAAAATTAAAATAGGTGGATAAATAATGATAGGTATAATTATCCTATTCACGCCCAGTAGGGACAATAGGTGGTGCGAGGCTTGAATTTCCGTTCTGGCGGCCTGTGAAAAATACAAATTTTCATTAAGGTTTCAAAGTGTGAAACAAGAAACCGGAAGTCGGAGCAGACTGGGAGAAGTGCGCCATCAGGCGCTATGGCTCCCGAACTGGAGACACCGCTGAAATCGCAGAACATATATTCAGTTTTGGTTCTGTTGATTTTCAAGCCAACGTTCTCCAGCTTCTGTTGCCATTTCTCCAAACTACTCTGGATCTCAGGTCCATTTTCACCGACACGAACAATGTCATCGGGAAACAACATGCAACAGGGTGCCTCCTCCTGATGTCCGACGTAAGAGCGTCCATAAACAACAAGAAGAGGTAAGGACTTAAAGCCGATCCCTGGTGCCTGGTGCAAGCCTACAGCCGCACTGAACTCGTCGGTATTGATTGCCAACAGCTGACCGGACGTAGATATGAGATTGACTCTACATACATCCCGGGGAAACCTTTCTCTTTCAAGACCCACCACAGCACATTCGGCGGTACCCTATCATACGCTTTCTCCTAGTAAGTCAAAAATAAGTAGAGGCGTAAAAAGAACCATTTCTAGGCTTTGTTATCATCTTCAATCAATCAACTCAGCCTATCGCAGTCTACTGCTAGACATAGCCCTTCCCCAGGCTGCGCCACAACACCCGGTCCTTCACCTTCCACATCCAGTTTGTCCCAGCCACCTTGTTTCTTAAGTCGTCGGTCCATCTAGCTATCTGCATTTAGCACCTGTTATCATCTTGCTTGTTAAAAATTAGATATTTGACGCTGATGAACTTTCTTGTCAAAGTAATTTGAAAGAACGAATGAACAAACCTTGCATCTGCCCCGAATTTTGAAGCGTCGTAGAATAGTGGCGCGTCTTTCTGTAATGTGAAACGAACAACCATAAAAAAAAAAAAAAACGAAGCAAAGTAAAAGCGAGTCTACACATTTTGTGTATAATCATAATATTAATAAAATGTCACATTGTTCAGGGATCAGGATCGGTCGATCTTTAATTCATTACTGACAGGACTATCATTGTCAATTTGCCTGATATTATTCTGAAATACTGATGGATATAGATCTATGAAAGCACAAACAATCACAATGATCTGATCTTTGGTAGAAATTAACATCCAAACTGATTACAGACTGAGACGGTGAGACCACTGGCTGTTATTTCAGGTTTCAATTAAAATTCAAGTTTTGAGAATGATGGCTAAATGGCCTTACATTCAACAGCGTAAAGTGCCACATCATTTTAGTGTCGATGGGTAAATACCTATTTGGATACAAGTTTCTTGTGAAGTTTCCCTTGAATTCTAGTGAAAGTTGTAAACAATGACAAATTCATGCTAACTAGGTCTTTGTATTGTTCGAAAGTCGAATCTTTCCTGGTCATGGGCATGAATTTGGCTGGAGGCGGTGGCACAGGTTCTAGGTACGCTGTTGGCTCCATACATTTTTCATACAAGTCTTGAGCAGGCCCTATAGTCAAATCCTTATTTCCCACGCGGCAGTTGTTTTGTATCCATCTTTGCTCAGCAATTGATGGGGCCCTGCGAACAGTTTCTGTTGCGCCCCTGTGAACGGTCGGAAATAAATTTAATGTCTTTAGTTGGTTTTATAACATGTATTTACGTAGATCAATACTTATAAAAAACCGGCCAAGCGTATGTTGAACCACGCACAATGAAGAGTTCCGTACTTGAAATGAATTTATCCCAAGAAAAAACTTAACATTGTAATTGAAAATCATGTTCTCCCGTACATTGCAACTGCAAAAAGTTGGTCGACTATTACTCGTAAACTTGTAAAGCTTCGTTTTAATATACTACTGCCGTGAATTTTTTCACATATCCAAAAGCACCATTTAACTGGCAAGGGGGCGGACACTTTCTTTTGTTTTTTCTTTATGTGAAATCATCAAATGACCCCCCCGCTCTGGGTGGAGCTGAAGGGAGTGTCAGACTCTTACTGACTAAAACCCACCCGTGTTCCTTCCTTAGCCCTTTATGTTCCACGCTAGCGGTAACTCTTTCGGACAATCCCGCTGACCCGGCAGGCTTCGGCCCTGGCCGGCCCCTTCGCTGATGCTGGCATATCTTTGATTCGCGCTTGAAACATGTATACGCCGTCCGGCACGGGCCTGGTCCTGTTCGGACGGTGAGCTACCCATGAATCTCCGTCCGCAGGCCCGCGCCTACGGTAGCCGAGAGTCGTCACGCGGCTCCCGACGCCCGGAGCATCTCCCGCGGCGGCAGGGAGGGAGGCTCTCTCCCTCAGCCATCCCACCACCTCCTTCGCTAGTATGACTGCTTCGCAGAAAGAGGTGACTGCCTCCCACTCCCTCTCGCTCCGGACCATGGCTAGAACCAGGGCCGGACGCGAGAGGTCGCCGCCGCTGCCAATCGCCTCTACGAGGACACGGCGGTGCTCCGCCCAAGCGGGGCAGACCTCCACCGTTTGCTCCACCATATCCTCTGGGCGATCCTGGCAATGGTGACACCCGGGCGTTTCCACCCGCCTAATGATGTGCAGGAACCTCTAGAAACATCCGTGTCCGGTGAGGACCTGCGTCAGGCGGTATGTGAGGGCGCCGTGACGCCTCTCTAGGCACTCCTCAAAGAGGAGTCTTATCGCCACTGTCGTGGCGTGCCCTGCGCTGGGTTGCGATAGTCGCTTTTCCATGTCGCCATGAGATCGGCGCCCGAGGTCCGTCCGCTCCGCCGCGATTTGCTACGGAAGCAGAGTTACACCCGGCGTAGTGCCTCCGCGCGCCACTCATACGCGCGCGAGGACTATGGCCTCCAGATCCCATGGCGACAGTCCGGCAAGGAGGCTTGCCGCCTCGCCCGAGATCGTGCGGTAACCCAGGATAAGTCTTACGGCTACCACCTTCTATGGCGCGTTCAAATAGCCGGCGGCTCGCCGCCGCAGTGAATGCGCCCACACCGGGGCTCCGTATAGGGCTATGGACCGCACGATCCCCGCGTAAAGCCTCCGGCAGGAGACGTTTGGCTTCCTTAGGTTGGGCAAGAGCCGCTTGAAGGCGGCCCCGGCCCGTTCCAGTTTGGGGGCCAAACGTCGGAAATGCTAGACGAAGTTCCACCGGCTGTCGAGAACGAGACCCAGGTATTTCATCGTTGTCTCGACGCTGATGTGAACCCCTCCTACAGTTAGTTGGGATCCCGATGGCGGCGTGTTTTTGGGCCCATAAACGACATGGCTTCGGACTTGTGCAATGCCACCTTGAGACCCAACTGCCGTATTCTCTTCACGACTATTGCAACCCGGCGTATCATCGCGTCAGCTGCCGCCTGATGCGACCTCTCCTGCGCCAGGACTAGCGTGTCGTCAGCACAGCAAACCACGCTGACGCCATCATGGAAGTCGGCCCGCAGCACCCAGTCGTAACCGATGTCCCACAGGAGCGGCCCCCGAACCGATTCCTGCGGGACACCGCACGACATCTGTCGCCGGTTCGACTCCCCGTCGCGACCGGGGTAGATGACGGCTCAGTACGACAAATACGCCTCGACTTGTCGACGGAGGTAGGTCGGCACCCAGTGATGCCAGAGTGCCACCCCAATGCAGCCCCAGGGCAGGGTGTTAAATGCGTTGGCGATGTCAAGTGACATCGCTACGACGACCCCACCCCGGGACATCACGTCCCCCGTCGTGAGGGCTCTCATGCACAAGTTGGCACCCACCGTCGAGCGCCCCTTGCGGAAGCCAAACTGGCTGTCCGCAAGATCCGGCTCCGTCCTCACCAGGTGCCCGACGAGGCGGCTCACAATCACTCTCTCAAAGAGCTTGCCGACCTCGTCGAGTAGTATGATGGGGCGGTATCCGGACGGAGAATCTGCAAGGCGCCCTGACTTCTGAATGAGGACCTGCTTCCCCGTCTTCCAACGGAGTGAAAACTGGCCTCTCTTCATACATGCACTTAAAAGCGCCTCCAGTCGAGGCCCGAGAGCCCTCGAGGCTAGACCAGGCTTTACCTGGCAAGCCGTCGGATCCTGGGGTGGTATTTTTGGCCTTCAGCCTTCCTACAGCCACTCTCAGATTTACCCCGGTCACATCAGGGATGTCGTCGTCGTCCACGTGGTCCGCTTCGGGCACCGCAAGTGGCGGAGCCATGCGCGTGAAGGGAACAGAGCGCTCACGAACTCCTCCACCAGCTGGGAATTGACGCAAAAAAAAAAAATGCACTTTAAAGCCTAATATTTCACAAACGGATCCCTGAATCGAAAAATAAAAACCCGCATTATTTTTGAAAGATCTAATTCCAACGATACCCCGCACCATGAAGACGAGGAGGTACCTGAAACATTTTTTTTTTATGATTTTATTTAACCACTTTGTCGGCGTAATTAATATGTATATCCATGCCAAATTATAGCTTTCTAGTACTAAAAGAGTCTCTGAGCTAAGGCTGCGGACGGACGGATGGATGGGCGGACGGATAGACGGACATGGCGAAACTATAAGGGTTCCTTGTTGACTACGGAACCCTAAAAAAGAAAGTCAAACAAAAGTTCGGTAACACGTCAGTTTAAATAATATTACTATAATAATCAGCCTATAATGTTCTCACTGCTGGGACACGGGCATACACACAGGCAGGCACATTTATTTGAGAAATGGAATGGATAGATATAACGGCACACGGCCATTATCAGTCAATTCCAGGTCCATTACATTACGGCTGCCGAGCTATCGTGGGTAGGCGGGCGAGGAGAATCAAAACCACGTATTGAAGAAGAACAACGAAACGATTATTATTCTAACCAAATATTAACAGAACCGTAATCCACACTTCCCAACTAATCGAAATACAGCGACGCTCCACCGAACACGTTTTGCTTGAGCACGATGCAAGCGGGTCCTGCCTCGTCTAACAGCTGCCTGCAAAAGAGCCCGGAGTTGCGTCAGAGTGAAGGAACGTCAACCCGCGACGTTTCTTGACACTCTCAAAACGTCGAAGCGCCGTCAGATATATAATTTTAAAATAAAATAAATTTTGACTAAGCTCTTGAAATATGTAGGTATCCTTATTATCCATACTAATATAATAAATCCGAAAGTTCTGTCTGTTACCTCTTCAAGCTTAAACCGCTGAACCGATTTAGATGTTTGGTATAGGTAGAGATAATTGGGTCCCGGGAAAGGACATACGATAGTTTTTATCCCGATATTCCCACGGGAAACTTATGCCGCTGAAACCGTGGGGCGCTGGTAGTAATACTATAAATGCGAAAGTGTGTGTCTGTTTGTTACCCATTCACGCTTAAACCGCTGAACCGATTTAGATGAATTTTGGTTAGTCCCGGGAAAGGACATAGGATAGTAAGTGTTTATCCCGATATTCCACGGGATCGACATTTATGCGCTGCTAGTATATTATATACATTAGCTACTGAAAACCAGTGTCTGTGTGGTACCGGCCTTAAAGAATTGCACCACCCCTTACTTCCCGTGGGTGTCGTAAAAGGCGACTAAGGGCCTTACCGGAGAATGGGCAGCAGCGTTCTCTATTTATTCCACCATCATACCATACTGCGATCGCCAACCCGCCTACCAAGCGTGGCGATTATGGCAAACTCCCCCAAAGTTGGGGGAGGCCTATGTCCAGCAGTGGACGTCTATCGGCTGAAACGACGACTGAAAACCAGAATATGGAATAATTTGTATTTTTTATAGTATTTGCTTTTTGTACACTTTAGCTAGTGACCAGGATTGTGGTTTTAACGCAATAAACGTGATGAGTGATGCACTGTCGGTGTGAAGCTTACCTCAAGATCTTTGTGTAGTCACCATGCTCGTAAATAATTTTCCTTGTACTATCGAAGAAGCCGTCCCCGGTATCATAGTATCCTTCAGGTACATCTACATAAGGCTGATAAGCTGTCATAAATGACTTGCCACCAGGCTGCACACCAGCGGCGTATTCTCTCGTAAATCTGTTCACACAATTATATACCTAAGAACTTTGAACAGGTTGAAAAGGGTACCTACCTATACAAAGGTAAATAGGTCTGCACAGCCGCAGTGATATTCCAACAAAGAGTTTAACAAAGGTAGAAGAGTCCTCTTTAATTTATTGGATATTTGATAATCACACAGAATGCCTACCTTTCTATTCATACGTCCTGCAAGTTTATTTCAACACTATAACACAAGATATAATCGAAGGTACCTTCTATCAGGCATCTTGCAGTATTGCCAATTTTCAGGATCGTACTCCAGAGCGTCGTCAAAGAGGAGCGTCTTCTCCGTCATCAGACCTTTCTTCCAGTTGCCGCGTATGACCGCCTTGCCAGCAGGTGTTTGGTATCGCAACTCACCCTTACCGTGAAACGCGCCTTCAAAGAACTCGCCTTCGTAGATGACTCCTATAAATAACCAGTTTTTTGAAAAATTGTAAAGCTTTTGAATATTAAGTACACGCGTTGAGGCACCTGCAGTAGTTATGGTTTCGTCATTTCGACCAAAGAAACGAAATTCACAAGTAAAAACTGTTCTAAACATTCTTAAGCCGGACAAGATTGGTGCAAAACAGGGAAGATAGACCAAACAAGAGAAGGTTTAGGTATCCCTGCAGTAAAAAGCCTGCTAGTGAAACGGCTAAATATCTGATGGATAGTGGAATTCGGATTATGGTCTCTCTCGTTACTTAGTCCACTTAGTCCTATAGTTAGCCAGCCAAAACCAGCGCTGGAGCTCTGTCTCGCATATGGTCTTAGCATTATGCTGAGCCTTGGCCGTTTTGCGTGGATGTGACGCATATTTTCCCTCAACTTGTTCTATTTTTGTGTTTGTGTTCTTTCTCTGCGTTATGTTTACAGCAATAAACGTATTTTAGTTCTTTACTAGCTGCGCCCCGCGGTTTCACCCGCGTAAATGTCGATCCCGTGGAAATATCGGGATAAAAAGTAGCCTATATGTTAATCCAGGTTGTCAGCTACCTCCATACCAAATTTTATCCAAATTGGTCCAGCCGTTTGAGCGTGAAGAAGTAACAAACATATAAACACACACACACACTCACACACACACTCACATACACACTCACAAACATTCGCCTTTATAATATTAGTATGATATGATGATTGATAGAGTGATTCCGCGTCATCATCTGCCTAGCCTTTTCCCAACTACGTTGGGGTCGGCTTCCAGTCTCACAGGATGCAGCTGAATACCAGTATTTTAAATGGAGCGAGTGCTTGTCTGACCTCCACAACCCAGTAACTGGGTAATCGATACCGCTTGGTAAGACTGGTTGTCTGGTTGTCAGAGTGATTCAGTGTAGTGCTGCTTATCTATACATATAATAAATCTGTAGAAGGGTCAATTCTGTACATTGAAAATATTGAAAAAATAAATAGCGGGGGGTGTTGCTGGATCGATACCAAACCCAAATATGTGATTAAAAAAATTTTTGTCTGTCTGTCTGTCTGTCTGTATATGCAGGCATCACGTGAAAACTAACGGTTCGATTTCGATGAAACTTGGTATAATTATACCTTATTATCCTGGGCATAAAATAGGATACTTTTTATCCTGGAAAAATACGTAGAAAAAAAAAATCTTATTTTTCGGTTTTATTCATAGACGTTGTTCTGTAGAACCGCGAACACACGTTGCATTACCCGTAGTGGATAATTTTCCATTTCAATTTAAGAGAATACAGTTTCCTGTAGCTTTGTGTTACGCCATGACAATAAATAAGGCTCAAGGTCAGACCCTAGGAGTTGCTGGCGTAGATCTTACCGCGAGTTGTTTTTCACACGGGCAACTTTACGTAGCTCTTTCCCATGTGAGCAGTCCAAGAAATCTTCATGTTCATATTCCGGACGAGCTCACTAACAATGTTGTGTACCTATGCTGAAGTTCTCAATTAACTTTCTGTCGCATTGTCACGATCACTTTTTTATTATTGCACACTTTTCGTCATTGTCAGTAATTTACTGCTACATGCTACTTATAAAGGTCGGAATTACTATGAAAAAAATACTTACTACAGAACGCGAGCTCAACAGCAGTAGCTCAATAGAGGGATCTCCTTAATTATTATAGGCTTAGCCGTATTTGGGTCCAATAGATATTTATAAGATGTCATTGTCAGAGTTACTCAAAATGGAGAAATAAACCATCCACGCGGAGACCGACATCCGCGCGGACGGAGTCGCGGGCGGAAGCTAGTTTCTAAATAAAATAATCTTCATGAGTGGCGGCACTAAGCGTTCGTCCGGCGCATCTTGTTCAGTCAGCTACGCTACCAACAAAAATGAGACATTTATAGAGGGATGAGGAACAGGGTGTAAAGTTGACTTATCCTCTATAGAAAAGGGAGGATCCTCCGACGAGATGGGTAATGTGTCTGGCGGGCCACTGCTCGATGATTTATGTCGGGCCGTTGTATATATGCTAGTTGCGCGGTAAACTCTGCTTGCGAGATGCAGGATTTTGCGTGACGGCAGTATGACGCGTAGTTCGCATGTGGCGTTGTAGATACCGCTACGCATGTATACCAGAATAGCAAAATACACTGCTTACTACTGTAACTGAAGCCATTGCATTACCATTATTAAACGTGTACACTCCATAGCCATGCATGCCGCACCCTTCCTGCCACCCACCGTCATAAGAGGAGCCTGTCAAGAAATCATAAGATTTGCATGCAGGTCCAGGTAGTTCCACGGTTCTGCGGGAGAGTCATAGTTACCAACATTAGATATTACCATTAACCAATCCCCGGTTTCCGAGCGACTTTTTTTAAAATAAATTTGGCCCGTTGTGATAGTTTGCCTTAAACATAGGTAAGTGAAAAAAAGGTGAATTTACTACTTAAAGATTGTTTTTTTGTTCAGGAAAGTCATCAAACAGTATATAATATTGGTTTAAAGAAGTGAATGTAGTGAACGATAATAATAATTCATTTAGATAAGCATCTAAGTAAAAATATCTCAACACTAACTTGCATTTTTCTTCGTGTTTTTGTCTGGATTCCCTCATATGGCACAGCCATTGACATGTGCATGGATTAGTGCTAAAAACATAATTATAATGAAATGATTTACAGCCAGAACTTTATAGTTACAGACTGTTATTTTTACTGGGCAGTACGGGGAAATCCGTATGAAAAATTATTTGACCCACTTCTGCTGTTCAGATTTTTTCTTCCGATACAATGAAATGGCCCTTACATGAAACAGAGTTTTTTATAATCAATTTAACTCGTTTTGTGGCCAACTCTCACTTGTGGCTGGCGTGGCGTCGGCGACGAGTTGCAAAGTTGCAACGGCAGGCTAGGGGGAATCACACGCTCTCGCCGCAGCTAATAGACACACGTTGCACGCGCACCCCCAACGACAGTCGCATGCGACATATCACTTTATCGTGGAAGTCCACGTCCATAAAATCATTGAGTTTCAAATTACTTTTGAAATCTTTGCATAAAATGTATGGTAATAACTGCATGTTGTAACGTTATCGAGGACGGCTATTTAAAGCTACGTCCTCATAACTGAAGTGGCACGTTTTTTTTAACGCGAGATGAAGGTTTGTTCCTTGTGTTTAACTCAAAACACTAAGGTGTGCAATAGTGTAAGTAAAACTCTCGCAGGACATTAATGACGCCGTGGCAAGCGTTTAAATAATTTCAAACTTACATAGGTGTAGAACCGTCCCTCCTGCACGATTTCATCTTGTAGGTTTGAAACAACTGTAAAAAAATAACGTTAAAATTTTGATTTTTATGGGCAAATTTAGATTTTTAGGGGCGATCAAGCCTATCGCTCCCATTGAAGCATCTGTAGCCCAGCAGGAGCTTTCTTAATAGAATAGAATGTTGTTTGGGTATTTTTATTGTTCTTTAAAATTATTCGGAAGATTCTATAAAACTGAAATGTACCTTATTATTGGAATTATATTAATTGTTGTACAAGATTACTCTGATAGAAAATTTGTCATGACCACAGACCAAAGACTACAATATAATGCGGTGTAATAGACAGGAAGCTCTCTTCATTTTGTGTTGACAGCACAATTCGCCATCTAGGACTCAAGTATTTAAAACTATTAGTTACAGCGGAAGATGGTAGATGGTGCTCTAGTAATAGTCACGGATATAGATGGTAGATGGAGCTCTATTATATTAATTGTGTTGAAATTTCTACATTGTCGTATAAATTATTGTTTACTACCTATTAAGGTTTTTTTAACAATTACATAATTATTAAAAACACACTAAGTAGTAGTAAACAATAATTTATACGACAATGTAAAAATTGCAGATTTTTACTTGCATTAGGAATAGGAGTATGAATGAATGTACTCGGAATATTAAAGATAAACAAACTGTTTATTCTTATAAAAAACACAGAAATACATACAAATTAAACATTTACTAACATATTAAAATCAAAATCATGTAGGCTGAGAATCAGCACTTTTCTTTCCTAGTCACTAGACTTCCAGGTAGGACACAACAAGAGTTTTGAGACATGATGGAAGTGCACTCAGTGTTCAGCACTATTCACAATAATAATATTATGGGTCCAAACTATAAATAGTGCCTATGCTCACTAGCGAAACAACCAGAATTTAATTTTATTGCAAAAGCAAAATCCGAAACTGACACTCGCGCTGACAGACATTTCAACATTTCAATTAAAGTGTTACCAATGCAACAATAACAAATTTCCATTATTTAAATGAAAAAAACACCTTTCAGAACCGTTTTATAAATCCCTATAGACTTGTTACACTTGTTTTAGGCTTAATTTTTATTTTTGTTGTTTAATGTCCAATATTTTGAGACAATTATTTTATGTATGTGTTTGTTCGTCACAACATCTCCCGGTATCGTCACTAAATATTTTTATATTGTATCACAGTATTTTTCGTTTTCTACTTGTTCGCTAGGGGCGCTAGGAGTAATAGTGTTTTAGGTGATGTTCCAAGCTGCCATAGCATGCCACAGACTAAGAACAGAAGTTACCTTGTTATCTTGTCATGACCATGACAATAGTTTTATTTTATTATAAATAAAGTCAAAACCATAGATAATATAGTATACCGTATACGTACTGACCTCTAAGATAGTACAAGTACGCTATACTCTATACTCACTGACCTGTATAATACAAGTACGCTGGACTGCAGACTATGGATGACAGATTGAAGCCATTTGATTTTCGCCATTTTGGCGCTGATAGCAATGTGAAGGGACCGTGGAACTAATATTAGAGATGGGATATATCCTACGATAAAAAATACTTTTAAGAATTTTATCGATCGTTATAACCACTGAGAGTAATTTATTACTTAAGAGAAAAATATCGGATCACTCCCAGTTATTGTTATGCTTCATTTTTAAGTAATAGAATAATTGCTCTGCAAAGGTTAAGGGGGCGGCGGAGCATGCGTAGTTCATACAAACGTAATACCAAAATAATTTGTAAATCAAACATATTCTTAATGTAGTGTGTATTTACTCCGATTGGATTACAAAATATCTAGGTTCCCAAATATATATATTTGAATGGACACTGATTTAACGACGAGTTATGAGAAAAATAAGTTTTCTATCGAAATTTGAAATTCCTCGTATCTCGTCTCTATATCAGAGTCCTTTCAAAATATATATTTGGGAACCTAGATATTCTGTAATCTAATCGGAATAAATACTCACTACCTTAAGAATATGTTTGAATTACAAGTTATTTTGGTATTACGTTTGTATGAACTACGCATTAGCATGCGTAGGCCCCCTATCTGAAAATTCATTAGGGCGCGGTCAGATCGCACGCTATAAACTAGTGTATAATGTCCTAGTAAAGTTATAGCGCATGACGGTCAGATCAGTGAGCTTTAAATATGAGGATAGGGTTAGAACTTAGCCTAAAAACTAGTATGGTTGAGCTAAAATCTCCTGGCTCAACTACACTAGTTTTACAATCTGAGCTGGGGTCACATTAATTCGCAATGTGAACTAAAAACTATTGAGCTATTATGTTGCCATTTCGCTCTAACCTAGTAAATCAAATGGCAGCTGCATTCTTCGTGACAGTCACTTTTGGTGTTCAATTTGGAAGAATTGAACCATGTAGGAAACAAAAAGCAACAAACAGCGTCCATACAAATTCAATCAAATTCACTCAAATTGAATGCCAAAAGTGAACCTTGTAACACTACCTTACAATGTAGTCATTACTAGCGAAAAGGAGAGGGATTCCATTTTCATTATTGCGTGCATACTAATGGAAAATAAACATAAGAAATAATAAAGTCTAAGTCAAATAATTTATTTCAAATAGGCACATAGGCACTTTTGAACGTCATTATTTTATTTCAAATAGGTACACAGGCACTTTTGAACGTCAAAAATACAATAAAATAGAATTGATTCTAGTCTTCCAAAAGGTCGTGTTCGTATGGAGAAGGGCGTACGTGTAGAGTGTTTAACGAAACAGTCCGCAGTGAAATTTTTGCTACAAAGATGTCAATTAGATTTAGGACTCCAATTTTCCATTTTCATGTTTTTCAGCCCTGCTTAGTTGAGTTGGTGGGAAATCTGAAATCAAGAATTTAATTAAAGTAAATCTGACTAAAGTATACAGTACATTGTAGATGTCAATTTTTATTTTGTTGTTAGGTCTTTACTTCGGAAAAAAGTACACATTACATATAATACTAGCTTCCGCTCGCGGCTTCGCCCGCGATATACATATGTCGATAAAAACTATACTTACTCTGCCAAATATTGAAATCCGTTTAGTGGTTTAGGCGTGAAAAGGTAAAATACAGACAGAGTTACTTTAGAATTTACCTATAATATTATAATGGATTTATCTGTTGAAATTAGAAACTAGTATTTGCTAGTTTGTTTTAGTTAGGTAATCAAATTGCAGAAATTTCTGGCGACAGTAAATTTCTATTTGAAAGACGTAAATTTAAAATTATTAACTGTCTGAAGAAAATTATCGACACATTATCGACACGGAACATTTACAACCCTATTCAAATTATTGTATTCAATATATATATGTGAAAACTGAGCCCTAATTACAATTAAATATCATAGGATATTATTGAAAACATTTATTCTAAATATAAGATAGTAATAAAAATGCTCACACAAGCAATCGAAACATGTATAGTCATGAAATTCACTTACTTGTGAAAGGTTAAACCGCTGCCTTTTTGACAGCGAGTTTTACAAAATGCGCATGCTTTCATAATAAAAATGTTCCAAATATCACGTAGTAAACACAAATGACAAAATAAGGTAGTTTTTCACGATCTAGACCTAAATCATCAGACACGAAGTAAACAACTCAACGTCCATTTGAAAGAACGTGTCAATTTTAGTTCCTACGAGCGGGGCGCTTTGAATCGGCACAAAAAACAACTGTCATTTCGTAGAGTATCGTTAGTCCAGCGTACTTGTATTATAGAGGTCAGTGTCTATACTGCATACAATCGATGACAGCATGAAGCCATTTGATTTTCGCCATTTTGGCGCTGATAGCAACATGAAGGGACCGTGGAACTAATAATAAAGATGGGATATATCCTACGATAAAAAAATACTTTTACTTATGAACTTTATCGATCGTTATAACCACTGAAAGTAATTTATTACTTATGAGAAAAATATCGGATCACTCTCAGTTATATTTATGCTTAATTTTTAAGTAATATTAATTAGGTCGCGGTCAAATCGCAAGCTATAAACTAGTGAATAGTGTCCTAGTAAAGTTATAGCGCATGACGGTCAGATCAGTGAGCTTTAAATAAGAGGATAGGCTTAAAACTTAGCCTAAAAACTACTATGGTTGAGCTAATATCTCCTGGCTCAACTACACTAGTTTTGTAAGCTGAGCTCTGGTCACATTAGTTCGCAATGTGAACTAAAAACTGTTGATCTATTATTATGTTGCCATTTCGCTCTAACCTAGTAAATCAGTTGTATTAGTTATTATGAGTTGTTGCAGTTGTATTGTTACGAGCTTCGGGTTCGTGACGATAAAAACTGCCAATTTAATAACCAAAAATTGACACTTTAATTAACAACACTATTTACAACTCAAACACTAATTACAAAACACAATTGCACTACTGATCGCTTTAAGTCGCACTTGAAGATCGCCTCGGATGTTTTCGCTTCGATCGCTGTATCCAAACTGTGTCGGTCGTTTTTTTTTTTTTGGGGAATGGCATCTCGCTACTGCTTAACCGGACTTTCCTGTGGATGCCACAATAAATTGAGGCCTCCAGCCAGGGCTTAAAAACTAACTAAAAACTAAGCGACAACACGCTAAGGGCACCCCCCGGTGGGGTTCGGACCTCGGCTTAGGGCGTCGCTGGGAGAGGACAGCAAGAGACAGGCTATATCGGAATTAATTAGGGACGGATTTTGAACTACAGGCTCAGCGGCGCGGGCTGGCTCGAGCAAGGGTCGGAGCGGGCATGGTATGGGGTGTCGTGAGGGTATGCCTTGGTCGGCGAATCGAGCTTATGCGGGAGGGAGTGTAACTGGAGGCCGCCACAATCAGGGGATTGGGGTGCTTAATAGCAGAGTCGAAGAAGCGCTTGGAGAGGCGCTTCGTGAACTGCTGGACGGTGGGGAGTCTGAGATCAACGTGGAGGTTCACGTTTCGGACATAGAAAGGGGCTCCCGTGACCTTTCTGAGGAGATGGTTTTGGAGGGTCTGCATTTTGTGCAGGTGGCGAGGATTGGCGTGTGCGAAGACTACACAAGCATAGGTCATGATTGGACGGATGACCGCGGTGTAAAGGCGCAATTTGCACTTGAGTGACAAATTGCTGCGGGCAGTCAGTAATGAGTGAAGCCTACCGAGAGCGAAAGAGGCGCGCGAACGCGCCATCTTTATGTGCTCTTTGAAGTTGAGTTGGTGATCGAGAATGACCCCTAAGTATTTGGCTTGCTTACCCCAAGGGATCGGTTTGCCATACATAGAGATCGGGGTGGGGAGGGGGGGGGGGGGGCGGTGAATCGGCGCGGTTTCGAGAAGAGTACCGCCTCACTCTTATCGGGGTTGACCTAGATTCTCCATTTCCGGAACCAATCGCCTAAGGCGCTTGCGGAGGTTTGGAGATTGCGGGCGATAGAGTCCTGACTGTGACCTGAACAGTAAATGGCTGTGTCGTCGGCGAAGAGAGCCAACTGAGCCGATTTACTTTTGGGGATGTCACTGGTGAACAGGGTGAATATGAGGGGGGATATGACGGAACCCTGGGGAACTCCGGCACGGATCGGATGTGGGGGGGAGAGAGCGCCCTCGATGCGGTAGCGAAAAGTACGATCCGACAGAAAGTCTCGTAAGATGAGCACGAGACGGTCTGGCACACCTAGAAGGTAGAGCTTATATAATAAGCCATTGTGCCAGACCTTTTCGAATGCTTTCGCTATGTCGAAGAACAAAGCGCCTGTCGAAGCACCGCGCTGGAAGCCAGCGCTAATGTGTTCAACGATGCGGTGGACTTGGTGGATGCACGAGTGTTTAGTTCGAAAACCAAACTGCTCATTAGGGATGAGGCTCTTTGCTTCGGCAAAGTCCCTTAGACGCCTATAAATAAGTCTCTCATAGATTTTGCCGAAAACATAGAGCAGACTGATGGGGCGGTAACTGGAGGGCTCAGACTTGGGCTTGCCTGGCTTTGGGATACCGATGACCGTGGCTTCTTTCCACGCTTGGGGGAAGATGTTATTGCTCAGAGCGCCATTGAAGATGGCATGGCGGTCATGAGCAGAATGAGGTGGGCGGGGAGGAGTTTGTACACCTTATTGGTGATACCATCCGAACCGGGGGTGTGTCGGTCGTGGCGCGTTTCGGCCTTACATAGCGCCGAAGATAGTTCTAGAACCTTCCATTGTAGAAACATCTAGAATGTTCGAGTACATGTCGGTCCCGACTGACCAGATTTCGATAGTTCGAGAAAGTTCTATAAAGTTCTCGCATTGAAATGTCTAGAAAGATCTTGACTACTAGTTCCGCTACTCGATACTAGATGGCGCTAGTGGTAACTAATGGTGTCAACCATGTACCAGGCATTAATTGTGGCGCGCAACAGTATTCTTCGTGATAGTCACTTTTGGTGTTCAATTTGGAACAATTGAACCATGTAAACAAAAAAGCAAGAAACAGCGTCCATACAAATTCAATCAAATTTACTCAAATTGAATGCCAAAAGTGAACCGTGTAAAATTGATTCTAGTCTTCCAAAAGGTAGTGTTCGTATGGAGAAGAGCGTACGTGTAGAGTGTTTAACGAAAATGTCCGCAGTGAAATGTTTACTAAAAAGATGATAATTAGATTTAAGACTCCAATTTTTCATTTTCATGTTTTTCAGCCCTGCTTAGTTGAGTTGGTGGGAAATCTGAAATTAAGTATTTGATTAATGTAAAACTGACTAAAGTATTCAGTACATTGTAGATGGCAAGTTTTATTTCGATACTAGGTCTTTACTTCGGAAACAAGTACACATTACATATAATACTACCTTCCGCCCGTGGCTTCGCCCGCGAGTTATGTCGATAAAAACTATCCTATGTCCTTCCCCGGGATGCAATCTATCTCTCTGCCAAATTTTATCGAAATCCGTTCAGTGCTTTAGGCGTGAAAGGGTAACATACAGATAGACAGAGTTACTTTCGAATTAATAATATTAAGTATGAGAAAATGTACATATTATTACTATTATTTTAAATATTAGCATAGATTATGTAAATAAATGTTTGCATAAATTAATAACGTAAAAGAAATAAAATGCTAAAGGAGGTCAGCAAAAGCCCATACAACTTTGCCCAAACATGTACCTCGAGGTACACGTGCACCAAATCGTAGAGAAAAAATAGGGGAATTCGAAAATAATTGTGTTTTTATCCATAAATAATTTAAAACTACATAATAATTTATTTAAAGTTTTAATAACCTGTAACACAATTAAATCATGTGGCAACTTTGCATGTACGAGTTGACATTAAGAGTATACGTGTTCTGTGGACATCACATTACACAGAGTACTTTTTGATAGACTGAAATAGAGACCAATCTTGTTCCGTGGAACGGGTCATTGAAACTAGCGCCCTCTGATGTTCATAGTTAGAACTACACCATTGTCCTTTTTTTTTAACCGGTATGAATAGATAGCTAGGTATTTATTTATAGGTATTCATTTCAAGGATTGATAAATAAAATACAATGTTATTTGGTTAATCATGTTTTTATTTATTATTTATTTGATCGCCATAGTAGGCGAACACACATTTTACTTAACATCTAGGTAAATAAATCACAATACAATACACGAAAGTCATGGATAGGAAATTAAAACTAAAAGCAAAAGATAAAGCAAAACAGTAAGGGTACGAAATCTTTACATAGTATAAAAAAAAACATAGTATCTTTACATAGTATCTTTTAAACTACGCAACAGATTTTAATTTAGTTTAGTCAGCAATAGATATTGATTCAAGAGGAAGGTTGATATGTATAATACATGCATAGGATTGTAGAGAAAAGCCGAGAAATTCAAAGTAATGATGTGATGTCGTAACAAACATATTTTTATGCGCTTACATTGCAAACGCTGGCTTAAACCTTACGAGATAGATTAAATTAATGTTCTACGGAATTGTATATCTTATAAAGATCGATAAAAAAGTCAGCGATGCAGGTATAATATGTTTATCTCCTAAGGATAACCCACTTTTATCTTCCCCATTTTTATCTTTTACACATTACAAAAAAAAATGGATTATTTACCAAGCTATTTTAAACAATACAGTATTATTTCTTATCCAATTAAATACATTAGATACGTTGTGCATTTCATTTAAACATAAAGTTAATAAAAAGCAAACAGCTGAAACAAAGGCTAACAAAAAAAATTGTTGTCAAAATTGTGAAAATGACTACTGTGAGACTTTGTGCTCCTTCGTACTCAAAGACCCAAGAATAATGGCCTAGTACCTCTACAGTACTTAAAAAAAAAAACTGGTCAAGAGCCAGTCGGACTCTTGCACCGAGGGTTCCGTACCATCATGTTTTTAATTTTTCATCGGCGAAGCCTATATTCGTCAGCGAATTTTCACTGCAGTGTAGAATATTGCAGTTTTATGTCAGTGCCATCGCTTGACCGATAGTTGAGCTAATGTACTTAACTTTTGTTGATGATTTCTGAAAACTGTGCTATTTAGAGACTTCGTTTTATTTTTCCTGTAATCTATACATATAATAAAATTGTAGAAAAGTGGTGTCTGTACAATGGAAATATATAAAAAAAAAGTAGCAGGGGTTGTTACTATATCGATGCCGAACCCGAAATTGTAATTAATTTTTTTTTTGTCTGGTTGTCTGTTTGTCTGCTGTGTTTGTGCACGCTAATATCAGAAACGGCTTATTCGATTTAGATGCGGTTTTCACTAATATATTGTAGTAAGCTTCACTTAACATTTAGTGTTTATTTCATGGCAATCGGTTCATAAATAAAAAAGTTATGTCAATTTAAAGAATCACGGCGAACATTTGTTAAGGTATTCTATCAGAGTACGTAAACGCCTCGCGCCTGCGCGTCCGTGGCTATATATACAAGGTGTAACGGAAAGGGGGTATCAACCCTGAAGGAGGTGAATGAAGATGAAAAAAAAAATTTGGACCTCCCATAGTAATAGCACATCAATGATTTACTATTACTATGGGAGGTCCAAAATTTTTTTCATATTTCGACCTATGTTCTTTGGGGAAATTTGTTCAGTTTCATGAGCACATTCACCTCCTTCAGGGTTGATACCCCCTTTCCGTTACACTTTGTATAAAGCGCGCTGAGAGCCGCGCCGCTGCCATAATTCCGATCCAGCCTGTCCCTTGCTGCCCTCTCCCAGCGACGCCCTAAGCCGAGGTCCGTACCCCACAGGGGGTGCCCTTAGCGTGTAGTCGCTTAAATCTTTTTATCTTAGTTTTTAAGTTTATATTGTGTAGTTAAGTTGTGTATTATGCCCTGGCTGGAGGCCTTAATTTATTGAGGCATCTACAGGAAAGCCAGGTTAAGCAGTCGACAACCCCTCAGGTTGAACTGCGAGATGACCATTTCAAAAGAAAACGCGCCGCTGCCATA